>LR824628.2:17500-2417500 GCA_902829305.4 Spodoptera exigua | reverse complement strand
GCCTCCATCATGTCCGAAATAAATTTGTAGATATTTGATTTTACTAGAAAAAACGTGTGAAGAAATTTTATAAGTACTTACACCTACCCACATTAGTGAAAATATAATCAAAAGTAAATTTTGTCTATCCAAGTAAAACATCGTTTGCCCCTACAAAATGAGTATGAATTCCTTTTGTTAACATCCAAAAATATTTTCAAAAATTTAATTAAAACAATACGAAATTCTTTTTGTGCTTAAGATTTCAAACGAGTGTTTTCTAATTTAGCAACACCGGTCACGGCGTAGCAACACTGTCGGTGGCTGCGTTTCATACCTACATTGAAGAAAATTAATATGGTAAGCATTTTGTAACTTTATCTCTTTTTTGTTCAAGCAATTAACGTATCTCTGTCCTGCTTATATTTTGACGTAAAAATGACCGAACCTATGACAGATGTTTGACATTCTAATTTCAATTTCAAACTTAAAAAGTTAAAAGTAATTTGTGCGCGGTAAACTGTGCATTGGGCATTATTAAAATTTTAAACGATCTTTTATGATATTCGATAGTAAAATTTCAGTTTATTTTATACTAATCAGTGCCGACGTGTATTACTTATAAAATCTAATACTGTGTATTAAATTCATAGTTCATCGGTTGACCGGTGGTGATTTTGTTTTAAAAAAAACAATTTTTGTCGCAAATTTTTCGTGTACCCACATCATGTCTCGAGTAAAGTTGAATTTAATCGCTGCTGCGTGCGAAAACATGGGTATTGGTGTTAACGGTGCTTTGCCATGGCGGTTGAAGTAAGTTTTTTCCTTTCCAATCGTTAAATACAAACTTAGTATGATTTTTTACTTTTTGCCGACTTAGTTAGGTTAAGTATTGGCTTCTGAAGGAATTACAGATTCCACAATGACCACTGGAATTGAGAAATTACCTACTGATAGATATCTATTTTTGTTAGTAGATACTTAGGTCTGTTAGGTACATAAATACAAATGCCATCCTTTTATGTTTATAAAAAATCCTATATTTTGAAAAACGTGTAATAAAAAGAAATTATACTAAAAGTACATCCGGACATTCCCATATTTATGGATGTATGTTTGTTAATATTTTATGGTAAAACGCTTGGACTGATTTGGTGAAATTTAGATGTCCTGGATTAACATCATAATATACTTAAGCTGCTATTCATCAACATTCCCTGCTGGCAAAGTTGCAGGTAGAAGTTAGTAACATTAATTTGTACAATCAACAACATTTTTCCTTTGCCATATTTTGATTGAATTTTACTGACACCCAAGCGTAGGTATCTGATTTTCATCTACCATTAAATCAAATACTAAAATTGTTAAACTTGAAAAGGAGTAGGTTTTTAAAAATATCTTTAGTCTTCTAAATTTGTCCTTTACCATACTTCGATTGACTTTTACCCTTTTTTGAAAGTGGCAATAAAATAATGTCTATTGATTCAAAATAAAATAATGACAGTTCTTTACAAACATCATAAACTCCTTCGGCCTTATTACAAAACAAGGTTAAACCATTGAGCCAGTTTTCGTATTTCGAATTGAAGGTAGATGACAATAAGATTCAAAATTCAAAACCCGACTCAACTGTTTAAACCTGGACTAAAGATAAACCTTGTTTTGTAATAAGGTGGCTTGTGTTTGATGTATTTGATGGGTGAATAGAAACAGAAAAGGGTTTGAATAGATGTTGGTGAATTTTCCTAATATCTATTTACCCCTATTGTGTCTATTCACCTCATTTTACTGAAACTTAATGACAGTTTTTTATATCTACCTTCAAAATTAGAAAGAAGTAGGTTTTATGTTCTAATTTGAACATTTTTAACCATTTCAACCTCATTTGTCCACTCTATTTAATTAACTTGTGTTCTTTTTATTATATACTAGCTACTCTCGCGCAGTTTCACTCACTGCTCGTCTCCATTTAATCGTAGAGTGATGTTTTATGGCCTATAGCACTCAGGAATATTGTAGCTAACTATCAGTGAAAGAATTTTGGCAATCTGACCAGCGGTTCCAAAGATTACCCCCTACATACAAACTTACAAATTTTAAAGACATGTTAAATAAGTTGAACTTACCCCACATTTATAAATTACTAGCTTTTAACTGTGGCTTCAGTCCTGTTGTTTGACTACCCTACTTAATTACCTATCTACCCTACCTACTCTACACTACCTACCCTTCACACCTGCCCCACACTACCTGCCTTACCCTAAAGATATGAATTTAAGTAATTTTTAAAATAAATTAATAAGTTTTCTTCATAAGAAACAATTAACTATGAACCAATTGTTTGTACAATTTTTTTCTATTTTTAAGATGTATAATTTATACTGCATTTGTAGTATGTTTCTGTTCATCTTATTTTTCTATGATAAAACTAGTTCTTCTGTCCTATGGGAAAGCATTGCTTTAATAACTTATGCATATCTTTACTTACATAAGCAATGTCCATTTTAGCGCATATTAAAAAAAAATGTAGGTATTAGTATAATTGGGTAGTTTCCTAGGTAAATTAATTAGATGTTTCAATACAATAAAATATTCAAAAATATTTATTCATTGGTCAATCTATATAATAAGTGTTAGATAGTTTTAGCTAATTATTAAGAAATAAGTAAGCTATTTGACCCAAAAATACGTATATGTCTTCATAACTCAGTTTTTCATACTAATTTCATAGAAAAGTATCGTTTTTGACATCTGGATAAAAGTATTAAATTTGACTAGTTGGAAACTACCATATTGATAGTCTATTTAGACCTTCTTAAAAAATGTTTATTACGTTATATAAATTTTATTTACTGATTGATTGTGTTGCTCATGCTTAAACCCAACTGACTTTCAGTTCAGTCAACTCGACTTACACCCGGTTTCTGAAAGGCTTGTCAATGCTAAAATGAACTAATCTCCTGTTAAATCTCTTGTCAAGTCATCTGATTGGTTGTTGATAATTCAGTCAACCAATCAGATGACTTGACAAGAGATTGAATTGATTTTAACATTGATTGGCCTTTCGGAAACCGGGGATGAGTCAAATTGAGAAGTTTTCAATAAACTTACTAATAAGCCTCACAATAGTTACTATACCAAAACTTTTATTATTTTACAGGAAAGAGATGGCATACTTCACAACAATGACAACTAAGGTCAAGGATCCTAGCAAGGTGAACGCTGTGATCATGGGACGACGGACCTGGGACTGTATACCAGACAAGTACAGACCCCTGTCGGACCGAGTCAACATTGTGTTGACACATAATGTTGATGCAGTTAAGGAGAAGGTACATTTTTGTTTTCACTTTTTTGTACTTTTTTATGATTGGACTGGACTGTTTTGTGAATGCGAGAAAGTCATTGTATGTGCATTGTGTGAAACAGAAAAAAATAATCTCAAAATATATTAAGTCCCTCTCTAATAAAACATAATAAAATATTCCTCCCGATAATAAAACATTGGCTAAAGAAAGAAATAATTATAATACATACTCGTATTCTAAATACAATATAGTTTGATATTTCATAATTTTTTTATCTAACGATGACCTGAACTTCACCTTATATTCAAATGATTTGATAAAGTTATATTATCAATTGTCATATTTATCAATCAACCAGCTTAATAACACTACTTCGAGTAGATGTCCAACTGTATTTTCTATTTCACGGTGTCCAACATTCTTTTTTCTCGTCGGAGACATCCGAATTTTCTCTTTTACTTTTTTTTTTAATTTCTCCTGATTAGATTAGAATCTTCTACTGGCAATAAAACTACAAAAAAGATTTGGCAAAATGGGGCAGTTTAAAAGTTTGCCCTCTTTGTACCTAGGAAAGAAATAAGCGAGAGAGCTATTTGATTCAAAAATACGTCATAATTTGGAGTTTCATACTAAAAATTGGTCCAGGCGTTTTCGGGTTATGCGCTTATTAAAACACATCCGCTAGTACGTAGAGGCAGATTTAGCCCAAACTACTTTTTCAATATATTTTTTCCAACTGGAAGTGGTATTATTTTGATTTGACCTTGACCCGAGGCTCAAATCTAACCAAATGTTCATTCACCTCGATCCACTATTCTAAAGTTCTTGGCGCTGATTGCTTACCACCAGGTTATCAGTCTTTTAGTCTCTCTGTTAGTACGCCTTTTTCCAGAAATAGCCTGTCTGTGTTTTTAAATTTCATATGGATGTGTCATGCCAGGAAAATTCTAGCAACGCAGCTGACAGTGACTCTTATATAGCAGTTGATTAAATGGTAGAAAGTGATACCTAGACTGTATGGTGTATGTTTAATACATAAAATATTAGGTACCCCGGCTTTGATATCAGAGTATTCATCGACTGAATTATGATTTTTGAAAGTCTTGTAAAAGCTTTTTATACTTCGGAGAGCTAGCCATGCGTATAATAAATCCGTGGAAGAGCTTCATCACAAATAGAACTCGACTAAAATGGTACTGTGGCCACACAGAAATTCACTTAACACGTTTTTTTTTTACCGTGTGAATGAAGTTACCGGACGTCCAATACTCTCTATCTCTATTTCCAATCTCCAATTCTCCTCTAATCCCCTAATGACCCAGTCCCCCAACCCCTCTCCAATCCCCTAATCACCAATTACCCAGTCCCTTAACGGTTAGCACTTTTTTTAATATCTTCCGTTTTACTTATGTCCTCTAATATTCGTTTTCAGGTGCCAGAAGGAGTGGTGGTGGTATCGGGATTGGACGAGGCTGTGCAGTATATCGAGGGTCGAGAGGATATCGAGTCGACCTGGGTCATTGGAGGATCTTCCATCTACCAGGTAAGAGGCTTGGTCCCGAGCGTACGGCGCGCTGCGTTCCATGCGCGCCTTAAAGAACCAGTAGACCAGAACAGACGGGGCCCTATAGGGCTGATGTTCAGCCGGTGTTTAGGTAGTGTAAGGTAAGTGCAATAAGGCACCGCGGCCTCGAGTCTAGAGCAAGAGTAGGAACGGGGGAGGGCTGGGTTTTTGTCAGTAAGAATCTGACATTCCTTCCCGTCCGTCGTCTTCCCTTCACAAAAAAAAGGTTAATATTGTGTATCTTGATTTTACATACATATTAGAGTTTTTTTGGATAGGACATTTCTCAAGAAATTCATCCAAATACTTTTCCAGTCCTTGTAAACGCGAGAGGGAGTTTCAGACTCATTGACTAAAAACCCCGTTTCTTTTCTTGCGCCGAGTTGGGCCCACGGTACATCATGCGCTTGCACTTACTACTTTCAGCACGCTAAGGCTGTTGATTCTTTATCTGGTCAAATCCCTGCCTCGGTTTCAAGTCAAGTCCCCGCCCCCAGTGCGGGCATATAAACATACTAAATGATGTAACAAAAATTAATTGTAAAATAGATTATCTAAATTTAAAATAAAAAAAACCCCGACAAAAAACTAATATCCCATTAAAAAGTAATTATTAAAAAAAACGTGGCGTTGGGGGACCGATCCAAATATTTTATTATCTACTACATATTTCTATTTTGTCAAGGGGCTAATTTATTTTATAATTTTAATAGGTATATTAGATCACTTTCTCTCGATTAAGTCATCAACATTCCCTTTCAGTGCACTTTCATTTGAGACCCCACTCGAGTATATTTGCAGGCCTTCGGTTACCCTTTCCCACTTACCCCCCATAACTTCTAAACGGCTCAACATGTCTAAGATTTCGTCAAACATGTCTAAGAACACCCGCTCGTAAGTCACCTTTAATACAAAAAAAACTAAATTGAAATCGCTTCATCCTTTTACGCTCCAGGATGCCACAGACAGATAGACAGACAGACAGACAGACACCTCAAAGTTATAACATAACACCCCTATTTTCCCGTCGGGGTTTAAAAAGAGTAAGCATGGAATATCTTGCTATTCATTATATGTTGTTATCATGAAACGCGGGAGTTTAATGAAACTAATTCAAGGAGAAAGTACCTATAACTGAAGGTCTGGTGGCACGGAGGTTAAGGAGCCCGCTTCCCATGCTTGAGTGTGGTTTCGAAACCTGGCAATTTACTAACCATTGTAACTTTTCCGAGTTATATGTACTCTCTATAATTATTTAGACACCACTGACATAAGGTGAAGGTAAACATCGTGAGGAAACCTGGACTTATAATTTCTAATTGTAAGTTTGAAATAGCCAACCCGCATTGAGCAAGCGTGGTGATTAATGCTCAAACCTTCGTGTGAGAACAGGTCTTTGCTCAGCAGTGTATGCTTATAGGCTGATGATGTATGTATAACATTCAAAATGTTATCTTTAACTAAACAATATACGTACAAAACGTTTTGGGAGCACATTTATTATGCGTACAGCCAAGGAGTGGAATTCCTTGCCGGAGTCGGTGTTTCCTGATAGTTACAATCTGGGTATCTTTAAGTCAAGAGTGAATAGGTTACATCTAGGTAAGCGCGCTCCATCGTCGAACGCATCATCGCTTTCCATCAGGTGAGATAGCGGTCAAGCGCGAACCTATAATAAATAAATAAAAAAAACCGCCTTTCGAGTGTGAAGATTTGGTATTTAGTGACTGCTGACTTGTACCTAATTAGTGACCGATATAATTTATACACGTTATTGTATAACGATAACAAACAACTTTCCCAAAGAAACTATATTTCTTTACTCAATAGTTTTATTTTTATTGCTATTTAGCAAAATTACTGTGCCAAGTTCAAACGAGGTTGCGCGGGGCTCGCCGCAAACAGCTGATCGGGCGATGCACGGCGGGCGCGCGATGTTTGTTTTGAGATTAATAATAAAAATAAAAAATGTATATAGAAAAAAGTTTCCTTGCAAAAGTTGTTAGTTATTACTACTTATTATACTATATAATACCAGTCGCCCTATATTCATAAAGAATGTAACATAGAACAGTCCTAGTTATAAGTAATTTGATTTTTTGGGTTCAATACCATCTGTTGATCTGTGTGCTCATTTGCATCTAATAACCACTTAAAAAAGGGAGTAAAATGTAATCTTTTCTTCTCATTCGTTTCCAGGCTGCCATGACACATCCGAACTGCGGCAAGATTTACCTGACGGAGATACAGAAATCCTTCGACTGCGACACATTCTTTCCAAACATCGACAAACAACAGTTCCATTTAGTGAACGAGAATGAAATCCCCGAGGAAAGGCAGTCTGAAGGTGAAATAAGCTACTTTTTCCGAGTTTATAAGCGATTGTAAGTAGTTTTATAATTTAATACACAACTACACCTATCTACATCACACTACATTCGCTGCAAGAAGTTCGACGGTATACCGATAGATGGCGCTGAACAAGTCTACGTTGTACGTTGCTACACTACACTTCATCTTCAAGAAATTCGGCGATATGTCAATAGATGGCGTTGTTCAACAGCAACGTTATACGTTGGTACTCTACACTATCTTCAAGAAACTGTGATATAAGTAAATGACGACAATTTTTAAATTGTACGCTGATTCACTACACACCTTCAAGAATGTCAATAGAAGTCGGTGTACAATCCCCACATGTATGTACATTACACTGTGATCAAGAAGTTCGGTGATATACCTACATAGACTACAGCACTACAATTCCAACAGTACAGGTACTTGGTACACTCTGTTTAAACAAATCGGCTATGTGCCAACAGTACGTTGATAAACTACATTCTGTTCAAGAAGTTCCGCGATGCATCGATAGATGGCGTTGTACAAATCCTCCATCGCACTATACAAGTTTCGAAAATTGGGAGCTCCGCGTTTGTTTTGGTGCTTCTATTCGACTTAGTTTAAAAGAAATTATTGGACTCATAAGATTTTTTTATGTATGTGTATTTAGCTTATTTACCAAGTGTGCCAGTGCATCAATGCGCGATGTTTTGTTTGATGTTCGTACATTCCATGCGATCGAAAAACTGCTCGAATATTTTGTACAGTTGTCATTAATGCCTAGTGTTCATATTTGCCTTAAGTAAAAAATATATCTCGAATAGTTAACATCGTTATCTATTAAGGTTTATAAAGGCTTTGCTCGCTTTTATATAGTTATATAGTAATTATTCTAGTTTTAAGAATCAGCGTCTGTTATATCCCACGAAAGGTGGGACGATTTGTCCCATCTTTCAAACTCGATTATCAAAATCTCACCGATCATTCACTTGAGTTGAAATGAATTTGGTTTGAGTATAACATGAACGCGTCTAGTAAAGAAATTTTGGAATGAATCGTCCCACCAATCAAATGGAATACCCCTTTTGCTGAAGGATATTGATTGAACTTATGTTTTTGAAACACTGTAAAAAGATTAATCAAATGTCAAGTTCAAAAAAATACCGTTAATGATAAAAAAAATAAAAGCAAAAAGTACAAAAACAAAATACGAACAAAAATAAAAAAAATACTAGGTATACCATAAAAAAAAAGAATGGAAAATCACTAATGAGTAAAAAAAAGATGTGAAAAAAATCTAATAAGTAAAAAAAAGTATACATTTGAAATGTTGCCAACACAGAAAATTAATTTCATACCCAGTTTTAATTGCAATTGTATTTGAACTGAATTAATCTTTATTTTCTTACCCGTATACTGAATAATGTATATACTACAAAAAACTCACAAGATGGATCTTTTAAAAACATTTCCTATAACAAAAAACTTTGTTATTTCATTCTGATATATAATACACCGTGACTTTTTAGTCGTCTTACAAAAGTTGTCCACTTAATGTATCCGACATAAAATACATCTAGGTGCGATTATTATTTTTTTATCATTAAGATAATAGGTACGAAAAATATTAATAAAACATTAGAAATATGAAACATCCTGTTTAAAATAGTCCACGTGGACTATTGTCCAATCAGATTGTCTAACGCTATCCTTAGACAACGTCGGCGCACGCGATGCCCCGCCCCTTTCACTTGAAATTATGTGCAATAATATTTTTGTTTTTAATTTATTAAAATCTTATTTTTTTTTTTTATGTATGTTTACTAGTCATTGGATACATGAACTGGGCTGCCTTTGTAAGATGACTAAAAATTCACGGTGTATACACAATAAAAAATAAGGTTATATAGCTACTTGTTCTAAAATAATGTCTAAAAACAGCTAGTTTTGTAAAGTGAATTGCGTTTTTATAAGGAAACATCTTGTAAACTGTGCCTCTTTAAAAATATGGTGCAATGTTATATCTCTGTGTATTTGTAAGCTTAAATGTTTTTTGCTGTTATAGTTTAATTTTAAGTCTTATTGGAATGATGACTAGTACACTAATTCATAACCTTTTTATTCCCAAAAAGGTTACAATCTAATTATATTGTTTACCAAACTGTGACGTCACATTTTCGACGTCTAATAGACGTAATACTTATTTCTTTTTTTAATTATTTTGGGAGAATATTAAAAACAAGTGTCAAATTTAATTAATCATAAAGTTTCGTTGTTTTTAGATACTTAAAATATTAGATTTTTGTCATTTTTTTATTCTGTGTCAATGTTTAAAGATGTACACACACGGGGTGTGAAAAAAATCGTCAATTAAGAACGTTATTCAGTTAGATTTTAAAAATATATTAGACATGTTTTTTTTCAATAAAAATAACTTTAAAATTATTTAAGTAAATACCAACAATGCACTAATAATGGGATTACATTTACTAAAATTTTCACCGACAAGTGACGTCATGGGGTATTTGCAATAAATCCTTCGTCGTAATCCTTAGTTTAAAGTTGTTTATTAAAAAAAATGTGTTTAATATATTTTTTTAGTCTGGATAGGTGGATAAAAAATACTCTGCTGTTACAACCTTTTTATATAAAAATAAGACTTTTTTAAGTGCCTATATTATGTAAATTGCTATTAACATTGCCTCGATTATAATTTTAGATAAGTATAATATTTTAAACCAAATACATTAACTATATGATTTGAAAGTTAATCTTTATTTCTATAGAAATAAGGGTCGGTTTTGTGTTTTTTTTTTTGCTGCTTATAGTTTGGATGGTAGATGAGGTTGTCATTTTTAGGTGAAAAAATGATTTTATTTTCAGAAGGAAACCCTGAGTTTCGCTTAGATAGTCTGGAATGATATGTTAAGCTGGCTAGCTTTTTACCCTTGTTCCGAGGTGGAAGTCAAACCAAAACAGTCTTTAAAAAATGTTTACTTTAATAGTACCTCATCCTCTATTTGAGTTTAGAAGCCTGTTCAAGATAAGTACTTATATATTTTTTTAATTCTGAGTCATAAATTAATATAGTCTCGTCTCCATCTTCTTGGAAATTAACATAGGTTAGAATATATTCTTAGGTTTTCCACACTTTGAGATTTTTTTAAATAATTGCATTTCCATTGAGTTTTTTTTTTGACGCTTTACCAGTGTGTACGCAGAAGGAAGGTTGAAAAACTAAGGTCTGAAAACGCAATTAACACTTAAAACGCCATGGAGCCATAGTCACCGGTGACCTCTCTTAGCGGAGGATTTGCTTCCAACAGTTTTTTGTCAGCAGTCTTAAGTGCATTTTCGAAAAAAAGTTTAGAAACACAGGTCTGGTATAGATTGTTGTAAATTACCAACCACACAAGCTTAAATTCTCGTTTAATAACTGCTCGTTTTATTCGATTGAGGGTTGATTTTTCAATAGTCAGATAAATGTTATCTGCTTAATAAAATTGTTGCTGTCACTGTCTTATACAAACATTCTGACGCGACAGCATCATAATTGCTCCCCAGGTAACTTTTATCTAACCATTGAAAAATCAGCCTTAAGTTGCAAAATTTCTTACTTAGGTTGTTAGTGTACAAGGCGAAGAGATGAAAACCGAGTTGCTTCCACAATGGTAAGTTAGGTTATGTACTGTTGAGGCTGTTTCGAATAAAACCTATTTCTAAGACGTGGTCAATTAGGTATTTATCAAGAGTAATGTGTTTTTAAGGTGGTCTACAACTTGGAAGCTGGTTTTAAAAATCGGATTTTTTTTTGAAATTTTTATGACGTCTCGCCTTGGTTGAGGCGGGAGAGTGTCAGACTCTTATTGGCTAAAATCCCCCGTTCCTTTTCTGACTCTGGGCCGAGGTCGAAGTATCTTATTGCGCTTACCCCGCAACCCTGGCTGAACACCAACCCTATAGGGCCCAGTCTGCGGTGGTCTATTAGCTCTGTGAGGCGCTCGCCGTCCGCTCGGGCGATTGATTGGTCTTAAAGTAACATTTTCCCCCAGTATTGTGCCATAGCTTATCCACGCTTTGGCTTAAGCGCGTAAACATAGTATTTAGATATTTCTTCAGCCATACCAAGTATTCACTTCCTTAGAATAATGTTAGTGTTTTTTTTTTGAGGGTTCTCAATCACCAAATTTTTTCTATTATAGTTGGTGATATCACTTGTTGATGTGCTGTAGACTGCTGAAAACTAGATAGTCTTGTATGCTCAACCATATCTCTTGTTGATGTTCTGTAGACTGCTGAAAACTAGATAGTCTTGTATGCTAAACCATAATATCTCTTGTTGATGTGCTGTAGACTGCTGAAAACTAGATAGTCTTGTATGCTAAACCATAATATCTCTTGTTGATGTGCTGTAGACTGCTGAAAACTAGATAGTCTTGTATGCTCAACTATATCACTTGTTGATGTGCTGTAGACTGCTGAAAACTAGATAGTCTTGTATGCTCAACCATATCTCTTGTTGATGTGCTGTAGACTGCTGAAAACTAGATAGTCTTGTATGCTCAACCATATCTCTTTTGATGTGCTGTAGACTGCTGAAAACTAGATAGTCTTGTATGCTCAACCATAATATCTCTTGTTGATGTGCTGTAGACTGCTGAAAACTAGATAGTCTTGTATGCTCAACCATAATATCTCTTGTTGATGTGCTGTAGACTGCTGAAAACTAGATAGTCTTGTATGCTCAACCATATCTCTTTTGATGTGCTGTAGACTGCTGAAAACTAGATAGTCTTGTATGCTCAACCATTATATCTCTTGTTGATGTGCTGTAGACTGCTGAAAACTAGATAGTCTTGTATGCTCAACCATATTATCTCTTGTTGATGTGCTGTAGACTGCTGAAAACTAGATAGCCTAGAATAAATCGTGTTCAACCATATCTCTTGTTGATGTGCTGTAGACTGCTGAAAACTAGATAGTCTTGTATGCTCAACCATATCTCTTGTTGATGTGCTGTAGACTGCTGAAAACTAGATAGTCTTGTAGTGCTCAACCATATCACTTGTTGATGTGCTGTAGACTGCTGAAAACTAGATAGTCTTGTAGTGCTCAACCATATCACTTGTTGATGTGCTGTAGACTGCTGAAAACTAGATAGTCTTGTTTGCTCAACCATATCACTTGTTGATGTGCTGTAGACTGCTGAAAACTAGATAGTCTTGTATGTTCAACCATAATATCACTTGTTGACGTGCTGTAGACTGCTGAAAACTAGATAGCCTAGAATAAATCGTGTTCAACCATATCTCTTGTTGATGTGCTGTAGACTGCTGAAAACTAGATAGTCTTGTATGCTCAACCATAATATCTCTTGTTGATGTGCTGTAGACTGCTGAAAACTAGATAGTCTTGTAGTGCTCAACCATATCACTTGTTGATGTGCTGTAGACTGCTGAAAACTAGATAGTCTTGTAGTGCTCAACCATATCACTTGTTGATGTGCTGTAGACTGCTGAAAACTAGATAGTCTTGTATGCTCAACCATAATATCACTTATTGACGTGCTGTAGACTGCTGAAAACTAGATAGCCTAGAATAAATCGTGTTCAACCATATCTCTTGTTGATGTGCTGTAGACTGCTGAAAACTAGATAGCCTAGAATAAATCGTGTTCAACTATATCTCTTGTTGATGTGCTGTAGACTGCTGAAAACTAGATAGCCTAGAATAAATCGTGTTCAACTATATCTCTTGTTGATGTGCTGTAGACTGCTGAAAACTAGATAGCCTAGAATAAATCGTGTTCAACCATATCTCTTGTTGATGTGCTGTAGACTGCTGAAAACTAGATAGTCTTGTATGCTCAACCATATCTCTTGTTGATGTGCTGTAGACTGCTGAAAACTAGATAGTCTTGTAGTGCTCAACCATATCACTTGTTGATGTGCTGTAGACTGCTGAAAACTAGATAGTCTTGTAGTGCTCAACCATATCACTTGTTGATGTGCTGTAGACTGCTGAAAACTAGATAGTCTTGTTTGCTCAACCATATCACTTGTTGATGTGCTGTAGACTGCTGAAAACTAGATAGTCTTGTATGCTAAACCATAATATCTCTTGTTGATGTGCTGTAGACTGCTGAAAACTAGATAGTCTTGTATGCTCAACCATAATATCACTTGTTGACGTGCTGTAGACTGCTGAAAACTAGATAGCCTAGAATAAATCGTGTTCAACCATATCTCTTGTTGATGTGCTGTAGACTGCTGAAAACTAGATAGTCTTGTATGCTCAACCATAATATCACTTGTTGATGTGCTGTAGACTGCTGAAAACTAGATAGTCTTGTATGCTCAACCATAATATCTCTTGTTGATGTGCTGTAGACTGCTGAAAACTAGATAGTCTTGTAGTGCTCAACCATATCACTTGTTGATGTGCTGTAGACTGCTGAAAACTAGATAGTCTTGTAGTGCTCAACCATATCACTTGTTGATGTGCTGTAGACTGCTGAAAACTAGATAGTCTTGTTTGCTCAACCATATCTCTTGTTGATGTGCTGTAGACTGCTGAAAACTAGATAGTCTTGTATGCTCAACCATAATATCACTTGTTGATGTGCTGTAGACTGCTGAAAACTAGATAGTCTTGTATGCTCAACCATAATATCTCTTGTTGATGTGCTGTAGACTGCTGAAAACTAGATAGTCTTGTAGTGCTCAACCATATCACTTGTTGATGTGCTGTAGACTGCTGAAAACTAGATAGTCTTGTTTGCTCAACCATATCACTTGTTGATGTGCTGTAGACTGCTGAAAACTAGATAGTCTTGTTTGCTCAACCATAATATCACTTGTTGACGTGCTGTAGACTGCTGAAAACTAGATAGCCTAGAATAAATCGTGTTCAACCATATCTCTTGTTGATGTGCTGTAGACTGCTGAAAACTAGATAGCCTAGAATAAATCGTGTTCAACTATATCTCTTGTTGATGTGCTGTAGACTGCTGAAAACTAGATAGCCTAGAATAAATCGTGTTCAACCATAACTCTTGTTGATGTGCTGTAGACTGCTGAAAACTAGATAGTCTTGTATGCTCAACCATATCTCTTGTTGATGTGCTGTAGACTGCTGAAAACTAGATAGTCTTGTATGCTCAACCATAATATCTCTTGTTGATGTGCTGTAGACTGCTGAAAACTAGATAGTCTTGTATGCTCAACCATAATATCTCTTGTTGATGTGCTGTAGACTGCTGAAAACTAGATAGTCTTGTATGCTCAACCTTATCTCTTTTGATGTGCTGTAGACTGCTGAAAACTAGGTAGTCTTGTATGCTCAACCATAATATCTCTTGTTGATGTGCTGTAGACTGCTGAAAACTAGATAGTCTTGTATGCTCAACCATAATATCTCTTGTTCATGTGCTGTAGACTGCTGAAAACTAGATAGTCTTGTATGCTCAACCATATCACTTGTTGATGTGCTGTAGACTGCTGAAAACTAGATAGTCTTGTTTGCTCAACCATATCACTTGTTGATGTGCTGTAGACTGCTGAAAACTAGATAGTCTTGTATGCTAAACCATATCACTTGTTGATGTGCTGTAGACTGCTGAAAACTAGATAGTCTTGTATGCTAAACCATATCACTTGTTGATGTGCTGTAGACTGCTGAAAACTAGATAGTCTTGTATGCTAAACCATATCACTTGTTGATGTGCTGTAGACTGCTGAAAACTAGATAGTCTTGTTTGCTCAACCATATCACTTGTTGATGTGCTGTAGACTGCTGAAAACTAGATAGTCTTGTATGCTAAACCATATCACTTGTTGATGTGCTGTAGACTGCTGAAAACTAGATAGCCTAGAATAAATCGTGTTCAACCATATCTCTTGTTGATGTGCTGTAGACTGCTGAAAACTAGATAGCCTAGAATAAATCGTGTTCAACCATATCTCTTGTTGATGTGCTGTAGACTGCTGAAAACTAGATAGTCTTGTATGCTAAACCATATCTCTTGTTGATGTGCTGTAGACTGCTGAAAACTAGATAGTCTTGTATGCTCAACCATATTATCTCTTGTTGATGTGCTGTAGACTGCTGAAAACTAGATAGTCTTGTAATGCTCAACCATATTATCTCTTGTTGATGTGCTGTAGACTGCTGAAAACTAGATAGTCTTGTATGCTAAACCATATCTCTTGTTGATGTGCTGTAGACTGCTGAAAACTAGATAGTCTTGTATGCTAAACCATATCTCTTGTTGATGTGCTGTAGACTGCTGAAAACTAGATAGTCTTGTATGCTCAACCATAATATCTCTTGTTGATGTGCTGCAGACTGCTGAAAACTAGATAGTCTTGTAGTGCTCAACCATATCTCTTGTTGATGTGCTGTAGACTGCTGAAAACTAGATAGCCTAGAATAAATCGTGTTCAACCATATCTCTTGTTGATGTGCTGTAGACTGCTGAAAACTAGATAGCCTAGAATAAATCGTGTTCAACCATATCTCTTGTTAATGTGCTGTAGACTGCTGAAAACTAGATAGTCTTGTATGCTAAACCATATCTCTTGTTGATGTGCTGTAGACTGCTGAAAACTAGATAGTCTTGTTTGCTCAACCATATCACTTGTTGATGTGCTGTAGACTGCTGAAAACTAGATAGTCTTGTATGCTCAACCATATTATCTCTTGTTGATGTGCTGTAGACTGCTGAAAACTAGATAGTCTTGTAATGCTCAACCATATTATCTCTTGTTGATGTGCTGTAGACTGCTGAAAACTAGATAGTCTTGTATGCTAAACCATATCTCTTGTTGATGTGCTGTAGACTGCTGAAAACTAGATAGTCTTGTATGCTCAACCATAATATCTCTTGTTGATGTGCTGTAGACTGCTGAAAACTAGATAGTCTTGTAATGCTCAACCATATTATCTCTTGTTGATGTGCTGTAGACTGCTGAGAACTAGATAGTCTTGTAATGCTCAACCATATTATCTCTTGTTGATGTGCTGTAGACTGCTGAAAACTAGATAGTCTTGTAATGCTCAACCATATTATCTCTTGTTGATGTGCTGTAGACTGCTGAAAACTAGATAGTCTTGTAGTGCTCAACCATATCACTTGTTGATGTGCTGTAGACTGCTGAAAACTAGATAGTCTTGTATGCTCAACCTTGTTGATGTGCTGTAGACTGCTGAAAACTAGATAGCCTAGAATAAATCGTGTTCAACCATATCTCTTGTTGATGTGCTGTAGACTGCTAAAAACTAGATAGTCTTGTAGTGCTCAACCATAATATCTCTTGTTGATGTGCTGTAGACTGCTGAAAACTAGATAGCCTTGTATGCTCAACCATATCACTTGTTGATGTGCTGTAGACTGCTGAAAACTAGATAGTCTTGTATGCTCAACCATATCTCTTGTTGATGTGCTGTAGACTGCTGAAAACTAGATAGCCTAGAATAAATCGTGTTCAACCATATCTCTTGTTGATGTGCTGTAGACTGCTGAAAACTAGATAGTCTTGTATGGTAAACCGTACCCTACGTTGATGTGCTGTAGACTGCTGAAAACTAGATAGTCTTGTATGCTCAACCATATCTCTTGTTGATGTGCTGTAGACTGCTCAAAACTAAATAGCCTAGAATAAATCGTGTTCAACCATATCACTTGTTGATGTGCTGTAGACTGCTGAAAACTAGATAGTCTTGTATGCTCAACCATGTCACTTGTTGATGTGCTGTAGACTGCTGAAAACTAGATAGTCTTGTATGCTCAACCATATCACTTGTTGATGTGCTGTAGACTGCTGAAAACTAGATAGCCTTGTATGCTCAACCATATCTCTTGTTGATGTGCTGTAGACTGCTGAAAACTAGATAGTCTTGTATGCTCAACCATATCTCTTGTTGATGTGCTGTAGACTGCTGAAAACTAGATAGTCTTGTATGCTCAACCATAATTTCTCTTGTTGATGTGCTGTAGACTGCTGAAAACTAGATAGTCTTGTATGCTCAACCATATCTCTTGTTGATGTGCTGTAGACTGCTGAAAACTAGATAGTCTTGTTTGCTCAACCATATCACTTGTTGATGTGCTGTAGACTGCTGAAAACTAGATAGTCTTGTATGCTCAACCATATCACTTGTTGATGTGCTGTAGACTGCTGAAAACTAGATAGTCTTGTATGCTCAACCATATCACTTGTTGATGTGCTATAGACTGCTGAAAACTAGATAGTCTTGTTTGCTCAACCATATCACTTGTTGATGTGCTGTAGACTGCTGAAAACTAGATAGTCTTGTATGCTCAACCATAATATCTCTTGTTGATGTGCTGTAGACTGCTGAAAACTAGATAGTCTTGTATGCTCAACCATATCTCTTGTTGATGTGCTGTAGACTGCTGAAAACTAGATAGTCTTGTTTGCTCAACCATATCACTTGTTGATGTGCTGTAGACTGCTGAAAACTAGATAGTCTTGTATGCTCAACCATAATATCTCTTGTTGATGTGCTGTAGACTGCTGAAAACTAGATAGTCTTGTAATGCTCAACCATATCCAGTTATTTTGGGATTTTCTGCCTCTGGATAAACCACTGTCACAGTAGGCAACATTGTGTCTTACAACAGCTCCAAGTAGGTTGCCCCTTTGGCTCTTTCGGGGATATGAACTAATTCCCCGAGGCCTGCTGCACTCATCCAAGCCCACATGTTGACGACCACCCGCCCAGACTCATTGTTGGGAGGGACATTCTGAGGTTCGTATCTCGTGTTGTTCACACACTATAAATATCGTTGGCCAATCTGACTTAAAACTTTTTTCGTCAGTAAATATGACATGTGAAAAATCAAAGTACCTGTGATCACAAGCGAATCGGACACGAGCTGCTTTATGAGCTTCAGTTAGTAAAATTTTTTCGCTGGTTTCCTATTCCTTATACCGGCACGCCGCAGACCATTCCTAATAGTTTGTGCTGTACAGTCAAACTCTTCTGCAAATAGGCGAGTTGAAGTGAATGGGTGCTGCTCATATACCGAGACCACACGCTGCACACGTTCCTGTTTTATATTTATTTAAACGTGCACTTACTGGCTTACAGTGAGCACCAAAACGCAAGTCAGCTAATTAATATACAATATAAAAACAAATCAATCATTAAAGTTGGAAAAAAAATCAAAAAAATAATGATACAAAACATGTCAAATATTTGTAATACATGTCAAAATTCATAATTAGAGGATATTCAAAGTAAAATCTAGAATTAAGTTAGTATGGTCGGTTGCAGCATACGTGGCATCCGTTCTAAACTTCCCTCACTGTCAAATCGGCGAAGCCGAAGCGAAGCATCAAGCTGCTTAGCTTAGTGCGTCATCAGCGCCTACCCGTGAGCAATTCTATCTCCCTGCTTCTCAAGTTCGTAACATATTTTTGTTTGAATATATTATTTTTACAGCGTTTCGGAGCATACACTTATTGTGTGATCCACAAACTGTTGTTGTCAGGTCTTGGTGTGATGTGTGATTTGCGGAAAATTCATCGAAAACAATTCATCGAATTATAATTCTTTGAATGATAATTCCTCGAAAACAATTCGTCGAATGACAATTGGTCGAAAACAATACGTCGAATGACAATTCGTTGAAAACAATTCGTCGAATGAGACGAATTTGTGTCTTTGTGATTTAACACACAGTCCGCGATTTGTGCATTTCTTACACACCATTATCATCGCATTAACATGCACCAATTTCATAAATATTCTAAACTATCTACTGTCGCGCGGTTTCACCCGCTATTCAGCATTATGATCGTAGCGGGATGTTTAATAGCCTATAGTAGCCACATTGTAGCTATCCATCAGTGAAAGGATTTTGGGAATCCGACCAGCGGTTCCAAAGATTACACTCTACATACAAACTGTACCTCTTTATAATATAAGTATAGATATACAATTATATTGTATCTCCGTATAATATTTTTACTTAGGAGAGATTTTTTTGTAGCACGTCTCAATCGACGAATTATTATTCGATCAACTGTTTTTTCGGCAAATTGTCATTCGACGTATTGTTTTCGACCAATTGTCATTAGACAAATTGCCGATCGAAATATTGTCGTTCGGGCAAAAATTTTTTTTTTCGATAAAATGTGTTTGATGAATTGTTTTCGATTTACTTTCCGGTGACCGTGATGTGTATGGCAAATCGTATGTTTGTTAACGCATTCACGAGGCAGGAGGAAATCCTATTTTAGGGAAATAATAAAAAAAATAAAGTCAAAGTCAAAATCATTTATTCCAACTAAACCATAAATAGTTACTTTTGAGACGTCAAAATAGAGAAGTAGTCTGTCAGTCTGTTCGTCAGTGAAGCTAGGTGCTCATTCCAAATTGTAGATTCGAAAACTATAAACTTCTCAAATAACGAATTTCATTTATATCATATCATTTTGTTGCTTATACTTCGCTTCACAGGTTTGAACCGATACCATAAACATTTTATTTTTGTTTTAATGGTTGAAAAGTAAAGTTAATGTAACTGAAAATTCATAATACGCATCTGTTAGACTCGGGATCAAAAAAATCATGCGGATCAATTGTAGAGAAAGTTGCGGAACTCAGTTGTTCAGAAAACCACATCGTCCACAAATGATATTCTAGATGAGGCAGAACAGTTTACGTTGGCTGGCAGAGTCTTCTTCAGTCTACAGCACGTCAAGGTGACGATGTGGACTGTAGAGTTTCGCAACTTTTTCTGGTATCTTACCATCACGACTATCTCAATATAATGCTGCTCATAGCAAGATAACCCGTCACAATACAATATTATCCCGTCTCTATCGTCAACATGAATGGTCGCGCGGTGGAATACTTTGGAAGTAGCGGAACTCCATAATTTTATTGAAAGCCACATCGACCTCCAAGTGATACTCGAGATGTGAGAACAGCTCACGTCGACTGGCAAAGTTTTCTTCAATCTACAGCACGTCAAGGTGGTGACATGATAAACTATGGAGTTCCGCATCTTTTCTGGTATTTCACCGTCACGGCTGGCTCAGCAGTTGTAAGATCTCGTCGACAAATTTTTCATGTGTGTGCGCTTTGTGAATGTAATATAAATTCGAGGATGTCGATGGAATTGCCAGATTCAGGTAATCTTTTAAGTGCTGATGTCAGTTGGGCAAATACAATTGGGTTCCTCGGAAATTTGTAGTGTCTTATTTTCGCCTGCAAGTTCAGCTTTCAAATGATCAAAATTTTAATCTCTTTGTCGTGCGTTTGGTGTGACAATTTAATGTAATCCATTTGAAAATAAGTTTGTTTGTAGAACATGCGTTAGATAGGAGTAGAAAATGGTTTTGTGCAACATTTGCACACCGACCTCTATCATCGTCAATAATTTTGTGTAACTACCGCAGTGGTACTTAGATTTCGTTACAAGTGCAGGCGTCTCCTGTATAATACCAGTAGCGTTTCTCCACATCGTTGGTATGGCTCTCTCAGCAGGCTCATCATAATACTTAATGTTCTGTAATTCGATGACGAATGTTAAAAATGTTTGTATTTTCCTCTATGTGATGGTATGGCTTGTAACGTCTTCAGCGTCGTAATCCATGAGCTATTCTGTCTGCCTCTACTCAGGTCCGTCTGAGTTCGTGATAGGACAACTTCTTTAAACTGTTCTGGTGGACGGGATTTTGTTATACCGTTTAACACAGAATCTCTGTCTTAAATTTATCTATTTCCCCGCTATTTAGGTCTGTAACACGTTTTTGCTTGAATATATTATTTTACTGAGCAAACACCAAAGTTTTCTCTTATTTCATTGGCTCTTGGATTAGATTTAGCAGCACTTTTACTTCAATTACTGAAATCCACTGCAATATTATTTATTTTCTTCTAACCAATGGAGCAGGACACGCCAGTCTTCATGCATCCTTAGCCTCTATATAATCATTAAGCTTGTAATATGCTTGTCTACATAATAAAATTTTCTTTATAGGTACATTATTTATTTATATTTTCATTAAATTGTTGTTTTCACACAAAATTCTATCTTATGTTAATCTATTTCAGGCGCTATTCAGCTCCGTAACACGTTTTTGCTTGAATATATTATTTTTACTGAGCAAACAACAAAGTTGCCTGTTATGTCAGTGGTCCTTGGATTACATTTAGCAGCACTACTACTTAAAGGCTAATCTATAACTTTAATAATATATACCCGGTATTATTTGTCATCCTCGTCTTGGGCTGTAGAGTCACAACATAGAGTGGTGCAGGCGTCAGTTTGTTACCACCACATCTCGAGTATGACTTGGAGTTATACTACATCTAGCAAGACTGAGCGGGTCAATCAGGAAGTATCCCTTCTTGTTGTTTAAATTTAGCTGTTATTTAATTATTAAGTATTGATAATTATAAATGATTTTCCTTTTCCCTCTGTGTGATGTATGGCTCGTGACGTCTTCAGCGTCGTAATCCATGAGCTATCCTGTCTTCCTCTACTCAGGTCCGTCTGAGTTCGTGATAGGACAACTTCTTTAAACTGTTCTGGTGGACGGGATTTTGTTATACCATTTACCTTAAATTTATCTATTTCCCTGCTATTTAGGTCTGTAACACGTTTTTGCTTGAATATATTATTTTTACTGAGCAAACAACAAAGTTGCCTGTTATTTCAGTGTTCCTTGGATTAGATTTAGCAGCACTACAACTTAAAGGCTAATCTATGAATTTAATAATACACACCGGATATTATTTGTCATCTACATCTAAGACTCTGTGTTGTGACACTACGTCACAACATAGAGTGGTGCAGGTTATAGCATTGCGTCAATCTGTTACCCCCACATCTCGAGGTTACTGTTTCGATTATGACAAGTTGTGAAATGTTTCTTCCAAGCGTCTACTCAGACGCGTACTGCAGATTCTCGCTGCCAGCCACCTTCGCAGCCGCGTTTGGAGCCAGTGGTTTATATTCTGCTGGTTCAAGCCGGAAAGCATTTCTGCAAGAAGAAAATAATGATAAATATAAGTTCAAGCAGCACTTTTTCTCTAAATGATTCTACAGAAAAAGTGATTAACTCAAAATTTATTATACCCACTGTACCATATTTGGTGTATTGGTGACACGACCACGAGTATTATCCACTGACAAAAAGCCAGCTGGTTGTTATTTTGATTCCGTTTCGGAAGACACACTTGTTGTGTTATCTACAAATTGTTGTTTCAGATCTTGGCGTGATGTGTACCTATGACAAATTGTATGTTTATAACATCACCCACAGTACAGGACAAAATCCTATTATAGGGAAACGTTTAAGAAATAAAAAAACTTCTCAAGTAACGAATTTCATTCATATCATATCATCATTTTGTTGCTTATATTTCGCTTCACAAATTTGAACCGATACCATAAACATTTTATTTTTGTTGAAATGGTTCAAGTAAGTAAAGTTCTGTTAGACTCGGGAGCAAAAAAATCACGCGGTGGCATTGTAGACAAAGTTGCTGAACTCTATAGACTGTTCAGAAAACCATATCGTCCATAAATGATACTC
The DNA here is from genome assembly GCA_902829305.4 of Spodoptera exigua. Lineage (NCBI taxonomy): Eukaryota > Metazoa > Arthropoda > Insecta > Lepidoptera > Noctuidae > Spodoptera > Spodoptera exigua. The sequence continues at coordinate 2,394,731 of LR824628.2, read as the reverse complement.
TAGATGAGGCAGAACAGTTGAAGTTGGCTGGCAGAGTCTTCTTCAGTCTACAGCACGTCAAGGTGACGATGTTGCCTATGAAGTTTCGCAATTTTTTCTGGTATCTCATTATCACGACTATCTCAATAGCTGCTCATAGCAAGATACAACCCGTCACAATACAATATTATCCCGTCTCTATCGTCAACATGAATGGTCGCGCGGTGGAGTACTTGTGGAAGTTGCGGAACTACATAGTTTTATTGAAAGCCACATCGACCTCCAAGTGATACTCGAGATGTGAGAACAGCTCTCGTTGACTGGCAAAGTTTGCTTCAATCTACAGCACGTCAAGGTGATGACATGATACACTATGGAGTTCCGCATCTTTTCTGGTATTTCACCGTCTCGGCTACCTCAGCAGTTGTAAGATCTCGCAGACAATTTTTTCATGTGTGTGCGCTTTGTGATTACAATTCACTATGAATTTGAGGATGTCGATGGGATTGCCAGATTCTGGTAGTCTTTTAAGTGCTGATGTCAGTTGGGCAAATACAATTGGGTTCCTCGGAAATTTGTAGTGTCTTATTTTCGCCTGCAAGTTCAGCTTTCAAATGATCAAAATTTTAATCTCTTTGTCGTGCGCTTGGTTTGACAATTAAGTGTAATCCATTTGAAAATAAGTTTGTTTGTAGAACATGCGTTAGATAGGAGTAGATAATGGTTTTGTGCAACATTTGCACACCGACCTCTATCATCGTCAATAATTTTGTGTAACTACCGCAGTGGTACTTAGATTTCGTTACAAGTGCAGGCGTCTCCTGTATAATACCAGTGGCGTTTCTCCACATCGTTGGTATGGCTCTCTCAGCAGGCTCATCATAATACTTTATGTGCTGTAATTCGATGACGAATGTTAAAAATGTTTGTATTTTCCTCTATGTGATGGTATGGCTCGTGACGTCTTCAGCGTTGTAATCCATGAGGTATTCTGTCTCCCTCTACTCAGGTCCGTCTGAGTTCGTGATAGGACAACTTCTTTAAACTGTTCTGGTGGACGGGATTTTGTTATACCATTTAACACAGAATCTCTGTCTTAAATTTATCTATTTCCCCGCTATTTAGGTCTGTAACACGTTTTTGCTTGAATATATTATTTTACTGAGCAAACACCAAAGTTTTCTCTTATTTCATTGGCTCTTGGATTAGATTTAGCTGCACTTTTAGTTCAATTACTGAAATCCACTGGAAGATTATTTATTTTCTTCTAACCAATGGAGCAGGACACGCCAGTCTTCATGCATCCTTATCCTCTATATAATCATTAAGCTTGTAATATGCTTGTCTACATAATAAAATTTTCTTTATAGGTACATTATTTATTTATATTTTCATTAAATTGTTGTTTTCACACAAAATTCTATCTTATGTTATTGTTAATCTATTTCAGGCGCTATTCAGGTCCGTAACACGTTTTTGCTTGAATATATTATTTTACTGAGCAAACAATAAAGTTGCCTCTAATTTCAGTGGTCCTTTGATTACATTTAGCAGCACTTCTACTTAAAGGCTAATCTATAAATTTAATAATATAGACCGGATATTATTTGTCATCTACATCTAAGACTCTGTGTTGTGACACTACGTCACAACATAGAGTGGTGCAGGTTATAGCATTGCGTCAATCTGTTACCCCCACATCTCGAGGTTACTGTTTCGATTATGACAAGTTGTGAAATGTTTGTTCCAAGCGTCTACTCAGACGCGTACTGCAGATTCTCGCTGCCAGCCACCTTCGCAGCCACGTTTGGAGCCAGTGGTTTATATTCTGCTGGTTCAAGCCGGAAAGCATTTCTGCAAGAAGAAAATGATGATAAATATAAGTTCAAGCAGCACTTTTTCTCTAAATGATTCTACGGGAAGTCATTAAGTCAAAATTTATTATACTGTACCATATTTGGTGTATCTATTGGTGACACGACCACAAGTATTATCCACTGACAAAAAGCCGGCTGGTTGTTGTTTTGATTCCGTTTCGGAAGACACACTTGTTGTGTTATCTACAAATTGTTGTTTCAGATCTTGGCGTGATGTGTATGACAAATTGTATGTTTATAACAGCACCCACAGGACAAGACGAAATCCTATTATAGGGAAACGTTTAAGAAATAAAAAAAACTTCTCAAGTAACGAATTTCATTTATATCATGTCATCATTTTGTTGCTTATACTTCGCTTCACAGATTTGAACCGGTTCAAAAGTAAAGTTCTGTTAGACTCGGGAGCAAAAAAATCACGCGGTGGCATTGTAGACAAAGTTGCGGAACTCTATAGACTGTTCTGAAATCCATATCGTCCACAAATGATACTCTAGATGAGGCAGAACAGCTGACATCTGCTGGCAGAATCTTCTTCAGTCTACAGCACGTCAAGGTGACGATGTGGGCTATGGGGCTTCGCAACTTTTTCTGGTATCTTTTGATCACGACTATCTTAATAGCTCTCAAAATACAACCCGTCACAATAAAATATTATCCCGTCTCTATCGTCAACATGAATGGTCGCGCGGTGGAATACTTGTGGAAGTTGCGGATCTCCATAGTTTTATTGAAAGCCACATCGACCTCCAAGTGATACTCGAGATGTGAGAACAGCTCACGTCGACAGGCAAAGTTTTCTTCAATCTACAGCACGTCAAGGTGATGACATGATACACTATGGAGTTCCGCATCTTTTCTGGTATTTCACCGTCACGGCTGCCTCAGCAGTTGTAAGATCTCGTCGACAAATTTTTCATGTGTGCGCTTTGTGAATGTACTATAAATTTGAGGATGTCGATGGGATTGCCAGATTCTGGTAGTCTTTTAAGTGCTGATGTCAGTTGGGCAAATACAATTGGGCTCCTCGGAAAGTTCAGCATTCAAATGATCAAAATTTTAATCTCTTTGTCGTGCGCTTGGTTTGACAATTTAGTGTAATCCATTTGAAAATAAGTTTGTAGAACATGCGTTAGATAGGAGTAGAAAATGGTTTTGTGCAACATTTGCACACCGACCTCTATCATCGTCAATAATTTTGTGTAGCTACCGCAGTGGTACTTAGATTTCGTTACAAGTGCAGGCGTCTCCTGTATAATACCAGTGGCGTTTCTCCACCTCGTTGGTATGGCTCTCTCAGCAGGCTCATCATAATACTTAATGTGCTGTAATTCGATGACGAATGTTAAAAATGTTTGTATTTTCCTCTATGTGATGGTATGGCTTGTAACGTCTTCAGCGTCGTAATCCATGAGCTATTCTGTCTGCCTCTACTCAGGTCCGTCTGAGTTCGTGATAGGACAACTTCTTTAAACTGTTCTGGTGGACGGGATTTTGTTATACCGTTTAACACAGAATCTCTGTCTTAAATTTATCTATTTCCCCGCTATTTAGGTCTGTAACACGTTTTTGCTTGAATATATTATTTTACTGAGCAAACACCAAAGTTTTCTCTTATTTCATTGGCTCTTGGATTAGATTTAGCAGCACTTTTACTTCAATTACTGAAATCCACTGCAATATTATTTATTTTCTTCTAACCAATGGAGCAGGACACGCCAGTCTTCATGCATCCTTATCTTCTATATAATCATTAAGCTTGTAATATGCTTGTCTACATAATAAAATTTTCTTTATACATTATTTATTTTTTCATTAAATTGTTGGTTTCACACAAAACTCTATGTTATGTTAATCTATTTCAGGCGCTATTCAGGTCCGTAACACGTTTTTGCTTGAATATATTATTTTGCCTCTTATTTCAGTGGTCCTTGGATTACATTTAGTAGCACTACTACTTAAAGGCTAATCTATAAATTTAATAATATAGACCGGATATTATTTGTCATCTACATCTAAGACTCTGTGTTGTGACACTACGTCACAACATAGAGTGGTGCAGGTTATAGCATTGCGTCAATCTGTTACCCCCACATCTCGAGGTTACTGTTTCGATTATGACAATTTGTGAAATGTTTCTTCCAAGCGTCTACTCAGACGCGTACTGCAGATTCTCGCTGCCAGCCACCTTCGCAGCCGCGTTTGGAGCCAGTGGTTTATATTCTGCTGGTTCAAGCCGGAAAGCATTTCTGCAAGAAGAAAATAATGATAAATATAAATTCAAGCAGCACTTTTTCTCTAAATGATTCTACAGAAAAAGTCAAAGTCAAAGTTTAATATACCTACTATATCATATTTGGTGTATCTATTGGTGACACGACCACGAGTATTATCCACTGACAAAAAGCCGGCTGGTTGTTGTTTTGATTCCGTTTCGGAAGACACACTTGTTGTGTTATCTACAAATTGTTGTTTCAGATCTTGGCGTGATGTGTATGACAAATTGTATGTTTATAACAGCACCCACAGGACAAGACGAAATCCTATTATAGGGAAACGTTTAAGAAATAAAAAAACTTCTCAAGTAACGAATTTAATTTATATCATATCATCATTTTGTTGCTTATACTTCGCTTCACAGATTTGAACCGGTTCAAAAGTAAAGTTCTGTTAGACTCGGGAGCAAAAAAATCACGCGGTAGTATTGTAGACAAAGTTGCGGAACTCTATAGACTGTTCAGAAATCCATATCGTCCACAAATGATACTCTAGATGAGGCAGAACAGCTGACATCTGCTGGCAGAAACTTCTTTAGTCTACAGCACGTCAAGGTGACGACGTGTCACTCTGGAATTCCGCAACTTCCTTTAGTGTTTCCGCTAGTCTTCCAGTCTTACTAAAATTGGTCTTTGCTACTTATTTATATTTTTATTCATTTAGCTTGTAATATGCTTGTCTACATAAAGTTTTCTTTATACATAATTTATTTATTTTTTCATTGAATTGTTGAATTTCACCTGGTGGATTTTGTTATATGATTTAACACATAATCTCTATCTTATATTAGTCTATTTCCCCGCTATTCAGGTCCGTAACACGTTTTTGCTTGAATATATTATTTTTACTGAGTGAACTTATTGTATCAAGGTTTTTAAATAATTATGGTAGTAGTAATAAGTAGATTGCTAGTCTGCTATGCTATTCAGGTCCGTTGGTTTTTCACATAGAACTGAACATTGTTTCTACCTTTCAGAGCTCACGTTTGTGAGTTCGCATTAATAAAAAGTTTACCGTCTATTTTACTATTTAAAACAAATGTTAGCCTGCATGAATGATAGCCTTGCTTAATCGGAGGATCGCCGCTCTTTTCGAAACTCAGTTTATCCTGTTCTTTCTTTCTTATACCCTGTTCTTTAACATTCTTTGATCTGGCTGATGTTTAGGATTCGTCCTTCGCCTCAGGTCAAATATGAAAATCGTCGCTTTATTTAACAAAGTTACTCAGCTCCGTGACTAGGACTTGCCTGCTGTTCAAATCAAATCAAATCATTTATTTCTAACAGACCACAAAAGCTAAATTGGAAAATCAAGCAAAAAATATACCAAAAGGTTGAACTTTATGCGTGTCAGTCTGTCCGTCTCTCTCTCTTTCTAGTGAAGCTATTTGCTCGTTCCAAAGTGTAGATTGCTCTTTTTTAATCAGTTTCATAATGCATTTCTTTGTTACGTCATTTAGTCATAGTTTTTATTTTTTGATTTAACTTTCTACATACTACTTTCAATTTTTTAGTGGGGAAATCACCAGGAGTTAAGTATTTGGTTTCTCTTATACTTTACAGCTTGTGTCGTCATTAGCTACCCGTGGTAATTCTATCTCCCTCCTACTTAGGTCCGTAACACGTTTTTGCTTGAATATATTCTTATTTTTTACATTTGCAAATGCACTTTGATGTGCTGTAGATTGAAGAAAACTCTGTCAGCATTAGTCAGTCGTTTTACGCATTGGGTGCGGTGAATGCGCATTCTAGTTTTTCGGACTTTTGGCAGGTCAGTCATCAATTATAACGGTTCTCTTCGCCTCCTGCAGCAAAGCCATTAAGCTTTTTTAACCATGAGCTATTCTGTCTCCCTGCTACTCAGGTCCGTTTGATGTCGTAATAGGACAACTCCTTGAACTGTTCTGGTGTGCTCACAATGACTAAGAAAGAATATTTCAGCGTCAGGCAGTGATGCTATGGCACAATAACCTAGAGAAAGTTGCGGAACTCTATAGACTATGGAAAACTACATTGTCCTACAAGTGATACTCAAGATGAGAGAACAGCTGACGTCGGCTGGCAGAGTCTTCTTCAGTCTACAGCACGTCAAGGTGACGACGTAGCACTCTATGGAGTTTCGCAATTTCCTTTAGTGTGACCGTTAGTCTCCCAGTCTCACTAAATTTGGTCTATGCTACTTATTTGTCCTTGTTCACCGCCCTTGAGCGGTAGGGGATGTTCAGCTATTTTGTAATAAAACCTAAGATAAACCTAGCTTTGTTGTGCTAAATATGATATGATATGTATGTATGTCTTCCTGCTACTCAGGTCCGTGTTGTTGTTGTTTTGTATTCTAGGATAGCATTGTAATGATGTCAGTCCTGTTGTTGATATAGTCAACCATACATATCTCAAGTTGTTGTGCTGTAGACTGCTGAAAACAAGATAGTCTGGTATGCATTTGCGTGGTGATCTCGGTTGGACAAATACAGTTGGGTTATTATTAACAAGGTGGACCAACGCAGATCCCACGTTTTTGATCAGTTCAAATAATACGTTAGACTTACTGGTTTTGTGTTTAATGAAAATTTACCGCATGACATGAAGCTACGCGTGTTACGTGTTAGTTGATGAATTCGTTAATTCCAAGAATAATTCAGAATCTCCCCGCTATTCAGGTCCGTAACACGTTTTTGTTTGAATATATTATCTTAATAATGCAAAAACAAGTGTCCACTTCTTTCAGCGGTCCATAAAGTTGATTTAGCCTAACTACCACCAGGAGTCTAATCTATAAGTTTAATAATATATAAGGCTTCATATTATTTATTCCACTTTTGAGGTCCGTAACACGTTTTTGCTTGAATATATTACTTTTACTGAGCAAACAACAAAGTTGCCTGTTATTTCAGTGGTCCTTGGATTACATTTAGCAGCACTACTACTGAAGGTGTAATCTATAACTTTAATGATAAATATAGACCGAGTATTATTTCTCACCCTCGGCTGTAGTGTCACAACATAGAGTGGTGCAGTTTATAGCATTGCGTCAGTCTGTTACCACCACATCTCAAGTATGACTTGGAGTTATACTACATCTAGCAAGACCGAGTGGGTCAATCAGGAAGTATGCCTTCTTGTTGTTTAAATTTAGCTGTTATTTAATTATTAAATATTGATATTTATAAATGTTTTTCCTTTTCCCTCTGTGTGATGTATGACTCGTGACGTCTTCAGCGTCGTAATGCATGAGCTATCCGGTCTTCCTCTACTCAGGTCCGTCTGAGTTCGTGATAGGACAACTTCTTTAAACTGTTCTGGTGTGTTAACAATGACCTAGTGTAATTTTATATAGTTTCTGCCCCATTGGTTATAGGTAATCCGATGTACAAAACGCCGTTCACATTAATTCAGTTTGAATTTTGTGAGTTTAACTTTGATGCCATGGATTTGTGTTCCACGTGAAGTTTCGTGATCTCAAGTAATACGGACACTTCAGCGATGTCGATTTTCGTAATATAAATCTAAATCTACATCATCATATTGCAGTTGAGAAGCATGGGCTGACACCAACTCGCTGATTAAATTATTATTCAAGACGACCCTGATGTTAAGGTTTAATGTTTCCAGTTCAGAAATTTGACTATTCGCCTCATGTAGCTGTTGTTTTAGTAGAGCTTTATCATTTAATGTGGTTTCATACTCATCTTTACATTGCTTGAACTCGTCCTCAACGAATTGGGGCCTTTCCCGGGCCTCAATGGCTTCTGTGTTTTGCATGTTTAACAGAGCCATTTCACGTTTCAGCTGCTTGTTTCGGTTCAAAATAACCAAGAATTCCCTCTCATTTCCCTCAACAATTGATCACACAAAGTCAAAGTCAAAATCATTTCAATTAGACCCATACGTCGGTACGAACGTCAAACAAAATTTTTAAGATATAATGTGTCAGTCTGTCGGTCAGTCCTCTTAGTGAAGCTATTTGCTCGTTCCAAAGTGTAGATTCCGATGGAGAAGAACGAGCAAGAAACTCCATGTTTACTCTTTTTAAATTAGTTTCACATTAAGATACATTATTTAGTTGGTTTGATTATGTGAGAACAGCGTAACGCTAATAAACAGAGAAATATAAAAAGAAAACAACCTTAAGGACAATAAACAGTCCGGAGCTGACCAGTCACAATGGGGCACCTGGCATAATATTGACCTCTTTAAAATTTTCTCTAAGAGATTCGCAAAGCCAAAGGTTGTAAATTGCTCTGATTGCTGATGAATTTTGCTTAAATTCCTTGGTTTAATGTTTCGCATGAAGTTTGGTGGTCTTTAATAATAAAGCGACTTTACCGATGTCGGTATAATAAAAACCTAACAATACAGTTTTAAAAACGTCGCTTTAAATGTCAAAGCTACTCAGGTCCGTTGATTCAAATTTTGCAGTTGTACATTCATTTAACTATCCAGATACTGCAATATTTTACTACACAACGTATAACTGATTGACTGCTTCCTTTTCGTCTGAAAATGGGTACTCAGTAGGAGTTAAATATTTGTTTTCTTAATGCGCACGGATTAACGGATTAGACACGGGGTCAAAAAAATCATGCGATGGCATTGTAGAGAAAGTTGCGGAACTCTATAAACTGTTTAGAAAACCATATCGTCCACAAATGATACTCTAGATGAGGCAGAACAGCTGACGTTGGCTAGCAGAGTTTTCTTCAGTCTACAGCACGTCAAGGTGACGATGTGGACTGTAGAGTTTCGCAACTTTTTCTGGTATCTTACCATCAGGACTATCTCAATAGCTGCTCATAGCAGGATACAACCCGTCACAATACAATATTATCCCGTCTCTATTGCCAACATGAATGGTTGCGCGGTGGAATACTTGTGGAAGTTGCGGAACACCATAGTTTTCTTGAAAGCCACATCGCCCTACAAGTGATACTCGAGATGTGAGAACAGCTCACGTCGACTGGCAAAGTTTTCTTCAATCTACAGCACGTCAAGATGAGGACATAATACACTATGGAGTTCCGCATCTTTTCTGGTATTTCACCGTCACGGCTTGCTCAGCAGTTGTAAGATCGTCGAGAAGTGCAGGCGTCTCCTATATAATACCAGTGGCGTTTTTCCACATCGTTGGTATGGCTCTCTCAGCAGGCTCATCATAATACTTAATGTGCTGTAATTCGATGACGGATGTTAAAAATGTTTGTTTTTCCCTCTATGTGATGGTATGGCTTGTAACGTCTTCAGCGTCGTAATCCATGCTGTCTGCCTCTACTCAGGTCCGTCTGAGTTCGTGATAGGACAACTTCTTTAAACTGTTCTGGTGGACGGGATTAGATGAGGCAGAACAGCTGACGTCTGCTGACAGAGTTTTCTTCAGTCTACAGCACGTCAAGGTGACGATGTGGACTGTGGAGTTTTGCAACTTTTTCTGGTATCTTTCTATCACGACTATCTCAATAGCTGCTCATAGCAAGATACAACCCGTCACAATACAATATTATCCCGTCTCTATCGTCAACATGAATGGTCGCGCGGTGGAATACTTGTGGAAGTTGCGGATGTCCATAGTTTTATTGAAAGCCACATCGACCTCCAAGTGATACCCGAGATGTGAGAACAGCTCACATCGACTGGCAAAGTTTTCATCATCATCATCAATCTACAGCACGTCAAGGTGATGACATGATACACTATGGAGTTCCGCATCTTTTCTGGTATTTCACCGTCTCGGCTGCCTCAGCAGTTGTAAGATCTCGCAGAGAATTTTTTCATGTGTGTGCGCTTTGTGATTATAATTCACTATGAATTCGACTATGTCGATGGGATTGCCAGGCTTAGGTAGTCTTTTAAGTGCTGATGTCAGTTGGGCAAATACAATTGGGTTCCTCGGAAATTTGTAGTGTCGTCTTTTCGCCTGCAAGTTCAGCTTTCAAATGATCAAAATTTTAATCTCTTTGTCGTGCGCTCGGTTTAACAATTTAGTATAATCCATTTAAACATAAGTTTGTTTGTAGAACATGCGTTGGATAGGAGTAGGAAATGATTTTGTGCAACATTTGCACACCGACCTCTATCATCGTCAATAATTTTGTGTAGCTACCGCAGTGGTACTTAGATTTCGTTACAAGTGCAGGCGTCTCCTGTATAATACCAGTGGCGTTTCTCCACATCGTTGGTATGGCTCTCTCAGCAGGCTCATCATAATACTTAATGTGCTGTAATTCGATGACGAATGTTAAAAATGTTTGTATTTTCCTCTATGTGATGGTATGGCTCGTGACGTCTTCAGCGCCGTAATCCATGAGCTATTCTGTCTCCCTCTACTCAGGTCCGTCTGAGTTCGTGATAGGACAACTTCTTTAAACTGTTCTGGTGGACGGGATTTTGTTATACCATTTAACACAGAATCTCTGTCTTAAATTTATCTATTTCCTCGCTATTTAGGTCTATAACACGTTTTTGCTTGAATATATTATTTTACTGAGCAAACGCCAAAGTTTCCTCTCATTTCATTTCTTGGATTAGATTTAGCAACACTTTTACTTCATTTACTGAAATCCACTGGAAGATTATAATTTTCTTCTAACCAATGGAGAAGGACACGCCAGTCTTCATGCATCCTTATCCTCTATATAATCATTAAGCTTGTAATATGCTCGTCTACATAATAAAGTTTTCATTATACATTATTTATTTTTTCATTAAATTGTTGTTTTCACACAAAATTCTATCTTATGTTAATCTATTTCAGGCGCTATTCAGGTCCGTAACACGTTTTTGCTTGAATATATTATTTTACTGAGCGAACAATAAAGTTGCCTCTTATTTCAGTGGTCCTTGGATTACATTTAGCAGCACTTCTACTTAAAGGCTAATCTATAAATTTAATAATATTGACCGGATATTATTTGTCATCTACATCTAAGACTGTTGTGACACTACGTCACAACATAGAGTGGTGCAGGTTATAGCATTGCGTCAATCTGTTACCCCCACATCTCGAGGTTACTGTTTCGATTATGACAAGTTGTGAAATGTTTCTTCCAAGCGTCTACTCAGACGCGTACTGCAGATTCTCGCTGCCAGCCACCTTCGCAGCCGCGTTTGGAGCCAGTGGTTTATATTCTGCTGGTTCAAGCCGGAAAGCATTTCTGCAAGAAGAAAATAATGATAAATATAAGTTCAAGCAGCACTTTTTCTCTAAATGATTCTACAGAAAAAGTGATTAAGTCAAAATTTATTATACCCACTGTACCATATTTGGTGTATTGGTGACACGACCACGAGTATTATCCACTGACAAAAAGCCGGCTGGTTGTTATTTTGATTCCGTTTCGGAAGACACACTTGTTGTGTTATCTACAAATTGTTGTTTCAGATCTTGGCGTGATGAATGGCTATGACAAATTGTATGTTTATAACAGCACCCACAGTACAGGACAAAATCCTATTACAGGGAAACGTTTAAGAAATAAAAAAACTTCTCAAGTAACGAATTTCAATTATATCATATCATCATTTTGTTGCTTATATTTCGCTTCACAAAGAACCGATACCATAAACATTTTATTTTTGTTGAAATGGTTCAAGTAAGTAAAGTTCTGTTAGACTCGGGAGCAAAAAAATCACGCGGTGGCATTGTAGACAAAGTTGCTGAACTCTATAGACTGTTCAGAAAACCATATCGTCCACAAATGATACTCTAGATGAGGCAGAACAGTTGAAGTTGGCTGGCAGAGTCTTCTTCAGTCTACAGCACGTCAAGGTGACGATGTGGCCTATGAAGTTTCGCAATTTTTTCTGGTATCTCATTATCACGACTATCTCAATAGCTGCTCATAGCAAGATACAACCCGTCACAATACAATATTATCCCGTCTCTATCGTCAACATGAATGGTCGCGCGGTGGAGTACTTGTGGAAGTTGCGGAACTACATAGTTTTATTGAAAGCCACATCGACCTCCAAGTGATACTCGAGATGTGAGAACAGCTCTCGTTGACTGGCAAAGTTTGCTTCAATCTACAGCACGTCAAGGTGATGACATGATACACTATGGAGTTCCGCATCTTTTCTGGTATTTCACCGTCACCGCTGCCTCAGAAGTTGTAAGATCTCGCAGACAATTTTTTCATGTGTGTGCGCTTTGTGATTATAATTCACTATGAATTCGAGGATGTCGATGGGATTGCCAGATTCTGGTAGTCTTTTAAGTGCTGATGTCAGTTGGGCAAATACAATTGGGTTCCTCGGAAATTTGTAGTGTCTTATTTTCGCCTGCAAGTTCAGCTTTCAAATGATCAAAATTTTAATCTCTTTGTCGTGCGCTTGGTTTGACAATTTAGTGTAATCCATTTGAAAATAAGTTTGTTTGTAGAACATGCGTTAGATAGGAGTAGAAAATGGTTTTGTGCAACATTTGCACACCGACCTCTATCATTGTCAATAATTTTGTGTAGCTACCGCAGTGGTACTTAGATTTCGTTACAAGTGCCGGCGTCTCCTGTATAATACCAGTGGCGTTACTCCACATCGTTGGTATGGCTCTCTCAGCAGGCTCATCATAATACTTAATGTGCTGTAATTCGATGACGAATGTTAAAAATGTTTGTATTTTCCTCTATGTGATGGTATGGCTCGTGACGTCTTCAGCGTCGTAATCCATGAGCTATTCTGTCTCCCTCTACCCAGGTCCGTCTGAGTTCGTGATAGGACAACTTCTTTAAACTGTTCTGGTGGACGGGATTTTGTTATTCCATTTAACACAGAATCTCTGTCTTAAATTTATCTATTTCACTGCTATTTAGGTCTGTAACACGTTTTTGCTTGAATATATTATTTTTACTGATCAAACAACAAAGTTGCCTGTTATTTCAGTGTTCCTTGGCTTAGATTTAGCAGCACTACAACTTAAAGGCTAATCTATAAATTAAATAATATAGAACGGATATTATTTGTCATCTACATCTAAGACTCTATATTGTGACACTCCGTCACAACACAGAGTGGTGCAGGTTATAGCATTGCGTTAATCAGTTACCCCCACATCTCGAGGTTACTGTTTCGATTATGATAAGTTGTGAAATGTTTCTTCCAAGCGTCTACTCATGCAGATTCTCGCTGCCAGCCACCTTCGCAGCCGCGTTTGGAGCCATTGGTTTATATTCTGCTGGTTGAAGCCATAAAATCATAAAGTCAAAATTTATTATACCTACTGTACCATATTTGGTGTATTCTTAAAAAAACCATGCATGCACGCTAAACCTGCACCATTCGAAATTCTAAATTACCTATTCCCAAATCATCCACTCCTAAAAGGCCAATAACGCACTTATAAATCCTTAGGTGTTGCTTACCATCAAGTGCAATCAAGTGATAGTGAAGTACGGACAGACAGGAAAGCGAAAAAAAAGTACCTATCTACCGTGCTCTATGGTAATCATTTATTTTCTATATGATACGCGCCATAACAGGCAACGCACAGACCTATATCGCAGTCTGGACAGAACATACCGCTATCTTTGCGTTTTTTATGTAACGTCCAGCATCTCATACATTTTCTACGTTTGCGTAAACCACTGGAATTTCTTTCTAATTCCTTGGGCATGTGAGTTGGCAGCGCTGGCGGAGCTGCTCTAGAAACTGGTGGCAGAAGGCCGCGTAAAACTAAGTTCCTATACGATTCTGAAGATAAATTATTGCCAGTTCCTTCTTTAAACATAAAATACGAATTTATAAACATCATCTGCATGATGTGGATCCCTATTTTTTTATACCAGCGAACAGTTTCATGCTCGCATGGATAATATGACAGCATCTGATCATGTCTGTCTACACCTTTCATATATTTATTATAATTGTATATTATTGAGGGTTTCGTCACGGGACGACCACGCCTGTTTGTGGATTCTATTAGTTCAGGCGTGTGTTCTGTGGAAAGAGCTAAAACGTCTCTTTTATCTTTCCACTTCATTACGCAAACTCCTTTCCGGTTTTTCCTGAATACAGCCCTACCTCGAGTTAATCTCTTGCTGGTCACTGTCACCGGATTTCCCCTTCTATTTATTTGAAGAGTCCCTGTGCAATAAGTCTGTTTACTTAATAAATATTCCGCAAGATCGACGCTATTATAAAAATTATCCATGTACAATGAGTGACCAGCATAAAGATAGTCCTCGACTAATTTCAGCACGACTTTCTTTACGTGTCCAGCTCCGCCGACTTCATTATCGTTTGACCCCTTATACATATGTATTCTATGTACAAGGCCATTGGGATCAGCCATTACATAAAGTTTTATCCCAAATTTGTGGCGTTTATTTTTAATAAATTGCCGAATCATTAGACGACCCCTAAATAAGACTAATGATTCGTCTATTGTGAGCTCCTTTTGTGGGTATATAGAATGTTTCATTGTTTCGTTAAAATATTTAATTAATGGGTCCACTTTATCATACATTAAACATTTTAAGACCATTTTGTCAACAGGTCCTGTCCCTCTAACATGCCTAACATTGGGCATGTGTATGACAAATCGTATGTTTGTAAACGCACACAAATATTGTCAATTACAATTGGATTATCATCAATAAGGTGGACCAACCGAATTCCTATGTTTTTAATTAGTAAATCTAATACATTTGAGTTATTGGTTTTGGGTTTAATGAAAAATGCGCGTGTTATGAGCAGTTCCGTTCTTTATACGTTATTTATTTATTTTTTCATTAAATATTGTATTTCACCTGGGATTTCGTTATTCCATTTAACACAGAATCTCTGTCTTAAATTTATCTATTTCCCCGCTATTTAGGTCTGTAACACGTTTTTGCTTGAATATATTATTTTACTGAGCAAACGCCAAAGTTTCCTCTCATTTCATTGGCTCTTGGATTAGATTTAGCAGCTCTTTTACTTCAATTACTGAAATCCACTGGAAGATTATTTATTTTCTTCTAACCAATGGAGCAGGACACGCCAGTCTTCATGCATCCTTATCTTCTATATAATCATTAAGCTTGTAATATGCTTGTCTACATAATAAAATTTTCTTTATACATTATTTATTTTTTCATTAAATTGTTGGTTTCACACAAAACTCTATGTTATGTTAATCTATTTCAGGCGCTATTCAGGTCCGTAACACGTTTTTGCTTGAATATATTATTTTGCCTCTTATTTCAGTGGTCCTTGGATTACATTTAGTAGCACTACTACTTAAAGGCTAATCTATAAATTTAATAATATAGACCGGATATTATTTGTCATCTACATCTAAGACTCTGTGTTGTGACACTACGTCACAACATAGAGTGGTGCAGGTTATAGCATTGCGTCAATCTGTTACCCCCACATCTCGAGGTTACTGTTTCGATTATGACAAGTTGTGAAATGTTTCTTCCAAGCGTCTACTCAGACGCGTACTGCAGATTCTCGCTGCCAGCCACCTTCGCAGCCGCGTTTGGAGCCAGTGGTTTATATTCTGCTGGATCAAGCCGGAAAGCATTTCTGCAAGAAGAAAATAATGATAAATATAAGTTCAAGCAGCACTTTTTCTCTAAATGATTCTACAGAAAAAGTGATTAAGTCAAAATTTATTATACCTACTGTACCATATTTGGTGTATTGGTGACACGACCACGAGTATTATCCACTGACAAAAAGCCGGGTGGTTGTTATTTTGATTCCGTTTCGGAAGACACACTTGTTGTGTTATCTACAAATTGTTGTTTCAGATCTTGGCGTGATGTGTACCTATGACAAATTGTATGTTTATAACAGCACCCACAGTACAGGACAAAATCCTATTACAGGGAAACGTTTAAGAAATAAAAAAAAACTTCTCAAGTTACGAATTTTATTTATATCATATCATCATTTTGTTGCTTATACTTCGCTTCACAAATTTAAACCGGTTCAAAAGTAAAGTTCTGTTAGATTCGGGAGCAAAAAAATCACGCGGTGGCATTGTAGACAAAGTTGCGGAACTCTATAGACTGTTCAGAAATCCATATCGTCCACAAATGATACTCTAGATGAGGCAGAACAGCTGACATCTGCTGGCAGAATCTTCTTTAGTCTACAGCACGTCAAGGTGACGATGTGGACTGTAGAGTTTCGCAACTTTTTCTGGTATCTTACCATTACGACTATCTCAATAGCTGCTCATAGCAAGGCACAACCCGTCACAATACAATATTATCCCGTCTCTATCGTCAACATGAATGGTCGCGCGGTGGAATACTTGTGGAAGTTGCGGATCTCCATAGTTTTATTGAAAGCCACATCGACCTCCAAGTGATACTCGAGATGTGAGAACAGCTCACGTCGACTGGCAAAGTTTTCTTCAATCTACAGCACGTCAAGGTGATGACATGATACACTGTGGAGTTCCGCATCTTTTCTGGTATTGCACCGTCACGGCTTCCTCAGCAGTTGTAAGATCTCGTCGACAAATTTTTCATGTGTGTGCGCTTTGTGAATGTAATATAAATTCGAGGATGTCGATGGGATTGCCAGATTCAGGTAATCTTTTAAGTGCTGATGTCAGTTGGGCAAATACAATTGGGTTCCTCGGAAATTTGTAGTGTCTTATTTTCGCCTGCAAGTTCAGCTTTCAAATGATCAAAATTTTAATCTCTTTATCGTGCGCTCGGTTTGACAATTTAGTGTAATCCATTTGAAAATAAGTTTGTTTGTAGAACATGCGTTAGATAGGAGTAGAAAATGGTTTTGTGCAACATTTGCACACCGACCTCTATCATCGTCAATAATTTTGTGTAGCTACCGCAGTGGTACTTAGATTTCGTTACAAGTGCAGGCGTCTCCTGTATAATACCAGTGGCGTTTCTCCACATCGTTGGTATGGCTCTCTCAGCAGGCTCATCATAATACTTAATGTGCTGTAATTCGATGACGAATGTTAAAAATGTTTGTATTTTCCTCTATGTGGTGGTATGGCTCGTGACGTCTTCAGCGTCGTAATCCATGAGCTATTCTGTCTCTCTCTACCCAGGTCCGTCTGAGTTCGTGATAGGACAACTTCTTTAAACTGTTCTGGTGGACGGGATTTTGTTATACCGTTTAACACGGAATCTCTGTCTTAAATTTATCGATTTCCCCGCTATTTAGGTCTGTAACACGTTTTTGCTTGAATATATTATTTTACTGAGCAAACACCAAAGTTTTCTCTTATTTCATTGGCTCTTGGATTAGATTTAGCAGCACTTTTACTTCAATTACTGAAATCCACTGCAATATTATTTATTTTCTTCTAACCAATGGAGCAGGACACGCCAGTCTTCATGCATCCTTATCCTCTATATAATCATTAAGCTTGTAATATGCTTGTCTACATAATAAAATTTTCTTTATAGGTACATTATTTATTTATATTTTCATTAAATTGTTGTTTTCACACAAAATTCTATCTTATGTTATTGTTAATCTATTTCAGGCGCTATTCAGGTCCGTAACACGTTTTTGCTTGAATATATTATTTTACTGAGCAAACAATAAAGTTGCCTCTAATTTCAGTGGTCCTTTGATTACATTTAGCAGCACTTCTACTTAAAGGCTAATCTATAAATTTAATAATATAGACCGGATATTATTTGTCATCTACATCTAAGACTCTGTGTTGTGACACTACGTCACAACATAGAGTGGTGCAGGTTATAGCATTGCGTCAATCTGTTACCCCCACATCTCGAGGTTACTGTTTCGATTATGACAAGTTGTGAAATGTTTCTTCCAAGCGTCTACTCAGACGCGTACTGCAGATTCTCGCTGCCAGCCACCTTCGCAGCCGCGTTTGGAGCCAGTGGTTTATATTCTGCTGGATCAAGCCGGAAAGCATTTCTGCAAGAAGAAAATAATGATAAATATAAGTTCAAGCAGCACTTTTTCTCTAAATGATTCTACAGAAAAAGTGATTAAGTCAAAATTTATTATACCTACTGTACCATATTTGGTGTATTGGTGACACGACCACGAGTATTATCCACTGACAAAAAGCCGGGTGGTTGTTATTTTGATTCCGTTTCGGAAGACACACTTGTTGTGTTATCTACAAATTGTTGTTTCAGATCTTGGCGTGATGTGTACCTATGACAAATTGTATGTTTATAACAGCACCCACAGTACAGGACAAAATCCTATTACAGGGAAACGTTTAAGAAATAAAAAAAAACTTCTCAAGTTACGAATTTTATTTATATCATATCATCATTTTGTTGCTTATACTTCGCTTCACAAATTTAAACCGGTTCAAAAGTAAAGTTCTGTTAGATTCGGGAGCAAAAAAATCACGCGGTGGCATTGTAGACAAAGTTGCGGAACTCTATAGACTGTTCAGAAATCCATATCGTCCACAAATGATACTCTAGATGAGGCAGAACAGCTGACATCTGCTGGCAGAATCTTCTTTAGTCTACAGCACGTCAAGGTGACGATGTGGACTGTAGAGTTTCGCAACTTTTTCTGGTATCTTACCATTACGACTATCTCAATAGCTGCTCATAGCAAGGCACAACCCGTCACAATACAATATTATCCCGTCTCTATCGTCAACATGAATGGTCGCGCGGTGGAATACTTGTGGAAGTTGCGGATCTCCATAGTTTTATTGAAAGCCACATCGACCTCCAAGTGATACTCGAGATGTGAGAACAGCTCACGTCGACTGGCAAAGTTTTCTTCAATCTACAGCACGTCAAGGTGATGACATGATACACTGTGGAGTTCCGCATCTTTTCTGGTATTGCACCGTCACGGCTTCCTCAGCAGTTGTAAGATCTCGTCGACAAATTTTTCATGTGTGTGCGCTTTGTGAATGTAATATAAATTCGAGGATGTCGATGGGATTGCCAGATTCAGGTAATCTTTTAAGTGCTGATGTCAGTTGGGCAAATACAATTGGGTTCCTCGGAAATTTGTAGTGTCTTATTTTCGCCTGCAAGTTCAGCTTTCAAATGATCAAAATTTTAATCTCTTTATCGTGCGCTCGGTTTGACAATTTAGTGTAATCCATTTGAAAATAAGTTTGTTTGTAGAACATGCGTTAGATAGGAGTAGAAAATGGTTTTGTGCAACATTTGCACACCGACCTCTATCATCGTCAATAATTTTGTGTAGCTACCGCAGTGGTACTTAGATTTCGTTACAAGTGCAGGCGTCTCCTGTATAATACCAGTGGCGTTTCTCCACATCGTTGGTATGGCTCTCTCAGCAGGCTCATCATAATACTTAATGTGCTGTAATTCGATGACGAATGTTAAAAATGTTTGTATTTTCCTCTATGTGGTGGTATGGCTCGTGACGTCTTCAGCGTCGTAATCCATGAGCTATTCTGTCTCTCTCTACCCAGGTCCGTCTGAGTTCGTGATAGGACAACTTCTTTAAACTGTTCTGGTGGACGGGATTTTGTTATACCGTTTAACACGGAATCTCTGTCTTAAATTTATCGATTTCCCCGCTATTTAGGTCTGTAACACGTTTTTGCTTGAATATATTATTTTACTGAGCAAACACCAAAGTTTTCTCTTATTTCATTGGCTCTTGGATTAGATTTAGCAGCACTTTTACTTCAATTACTGAAATCCACTGCAATATTATTTATTTTCTTCTAACCAATGGAGCAGGACACGCCAGTCTTCATGCATCCTTATCCTCTATATAATCATTAAGCTTGTAATATGCTTGTCTACATAATAAAATTTTCTTTATAGGTACATTATTTATTTATTTTTTCATTAAATTGTTGTTTTCACACAAAATTCTATCTTATGTTAATCTTTTTCAGGCGCTATTCATGTCCGTAACACGTTTTTGCTTAAATATATTATTTTACTGAGCAAATAACAAAGTTGCCTCTTATTTCAGTGGTCCTTGGATTACATTTAGCAGCACTACTACTTAAAGGCTTATCATCATTTTCTAAAGTTATACTTATACTTTAGTATAAAGTTATACTTTATTAATATGTACCGCATATTATTTGTCATCTACATCTAAGACTCTTGTGTTGTGACACTACGTCACAACATAGAGTGGTGCAGGTTATAGCATTGCGTCAATCTGTTACCCCCACATCTCGAGGTTACTGTTTCGATTATGACAAGTTGTGAAATGTTTCTTCCAAGCGTCTACTAATGCAGATTCTCGCTGCCAGCCACCTTCGCAGCCACGTTTGGAGCCAGTGGTTTATATTCTGCTGGTTCAAGCCGGAAAGCATTTCTGCAAGAAGAAAATGATGATAAATATAAGTTCAAGCAGCACTTTTTCTCTAAATGATTCTACGGGAAGTCATTAAGTCAAAATTTATTATACTGTACCATATTTGGTGTATCTATTGGTGACACGACCACGAGTATTATCCACTGACAAAAAGCCGGCTGGTTGTTATTTTGATTCCGTTTCGGAAGACACACTTGTTGTGTTATCTACAAATTGTTATTTCAGATCTTGGCGTGATGTGTACCTATGACAAATTGTACGTTTATAACAGCACCCACAGTACAGGACAAAATCCTATTACAGGGAAACGTTTAAGAAATAAAAAAAACTTCTCAAGTAACGAATTTTATTTATATCATATCATCATTTTGTTGCTTATACTTCGCTTCACAGATTTGAACCGGTTCAAAAGTAAAGTTCTGTTAGACTCGGGAGCAAAAAAATCACGCGGTAGTATTGTAGACAAAGTTGCGGAACTCTATAGACTGTTCAGAAATTCATATCGTCCACAAATGATACTCTAGATGAGGCAGAACAGCTGACATCTGCTGGCAGAATCTTCTTCAGTCTACAGCACGTCAAGGTGACGATGTGGACTATGGGGCTTCGCAACTTATTCTGGTATCTTTTGATCACGACTATCTTAATAGTTGTCAAGATACAACCCGTCACAATAAAATATTATCCCGTCTCTATCGTCAACATGAATGGTCGCACGGTGGAATACTTGTGGAAGTTGCGGATCTCCATAGTTTTATTGAAAGCCACATCGACCTCCAAGTGATACTCGAGTTGTGAGAACAGCTCTCGTTGACTGGCAAAGTTTGCATCAATCTACAGCACGTCAAGATGAGGACATGATACGCTATGGAGCTCCGCATCTTTTCTGGTATTTCACCGTCTCGGCTGCCTCAGCAGTTGTAAGATCTCGCAGACAATTTTTTCATGTGTGTGCGCTTTGTGATTTTAATTCACTATGAATTCGAGGATGTCGATGGGATTGCCAGATTCTGGTAGTCTTTTAAGTGCTGATGTCAGTTTCTTTAAACTGTTCTGGTGGACGGGATTTTGTGATACCATTTAACACAGAATCTCTGTCTTAAATTTATCTATTTCCCCGCTTCTTCTTATTTCATTGGTTCTTGGATTAGATTTAGCAACACTTTTACTTCATTTACTGAAATTCACTGGAAATTTATAATTTTCTTCTAACCAATGGAGCAGGACACGCCAGTCTTCATGCATCCTTATCCTCTATATAATCATTCAGCTTGTAATATGCTTGTCTACATAATAAAGTTTTCTTTATAGGTACATTATTTATTTATTTTTTCATTAAATTGTTGTCTCACACAAAATTCTATCTTATGTTAATCTTTTTCAGGCGCTATTCAGGTCCGTAACACGTTTTTGCTTGAATATATTATTTTCAGACCGTTTCGGGAGACATACTTGTTGTGTTATCTACAAATTGTTGTTTCAGATCTTGGCGTGATGTGTATGACAAATTGTATGTTTATAACAGCACCCACAGTACAGGACGAAATCCTATTATAGGGAAACTAAACGTTTCCCTATAATAGGATTATAGAATTATAGAAATAAAGAAACTTCTCAAGTAACGAATTTCATTTATATCATATCATCATTTTGTTGCTTATACTTCGCTTCACAGATTTGAACCGGTACCATAAACATTTTATTTTTGTTGAAATGGTTCAAAAGTAAAGTTCTGTTAGACTCGGGAGCAAAAAAATCACGCGGTGGCATTGTAGACAAATTGCGGAACTATACAGGCTGTTCAAAAAACCATATCGTCCACAAATGATACTCTAGATGAGGCAGAACAGCTGACGTCTGCTGACAGAGTTTTCTTCAGTCTACAGCACGTCAAGGTGACGATGTGGACTATGGAGTTTTGCAACTTTTTCTGGTATCTTACCATCAGGACTATCTCAATACCTGCTCATAGCAAGATACAACCCGTCACAATACAATATTATCCCGTCTCTATCGTCAACATGAATGGTCGCGCGGTGGAATACTTGTGGAAGAAGCGGAACTACATAGTTTTATTGAAAGCCACATCGACCTCCAAGTGATACTCGAGATGTGAGAACAGCTCACGTCGACTGGCAAAGTTTTCATCATCATCATCATCAATCTACAGCACGTCAAGGTGACGACGCGGCACTCTGGAGTTCCGCAACTTCCTTTAGTGTTTCGCTTAGTCTTTCAGTCTTACTAAAATTGGTCTATGCTACTTATTTATGTTTTTATTCATTTAGCTTGTAATATGCTTGTCTACATAAAGTTTTCTTTATACATAATTTATTTATTTTTTCATTGAATTGTTGAATTTCACCTGGTGGATTTTGTTATATGATTTAACACATAATCTCTATCTTATATTAGTCTATTTCCCCGCTATTCAGGTCTGTAACACGTTTTTGCTTGAATATATTATTTTTACTGAGTAATCTTATCATATCAAGGTTTTTAAATATTTATGGTGGTGGTAGTAGTAGTAAGTAGATTGCTTGTCTGCTATGCTATTCAGGTCCGTTGGTTTTTCACATAGAACTGAACATTGTTTCTACCTTTCAGAGCTCACGTGTGTGAGTTCGCATTAATAAAAAGTTTACCGTCTATTTTACTATTTTAAAACAAATGTTAGTCTGCATAAATGATCGCCTTGCTTAATCGGAGGATCGCCGCTCTTTTCTAAACTCAGTTTATCCTGTTCTTCCTTTCTTATACCCTGTTCCTTAACATTCTTTGATCTGGCTGATGTTTAGGATTCGTCCTTCGCCTCAGGTCATAAATGAAAATCGTCGCTTTATTTTACAAAGTTACTCAGCTCCGTGACTAGGACTTGCCTGCTGTTCAAATCAAATCAAATCATTTATTTCTAACAGACCACAAAAGCTAAATTGGGGAATGTCAAGTAAAAAATATATCAAAAGGTTGAACTTTATGCGTGTCAGTCTGTCCGTCTCTCTCTCTCTCTTTCTAGTGAAGCTATTTGCTCGTTCCAAAGTGTAGATTACTCTTATTTAATCCGTTTCATAATGCATTTCTGTTACGTCATTTAGTCATAGTTTTTATTTTTTGATTTAACTTTCTACATACTACTTTCAATATTTTAGTGGGGAAGTCACCAGGAGTTAAGTATTTGGTTTCTCTTATACTTTACAGCTTGTGTCGTCATTAGCTACCCGTGGTAATTCATCTCCCTCCTACTTAGGTCCGTAACACGTTTTTGCTTGAATATATTCTTACTTTTTGCATTTGCAAATGCACTTTGATGTGCTGTAGATTGAAGAAAACTCCGTCAGTATTAGTCAGTCATTTTACGCATTGGGTGCGGTGAATGCGCATGCTAGTTTTTCGGACTTTTGGCTGGTCAGTCATCAATTATAACGGTTCTCTTCGCCGCCTACAGCAAAGCCATTAACCTGTTTTAACCATGAGCTATTCTGTCTCCCTGCTACTCAGGTCCGTTTGATGTCGTAATAGGACAACTCCTTGAACTGTTCTGGTGTGTTCACACTGACTAAGAACGAAGATTTCAGCGTCAGGCAGTGATGCTATGGAACAATAACCTAGAAAAAGTTGCGGAACTCTATAGACTATGGAAAACTACATTGTCTTACAAGTGATACTCAAGATGAGAGAACAGCTGACGTCGGCTGGCAGAGTCTTCTTCAGTCTACAGCACGTCAAGGTGACGACGTGGCACTCTATAGAGTTCCGCAATTTCCTTTAGTGTGACCGTTAGTCTCCCAGTCTCACTAAATTTGGTCTATGCTACTTATTTTTCCCTCTTCACCACCCGTGAGAGGTAGGGGATGTTCAGCTATTTTGTAATAAAACCTAAGATAAACCTAGCTTTGTTGTGCTAAATATGATATGATATGTATGTATGTCTTCCTGCTACTCAGGTCCGTGTTGTTGTTGTTTTGTATTCTAGGATAGCATTGCAATGATGTCAGTCCTGTTGTTGATGTAGTCAACCGTATCCCAAGTTGTTGTGCTGTAGACTGCTGAAACTAAATAGTCTGGCATGCATTCGCGTGGTGATCTCGGTTGGACAAATACAGTTGGGTTATTATTAACAAGGTGGACCAACGCAGATCCCACGTTTTTAATCAGTTCAAATAATACGTTAGACTTATTGGTTTTGTGTTTAATGAAAATTTACCGCAAACAACAAAGTTGCCTGTTATTTCAGTGGTCTTTGGATTACATTTAGCAGCACTACTACTTATAGGCTAATCTATAACTTTAATCATAAATAGACTGAGTATTATTTGTCATCCTCTTCTTGGGCTGTAGTGCCACAACATAGAGTGGTGCAGGTTACAGCATTGCGTCAGTCTGTTACCACCACATCTCGAGTATGACTTGGAGTGATACTACATCTAGCAAGACTGAAGTTATTGTAGAGAGGGTCAATCAGTAAGGAAGCCTTCTTGTTGTTTAAATTTAGCTGTTATTTAATTATTAAGTATTGATATATATTAATGTTTGTTTTTCCTTTTCCCTCTGTGTGATGTATGGCTCGTGACGCTGACGTCGTAATCCCTGAGCTATTCTGTCTCTTTCTACTGAGGTCTGTCTGAGTTCGTGATAGGACAACTCTTTGAACTGTTCTGGTGTGTTAACAATGACCTACTGTAATTTTATATGGTTTCTGCTTCATTGGTCATAGGTTATCCGATGCATAAAACACTACAAATTTCTATCCACTGGCTGTACACCACGAATACTGATTTCATAAATAAGTTCCGGCTTGGTTAAATTTAGGTACCTGATTGTACTACCGATTTTGAAAAAATAAAAAAAAAATAATGAAAAGCCAAATTAAAGCAAAATTTCAATCATAAATATATACGAGTGACCTACTACGTGTGTGTTGTATTACTAGGTGTGTGTTGCATAGACTTGAAAACAATCCCCATATTTTGAAAAAAAAAGAACGTTAACCGTTAAAATCTCTATCTTATCTATTTCCCCGCTTCTCAGGTCCGTAACACGTTTTTGCTTGAATATATTGTTTTACTGAGCAAACAATAAAATTGCCTATTATTTCAGTGATCCTTGGATTACATTAAGCAGCACTACTACTTAAAGGCTAATCTACAACTTTAATAATATAGACCGGGTATTATTTGTCATTCTCGTCTTGGGCTGTAGTGCCACAACATAGAGTGGTGCAGGTTATAGCATTGCGTCAGTCTGTTACCCCCACATCTCGAGTATGACTTGGAGTGACACTACATCAGTGGTCAATCAGTAAGGAAGCCTTCTTGTTGTTTAAATTTAGCTGTTATTTAATTATTAAATATTGATAATTATAAATGTTTTTCCTTTTCCCTCTGTGTGATGGTATGGCTCGTGACGTCTTCAGCGTCGTAATGCATGAGCTATTCTGTCTCCCTGCTACTCAGGTCCGTCTGAGTTCGTGATAGGACAACTCTTTGAACTGTTCGGGTGTGTTAACGATGACCTACTGTAATTTTATATGGTTTCTGCTTCATTGGTCATAGGTTATCCGATGTATAAAACATTATAAATATGGATGGATTAGTGTTTGACGAGAAGTTTCGTGATATATTTTTACTTTTCACCTTTGTATTTATACTTTGATCTGCTGTAGATTGAAGAAAACTCTGTCAGCATTAGTCAGTCGTTTTACGCATTGAGTACGGTGAATGCGCATGCTCGTTTTTCGGACTTTGTGCAAGTCGGTCATCAATTAAGACGCACCCGGGCTTGGGCTCAAAGCTGCTTGTCCCCGTCCCGCCATAATCAGTGGCAATAGAGGCAGTGTCTCCGACGGTACCCAGTTTGTTGGATTTGTACCCTCGTCTTGTCTAGCAAAAAATTAAAAAGATGTATCCTGTTAGTAAGTTATAAATTACCTACCTTACTTTTGTATTTTTAGTATAAAAATATGAATACATAATATGAATAAACAATTACACGCTGTTCTTGATGGCCGTACTCGCCTCTGGTAGGTTTCTCTGTTTTTGTGAATCAACTATCCAGTAAAGCAGTTGCATAGACACTATATTGTCGATTTTTCTACTATTTTTGCTAACCGTTGATTCGCCCTTTGATGTACTGTAGATTGAAGAAAACTCTGTCAGTGCTTAGGTATGCGATCATTGTAAGTAAATATAGCATAAGCCGTCATATAGGTGG
Organism: Spodoptera exigua; assembly: GCA_902829305.4. Taxonomy (NCBI): domain Eukaryota; kingdom Metazoa; phylum Arthropoda; class Insecta; order Lepidoptera; family Noctuidae; genus Spodoptera; species Spodoptera exigua. The sequence goes on along the minus strand of LR824628.2, from coordinate 2,368,159 downwards.
TTCCAGCCAGACAACTAGACTAGTGACTCAATTCCTGCAGCTACTGCAGACTCTGCAGTTGTCGTGTCTCTTCGGAGGTGGTTCGCTGCGCCAACTTCTTGACTATGCCGAACAAGCTCGCTGCCTGGCATTTAAGGGCCTTTTGGAAGGTCCCTTTCAAGTTGAATTACATCTAAAATCTCCTGCTGATCCTCCAGACCCATGCACTTTATTTCCTATACGGAGTGGTCCGCGTAGAGAACGTTGGAGGCGCCCTAACCAGCCTTCGCTCTGGCTGTTCGCGCCCGCTGTTCCTTGGAGGTGATCCTCTACTCCTGGTCTGCTTGTATGACAGCCCGTTCCGCAGGTTTCTCATGTTGGTCCGGAGATCTTTTAAATGGCCTGGCGAACTCTCGAATGGACTCGTTGTAGGAGAAGTCCGACACGATGTCACTGCCTGCCACACATGGTGCGTGGCTGAGCACTGATGCCGAAGCATCCTCACGGGCTGGTCCTGAGAAGGACCTTTGGGTTAGCCCTGAGAAAAGCCTTTGGGGAGTTGTTGTTGGAGAAAGTGCCCGGAGGCGTCCTTCAGAGTTTGTGGCATCGTCACCAACAATATCGACGCTCATGAAAAGCAATTGATACGTATCGAGTCACAACGTTCGTTAGCCGCCGGCCTGTCACTCCGTAACGGTGGTCAGGCGCGACGTTACCGACGGGTCACTACGAGGAAGTCAACGCTGTGGGGACCCCCAGGTCACCGTTTTAGGTAAACTTGGTGACTTGTCTTCACCCATGTCTTTGTTGATTTCTGATTGGGCAGATTAATATTTTTGGAACAGTTCATGTAACAAAATGTCTTACTGTAAAAGTTCTTGTTGAAGAGTTTGCATGTCATAAATGACCCTGCTTTGTTCCAAATTACTTTTCCTTGGTTTAAGTTTCCCAATTTACTTAAATGTTTGTTTTGTCAAGTAAAAAAATAATTTTCAATTTTGCCTGTCTTTTAATTGTTTTATTTGGTTTATAATATTTCTTATTTTTTTGTGGTTGTTTAGTACAGGACAAGCAGTGATAGTATCATTACCAGTTAAATCTATTGTATTGATTAGTGTTATACGAAAGAATGATAATAATGAAAAACTAACCTTAGTTTTTAATTAATATGAGTCTGACACTGCTTCTCGGCCTTTACGGTCTGGAAAGATAATATATATTACATAAAAAACTACGTTTAAAAAAACCAACTTCAAAAAAAATGTTAAATAATTACAATAGATATTTTAATACCCATCTTACGTACGCGAAGCTAACACTTTTAATATTAATAATAAAACACTATCAATTCTATGTGCTACCTATTCCTTGGTTTGAAGTCGGTGCCGCGCGCTCCCCTATTTTCGAGCTCCCCTATTTTCACCCCAATATCCGTATTTATGCCCCGAGCCAGCTCCTCTATCAATCTGTCCTTTTCTGCTGTAGCTTTTCTCAGCTCTTTTTCTTTTTCAGACCGCAACTGTTCCAGCTGGAGTTCCAGGGAACGAACACGCTCGTCCACCTGGAGGACTGTCCCGTACAGTCCTGACAGACTGTCCAGAACGCCCTCCTTGATGGTCGACTTCAAGTTCCCCGACGAAGCTGGGCCTTTGCGGCCTGGTATAACTTATAACCTATTGGCGCGGGCAGTGGGGCTCTCTGTAGGGCGGGCACTATGCTGTGGCAAGGACTGGGTGATGGCTTCGCGCGGTTTCTCCTTCTTTTCGCTCTGTGTTTGCGACCGTAACGTTTTTAACGTTCTTCCCGAGTGGCGAGGACATGTTTCCTAGTTATTACGAAGACTAACCTATATTAGCAATTTAATAAATAATACACGTCACCAATAGAGGACACTTAAATTATTGTTTAATTGACCGTCAATTAAACAATAATTTAAGTTATTTAATAATTTTAAGTGTTAAAATCTTAACGTCCCCAATAGGAGGGACGGTCAAAAATACAGCAAAATTATAATATAATAAAACTTACTTAAATAACTAGCTTAACGTCCCCAATAGGAGGGACGGTCTACAAAACAGAATATAAGTTTTCCTTAATATTAACTTATACACGCGAGTTTAACGTCCCCAATAGGGGGGACGGTGTACGACACAAACAAGAATAATTAAAAATAGTTAAATTAACGTCAATTTAAGTAACTATTGACGGCAGCGTCCCCGATAAGCCGGAAGGCAAAAAGTGACTTAGTACTAAAATTTTTGATCTTGAGGAGGTCCTGGCGTCTTGGTTTTCCAGGTGTCACTGATCGATTGAGCCAATAAAAATTTTGCCCCCTTGTCCCCTTCCTTATATATACTAGGGCGGGTGGACTAATAAGGCGCTTTGTACATATGCGGAGCTGAGATCTTCAGTGCTTTTAACTAATCTTAACAATAGATTATTGTTGTAGTCAACGTCTCAATTCCCTGCTTTGCGAAATGGTTCATGGCATCGTCGGAGTTGACTGACTCTGAACTGCTTGTCCATTGCTACTCAGATCCGTCGTCCTCTTCGCACATTAGTTCCAAGATCTCTAGCATATATGTAGGTCCTGCTTTCTTTTAATATTATTATTTCTGCAGCATTTACAAATGTATTAATAGTGTTTAATTAAGTTTCAACTTAATTTGTTCGTCTGTTTATTTAAAAAATCAATGATTTGTCATCAGCGAATCATACCAAATGTGGTTCATTTTGAAATAATAGGTGCAGGTCATTCATGTATATCAAAACTAGAAATGGACCTTATTATGAGCCTTGCGGTACGCCCCTAGATATACTAGCACCCCGTGAGTTTACTTTATTTACCTGTACTTTACGTTGTTACCTGAAGGTATGAAACTAGAAACACCCCTCGAATGCTGTAGTATTCTAACTTCAGTAATAATGTCTCGTGCTAAACACAGTCGAAAGCCTTCGAAAGATCACAAAATATTCTGATCGCATCTTGTGCTTTTTCCTACTCGTTAAAAACCTGTTTAAAAAGCTATACTCCAGCGTTTATGGTTATAAAATATGGAATTGTGTTAAAGTGAATCAGCATTACAGTAAACACCAATATTTCAAACACTCGGTTGAGTGTGTATCTCAAGATGATGTGCGGTAGACTGCTGAAAACTAGATAGTCTGGCATGAATCGTGCTCATCTCTTGCTGATGTGCTGTAGTTGTAGTATTTTACACAAAATCTCTATCTTATATTAATTCATTTCCCCATTATTCAGGTCCGTAACACGTTTTTGCTTGAATATATTATTTTTACTGAGCAATCAAAAATTTTTGCTTTTGTTCAATAATTCAATATTGATAATTATAAATGTTTGTTTCTCCTTCTCCCTCTGCGCGAAATGGCTCGTGACGTCTTCTGCATCATAAACCATGAGCTATTTTGTCCCCCTACTACTCAGGTCCGTCTGAGTTCGTGATAGGACAACTCCTTGAACTGTTCTGGTGTGTTAACAATGACCTACTGTAATATTATTTGGTTTCTGCTTCATTGGTTATAGGTCATCCGATGTATAAAACGCCACATACATTTATATAGTTTGAATTTTATGAGTTTAACTTTGATGCCATGGGTCACAAGTACAGACACTTTAGTGATGTCGGTACGTATTTCTCAGTAACATTTTCGTTTGTACGTCGCAGAATTTGGTGTACCATTTTGATGTGTTGTAGACTGCTGAAAACTGGACAGACAGTCACCCGTCGGTCATCCTTAAACTACTTCATTAGTAAACCGCCATTCTTCTCAATTAACGCATTACGACCAAACGTAGTTTGCTTTACGTTTCTTATGCCAAACCTAGCATTTAGTTCTATATATTTCTATTCATGAGCAGTTTATAACTCAGAAACATAAAATTTATTGAAGCAGCTTTTAAAAATAAATCTGAATAGTGTTGGAAGAGTTAATGATTAAAGTAGATTTTTTCTGTATTTGTACGGTTACAACGGGTACAGAGAAATTCAGCCATCGTCCTGCTCTAATTATACTTTGTAACTTCACTTGACGTATTCTCTTAACTCCACTGGCCCAGGCTTGTTCTCTTTGTATCAAAAATATATTGGCCCTGGCTCCTTTCATGCCCTTAAGAACAAAAAGCGCTACTTAGGCACTGAGTACTAATTGTAATAACATTTATATTTTGTTACATTTTGACTAGTCACGAAGCATTCTATTTCTATAGTTTAGTTTATGACACAGACCGCGATTTCGGGCGCATTAATGTCAACATCTTGAGTGACTTGCTTTTTCTGGCAGCGCTTCGTACTGTGCTAACATCTAGTACAAAGCCCCTGGGCTCGGTCGAACACTATGATGCGATGTTTTCTATTTTGATTGGTCGTCTATTTCTTCTTGCGTGGCAAGAGTCTTTTTTTGTTGTATGATTTATTATTTTGTATTTATATTTTGTCCGCTCCTTTTTAGGGTTGCTCTTTTCCCAATATGTTTCTCAATCCATCTTAACATTAAGTTTATTATTACCTACCATTTCCTTATTATGCTTCTTCATGCTGTACTAATCTTATAACAATTAACTTGACATTTTCTACTTTTTTACAGCTCATCTTGCCGACGGCAAAGGACAGTTTTGTAGTGTGATGTTACAATGTTACTCGCACTAAGTCATTTAGTCATTCTAACGTCGGTACTACTTACGAAATTCAAGTGGGGAAGCCAGCAGGAGTTAAATATTTGGTTTTTCCTATGCTTAACAGCTTGTGTCGTCATTATTCTATCTCCCTGATACTTAGGTCCGTAACACGGTTTTGCTTGAATATATTCTTACTTTTCACCTTTGTATCTACACTTTGATTTGCTGTAGATTGAAGAAAACTCTGTCAGCATTAGTCAGTCGTTTTACGCATTGCGTACAGTGAATGCGCATGCGGTTCTGCAGTTCTGCGGACTTGAGGCAGGTCGGTCATCAATTAAGACGCACCCGGGCTTGGGCTCAAAGCTGCTTGTCCCGCCATAGTCAGCGGCAGTAGAGGCAGTGTCTCCGACGGTACCCAGTTAGTTGGATTTGTAGCCTCGTCTTGTCTAGCAGAAACTTAAAGATGTATCCTGTTAGTTAGTAATAAATACCTACAATGACCATTCTTTCCAGAAAAAACTATTTTACTACTCATATTACAGTTTAACTATTGTGTTTTTAGTATAAAAATATGAATACACTGTTCTTGATGGTCATACTCGCCTCTGGTAGGTATCTCTGTTTTTTTGAATCAACTATCCAGTAAAGCAGTTGTATAGATACTATATTGTCGATTTTTCTACTATTTTTGCTAACCGTTTATTCGCCCTTTGATGTCCTGTAGATTGGAGAAATCTCTGTCAGTGTAAGTATGCGACCTTTTTAATTAAATATAGCGTTAGTCTTCATATATGTAGGTGGTCCCTTCCACCTAAAACTTTATCGGAGTCAGGGATTTAAGGAGCGGAGTATTTTTTGACTTCCCTTAAAACCAAGCTGTGATATAGTTTGCAATTTCTTAATAGATATGCAACATTGGCATAATGCGGAGTTTATGATAATCATTTAAGTGACTCAATACCTGCAGCTGCTGAGTCCGTAAACACACCAACATAGTAGGTTGACAGCTGGTTGACTCATTTTTTGTAGTCCAAGTACAGATACATAATATAAGGTTATTTTCTAGCGACTCATATCTCTCAGCGCTATAAGTTCAAGCGCTATAAGGTCAAGGCTGGTTTTAAGGGGTGGTGGAGGGCAGGAGTGGGTCTTCCCTCTGAGGATCCTGCGAGGCTTTCTTGGCAGTAGGGGCGGCTTCCTCTGGGCTGGGACCGTTAAATGTGCAGTGTACTGTTAAGTACACCTATATGTCTATTTTTAGAGTCTGATATGGTACTACAATAGGGAAATGCACAAAGCATTATTTTTCCCAGTTTTAATTTTTATAATGTATCCACACCGTTCACAATGTCCCTCTTCTTCACATCCAAACTGTTACTTATTATTAACACTAATATTGAATTTTCATTATATTCAGTCTGAGTGATTTTTTCAATGATTTTGTTGTAGCTTAGACTATAATAACTATTGTTAGCAAAACTATGGTTTAAATGACCATATATCATTTTACCTAAACCTGATGCGATTTCATCCCCATATATTACAGTTTTGTACTTTAAATGATTACTATCAGTTTTACTTACAATTTTCTGTGGGTATGGTACAGGAGGCTGAGGTTGGTTCATACAACTGCAGACAATATTATTTGTTAAAGACTCATATCTCGCAGCGTTGTACTTCACCATGTCCATCAACTCCCCAGCCTCAAGCAGGCGTTCGCTTAATTGTTGCTGGGATTCCTCATACCTCTCGAAAATATCCCTCAACATACCCTCTTTTATTGATAAATCACCCTGAAGGCTTCTTATATTATTATTATATAAATTTCTCTATTGCTATCCTTTGGGTACTGCAATGCAATGCTTCTTCTGCGATGTGTATGCTTCTTAATTTCATACTAATCCTATAACAATTAACTTGACATTTTCTACTTTTTTACAGCTCATCTTGCCGACGGCAAACGACAGTGTTGTAGTGTTTTCAGTTCATTCATTCAGTCATTCTCACGTCATAAATTATTCTTACTGAGCAATCAAAAATTTTTGCTTTTATTCAATTATTCAATATTGATAATTATAAATGTTTGTTTCTCCTTCTCCTTCTGCGCGAAATGGCTCGTGACGTCTTCTGCGTTATAAACCATAAGCTATTTTGTCCCCCTACTACTCAGGTCCGTCTGAGTTCGTGATAGGACAACTCTTTAAACTGTTCTGGTGTGTTAACAATGATCTACTGTAATTTTATTTGGTTTCTGCTCCATTGGTTATAGGTCATCCGATGTTTAAAACGCCATACACGTTTATACGATTTGAATTTAATGAGTTTAACTTTGATGCCATGGGTCATAAGTACAGACACTTTAGTCATGTCGGTCTATTTCTTCTTGCGTGCCAAGAATCTTTTTTTGTTATATGTATGTTTTATCATTTTAGATTTTAGAGGTCCCTTTCAAGTTGAAAGACTTCTAAAATCTCCTGCTGATCCTCCAGACCCATGCACTCCATTTTCTCTACGGCGTGGTCCGCGTAGAGAACGTTGGAGGCGCCCTAACCAGCCTTCGCTCTGCGGTTCGCGCCCGCTGTTCCTTGGAAGTGATCCTCTCCTCCTGGTCTGCTTGTATGACAGCCCGCTTCGCAGGTTTCTCCTGTTGATCCGGAGATCCTTTAAAGTCCTGCTTGAATAAGGCCCTCTTCCTTGACTAGCGTGGCAAACTCTCGAATGCACTCGTTGTCGGAGAAGTCCGACACGATGTCACTGTCTGCCACACATGGTGCGTGGCTGAGCACTGATGCCGAAGCATCCTCACGGGCTGGTCCTGAGAAGGGCCTTTGGGTTAGCCCTGAGAAAAGCCTTTGGGGAAAAAGTGCCCGGAGGCGTCCTTCAGAGTTTGTAGCATTGTGACCAATAATAACGACGCTCATGACGAGCAGTTGATACGTTTCGAGTCACAACGTTCGTTAGCCGCCGGCCTGTCACTCCGTAACGGTGGACAGGCGCGACGTTGCCCAGGGGTCACTACGAGGAAGTCAACGCTGTGGGGGAACCCCCAGGTCAACAAGTTTACCTGCTTCAACCATGTGTTTGTTGATTCCTGATTGAGCAGATTAATATTTTTAGAAACAGGTAAGATAATTTTTCACTATAAAAGTTATTGTTAAAGAGCTTGCATGTCATATATGACTCTGCTTTGTTCCAAATTACTTTAACTTGGTTTAAGTTCTCCGACTTACTTAAATTTTTGTTTTCTTAAGTGAAAAATTAATTTACACTGATTTTTCCTCTCTTTTAATTGTTTTATTTGGTTTATATATTTGTTAATTTTGTTGTGGTTGTTTATTACAGGACAAGCAGTGATAGTATCATTACTGGTTAAATCCATTGTATTTATAATTGTTATCCGAAAGAATAATATTAATTAAAAACCAACCTTAGTTTTTAATTAAATATTAATATAATTTATAGAATCAGGCGTTACTTTGCGGAAATCCATGACATTAAATGTTAGGAAAAATATTTAGTTTTAATTCCGCGACAAAAATCCAGGCTTTTGCATACGCACAAGCAGCAAGGGTCCCACCCTCCCGCCCACATGCATATGCACACATACAAAAAACGGAAAAACATGCCACGCAATCAAACCTATACTCGACACGTGTTTCGCCCCTCCACAGGGCATCCTCAGGAGATGTTGACTCGACGAGCGCTCGGCTGCGAATGAGCTAGTATGTTTTTTTTGATAGGACCACTCGTAGTTCAGCACGCTACGGCTGTTAACTACTTAACCGAACTTAGCTCTGGCCTCTTATATAGTGTCGCGATGACTCATAATCGATACAAACGTCTTTGGGACGCCTGTATCGATTATGATTTACCTGTAATCATACTTAAAAGAGGGGACGTAATTAAGTTTGTTTGTTCATTCAACAGTGTAAGATTGCTATTATTATTATGTTTAGAGATTTCCAACTGCTCTAACACACACAACCGGAAATTTTTATCACAAACATGCAGAATTATATACGTGTTATTGTCGCTCAAGGAATGGCTCAATTAAATGTTTAGCGAAATGTGATTTATCTGGATGGCCATTCCTGTAAGTGGCAATATTCTCCTTAAATCTAACCTCAAAATTACGGCCTGTCTGACCCACATAGACCCCGTTGCTCTCATTGCAAGTTAATTTGTAAATACCGGATTTTTTTGAATTTTGTAATTTATCTTTACCGTTACAAAGATTACGTAAGTTGTGATCTGATCGAAAAGTAACGAAAACATTGTGTTTTTTAAGAATATTTGCGATTTTATCGGAAATGGGGATTTGTTCGGGGATACTTACATGCATAAAGTAGTGAGCGAACCCTGTTATTCTGTTTTTTCTGAATAATATTATCGATAACTTGTTTTGAATATCCATTTGAAATCGCGATTTGATATAATATTTTAAGTTCTTTGACATAATTATAAACTAAACTTAGTTTTTAATTCATGTGAGTCTGACGCTTCTTGGCCCTTGCGGACTGGAAAGTTATTTTAAAATATTACAAAATGACTATTAAGGCGCTTTGTGCATATGCGGAGCTATGATCTTCAGTTCTTTTAACTAATCTTAACATTAAAGTCGATTATTGTTATTGTCAACGTTTTCATTCCCTGCTTTGCGAAATGGTTCATGGCATCGTCGGAGTTGACTGATTCTGAACTGCTTGTCCATTGCTACTCAGATCCTTCGTCTTCTTCACACATTAGTTCCAAGATCTCTAACATATATGTAGGTGGAGTGGTGATCACAATATCTTGATAATAATTTAATATTATTATTTCTGCAGCATTTACAAATGTATTAATAGTGTTTAATTAAGTTTCAACTTAATTTGTTCGTCTGTTTATTTAAAAAATCAATGATTTCTCATCAGCGAAAAATAAGAAATGTGGTTCATTTTGAAATAATAGGGGCAGGTCATTCATATATACCAAAAATAGAAATGGACCTTATTATGAGCCTTGCGGTACGCCCTTAGATATACTAGCACCCTGTGAGGTAAACTCACAGGGTGCTAGTATATCTAAGTTTATTTACTTACTTTATTTACGTACTTTACGTTGTTACCTGAAGGTATGACTTATATAAATCTAGAAACAGCCCTCGAATGCTGTAGTGTTCTAGCTTCAGTTATAGTGTCTCGTGCTAAACACAGTCGAAAGCCTTCGAAAGATCACAAAATATTCTGATCGCATCTTGTGCTTTTTCCTACTCGTTAAAAACCTTTTTAATAAGCAATAATCCAGCGTTTATGGTTATGATATATGGAATTGTGTTAAAGTGAAGCAGCATTACAGTAAGCACCAATATTTCAAACACTCGGTTGAGGGTGTATCTCAAGATGATGTGCGGTTGACTGCTAAAAACTAGATAGTCTGGCATGTATCGTGCTCAACTTTATCTCTTGCTGATGTGCTATAGTTGTAGTATTTCACAAAAAATCTCTATCTTATATTAATCAATTTTCCCGTTATTCAGGTCCGTAACACGTTTTTGCTTGAATATATTATTCTTGCTGAGCAATCAATTATTTCATATATCATTTCAATTATTCAATAATGATAATTATAAATGTTTGTTTCTCCTTCTCCCTCTGCGCGAAATGGCTCGTGACGTCTTCTGCGTTATAAACCATAAGCTTATTTGTCCCCCTACTACTCAGGTCCGTCTGAGTTCGTGATAGGACAACTCCTTGAACTGTTCTGGTGTGTTAACAATGACCTACTGTAATATTATTTGGTTTCTGCTTCATTGGTTATAGGTCATCCGATGTATAAAACGCCACATACATTTATATAGTTTGAATTTTATGAGTTTAACTTTGATGCCATGGGTCACAAGTACAGACACTTTAGTGATGTCGGTACGTATTTCTCAGTAACATTTTCGTTTGTACGTCGCAGAATTTGGTGTACCATTTTGATGTGTTGTAGACTGCTGAAAACTGGACAGTCAGTCACCCGTCGGTCATCCTTAAACTACTTCATTAGTAAACCGCCATTCTTCTCAATTAACGCATTACGACCAAACGTAGTTTGCTTTACGTTTCTTATGCCAAACCTAGCATTTAGTTCTATATATTTCTATTCATGAGCAGTTTATAACTCAGAAACATAAAATTTATTGAAGCAGCTTTTAAAAATAAATCTGAATAGTGTTGGAAGAGTTAATGATTAAAGTAGATTTTTTCTGTATTTGTACGGTTACAACGGGTACAGAGAAATTCAGCCATCGTCCTGCTCTAATTATACTTTGTAACTTCACTTGAAGTATTCTCTTAACTCCACTGGCCCAGGCTTGTTTTTCTTTGTATCAAAAATATATTGGCCCTGGCTCCTTTCATGCCCTTAAGAACAAAAAGCGCTACTTAGGCACTGAGTACTAATTGTAATAACATTTATATTTTGTTACATTTTGACTAGTCACGAAGCATTCTACTTAGTCGGGTCATAAGTTCTGTCACAAACTTTTGATGTAATAACTTATACGCCTTTTGACAATTATTTAAAAATTATATATGAAATGAAAGGTCATTAAATGTACAATATAATTTTATTTACATTATTCGAAATGCCCTCCCCCATTTTGAACACATGCCCTTAATCTACGCGGCCAGTCATCGATCGCTGCACGCACCACATTCATATCTATGTCTGCCGCTGCTTTAACCAGAGATGCTCGGAGAGACTCCAAATTCGGGTGAGGTTTAGCACAGACTTTTTCCTCCAAATATTGCCATATCTTGTAGTCCAGTGGGTTTAAATCTGGACTAGAAGAGGGCCAGTCTTCATGCCGGATGAAGTCAATTCCACGAGCGATCAACCAGTCTTGCGTACTTCGTGCCTTATGAGCCGGTGCAGAGTCCTGTTGGAATATCCAATGCCTGTTCCTGAACATTGTCTGAGAAAGAGGTTCCACTATGTTTGTTAGGACAGTATTTTGATAAACTTCGGCACTAGTTCTCACACCTTTTTCACAGAAAAACACCTCAGTTACGCCTGAATATGAGACTCCAAGCCAAACCATGAATGAGGAAGGGTAATGCCCACGCTGGACCCTCGCAATACGCGCGCTTGCTTCTTCACTGCTGTGGGCATACACCTTATCATTTTGTTTGTTAAAACTTTCTTCAATAGTAAAAATTTTTTCATCCGAAAAAAGAATTTCGCGGTATTTTTTTCCCGCGTACCGTCGTAGCAAAGCGCGGGATCTGTCTAGCCTAATTTTTTTTAAACGCTCGTTCAAAAAATGTCCTGTCTTTTTACGATAAGCTCGTAGTCCCAGGTCTTCATTTAGTACTCTTTTAACAGTGGTTCTGCTTAGCCCCATCTGCAGAGCTAGGATTTTTTGTTTACGTACGGGATTTCGTTCGATTCGCGCCTTCACTGCTTTGATGACCTTATGTGTCCGAACTGTGCGAGGTCGGCCGCTTCTCTTACGATCTTCGAAGCTTGACTCTTCGGTGTATCGTTTGATAGTACGATAAACAAACCGTAACGTTATTTTCAAATTTTGAAGAATATTGAAAATGTCTTTTGGCGCGTAACCACAGCGGTGCAACGCGATAACCGCGATTCTGTCTTCTTTATTCGACCACTCCATATTTAAAAATGAATAAAAAATAATTTCTTTTTTATTTTCTACAAGCGCGAAAGTTCTATTTTTAAAATAAGTCGAAGAATTTCTGGCCAGTAATCGAAAATTAAAAATATAAGGTTTTGACAGAACTTATGACCCGACTAAGTATGTCTATAGTTTAGTTTATGACACAGACCGCGATTTCGGGCGCATTAATGTCAACATCTTGAGTGACTTGCTTTTTCTGGCAGCGCTTCGTACTGTGCTAACATCTAGTACAAAGCCCCTGGGCTCGGTCGAACACTATGATGCGATGTTTTCTATTTTGATTGGTCGTCTATTTCTTCTTGCGTGGCAAGAGTCTTTTTTTGTTGTATGATTTATTATTTTGTATTTATATTTTGTCCGCTCCTTTTTAGGGTTGCTCTTTTCCCAATATGTTTCTCAATCCATCTTAACATTAAGTTTATTATTACCTACCATTTCCTTATTATGCTTCTTCATGCTGTACTAATCTTATAACAATTAACTTGACATTTTCTACTTATCTCTCTCATCTTGCCGACGGCAAAGGACAGTTTTGTAGTGTGATGTTACAATGTTACTCGCACTAAGTCATTTAGTCATTCTAACGTCGGTACTACTTACGAAATTCAAGTGGGGAAGCCAGCAGGAGTTAAATATTTGGTTTTTCCTATGCTTAACAGCTTGTGTCGTCATTATTCTATCTCCCTGATACTTAGGTCCGTAACACGGTTTTGCTTGAATATATTCTTACTTTTCACCTTTGTATCTACACTTTGATTTGCTGTAGATTGAAGAAAACTCTGTCAGCATTAGTCAGTCGTTTTACGCATTGCGTACAGTGAATGCGCATGCGGTTCTGCAGTTCTGCGGACTTGAGGCAGGTCGGTCATCAATTAAGACGCACTCGGGCTTGGGCTCAAAGCTGCTTGTCCCGCCATAGTCAGCGGCAGTAGAGGCAGTGTCTCCGACGGTACCCAGTTAGTTGGATTTGTAGCCTCGTCTTGTCTAGCAGAAACTTAAAGATGTATCCTGTTAGTTAGTTATAAATACCTACAATGACCATTCTTTCCAGAAAAAACTATTTTACTACTCATATTACAGTTTAACTATTGTGTTTTTAGTATAAAAATATGAATACACTGTTCTTGATGGTCATACTCGCCTCTGGTAGGTATCTCTGTTTTTTTGAATCAACTATCCAGTAAAGCAGTTGTATAGATACTATATTGTCGATTTTTCTACTATTTTTGCTAACCGTTTATTCGCCCTTTGATGTCCTGTAGATTGGAGAAAACTCTGTCAGTGTAAGTATGCGACCTTTTTAATTAAATATAGCGTTAGTCTTCATATATGTAGGTGGTCCCTTCCACCTAAAACTTTATCGGAGTCAGGGATTTAAGGAGCGGAGTATTTTTTGACTTCCCTTAAAACCAAGCTGTGATATAGTTAGCAATTTCTTAATAGATATGCAACATTGGCATAATGCGGAGTTTATGATAATCATTTAAGTGACTCAATACCTGCAGCTGCTGAGTCCGTAAACACACCAGCATAGTAGGTTGACAGCTGGTTGACTCATTTTTTGTAGTCCAAGTACAGATACATAATATAAGGTTATTTTCTAGCGACTCATATCTCTCAGCGCTATAAGTTCGTAGGTCAAGGCTGGTTTTAAGGGGTGGTGGAGGGCAGGAGTGGGTCTTCCCTCTGAGGATCCTGCGAGGCTTTCTTGGCAGTAGGGGCGGCTTCCTCTGGGCTGGGACCGTTAAAGGTGCAGTGTACTGTTAAGTACACCTATATGTCATTTTTAGAGTCTGATATGGTACTAGAATAGGGAAATGCACAAAGCGTTATTTTTCCCAGTTTTAATTTTAATAATGTGTCCACACCGTTCACAATGTCCCTCTTCTTCACACCCTAACTGTTACTTATTATTAACACTAATATTGAATTTTCATTATATTCAGTCTGAGTGATTTTTTCAATGATTTTGTTATAGCTTAGACTATGATAACTATTGTTAACAAAACTGGTTTAAATGACCATATATCATTTTACCTAAACCTGATGCGATTTCATCCCCATATATTACAGTTTTGTACTTTAAATGATTACTATCAGTTTTACTTACAATTTTCTGTGGGTATGGTACTATTGAGGAGGATTCAAAAGAAGGCTCAGGAGGCTGAGGTTGGTTCATACAACTGCAGACAATGTTATTTGTTAAAGATTCATATCTTTCTGCGTTGTACTTCACCATGTCCATTAACTCCCCAGCCTCAATCAGGCGTTCGCTTAATTGTTGCTGGGATTCCTCATACCTCTCGAAAATATCCCTCAACTTACCCTCTTTTATTGATAAATCACCCTGAAGGCTTCTTATATTATTATTATATAAATTTATCTATTGCTATCCTTTGGGTACTGCAATGCAATGCTTCTTCTGCGATGTGTATGCTTCTTAATTTCATACTAATCCTATAACAATTAACTTGACATTTTCTACTTTTTTACAGCTCATTTCGCCGACGGCAAAGGACCGTGTTGTAGTGTTTTCAGTTCATATATTCAGTCATTCTCACTTCATATATTATTCTTACTGAGCAATCAAAAATTTTTGCTTTTATTCAATTATTCAATATTGATAATTATAAATGTTTGTTTCTCCTTCTCCCTCTGCGCGAAATGGCTCGTGACGTCTTCTGCGTCATAAACCATGAGCTATTTTGTCTCCCTACTACTCAGGTCCGTCTGAGTTCGTGATAGGACAACTCTTTGAACTGTTTTGGAGTGTTAACAATGACCTACTGTAATTTTATTTGGTTTCTGCTTCATTGGTTAGGTCATCCGATGTTTAAAACGCCATACACGTTTATACGATTTGAATTTAATGAGTTTAACTTTGATGCCATGGGTCATAAGTACAGACACTTTAGTCATGTCGGTCTATTTCTTCTTGCGTGGCAAGAGTCTTTTTTTGTTGTATGATTTATTATTTTGTATTTATATTTTGTCCGCTCCTTTTTAGGGTTGCTCTTTTCCCAATATGTTTCTCAATCCATCTTAACATTACGCTTATTATTACCTACCATTTTCTTATTATGCTTCTTAATTTCATACTAATCTTATAACAGTTAATTTGACATTTTCTACTATTTTACAGTACATCTTGCCGTCGGCAAAGGACAGTGTTATAGTATTTTCAGTTCATTCATTCAGACATTCTCACGTCGATACTACTTACGAAATTCAAGTGGGGAAGCCAGCAGGAGTTAAATATTTGGTTTTTCCTATGCTTAACACCTTGTGTCGTCTTCAGCGCCTACCTGTGAGTAATTCTATCTCCCTGCTACGTAGGTCCGTAACACGTTTTTGCTTAAATATATTCTTATTTTTCACATAATTTTTATTAACACTTTGATGTGCTGTAGATTGAAGAAAACTCTGTCAGCATTAGTCAGTCGTTTTACGCGTTGCGTACGGTGAATGCGCATGCTAGTATTGCGGACTTGAGGCAGGTAGGTCATCAATTAAGATGCACCCGGGCTTGGGTTCAAAGCTGCTTGTCCGCGTCCAGCTGTAGTCAGCGGCAGTAGAGGCAGTGTCTCCGACGGGACTCAGTTAGTTGGATTTTTGGAAATTTTTGCTATACAAGACAAGGATACAAATCCTTGTCTTGTATAGCAAAAATTTAAAAAGATGTATCCTGTTAGTTATTATAAATAACCTACCTTACTTTTGTGTTTTAAGTATAAAAATATGAATACTTACACGCTGTTCTTGATGGCCGTACTCGCCTCTGGTAGGTTTCTCTGTTTTTGTGAATCAACTATCCAGTAAAGCAGTTGCATAGACACTATTAGTCTAAGATCCCGCTGCGGGATTGGTGTGCTCATCGATTTTTTGTTTAAAACCAAATTTTTATGCTTATTTATAATTGATAGAATATATATTTACTAGTGTGCCTATCAAAATTTGGCCGCCATTATTTTTAATTGATTTTTGGTAAAAAATTTCGTTTATTTATTTTTTAAATAAAATAACGTCTACATCACGGTAAATAATATGAAGATTCTAAAAAATCACGGTTGCCGTTGCGCACTTGGCCGCACCTCTTTGCAGCCAGGTGTAAACAGGTATGATTTCGATTAATTTATACGTTTATAACCTATTTTCATTTATTATATGTCAAATTTAAGCTAATTTTTTTCTGTTAATTATCATATAAAGTTGCTTAATTAAATCTGGCCACAAATAAGGGTTACTGGTTGTTAAAGATAATAAATATTTAAGGTAGAGTGAAAGAGAGTTAGCGCGTAACGTCATTTATCAATTATAAATAAACATAAAAATTTGGTTTTGAACAAAAAGTCGATGAGCACACCAATCCCGCAGCGGGATCTCGTACTATACAGGGTTACAGGAAAAGTCATGCTAGATCCGTTAAGGGCGTAGAGTACTCATCATTTCTGACTTATTTCACCATGAACTACCCTACCCTAAACTTAACCCTTTTCGAGATATTCGACTTTTAATCTTTTTATTGAAAATTGACGATTTTTAGGCTACTAAATTTAATTTTGTTTATTTTGTGTGACTTATTATTATTATTATCCCATTTCTACATGTGTAATAAGATGCTTTAGGACCTCAATCATAAAAATAGTGAATAAGTTAATTCAATACGCCGTAATAAAAAAGAGAAAGTTAAGAAATAAAAAAAAAATAGAAAGTTTATTTTTCTCTGAGGGATATCTAAAAAAAAATTTATGGCACTTGATCGGCAGATAAGTTATAAAATATCTACGTTTCATCAGCTATCCAACAAGGTATAACAATCTAGGGTTTCATTTAAATGCATTGAAAAAACTTAGTTTCATAGGCGATAGTGGAGGAAAAAATTAATACTTAGCAAAAAAAAAAAGAAAATTAAAATTAATGCAAAGTATTTATTAAAAAAGGTTTTTACACAACTTTTTGTTACAATTCGTGTTCAACATGGCCGCCTCTGTTTCTAATACACTGTCGCATTCTTCGACGGAGACCAGTCTTCACTACTCCAGTGGTCAATGTTGTCCTCGTTTGATTGGCTGCATCCACAATCCTTTCTTTTAATTCTTCCACAGACGAAACTGGATTTGACTCGCTGTAGACAAGGCTTTTCATGCGCCCCGACACATGAAAATCCATGGGGGTTAGGTCCGGACTTCTAGCTGGCCATGGCAACGGCCCACCTCGTCCTATCCATTTGTTTGGATAATTTGTGTCCAGCCAGTCTATGACACTTCTCCTAAAATGTGCAGGGCAGCCATCATGTTGGAACCACATGTCCCTGATCAAGTTGAGTGGCAGATCATCAAGCAAATCACTCAAGTCTCCTCTCAAAAAATTTTCGTAACTTTCCCCATTTAGATTGTCCGGGAGAAAGTAAGGTCCAATCAAATGATTGGAGATAATACCCATCCACACATTTACGCTAAATCTTCGTTGGGAACCCTTCACTCTTTTCTTATTGGGATTCCTAAGTTCTTTTGGAGCCCAGTAATGCGCGTTGTGATAATTACTTATGCCATCTTTATCAAATTTGAATTCATCTGTCCACAAGATATTTCTTAAAAAATCTGGGTCTTCTACGTCAGCATTTAGCATAAATCTGCAGAAGTCCAACCTTCTCGCGGGGTCTCCTTCCTCAATAGTGTGTACCGGCGTGTAATGGTACGGGTATAGGCCAGCAGTATGCACTGTAAACCATACTCTCCATTGCGAAAGTCCCAGATCACGGGCAACAATATTAGTAGAAGTAGTCGGATCCGCTCGAAAGCGCTGCACTATCTCATTGTCCTGTTCGTCGTCGTCATTAATTCGTGGTCTGCCCATGTCTGTATTTCGTATCAAAACAGAGCCAGTTTCTCGAAGTCTCCGATAAACTCTATCAAAAACAGCCACATCCGGCACACGACGACCGGGGTATCGAGCTATGTATTCGTTGCGAGCTTGCGCAGATACACAACCGCAATATCCGTAACAAATAAGCATATCAGCATATTCCTCTGGTGTGTACGACGCCATCTTCAACACTTCCGTAGCACAAGTACAAATCGAAGTCCGGTTAACAAGCACAGTAGTCACAAATCGAAAAAAAACAGTCCAGAATCACAGCCAAGTCGAAATAAAGAGCAAAAACGATATCACATCTACTATGTACGATGCACAAAAGCAGACTAACAAACAAAACAATATCCCGTGATATCCCTACAATATTTTTTCTTTCATTCGCACCTACATAAACCGTCGCTTGTCTCACTCGCACGGTGCGTCATAACTTAAGGACAATAGGCGCGGTACCGTTAGGACTGCTACCTTGAGCGTCCCAAATCCTTTTTTTACACGAATTACAATACAAATCCTAGATTGTTATACCTTGTTGGATAGCTGATGAAACGAGGATATTTTATAACTTATCTGCCGATCAAGTGCCATAATATTTTTTTTAAGATATCCCTCAGAGAAAAATAAACTTTCTAATTTTTTTTAAATTTCTTAACTTTCTCTTTTTTACTACGGCGTATTGAATTAACTTATTCACTATTTTAATGATTGAGGTCCTAAAGCATCTTATTACACATGTAGAAATGGAATAATAATAATAATAAGTCACACAAAATAAACAAAATTAAATGTAGTAGCCTAAAAATCGTCAATGTTCAATAAAAAGATTAAAAGTCGAATATCTCGAAAAGGGTTAAGTTTAGGGTAGGGTGTTTCATGGTGAAATAAGTCAGAAATGACGAGTACTCCACGCCCTTAACGGATCTAGCACGACTTTTCCTGTAACCCTGTATATTGTCAATTTTTCTACTATTTTTGCTCACCGTTGATTCGCCCTTTGATGTACTGTAGATTGAGGAAAACTCTGTCAGTGTTTAGGTTTGCGACCTTTTTAATTGATTATAGCATTAGTCGTCATATAGGTGGTCCCTGCCACCTAAAACTTTATCGGAGTCAGGGATTTAAGGAGCGGAGTATTTTTTGACTTCCCTTAAAACCAAGCTGTGATATAGTTGGCAATTTGTTAATAGATATGCAACATTGGCATAATGCGGAGTTTATGATAATCATTTAAGTGACTCAATACCTGCAGCTGCTGAGTCCGTAAACACACCAACATAGTAGGTTGACAGCTGGTTGACTCATTGTTTGTAGTCCAGGTACAGTTGCATAATATAAGGTTATTTTCTAGCGACTCATATCCCTCAGCGCTATAAGTTCGTAGGTCAAGGCTGGTTGGAAGGGGTGGTGGAGGGCAGGAGTGGGTCTTCCCTCTGAGGATACTGCGAGGCTTTCTTGGCAGTAGGGGCGGCTCCCTCCGGGCTGGGACCGTTAAAGGTGCAGTGTACTGTTAAGTACACCTATATGTCTATTTTTAGAGTCTGATATGGTACTAGAATAGGGAAATGCACAAAGCATTATTTTTCCCAGTTTTAATTTTTATAATGTATCCACACCGTTCACAATGTCCCTCTTCTTCACATCCAAACTGTTACTTATTATTAACACTAATATTGAATTTTCATTATATTCAGTCTGAGTGATTTTTTCAATGATTTTCTTGTAGCTTATAGACTATGATAACTATTGTTAACAGAACTATGGTTTAAATGACCATATATCATTTTACCTAAACCTGATGCGATTTCATCCCCATATATTACTTTAAATGATTACTATAAGCTTTACTTACAATTATCTGTGGGTGTGGTACTATTGAGGAGGATTCAAAAGAAGGCTCAGGAGGCTGAGGTTGGTTCATACAACTGCAGACAATGTTATTTGTTAAAGATTCATATCTTTCTGCGTTGTACTCTACCATGTTCATCAACTCCGCAGCCTCAAGCAGGCGTTCGCTTAATTGTTGCTGGGATTCCTCATAACTCTCGAAAATATCCCTCAACATACCCTCTTTTATTGATAAGTCACCCTGAAGGCTTCTTATATTATTATTATATATTTCCCTATTGCTATCCATTTGGGTACTGCAATGCAATGCTTCTTCTGCAATGTGTATGCTTCTTAATTTCATACTTATCCTATAACAATTAACTTGACATTTCCTACTTTTTTACAGCTCATCTTGCCGACGGCAAAGGACCGTGTTGTAGTGTTTTCAGTTCATTCATTCAGTCATTCTCACGTCATATATTATTCTTACTGAGTAATCAAAAATTTTTGCTTTTATTCAATTATTCAATATTGATAATTATAAATGTTTGTTTCTCCTTCTCCCTCTGCGCGAAATGGCTCGTGACGTCTTCTGCGTCATAAACCATGAGCTATTTTGTCCCCCTACTACTCAGGTCCGTCTGAGTTCGTGATAGGACAACTCCTTGAACTGTTCTGGTGTTTTAACAATGACCTACTGTAATTTTATATGGTTTCTGCTCCATTGGTTATAGGTCATCCGATGTATAAAACGCCATATACATTTATATAGTTTGAATTTTATGAGTTTAACTTTGATGCCATGGGTCACAAGTACAGATACTTTAGTGATGTCGGTACGTATTTCTCAGTAACATCTTCGCTTGTACGTCGCAGAATTTGGTGTACCATTTTGATGTGTTGTAGACTGCTGAAAAATGGACAGTCAGTCACCCGTCGGTCATCCTTAAACTACTTCATTAGTAAACCGCCATTCTTCTCAATTAACGCATTACGACCTAACGTATTTCTTATGCCAAACCTAGCATTTAGTTCTATATATTTCTATTCATGAGCAGTTTATAACTCAGAAACATAAAATGTATTGAAGCAGCTTTTAAAAATAAATCTCAATAGTGTTGGAAGAGTTAATGATTAAAGTAGATTTTTTCTGTATTTGTACGGTTACAACGAGTACAGAGAAATTCAGCCATCGTCCTGCTCTAATTATACTTTGTAACTTCACTTGACGTAATCGATTAACTCCACTGGGCCAGGCTTGTTTTTCTTTGTATCAAGAATATATTGGCCCTGTCTCCTTTCAGACGTTAAGAACAACAAGCGCTACTTAAGCACTTAGTACTAATTGTAATAACAGTTATATTTTGTTGCATCTTGACTAGTCACGAAGCATTATATGTCACTATAATAATATCTCTTTCTTCTATGTCCATTCTGGGACATTAGAATAATCTGAATTCGCCTGTCTCTAAGGAAATATTTAGATTAGAGGACTTCCCACATAATAAGCGGTACTACAACTGCGCTAAAGCGACGCGAAAAAAATGCATAAGGAGTGCATTCGGGTATACGATCCTCTCGGCGTCCATAGAGTTCGTCAATTTTCACGAACGTCCACTGAGTTAAAAATCCTACTGCACGCGTCGTAACAGGCACAACGGCTGCTGCCGTTTGGACTGAAAATTTCAATCTCATTTCAAATCAATCAAAACCAAAGAACAATTTCTTATCCATAATATCACAAATTTCTTGTTCACTTTGCTTGAATTTTGGATTGGTTTGTCGGAATTTATTCTGTCTAGCCTGATCTCGCTTTCTAGCGGATGGAGGCACTATAGTTTTATTTCATGACACAGACCGCGATTTCAAGTGCATTAATGTCAACATCTTGAGTGTCATTTGTATGTTACTGAAAGTTCATCTAAATGATTTGCTTTTTTTGGCAGTGCTTCGTACTGTGATATCTAGTAAACCGACCCTGGGCTCGGTCGAACACTATGATGCGATGTTTTGTTTTTGATTGGCCGTCTATTTCTTCTTGCGTGGCAAGAGTCTTTTTTTGTTGTATGTTTTATAATTTTGTATTTATATTTAGTCCGTTCCTTTTTAGGGTTGCTATTTTTAGATTCCGTTATGGTACTAGAATAGGGAAATGCACAGAGTATTATTTTTCCCAATTTAAATTTTAATAAAGTGTACACCATTCACAATGTAAGGGACATTGTAAATGGTGTACACTCTTCACATCCAAACTGTTACCTACTATTAAAATTAATATTGAATTTTCATCATATTCAGTCTGAGTGATTTTTTCAATAATCTTATTGTAACTCAGACTATGGTAACTGTTGTTAATGTAATTATGGTCTAAATGACCATATATCATCTTACCTAAACCTGATGCAAGCTGGTCCCCGTATATTAAAGCTTTATATTTTAAATTACTATTATCTTTGCTACCTACAAATTTCTGTGGTTGTGCTACTATTGAGGAGGACTCAAGAGAAGGCTCAGGAGGCTGAGGTTGGTTCATACAACTGCAGACAATGTTATTTGTTAAAGATTCATATCTTTCTGCGTTGTACTTTACCATGTCCATCAACTCCCCAGCCTCAAGCAGGCGCTCGCTTAGTTGTTGCTGGGATTCCTCATAACTCTCGAATATATCCCTCAACATACCCTCTTTTATTGATAAGTCACCCTGAAGGCTTCTTATATTATTATTATATATTTCCCTGTTACTATCTAATTGGGAAGTGCAAGATTGGAGATCTGTAAT
Source organism: Spodoptera exigua (assembly GCA_902829305.4). NCBI lineage: Eukaryota > Metazoa > Arthropoda > Insecta > Lepidoptera > Noctuidae > Spodoptera > Spodoptera exigua. The sequence goes on along the minus strand of LR824628.2, from coordinate 2,345,398 downwards.
TAATTAATTCTTTCCTTTCTTAGCCTTATATTCACTTTTATTAAATTTTGTTTTTTAAGTGTATTTTGGGTTTTTCTTAAGAATTTATTAATTTTTATATATTTTTTAAGCTTATTGTGACTTTTAAAGGCACATCTATGGACAGTGTCATCACCAGTCAGGTCTATTGTTATTGGCTCTGGTTTCTCACACTGTAACCTACAGCCTACCAGTTCCTCATATAATGTGTGATTGTGTTGTTCGACGTAATTAGTACTCATACATTTCTGCGAAGAAGAAACTAAATTATGGGCATCACGCAGTTCCGACTCTAATACAGATATTCGTTTTAGTGCCGCTTCATGTGTGTCTCTGTCTCAGTCTTGGAACGTAGAGATGGTGTACTGCATCTGGTTGTGTTGGTCCAGTACATCCATATACTGGATGTGCAGTTCAGCAAGCTCATTTTTGAGGGATGTGTTTTTGTCAATGATAACTTTGACTTCAACCTCACTGTCATCCCGTTCTTGGAGCAATTGGCTGCACAGCTGTTTCGTTCTCTCCAGTTCTTTAAGTGTAGCATGTAGCTTCTCTTCAAGGTCCTTAATGGTGGAAGCCCTCCGAGTCATCACTTTGCTTAGATTTGCACTTATGTGCTTTATTTTCTGGAAGATTAAAAAGCTAAGTGTTAGTAAGAATTAAAAATAGTTCTTGTATGTGGATGGTGGACTATCTAGTAATAGATTTAAATAACTGGAAGGGACAGAATTTAAAATTAGTAGAAAAATAGTATATTAAAGTTAAGTATAGTTGTGGCCGAATGTTATTGTGGAGTCAGTTATGTAGTTTTTTATTGTCTGGGCTAATGTTTTCGTCGTCGATTCTGCTTTCACTTATCGTCAAGCAAAAGGAGACATAAACTGTGCCGGTGTGTACGGGACGTTACTCAAAAACTTGAGTAGAGTAAACTTGTCAGTGGTTTTTAAAATTCAATTATAGCCAAACAATATTGTAACTGCTTAAATTCTAAGACAATAAACAAGAAGAAAATCTAAATACTCCCCCGGTTTTATGTTTTGAATCCACCTTTGTCTTAGTTCCTTTGTTTGACAGGTTGCCGGTAGATATCACAATGTATATGTGTAATTACGCAGTAAAAACACTTCACATACACTCAAAAGAATACTTATTACTATATTTAATGAATTTATAGATAAATTAGCAATAAATTAGCTTAATTTGATCACTTAAATTATTTAATTATATTAAAAATGTTAAGAGGCCGTTTTTGTTACGACCGGCTCGCAGTGTTGCCAGAGTAAAACTAGCATCGGGGCATCGGCCATACAGTGATTTTTCCTAACATACATAATGTTTTCATAAATAAACTGACATGGCACGGTCATAATATTGATCTCTCTAAACTTTTCTCTAAGAGACTCACGACGCTTTAGGTTGTAAATAGCTCTGATGGCACGCTTTTGCAAGACAAAGATAGACCCAATGTCAGCAGCCTGTCCCCACAACAAGATGCCATACGACATAATGCTATGAAAGTAGCTGAAGTACACCAGTCTTGCAGTGTCCACATCTGTTAGCTGTCGGATCTTCCAGACAGCAAATGCTGCAGAGCTCAACCGTCCTGCCAGAGATGTGATATGGGGCCCCCATTGTAGTTTGTCATCTATGGTTATACCCAGAAAAGTAGTTTGTTTTACAAATTCCAATTTATTACCGTTTAATAATATGTCTCATTCGTTACTTTTAACATTTGGCAAACTGAAACGTATACACTTTGTCTTTTTGTCGTTTAGGACTAAATTATTAACTGTAAACCAATTATGAACCTTCGTAATAGCATTATTTACGTCGTCATAATTATCTGTCCGTCTATTTATTTTAAAAATCAACGATGTGTCATCAGCAAATTTCCCATTCCCGGTTCACGTTGAAATAAATGGGGTAAATCATTTATGTACACTAAAAACAGGAAAGGACCTAATATCGAGCCCTGTGGTACGCCCATAGATATGCTAGTACCCTGGGAGTTCACTTTATTTACTTGTACTTTGAACTGCCTATCCTGCAGGTATGATTTTAATAAATTGAGAGATACCCCTCGAATGCCGCAGTGTTCTAACTTCAGCAACAGTGTCGCGTGTTCAACGCAATCAAAAGCTTTAGACAGGTCACAAAAAATCCCAATAGCGTCGTTTGACTTTTCCCATGAGGCAAAAACATGCTTAAGTAGAGCTACACCGGCGTCAGTTGTGCATCGACCCTTGGTAAACCCATATTGTTGGTCATGAAAGATGGAATTTATGTTAAAGTGTCGTAGCATCTGAGAAAGCATTAGCTTTTCAAACACCTTACTAAGCACTGGTAAAATTGATACCGGCCTATAATTATTGGGATCATTGTCATCGCCAGATTTAAACAACGGAACTACCTTGCTAAGTTTCATCAAATTTGGAAAAACTCCCTGATCTACACTTTCATTAAAAATTAAAGCTAAATAAGGCGCTACAGCTTCTATAAAAGACCTACACACCGCAACAGACATTCCCCATAGATCCTCTGTAGACTTAACTTTTATGTCTTTAAACGCCTTTATTACCGATTGCGGGTCCGTGTACTGAAATCGGAAGCCAGAACGGCATTCTTTAACATTTCTTTTAAGAAGACTAATAGAAAGTGCCGGAGATGATTCTAAGTCTTTCGTAGTTATAATGGGGATATTCTTGAAAAAAAAATCGAATTCTTGGGCAACTTCTTGATTAGCATTAACTCGTCCATTATCCGTATTCAAATTAAATTCCGTGTTATGCAATTTATTTTTGCCTGTCTCGCCATTAATTACCTTCCACGTAGCTTTTGTTTTATTTTCAGCATTCTTAATCTTATTGCCAATATAAAGTGATTTAGCTTGCCTACAGACTGTTTTAAATATTTTTGCATATTTGGACACATGCTTGCTGAAGGCTTCAGTAGTATTAAATGGTTTCATACCATAGAGCGCAAATAACCTTTCCCTACTTCTACGAATACCTGGTGTGGCCCAATCACAGAATACAAATTTACACTCAATCGTTCTTCTTAAGGGGAATACTTTATCAAACTGGGTTTTAATCATGGACAGTAGATTGTCATAAATCTCACTTGGACCTTCATAATCATGTGATAGGCTGCATAATTTATGTTTCAAATTGTTATTTAATAACTCAACCCTTTTATTTGTGATTTGCCTAAACATTATTTCCTTTTTTGGCACCTTTGTGGTTGTTAAGGTTCATTGTTAACCCACTGTGGTCTGATGGTAAGGTATTTATTATATCCTTATGTAAATAATTACAGTTACAAAATATATTATCTATACATGTAGCCGAGGTGGATGTTACTCGGGTGGGGTCAAGGAAAACATTAGACAAATCAAAAGATTTAAAAAGACTTACCAAATTAACACAATTAGAATTGTTTTCTAAGAGATCAATATTAAAATCGCCACATACTATTGTGAATTTACTGTTCGAACACACTTTCTGCAAAACTTGTTCCATGACTGAGTTAAAAATGTTTAAGTTCTGTAAGTTAGGAGGTCTATAAACGCATATTACAACATGCCTATCCAGCTCCACACAGGACAATTCAATTGTATGCTCAATGGAAAGTGAAGTAATATCTTGTCTTTCTTTATATTTAATCGAGTTTTTTAATAATATTAAACTACCACCATGAATCATTGCTTGACGGCTAAAGAAACTACCAACACAATAATTTTTAAAACTCATAAATTCTACCTGATACTTCTTCATCCAATGCTCTGTTATACAAACTATGTCAAATTTATTTTTTTCTAAAAATAATTCCAATTCTAATAACTTGGATGAAATGCCCTGAATATTTTGACTGAGGAGTGTAAAATTTCCTCGCTTGTTTTTAGAATATAATTTGTTGCGAGAAGATACCTTTTGATAACTTGTAGCATTAGAATTTAAAAGGTTATCTTCTGTTGTCTCAAAATTTAATTTAAAAAGTTATCTGGAGTGCTACCCACATTTGTCACAAAATGTTGAGTCTCCTTCGTACTATTATATGTACAGTCTATCACTACATTATTAGAGTATCTAAATAATGCAGTATCGTCACTTAAACTACATGCTAAGTTAATAAATATTTGCTAGAAGGCTAGCAAGTAAAACTTTACATTTTCTAGGAATTGACAAAGATTTCCTAGTCAATTTAAAACCACTAACAAATTTGTTAGTATCAAAGTTAGACACATTATCATTACCAGACCCATAAAAAGATTTTGTGAATCACACAGGGGTTTTCCGTGCGGATATCAAAACTACGAAACTTACTTTTCCATTATCTCTTTAGAGGGTTGTTCAATTTATGCAAGTCCATTTGCTGCTTTTTGTATAACACCGTTGTCTTGCCCGCTTCAGCCAACAGGGGGATATTGCACCGTAGTTTTTAAATTATTATAGTAGTAGTTAGTAGAATGCTTCTCTGCTATGCTACTCAGGTCCGTTGGTTTTTGACATTGAACAGAACATTGTTTCTGCCTTCCAGAGTGCACGTGTGTTAGCTGCTCGCTTTAATAAAAAGTTTATCGTCTACTCTGGACTTGAGGCGGCTCCCATGTTAATATAATATTAGATGTAACGCAGCTGTTATTGTCTCTTTCACCTATGTATCGCTATTCGTATCTTTCTGCTACTCAGCTCTATTATTGTTGTATATCTTTTTGGAGCCTTTTGTAGGGTCAACCCATTGACAATAGATAGCTTTTTAACTCTTTAACGAGCAACAAATGCTCTTTATAGAATATTTTGTGTAGACACCACAAGCAGTTAGCTTGTTCTTGCAATTTGTGTTACTATTCAGAATATTTTATAACTCAGCCGCGTTGTATTTTCATTTAACTTTCCAGATACTACTTAAGAAATTTATGTGGAGAAGTCAGCAGGAGTTAAATATTTGGTTCTTCCTATGCTTAACAGCTTGTGTCGTCTTCAGCGCCTACCTGTGAGTAATTCTATGTCCCTGCTACTTAAGTCCGTAACTCGTTTTTGCTTGACTTTCTACATTTGGATTTACACTTTGATGTGCTGTAGATTGAAGAAAACTCTGTCAGCATTAGTCAGTCGTTTTACGCATTAAGTGCATGCGCATGCTCGTCTCATGGACTTTTGGCAGGTCGGTCATCAATTTAAACGTTTCCGGGACCGCTTACCCAGGGCTTAGGCTAAACCCTGCTTGTCCCCGGCTCGCCATAGTTGACGTTGAGGCGGTGTCTCTGACGGGACCCAGTTAGATGGATTTGTATCCTCGTTTTGTCTAGCAAATAATTGAAAGATGTATCCTGTTTGTTAGTTAGTTACCCATAATAACTATAATTTCCAAAAAAACTGTTTTACTGTAAGCACATATTACAGTTTACCCTTTGTATTTGTAGTATAAAAAACACGCTGTTCTCGATGGTGGTACTCGTTCGTTTGTTTGATTACCTTTCCTCTACCTTTATCTGCTTCTCAGCTCCGTATCTGTTTTACTGGATTGAGTAGTTTGTAAAGAGCTTACTCCATAGCTTTTATTTTAGTTTTTTGAAGCATTGCTAGTCATGATCTCGAGTGAAAGTAAATTGAGTCAGATCTGTTCTGTGCATCTCCGCCTCCGGTAGGTATGTAATTTTTGTGAACCATCCAGATAAGCTACTTTTGTCTGTATTTGCAAAAGTTTTCCACTAAATCACGCAATGTGAATGACTGGCATTCTTCACTCTCTTCTTATAATTATCTGTTTCTTTTTTCATTACCATTTTTTTATTTTTGTCGCTAACTTCGCATTTTCGCTTTGATTTGCTGTAGATTGAAGAAAACTCTGTCAGCATTAGTTAGTCTTTTTCATAGATTATATGGAGTACATAATTATAAGTATTTTAGGTCTGAGCCTATGATTCCATAATGATTCCAGCTCTTTGAATCCTGCCCTCTGTAAGTTCTCCATATCCTTTGACTGAGTCATCATACTGAATGGTAAGGTGAATATAATTTCTAGTATGTAGGCAGATGTGACAAAGGATTGGATTTATACTTTAAATTTTCTTAAGCTTCAACTTATTACAAATATCAGACTTGATTGTGTTTTTGCGAGAGTTCTCGTTGTTATGTTTCACACAGTGTCTTGCAAAATGAGTAAAAATTTGTGTTACTTTGGGCAAAATTAGGACGTGACTTTTAATGTGCAGTGATAAAAAACAATCATTATCACTTATACTCCTCTGATTGAAAGCTGCCTATCCTTTAAATATGATTTTAGTAGACGGAGTGCAGTATGTGTAATCCCGTAATGATCTAATTTCAGAAAATGTTGTAGTTGTTGCAGTGTTTCATGATCAACGCAATTGAACGCTTTTGAGAGGTCGCAAAAGACACTAACAACAAGCATCGAATACTTCCTTTATCAATGTGAGACCGGCGTCAGTTGTACAACGACCTTTAGTGATACTGTATTGTTGGTGATGGAAGATGGCATGTTTATCAAAGTGATGAAGCGTCCGAGATAGCATTAACTTTTCGAACACTTTGCTAAGAACCGGCAGAACAGACACAGGCCTATAGTTGTTTGGTTACTTAGTGTTACCATTTTTGAGTTATGGAATAACTTTACTGTATTTTATTAGGTTTGCGAAGACACCGTCATCTATACTTTTATTGAAAATCAACACCAGATAAGGCGCTAAAGTTCGAATAAGTGATCCGCAGACTTTCACCGATAGTCCCCAAAAGCCTTCAGTTAATTTGACCTTGATTTTTTTAAAATAAAAAAAACCTTTATTACCTCTAAAGGATGAAATGAATCTAAAGAAAACTAAAGTCGAATTCGCATGATTTGACATTTTCTCTAACCAAAGTTGGCGATAGTCTGGCTGATGATTCTAAATGAGCCGTTGTTTTGACAGGTATATTAGCAAAAAAAGTCCCAAAGTCCTGGGCTACAACTGTGCTTGACGAAATCTGTCCCCTTTCTGTGTTTAAGCAAAATGTCGAATGTTTTAATTTATTCCTACCTGTCTCATTCTATGTTTTATTTCCACGTAGCCTTTATCTTATCATCAGCTAATTTTATTTTATTACTGATGAAAAGACGCTTTGCGGTTTTGCATACTATTCTAAATGTCTTTGACTACAATTTTACATGCTGATGAAAAAGGGGGTCGCAAGCGTATGGTTTCATGCCATAAAGTTCAAAAAGTTTATCTCTACTCTTGCGAAAACCTGCGGTAGCCCAATCTCTGTACTGAATCTTAGCATAGACGTCTTTATATTTCATTGACAAAATATCTTGAAATTCCCTATTTAACACATTAAAAAATTTTTCGTATTGCCTGCTTGGGTTACTTACATCAAAATTATCTATACTTAATTTAGATGCTAATAAATCATTGAGTTTCTCTAAAGTTTTATTTGTTATATGTCTAAACTTTATTAGAATTTTTTGAAGAGACAAATTAGAGCTGTAAGTTACCACACGACCACTGTGGTCAGAAGGTAAACTGTTTATAACTTTTTTTTCTAAATAGTTAGTTACTGAAAATGTTATCAATACATGTGGCTGTGGAGGGTGTTATTCTAGTCGGTTGTAGAAAAACATTTTGTAAATAAAATGATTCAAACAAATTTAATAGCTCCATGCCACTTGTATTGTTCTCCAATAAATTAATATTAAAATCGCCACAAACAAGTACTGATTCATGGCTAGAACATACTTTCCTCAAAACATCTTCCATTACAGAATCAAACAATGCAAGATTCTGCTAATTAGGTGGTCTATAAACACAAAATCCTGATAGTTAGTTACCATAATTTCCAAAAAAAAACTATTTTACTGTAAGCACATATTACAGTTTAGCCTTTGTATTTGTAATATAAAAATATGAATACTCACACGCTGTTCTGGATGGTCGTACTCGTTTGTTTGTTTGATTATCTTTCCTCTTCGTTATCTGCTACTGACCTCCGTATCTGTTTTACTGGATTGAGTAGTTTGTAAAGAGCTTACTCCATAGCTTTTATTTTAGTTTTTTGAAGCATTGCTAGTCATGATCTCGAGTGAAAGTAAATTGAGTCAGATCTGTTCTGTGCATCTCCGCCTCCGGTAGGTATGTAATTTTTGTGAACCATCCAGATAAGCTACTTTTGCCTGTATTCCAAAAGTTCTCCACTAACTGTATTCTGAGCCACTAAATCACGCAATGTGAATGACTGCCATTCTTCACTCTCTTCTCATAATTATCTGTTTCCTTTTTTATTTTTTTCGCTAACTTCGGATTTTTCCTTTGATGTGCTGTAGATGGAAGAAAACTCTGTCAGCATTAGTCAGTCATTTTATTAGATTATGTGGAGTACATGTAAGTATTTAAGTCTGAGCCTATGCACAAATTACAAAAAAAAACTATTCTATATACGCGCGACCTACAACGTATGCGTTGCACAACCGTGTGTGTTGTACAAACTTGAAACTACCCACATACTTAAAAATATGTACGTTAATGTTAAAAAACACAGAACATATTATAGCCCTAGGGAACGTAATGGTGTTATGTGCCCCAGGTGTGCCCAGGAGATAGAGGTGTCTTCGACGGGCTTTGGAAGTAAACTCACACCACACATACATCACAACTGATGCGTTTCCATTGCTATTACTTGAATGCCTCTTCTGCCAAACTTAGCATTTATTATTATTATTATTATTATATACTTGAACACACTAGCAGCTTAGAAAGCTGATGCGTGCGTATTAATGGATTTGGAGATTTTGTCGAGTCTGTTTTTAAAAGAATTAACTGTGGGTGCTTTTATCACATTTTCACATTTACTTCCATACATATGTGTTAGGACAAGTACACTAAAATAAATTAAAAACTAAACTTGACTCTGTTGTTGTACACCACGGAATTTGTTGCATTTGACACTTTTCTGCTATACTGCTAAAAACTTCGAAATCAGGCAGGCATTGACGTGGTGGTCAGTGTCTTTTTGTATCATAAGCGTAATGCCATAGGCCAGTATTTTTTTTAATAATAAATAGCTACTTTTTCCATACTGTACCACAGTTTGTTGGCAGCCGTAGCTTGTCCTAGTAGTTAGTCCTAGAGGACACGTGCGATGTCCATGATTATATTAGTGCTTTTATTGCGATATTAAAGTTTTTTTCAGCTGAGAGATTATAGATGATGCTGTTCCTTGTTTCTCAATCCTAACACTTTCATGTACCTGCTGTACTTTGAGCAGGCAAAATGTTATTTCAGTATTCTGCCATTATTCTTGCAATATATTTCTTTATCCATTCAGAGTGATATTACCTCTTTCCAATGTCCGTATCAGTCGCTATTTGTCGGACATTACTTGGATGTGTGCTGTCACTATAGCATTTTAAACTTAACTTTGAAGCATTTTAGGTATACTATATTTTGATTATTTTTTGTCTTCTAACTTCATAGTAGTTTGTCACGTTGATGCGTTTTAAAATCGAATTTCGGTACCGCTGGTGCGACCATATTGTTCTTATGGGGCCCCCATTGTAGTTTGTCATCTATGGTTATACCCAGAAAAGTAGTTTGTTTTACAAATTCCAATTTATTACCGTTTAATAATATGTCACATTCGTTACTTTTAACATTTGGCAAACTGAAACGTATACACTTTGTCTTTTTGTCGTTTAGGACTAAATTATTAACTGTAAACCAATTATGAACCTTCGTAATAGCATTATTTACGTCGTCATAATTATCTGTCCGTCTATTTATTTTAAAAATCAACGATGTGTCATCAGCAAATAATACCATTCCCGGTTCACGTTGAAATAAATGAGGTAAATCATTTATGTACACTAAAAACAGGAAAGGACCTAATATCGAGCCCTGTGGTACGCCCATAGATATGCTAGTACCCTGGGAGTTCACTTTATTTACTTGTACTTTGAACTGCCTATCCTGCAGGTATGATTTTAATAAATTGAGAGATACCCCTCGAATGCCGTAGTGTTCTAACTTCAGCAACAGTGTCGCGTGTTCAACGCAATCAAAAGCTTTAGACAGGTCACAAAAAATCCCAATAGCGTCGTTTGACTTTTCCCATGAGGCAAAAACATGCTTAAGTAGAGCTACACCGGCGTCAGTTGTGCATCGACCCTTGGTAAACCCATATTGTTGGTCATGAAAGATGGAATTTATGTTAAAGTGTCGTAGCATCTGAGAAAGCATTAGCTTTTCAAACACCTTACTAAGCACTGGTAAAATTGATACCGGCCTATAATTATTGGGATCATTGTCATCGCCAGATTTAAACAACGGAACTACCTTGCTAAGTTTCATCAAATTTGGAAAAACTCCCTGATCTACACTTTCATTAAAAATTAAAGCTAAATAAGGCGCTACAGCTTCTATAAAAGACCTACACACCGCAACAGACATTCCCCATAGATCCTCTGTAGACTTAACTTTTATGTCTTTAAACGCCTTTATTACCGATTGCGGGTCCGTGTACTGAAATCGGAAGCCAGAACGGCATTCTTTAACATTTCTTTTAAGAAGACTAATAGAAAGTGCCGGAGATGATTCTAAGTCTTTCGTAGTTTTAATGGGGATATTCTTGAAAAAAAATTCGAATTCTTGGGCAACTTCTTGATTAGCATTAACTCGTCCATTATCCGTATTTAAATTAAATTCCGTGTTATGCAATTTATTTTTGCCTGTCTCGCCATTAATGACCTTCCACGTAGCTTTTGTTTTATTTTCAGCATTCTTAATCTTATTGCCTATATTATTATTTATTAAAGTGATTTAGCTTGCCTACAGACTGTTTTAAATATTTTTGCATATTTGGACACATGCTTGCTGAAGGCTTCAGTAGTATTAAATGGTTTCATACCATAGAGCTCAAATAACCTTTCCCTACTTCTACGAATACCTGGTGTGGCCCAATCACAGAATACAAATTTACACTCAATCGTTTTTCTTCTTAAGGGGAATATTTTATCAAACTGGGTTTTAATCATGGACAGTAGATTGTCATAAATCTCACTTGGACCTTCATAATCATGTGATAGGCTGCATAATTTATGTTTCAAATTGTTATTTAATAACTCAACCCTTTTATTTGTGATTTGCCTAAACATTATTTCCTTTTTTGGCACCTTTGTGATGTTGTTAAGGTTCATTGTTAACCCACTGTGGTCTGATGGTAAGGTATTTATTATATCCTTATGTAAATAATTACAGTTACAAAATATATTATCTATACATGTAGCCGAGGTGGATGTTACTCGGGTGGGGTCAAGGAAAACATTAGACAAATCAAAAGATTTAAAAAGACTTACCAAATTAACACAATTAGAATTGTTTTCTAAGAGATCAATATTAAAATCGCCACATACTATTGTGAATTTACTGTTCGAACACACTTTCTGCAAAACTTGTTCCATGACTGAGTTAAAAATGTTTAAGTTCTGTAAGTTAGGAGGTCTATAAACGCATATTACAACATGCCTATCCAGCTCCACACAGGACAATTCAATTGTATGCTCAATGGAAAGTGAAGTAATATCTTGTCTTTCTTTATATTTAATCGAGTTTTTTAATAATATTAAACTACCACCATGAATCATTGCTTGACGGCTAAAGAAACTACCAACACAATAATTTTTAAAACTCATAAATTCTACCTGATACTTCTTCATCCAATGCTCTGTTATACAAACTATGTCAAATTTATTTTTTTCTAAAAATAATTCCAATTCTAATAACTTGGATGAAATGCCCTGAATATTTTGACTGAGGAGTGTAAAATTTCCTCGCTTGTTTTTAGAATATAATTTGTTGCGAGAAGATACCTTTTGATAACTTGTAGCATTAGAATTTAAAAGGTTATCTTCTGTTGTCTCAAAATTTAATTTAAAAAGTTATCTGGAGTGCTACCCACATTTGTCACAAAATGTTGAGTCTCCTTCGTACTATTATATGTACAGTCTATCACTACATTATTAGAGTATCTAAATAATAGTATCGTCACTTAAACTACATGCTAAGTTAATAAATATTTGCTAGAAGGCTAGCAAGTAAAACTTTACATTTTCTAGGAATTGACAAAGATTTCCTAGTCAATTTAAAACCACTAACAAATTTGTTAGTATCAAAGTTAGACACATTATCATTACCAGACCCATAAAAAGATTTTGTGAATCACACAGGGGTTTTCCGTGCGGATATCAAAACTGCGAAACTTACTTTTCCATTATCTCTTTAGAGGGTTGTTCAATTGCAAGTCCATTTGCTGCTTTTTGTATAACACCGTTGTCTTGCCTGCTTCAGCCAACAGGGGGATATTGCACCGTAGTTTTTAAATTATTATAGTAGTAGTTAGTAGAATGCTTATCTGCTATGCTACTCAGGTCCGTTGGTTTTTGACATTGAACAGAACATTGTTTCTACCTTCGAGAGCGCACGCGTGTTAGCTGCTCGCTTTAATAAAAAGTTTATCGTCTACTCTGGACTTGAGGCGGCTCCCATGTTAATATAATATTAGATGTAACGCAGCTGTTATTGTCTCTTTCACTTATGTATTCGTATCTTTCTGCTACTCAGCTCTATTATTGTTGTATATCTTTTTGGAGCCTTTTGTAGGGTCAACCCATTGACATTAGATAGCTTTTTAACTCTTTAAAGAGCAACAAATGCTCTTTATAGAATATTTTGTGTAGACACCACAAGCAGTTAGCTTGTTCTTGCAATTTGTGTTACTATTCAGAATATTTTATAACTCAGCCGCGTTGTATTTTCATTTAACTTTCCAGATACTACTTAAGAAATTTATGTGGAGAAGTCAGCAGGAGTTAAATATTTGGTTCTTCCTATGCTTAACAGCTTGTGTCGTCTTCAGCGCCTACCTGTGAGTAATTCTATGTCCCTGCTACTTAAGTCCGTAACTCGTTTTTGCTTGACTTTCTACATTTGGATTTACACTTTGATGTGCTGTGGATTGAAGAAAACTCTGTCAGCATTTGTCAGCTTTTTAAGCATTAAGTGCGGCGAATGTGTGCTTGTCTCAGGGACTTTTGGCAGGTCGGTCATCAATTGAAACGTTTCCGGTTCCGCTTCCCAGGGCTTAGGCTAAACACTGCTTGTCCCCGGCTCGCCATAGTTGACGGCAGTAGAGGCGGTGTCTCTGACGGGACCCAGTTAGTTGGATTTGTATCCTCGTTTTGTCTAGCAAATAATTGAAAGATGTATCCTGTTTGTTAGTTAGTTACCCATAATAACTATAATTTCCAAAAAAAACTGTTTTACTGTAAGCACATATTACAGTTTACCCTTTGTATTTGTAGTATAAAAATATGAATACTTACACGCTGTTCTGGATGGCCGTACTCGTTCGATTGTTTTATTACCTTTTCTCTGCGTTCTCTGCTTCTCAGCTCCGTATCTGTTTTACTGGATTGAGTAGTTTGTAAAGAGCTTACTCCATAGCTTTTATTTTAGTTTTTTGAAGCATTGCTAGTCATGATCTCGAGTGAAAGTGAATTGAGTCAGATCTGTTCTGTGCATCTCCGCCTCCGGTAGGTATGTAATTTTTGTGAACCATCCAGATAAGCTACTTTTGTCTGTATTGCAAAAGTTGTGCACTAAATCACACAATGTAAATCATTGCCATTCTTCAATGTCTTCTTATAATTGTCTGTTTCTTTTTTCATTACTATTTTTTTTATTTTCGTCGCTTTTACCTTTGATGGGTTTTACCTTTGATGTGCTGTAGATTGAAGAAAACTCTGTCAGCATTAGTCAGTCATTTTCATAGATTTTGTGGAGTATGTATAATAGTAGTATAAGTATTTAGGTCTGAGCCTATGATTCCATAATGATTCCAGCTCTTTGAGTCCTGCCCTCTGTTAGTTCTCCATATCCTTTGACCGAGTCATCATACTGAATGGTAAGGTGAATATAATTTCTAGTATGTAGGCAGATGTGACAAAGGATTGGATTTATACTTTAAATTTTATTAAGCTTCAACTTAGGGATTTGGGATTTTGGGGATTTTGGGACTGGGAAGGGATTGGGGTAGGGGAAGGGTTGGGCCTCCGGTAACCTCACTCACACGGCGAAACACAACGTTGTGGTTGTTTCACGCCGATTTTCTGTGAGGCCGTGGTATCACTCCGGCCGAGCCGACCCATTCGTGCCGAAGCATGGCTCTCCCACACTTAAGATTAGATCATCATCATCATCATCATCATCAGCCCTTTTCAGTCCACTGCTGGACATAGGCCTCTCCTATTGCACGCCACTGGGATCGATCTTCGGCCACTCGCATCCAGCTCCTGCCAGCCATCTTGCGCAAATCATCACTCCACCTTGCCTGAGGACGTCCTACATTACGTTTGCCGAGACGCGGTCTCCACTCAAGAACTCGTCTACTCCAACGGTCATCGGTTCTTCGGCTAATATGGCCAGCCCACTGCCATTTCAGCTTGCTAATCCGGTGGGCTATGTCGATTACCTTGGTTCTCTGCCGGATCACCTCGTTTCTGATTCGATCTCGCAGAGAAACGCCGAGCATAGCCCTCTCCATAGCTCGCTGAGTGACTTTTAGCTTGTGAACCAGCCGCACCGTCAGTGTCCACGTTTCGGCTCCGTATGTCATGACAGGTAGGACGCACTGATTGAAGACTTTCGTCTTTAGGCACTGTGGGATCGACGACGTGAAGACTTGACGCAGCTTTCCATATGCTGCCCAACCTAGCTGAATTCTTCTATTCACCTCGTTCTCGAAGTTGTTTCTACCCATCTGCAATGTCTGCCCGAGGTATACATATTTTTGAACGACTTCGAGAACAGCGCCGTGTACTGCAATCGGTTCCGGTAGTACATGTTCATTGAACATGACCTTGGTTTTATCCAAGTTCATCCGTAGGCCGATGCGTATAGAAGAGTCAGCCAGGTCATTCAGCATCCGTTGTAGGTCCTGCAGCGTTTCTGCTACGATGACGATGTCGTCTGCAAATCGCAAGTGAGAGATGTACTCGCCATTTATGTTGATGCCGCGTCCTTTCCAGTTCAGCGTCTTGAACATATCCTCCATTGCATTTGTGAACAATTTCGGGGAGATAACATCCCCTTGTCTCACACCTCGATGCAACGGTATCGGCCTTGTTTGCTGATCCTGTACTTGGACGGACATGGTGGCGGCCTCGTAGAGACATCTCATCACTTGGATGTATCGCCAATCTACTTGGCATCGCTGCAGGGACTCCAGAACAGCCCAGATTTCGACCGAGTCAAAGGCTTTCTCATAGTCCACAAATGCTAGGCACAGGGGCTGATTATACTCCTCAGTCTTCTGTATAATCTGCCGCACTGTGTGGATGTGGTCTATGGTGCCGTATCCGCTCCGAAACCCAGCCTGCTCCGGTGGTTGGAATTCGTCAAGTCTTCGCGCAAGGCGGTTCGTGATCACTCTCGAGAACAGCTTATAGACGTGGCTTAAAAGGGAAATGGGTCGATAATTCTTCAGTAGGGTTTTGTCACCCTTTTTGAAGAACAAGACGACCACACTCCGACTCCACGCCTCTGGAGTTCTCCCTTCAAACAGGATAGCGTTAAATAGCTTTTGCAGCTCCCTGAGTACCGGTTTGCTGCCTGCTTTTAGAAGCTCTGTCGTAACGCCATCCTCTCCAGGGGCTTTTCCATTTTTAAGCTGTCCAAGAGCGATCTCGATTTCGTCAATGCTGACTTCTGGCAGGTCTTCGGTGTAATGGCGTATTAAAGTGGCTCTAGAGTCCTCATTTCCGGGGTCAGGTCGAGATGCATGCGAAGCGTATAACCGGCCGTAGAAGTTTTCTACTTCCGAAAGAACTGCCGGCTTCGAGACAACGACTTCTCCACTTGCTGTGGTCAACTTCGTCAGGTGGCTTCTTCCAAGAGATTGTACGAACACTTTTGGCCCCCGGTTTTGCTCGATCGCTCTCTCGATTGCAAGGGTATTCGAGCACCGGAGATCGTGTCGCACGTGTTTGCTAATCTCTCGGTTTAGAGCCCGCTTCTCTGACGAAGTGACGGGTGGGTTTTCACGTCGTCTCTTCATAAGCCCTAAAGTCTCTTCCGAAAGCTTCGACTTCTTGCCCTTACGCTGCATTTCACAAAATCTCGTACCTTCTTCCCTGAGAACTCGAACCACGTTTTCAAGGTTCCGGTTAACGTCGGTTGTGGTTTCCAGGGCAGCAAATCGGTTCTCCAGGTTTAACTGAAACGCTTCAGATCCCATTTTGATTTGAAACAGGGTTGGTCGGAGCCTGGCCATCATCAAGCGGACTCGTTCGGCTCTGAAGTCGATATTCAGAGAGCCTCGGACGAGTCGGTGATCGCTACCGGTATTAAACCTATTAATCACGGAGACGTCTCTGAATATGTGCCTTTTGTCCGCCATGATGAAGTCGATCTCGTTCTTTGTCATAGTGTCGGGGCTTTGCCACGTCCACTTCCTTTGGGGCTGCTTCTTAAAGAATGAATTCATTAAGAACATCCCCTCCCGTTCGAGGAAATTGACGAGCATTTGCCCCCTATGATTCCTGTTTCCATACCCATGGGATCCTACTACCGATTCACTGCAATTTTGTACTCCCACTTTGGCGTTAAAGTCCCCCATAACAATGTTGAAGTGAGATTAGATGGAGTACATAAAAATAAAAAAAACATTATATTAAATGTAAAACACCACACATTGCATCTGGTGCAATAACATGAAGTACCCCATCATAAAACACAGCCGCTTTCTATACCCTTAACCTATCTTCTTAAGGTAAGAAGCTACAAGAAAAAAAAAACATATATACCACAACACCAAACGTATTTCTCAAATAAGTTCCGGTTTGGCTAAACAACGAAAAATGAATTGTGTCCTATCCATTAAAAAAAAATAATGTAAAATATAGATGTAAAGTCAAATCGAATCATCAGGCAAAAAAAAACTATTCTATATACGCGCGACCTACAACGTATGCGTTGCACAACCGTGTGTGTTGCAGAAACTTGAAACTACCCACATATTTAAAAAAATATGTACGTTAATGTTAAAAAACACAGAACATATAGCCCTAGGGAACGTAATGATGTTATGTGCCCCAGGTGTGCCCAGGAGATATAATAGGTGTCTTCGACGGGCTTTGGAAGTAAATTCACACCACACATACATCTCAACTGATGCGTTTCCATTGCTGTTACTTGTTTGCCTCTTCTGCCAAACTTAGCATTTACTTCCATACATATGTGTCAGGACAAGTACACTTAATTAAATTAAAAACTAAACTTGACTCTATTGTCTAGGTTGTTTTCTACGTTAATTTCGTTGTAAGCACACCACGGAATTTGTTGCATTTGACACCATTCTGCTATACTGCTAAAAACTTCGAAATCAGGCAGGCATTGACGTGGTGGTCAGTGTCTTTTTGTATCATAAGCGTAATGCCATAGGCCAGTATTTTTTTTAATAATAAATAGCTACTTTTTCCATACTGTACCACAGTTTGTTGGCAGCCGTAGCTTGTCCTAGTAGTTAGTCCTAGAGGACACGTGCGATGTCCATGATTATATTAGTGCTTTTATTGCGATATTAAAGTTTTTTTCAGCTGAGAGATTATAGATGATGCTGTTCCTTGTTTCTCAATCCTAACACTTTCATGTACCTGCTGTACTTTGAGCAGGCAAAATGTTATTTCAGTATTCTGCCATTATTCTTGCAATATATTTCTTTATCCATTCAGAGTGATATTACCTCTTTCCAATGTCCGTATCAGTCGCTATTTGTCGGACATTACTTGGATGTGTGCTGTCACTATAGCATTTTAAACTTAACTTTGAAGCATTTTAGGTATACTATATTTTGATTATTTTTTGTCTTCTAACTTCATAGTAGTTTGTCACGTTGATGCGTTTTAAAATCGAATTTCGGTACCGCTGGTGCGACCATATTGTTCTTTAGAAATACATGAAACCAGAACTTGCCAATAGAACCAAACTTGTTAATGACATGCCAAAAGTTGATCATAGATTTTTGTAGATGTGTAAGCCTAGACAAATAAGAATTTCGGGAGTTTTTAGTTGTGCTTCAGGCTTTAACAAATTGTCACCCCCTGATTTCCCAATAATTATATGGAGCAGGGCCAGTGTTGATCCCTGAAATAGGGGCTTGCTGTTGAAAAAACACTAAATTACTTCTCCCACCTTGGGTGGGGCACGAGGAAGTGTCCGATTCTCAATGTCTAAAAATAAAAAAACCTCCGGGCCGAGTTCGCGGAATATTATCGAGCTTACACCCGCAATCATGGCTGGACCTGTTGCTGACTCTGTGGTGGCTTTTTGATTCGTTCGCTTGAGACTGTTTCTGGTCGGGTGGCGAGATATCTTTACTTACCAACTTTTACAAGATTTATCACCGCAACCATTCTATCTTAGAATTATCTATATTTTATTGCTTCTTTTCTGATTTTTTGTGGGTGTAGTTTACTCTAGATTTGGACTTTGATGTGCTGTAGATTGAAGAAAACTCTGCCAGCGTTAGTTTGTACATGCTTTTCCTGTAACTGCTCTAGTATTTTAATAATGTAATTATAGTCTATTAGTGTGACCTGCATTATTCAGTCATTGAGTGATGATATGCGTGGCTGCTGTGATAGTGAGGCGGTCTGCGATGGTTCGTACTCGTTCGTTTGTTTGATTACAAACGATGAAGAAAAAATTAGACGAAGACGAAAAAATTTGTTTTATTTCCGTTACTTTCCCTGCCACTCAGCTCCGTCTCTGTTTTACTGGATTGAGTAGTTTGTAAAGAGCTACTCCATAGCTTTTATTTTGTACATCTCCATCCTGCGGCTGGGGGATTGCCACCTCAGGCAGATTAAATTTAATTTCTTCACCACCAACTGTAGTAGTGTTTCCAACGCTTGTTAAATAGTGGTATAAATTTTCTGGAATAACTAAATCTTCCGGCAGCAAATCCTGGGGTCTCGTTGGATTCAATCTCATTTCACCATTTTTCAGGGTTAAATCCAGGATGTAACAGTGCAAAATAGTGCACATTGAATGTTGAAACATAGAAAAGGGCAATCTTCTATCGAGACGGGGATCCACACCACTTAATTGCTCGTAAGTGCGCTCAATTTGATCTATGTAGCCGGGGAATTCAAAATTTTGAGAATAAATCTCTTGTACTGGAATAGCACTTGTATTTTAGGTTTTTGAAGCCTTGCTAGTCTTGATCTCGAGTGAAAGTGAACTGAGTCAGATCTGTTCTGTGCATCTCCATCTCCGGCAGGTATGTAATTTTTGTAAAACATCCGGATAAGCTACTTTTGCCTGTATTGCAAAAGTTCTCCACAAAATCACGCATCTGTTTCTTTTTTTATTTTTTTCGCTAACTTCGGATTTTACCTTTGATGTGCTGTAGATTGAAGAAAACTCTGTCAGCATAAGTCAGTCATTTTCATAGATTATGTGGAGTACATACATATAAGTATTTAGGTCTGAGCCTATGATTCCATAATGATTCCAGCTCTTTGAGTCCTGCCCTCTGTTAGTTCTCCATATCCTTTGACCG
This sequence comes from Spodoptera exigua, assembly GCA_902829305.4. Lineage (NCBI taxonomy): Eukaryota > Metazoa > Arthropoda > Insecta > Lepidoptera > Noctuidae > Spodoptera > Spodoptera exigua. The sequence continues at coordinate 2,325,770 of LR824628.2, read as the reverse complement.
AGTCATCATACTGAATGGTAAGGTGAATATAATTTCTAGTATGTAGGCAGATGTGACAAAGGATTGGATTTATACTTTTAATTTTCTTAAGCTTCAACTTATTACAAATTAAACTTGATTATGTTTTTGCGAGAGTTCTCGTTTTTGTGTTTCACACATTGTCTTGCAAAATGAGTCAAAATAGTTATGTGTTACTTTGGGCAAAATTAGAACGTGTCTTTTACTGTGCAGTGATAAAAAACAATATTTATCACTTTTACTCCTCTGATTGAAATATTTCAAATCAACTTTTGCTCCATCCGTTGACCACTGACAGGTCGCAGGAACACTTGGGACGTTAAACAAAACCCCAAAGACCTTGACCTACAAAGAGGTAAACAAGGAAAAAAAACTTCCCACCTATAAACAGGTAAAGGAACAAAAAAAACTCCAAATAGTGTAGGCTTTTTTATTTAACAGTTATCAATATACTACATGGAAACAATTACAGGTACTAGTAAACCACACAAAGATGTTAAAACTTGAAACCAAAATTTAAAAAAAATATGAAGTTGTTTAGATTATATGGAGTACATAAAAATAAAAAACATTATATTAAATGTAAAACACCACACATTGCATCTGGTGCAATAACATGAAGTACCCCATCATAAAACACAGCCGCTTTCTATACCCTTAAGCTATCTTCTTAAGGTAAGAAGCTACAAGAAAAAAAACATATATACCACAACACGAAACGTATTTCTCAAATAAGTTCCGGTTTGGCTAAACAACAAACAATCAATTGTGCCCTATCCATTAAAAAAATCATGTATTATATAGATGTAGTCAAATCGAATCATTAGGCAAAAAAAACTATTCTATATACGCACGACCTACAACGTATGCGTTGCACTACCGTGTGTGTTGGACAAACTTAAAATTACTCACATATTTAAAAAAATATGTGGATTAATGTTAAAAAAACAAAACATATAGCGCTTTTTTTTTGTGAGGGGAAAATCATCAAATGACCAGGGCCGGGCAGGAGGGAGTGTCAGACTCTTACTGACTAAAAACCCCCCTGTTCCTTCTCCTGCTCTGTGCCGAGGTCGCGGTGCCTCATTGCGCTTACCCCGCAATCCCGGCTGAAACATATAGCCCTGGGGAACGTAATGGTGTTATGTGCCCCAGGTGTGCCCAGGAGATAATAGGTGTCTTCGACGGGCTTTGAAAGTAAATTCACACCACACATACATCTCAACTAATGCGTTTCCATTGCTGTTACTTGTTTGTCTCTTCTGCCAAACTTAGCATTTACTTCCTTACATATGTGTTAGGAAAAGTACACTTAATTAAATTAAAAACTAAACTTGACTCTTGTCTAGGTTGTTTTCTACGTTAATTTCGTTGTAAGTACACCACGGAATTTGTTGCATTTGACACCATTCTGCTATACTGCTAAAAACTTCGAAATCAGGCAGGCATTGACGTGGTAGTCAGTGTCTTTTTGTATCATAAACGTTATGCCTTAGGCCAGTATTTTTTTAATAATAAATACTTTTGCCAAACTGCACCACAGTTGGCAGCCGTAGCTTGTCCTAGTAGTTAGTCCTAGAAGACACTGTGCGATGTCCATTATTATATTATATATCAATAAGATCACGAATTTTTTGTTCACTTTGCTTAATTTTTGGATGGGTTTGTCGGAATTTATCCTGTCTAGGCTGATCTCGCTTTTTAGCGGATGGAGGCACTATAGTTTTATTTTATGACACTAAACGAGATTTCGAGCGCATTAATGTCAACATCTTGAATGTCATTTGTATGTTACTGAAAGTTCATCTAAATGATTTGCTTTTTTTGGCAGTGCTTCGTACTGTGATATCTATTACACAGACCCTGGGCTCGGTCGGACACTATGACGCGATGTTTTGTTTTTGATTGGCCGTCTATTTCTTCTTGCGTGGCAAGAGTTTTTTTTTGTTGTATGTTTTATTATTTTGTATTTATATTTAGTCCGTTCCTTTTTAGGGTTGCTATTTTTAGATTCCGTTATGGTACTAGAATAGGGAAATGCACAGAGTATTATTTTTCCCAATTTAAATTTTAATAAAGTGTACACCATTCACAATGTAAGGGACATTGTAAATGGTGTACACTCTTCACATCCAAACTGTTACCTACTATTAAAATTAATATTGAATTTTCATCATATTCAGTCTGAGTGATTTTTTCAATAATCTTATTGTAACTGGGACTATGGTAACTGTTGTTAATGTAATTATGGTCTAAATGACCATATATCATCTTACCTAAACCAGATGCAAGCTGGTCCCCGTATATTAAAGCTTTATATTTTAAATTACTATTATCTTTGCTACCTACAAATTTCTGTGGTTGTGCTACTATTGAGGAGGACTCGAGAGAAGGCTCAGGAGGCTGAGGTTGGTTCACACAACTGCAGACAATGTTATTTGTTAAAGATTCATATCTTTCTGCGTTGTACTTCACCATTCCCATTAACTCCCCAGCCTCAAGCAGGCGTTCGCTGTTTTTGCTGGGATTCCTCATACCTCTCAAAAATATCCCTCAACATACCCTCTTTTATAAATAAGTCACTCTGAAGGCCTCTTATATTATTATTATACATTTCCCTACTACTATTTAATTGGGAAGTGCAAGATTGGAGATCTTTAATTAATTAATTCTTTCCTTTCTTAGCCTTATATTCACTTTTATTAAATTTTGTTTTTTAAGTGTATTTTGGGTTTTTCTTAAGAATTTATTAATTTTTATTATATATTTTTTAAGCTTATTGACTTTTAATGGGACTTCTATGGACAGTGTCATCAACAGTCAGGTCTATTGTTATTGGCTCTGGTTTTTCACACTGTAACCTACAGCCTACCAGTTCCTCATATAATGTGTGATTGTGCTGTTCGACGTAATTAGTACACATACATTTCTGCGAAGAAGAAACTAAATTATGGGCATCACGCAGTTCCGACTCTAATACAGATATTCGTTTTAGTGCCGCTTCATGTGTGTCTGCAGTCTTGGAACGTAGCGATGGTGTACTGCATCTGGTTGTGTTGGTCCAGTACATCCATATACTGGATGTGCAGTTCAGCAAGCTCATTTTTGAGGGATGTGTTTTTGTCAATGATAACTTTGACTTCAACCTCACTGTCATCCCGTTCTTGGAGCAATTGGCTGCACAGCTGTTTCGTTCTCTCCAGTTCTTTAAGTGTAACCTGTAGCTTCTCTTCAAGGTCCTTAATGGTGGAAGCCCTCCGAGTCATCATTTTGCATAGATTTGCACTTATGTGCTTTATTTTCTGGAAGATTAAAAAGCTAAGTGTTAGTAAGAATTAAAAATAGTTCTTGTATGTGGATAGTGGAGGTAGATCGAAAAAAAAGAAATGGAAAAAAATAACAAAAAGTATTTAAATGTTAAAATTACAAAGAAAATTAAATAGGAAATGGAGATGGGTTATAATATTATTACGACGGATTTGACTGTACTATCTAGTAATAGATTTAAATAACTGGAAGGGATTGAATTTAAAATTAGTAGAAAAATAGTATATTAAAGTTAAGTATAGTTGTGGCCGAATGTTATTGTGGAGTCAGTTATGTAGTTTTTTATTGTCTGGGCTAATGTTTTCGTCGTCGATTGTGCTTCCACTTATCGTCAAGCAAAAGGAGACATAAACTGTGCCGGTGTGTACGGGACGTTACTCAAAAACTTGAGTAGAGTAAACTTGTCAGTGGTGTTTAAAATTCAATTATAGCTACACAATATTGTAACTGCTTAAATTCTAACACAATAAACAAGAAGAAAACTAAATACTCCCCCGGTTTTGTGTTTTGAATCCACCGTTGTCGTAGTTCCTTTGTTTGACAGGTTGCCGGTAGATATCACAATGTATATGTGTAATTACGCAGTAAAAACACTTCATATACACTCAAAAGAATACTCATTACTATATTTAATGAATTTACAATTAATTAGCCTAATTTGATCACTTAAATTATAAATTATTTAATTATATTAAAATGTTAAGAGGCCGTTTTTGTTACGACCGGCTCGCAGTGTTGCCAGAACAAAAACTAGCATCGGGGCATCGGGCATACAGTGATTTATAATAGCTATAAGGTCCAGCAAGAAGATAATTATAACGATATTTGTCAGTCACTCGATATTTTATCCTCACTGATGTGCTGCTGAAAACCGGATGTTCAATCAGGCGAGGCTTAACCTGTTAATATTTCTCAATCCAAGTTTTCTACGTACGACAATCATTTCCACATTGAATGTGTCCTCAGTTGACATACGTAATTATGTAAATTGTAGATGGTTTAGACACATTATCATTACCAGACCCATAAAAAGATTTTGTGGATCACACAGGGGTTTTCCGTGCGGATATCAAAACTGCGAAACTTACTTTTCCTTTATCTAGACCGTTTTTCAATTTATACAAGTCCATTTGCTGCTTTTTGTATAACACCGTTGTCTTGCCTACTTCAGCCAACAGGGGGATATTGCACCGTAGTTTTTAAATTATTATAGTTTTTTTTTTTTTTTTTTTGTGAGGGGAAAATCATCAAATGACTTCTCCCGCCCAGGGCCGGGCAGGAGGGAGTGTCAGACTCTTACTGACTAAAAACCCCCCTGTTCCTTCTCCTGCTCTGTGCCGAGGTCGCGGTACCTCATTGCGCTTACCCCGCAACCCCGGCTGAACATCAGCCCTTTAGGGCCCCGTCTGTGGTGGTCGAATGGCTCTTTGAGGCGCGCGCGGAACGCTACGCGCCGTACGCTCGGGCCTGGTTCTGGTCGGGCGGCGAGCTGCCCTTACTCGCCGACCGCAGGCCCGTACTTACGGTGGCCGGAGATCGTCCCTCGATCCCCGACGCCCGTAGTGTCGCAGGTTGCGGCTGCTGGGGCGTGAGGAGGAGGATTGCTCCCTCACGCGGGCCGCCTCTCTCTTTGCGAGCATGACTGCTTCACAAAAGGAGGAGACGGCGTCCCAGTTCCTCTCACTCCGCACCATGGCCTCGACTAAGGCCGGGCGCGAGAGGTCGCCGCCGCCGATCACTTCCCTGAGGATACGGCGGTGCTCAGCCCAGGCAGGGCATACCGCTACCGTATGCTCCACCGTATCCTCTAGGTGGTCCTCACAATGACGACACTCGGGCGTTTCCTCCCGCTGAATCCGAAACAGTAAATTATTATAGTAGTAGTTAGTAGAATACTTGTCTGCTATGCTACTCAGGTCCGTTGGTTTTTGACATTGAACAGAACATTGTTTCTGCCTTCCAGAGTGCACGCGTGTTAGCTGCTCGTTTTGATAAAAATTCTACCGTCTACTCTGGACTTGAGGCGGCACCCATGTTAATATAATATTAGATGTAACGCAGCTGTTATTGTCTCTTTCACTTATATATTCGTATCTTTCTGCTACTCAACTCTATTATTGTTGTATATCTTTTTGGAGCCTTTTGTAGGGCCAACCCATTGACAATAGACAGCTTTTTAACTCTTTAAAGAGCAACAAATGCTCTTTATAGAATATTTTGTGTAGACATCACAAGCAGTCAGCTTGTGCTTGCAATTTGTGTTACTATTCAAAATATTTTATAACTCAGCCGCGTTGTATTTTCGTTTAACTTTCCACATACTACTTACGAAATTTAAGTGGAGAAGTCAGTAGGAGTTAAATATTTGGTTTCTCTTATACTTTACAGCTTGTGTCGTCTTCAGCGCCTACCTGTGAGTAATTCTATGTCCCTGCTACTTAGTTCCGTAACTCGTTTTTGCTTGAATATATTCTGACTTTCTACATTTGGATTTACACTTTGATGTGCTGTAGATTGAAGAAAACTCTGTCAGCATTTTTACACATTAAGTGCGGCGAATGTGGATGATTGTCTCATGGACTTTTGGCAGGTCGGTCATCAATTTAAACGTTTCCGGGACCGCTTACCCAGGGCTTAGGCTAAACACTGCTTGTCCCCGGCTTGCCATAGTTGACGGCAGTAGAGGCGGTGCCTCTGAGCCCAGTCACTTGGATTTGTATCCTCGTTTTGTCTAGAAAATAATTGAAAGGTGTATCCTGTTAGTTAGTTACCCATAATTACCATAATTTCCAAAAAAAAAACTGTTTTACTGTAAGCACATATTACAGTTTACCCTTTGTATTTGTAGTATAAAAATATGAATACTTACACGCTGTTCTGGATGGTGGTACTCGTTCGTTTGTTTTATTACCTTTCCTCTGCGTTATCTGCTTCTCAGCTCCGTATCTGTTTTACTGGATTGAGTAGTTTGTAAAGAGCTTACTCCATAAGCTTTTATTTTAGTTTTTTGAAGCATTGCTAGTCATGATCTCGAGTGAAAGTGAATTGAGTCAGATCTGTTCTGTGCATCTCCGCCTCCGGTAGGTATGTAATTTTTGTGAACCATCCAGATAAGCTACTTTTGTCTGTATTGCAAAAGTTGTGCACTAAATCACACAATGTAAATCATTGCCATTCTTCAATGTCTTCTTATAATTGTCTGTTTCTTTTTTCATTACTATTTCTTTTATTTTCGTCGCTTTTACCTTTGATGGGTTTTACCTTTGATGTGCTGTAGATTGAAGAAAACTCTGTCAGCATTACTCAGTCATTTTCATAGATTTTGTGGAGTATGTATAATAGTAGTATAAGTATTTAGGTCTGAGCCTATGATTCCATAATGATTCCAGATCTTTGAGTCCTGTCCTCTATTTGTTCTCCATATCCTTTGACCGAGTCATCATACTGAATGGTAAGGTGAATTTAATTTCTAGTATGTAGGTAGATGGAAAACAAAGGATTGGATTTATACTTTTATTTTTTTAAGCTTCAACTTATAACAAATTAGACTTGATTGTGTTTCTGCGAGAGTTCTCGCTGTTGTGTTTCACACAGTGTCTTACAAAATGAGTCAAAATATGTGTTACTTTGGGCAAAAGTAGAACGTGTCTTTTAATGTGCAGTGATAAAAAACAATCATTATCACTTAGACTCCTCTGATTGAAAGATTTCAATTCAACTTTTGCTCCATCCGTTGACCACTGACAGGTCGCAGGAACACTTGGGACGTTAAACAAAAACCAAAGACCTTGACCTATAAAGAGGTAAACAAGGAAAAAAAACTTCCCACCTATAAACAGGTAAAGGAACAACAAAAACCCCAAATCGTGTAGGCTTAATTATTTAACAGTTATCAATTTACCACATGAGAACAATTACAGGTACTAGTAAACCACACAAAGATGTTAAAACTTGAAACCAAATTTAAAAAAAAATATGAAGTTGTTTAGATTATATGGAGTACATAAAAATAAAAAACATTATATTAAATGTAAAACACCACACATTGCATCTAGTGCAAAAACGTAAAGTACCCCATCATAAAACACAGCCGCTTTCTATACCCTTAAGCTATCTTCTTAAAATAAGAAGCTACAAGAAAAAAAAACATATATACCACAACACGAAACGTATTTCTCAAATAAGTTCCGGTTTGGCTAAACAACAAACAATCAATTGTGTCATATCCATTAAAAAAATCATGTATTATATAGATGTAAAGTCAAATCGAATCATTAGGCAAAAAAAAAACTATTCTATATACGCGCGACCTACAACGTATGCGTTGCACTACCGTGTGTGTTGGACAAACTTAAAATTACTCACATATTTAAAAAAAAATATGTGGATTAATGTTAAAAAACACAAAACATATAGCGCTTTTTTTGTGAGGGGAAAATCATCAAATGACTTCTTCCGCCCAGGGCCGGGCAGGAGAGAGTGTCAGACTCTTACTGACTAAAAACCCCCCTGTTCCTTCTCCTGCTCTGTGCCGAGGTCGCGGTGCCTCATTGCGCTTACCCCGCAATCCCGGCTGAAACACTGAAACATATAGCCCTGGGGAAAGTAATAGTGTTATGTGACCCAGGTGTGCCCAGGAGATGAAGTGTCTTCGACGGGCTTTGGAAGTAAATTCACACCACACATACATTTCAACTGATGCGTTTCCATTGCTGTTACTTGAATGCCTCTTCTGCCAAACTTAGCATTTACTTCCATACATATGTGTCAGGACAAGTACACTAAATTAAATTAAAAACTAAACTTGACTCTGTTGTTGTACACCACGGAATTTGTTGCATTTGACACTTTTCTGCTATACTGCTAAAAACTGGGAAGTCAGGCAGGCATTGACGTGGTGTTCAGTGTCTTTTTGTATCATAAGCGTAATGCCACAGTTTGTTGGCAGCCGTAGCTTGTCCTAGTAGTTAGTCCTAGAGGACACGTGCGATGTCCATGATTATATTAGTGCTTATATTGCGATATTAAAGTTTTTTTCAGCTGAGAGATTATAGATGATGCTGTTCCTTGTTTCTCAATCCTAATACTTTCATGTACCTGCTGTACTTTGAGCAGGCAAGATGTTGTTTCAGTATTCTGCCATTATTCTTGCAATATATTTCTTTATCCATTCAGAGTGATATTTCCTCTTTCCAATGTCCGTATCAGTCGCTATTTGTCGGACATTACTTGGATGTGTGCTGTCACTATAACATTTTAAACTTAACTTTGAAGCATTTTAGGTATATTTTCCTATGTGTGCTGACTTCATAGTATTTAGTCACGTTGATGTGTTTTAAAATCGAATTTCGGTACCGCTGGTGCGACCATATTGTTCTTTAGAAAGACATGATTTTATAATAAAACTAAACTTAACTATAGAACCAAACCTGTTAATGAAATGCCAAAAAGTTGATGATAGGTTTTAGTAGATGTGTAAGCCTAGATAAATAATAATTTCGGGAGTTTTAGTTGTGGTTGAATACACTGTCACCCCCTGATTTCCCAATAATTATATGGAGCATGTCCGATTCGATGTCTATGTCTAAAAAACCTCCAGGCCGAGTTCGCGGAATATTATAGAGCTTACACCCGCAACCATGGCTGGACCTGTTGCTGACTCTGTGGTGGCTTTTTGATTCGTTCGCTTGAGACTGTTTCTGGTCGGGTGGCGAGATATCTTTACTTACCAACTTTTACAAGATTTATCACCGCAACCATTCTATCTTAGAATTATCTATATTTTATTGCTTCTTTTCTGATTTTTTGTGGGTGAAGTTTACTCTAGATTTGGACTTTGATGTGCTGTAGATTGAAGAAAACTCTGCCAGCGTTAGTTTGTACATGCTTTTCCTGTAACTGCTCTAGCATTTTAATAATGTAATTATAGTCTATTAGTGTGACCTGCATTATTCAGTCATTGAGAGATGATATGCGTGGCTGCTGTGATAGTGAGGCGGTCTGCGATGGATCGTACTCGTTCGTTTGTTTGATTACCTTTCCGTTGCTTTCCCTGCCACTCAGCTCCGTCTCTGTTTTACTGGATTGAGTAGTTTGTAAAGAGCTACTCCATAGCTTTTATTTTGTACATCTCCATCCTGCGGCTGGGGGATTGCCACCTCAGGCAGATTAAATTTAATTTCTTCACCACCAACTGCAGTAGTGTTTCCAACGCTTGTTAAATAGTGGTATAAATTTTCTGGAATAACTAAATCTTCCGGCAGCAAATCCTGGTGTCTCGTTGGATTCAATCTCATTTCACCATTTTTCAGGGTTAAATCCAGGATGTAACAGTGCAAAATAGTGCACATTGAATGTTGAAACATAGAAAAGGGCAATCTTCTATCGAGACGGGATCCACACCCCTTAATTGCTCGTAAGTGCGCTCAATTTGATCTATGTAGCCGCGGAATTCAAAATTTTGAGAATAAATCTCTTGTACTGGAATAGCACTTGTATTTTAGTATTTTTAAGCCTTGCTAGTCTTGATCTCGAGTGAAAGTGAACTGAGTCAGATCTGTTCTGTGCATCTCCATCTCCGGCAGGTATGTAATTTTTGTGAACCATCCGGATAAGCTACTTTTGCCTATATTGCAAAAGTTCTCCACTAAATCACGCAATGTGAATGACTGCCATTCTTCACTCTCTTCTTATAATTATCTGTTTCTTTTTTTATTTTTTTCGCTAACTTCGGATTTTTCCTTTGATGTGCTGTAGATTGAAGAAAACTCTGTCAGCATTAGCCAGTCATTTTCTTAGATTATGTGGAGTACATGTAAGTATTTAAGTCTGAGCCTATGATTCCATAATGATTCCAGCTCTTTGAGTCCTGCCCTCTGTTTGTTCTCCATATCCTTTGACCGAGTCAGCATACTGAATGGTAAGGTGAAATTAATTTCTAGTATGTAGGTAGATGGAAAACAAAGGATTGGATTTCTACTTTTAATTTTCTTAAGCTTCAACTTATTACTAATTAGACTTGATTGTGTTTTTGCGAGAGTTCTCGTTGTTGTGTTTCACACAGTGTCTTGCAAAATGAGTCAAAATATGTGTTACTTTGAGCAAAATTAGAACGTGTCTTTTAATGTACAGTGACAAAAAACAATCATTATCACTTATACTCCTCTGATTGAAAGATTTCAATTAAACTTTTGCTCCATCCGTTGACCACTGACAGGTCGCAGGAACACTTGGGACGTTAAACAAAACCAAAGATCTTGACCTATAAAGAGGTAAACAAGGAAAAAAACCAAAACTTCCCACCTATAAACAGGTAAAGGAACAACAAAAACCCCAAATCGTGTAGGCTTAATTATTTAACAGTTATCAATTTACCACGTGAGAACAATTACAGGTACTAGTAAACCACACAAAGATGTTAAAACTTGAAACCAAATTTAAAAAAAAATTGAAGTTGTTAAGATTAGATGGAGTACATAAAAAAACATTTTATTAAATGTAAAACACCACACATTGCATCTAGTGCAAAAACGTAAAGTACCCCATCATAAAACACAGCCGCTTTCTATACCCTTAAGCTATCTTCTTAAGGTAAGAAGCTACAAGAAAAAAAAACATATATACCACAACACGAAACGTATTTCTCAAAACAGTTCCGGTTTGGCTAAACAACGAACAATCACGTGTCTTGTCCATTAAAAAAATTATGTAAAATATATATGTAAAGTCAAATCGAATCATCAGGCAAAAAAAGTATTCTATATACGTGCGACCTACAACGTATGCGTTGCACAACCGTGTGTGTTGCACAAACTTGAAACTACCCACATAATTATAGTCTATTAGTGTGACCTGCATTATTCAGTCATTGAGAGATGATATGCGTGGCTGCTGTGATAGTGAGGCGGTCTGCGATGGTTCGTACTCGTTCGTTTGTTTGATTACCTTTCCTTTGCTTTTCCTGCTACTCAGCTCCGTCTCTGTTTTACTGGATTGAGTAGTTTGTAAAGAGCTACTCCAAGCTTTTATTTTGTACATCTCCATCCTGCGGCTGGGGGATTGCCACCTCAGGCAGATTAAATTTAATTTCTTCACCACCAACTGTAGTAGTGTTTCCAACGCTTGTTAAATAGTGGTATAAATTTTCTGGAATAACTAAATCTTCCGGCAGCAAATCCTGGTGTCTCGTTGGATTCAATCTCATTTCACCATTTTTTAGGGTTAAATCCAGGATGTAACAGTGCAAAATAGTGCACATTGAATGTTGAAACATAGAAAAGGGCAATCTTCTATCGAGACGGGGATCCACACCCCTTAATTGCTCGTAAGTGCGCTCAATTTGATCTATGTAGCCGGGGAATTCAAAATTTTGAGAAAAAATCCCTTGTACTGGAATAGCACTTGTATTTTAGTTTTTGAAGCCCTGCTAGTCTCGATCTCGAGTGAAAGTGAACTGAGTCAGATCTGTTCTGTGCATCTCCATCTCCGGCAGGTATGTAATTTTTGTGAACCATCCGGATAAGCTACTTTTGTCTGTATTTCAAAAGTTCTCCACTAAATCACGCAATGTGAATGACTGCCATTCTTCACTCATTTCTTATAATTATCTGTTTCTTTTTTTATTTTTCCTTTGATGTGCTGTAGATTGAAGAAAACTCTGTCAGCATTAGTCAGTCATTTTCTTAGATTATGTGGAGTACATGTAAGTATTTAAGTCTGAGCCTTTGATTCCATAATGATTCCAGCTCTTTGAGTCCTGCCCTCTGTTAGTTCTCCAAATCTTTTGACCGAGTCATCATACTGAATGGTAAGGTGAATATAATTTCTAGTATGTAGGCAGATGTGACAAAGGATTGGATTTATACTTTAAATTTTCTTAAGCTTCAACTTATTACAAATATTAGACTTGATTGTGTTTTTGCGAGAGTTCTCGTTGTTGTGTTTCACACAGTGTCTTGCAAAATGACTCAAAAGATGTGTTACTTTGGGCAAAATTAGAACGTGTCTTTTAATGTGCAGTGATAAAAAACAATCATTATCACTTAGACTCCTCTGATTGAAAGATTTCACTTCAACTTTTGCTCCATTCGTTGACCACTAACAGGTCGCAGGAACACTTGGGACGTTAAACAAAAACCAATGTCCTTGATCAACAAAGAGGTAAACAAGGAAAAAAACCAAAACTTCCCACCTATAAACAGGTAAAGGAACAACAAAAACCCCAAATCGTGTAGGCTTAATTATTTAACAGTTATCAATTTACCACGTGAGAACAATTACAGGTACTAGTAAACCACACAAAGATGTTAAAACTTGAAACCAAATTTAAAAAAAAATTGAAGTTGTTAAGATTAGATGGAGTACATAAAAAAACATTTTATTAAATGTAAAACACCACACATTGCATCTAGTGCAAAAACGTAAAGTACCCCATCATAAAACACAGCCGCTTTCTATACCCTTAAGCTATCTTCTTAAAATAAGAAGCTACAAGAAAAAAAAACATATATACCACAACACGAAACGTATTTCTCAAATAAGTTCCGGTTTGGCTAAACAACAAACAATCAATTGTGTCATATCCATTAAAAAAATCATGTATTATATAGATGTAAAGTCAAATCGAATCATTAGGCAAAAAAAAAACTATTCTATATACGCGCGACCTACAACGTATGCGTTGCACTATCGTGTGTGTTGGACAAACTTAAAATTACTCACATATTTAAAAAAAATATGTGGATTAATGTTAAAAAACACAAAACATATAGCGCTTTTTTTGTGAGGGGAAAATCATCAAATGACTTCTTCCGCCCAGGGCCGGGCAGGAGAGAGTGTCAGACTCTTACTGACTAAAAACCCCCCTGTTCCTTCTCCTGCTCTGTACCGAGGTCGCGGTGCCTCATTGCGCTTACCCCGCAATCCCGGCTGAAACACTGAAACATATAGCCCTGGGGAAAGTAATAGTGTTATGTGACCCAGGTGTGCCCAGGAGATGAAGTGTCTTCGACGGGCTTTGGAAGTAAATTCACACCACACATACATTTCAACTGATGCGTTTCCATTGCTGTTACTTGAATGCCTCTTCTGCCAAACTTAGCATTTACTTCCATACATATGTGTCAGGACAAGTACACTAAATTAAATTAAAAACTAAACTTGACTCTGTTGTTGTACACCACGGAATTTGTTGCATTTGACACTTTTCTGCTATACTGCTAAAAACTGGGAAGTCAGGCAGGCATTGACGTGGTGTTCAGTGTCTTTTTGTATCATAAGCGTAATGCCACAGTTTGTTGGCAGCCGTAGCTTGTCCTAGTAGTTAGTCCTAGAGGACACGTGCGATGTCCATGATTATATTAGTGCTTATATTGCGATATTAAAGTTTTTTTCAGCTGAGAGATTATAGATGATGCTGTTCCTTGTTTCTCAATCCTAATACTTTCATGTACCTGCTGTACTTTGAGCAGGCAAGATGTTGTTTCAGTATTCTGCCATTATTCTTGCAATATATTTCTTTATCCATTCAGAGTGATATTTCCTCTTTCCAATGTCCGTATCAGTCGCTATTTGTCGGACATTACTTGGATGTGTGCTGTCACTATGATATTTTAAACTTAACTTTTAGGCATCTAGCATCATAGCATCTAGCATAGGCACTTAGCATTTTAGGTATATTTTGATTATTTTTTGTCTTCTGACTTCATAGTAGTTTGTCACGTGATAAGTGATGTGTTTTAAAATCGAATTTCGGTACCGCTGGTGCGACCATATTGTTCTTTAGAAAGACATGATTTTATAATAAAATTGAACTTACCTATGGAACTAAATCTCTTAATGACATGCCAAAAGTTGATCATAGGTTTAACAAACTGTCATCCCCTGATTTCCCAATAATTATATGAAGCAGGGCCAGTGTTGATCCCTGAAATAGGGCCTTGCTGTTGAAAAAACACTAAATTACTTCTCCCACCTTGGGTGGGGCACGAGGAAGTGTCCGATTCTCAATGTCTAAAAATAAAAAACCTTCGGGCCGAGAGACCTGTGGCTGACTCTGTGGTGGCTTTTTGAGTCGTTCGCTTGAGACTGTATCTGGTCGGGCGGCGAGATATCTTTACTTACCAACTTTTACAAGATTTATCACCGCAACCATTCTATCTTAGAATTATCTATATTTTATTGCTTCTTTTCTGATTTTTTGTGGGTGTAGTTTACTCTAGATTTGGACTTTGATGTGCTGTAGATTGAAGAAAACTCTGCTAGCGTTAGCTCTAATAACTGCTCTAATATTTTAATAATGTAATTATAGTCTATCAGTGTGACCTGCATTATTCAGTCATTGAGTGATGATTTGCGTGGCTGCTGTGATAGTGAGGCGGTCTGCGATGGTTCGTACTCGTTCGTTTGTTTGATTACCTTTCCTTTGCTTTTCCTGCTACTCAGCTCCGTCTCTGTTCTACTGGATTGAGTAGTCTGTATGAAACTATTCCACAGCCTTTCTTACTGTTGCTTTTTCCTGTTGTCCTTTAAAGCAGTTCCATTTTTGACCTCTGCCATTGGAGTTTGATGGTTCACAATTCGTTCTGCGGTTTAGGCTGGAGTGGGAAACAGTCGGGGTAAACTTATATATGACTAATAAAGTTACTCAGATCCGTTTGCATCTCTACCTTCGGTGGCTATGACTTGATCTACTATCTAGATAAACAGACGAATGGCCATTATTGCTCGTGCTGCGAAATATCACCACAAAACTACACGATATGGATTACCGCTCCCATTCCTTCTTATCTCTTTATTTCTAATAACATATTTTGTCATTTACTTTAGATTAGCATTTTGACCTGTTGTAGATTGAAGAAAACTCTGTCAGCATTAATCAACTGTTTTCACAGATTCTATTCACTGAATATGTGTATGAGAGTTTTAACTCCAGAGTGTTGTTCCCAGCCAGCCATTTCTTTATTTCTGAATAAACTGCAGAATCTGCATAATGCGGGTTTTATGATATCACAGAAGTGTCATATATGTACAGTCTTTTGGTACGGAAATGTTCGTTTTATAAAAATCTACTACACCCAAGCATCTTCTGATTTCTAGTCACTTACTTTTAATTGGCATCTGTCGCACATCTTGAGTGTCTATTTATTAAGAACAATTCATGTACAGAAAATAAATAGTACATAAGGTGGACTCAATCCCTCCTAAATCCCTAAATCTCCAAATCCCTAATCCCTAAAAGGTCGGCAACGCACTCGTAACTCCTCCGTTGCGAGTGTCCATGTGCGGCGCTGATTGCTTACCATCAGGTAATCCGTCTGCTCGTTTGCCGACCTATTAAATAAATAGCTTCTTGTATCGTCATGTATTCACTATTTGTTCGCTTCAGATGGCATACCCAACCTTTGCCTTAGCATCATCTGGACCTAATAATTCAGTTTCTACCTTTAAAGGTCACGGATATTAATTTTGGCAAATAGAAAATCCCGGTTCTTATAGATTAAGCTCTGAAGAAATTGATTAGGTCACTGCACTAAATTCTGTAACTTATTTATTATGCATATCACACATACAGTGAGCAGGAAAACAAATACAGAAACAGAGGTACAAAGGTTATATTTTCTTTAATATTGAAACTGCAACTTCAGCTTTGTACCAATTAAAACGACTCTTAAAGACGTGTTATACTTTAGAAACATACATACATACATAGTCTTTATGAGTGAAAAAATCAAAATCATTTATTTCAATTACACCACAGACGGCACTTTTGAACGTCAAGCAAGGTTACAGGGCACTCACATTTACAAAAACTTAGAAGTTCATCAACAATTAACAACATGGTGTACAATTTAATAAGTGAAATAAAAAAATCCTCTTAACATCCTGTGGAGTGGGACCAGCTAGCCTCCAAGCATGTTTATCTTGTGTGTAATCATTTAGTTCGTAGTATGCTAGTCAACTTAAATTTTTCTTTATACATAATTTAAATTTGCTTTTATTTAGATTTTGAATTTTAACTGGGATTTTGTTATAATATTTAACACAGAATCCCAGGAATGACTTATGCACTTTTGCTAATCTAAACAAAGGCTGACTCAATCTATTCCTATGTCTAGTCTGATAATCATGTTTGTCAGAGACCTTTACAAATAAGTGTAGGTTTTTCCTAACATACATGTTTTCATAAATAAATTGACTCGGTACGGTCAGAATGTTGATCTCCCTATACTGCAAATTAGTAAGGGCAATGAATTAATCAAAAATACTAAACAGATTGCCGAATCATTTAATAACTATTTTATAGACCAAGTGCAAGATATCTCAAGTAATTATTCAGATAGTAAATACGACATTCCTAATAATCCAAAGTCTTTATTTATGCATCCGGTAATAGACCGGGATATTACACGAGTGATTAAAAACTTAAAAAATAAAAATAGTTATGGCTATGACGGTATTCATACAGTCGTAATAAAGTATGTGTCTGATATTTTAGCGAAACCCTTAAGTCATATACTTAATGCTTGTATTAGCGCAGGTGTGTACCCTGATAAATTAAAGATAGTTGTGGTAAAACCACTATTTAAAAAGAATAATAAGGAAGAAATGTCAAACTATAGGCCCGTGGCATTAATTCCTATATTTTCAAAGATATTTGAAAAAATCATATATGAATCTATTTATTAAAAGTAACATATTATGCAAAGAACAAAAAGGATTCCGTAAAGACAAAAATATAAATATGGCAATATTTGATTTCTTAAAAGTAGTCATGAATAACATTGATAAGAAAAATCCCGTTTGTTCAATATTTACAGATATGTCAAAGGCATTTGACTGTGTAAAATATGAAACTCTGTTAAATAAACTTCATAGCTACGGTATAAGAGGCAACGTTTTAAATTTAATTAAATCATACCTCACTGATCGGAAACAACACACAGAATTAACTAGGGTATGTACCAAATCAAAACGGGAGATCAAATATTTATCAGAATGTAGAGTCACTAAATTTGGAGTCCCACAAGGTAGTGTGCTTGGCCCATTACTATTCCTGCTTTACATAAATGACTTACCTTCTAATGTTCAACAACCTACGACATTATTCGCGGACGATAGTACAGTAACAATTGAATGCGGTGATAAAAGCAAATATGAGAAAGAAATAAATGACTCACTTGAATCATTAATAAATTGGCTGAATAAAAACAATCTTATAATAAATTTACAAAAAACTAAAGTCATGAATTTTTACCAACGAAAACTTCCTGATAATATAGAGACTAAATATAAAGACAAAATAATAGATACAACCAGTGTGGCTAAATTTTTAGGAATTAATATAGATGACAGATTGACATGGCGACCTCATGCAGAATATTTATCCCAGAAACTAGCCAAAAATGCTTTCGTGCTTTATAACTTGTCTAAAAAAGTCAATTTAAATACTTTAGTATCCGCGTATCATGGATTAGTAGCTTCCGTACTAAGATATGGTATAATATTCTGGGGTAACTGCAGCGAAAGATATCGTATATTTAAAGCTCAAAAGAGATGCATTCGTTCAATGACCGGTCTCAAAGCTACGGAAAGTTGTTTACCACAATTTAAAGCATTAAAAATCCTAACCTTTCCATCCCTATATATATTAGAAGTAGCGCTATTTGTAAAAACTAATCAACACCTATTTACATCGTTGACTGAAGTTAGAAAACGCGCCGGACCAATGAGATCGCAATATAAAGATAAGCTGTATACAGGTGGACACAAAACCGCTTTACTGTGTGTAATGGGCCCTCAGATATACAACAAACTTCCGCAAAAATTTAAAGATTTACCGACAAAATTATTTAAAAAGGCTTTAGTTAAAATTTTACAGGACAGATGCTACTACAACATTAATGATTTCCTAAATGATGATTAAAAATTGTTACTGTAAATATTAAGTATTATTATTATTGTTTTTTATTGTGTATTATTTTTTTCTATTTAGCATTTTTCTTTCATTATAGTTTAGTCGTTTTTTTATTTTTATTTAGAGTTTTAATGTAAAATTGTTTAATATTATAAGTTTTAAGATAATTAAGTTTAATTAGTTGTCAATGTCAACTACTTAGTCGTTATGTAACAAATACTTTGCATGCCGTAAGGCGAAATGTATTGAGACAATATAAATTAACATGTCACCATATCTGTAACATACATTTTCTGCAAATAAATTATTTCTATTTCTATTTCTATTTCTATACTTTTAGCCTACAAGTAAAAGCCTTCTTCCATCGATAAAATTGTGTACATTCATCCGCAAAGAAACGATTTTTGGAGATTAGGTATTTGGAGATTTTTGAGATTGATGGAGGGAAAGGATTGGACCTCCAGTAACCTCACTCTCACGGCGAAACACAACGCTGTGGTTGTTTCACGCCGGTTTTCTGTGTGGCCGCGGTATTACTCCGGTCGAGCCGACCCATTCGTGCCGAAGCATTGCTCTTCCACACTTAATTTTTTTTTTTAATATAATAATGCGTTGAAGATGCTGTCGGGACTGCCTCGATGGTTTAGCGCATATGGAAAGTTTTCGGAAGCCAGAGTGATTTCTATGTCATTATACGCAAGCGATATGCATCCATTGATTCGGCGATTGAGGGACAGTCCTAACAGTATACTAGCTATACTGGCAGACAACATTTGGTCCGATTATTAGACACTGGACAAGTAGACATGTGCGTCCTGACGTCCATGTCAATGATTGATAAATATTAACTAATATTTTCTACCCAACATTAGAATAAGAAATTAAGAACACTAATGTATGGATTGATTATGGATAAAGAATTTATTTTTATTGTCAAGGAGCCCCTGATTGGGTTAATCCGGCCCTGGTGGTACCTATACATGACACTTGTTTTTTAAGGAAAGAGGGTATGTTAGTATTAAAGAAAACAAAGTTAATGTTTTTTTACTGCAATGCAAATGCAATGAAGAACGTAAGACGAAGTAAAAAAAGTTGTTTTTCCTCTATATGTGTTCATTATATCTCGCGAGAGAAAGAGGGATGGAGCTATACACCTTTTATAGCTTCATCCCTCTTTCTCGCCCGCTATTATGTTAAAAATGTGTCTTTTTATTGAATATATTATAATGATGTTGATTTAAATTGTATTTTTATTTTTTACTAATTTTGTGATAGACTACTTACCTTTAAAAATACAATTTTTCAAGAGGCACATGATCCTTTCTTTTTATTTACCCTAAGTTTGACAACTTATTTGCCTGGCTATCACATAATGATATTGTTTAGGAAACAATATCATTATGTGATAGCCAGGCAAATAAGTTGTCAAATTATCTGACGGTAAGCAATCATCGCCAGCCTTGGACAATTTGACACACCACAACACCGTTATAAGTGTGTTTTGGGGTCTTTGATCTTGGATTTGGGGACAAATGGCAAAACACAACTCAAGCCCTGTGGTTGCATGCAGGTTTTCTGTGAGACCTTGGTATGACTTCGGTTGACACCTTCTTGTCGAACCTGGGTCTCCCACACGTAACGTAGGTACCTAATTGAAAAAAAAATCATTTAATGAGTTGTAACGTTTGTGTTAGTGGTAGGTAGGCGTAGAAAAAAAATAAAAATAATTACTAGTTCAATTATTATAATATATTAAAAAAGGGATCGGCAGAGCTGGGGGTGAATTTAGAATATCGAGCGCGCGTTAGGCTCTTGCCCGCCTATAGAAACACCACTATCCTGGGTAGTCAGGCAGCTCGGCAGCGGCAGGCGGGTAGGTACAGCGCGCTAGCAGACGCCGGAAGCGAAGGTAGTTGAGGCACGTAGGTAGTCACAGGCACGCAGGTAGGCACAGGCACGCAGGTAGGCACAGGCACGCAGGTAGGCACACGTTTGGTAGGTGCACTACGGATAGTTACACTATCCGGGTACTCGGAACTCCGGTACTCGAACCCTAGAATGTCCGTTATGTTCCGTTTTAGTCACGGTCCGGTTCTATTCCAGCCACGACTGCAGCCTCCCGATTTCCACTTACTAACTACCTAACTAAATGGAAAGCAGTGATCTAGCACAAAATAGCCATCGAGATGAGGCAGTCTAGGCAGCGTGACAAATTATAATTCAGCTAATAAATGTAATCTGAATGAAGTGAAAAGGTTGATAGTAATGAAATGGGTTGAAAAATACTAGTTTTAGTGAACTTAACACAATTAATAAATAGGTAGGCACAATAAGAATTGCTAAGAAAAGAGGACACAGGAAAATATTAATTGTAGGGTACGATCTTCATGACACGGTCAAGGTGAACCGGTCATATAAGGTCAAATACCAAATAATATGTTTCTAAAAGCGTTAAGGTGATTAACTAATACAACACAAAGACAGCAAAACAGCGAGATCGTAGCAGGTAATAAAATAAAAGTATGAGCCCACTATAAAAGCAAGTCATTCTACGTCACATTACGCATAACTATATCTAGGTACACATAATAAGCAATATTTTGCAACACTCACCCGATCTGGGGTTAACACTGACTTTAAAATGGTATTTTTTTTAAAGCACAATATAAATATGAATATATTAATTCGTAATTTAAGTAGGACTTGTAACGAATATAGGCAGGTGCTATATCGGCTCGTGGCTTCTGGGTAGTGAGCGTATGACGATTGTCCGCGGTCCGTAGCAGTGTCGCGTCGTGGTATGGATAACAGAAATAAATATTTAATTCACTCTTTACCTATCACTACACGCCGGGGTTGCGGGGTAAGCGCTATGAGGCACCGCGGCCTCGGCCCAGATCAGGAGATAAACATGAGGGTTTTTAGTCAGTAAGAGTCTGACATTCCTTCCCGCCTGTGATGTAGGTAATTCTATATTTTATATTTATAAAAATAAGTGGGTATATTCAACCTTGCATGTGTGAGCCAGTCTCTCAATAAATCTGTTACGCAATTGACGTGGTTTCACTGTAACCGACTTCCCGGGGTTCCCAGTGTCCAGATATTCTTCAGTGGCGACGATTAAGTGATTTCACGCGTGTAAATTTTATGTTGTGACCAGAAAACTGTAAATTGTACTGTGGATTTTTTTTCTTTTTTGTACGAACTGTGCATTGTTAAATTAATATCGAACTCAAAATGGCGGTTGGAAAGATTGGTGCGTTTGACCTAACGAAAGACAATTGGGATACGTATGTGGATCGATTAGATCAATACTTTATTGCCAACAGTGTGAAAAGTGAATTAAAAGTCGCAACTTTAATTACTGTCATTGGTAATAGTGCATATGAGTTAATGGTTAATTTATGCACGCCCGTTAAACCATCCACAAAGACTTATTCGGAGTTAATAGCGGTAATGAAAGGACACTTAAACCCCAAACCGTGTATGCTCGCTGAAAGGTTCAAATTTCGGCAACGGATTCAAAAACCAGGTGAAAATATCGCGACGTACTTCTCGGAGCTTAAAAGACTGAGTAAAGATTGTTCTTTTACGGCCGACAGTCTAAAAGAAAATATGAGAGACCAATTTGTGTGCGGCTTAAACGATGATATTCGGCAGAAGTTGTTTACTGAAGACGATAGCATCAGCATCGACAGGGCGTATAAGCTGGCCTTATCGATGGAGGCAGCTGAGACAAACGCGGCAATAGTAGAAGACGGTACGAGAAGAAGGACTGGCGGCAGTGCAGCGGATGCGGAGTCCATACCCGTTCATAAGATCGGGCATGACGGCGGCGGAAGAAGGCGCGGTGCGTCGGGAGGCGGCGGTGGCGGTGGCGCTGGCTATCGGCCGCGCGACGCGTGACTCACGGCAATATGGCGGCGGCGGTCCAAGTACCATAAGCGGAGCGGATTACAACTAACTTCGAGCGAGCACTAAAAATGAGGAATGCAAAGTCTGTGGAGGCAAACACAATTCTAATACGTGTAAATTCAAACTATATGTGTGTAGAATTTGTACCCAGGAGGGGCATTTAAAGAGGATGTGTCCAAGGTTGACCAAGAATAATTTCTTAAATAACATACAAGAAGACGAGCATGGCAGCGACGACAGGTGTGGCGCTTACTCGACGGGGAGCGACAGTGACGAGGTAATAGTACCTATTAATCGCTTGTCACTTGGACAGTATGATCCTATTATGATTTGTGTAAGGGTGCACGGATGTGACTTAAAAATGGAATGTGATACGGGGAGTGCAATCTCGTGCATTAATTACAAATTATATCAGGGAATGTTTTCCAGTTTAAGTATTAAACCCACTAAGTTGGTTTTAAGATATTACACGGGTGAACTAGTTAGGCCTGTAGGTGTTATTAAACCCGTTGTTAAATATAATAATACTGAAAAGATATTGGATTTATATGTTATTGACAATGGAAATACCGTTTTAATAGGGAGACAATGGTTAGCGGAACTAAATATATTGTGACGGAAAAGTGGTTCAAACTCTTTGACATCATGACGTCAATGGATGGTTGTCAAACGTTGCCTAGAGATTGTAAATTTCGTCGTGAATTGTCAACACGAGTTGGTGTAATCGGTAAGACGTGTGGATTACACCACAGAGACCCCGAGTTCGAGTCCCGCCGTAAACATGAAGTTTTTTAGTTGATGGAAGTTTTGTCGAACTTTCTGGAATTATTTGTGTGAAAAAAAATGAAAAATTAAAGAGCGAGAAGGAGAATAAATAAAAATGAATAACGAAATTATTGGAAGGTTCTGGAGGCATGACGATCAAAAAGAATAACGAAATTGAATGTTCCAGAACCTGACGGGGGGTATATAAGCGGAACTGCGGCTCACCGCTGGCAGTTGAGTTCTAAGTCTAAAGCGATTCGGAAGAAAAGGAAGAAGTGAGAAAGAAGAAAAGTGAGTGAAATAGTGAAGTGCAGTGAAATAGTGAAGTGCAGTCAGTTAAGTGAGTTAAGTCAGCGTGAACGGCAAAGTTGTGTCAGTCGGCCGGACTCTGCTGGAGAGGAACGCCGATAACTTAACTCCGTGGACGCTGTAACTTAAGTGCAATAGAAAGTCTGAAAACCGGTATTAGTGTTTCATTTCATCCAATCCCGTAACCCAAGCCCGCATAGTCAGGAACGTGACGTCAGGCACGTAACATTTGGTGTCAGAAGTGGGATTGGAGAAAAATGCCGCTAGTGCCGCAGGACGTAAGAGGAGTGAGTACCCGTGCTATGTCAGAAGCGCAGCGTGTGAGGGAAGAGGGTGCTGCAGCTCAGACCAGCGATGCAGAAGCCAAGCCTGTGCAGATGGATCTTCTGCTACAGCTGCGGCAAATGATGGCAGAACAGCTGCGTGAGCTGAAAGAAGATCAAGCGCGCCGCCAAGAAGAGCAAGCACGCTGTCAGGCAGAACAGCTGCGGGAGCTGAAAGAAGATCAAGCGCGCCGCCAAGAAGAGCAAGCGCGCCGCCAAGAAGAGCAAGCGCGCCGCCAAGAAGAGCAAGCGCGCCGCCAAGAAGAGCAAGCACGCTGTCAGTCAGAACAGCTGCGGGAGCTGAAAGAAGATCAAGCTCGTCGCCAAGAGGAGCAAGCGCGTCGCTTGGAGGACATGCATAAAGATTTCACGAAGGGACTGCAAAAGGCTGTCGAACGGGTACAAGAAGTGGAGGAAGGGTTAGGCAAGTTGAAACTTCGCGTCATGGCGATAGAGGAGAGACTGGAAGAAGAGATCTCCAAAATCAAGCAGGAAGTGACAAACCCAAGCCCTTTGAAGAGCCGAAGCCGTCTTGCAGCCGTTTTTGACGCCCCAAATGCGGCCTTAAGCGCAACGAAAGGGCTGAAGATTCCCCATTACGACGGAACAACATCCTGGACTGCGTTCAAGCTACAGTTTGAGACACTTATGGAGGCTTATGGTTGGACTCAGAAGGAAGCACAGTCAGCCCTTACCCTGGCCCTCCGTGATCAAGCGCTCTCAGTGCTGGAAGCTATCGGCGCAAGTGGGGATCTCAGCTTTAGTGCCCTCCTCGACGCACTTGAAGCACGTTTTGGAGACAGCCACCTCGAGCACGTGTACAGAGCGCAATTAAAAGAGCGTACTCAGCGTGCTAATGAGAGCCTACAGCAATGGTCCGTGGAAATCGAGAAACTTGTACGTCGAGCTTTCCGGTCGACTCCGTCAATGATTGAAGGCACGCTTCTCCAAGCGTTCATTGACGGTATTCGGGACCCAGAAGTACGAGCTGCTGTTCATCTGGGCCATCACAAGATCATGAAAGAAGCTCTGGCCCATGCATTGGAAGTGGAAGCCGTGCGTGGCAACTCCCGTACCTTACGTCTGCGGGAAATGACGACAACGGAGCAGGTACCTCCACGCCGTCGGAACTTCATGTGCTATGGATGTGGAGAGCGTGGGCACATACGGAGCGACTGCCCGAAGAAGATGAACCGCAAGGACGCGGCGGTCTCAACTTCTGACCAGCAGGGAAACTTAAATCCAGCCAGGGCTGCGGGGTGGGCGCCGGCTGGTAGTGGAACAACCCCAACAATCTACATCAAGCAAACCAACGATGGAAATACTCTGGTGATAGACGGTCAAGTAAATGGGAAAAACAGTCAGCTAACATTAGATACTGGAGCTTCAAGGACGGTGATAAATGTTCGGCTGCTCGAGCACAACATCAGGAAACACCTTAAACCAATTGTTGGCCTACAAATGAAATCAGCTACCGGCCAGTGCATACCGATAAGTGGAAAACTGCATGTAACAATCAAAATTGGGGAACGTGTTTATCGACATGAGGTTATTGTGGCCAAAATTCTGGATGACTGCATCCTGGGACTTGACTTCCTGCAAGGGCACCAGTGTAACATCGACCTAAAATCTGGAGTATTACTATGTGGAACTGAGGAAATTCCGATGAAGGGTGGAACCCTGGGAAAAGTTTGCTGTTTAAGAAGAACTGTTCTTGCACCAAAATCACAGACTCTCGTACCAATTGCATTACCTAGGAGGAGGGAAGGAAGTTTACCTCGAAGGTGCGCTGTGATTGATAAATCGGAACACGTAAACTCATGGCTACCGGCAAGAACTGTCGTGGGGTCATCTGATGTTAACCGCATTCCGGTATTCAACTTCAGTGATTCAGAAATTACGATTGAAGAAGGAGAGCCTGTGGGCGTATTGGAAGAAGTGGCCTGGATAAGAAAATGCTCGGAAAATCTTGTGAAGAAGGACAGTACGGGAATAGACTTTGTAACGAAAATCTTAGACGAAAACAAAAGTCTGACAAAAGTGGAGACTATGAAAGCTAGAAATTTACTTCTTCGATTCTCTGATGTGTTTTCAAGAAGCGATGGTGATATTGGCCGAACTGGTTTGGTGAAGCATAAAATAAACACAGGTGATACAATGCCAATTCGTCAAAGGCCCAGACGTATACCATTCGCTCGTGAGAAAGAGGTTGAAGAAATGATTGACGATATGAGGAAAAATGACGTGATAGAGCCCTCTTCTAGCCCTTGGTGTTCACCTGTCGTGCTTGTCAAGAAGAAAGATGGTTCAACGAGGTTTTGCGTAGACTATCGACGATTGAATGATGTAACCAAGAAGGATAGCTACCCGTTACCAAGAATCGATGACACACTTGACACACTGAGTGGCATGAAATGGTTTTCAACGCTCGATCTGAAAAGCGGCTATTGGCAGGTGGATTTGGATCCCAAGGACAAGGAAAAGACCGCATTCTCAACTGGGAAGGGACTCTGGCAATTTAAGGTGATGCCATTTGGATTATGCAATGCACCGGCAACCTTTGAGCGTTTGATGGAACAGGTGCTGGTGGGACTGCTGGGCGAAACCTGCCTAGTTTACCTCGATGACATCATCATTGTTGGACGGGATTTTGACGATCATCTAAGGAAATTGGAAAAGGTACTCGACAAGCTGCGTGGAGCAAATTTAAAGTTGAGTCCAAAAAAATGCTCTTTCTTCAAGCGCGAAGTGAATTATCTAGGACATGTTATTTCTGAGAGAGGAATTGAGACTGATCCAGCCAAGACTGTCGCTGTTAAGGAATGGCCAACACCTAAAGACAAAACGCAAGTTCGGGCATTTCTTGGATTGTGCTCGTATTATCGGCGGTTTGTGAAAGGATTCTCGGACATTGCCAAGCCATTGCATCGATTGACAGAGGAGAAACGTGCCTTTATCTGGGACGAGGATTGTGAGCAAGCCTTTCGAGAACTAAAAGAACGGCTTTGTAACACACCAATTCTCGGATACCCCAGCGCGAAAGGAATATTCGTAGTTGATACGGATGCCAGCAATATTGGAATAGGAGGTGTCCTTTCACAACGCGATGGTGAGCAGGAGAAGGTTATTGCTTACTTCAGCAAGTCACTATCCAAGCCGGAGAGGAATTATTGCGTGACCAGGAGGGAATTGCTGGCCGTAGTCAAAACTCTGCACCATTTCAAGAAGTATTTACTGGGACGGAAATTTTTGATCAGAACTGATCACGCTGCTTTGAAATGGCTGCTTCAGTTTAAGGATCCCGAAGGCCAAGTAGCCAGATGGTTGGAACAACTTCAGGAATTTGACTTTGATATCGAACATCGCGGAGGAAGAATTCATGGCAACGCAGATGCATTATCGAGACGCCCATGCGTGGAAGATTGCAAGCATTGTGCCAAGAAGGAAACTGCTTTTCTTAAGGTGATAAGGACTGATACTGTTGACGAGGCATGGGGAGATGATGCGATGAAATTAGAACAGGAAAGAGATGCAGATATTAAACCAATACTGGAGTGGGTACGAAGTGGTAACAAGCCAAGTTGGAGTGACGTCGCCCAATATAGCGCGGTAACGAAAGGTTTATGGGCACAGTGGAAAAGCCTTACGCTGCATAACGGACTTCTGTGCAGGAAATGGGAATCAACAAACGGCAAGGACGAGCATTTGCAATTGGTGGTGCCTCGTTCAAAAATAAGGGATGTACTAAAAGCGTTCCATGATGGATCTTCTGGAGGACATTTGGGAATTAGGAGGACTTTGGTGAAGATCAAGGAGAGGTTTTATTGGTTGCATTGCAAATATGACGTCGAAGATTGGTGCCGGAAATGCACTAGTTGTGCAGCTGTCAAGGGTCCACAAACAAGAAGCAGAGGGGCGATGAAAATCTACAATGTTGGTATGCCTTGGGAGAGGATAGCCTTAGACATCGCTGGACCATTTCCAATAACTGATTCGGGCAATCGCTACGTTTTAGTGGTTATGGATTATTTTACAAAATGGCCGGAGGTCTTTGCCATACCGAATCAAGAGGCAGTAACTGTAGCCACGAAGTTGGTAAACGAGGTATTCACCCGATTCGGAGTGCCCTTGGAAATGCACAGTGATCAAGGACGGAACTTTGAATCCCAAGTTTTTCAGGAAACTTGTAAACTTTTGGGAATCCATAAGACTCGAACGACCCCTTATCATCCACAGTCAGATGGAATGGTCGAACGTTTCAACCAAACATTGGAGCGACACTTAGCAAAGGTGGTTGACAGCCGTCAGAGAGATTGGGACACTTACATACCTCTCTTCTTGCTTGCTTATCGGACTGCTGTACATGAAAGTACCGCAACGACGCCTGCATTTGCAAATTTTGGAAGGGAATTGAGATTACCGGCAGATCTTGTATCGGGCTGTCCACCTGGCGACTCTCGCACCGAGTTTAGCGACTACATAAGCGAGTTAAGGGGAAAAATGTTGGACATTTATGAGCAGATCAGGGAGGCCGGTCTTCAAGCTAGTGATCGCGCAAAGACGCGCTATGATCGACGAGCCAATGCTGTTGGGTTTGAAGAGGGGTCATTGGTCTGGCTTCATAATCCAGTCAGAAGGAAGGGAAAATCTCCGAAGCTGCAACCGAGTTGGGAAGGTCCTTATGAGATAGTCACGAAGATCAATGACATTACTTACAGAATCCGGAAGACTTCAAGGAGCCCTTTGAAAGTTGTCCATATAGACAGGTTGGCGAGGTATTACGGCAGTAACGACGCTCGGGACGAGCGAATCTAAGAGGGGGGCAGTGTGACGGAAAAGTGGTTCAAACTCTTTGACATCATGACGTCAATGGATGGTTGTCAAACGTTGCCTAGAGATTGTAAATTTCGTCGTGAATTGTCAACACGAGTTGGTGTAATCGGTAAGACGTGTGGATTACACCACAGAGACCCCGAGTTCGAGTCCCGCCGTAAACATGAAGTTTTTTAGTTGATGGAAGTTTTGTCGAACTTTCTGGAATTATTTGTGTGAAAAAAAATGAAAAATTAAAGAGCGAGAAGGAGAATAAATAAAAATGAATAACGAAATTATTGGAAGGTTCTGGAGGCATGACGATCAAAAAGAATAACGAAATTGAATGTTCCAGAACCTGACGGGGGGTATATAAGCGGAACTGCGGCTCACCGCTGGCAGTTGAGTTCTAAGTCTAAAGCGATTCGGAAGAAAAGGAAGAAGTGAGAAAGAAGAAAAGTGAGTGAAATAGTGAAGTGCAGTGAAATAGTGAAGTGCAGTCAGTTAAGTGAGTTAAGTCAGCGTGAACGGCAAAGTTGTGTCAGTCGGCCGGACTCTGCTGGAGAGGAACGCCGATAACTTAACTCCGTGGACGCTGTAACTTAAGTGCAATAGAAAGTCTGAAAACCGGTATTAGTGTTTCATTTCATCCAATCCCGTAACCCAAGCCCGCATAGTCAGGAACGTGACGTCAGGCACGTAACAATATCAATGTCGACTATGCATTATAATAAAGTCAATAGTAATAATTTCGATTTTAATTTCTCGGAATTCAGTTCCAGATACGGTGAGGTGTTTGCGGGTGGCCTGGGGCGGTTCACGGGAGGACAAGTGAGCATCCACGTGCGCGAGGGCGCGCGGCCGATCTTCTTGCGCGCGCGCCCGTTGGCGTACGCGCTACGGGAGCCGGTTGAGCGCGCGCTGGAACAGCTGGTGCGCGACGACATCCTCACTCCCATCCACCACTCAGACTGGGCAACACCAATCGTGCCCGTCGTCAAGAAAGACGGTACCATTAGAATCTGCGCTGATTTTAAGCTAACCTTGAATAAGGTGTTAGAAGTCGACCGTTATCCATTACCCAAGGTAGAAGATCTTTTGTCTCGATTGCACGGAGGCGAAAGATTTAGTAAAATCGACTTGTCACAGGCGTACGCTCAGTTTGAACTGGATGATACTAGGAGATACGCGGTAATTAACACACATAAAGGGCTTTTCATGTATAAACGATTAGTGTATGGGCTGTCTTCGAGCCCAGGAATATTTCAACGACGCTTAGAACAGTTGTTTTAAGATATACCTCACGTAGGAGTTTTTTTAGATGATATTATTATAACAGGAAAAGACACACCCCAACACCTAAGTAGCCTACATAAAGTTTTTGAACGCCTGAAGTCGAGTGGCTTAAAAGTAAAAAAAGAAAAATGTTCTTTCTTTGTGGAATCGCTCGAATATTTAGGGTATGTTATAAGTAAGGAAGGTGTTCACACGTGCAAGGATAAAGTGGAAGCAATTGTTAAAACTCCGATACCGAGGAACGTATCGGAGTTGAAAGCTTTCATTGGGATGGTCATGTATTATGGTAAATTTATAAAAAATGTAAGTTCGATCCTTACACCATTGTATAATTTGTTGCGTGCTGGGGTGAAGTATGTATGGAGCGATGCTTGTGAGGTAGCCTTTAATCGGGTTAAGCGGGCACTTAGCACGAGCGAAGTGCTTGTGCACTACTCCCTAGAACTTCCGCTTGTGCTGACGGCAGACGCTAGTGCTACGGGGATAGGCGCCGTCATCTCGCACATCACGCCGGAAGGCGAACGCCCAATCGCATACGCGTCACGCACACTTAACTCCGCGGAGAGATCGTATGCTCAAATAGATAGGGAGGCATTAGCGATTATATACGGTGTTAAAAAATTCCATCAGTACTTATACGGTAGGAAGTTTACTTTAAGAACAGACCACAAACCCTTAACATACATTTTCGGAAATAAAGTAGGCATTCCGGTTATGGCAGCATCCAGGTTGCAAAGGTGGGCAAAAATATTAACGGGTTATTCGTATGAGATAGAATATGTTGCCTCTGCTAAAAACTGTGCCGACGCATTGTCGCGACTGCCTCAACCAACAGATAAGAATAAAATCGGGCGTGAATATACCTATTTAAATTTTGCAGAAAGTTTTTTGCCTGTGACGAATGATGATGTACGCCTAGCTACCGCGCGGGATCAGGTGCTTAGTAGAGTGATGGTGAACGTGCAGTCAGGGTGGCCGTCGCATTGCACAGACGAATTGTTGAAACCGTATTTTAATAGGCGACATGAATTATATGTGGAACGGGGTTGTATTATGTGGGGCTATAGAATTGTTATACCGCCAACTCTTCGGAACACAATACTTAAAGAGCTTCATATTAGCCATATGGGCATAGTTAAGACCAAGTCGATGGCTCGAAGTTTTGTGTGGTGGCCTAATATAGATGCAGACATCGAATCAACATGCCGCTCTTGCGAAACATGTGCGATGGAAGCAGCTGCGCCGCCGCAGACTGCACCACGTAGCTGGCCGTATTTAGCCCAGCCGTGGAGTAGATTACATGTAGACTTTTTAGGCCCATACCAGTGTAAAACGTTTTTCGTAATTATAGATTCGAGCACAAAGTGGATTGAAATTTTTGAAATGAATAAAACAAATGCTTCGGCAGTCATTAAGGTTATGAGGTCATTATTTGCGCGATTCGGTTTGCCTTTAGAGGTTGTATCTGACCAGGGTCCACCATTTACTAGTACGGAGTTAGGAGAATTCTTAAAATTAAATGGGATTAAGCAGTCGTATTCCCCAGTATATCATCCAGCTTCAAACGGGGCAGCAGAAAATGCCGTCAAACTGTGTAAACGAACAATAAAAAAGGTTGTCCGAGAGGCAGTAGATATCGACACAGCCTTACAGACATACCTTCTAGCGTATAGAAATAGTGTTCAAAGCACTACTGGGGAAAGTCCTGCGATGCTGTTGCAACGTAGGCCGTTGCGTTCCCGATTAGATCTCTTGCGCGCGGACCGCGCGCGTCAGGACCGGGTAGAAGGGGTGCAGCGTCAGCAGTCGACGAGTGCGGGCGCTGAACTATTGCCACACAGCGTTGGTGATACGATATGGGCCAGGAATTACGGTAGCAAAGATAAGTGGGTAACAGGAACGGTAGTAAACCAACAAGGTTCACGTAGGTATGTCGTAAACAGCGATGATGGTCGACTTCTCACACGGCATAGCGATCAAATTAGACATAGAACTCGACGTTCAAGTATACAGGGTGTAAGGGACAGCCCTCCACAAATTAACAGGGTGCATTCAGCTCCTTATTCTGAATCATATTCCAGTGAAAATTCTTTCAGGAAAATTTTCAATTTTTTTTTCGTTTTTTCAGTTCCTACACCTCTATTTCAATGTATAATTACATTCTATGTATGAAGAATAACATTAATGTAAATAACACAGCTAAAACAAAAAAATACGCAATGGTTGTGTGAATTCTCTAAAGAACTACGCATGAAATCAGCTGTTCAATTTCTACCTAGCGCGAGTCGTTTGAACTCACCGCACCGCGGTCACGGCGCAGCGGCTCGGCGCCCCACCGCGCCGATCGCCGCGCCGCGCGCCGTAGGTATAATACCTACGATCCCGTCCAACGTACAGAATAGCTGCGTCCCTTTCTATCGCCCCGCCTCCGCGTCTCCCCGTCTCCCCGATTCTTTGCACAATGTTTGCCCGATTGAACCAATGTTGCCAATTTTTAACCTTTGTTACCTCAGGTAGTAAACGAAAATGTTAGAACTAGCGAAATTTATCTAAAACTTGAGAACTCCTTTGCATTCATAATTACGTTGATGAGATTTTCATTAATCAATTAATGAAAATCTTGTCGCGCACATAAATTGAATAAGAAATAAATAAAGATTAGTCTAGTTTTAATTTTAAAGCATTTACAAATACTACCTAATTTATTAATTGATTGTTCTTTTTAAGCGATTACTGGCTAGTTTTTAAACTACTTACAGATTTTTACATGGCTTCACAATAGCCATGAATTGATAGTCGAGCCAGAAATTAAACACAATCTCCCTGGAATGGAAGCACAGCTTTCTATCACACTGCACTTTTATTATTCTAAATTAACTAAACAATGAAATTAGAATTAAATTGATTTAATCAATTCATTTCTCTACAAAAAATAACAGAATGATAAATTAAGACCATGCATAATTTTTTATTTTTTACCCCGAAATTTTGTAATTTTCGTGTAATTGGCAACAACAGATTTATGTTTGTGTGTGTCTCATCACATGCAGTCGCCATTGTGCCTTGCTGCGATGTTATTGTTTGTGTACCGCGAGCGTGTGTCGGCACGGATCGCTCGCGCAATCGGCTTAAAAGTTTTGTTATAAGTAGTGTTGTTAAGTTTTATTAGTTATGTAGTGTGTGAAGTGTAGTGAAGTTTTGTTGTAGAAATTGTGCGAAATTACTACCTAGGTACGTTGAGCGCGCGTGATTATGGGGAGATGATAATGTGTTGTAGTAGTGTAGGTATCCTGACCGTCGCCATCCATCAGACTCCAGGATAATTACTGGTGACTATCAACGCTTGCTAGAAAACCAGCCCATTGTTCCCAGACAAAAAGGCGCCGGAAGACCAATACCTACGTGGATTTTGGGATTGGTTCGCTAACGTAACGAGACGCTACCACTTACCAGTGCTTTCCTATTTAAACGTAGTTTAGGTAGGTTTGGACCGCAACCGTGGCCAGCACGATCCCCAGACCTAACCCATTTGGACCCCTTTTTGTGGGGTTACGTAAAAGAAAAAGTGTTTGTGAGTGCGTGTGCAAGTGAGTACGAAATGCGAAACCGCATCACAAATGCTTTCCAGAGCCGGAAACCGGAGCGATTCTAAGGTACCTACGCATTTTTCTTTTTTTATCATTTATCAGTTACCATGTTATGATTGTTAGATTTTTTTTTGTAAATAATGCAGCTATCTTTTAAATAATAATTTATTGTTATTAAAACGTGGCGCGAGCGCAATTATTACATTGTCTTTTGTAAGAAATGCGGCTATCTTTTAAATAATAATTTATTGTTATTAAAACGTGGCGCGAGCGCGACCGTTTGTCTGAACGTAAGGTCGCGGCGCTGCCCATAGTGTAAAGTAATAATACTAAAAGCGCTGCCGTTCGCTGCGTGCGTTTGCGGTGGTAGCGATACATTGCGTGTAAGGTAATGAAACAAATCGGTTTAATTGGATTCCCATAACGTTCCTGAAATAATTTCATGTACCGGTCAACTTAAGACGATATACTGAATCCACCCTATCAGTTTGCGGAAGGCTGTCCCTTACACCCTGTATTACACCCAGACGTTATGTCCAAGGGACAGGTCAGTGGGGATGTCGTTGAACCGCAACAGCAACAGCTGTCTCCAAATATATCGGAGCCAAGAGTTCGTGAGGGGACGAGTAGGAGCGAAGTCGGGGGCGGCGGCCCCATAGTAAGTGACGCGGTGGATACAACAGTCACTAAGACCTCACCAACCCGTAGGGCACTATCGCCACCACCAGTCGGCAGTAAGTCATTGCCGACGGCCGCGACCGCTCCGGATTCCGTGAACCGTCCCATCCGTATTCGCAAGAAACCGGTTAGATATGGATTTGAGTTTGATTAGATGTAAGAATATATTGTTATTATTATGATAGTAGATACAGTAAATGTCTAGTTATAATTAGGTTAAGTTAGTGTGTAAGTTAATGTTAACGTTAGTTTATATCTTCCTATAATAGTTATACTTATTATACTAGAAGTTTAAGTGTGGCGGTGTGATGTAGGTAATTCTATATTTTATATTTATAAAAATAAGTGGGTATATTCAACCTTGCATGTGTGAGCCAGTCTCTCAATAAATCTGTTACGCAATTGACGTGGTTTCACTGTAACCGACTTCCCGGGGTTCCCAGTGTCCAGATATTCTTCACCGCCCAGCCCTGAGCGGGAGAAGTAATAATTTTGCCCTCACAAAACCTTCCAAAAAAAACCTATCACTACACATGTTAGGCGTAGGGTCTCGGGTTCGACTCCCGGATCAGGCAAAGTATTATTGAGTGTTTCAATTAACATGCGAGTCCGGAGGGAAAAATACCGATGAGACATTACGTTCACGCACCACGTGAGACTGAAAAATTAACAACTTTCTAAAAAAGTAATATGAAAGTACTTTTAATCTTCAGATTTTATTTATATGATAGGACGGCAGACGAACTTACACATTACCTGATGGTAAGCAATCAGCGCCGCCCATGGGCACCCACACACGCAACAATGCGCGAGTGCGTTGCAGATCTTTTGGGGATTAGGGTTTTGGAGATTTGGCTTTAGCGATAGGAGTTCTGTAGATTTAGCGGTAAAGACCCCCAAGGTCGGTGCCAACAAACAAGTGGGAGATAGCCACTCCCTACCTGTAAATATGCTGGTATCGGCTTATCCAGGCGTGAGACTGCGGCTGCAGCGAAGGCCGCAGCAGTTACCCAAAACCTTGAGGATGACGAGCGGCAGGCTCTAACAAAAAGGTAATGGAAGGGTGAGTCACTCGCCCGTCGGAGTCGTCGTCTGTCGTCTCTGATGTAGGAGTCCAAACAGAAGAGCTCCCTGCTTCCCACCTAATAACGCGATTGCATTCGGTGGGTAAGGTCTCGATGGTCGCAAGCGCCTGCAGCCAGAAAGCACTGGCACTGGCAGGTTATAGCAACAGAGGGACAACTAGAATGTGAGTTGCTGAAGGGTGAAGAAACTGTCGCAAGCTGCGACTGATATGATAGGAACCATGAAAGGTAGGTTTAGCATCTGCCGTGTTATATTGCGAAGAAAAACTCTCAAATCATTTGCATCTGCCTAAGCTAGGATCGGTGACTTCTCCCTGGAGCACTCGGGATGATGGTACCTGGCGGGAACGCTAATTTCCGTCACCTCGCTTCAACGTGCCTTTTTTGTCAGGGGAAAATCATCAAATGACTACTCCCGCCCAGGGTAAAGCGAGAGTGAGCGTCAGACTAAAAACCCCCCGTTCCTTCTCCTACTCTGGGTCGAGACCGCGGTGACTCATTGCGCTTAACCCGCTACCCCGGCTGAACATCAGGGCCCCGTCTGTAGTGGTCTACGCGCCGTACGCTCGGGGCTGGTTCTGGTCGGGCTGCGAGCTAGCCTTACTCGCCGCAGACCCGCGCTTACGGTGGCCGCAGATCCTCTCGATCCCCGACGCGACGCCCGGAATGCCATATCCATCATAAGGAGTCCTGTTGCGACTTCAAACTAGTAGATACAGCTTTTCTCCCATCTTTACTTTTTCCATTCGCCCTTCCACTGGGGGGTCGCTTAGAGGATTTAAAAAAAGGATGGCGTCTTGTCATTTCGTCCGATGGGGAATTAGGTGTGTGAGTGAGGTTACCGGAGGCCCAATCCCTCCCCCTCCCCTATCCCTTTCCGATCCTTATATCCGCAACCCCTACCCCCAAAAGGCTGGCAACGCACTCGTAACTCCTTTGGTGTTGCGGGTGTCCATGGGCGGCGCTGATTGCTTACCATCAGGTAATCCGTCTGCTCGTTTGCCGACCGATACCATAAAAAAGCCATTGGACATTTATTTTTTGATAGCGGCAACTATTGGACGTAAACGACACTTTTCAATAGTCTGTTATGTTATTCAAAGATTCATAGCATAATAATATTTGAATCCCATGTAGGTTCATTAACCTAATGACGTTGTCCTTTATTGAAACACTCAACAATACCTGGGAATCGAACCCGTGACCCCACCCAACTTTGTTTCTCACTCATTAGTTTTATTTTTATTACTAACTACAAAATTATTGGTAGGCGTGCAGCGTGTAGTTCAAATACAAGCACGCGTGGCCGCCGCTGACAGCTGCACGTCGATTCTATAAAATTTGTTTTATTTTGAATCTTGTTCGAGTGTGAAGTGAGCGTCGAAGTGATGGGGAAATTTAATTTTAGAATACCACTTTTAACGTCATCTCATACTTCATCTATCAAAATGTTGCTGTCAATTTAGTTCAACTCGCAAATGTAGCTCTAGTGTACTACTCACGGCGGATTCAGATTCGAAGTTTAGAATGAAGTCTTACAGAATCACACTGCATCGGGCGATGCACGGGCGGGCGCAGGCGTGCAAAGTTTGTTATAGTAAAAAAACTAATGAGGTATAGAAAAAAAATCACGAGTCAGCATAGGGTCTCGGGTTCGATTCCCGGGTCGGTCGTTAGGGTCACTGTTATATGGGACTCAAAGCATAACGAACTGTTGAAAATAAATTGAAATACTGTTCGAGACCACCTCTTAAAGACCAAATTGGTCTTTAACTTCTTTAAGAGTTTTGGTTGCGATTCTTCTGTCCGATAATGTGGAGAGTACCGCTTTTTCCGCGTGCGTTCGTGCAGCGGAATGTTGTTGAATTTAAAGATTTTAATTATGCAGATATTTAGTGTATGACTTCGTATAATTGTGTATGGTAAAAAAAAATTTGTGCACGCAACCATTGTGGAGAAATTCACCAAAAACTGATTCCGCTGGGCGAACGTTGTCCTGGCGGAACTTTTTTTAATCCATAGACTTTAGAAGAAAAGAGATGTATCCAAAAATTAGTGTGTAATTGTGTATGTATGAATAAAACTAGTGCATGCATAAATTTCGGAGAAATTCAAGTTTCCGCTACGCGAACGTTTGGCCATTTGCTAGTTTTCATATAAAGCGCTTACATAGAGAGCTGTAGATTTTTACATACGTTGTTTTGAATTTGTGTATATTTGTTTAAAAAACAGATTTAGAAAAAATCGAAGGGTTTAAAAGATAAAAATATAAACGTAAAATACGCTTATTAGGTCGTAGTTCTTAAAGTATGCACTTTAGGGTCTAGATTTTCACGTTTATACAAACCTTGTAAGTGTCTGCAACATGTTGCCGAGTATCAATGATGTTCCGTTAGTAATTAAATAGTTATAGGACAAATTTACCATGAACAGATCACTGTTTACAAAGCAGTCAAATATCACGACGTTCTAAATGAATTGCATGGTAAAATGTATGCCAGTAATTAGTGTATTCATTCAACTATTCACATGCAAAATTTCATGTCAATAAATTCAGTAATTAAAGAAAAACAATTATAATACTGACGAAGCATCGAAAACCTACATAACCCGACCAAGTACGGATGGCTACAAAAAAGCGGCTGTTCAATATATTTAGGTAACATCCCAAAATTTACAGTATAATACCGGTATTGAATTGGTACAGGTGATAACACACTTGTTGTTTCGAAATAATTTATAAGTAGGTCATTTATTTTTGGACACCTACTTTTTTAAATGTATTTGACTATGACAGAAAGTAGATACTATTTACGTAGGTACTTTATTTAAGTATGCGCTTGAGACTTGAGATTCTAATTATATTTAAGACAAATAAAATTCATACAGCTAATTTCTATTGAAGATTTCACGGATCAGGATTCTAAATTTCTAACTATAGACCCCTTAGGGAAATTAAATATTTACCACATGTAAGTACTTAAGTACTACTGTTTAGGTAAATATTTATCATATTGTAGCTTATTACACTATTTACCCTATATTTTTTATTACACTATTTAACCAATAGAGGCATGCACGAGCGTGTGTACGATACTGTGTTTTATTTTTTCCTAACGCTTGTGTACGATACTGTACCATATTAATAAATGCTATATTGGAAAGTTAAGAACGTTTCTTAGATATATGGCACGGCCGCTTTTTTGTAGCCATCCGAACTTGGTCGGGTTATGTAGGTTTTCGATGCTTCGTCAGTATTATAATTGTTTTTCTTTAATTACTGAATTTATTGACATGAAATTTTGCATGTGAATAGTTGAATGAATACACTAATTACTGGCATACATTTTACCATGCAATTCATTTAGAACGTCGTGATATTTGACTGCTTTGTAAACAGTGATCTGTTCATGGTAAATTTGTCCTATAACTATTTAATTACTAACGGAACATCATTGATACTCGGCAACATGTTGCAGACACTTACAAGGTTTGTATAAACGTGAAAATCTAGACCCTAAAGTGCATACTTTAAGAACTACGACCTAATAAGCGTATTTTACGTTTATATTTTTATCTTTTAAACCCTTCGATTTTTTCTAAATCTGTTTTTTAAACAAATATACACAAATTCAAAACAACGTATGTAAAAATCTACAGCTGTCTTTGTAAGCGCTTTATATGAAAACTAGCTAATGGCCAAACGTTCGCGTAGCGGAAACTTGAATTTCTCCGAAGTTTATGCATGCACTAGTTTTATTCATACATACACAATTACACACAAATACACACTAATTTTTGGATACATCTCTTTTCTTCTAAAGTCTATGGATTAAAAAAAGTTCCGCCAGGACAACGTTCGCCCAGCGGAATCAGTTTTTGGTGAATTTCTCCACAATGGTTGCGTGCACAATTTTTTTTTTTACCATACACAATTATACGACGTCATACACTAAATATCTGCATATTTAAAATCTTTAAATTCAACAACATTCCGCTGGACGAACGCACGCGCTTTTTCCTACTAGATGGCGCTCATTTAAAAGGATGTAAGTATGTCAAATAGTTGTCCCTATTAAAAATTTAATGTCTTGGCACACCAGCTTACTCTTTATTAGACGGACTGACTAGAGGTCCACACAGACGCCACTTCCGAACAAATACGGCAGACTCTGTTATTTGTTTTTTTTTTATTATGGTTTGGACGGATTGCCTGATGAAACAATGAAACAATGAATTTATTTTTGCAAATAGGCCATAAACGGCACTTTTACACGTCAATTTATATGTGAAAAACTAGATGAAGCCGGCATTTCCTATCTGACTACTCTGAGAAGAAATGCCGAAACAAACTCAAAGGTCAGTCTCTTTTCAAGTCCAGACAATGTAAAAATAACATAATGTGAGAGAACCGTGCAAGTTCATTCTGTAGTGGTCTTTTGATGAAAGAACCACACCAGTTTAAGTGGACCCGTTCTGAAGACAGGCACGCAAGTGTCAGTTTGCAACCAGTATAGCTAGTGCTGCTGAGTAGTCCGACGAACAATACCGATCTAAAGAACATTTGGGTGATGGTTAGCAATCAGCGCCACCCAAGGACACTCACAATATGAATGGAGCTAATTAATACGTTTTAGTATATTTAAATCGCTGCATAAGCTGTAAAGGCATGTTGTTTCGACACGTGCACAAGGGAGTAGGTAAGGGATAACCATCATTTTAATTTTGTTTATAATTTTATTATTAAAGAGATAAATCACGCATTGTACAACAATTTAGTTAGTCCAGTTCATTTCAGTTTTAGTATCATATCAGTCTTAGCGTGCGTTCGTGCAGCGGAATGTTGTTGAATTTAAAGATTTTAATTATGCAGAAATTTAGTGTGTGACGTCGTATAATTGTGTATGGTAAAAAAATAAAATTGTGCACGCAACCATTGTGGAGAAATTCACCAAAAACTGATTCCGCTGGGCGAACGTTGTCCTGGCGGAACTTTTTTAAATCCATAGACTTTAGAAGAAAAGAGATGTATCCAAAAATTAGTGTGTATTTGTGTGTAATTGTGTATGTATGAATAAAACTAGTACATGCATAAACTTCGGAGAAATTCAAGTTTCCGCTACGCGAACGTTTGGCCATTAGCTAGTTTTCATATAAAGCGCTTACATAGAGAGCTGTAGATTTTTACATACGTTGTTTTGAATTTGTTTATATTTGTTTAAAAAACAGATTTAGAAAAAATCGTCGGGTTTAAAAGATAAAAATATAAACGTAAAATACGCTTATTAGGTCTTAGTTCTTAAAGTATGCACTTTGGGGTCTAGATTTTCACGTTTATACAAACCTTGTAAGTGTCTGCAACATGTTGCCAAGTATCAATGATGTTCCGTTAGTAATTAAATAGTTATAGGACAAATTTACCATGAATAGATCACTGTATACAAAGCAGTCAAATAACACGACTTTCTAAATGGATTGCATGGTAAAATGTATGCCAATAATTAGTGTATTCATTCAACTATTCACATGCAAAATTTCATGTCATTAAATTCAGTAATTAAAGAAAAACAATTATAATACTGACGAAGCATCGAAAACCTACATAACCCGACCAAGTTCGGATGGCTACAAAAAAGCGGCCGTGCCATATATGTAAGAAACGTTCTTAACTTTCCAATATAGCATTTATTAATAATATGGTACAGTATCGTACACAAGCGTTAGGAAAAAATAAAACACAGTATCGTACACACGCTCGTGCATGCCTCTATTGGTTAAATAGTGTAATAAAAAATATAGGGTAAATAGTGTAATAAGCTACAATATGATAAATATTTACCTAAACAGTAGTACTTAAGTACTTACATGTGGTAAATATTTAATTTCCCTAAGGGGTCTATAGTTAGAAATTTAGAATCCTGATCCGTGAAATCTTCAATAGAAATTAGCTGTATGAATTTTATTTGTCTTAAATATAATTAGAATCTCAAGTCTCAAGCGCATACTTAAATAAAGTACCTACGTAAATAGTACCCTACTTTCTGTCATAGTCAAATACATTTAAAAAAGTAGGTGTCCAAAAATAAATGACCTATAAATTATTTCGAAACAACAAGTGTGTTATCACCTGTACCAATTCAATACCGGTATTATACTGTAAAT
This sequence comes from Spodoptera exigua, assembly GCA_902829305.4. NCBI lineage: Eukaryota > Metazoa > Arthropoda > Insecta > Lepidoptera > Noctuidae > Spodoptera > Spodoptera exigua. Next base: position 2,284,579 of record LR824628.2, on the reverse strand, counting down.
TTTGGGATGTTACCTAAATATATTGAACAGCCGCTTTTTTGTAGCCATCCGAACTTGGTCGGGTTATGTAGGTTTTCGATACTTCGTCAGTATTATAATTGTTTTTCTTTAATTACTGAATTTAATGACATGAAATTTTGCATGTGAATAGTTGAATGAATACACTAATTATTGGCATACATTTTACCATGCAATTCATTTAGAACGTCGTGATATTTGACTGCTTTGTAAACAGTGATCTATTCATGGTAAATTTGTCCTATAACCATTTAATTACTAACGGAACATTATTGATACTTGGCAACATGTTGCAGACACTTACAAGGTTTGTATAAACGTGAAAATCTAGACCCTAAAGTGCATACTTTAAGAACTAAGACCTAATAAGCGTATTTTACGTTTATATTTTTATCTTTTAAACCCGACGATTTTTTCTAAATCTGTTTTTTAAACAAATATAAACAAATTCAAAACAACGTATGTAAAAATCTACAGCTCTCTATGTAAGCGCTTTATATGAAAACTAGCTAATGGCCAAACGTTCGCGTAGCGGAAACTTGAATTTCTCCGAAGTTTATGCATGCACTAGTTTTATTCATACATACACAATTACACACAAATTTTTGGATACATCTCTTTTCTTCTAAAGTCTATGGATTAAAAAAAGTTCCGCCAGGACAACGTTCGCCCAGCGGAATCAGTTTTTGGTGAATTTCTCCATAATGGTCGCGTGCACAAATTTTTTTTTACCATACACAATTATACGACGTCATACACTAAATATCTGCATAATTAAAATCTTTAAATTCAACAACATTCCGCTGCACGAACGCACGCCCCGCATTGAGCAAACGTGGTGATTAATGCTCTAACCTTCTCCGTGTGAGAAGAAGCCTTTGCTCAGCAGTGGGCACTTAGACTGATGATAATGAACCAGACGCATAATCTCTAACGCTTAGATAGTTAGCTTCAGAGCCAGGTAGCGAAGGATGGCTAAATTTTTTGATCACTAGATGGCGCTAATCTAAAAAGACGTAAGTAAGAGTTGCCGCTATAAAAAATTAAACAACAGTTTCAATCCGCCTTTGGGTGTAACACTAATAAAATAAAACTACATCATCATCTTCCTGCCCTTGTCCCGTTTTATTTGGGGTCGGCGCAATATGTTTTTTTCTTCCATTCTGTCCTGTCACTCGTCACGCTATCGCTAACTCCTCTGTCTTCCATATCACTTCTCACACAATCCATCCACATTTATATATTAAATAAAACTACATAAGTTTGATTATTATTTACTATAATTGTTTATCAATTTATATATAAGACTTACAATTAATTCTACACAACGTGTCCCGAAACGAAAATGTGACAGAGTGACCATATGAAAAAATACTGAACAATTATGGGACTTATCGTTGCTGCAAAAAGGCTAGGGTGACAAGATTTAAAATGAAAATATTCCCACCAAAATGTAAAAATAGACAAATTGTATTTTAGTTTGTTTTTTAATTGCGTCTGATGGCCGACTGATGTACAATTTTGACGAGAATAAATTCAATCCCAAGTTTTTTTTTTTCATTATAGGTACGTCAATTATTCATTTTTATTAATACTTACTAAAAATAAAACGTAAAACCACTTATACCTACTTCTATACTTATACTAACTTACAAGGCATCCACGGTCGCCTTCCCATCAAACAAAAACCGTGAACGCCAAAAAAATAAAACAAAAAAATATTTCGAAAAAAACTACTATCCACAAGTCATTTTATTCAATTAAAAAAAGTTGTTAAAAATCAAAAACTTTAATGACTTGCAAACATAAAGTAACAGTAATGAAATCCGAAATATTTTTAAAATAATGTTTCATTTAATTATTAAAATTGTATTTTTTTTTTATTTTTTATTTTTTATTAATTTTTTTTTGCTCTACCCCGGAGCGGGCGACAATACACGACGACAATACATAACATTAAGTTTTAGAGTAATCATATTAATAATAATATATAGGTATATTAAGAATAATAATAATAATTGTTAAAGAAACGACTTAATATTTAAAATAATGAAACTCCTACAATAGTCAGTTTTTATGGAAAATAAAACAAAGTTAGCGTACACTTCAAAGCTGAAATAATAGAAATTTATTAATTCGAATTCCTTTTATTTATTTATTTTTACGAAAGCTAGTTTTTAAGTTAGCAAAATAGTCTAGAGGCAATGAAATTCTAGTTCATTGAGCGAGCGAACTACTCAAATTACACTCAAAATGAGTTGCAACTCGGAATTTCCGAGTAATAGAAGAGTTTGAAAAGAAAAGAAATTCGTATTAACACGTCATATAATAATACCCTACGTATCTAATACTACAGACTTGTTGTTGCCATAATATAAGCAAGCCCAGGTGAATATTCATTAACATTTTAAAGAACGTGCGATTTTCAAAATACTGTTTCTAGATAACGAAGCTACGTACACGAAAAACTCGAAAATTCCGAGTCCACGAAAGTCGGAAAACGAGACGTCGGTTAAGAGTCATCTAGATTTATTAGAACCTTAAACTCAAAATCCGAATTCTTACTCGAAATTTTCGAGTTGGTTTATTGAGAATAAGTGAGTTTTTCCGACTTAACGCGACTCGAAAGTTTTGAGTGTTACTGCATGTTGTAGTGCAGGAATATGTACTCCGGGTTGGTGATTTCTTGCGGCATTAAGGGGGAGTTTGGTGGAAGTAGTTGGAATCCCATAAACATGAAGGTGCGGAGAATCGTGGCGCGGTCCGGTCGGCTCTTCAGGACGCAGATGATGCAGCTGGAATAGATTAAGGTCAATATGAAATATCGTAATCCAAACTATCATTATAATGTTTTGTTGAACTTTTAGTCTCCGTTAGTATTGATATATGAATTATTTTTGTCTTAGATTATTTAGGAGGTGAAGGATTAGGCCTCAGGTAGGTAACTTAATTCACACGGCAAAACTCGGTGATTTCATATAAAAATGAGATTAATATATCTACAATGTATATATAAATCCATGCCACTTTTCGTCGTTGTTGTGTTATATTCAGCAATGCCTTAACCGAATGGCTAATTTTTATCTTGAAATAGTCAGAAAACTTAAGTTAATTTTGAGGCGGAATGTTGCAAGGTCAGCTAGTAAACAATATAATAATTACTTTAAATACTTACTTGTTACAACCCAACCTTTCTTCAGCAAAGTCAAGCAGCAGCATAAAGCTTTCCTTACTGCCCGATTGGAGGACGCCAGGCATGCGCAGATAGATAGTGCCGCCTTGTACCACCTGAAAGTTAAGCAAAAAAGGACCTTTAAGTGTGGGAGAGCCATGCTTCGGCACGTATGGGTCGGCTCGACCGGAGTGATACCACGGGCTCACAGAAAACCTTCGTAAAACAACCACAGCGTTGTGTTTCGCCGTGGGAGTGAGGTTACCGGAGGCCTAATCCTTCCCCTCCCCCAATCCCTCGTCAATCCCTGAATTTCCAAATCCTTAATCCTAAAAGTTCGGCAACGCACTTGTAACTCCATCGTTGTGCGTGTCCATGGGCGGGGCTGATTGCTTACCACCAGGTAATCCGTCTGCTAGTTTGGCGACCTATTACATATTTTAGGCGGCTATCCCACGGACGTTAATGCTTGCCACGCGACGATGCAGCGTTAACTTCGCGTCAGCGAGGCGTCGACACTAACCTCGTCAAAAAATAAAAAGATTTCCCACCACATCCCCTTGCCCGAGCGTAAAGCGCTTAGCGTTCCGCGCGCGTCTCAAAAAGCCAATAGACCACCACAGACGGGGCCCTATAGGACTGATGTTCAGCTAGGGTTGCGGGGTAAGCGCAATGAGGCACCGCGACCTCGGCCCAGAGCAGGAGAAGGAACAAGGGGGGTTTTAGTCAGTAAGAGTCTGACACTCCCTCCCGCCCGGCCCTGGGAGGGAGAAGTAACTAGATGATTTTGCCTTCACAAAAAAAAACCCCTTCTCAATCATTCGTATCACGTCAAACTGGTACTTGCCGGGTACCGTAAAGTACTTAATACAATGACAATCAGAATTAAAAATTAACCCTTATTTTATGGCAAAATAACGTTTGCTGGGTCAGCTAGTTTAAAAAATATTTTTACTTACCGCCTCCCAACGGGTAACGGTGTTCTCAGTGAGGAAGATCTTAAAGTCGATTTTCACCGGCTGCCTGTCCTTGCGTTCCAAGATCTTGCTTATAACCTGCAATTTTACAAGAAGTAATTTGAATAATCTTATTAAGGACTTTAAAAAATGTGTAAGAGTGAGTATATGAGTACTTGTGAGTAAGTGAGTGAGTGAGTGAGTGAGGGCGTAAGTCATTGAGTGCGTGAGTGAGTGAGTCAAAAAGTGAATGAATGAATGAACGTATTTTTTTTATGTAATCCAAGCTAAACACTTCTCTGCATTTCCGATGAAGTATTAAATGAGTGTAACTGTGTGAGTAAATGAGTGAATATTATTATTAGTGCTGTTCACGTTAAGTGTGTTGTTGTGTAAGTGTGTACATGTTAAGTGAATGAGTGTGTAAGTGACTTTTTGTTTGACTTTTTCTCTACGCTTATATTGGAGTACTTGAAACGCGTTGAGTATAGTACGGTCGACGTATCTCGGCGAGTCTGAAGTTAGCCGTTTGTCTGCGCAATGGATCTTTTAGGAACAAAATTGTGTACTGCGTAGCTAAACGGTTAACTACAGACTCGCCAAGATACGTTGGCGTTATTATAAAAGTCAACAAATGAGAAAATGAGTGTGCCTATTTGCTGCAACTGATTTTGTTGACTCACCGCTTCTCTGCGTTGCTGATGGAGAGCTGGGTGAGCGTGAGTGGGAGACTGGGACTCGGTGATGAGACTCTCCGCGCTGGACGCGAGGGAACTCGCGCTTGCCCATAGTAGGGCGCTCAACAAGTCACCTGCAATTAATGATTTTTTTATGTTATAGGTCAGCAAACTAGCCTACAGATTACCTGATGGTAAGCAATCAGCGCCGCCCATGGACACCCGCAACACCAAAGGAGTTACGAGTGCGTTGCCGGTATTCCTTAATCCTTAAACATCCATAACCCATATCTCTAAAAGGATGGTGGTAGTGATGTATTTGGCCTCCAGTAACTTCACTCAATCGGACAAACACAACGCTGTAGTTGTTTCACGCCGGTTTTCTGTGAGGCCGTGGTATCACTCCGGTCGAGCTGACCCATTCATGCCATAGCTTGGCACTCCTACACTTTATGATTTTATGGTCCATAAGTTATTAAGGGTTGAATAAGGTTAATGTTATTTGGAACTAGATTCTCAATGCGCCACATTTTTTTATGTGTCTTGTCGGCAAACGAGCCGACGTATTATCTAATGGTACAAGCAAACAGCGCCGTCTATAGACAGCCGCAACGATTAAAGTTACGAGGGTGTTAAAGACCTTTTGGGAAGGGTTTTAGGGTTTGAGAGACTTAAGGATAAGGGAGGGGAATGATTAAGAAGCACAACGCTATGGTCCTTCCACGCCGGTGTGGTTGTTCCAACACGGTAGTCGTTAACTAGTCGAATTTAATACTTGTATTGAAATTAAAAAAAAACTATACTCTTTTATAATTATTTATGAGACGCAACTCACAGCGAAATGGGACTAAGAGGACTGACCGACAGACTGACACCATATCTTCAAAATTGTGTTTCGACGTTCAAAAGTGCCTGTAAGGGTCTGATTGGAATAAATGATTTTTGTCATTTTTTTTACTTTTTTGACAGCAAAACCTAAATATGTAGTGTCCATCGACATGAGAGGGAATATCAAAGGTGTACTTACGGTTGTTGTCGTCGTGGGTGGGTGTAGATGGGGTAGCGGGGCTCGCGGCCCCGCCATTCACCCCTCCGGGCGGTGCCGAGCCGTGAGCCGGAACATCAGGACCACCTGGAAATAAAACATCATCATCAGCGTCATTTATTTGTTCTAAATGTGCGAAAGACGAATGAGTCAGCTCGACCGGAGTGATACCACGGCGTCACAGAAAACCTGCGTGAAACAACCGCGGCTTTGTGTTACGCCGTGTGAGTTACTGGGTTCTCAATCCTTACCCTCCCCCTAAACCCTCCTCAGTATCTCCGAAACCCTAATACCCAATGGCCGGCAACGCACTCAAAACTCGTCTAGTATTGAGGGTGCCCATGGGCGGCACCGTTTGCTTTCTACCAGGTAATACGTTTGCTCGTTTGCCGACCAACCACCGAGGTAGAGTTCATGAGGGCTGATGTCCAGCCGAGGTTGTGGGTGAAAGGGCAATAATGTATCGATTTTTTATTTGAAATGAGTTTTTGTAAATCTCACTTATAAAGGCTACCAAGGATGGGCTAAAATAAGGCTGATATTAAGCCGAGGTCACGCCTGGACCGGGAGAAGGAACTGGATGGTCTTTTGTCTTTAAGAGCCTGGCACTCGTGCCCCCGGGAGAAGACATTTTTTTATGTGATAGGTCGGCAAACGATCAGGTGGATTATCTAATGGTCAAGCAATCAGGTCACATGGTCGGCAGACCATGGACACTCGCAACAGCAAAGGAGTTACGAGTGCGTTGCCGACCTTTTTGGGATTAGGGACTTGGAAAATTAGGGGGGAGCGGAAGAATTGGGCGTCCGGTAAACTCACTCGGTGAAACAAAACGGTCATTTAGCAATTTTCGCCATTAAAAATAAATAGTAAGTATCTTTATACTGGACTAGCAATCCGCCCAGGCTTCGCACGTGTGAATTGCTGATACTAAATTTCTAAACTATTAAATGGATGTTATTATACATAAATCTTTCTCTTCAACCACCATCTATTAAAAAGAAACCGTAACAAAATCAGTTGCGCAGTTTTAAAGATTTAAGCATACATAGGGATATAGGGACAGAAGAAGCAACTTTGTTTTATACTATTTTCGTAGCTGTACGTACGTATCAGTCTCTGATCATGCATACTATTGCACTTTAGACCCTGGACGATAAAGGTTCATATGCTGTTGACCCTATCTTGTAACACAGTAATAAAATCGTAATACGTAATAATGTTAGATTATGGGCATGTGTCACATCGTCATTATAATTGGCTGTTAATCCATTTCGTAATTAGATTACATATAAAATTCTCGTGTCACAGTTTTCGTTGCCATACTCCTCCGAAACGGCTTGACCGATTTTGATGAAATTTTTTGTGCTTATCCGGTATCTATGAGAATCGGCCAACATCTATTTTTCATCACCCTAAATGTTAGGGGTACTCCATCATATTTTTTTTTACAAAATTTTTCACATTCCATTTCAGGATTACACAAAAAGTCCGTGCGAGAATCGAAATCGAATCCCGCGACCACGTTGCATGGCAGCCGTTTGGCCAGCCACCCCGTCAACCGTGAACCGTGCAGTCAAATTGTAAATATCTCACGTGGAAAGGCCATGCTGTACCATTCGCTGGCCTCAATAAAGGTCCTCTGATAAAGCGGGTGACCTTGGGCAGCGCTGATTGCTTACCATCAGAAGATTCTTAGAGCTTATTTGCTTAGCTATTCCATAAAAAGGTTGATTACACTTACCACAGAGGCCCGGCACCCAGGCACAGCGAAAAACACTCGGCGTCGGAAGCCGACAAAGCCGAGCGCTTGCTGCCGGCCGCGCTCAAAGACGCGCTGTCGCCGCTGAAACAAACAAACAGACACATTATAGCCAAGACCATCGTTACCAATGAAATGTACCTATTTATTCATTACTAGCTACTCTCGCGCGGTTTCACCCGCTCGATGTTTTATAGCCTATAGCACTGAGGAACAATGTAGCTATGTATCAGTGAAAGGTTTTGGCAATCTGACCAGCGGTTCCAAAGATTACCCCCTACATGCTAACTTACAAACATACAAACTTACAAATTTTACCTCTTTATAATATTAGTATAGATTATTACAAACTAAGCTATCTTTACAATTACCCAAGTTTAGCTTAATGACACACAAGCACAATAAAAATATATCGTGGAATTCTGTTCATAAATATGAGTCCCTAGCGTGGCTTGAAACTAGACGAGTTAACTCGACAATTTCGTGAGTAAGCCGTTACACATGTCTGTCTGTCTCAAGAGATACAAAGTCGTCAAAAAGACCAGTAACCAGTAAGGACGCTTTTGAACGTCAAAAATTATCATTAAGTTTTGTCGTCTGTCCTCCAGTGAAGCTATTTGCTCGTTCCAAAGTGTAGATTCCCATGGAGAAGAACGAGTAAGAAACTTCATAGTTAATCTTTTTCAATCAGTTTCACAATTCATTTTCATTTTCACATTCTTTGTTACATCATTAAGGGCTGATTTTTCAATGGTAAGATAAAAGTTACCTGGGGAATAATTATGATGCTGTCGCGTTAGAAAGTTTGTATAAGACAGTGACAGCAACAATTTTATTCTTCAGAAAACATTGAAAAATCAGGTCTTAGTCGATTCAATTATGTGAGAACTGCGTTACACTAATATTAAAAGAAAAAGAAAATGTTCGTACCGTCCAAGATTTTTGCTTAAACACAAAATATCACTTTGTAAATAATCACTGAGATGCGTCAAATCTCCTGATTTCTTTTCAAAGTATATGTAATACGGCATTTTAGTTAATAAGTCAGTTTCCTTCAAGCGTTTCTTCAAGATTGTTCTTCGTACATCGCCTGTATTCTGAGATGTTACGATATCTTTATTGTTAAGAATTATTTCTAATACCTTTATTTGTTTGTAAAATAAATGGTACATATTGTAAAAGTTATCTGTCTGTTTGTGTATTTATTATCCTAGTACAGTGCGGCCGACGTATCTTGGCGAGTCTGAAGTTAGCCGATTAGCTGCGCAGTACACAATTTTGTTCCTAAAAGATCCATTGCGCAGACAAACGGCTAACTTCAGACTTCCAGTTCACAGCGATTTGATCATCAAAACCTCCAATGTAATGTGGCATTTACAAGTTTTCATTTTTTTTTTTTAAACAAATGGAGCTCTCTTTGTTATTCATCAAGGTTTTATTGTAGTTACGTGTTTGTCTGTACATATCTGTTTATCTTATTGATAAGATATGAAGACAATCTTGAAGGTACCAAGTTTTGAACACATCTGAGATATAAATGAGAATTTGAGTAGATCTACTTGGGAACATTAGCTCATGACGACACCTAAGTAGGTACGTGTGTCGCCTGGACAGTCTACGCTACCATCAGTTGACTGGACAATCTCTGCACTTCATGAACTGCTGTTTACATGTGAACATTAGCTCATGACGATACCTAAGTGCGTGTGTCGCCTGGACAGTCTACGAAACATCCTTGTTGACTGGACAATCTCTGCACTACATGAGCTGCTGTTTACATGTGAACATTAGCTCATGACGATACCTAAGTACGTGTGTCGCCTGGATAGTCTACGCTACATCCTTGTTGACTGGACAATCTCTGCACTACATGACCTGCTGTTTACATGTGAACATTAGTTCATGACGATACCTAAGTACGTGTGTCGCCTGGACAGTCTACGCTACATCCTTGTTGACTGGACAATCTCTGCACTACATGAGCTGCTGTTTACATGTGAACATTAGCTCATGACGATACCTAAGTACGTGTGTCGCCTGGACAGTCTACGCTACATCCTTGTTGACTGGACAATCTCTGCACTACATGAGCTGCTGTTTACATGTGAACATTAGCTCATGACGATACCTAAGTACGTGTGTCGCCTGGATAGTCTACGCTACATCCTTGTTGACTGGACAATCTCTGCACTACATGACCTGCTGTTTACATGTGAACATTAGTTCATGACGATACGTAAGTACGTGTGTCGCCTGGACAGTCTACGCTACATCCTTGTTGACTGGACAATCTCTGCACTACATGACCTGCTGTTTACATGTGAACATTAGCTCATGACGATACCTAAGTACGTGTGTCGCCTGGACAGTCTACGCTACATCCTTGTTGACTGGACAATCTCTGCACTACATGAGCTGCTGTTTACATGTGAACATTAGCTCATGACGATACCTAAGTACGTGTGTCGCCTGGACAGTCTACGCTACATCCTTGTTGACTGGACAATCTCTGCACTACATGAGTCCAAGTCACCTATTCCTCGGACATTAGCGGCTATTAACGCTCTCCTGAACTCAAACACTGATCTCGATGTGTTTGTGGATGACTGGAAGACGATACTGTCAGAGTGTTTGAAGTTTTGTGAGAGGAATGCGTGACTGAATTGAGTAAAGTGCATGTTTAATGGATTTATTATATTATTTGTTATATGTTTCTCTTGTGTGTTCTAATAGGTTAATGTGTTTTACAAATGTTTAAATAGTGTAATTGGCTTTTGTCGTTCTATTTAAATAAAATAAATAAATAAATAAATGAGCTGCTGTTTACATGTGAACATTAGCTCATGACGATACCTAAGTACTTGTGTCGCCTGGACAGTCTACGCTACATCCTTGCTGATGGTATAAGGTATGGTAGGTATAAATAAGGTGAATGTTTGTATGTATGTATGTTAATCAAAAACTGCTAAACAAATCTAAATGAAATTTGAACAGCGTTAGATTACATAATGTATCCTTATAATCCCAGAAAAGCGGGCGAAGGTATTCCGTCAAAATACGAAGCCATATATGCCCTGAATAAGTTTGTAGAAACTTAACCAAATATTGTAAATTCTGATAGAAATGGCTTCCCATTGTTCTAGCGTGTTTGTTAGACTATTTGAAGGTCAGCCTCCTTACATTAGAAGTCGCATGTTTATATTATCGAAGCTAACTAGAAAATAGGTGAGCGCCGAGCTATTTATGAGGAAAATTTCTCGTGATAAAATTTTAAAGGCCTTGGGATTTAATTAGAATGTTTCGTGGTATAGAATAATTTCGGGCGTAGCTTTAAGCTTTCTTAATTCTCGGAGACGGTGGATTAATAATATAAAATCTTGGAAACGGAAAATGACCAAGATTTTTTTTCAAAAGAGTAACGATGGAGTTTCTTGCCCGTTCTTCTCCATTCAAATCTACAATTTGGATTGAGCACCTAGCTTCACTGACGAACAGACTGACAGACTACTTTTCTATTTTGACGTTTCAAAAGTACTTATTTATTTTGGTTTAGTTGGAATAAATGATTTTGACTTTAACTTTGAATGAAGACTTTTCAAACAGCTAGCTGCCACCATAGTCAGTCACCATAGTAAACCATAAATAGGTACTTTTGAATCGTCAAAATAGAGAAGTAGTCAGTAGTCAGCCTAATGGCATGAAATATCCAAGTCACTATCCAACAGCAGTTAAAAATCGCTCGTTGTTTCGTGAAAAGTAATTCAAATAAACACTCTTGCGCATGCATAATATTATTAGTAAGTGAAGATTATTAACTTATAATACAGTAGGGTACAAGTAAAAACTATTATGGTTTTCGCAGTTCCATGTGTGCACCCATATTAATATAATCAAACTAATAGTGTAAATGCGGAAGTAACTCTGTCTGTCTGTCTTTTCTTTACGCCTAAACTATTGAACCGATTTCTGTGAAATTTGGTACAGGCATAGATTGGAACTCGAGAAAGGACATAGGATAATTTATACCAAAAATTTGCAGGAAGTGACTATTCCACTCGAACGGAGTCACGGCACAACTAATGGCACACTAGCTTACTCTTTATTAGACGAAGTGACTAGAGGTCCACAAAGACGCCACTTCTGAACAAATACGGCAGACCTCGTTATTTTTTTATGTCAGTTCGGACGGTGTACCTGATGGTAAGCAATTAGCGCCGCCAATGGACACTCGTAATATCCAAGGAGGTAATAATATATATATATCTAACAACTTACCGGTAAAGCTTGACCATTTTGAACAAAGTAAGAGTCTTTTAACACTTAAAAACGATAAACAATTTCTTAAAAAACTAACAACAACAAATACTTTTAAATTTAAATATCACAATAAAATGGAATGCTTCAAAAATATTAAATAAATAAAAAAAACAACAAAAAAAGTTAAGGTATCGTAAGGCGATTTTTTTCTGGCACTTTTCTGAAGAATATTTTTATGCTGTATCCCGTATACAGCATATTATTATTGTTTAATAAAATAGAATCTATTTTAATTTTTTTCAGAGACGTGCGTACCGTACGAAAGTTGTTTAGCAACTGACGAAATCTTTGTAAACAGTCGGCGGCCAAAAAGGGAGGGCTTGCCAATATTCAAAAATAGAATCAGTGTTGTGGATCTAAAAAAAGAACCAATAACTGCGCGTGAGTGGACTGACGTGATCACTTTCACGTTTTTTGTACACGAGATTAAAAAACTTAGGTAATTAATGTAATTTTAAGATTATACCATTAATATTATACAAATAGATAGAGAAGCATAGATTAGATTGTGTCGTTGGTCGACTATTAGCAAAAAGTTTTTATAACTTTTAACAGAAGTCAGTTAGATCAGAATCGTTTATAAAGATTTGTCGACTTTATAATAAGCCATATAATAAAACCAGTTTACGGTGGTCTCGCTTTGTATGATCTTTTCGCTCATTAAAGGTCCAGTTTACAGTTTGATGTGCATACTACTTCTATGACTGCTCCCACCTTGATTGGGCTAGAGGGAGTAGCAGACTCTTACTGAACAAAAACCAGATCGCTCCTTCTCGTGCTCCGAGCTGGACCGTGGTACCAGACCGTAATCAACAATTCCTAAAACACATAATCTGGGGGAGCCATGCTTCGGCACGAATGGGTCGGCTCGACCGGAGTGATACCACGGCCTCACAGAAAACCGGCTTGAAATAATTAAAGAGTTGTGTTTCGCCGTGTGAGTGAGGTTCCGGAGGCCCAATCCGTTCCCTTTCCCAAAATCTCCAAATCCCTAATGTCCAAAAGCTCGACAACGCACTCGGGCGACTCAGATTGCTTACCATCAGGTAATCCGTTTGCTCCTTTCCGTGTGAGAATGAAACCCGCGATACGGGTACGATGTTATTTTGTGTCTTGGTGTATCTTTGCAAAGTAAACGATTTGATTCGATTTGTTGCGGTGCAGTCGGTTGCCCAGCCATCGCGCCAGTGCAGCCAACATTATTTACTGTGTTTTAAGCTTAGTGAGCCTTATCTATAACGGCTTAGTCTTTCCCTAGAACCTAGATCTAATACCATGAGCACCTAAGTCTATCACCGCGTGGATCTGCTATTTTAATACACAGCAATTACTCAAGTCAACGTCATGAACTTTCATTAAGGACCGAAATAAGTTTGTAAACAGGTAAGCGCGTTGCCAAATGAAACCTTTCTTAATAGCATTAATCTTTCCTATTTCGTCAACTGTTGTTTTTGAAGCCAAAATTTTATATCAAACTCATTTAGTATTTTAAAACGAATATAAATGACAAACAGGTTAACAGAACGATAAAATAATTGAAATTCTTATAAACAAGTAAAATTTTTCGAAATTGGAGCAACCATTTTATTTTCGCAAAGCGTATTTTGCCTAGACAAGAAATGCGAACAGAATGCTTGCCAAACTATTCCTTTGTAGAATTTATGATATAAGGAATTTCGTTTTGGCTACAGTCCATAAACCATCCGCCGTAGAAAGCTGAAAAATATGCGCCGTATTTTCACCATAAGTTTTTTTCGCCAATTTTTTATTTATATAGACGAAAACTCGTTTCAATTTGGAATAATTTGAGTGAACTGTTACACAAGACAAGCAAAAAAACCATGGTCTTTTCCCTAAAGAGACCAAAAAGACTTGGTCTTCTCAAGGTCTTTTTATGTTAACTAAATGGAATTTCTTCATAGCGACAATGTTGCGTCTGAATCGAAGTCTTGGATGATAAAGAGCTTTGGCAGTATGACAAATCGGAACAGTGTGAAAACATTATCATAATTTCAACTCAGAAATAAACTGTTTACTGCAGGCTCTTCCTAGGAAAATTCTTTGCCAGGCCTTCAAGCATCACTTTTTATTGTTAGGTAGTTATAACAGTTATTATAAACACGTCTAGCAGTAGTATATTCACCCTTGCTTCCATCTTCCGGATGCAAATCTGGATAATTTGCAGTTTCCTGTATGGTTATGGTTGTGGAATGCTCTCGAGTTCCAAATAAACATGAGTACGGTGTCCGCTTACCATCAGATGTCCTGAAACCTTTGCATTAAGCACCAAAAAAAACGGTCCTTTATCCAGTCGTTTCAGGGAGCTGACTTTTATGGCTTAATTTTAATATATGAATGGTTTGTTATTTGTACGGGAACCATTTTAGCTTTTATCTAGTGGACAGTAGCCAGAAATTGAAACCGGCCATAACTCTCAAAATACAATAGCAAGTACTTTCTCTACCCAACAAGATTAAATCTGTTTATAGAACTACCGTCAAAATACTGCGTCACCAGTTTGAAACTCTGCCATAACTTTTTTAATGAATTATTTTGTTATTATAGCAATTGGCAACCGGAATACGTAAGGCTGTTTTCAGTTCGGTATTTTCCGTAACCAATTAGACAAAAACTCTTTAACAGATGATTTTGTTATTTTTTTTTATGTAATAGGTCGCCAATCGAGCAGACCGATCCTGATGGTAAGCAATTAGCGCCGCCCATGGACACCCGCAACGGAGGAATTACGAGTGCATTGCCGACCTTTTAGGGATTAGGGATTTGGATATTTAGGGATTGGGGAGAGATTTGGGAATGGGAAGGATAGGGCCTTCGGTAACCTCACACGGCGAAATACAATACTGTGGTTGTTTCACGCCGTTTTCCTGTGAGGCCGTGGTATCACTCCGGTCGAGCCGACCCATTCGTGCCGAAGCATGGCTCTCCCACACTTTAAACGATTATTTTGTATGTTATTTGAAAAGCTTGGACTGATACATTTTCAACTGAGTATTTGGCAAATTATGGGAAGATGGTCCCGGCCCGGCAATTGCGGAAGTTGTAAAAAAAAATTTGCAAGAACAATGGCAAAGGAGTGTATTCTTCGCCAGAGTCTGAGTATTCTGAAGTCTGAATGTCTTTAAAGCCCTAGTATTGCTAATGGGTACGCAGAAATTTCTAGCAACGATGTAAAAACCTACCACATGTGATCGTCATTCTTTTTTTTTTTTTTTTTCTTAAAAAAAAACGTTGCCCCACATTAGGATTTTCTCCTGTGTCGTGGGTGCGTTTACAAACATACAATTTCACATACACATCACACCCAGACCCGAAACAACAATCTGTGGATCACACAAAGAGTTGTTCCGTGCGGGAATCGAACCCGCGACACGTTGCGCGGCAGCCAGTAATCCAGCCACCGCGCCAACCGTGCAGTCGAATATTCTAAATAATTACCATTGTACTAAGTATACGCGTTATTTTCCTGTTTTTCTGGATTATTCTAAGCTACTTTTACGTAATGTTTATATCACATCAAAACAGCAATAAATCACAGGAGAAACGTAATACAACTTTGTAAAATACTATAACTCCAAAACGTGTCGTTACGCCTTTTAATAATGGAATAAAAAAGGAGTGTTAAGTATTTGCCATTTTAATAGTGGAATACTTTTATCAGCACCATAACTTCCTCTGCTTGCGGTTGCCGTATGAACCGACTAAGGGACTACAGATTTTCAAACGGGGTTACGCTTTAAGCCCCGGCCCGGGGCACGAGAAGTACTTAGGTTTTTAGTCAATAGAGTCTGACTCCCTCTAGCCAAGTCATTTGATGATTTTCCTCGCCACTATTAAAAATAGGACTATAGATTTAACAAAGACTGGCCTACAGCGAACCTCCATGTGAAGAATGCGATCTATCTGAGAATCCAGTTGAAAAAGTTTTATCATCAGAGTTTGCTCCTGTAAGCGTCAGTCTTCCGGGCGAGAAAGAGGGATGGAGCTATACACCTTTTATAGCTCCATCCCTCTTTCTCGCTTTAACACGTCATGGTAGGCCCTCTTTTCTGGAACGTCTAAAGAATGTCTTTCGGCATTAAGACCACCATTGTATGTATTAATAAAATTACGTAAGGTGTTAAAATAAATAAAATGCACTCTTTCTGCCACTACCGCGTAAATAGATGAAAACATGCAGGCAAAGTTTCGAGTAAATTCTAGTTCATAAAACAAGGAAAAACGTGAATCAGACTAGAGAAAAAAAATAAACAGCAATGTCATGTGAACTTTGGCGCGCAAAATTGTTTACATTTTATTTATAAATTCGCAGCCGGGCGTGGCCGTCTCGTCATTCAGCCTGGGTACGGTCCAGAAAAATAAAATCTATTTTTTTAAATAAAAACATTGCAATGTTTGTTTTTAATTATTTACCTCGTTTATAGTGTAAGTATTAACTGACTACCAATTATGAGGTTTTGAATCCATAATAATATATTAATATGCTCGATAATATCTATTAGAGTCGTTTTGTGTCTAAATAGGGACTTGAAATAAGTATTAATAAGTTGGGTATATAAGCCTAAGCTAAGTCAAATTAAACAAGAAACTTTTAATACTTTGACATTCAGTCCAAAATACTCTAAGTTAGAATGTAGCGATATTAAAAAATTAAAAACTTTCCATAGACTGCAGTTATGTGCATTCGTGTTACGTCACAGAAATGTCATTAGACAATTATCGATACGAAGAGGGAAAGTGAAGTTCAAGGTCCGGAAATGTCAAAGATGACAGATGTGTCATCGTGACAGTGGCGTTGACGTTATTTATAAATAAATCGTTATCGTTACATTAGGTATAGTTAACGAGTTTATAATAAATTACAGTCTAATTAATGAGGTAATTAAAATATTACGTTTAAATATTGCGTTTGCATTAAACCCTTATATTGACACATTCAAGTCTGACGTTTGGCCGAGTGTCCGGAAACTTGAACGTTGAGGATAAAGGACTGATTTTTCAATGGTTAGATAAAACTTACCTAGGGAATAATTATGATGCTGTCGCGTCAGAATGTTTGTATAAGACAGTGACAGAAACAGTTTTATTCCTCAGATAACATTTATCTGACTATTAAAAATCAGCCCTAAATGAAAAGAACTTTAGACAAAGTTGAATATCAAACAATATAAATATCCAATCTGTAGGTTGGCAATATAAAAATGCTGGCCAAAAAGAAGGTGTCTATTTTATACCTGATCCAAATCGTTAAACGTCTATATCACTATATAGTATATAGAACAAAGTCGTTTTCTATGTCCTTCTATCCCTGCATATGCTTAAATCTTTAAAACTACGCCAAAAAATCTGGTGGGGTTCTTTTAATAGATTCAAGTGGTTGGAAAGAGGAAGGTTCATATGTATAATTACATCCATTAAACAGTGGAGAAATTGAGTAAGTACAGCACTGCACCCGTGCGGAGTTTATATAAAAATACCAACAAAACAACAACATAAAACTAATAACAATGGCGCGAACACAAAAAAGCAGTTGATCGCAAATACCTACATATTTCCGTGTAATGATTCAGTTAGAGATACGAACAACAATCCTTTAGTTCCATAAATATCTAGACCAACAATAGTTACCCCGCCGCTCTATGAAAAGGCTGAATGACGTTACCCGAGCCTATTGTGACACGTTTCCATTAAATGGAATCCAATTTTGACATCTGTCACTTTGACGGATGGCGGGAACGATAGTCTATGGTTGTTTCACATCACCAGCCAGTGCCCATAGCTAAGCAAAGGTCTCTTCTGACACGGAGAAGGTATGAGCATTAATTACCACGCTTGCTCAAGGCGGATTGGCAATTTTAAACTTATAATTAGAAATTATAAGTCTAGGTTTCGATCACGGTCACGATTTGGTTGACGATGTTTTCCTTTACCGTATGTCAGTGGTGTCTAAATAATCGTAGAAAGTACATATCAATCAGAAAAGTCACATTGGTACTTGCCACTTTGGAACCCTCATGCACGAGCAGCCTTAACCCTAGGCCACCACGTCACTATGGTTGTTTATGGGAAAACTTTGGTTTTAATTTTTCTGAAAACCTTCTTCTTTGAAAGAAGAAGAAGGTTTTCTTCTTTGAGGGTGTGGGTTCGAAACCTGGCAAGTGACTTTTTCCGAGTTATATGTACTTTCTATGATTATTTAGACACCACTGACATACGGTGTAGGTTAACATCGTGAGGAAACTTGGACTTATAATTTCTAATTATAAGTTTAAAATCGCCAACCCGCATTGAGCCTCCTCCTCCTCGCGTCGGTTTCCTCAGTGCTGAGGGTCGTGACCACCTCGTGGAAGCAGTGTACTGCGTATTACTCTCCGCCATCTATTTCTATCTGCCGCCGAGTGGAGAGCATCGTGGACTGTAGTGTTGAGAGTGGTGCGAATCTGATCTGTCCAGCGTATCGGACTTCTGCCTCTAGGTCTCTTTCCTTCCACCTTACCAGTGATTAGTAACTTTTCCAAGTTATCATTACCCCTTCTGGCAGTGTGTCCAAAAAACTCCAGAATCCTGCGGAGGCATATGGAAGAGAGCCTTGTCTGGATCTTAAGCTCCTGGAGGATCGATACATTGGTGCGGTGTGCCGTCCAAGGAATCCCTAGCATTTTTCGCGAACACCACATCTCGAAGGCATCAATGCGGTCACGATCGGCTTTCTTCAGGGTCCACGTCTCTGCGCCATACAAAAATATGGAGAACACCACTGTGCGCACAAGATTGCTCTTTGTTTTTAACGAGATGTTCTTGTCCTGCCATACTTTTTGAAGCTGTGCCATGGCTCCTTTTGCCATCCCAATTCTTCTTCGTATCTCTGATTCGCAAGAGCCATTGTTGCTAGTGCCTGAGCCCAGGTATATAAAGCTGTCAACTACTTCCAGATCAAGTGTCCCAGTGAGCTCAAGCTTGCCTGAGCGATCTACAACCATGATCTTCGTTTTGGATCTGTTTATCGAGAGTCCCAGTTCTCCGCTGATGCGCTCCATTCTATTCAATAAGGCGAACATTTCTGCTTCATCTGACGCTAGTAGAGTGGTATCATCTGCGTAACGCAGATTACAAATTTTTTGTCCGCCGACGGCGATGCCACCATCCCAGTCATCACAGGTGTGCCTCATTATGTATTCGCCGTATATATTAAACAGAATGGGCGAGAGAATACAGCCTTGCCGAACTCCTTTTTCAAAACTGAATGTTTTGGATGTTGTCCCATCAATCCTCACCATTCCTTGACTGCTACTGTATAATGACTGCAGAAGTGCAGTTAAATGGCGAGGTACACCCAGTTCCGATAACACTCTCCAGAGACAGCATTGCATCGAGCATTGAGCAAGCGTGGATATTAATGCTCTAACCTTCTCCGTGTGAGAAGAGGCCTTTGCTCAGCAGTGGGCACTTATAGGCTGATGATGATGATGATGATGATGATGATGAAAACCTTCTTATACAGTAGAAAGCAATGAAAGCAAAGTGTTTGCCGACCAAATCTTCAAAGTAAAGTTTTTGTGCACACAATCATGATAGCTTCACCAAAATAGATTGAATAAAAGAAGTGTTTTGTCTAGGGGGCTGGGGACGGTCTATCCATTTCATTTGAAGATCCTTTGATTAGATTGCTGACAAAAAAGGACCTTTGAAAAACAAGTACGAAAATAGTTTAAATACGACCTTTTTGGTCAAGTGTAGTCTAAAATATCTGCCACGAGATCTTGGGCTTAGCTTTGGTTCCCGGATCAGACGTATTCGTATACGTGAGCCAATAGACCACCACAGACGGGGCCCTTTATGGCTGATGTTAAGCTGGAGTTACGGGGAAGTTTTTAGTCAGTAAGAGGCTGACACTCCTTCCCGCCTGACCATGGGCAATGATTTTCACAAAAAAAAGGATCGGACGTATTACAGAAATTTAAAGTCCGGAATTGTCCTTATGAAAATCGTTTGGCCACTACAGGATCATAAACTTCATCTTGTCATCAAATCCCACGCTAACCATTAAAACTTTCTTTCTAAAAACAAACAACACACGAATACCATCAAAACAACGTTTTCCTACCCACTGAATCAGAAAACACATTTATATTCGCATATAGGTTGATTGCTCTACGTAAATAGAATTGATAAGTACTTCAAACGCAACGCCTATGTTGTGCCGTTGTGTGTAGAACGTTCTATAGATATTATATATTATATATTTTACTCATAGGATGACCCCTGGATTATAAGTCTGCGTCATAAAAGAGAGGGTTGGTTGTTACTGCCTTTTGCCGGCAGTTTGGAAATTAAAACCAGTATATCGGTGAACGCTGCTGGGCGATTTCAGCTTAATATGGAATCATTTCACATCATCAGGCTATAAGTGCCCACTGCTGAGCAAAGGCCTTTTACACGGACAGGCTTGAACATTAATCACCACGCTTGATCAAGGTCGATTGGGAATTTCAAACTTTTAAAATTGGTAATTATAAGTCTACGTTTCCTCACACTGTTTTCCTTCACCGTATGTCAGTGGTGTCTAAATAATCATAGAAGGTACATATTACTCGGAAAAAGATAAGATGCACCGAAAGGCACCTTAATCTTCAGGTCACCAGGATTGACAATGAAATCGTTTAGTCTGGCTTTATGATACCCATAAAAAGAGTACATGGGGTTGTGATAAATGTGTTACATTCTGCCATTACCACACTGTGTCAATCACACAGTACACAGAAGTTTCGAGACGAGTGTGTTAAGTGAAGTTTGTTCCCGATTTAACAGGTATAGAAAATTCCAACGTACCAGTCGACTCGACCGGAGTCATACCACGGCCTCACAGAATACCAGCATGAACAACTCTTACGTTCTGTTCCGTCGTGTGAGTGAGGTTACACGAGACCCAATCCCTCCCACCCCCTCAAACCTTAAATTCCTAATAACCGACAAGAGGCCGGCAACGCAGGTTATCCGTATGACAAAAAAAATCGTATGGACATTCGCCCACCAGGTACTATACTAGTCGAAGAATCCTCCTTTCAGATCTTGCGGAACTTTAATCTCTGTTACATAATGTTCCAACAAATAAATTAAAACACAAAATGGCTGACGGACGCCATCTTGGAATTTCGCGCCAAACTGCGCAGTTATATGCAATACCTACAATTGTTTTATCATTATGTATTTGTTATCTGAGTTAGTATTACGAAGTAAAAGTTTAATCTATAAATAAACTTGCGATACGAGAGCTAGTTTGTAATGTGATATTTTGTTGCAGAAATGCTATACTACCTAGTATTTATACTGAGAAGTAGGTACGTATGCATATATCACGGCCATATTGCGCCAGCCTTTGGCAACTGGTTCGCCGATAGTATTAGGAAAAGGAACCCCATGTGTATTACACCCTGTAAGTATGTCTACAATAAAGTACATATGTCAATTTTAATCCAGATCTGTTTAACCCTACAAAATGCTACAGCCAAAAAGCCATCTTTTTATAAGCCTTAAATGTGAAACAAATTTAACAAATTTTTCCAGAATACTGTTTATAGAAAAGTACAAAGTTCTTATTGTTATTATTGATTAAAGTGCCTACAGAGCCAGAGCACAGGGCACGAAAGACAAACAACAATAAAAGAAGACTGTTTTTAAACGACGTTTAATATAAAATGCTGTTCTATTTCATTCGACCAATCATTATTGATTGATACATTTATTGCGACTGGCCTTGGTAGTAATGTTTTGCGTCACGGCATGATTTAAATTAGAAGCCACCGACTAGTACAGCATTCCTTTGAACAATACGTACGCAATTATCCGCACGCTAAAGGAAAGTTTTCCAAAAACGATAACAGCGCCATCTTTGATGACAAAATTCTATTTTTAAATAAAATGGTCCGTATTTCGGCGTCAATGCTGTGTAAATATTAATATTTTGCGTGTGGTGTTTAAGTTAAGAAGCGAGAGAACCCTGCAACCTGATCCAATGATCATACCTGGTAGACTACTACCCAAAGTTCTATGTTGGAATTTCTTATTAGTGTTATTTCACTAGTAAACTTTACTAGCAAATGAAATTTCTGACGACATCTGTTGGTTTTATCATCGGTCGAATCTCACATGGACATCACCAGAAACAAAGTCATACCCTGAATATCTAATCCAAGATTTCCCACATGACAGCCTTGTCTGTGGCCCATACAAAAAGAAGATAATTTGAATAACATTTTCTTCAACTATTGGTCGCAAGTGTTCAACTGCCTAGCCAGCAATGAAATTGTTCTCTCTTCCCTTTCTTAAGTATAAACCATCTCAAAAAAATATAAGTAAGCAAAACCGGTTAAGCCGTTTACGAGATACGCGCTTACCAACACATTTAGGGATTCATTTTTATATTAAATTATCTGTGATTGAAACAGTTAAGAAAGTGAGTAAATACTAAATCCTTTTTAGGTTAGATCTTAAAGTAAAAATATTCATTTCAGTTTTCGTAACTTGTTTCAGTGATAAGCGGTTGCATGTAAAGCCATAATAAGTTCGTCACGCCACGTCACGTCAAGGCGAAATCGCGTCAATCAATGACGCACAATAGGTACGTTTCAATAACAAAAATCATATTGACGAGGATTTATTGAATTTTTATTTTTCTGACCGATCTTAGGTAAGAATAACTTTACTGCAGTCAAAGTCAAAATCATTTATTTCAATGACACGCTCGTGGGAGGGAGTGGGAGACTCTTACTGACTAAATAACCCCCTGATCCTTCTCCTGCTCTGGGCCGAGGTCGCGGTGCCTCATTGCGCTTACCCCGCAACCCCGGCTGAACATCAGCCCTATAGGGCCCCGTCTGTAGTGGTCTATTGGCTCTTTTGAAGCGCGCGCGGAACGGTCGGGCGGCGAGCTACCCTTACTCGCCGACCGCAGACCCGCGCTTACGGTGGCCGGAGATCGTCCCTTGTCAATTACACCCTTACATGCACGTTTGAACATCGTGCAAAGCTTCAAGATTAAAGTGTCAGTCAGTTTGTCAGTCATCTTACTGAAATTATTTGCTTGATCCAAAAGTGTAGTTTTAAAAATTCGTTTGAAAATATATCTCTATAGTACCTACATACTTTTATCAAAACGTGTTTTCAATTAAGGCTCAATGCATAATATATATGTACTATAGTTACAAGAGACCTTCACTCTCATACGTTTAATGATAATAGTATACGTCATACAAAAAAATAAGCCATTTTCAACTTTAAAGACATATAACTTTAAGGTATAATTTCATTTGTACATAATAGTTGTGATCATTTACAACAAACAATTTTGAACTCTATCGTCATACGATTAAGATACGATGTTTTGAAATAAGTCAATTTTTAACAATCGATTTTGAACTTTAACGACATCACGTTTAAGGAGATTAATAATTTTATTTATCTGATTATTTTTATTGTGACATTATCACTATACAGATTTGACTAACAATAGTGGAATCCGTCTGGTTTCCGTTTTTTAATTTGTTTTGAAGATTTTTTGATTAATCTGATTCATTATTGATAAGCTTTGGATTATTAAAATTGCTGATAAGAATTCAGTGTTTTGCCTAAAGTATTAGTTCTACGCGTCCTGAAATATAAAATAAGGGTTAATATTTTAGTGCTCGTCAGATGGCGCTAATGTCGCGTAAGGTTTGCCTTATAGAGAATCAGCTGTTAGTATATTGAACATTCAGTTATTGATTATCAGTAATGAGACAAGAATTAGCGAAGAGGTACATAAAAATCACTTTGGTTTTTAGCAAGTAAGTTTTGAACCCACACCCTCAAGTATGAGAAGAAGGTAAGGGAACCCCTTATCTCCAGGCAACAAATCTTTGTGTGACATTAATTGTTGTTCCGGGTCTGAGTCTGATGTGAAATCGTATATTTGTAAACGCACCCACGACACTGGAGAAAATCCTAGTGTGGGGCAACATTAAAATAAAAAAGAAGAATATGTATAATCCAGGTTCTACTGCTAACAATGGATAGTTAAAGCGGTCGCCATTTTTATATTGTAATAGGATATATTATTATGAAGCCACATAAGGTCAACTTATTGCATTAAATAAGTTGCATTGTTTTCCTTAGTATGGATATACATCCGATGATAGTATGGCATGTCCATATAATCCAATAATTCTATGGAATATACAATCATTATATGTTATATTCTTCTATGTAAGAAGTAAGAAGATTATTAATTGAATAACTAACTTTCTACCCGTGACTTCAGGCAGAAACCTTAATAAATTATATGCCAAATATTACTTTTGAATTATTAGATAGAATCAAATCAAAATGTGTCACATAGTTTTGAAGATTTAAGCATACATAGGGACAGACTGCGAGAAATGACTTTTGTTTTATATACTACATAGATCCTTATTCAAAACCAGCTGAGCCGGTAAACTTTGTATCTACTGCTATCTTCTGCCTAATAGTCAATAAATACTTTTTTCTTACGTTTTAACCCTTCTTAGGACTATTACAAATATTTCAATATCAAAATGAACAAAACCAGCCACTCAAGACTTTTAATGAGACTAACCAAAAGCTATTTATTTTTAAATAAGATTATTGATTTGAGTTGAGGTAGATTATTAAATTTTTGTAAACCTCTGGACTTATCTATGGGGTCTGTGTGATTAGCATATGAAGTTGATATGGTGTCTGTGTGATAAGTTGTGTGTGCTCATAAAACAGAATCCCTTGGTGGGAGACACAGCGGCTTACCCACAGGATTGGGGATACTGACAAAGCAATTATTATTATTATAAACTTGAACACACTAGCAGCTTAGAAAGCTGATGCGTGCGTATTAATGGATTTGGAGATTTTGTTGAGTCTGTTTTTAAAAGAATTAACTGTGGGTGCTTTTATCACATTTTCTGGGACTTTATTCCATTCCGTGACCACCCTATTAGGTAGGAAGTGTGTCAAGGGATTCAGTTTTGAGGATATTTTCCAATTCTTCCTTTTCTTTCAAAAGGAAGCCTTTATGTATTTGGTATGATCCACAAATTGTATTCTGGGTCTGGGTGTGATGTGTATGTTAAATTATATGTTTGTAAATACACTTACAACACAGCTTTTTTATTTGTGCTTTAAAAGAAAGATTGTGTTGTTCCCATTATTTGTCTTAAGTCTGATCAATAGGAAATAGAAAAAAGGTTGGTACATTATTTGGGCAACAGACTGTGATATGCGCCAAATGTTCTACCTACCTGGAGTAGTTCTTTGTGTGATCAACAAACTTTTATTCTTTATTTGGATGTATGTGATTTTGTATGCTTGTAAACATACCCAGGAGACAGGAGAAAATCCTAATACCCAGCAATAAAACTGCTGTTACATTTACTTGTAGCGTGATGTTTTACAGACTATAGAATAGCTCAGGAATATTGTAGCTATCTATCAGTGAAAATGTTTTGGAAATCCGACCACCGTCTCCAAAGATTACCCCCTACATACAAACTTACAAATTTTACCTCTTTATAATATTAGTATAGAAGTATAGATATATTCAGAAATATAATTGGGCTTCATTATAAAAACAAACAGACATAGTATGTACCACAGCATAGAACTGATTGACAATTCAATCAAAACTGATTACTTTCGATATTAAGCTTTTATCTGCAGACTGATAACATGATTGAAAGAGATATCTGACTAATATAATAAACATGGTACCAGTGGATGTTTGTAACTCTTCCACTTCAAAACTACTGAATGGATTTGAATGTTATATAGCACAGAGATGGATTTGAGTCTGGAATAACTCATAAGTTACTTTCTGTTCCAGTAGTGTGTGTGTGAAGCCACTGGTAGAAGCTACTACTACTAATAGTTGAGTTTGTATATCAGAGATAATGGAACTCCTTTTAATTTAGTTTTTTTAATGTTTCTCATTAGCTTGTAAAAGTGTTCTAATAGCTTTGGAGCCTGATTTAATTGACCAGCCAAGTATGCAAAATGATTTTACTTGATGTCAACATTTAGATATTCGATATTTTTTCTTTTGTTTTTTTGTTAATCATAATCAAATCACTAAACTTTTCCTGCAAGATAATAAGAGTAATTTGCGTGTTTATTGTTTAGTACTTTATTCAAAATAGGTGATTGGTAACCGCATTGTACATTCAGAATTAATTATGGAAGCCATTAAGGTTTCCTATTTACATTAAAGACAAAGCTATTTTATTGCACTGTATAAAATTCCTTATTTCAAAATGTAATTCTAGAATCCGCATTCCATCTTCAAAATCGTAATAAAACCTCGATGCATCTAACCTCCACGTGAAAAAAGGTTAGACAAAAATATAAAAAAGATTGCGACATGAAGGTAATCAGCCAATTACGATGATGACGTATTGAAACAGAAGGACAATGGAAAAAGTAATACGTAAGAGCCGAGCAATATCTTAATTCGCTATACACATGTCATATTTCGATGTAATCATACTCTAATTTCGTATTTGTAAACAAAAGATAGCGAAATAAAGTAAATGAAATGACTTACTAGTAATTCTTCTCCTCAACAGCGGGTGGTTCCAAACCAGCGACATCGTAGTAATTATTATAATTACTACTAATACTACTACTAAAATTTAATTGTTGTATTAACTTCGTCATCTTGGCAAATCGTAATTAAGCCTTGAAAATACTTGGGAAGAAAAACACGGTCAGCCCGTAAGGATCGCGAAATTGCGTAGTGCACACGAACAGTGATGAACACGAATCAAAGAAGTGTAAATTGCTTTGGTTTGATGAATAATCAACTTGAAGTGCGAGCGAAAGGTGTAACGATATTGTTTAAGAAGTCGGCTATTTACATACAAAACCCGCGCGGTACGCTACCATCTGAATTTGGTCGCATAACAAAATTTTTCCATTATGGCCACCGGATGCATGACGTTTCTATTCTACATAATCACGTTCCTTTACAAGTACTAAAACATTCTATAACTACTTTAAATTATTGATGACATAACCGCTTCTATTTTCCTTTAAAATGTTTGCTAAAAGATACTGAATAAAATAATTGATTATGAAAAGACAAGATCGCTATCCCTTTTTTTCACTGAAACGATTATGCGTCAAACTAATAAAAATCAATACATTCTTTGACAACCATGAGTTACCATGGAAAACGTTCCGTTCGTTCATAACAAAACGTCAACAAGAAACGTAGTGAAGTTAGTCGCAGTCCAATCGATTAGAGCTCGCCGTAATGCGTACATAACAACAGGCAAATCGATAAAAAGAAAACTTACCGATTACGAAAAATTAACGAAGGCATACTACTCGTTGGGGACTCGATATTCATTAACTTTTTTTTTATCATGTAACTGGATGCCGGTAAGGCATATAACGTCATAACTTCACTTTGATTTACACTGCACTGAAATAATATATTCCAATTAAGGAATGATTAGTTTTTTTACTGATTTGCACATTAAAATCGATTACACTTTTATGGATTTTTCTACTATTTAAATCTATCCTGGGTAACGACATTCAGGCTTGACGGCGTGTTCACGACTGGTGCTGAGTTAGTCGCCGCAGCGACAGTATAATACTATATAAGTAGGCTACCTCAATATATTTTTAGGGAGAATAGGGTAGAATACACGGGTGGACTTTTTATTCTTTGAATTCCAATACAATAGCATCAGAACAAATGGTTTGTAGGAAGAGGAAATTTAGTCTATGGTATCAACTACAATAAAATTCTTATTGGAATATGGTTACAGAAGTACATGCCTATAGATTTGAATTTAGAACATTTTAGTATTTATGTAGGTATAAAATTCAAATCGCGAACTGAAACTAAGCGACACTTTGTAAAATTTGAAAAGCGCCTGGTTTTTATAGTTATTATTGCGATCGATAAAATGTGTTTGCTAACAGATTTTGTGTAGGCGTAAAACCAGCTTATTATAGACTTCGGATTTCAGTACCTACTGGACAATTAACTTTTGAAATATCTTGTAGGCCACCACAGATTGCAATTAAACTAATATGCTTTGTTATCGATGCTCCCCTGTCTCTGCCATCATGTAGTTCCTTTCTCTCACGAAGCCCATAGGGCGATTAACATTGGAATATTATTTTTCTTTTTTTGCTTGACTTTCAAAAGTGTCTACTGTAGTCTATTTGAAATAAATGATTTTGACTTTGATTTCGATCAGTGGTTATATATTTATTCATCTCTCCCTCTACGCGGCCTTTTTAACTCAATGTCAAATGCAAGATATGTAGATACATGGAATTTATTTTTACTTAAACAAGACAAGTAGGTATAATCTTTGATACACGGCATGTATCAAAGACAGTAGGTACAGAAAAAGTATACGTTTCATAACCAATGTACCACAAATTGCTCTTTAATTTTTTCCAGGCGTTTAACTATACTAATATTATAAAGAGGTATTTGTAAGTTTGTATGTAGGGGGTAATCTTTGGAACCACTGGTCGGATTGCCAAAATTCTTCCACTGATAGATAGCTACAATGTTCCTGAGTGCTATAGGCTATAAAACATCACGCTACGATTAAATGGAGCCGAGCTGCGGGTGAAACCGCGCAAGAGTAGTTATTAAATTAATATAATGAATCCTTATTAATTCTAAATACTCGCCTAGTGTGTACCGTCTCAAAACTCCCGCACAAGCGCAATGGCCTCCTGTGACGTCACAATGTTTACACCCCCGCTCTCGCTCAGTCGATTGTTATGTTTGCGAAGCGATTTTAAACCTTATGACTTTCGTCTATTCGAACTTACAACGAAAATAACATCTATTTATACGATGTTTAGAAAAAATAATCGACATTTAAAGGCGAATTTGGCGTTGCATAGATTTTTTGGTTAGGTTGAAAATGGCATAGTAACACGACGCGACGTCTACTCAGAATTGCCTACGTCATTAGAAAGGACTGATACAATTTTAGGATAATTGCTTACTTAGAAACAGTGAATTTGCTTGCTTAAGTAAGTAATTGGGAAGATAAATATTATTTTTACATAATAATGATAAAACGGAGTCTTCTATTTTCTCTTGGGTAGGTACTTACTTTGATCTTATTTTGTTTCAAAATACTTACCTACCTACATCTTAAAAATGTGATGAC
Organism: Spodoptera exigua; assembly: GCA_902829305.4. Classification (NCBI taxonomy): domain Eukaryota; kingdom Metazoa; phylum Arthropoda; class Insecta; order Lepidoptera; family Noctuidae; genus Spodoptera; species Spodoptera exigua. Next base: position 2,255,419 of record LR824628.2, on the reverse strand, counting down.
GTCATAAGTGTGAGAGAGCCACGTTTCGGCACGAATGGAGTGATATCACGACCTCGCAGGAAATCGGCGTGAAACAACGCTTACTTTGTGTTTTTTGTGTGAATGAGGTACCGGAGGGTATTGGATTCGGGGATTGGTGATGTGCTATGCTTGGGCTGAGCACCGTCGTGTGGTCAATGTAGTGATCGGCAGTGACAACTTCTCGCGCCCAGCCTTACTGACCATGATGCGGAGCGAGAAGAATTGGAATGCCATCTCTGTTGTTTGGGGGTGGTGGGGATGGGGCGAGTGTGAACGAGTCTTCTCACGCCCCAGCCGTCACAGACAACATATCCCCAAAAGCCCACCAATGATCTTTTTTTGTACGCAACAGGTCGGCCAACGAGCAGACGGATTACCTGATGGTAAGCAATCAGCGCCGCCCACGGACACTCGTAAAGGGAGTAACGAGTGCGTTGCCGACATTTTTGGGTTTAGGGATTTGGAGGTTTGGGGATTGGGGAGAGGAGCGGGATTGGGCCTCCGATAACCTCACTCACACGGCGAAACACAGCACTGTGGTTTTTTCATGCCGGTTTTCTTTAAGGCCGTGGTATCACTCCGGTCGAGTCGACCCATTCGTGCCGAAGCATGGCTCTACCACACTTTTATTAAAACAGCCTGCCACTATCTCCCAAAACTACTGTAGCTCCTGTGCACCAAGATTTACAGTAGATACAACAAAGGAAACCCCGAAACTCGTTCCAGAGACATAAATCTTGACCAGGGTCTTGTATAGTTGGATCATCAACATCAGCCTATAAGTGTCCACTGCTGAGCAAAGGCCTTTTCTCACACGGAGAAGGTTTGAGCATTGATCATCATGTTTGCTCAATGCGGGTTGGCGATTTCAAACTTACAATTAGAAATTATAAGTCCAGGTTTCCATTTATTCAAAATTAGCTTCCACCCGCGACTTTGTTCGCGTGGAATAGTGAATTCCTGCAGATTTTTGGTTAAAAAACTATCCTATGTCCTTTCTCAAGTTCCAAACTACGTCTGTTATACCAAATTGCACAAAAATAGGTTCAGTAGTTTAGACACCACTGACATACGGTGAAGGATGTTTACCTTCACCGTATGTCAGTGGTGTCTAAATAACCATTGAAAGTACGTATAACTCGTAAAAAGTCACATTGGTACTTGCCAGGTTTCGGACCCTCATGCATGAGAAGCGGGCGCCTTAACCTCGGGGCCACCACAACAATAGTTGGATATCTAAACGAAATAAATCAGAAGATATTATTTGAGGAGAGTAAAACTATTCGCTACGTATTCCTAGCGCATTATCAGTGTTGAAACTGCAAGCACTGAAATAACAGGTGTTCTGTTATGGAAATATTTTTGTCCGTGCGATAAAGCACGGTTCTTGATTGTTGTAATCACTTCTTAGTATAAAACAAAGTCGCTTTCTCTGTCCCTATATCCCGGTATTCAAATTATAATTTTCCGCGTTAATACCCGCGTAAATATAATGTTGTTTAATGAATCTGGTTTTGAATTTTGAATCTTGAAATTATTGTCATCTATATTTAATTCGAAATACAAAAACTGGCTCAATGGTTTAGACCTAGACTAAAGAAAAGAAAAACCTTGTTTCGAAATAAGGCCGTTGTTAACTTAAAACCACCGCGTTTCTCCTCATGTTTCGAGCCAGGACTCCTTGATGCCTCGGGTGGAACATTAACCCTGTTCGGCCCCATCTATGGTCGACATCCCACACTAAGATCTCGTTTGTTTTATGAGAAAAAACCTGTCAATTTCTCTATGAGGTCGGCCAATGAGCAGACGGTTTACCTGATGGTAAGCAATCAGCGCCGCCCATGGACACTCGCAACAACAGAGGAGTTACGAGTGCGTTGCCGACCTTGAGGATTAGGAATTTGGGAGATTTAGGGATTGGGGAGGGATTTGGGGAGGGGAAGGATTGGGCCTCCGAAACACAACGGTATGGTTTGGATTTGGTAAAAATTCCAAAAAAAATGTTCAAGTAAATTTTATCCTTTCAGGGTTTCCTTGTTAAGTAAACTCAAAAGAGACTGCTAACTACACACTGAAATAAAACAACAACTGCAAAAAAAAGTATATCTTTATTTACTACGCACAATAAATAACTACTCTAAAACCTAACATTTAAACAACACCTATAAAAGAAATCATCATACTTTCGATTTTAAATACAAACAGTTAAGATTTTAAATCTAATAAATGATCAGATCACCATGTGGAATATAAGGGCCCACTTTTTTTTTGTGAGGAGAAAATCATTAAATTGCTTCTTCTTCTTCTCTCTGGAGGGAGTGCCAGACTCTTACTGACTAAAAACCCCCCTTTTCCTTCTCCTGCTCTGGGCCGAGGTCGCGGTGCCTCATTGCGCTTACCCCGCAACCCCGACTGAACATCAGCCCTATAGGGCCCCGTCTGTGGTGGTCTATTGGTTCTTTGAGGCGCGCGCAGAACGCTTCGCACCGTTCAAGTGCCCACTGCTGAGCAAAGCCCTCTTTGCACACGGAGAAGGTTTGAACATAAATCATCAGGCTTGCAAATAGCTTCACCAGAGGACTGACCGACAGACTGACATTATATCTTCAAAATTTTGTTTGACGTTCAAAAGTGCCTGTAAAGGTCTAATTGGAATAATTGATTTTTGACTTTTTTTGACTTTGCTCAAAACGGATTGGCGATTTCAATGTAAGGGTCTTATTTGAAACTAACGTACCAATATATGATGTTGATGATAATGATGATGACGACCTCTAGAATGGTAATTTCGATACATAATATGGAACTAGAACAGTAATAGTGATTTTCTTCAATAAATTCCCGTACACTTGCATCAACGATATCGACTTTGGTTTGAACAATACTGCAAGGGAATCATCAGAATCAACACAGCTAACAGAATCAGGTACTATGTTCTGAAAAGGCAGGTTATCCAAATTCAACTTTGTCTTCTTAGCCATAGCTTTCAAATTCACACTTGGATCATCACACAATACGTCTTTTGGTAATGGAAACGTTGCTGTTTCTGCTAAGATATCTGATGCTTTCTGGCAAGGGATTGTGAATGCTGGAAAGTTTGATATAGGGTTCATTTCTGATTGTCTTGAATTTGAGTGTTGCAAAGAATTCAAATTATTAGGGTTTTCTTTTGATCTGAATATTGGTATAAGGTTCGGTGTTTCCATAACTGGTTCTGGATGATTTTGTTCTTTTAATTTGTTTAAAGCTGTCGATATTTTGTTCAAAACATTGCTAACATCCGCTGTTTTATTCTTTTCTTCGCCTACATCCTTTTTACAAACATATTTTGGTTCATCCAACATATAATTTCTGTCATCAATGATCTCTTTTATATCTTTTAACCGATCATCCACAATATTCTCAAAATCTATAATTGGAATAGACAAAGGATCATCTTTTTCTCGCTCCTCTACATTGTCGATGACTTCTGTATCTGTGGCTTCATCATAGACTATAGTAGAGTCTTCTTTGTTCTCCATTTCTTCTGATAAAACTTGTTTGATTAATTTTATGACGTTATGTAGTTTATCTTTTTTTATTTTTGTATTGCCTTTTAGTAGTTGAAGCGCTGGTATTAATTGTTCCCATTTTGAGATTGTTGAAGGTGATGAGGTGGTGGTCACTGGATTCTGTGAGGTTATGTCGTCTATAGTCTGTGTTGTGACGTCCTGAAAAGTGGTTTGATTATTGATTAAAAAGATGTCCGCTTTTGCATCGCTCTTTATGATCACCATTAATTTAATTTATCGGTGGTTTTTTTTGAATTTCAATCGATAGACTGATTTTATAGAAATGTTTGAAAAAGTTGAAAGCAAGGAATCAATCTCCAGGTTTAATTAAAAGTCATGACATAATATGCGAAATTTTAGTAAAGCGACAAACTTTGGCTGTCGCCTTTTATGTAATCAGTACCTATATGGAAATGGCTGGAATCATCTTATATAACAATATTAAATACATGTTTACTCGCATTTTTCAAAATAATAGTCAATTCTTTATTTAAAAAATACATAAATTATAATTTACAATTCGACATGGAAGTACATTTAAGATTGTACCTATTAAAACAATAAAACTTAACATAAGAAAAAAAATACTCACTTTAAAAATGACAGTAAAAACAGCCACTAAGAAAAATCTCCTGAACATTTTTTACCAACATTCAATAATAAAATTGTATTTATTAAAAAATAAAATAACATTAAAGCACAACACACTTCGATTAAATTAAATTTATCAATAAACGAACCGATTATAATCGCAACACTTGTATATTTACTTTTATCGAGTAAATCGATTACAACAGTCGTATTTCATTAATATGTTACACTATGACATAATAAAGCGATGTCAGTCACAATTGTGTAAATTAAAAAAATAAAACGTCATTAGATAATTTCGCAATAACGCCTTGGTAGACCGGAGGTTAAGACGTCCGCTTCTCATGCATGAGGGTGCGGATTTGTAAGCCTTTTTTTTGTTAAGGAAAATCTTCATACTCAGCTCCCGCTCAGGGTCGGGCGGGAGGGAGTGTCAGACTCTTACTGACTAAAAACCCCATGTTCCTTCTCCGCCTTTAGGCCGAGGTCGCGGACCCTTATTGCGGTATATTATATTAACTTAACCGCAGTGATACCACGGCCTCATATAAAACCGGTATTAGGTTATTGTATGCCGAATCCTTCCCCTTCCCCTATCCCTCTCTAATCCTTAAATCTCCACAATCTGTCCATGGGCAGTGCTGATTGTTTACAATTAGAAACTCCAGCTTGATTTTCAGCCATATCACACAACAAAACCACGGCATTATGTCGACAAGTCAGTGTTTTTACCGGATAGCTCTTGTTTCCCCAATCACTTTCCCCATTCTTCAATTATCCTCATCCACATCCTTATTTCTCCAATCCTCAAAAGTATAATCCCCAAAACGCCTGCAACATACTTGCAAAAAATTTAAGTGTGAGAGAGCCATGCTTCGGCACGAATGGGTCGTCTCGACCGGAGTGATACCACGGCCTCACAGAAAACCGGCGTGAAACAACCACAACGTTGTGTTTCGCCGTGTGAGTGAGGTTACCGGAGGCCCAATCCTTCTCTACCCCCAATCCCTCCTCAATCCCTAAATCTCCAAATCCCTTATCCCTAAAAGGTCGACTACGCTGATTACTTACCATCATTTAATCCGTTAGCTCGTTTGCCGATCTACTACACAAAAAAAAATACTTCTAACTTTGGTGTTACAGGTGTCCATAAAGGCGGATTGCTTACCATCAGGTGATTATTGCAACGATCGTTGCTAAACTCCGGTAGTTGGTTGCGCACGTTGTCGGGGGCGAAATTTCGCTAACGAGCCAGATCGGTATTTGGTGGAATGAGTTCCAGCATGTTCTCATGGGGCGTAAAGGAAGTGACTACTGCCTTAACCAATGGCCGAGCTCGCTGCTTTCGCAATCTTTTTCTCTTTGAGGAGTGGCTGTCTGTCGAAGGTGCTTAAAGGACATGGAAGTTACAGGTGGTAAGGTGGTATCTGTTTCGGATTCATCGAGAGGAAACGTTTGGGTGTCTTCACTGCGAGGATCACCCGTAGGACAAGGTGGAGTCACCTGCTTGGGCTGAGTACCACCGAAACCTCAGTGAGCTCAGTCAGCGTCAATGAACAAGGATAGGTCGCCATCGGATCAGGTGCACGCGCGAGCGTTCGGTTCATCGCATTCCGCGCGGCCTCAAAGAACGTGTTATCGCAACAAATGGGATCGGCCGGGAGCAGAAAAAGGAACATGTGGTTTTTAGTCAGTGAGAGTCTGACACTCCTTATTCCTACTAGGGACGGGAGAAGTTTTCTTATGATTGTTCCTCCCTCATAAAAAGAGTTCTAATCGGACTTCACTTTTGTCAGGCTTTTGAAGTTTGTATGACTAAACAATACTATTTTTTTATCATAGAAAAGTTGCCCCATAATTTCAAGTTATTGCAAGTTTCTAGGTAACTTAGTTATTAAGAAATATTTGATAAAGAACCTTAATACCTACATTGAAATTATAATTATTTTGAAACGCATAAGTATAAATATGGGCAGAAAATGTCAGGAAAGTACATTCTATTTTCTTCTTCCGAAGTGAATTCTAAAAAAAAAAACTAAAAAAAATGAAATTCTTCGCTATTGTCTTGGTTGTGGTACAGGCTGTTCTTATTCAGGTAAGTTTTTTTTTATTAAATTCAAAAAATTAATAATGTATTCAATGGAGGAATGGTTATTCCCGAAGTGTTGAACAGTGGGGTTCATATTTAATGGACAGTTGGCGAATAAGGCTGTGTATGTGTATTTAATTCCAACAAGGTATAACTCTTATTTAATTGTTGTTCCGAATCTAGGTGTAAAACGCTCGTGAATTTTCTTTATAATAATGTTTTTTTTTTGTGTGTAAAACATGTTCTTATTAGGTGCACAATTAACAAAGCTAACCAGACATTTTGTTAATTCATTTGTAAAACAAAAACCGAACAGTACGGAGTCTAAAAATGAACCCGATGCATCATACCAATTACAAACCTCGTTGTTCTTAAGACAAGGTTACTTACATCATCATCATAAGCCTATAAGTGTCCACTGCTGAGCAGGGTCTCTTCTCACACGGAGAAGGTTGAAGCATTAATCACCGCGCTTGCTCAAGGCCTTGAACTTATAGTTAGAAATTATAAGTCTAGGTATCCTTACGATGTCCCATAGGGCTGACGTTCAGCCAAGGTTGTTGAGAAACCGCGTTGAGGCACCGCGGCTTCGTCCTGGAGAGGGAACCCCCCGTTCCGTTTTTAGACAGAAAGAGTCTGACACTCACTCTCACTAACCTGGGCGGGGAGAAGCTATTAGATGATTAACCTCTACAAAAAAGGTTTCCCTACGATATTTTTCTTCACCGTAAGCTAGTGGTGTCTAAATAATCATATAAAGTACATAATATTCGGAAAGTAACCAAACCTGAACCCTCATGCTCCGAGCCACCACGACTATCTATATATGATTACTTATTAACCAAATTTTCTTCTTTTTCTTCTTCTAGAACGCCTACAGCCAGTGCATCAGGGGGGCCTACTCTCCGTTGGTCTCCGCTCCCGTGGCCCTGACCACTGTAGCCCAACCAAGTGTAGCCGCCAGCCTTGCTGATACCCTCTCCCTGCTTACCGTCAGTAGCCTTTTGTCTGAAACTCTTCCGTTAAACCCCAATGTGGTAGCTGCAGTCCCCGTTCCAGTCCCGGTAGCCGCTGCATACCCTTCTATAGCCTATGGTGGTTGCGGATGTGGTTACAACGGACTTGGATATAGCTACATTCTTTAAATTTCTCAATGATGGTCTTTAGGGGCATGCCATCCCCCCAAGAGAAATGGTAGACACGCTAGCCATATCAATTGGATAGAAACATCAATAACTGGACTTGAAAATACGATTTTGTCGTAGTTTCGTGAGGCATATTAAAACAAATTATTTTGACGGAATAACTTGACCGTTTCAATACTCGATGGGGGCTCATATTCATTGAATTGGCTGCGTGACGCTAACCGCGTCGTGTGTTGCTCAATGCAATAATTATGAGCTCCTAACGTGGCTCGAAATGAGTCGGGATATCTCGTCAAATACGTATAAGAGTAAGCCGTGGCTTAACTGAAGCAATTATGAAATCTGTCATTTTCAAACTTAGATTTTTCTCTTCACTTACATTTGACTAGCGTGACTGCCATTTAGTTCTTAGCAAAGACATCATGTACTAATCTGCCTTTGTTTAATAGATTTTTAACTTTATCCTTTTGTGATAAAGTTGATAATTTATTAAAGTTTGATAGATTAGGGTAGTTTGGCGTGCAGGGTTGAGAAGTTGTTTGATAAACTAACTGTTTTTTTAAGTTTTACATAATGACTGTAAATGGTAATCTGTTGATTAATTTACCTAAATAATATATTGCTATTGATAGTAATATTTTATGATAATAATATCTACAGTCTACCCTTCTTCACATACGAAAGTTTGCCACAAACGAACCACAAAAAGATATTCTGTAATAGGTCAAACTACTTTTTAATTGCATTTTAAAGAGTTAAAAAAACAATAGCTTCAGGAATTTTAGACTAAACAAATTTAATCTTTCGATTTTTTTCGCGGTTAGAAGTGTTTTTTCTAGACAAAAGAAATAAAGCGCCATCTAGTTTTTTGTGTTTAAATATTTTTTTGCTTCTCTTCTACCGTGCGTTGTCGCTTTATGAAACAACCTGTATGTGTAATAATATGTTCTGAAAAGCATTATACAAAAAAGCTTGAATAATAATTTAAAAAGATAAGTTTGTAGATTTTAAAAACTAACCTCCTTTGATTTCGTAAATTTCTTAAAACTTTTAACGTTCTAAAAATAAAACCATTTTCTTTTTTACATAGCTAAATGTACAGGGGGTTTTAACCATGACATTCAAAGTAAGACTGTTTTAATCTTACTTCAGTGTGGGAAAGAGAAAGAGCTATACAAGTGGTCTAGCTTTGTCTCTTACTTGTACTTGTAGTTGCTTTATGAAACAAATTCAGTCCCCCTTATTATGAAACAAGATTTATCTTCAGTCTAAGGTCTCGCCTCTCGCGTATTTCGTTTGTCGTACATTACAGCATCAAGTCGTGTGAACGGCCGTGCAAACATAAACATATGAACATCACGAGCAATGTATGACGAACCGCACAACGCGCCGCTTAAACGAGGCCTTAGTTTAAACAATTGAGTCAGGTTTTGTATTTTGAATCTTATTATCGTCTACTTTCAATTTAAAATACAAAAATTGGCTCAACGGTTTAGACCTAAAGACCTTGTTTCGTTATAAGGCCGCGTATATCTATTCCATGAGATTAATATTATCTATAGAACCAATCGACTTCATATTTTTTTCTTTAAAATTAATATCTAACTATTGGTTTAGTGTATATATATCTACATATTTATATTTATCTATATTTTGTATTTGTGTAGACATTTACTTGTATGATTCAAGTTAGTGAGGAGTGTGAACTATTCGAGAAAAACTCGACTAATTTCAAGTCATACCGGGACCCATATTTACGAGCTGCGCAGTATCCGCGGTGGGTGACTTTATGAGCTTTTCTAGTATAGTTCACATGAGTCAATCGTACATTTCAAACAATTTATGTATCTGCATTTTTATGTGTGTATTTATATCATCTGTGTTTCCAAAACGGCTGGACCGGTTTTAATGTGTTTCGGTTTGTTGGTTCATTTAAACAATTAATTGGAAAAAATGCTTGCTGACCAATAAACCTAACTTCTAAAAGCGAAAAGCCATGAAGCCAAAAAGTTCTGAATAAACTTTTCAAATAAGTATACCTACACATACACATTTTAATTCAGTGTTTTTTCAGTTATCCGATCCGATGATGTCCTAAAACAAATTTGCTGACTATTTTTCTTTCGCAGTAGGTATACTAAAAAAGTATATGTTTTTTTTGCAATTATTGTGTATTTAATTTATGATTTTGTTTTGTTTTATATAAGTATATATGAGGTATTACTATGTATTTCTTTGGTATGAAATATATTACTTATGTGTTTAATTGACTTGTATTATTTTTGTATGGTCCCCCAATGGTGTAATACTCAATACTCAATATATTTATTGCATTTTACAATGTGAACTTAGGTGGTAGGGTACATAAAGATTTACATACTTATATTAGTTTAGGAGCATTGTGGACCCTGTCGGGCATAACAATAGTAGTATTTTTTTTTCTGAGGAGGGCTAGTATAAATATATGTTTACAATTTTTAATTATTTTTATGTAGATAGGCTTATATAACTTATAACTAATTGAGTACAAATACATTATAATTGTTATTAGGTATAGATTAAAGTAATCTTGGTGTCTTCAAGGCCCGAGTGAATAGGTTGCTTATAAGTAGGCATGCTCCATCGTAGGTCGCATCATCGTTTACCACCAGGCGTGATAGCAGCCAAATGACTGCGCATTCCGAAATAAAAATAAAATGAACTTTCATGTGCCGTGACTTCATGAGACACATTAAATAACTACCTTTTGACCGCGACTCCGTTCGTGTGAAATAGTGACTTCGTGTAGATTTTTGGAAGAAAACAATCCTATGTCCTCTCTTGAGTTCCAAACTATGTCTGAAATTTCACCGAAATCGGTTCAGTATTTTAGGAGTGAAGATAAGACAGACAGATAGACAGATAGAATTACTTTCGCATTTATAATGTTAGTTTGAATGAAAGATTTGTTCGTTCTATTTTTTCTTTAGTTTGTTCTATTTTTTTTCACAAGAATTACTTGATAAAATTGTCACTTTTAATTTAATTTCATTTTTTTTATTTGGAATTGGTATTTGTGCACGTACCCGTTGTGGGAAGCATTGATTAATGTGTAGCGACATCTAGCGCACTACATAAACAACAGCACCAATCACGAGCAAGTTTCTACATCGCGCTATAAGAGTTTTCAACACAATTAGCACCCATACAGATATCCCGACAACAACCGTCGGGCAGTAGCCCACCAGGCACGAACACCTCGCCTGGTCGGAGGATCCTCCCTTTTCAATGGAGGATGAGGGACTTTCCACCCTGTTCCTCATACCTCTAAACTGGTGACCCCGAACATGAACATCAAGCAGCCTTCGTGCAACTACTTCATAGCCATGACGTCATCACTTCCTGGAGCTTTCAAGCAGCGAATCCTACAGTCAGCAGCTTCCACGGCTACAACGGGTTCCCTGACCACCAGCATGCAGCCAATGCGCATTCCTGGTCAGCACCTACAGCCTCATCAGCAACTTCGGCACAGCGTACTGCACCGGCCGGTCAGCAAGCAGAGACGTACTCCCTCTCCTGGTCGACGCAGCAGCTAGCCACTCTTCAGCACTGCACCACCCGACTCACTGGGCATCTTCGCAGACAGATTCGACGCACTGAAACCATCAACTGCCTCGACAAGCATCTCACAGACGTCTCAACCAGCTAACGACCTCCGGTCTCGGAGGGGAGTGATGTAGCGACATCTAGCGCACTACATAAACAACAGCACCAATCACGAGCAAGTTTCTACATCGCGCTATAAGAGTTTTCAACACAATTAGCACCCATACAGATATCCCGACAACAACCGTCGGGTAGTAGCCCACCAGGCACGAACACCTCGCCTGGTCGGAGGATCCTCCCTTTTCAATGGAGGATGAGGAACTTTCCACCCTGTTCCTCATACCTCTAAAAATGGATCACGCCTGCTCATGAACTTTAAGCATTCATCCGGACATCTCCAACAAACATTTTTTTTTTACAACGTGTCTCTGCATTGTTTTCACATAAGGGCACAAAAATGTATACTAAATGTTATATTAGTGAAATTGTAAAGTATTTTTTTTAACAGATTAACGATGGAGTTTCTTACTCGTTCTTCTCCATTCGAATCTACAATTTGGAATGAACACCTAGCTTCACGGACGAACAGACTACTTTTCTATTTTGACGTTTCAAAAGTAACTATTTATGGTTTAGTTGGAATAAATGATTTTGACTCTGACTTTAAAATACCGCCCACGGTTTTGGATAGAATAACAAAATGTCTAATCAACTTCATCAATTTTCATTTATACACGTATATAGTTTGTAGTTCAAAGTAAGTCCAAAGGTAAAAGTTGATTGGTCAATAAGCGCCATCTACCTCCATTTTATATCCTTACTCGAAGCGAGTAAGGATGTACTTTGATACTAAGTTTCTACCCATAGAGATTACTAGATGGCGATAGTATCACTGTTTTTTAACCCCCGACGCAAATAGAGGGGTGTTTTAAGTTTGATGTGTCTGTCTGTCTGTGGCTATAGTTGATAATAAAATGTATGTATCGGTCCCCAACGCCACGTTTTCTTTTAATTATTACTTTTTTAAGGAATATTAGATTTTATTGTCGGGGTGTTCTAAATTTTAATTTACTATCATCTAGTCTCGCCCTATGTACATACACATCACACCCAGACCCGGAACTACAAATTGTGGACCACACAAAGTTTTTATATTAAGTCGGCAAACAAAGACCTGATGATAAGCCATCAGCGCCGCCCATGGACAGCAACAGAGGAGTTACGAGTGCGTTACAGACCTTTTAGGAATTAGGGATTTGGATTTTTAGGGATTGAGGCGGGATAGGGGGCGGGAAAGGAATGGGCCTCCGGTAAACTCATTCACACGGCAAAACACAACGCTGAGGTTGTTTCACACCAGTTTTTCTGTGAGGCCGTGGTATCACTCCGGTCGACCCGACCTATTCGTGCCAAAGCTAGGCTCTCCCACACTTAAATAATGATTCCGAAAAACAGTAAGTTTTTTCATAGGTACATGCTTCATTGTACACATTCCAGATAGTCTAAGGGGACCACAAAGTTTTGTTTTAAGTGTAGAAAATCACCATGTGGAATAAAATCATTGAGGTGGTGGCTCTTTGAGGCAGGACACGATTTCTAAGGCTTTGTTTACATACAGGCGGGATGTCGTGCGTTTGTCAGCAGACCAGATCATCGCCAGCAGGGGTTGCGCGGTAAGCGCAAATTTTATTAAATATTCTAAAAAACAAATAATAAAATTACTTTAAACAAAGTAAATTTATTTTTTACTTTCGGTATTTTTGGTTTAAAAATTATTTTATTTCACCATTTTAAGTCATAGGCAGAGAAAGCTAGGGTGCTTCTCAAAAGAGAAGACGACGGCTACTTGAGACCCAAAATCACGGTAATGGCAATCGTTGAGGAATTCCCTCGAATGTCAATGACCTCCATCATCAGGTAGGTATACTGCTGACCTTCATTATACATAATCCATAAAAGTGCAAAGATCTCATCAATATAAATGAATTAAGTCCAAACACATTATAATTACTCCAAATAGTCAAAGAGATCCCACGACGGTCTTCCGGCTCCATCATCACAATTTACTGCATAACTTCATTGTAATCCATAAGGGTGCAAAGTCCAAACACGAGGTAGTTTCTGTTAACCGTTCAGGAGTTGCCTGAGCTGTCCATCGTTCTCATCATCAGATCCTTAATGACAGTCAAGACCAATCTTGGTGCAGAGTGCTCACCAATACGAATCATTCAAGCCCAAACACAAGGCAACCAGTCCAAACAGTCAAGGAGATCCCTCGACTGTCTTCTGGCTCCATCATCAAGTCGAGTACGAACATTGGCAAGTTGTAGCGTTGGCAAAAGCCTACTTAAACCATATGCAAAAGCACCACTCGCCCCTACAATTTTTAAAAGTTCCTCTCGTTTTCTCTGGTCTTCCATCATCAGATCCTGATTTCCTTATCATGGGACCAATCAGAGACGGTCTCCATTCCAAAAAAAAAAAAATATCAAAATTGGTTCATAAATAACGGAGATATCGGCGAACAAACATAAAAAAAGCATATACGGTCGAATGGAGAACCATCCTCCTTTTTGGAAGTCGGTTAAAAAGTTTCGTGTGAGATTATATGCAAACCTGAAGAAGAGTATTTTTTTATAAACGACCCTAACTGCATCGTGTTGTAGGTACATAACCATTGCCGCCCATGGACACTCTTAACTCCAAAAGTTTAGTTTCAAGTGCGCTGTCGGCCTTTTGTGGCATGTTAGGGATCAGACTATTTGGGATTCGCTTTTATTCTGTATGACACGTTATCACTAGCTAAGCCGGCCCATTCGTGCAGTAGCATAGCTAGGCGCATAATTTGATTGAGTTTTATAACTAAGTAAGAATTGCAATAGTTCTGTAATTTATACAGTCAGGTTTTTGAATAGGACAAGCCCTTCCTAATTTATTGCAACTCCTGTGTAAGTACTAGGATCTACAGTAGACACAACCTAATAACACCGAAATACTGGAGTCTGGCGCATTTCAGGGACATGAATAACTGCCTTGGACCCCGCAAAAAATAAATCAAAAGCTAACCAAAATAGGTTCCAATTCCTTTGATTAATTAAATGCAGGAAAAAATTACTAAAGGCACTGGTCTTCCCATTGCAACCCAAAAACAGGAAGAATAAAACAATAAATGTAACAACAACAACAAGAAATAATTTATTTAGAAAAACACAATTTACACCACTTGTGACACTACTCCGCATCCAGTGTTCACAACAGCTGATCCTGATGAAGGAAGCGCGCCATCTAGCGTCACCGTACCGTAAACCGGAAACACTCCTTTAACTTTTATACTGCCACCTATCGGCAAGTCTCCGGAAACTGTGATGTCACCGAATTGTAAAGATGGTAGTATTTCAGTGATGATTGGAGAACCAGCGAATGATTCTGGAATAAGCTGGTTGCAAGGATTCGTTGGTCCTTGATAGCCAAGTGGAAGGCATGTGGTTTTCTGCAAAAGAGTTAAGAGTATTTTAGGAGTTGATACAGATCAAATAATATAAAATAATTGCTTTTATCTACGCCAATGTGATCACCAGACAACGTTTTTTTAGTCATCAATGTAACACTCTGCATAAGGACCACTGGCTATAAGAATGTTAGGCTGTAGTCCTTAATGCTAAAATTATTGGCTTTGTCACTAACATTTTAGCTGCTAACTACGCTGCTATGGCCTAAACTAGCCATGAGAATTATTTAAAATATTATGTACATGATATGAAGACAATGGAGAAAAAAAATGAAAATTCATAAAAAAAAATGTTTGTGATCAAATTAATATATCGATTTTATAATACAATAATGGTTTTGATTATAAATTAATTGCCAAACACAAATAACAAACGAAAATACACTCACCTGAAAAACAACAGCTACAAGGCAGAAAAAGAAAATTCCTTTACACCACATCGTGTTACTATAAAAATATAACTGTAAATACAAATCGATTGTTTCAAACTTTTATATCGATTATTTACGAAATCGATTATCTGTATACTACATCATTTTTTCGTTTCGATAACTTTCTGAAGTTACTAAATCGTTAGTTAACTTTTTTATCTACTTTTAATACATAGAAATGTTACATTTATTATGTATCTTATCTCTAATACATACCACGTAATATTTATTATCTAACCACATTACTCTTTCCCGATGTTAACAGAAGTCATCATAATCACCATCATCAGTCTATAAGTGTCCACTGGTGACCAAGGGCCTCGTCTCACTGAGAAGGTTTGAGCATTAATCACCACGCTTACTCTAGACGAGTTACCGATTTAAAACTTATAATTAGAAATTAAAAGTCCACGTTTTCTCTGCTCACAATGTTATAGGACAGATGTTTCAATAATGTTCCACGGTTTCGGCCCGGTGTAGGAAAAGGAACGGGTTAGTTGTTAGCCAGTAGGAGTCTGAAACTCCCCTTCGTCCAACCCAGGGCGTGAGAAATCTTTTGATTATTTTCCCCTCAAGTTTGCTCACGATGTTTTCCTTAACCATAATGCCAGTGGTGTCTAAATGATCTTAAAAAGTATATCGAACTCGGTATAGGTAAATTAGTACGTGTTAGTTCTCATCTTGACATTTTACAATTAAAGTTAAGAAACATTTTATTGAATGTTTGTATTTTTGGAAAAACGGTATTTTCCACGCACTCTTAGAATATAGAGGAGTTTAAAATTCGTTGGCTTGAATTTGTTAAATCGTGTCGAGGTGGCCTATACATAGTGCTTTCACGGGGAGCAAAATTATGTTATTATTCTATCTCCTTCTTTTCTTCGGTCCTTATTTCATCAAATTTGTTGCATTCATTCTAAAAGAATTGAGGAATCATGATTGATTGATGATCATACACAAATCTGTTTACTTTTTATATTAGGTTCGTAGAGTGATTTACAATGTACCCTAATCCCTCATAAGCTATGTGGTGTAAGATTTGATCTAAGATTAAAATTATTGATTGATGTTATAATGGAATCTCTCACTATCTTCATCACTATTAGATTAGGTACAAGTTGTCTGCAGCTAAATGATGGCAACGACTTTGTAATTGACCTATTAGAAAGGACATGTTTCATTTAGTTCCTGCGACAGATTGCAAAGTTATTTTGTATGCAGGGCAGGTAAGAAAATAAAGATTAACTCAGTACAGACATTAATTACTTTTTGGCTATAAAGTATAAACAGCTTCAAGTTTATCAGAGAGCGCTACTGCGTCACTACATCACATTCAGACCCGGATCAATATTTTGTGAATCACACAAAGAATTGTTCTGTAACTCGAACTCTCTACACCTTCCACTGCAGCCGGTTGTTCAGCCACCGCATACTCAGTGGTGTTTCTCTACTACAAAATTCTAATTTAAGTATCATGTCATGTAGTATTATTTATGTTTGCTAACATGACGCTAGACCTAAACAAAAGTGCATAGCTGACATTCTTTATACATAACACTCAATTAAAAGAACGAACGAACGTAGCATTGTTTTGCGCATTTAACAAAAAAAGAAAATAAATCACGTACCTAAAAGTGTTGCATTATTATTAACTCTTACTGCAACGTCGCGACATCTACTGACCAGACGCAGAAAACTTGTTCTACAGTAAAATCAACATTTAATCATAGATGGTGTTAGGAATACAATAAAATGGTTTTGTTGCTAACTATTTAATAAGTTATTTAGGAGTTTAGATGGATGAAAAAAATATGCAATTTTAATTAATAGTAACTAGATGTAATTATGGTAAGGAAAAGTAAAGCCAAAACAAACAAAATAAATTTCTTACGTTACACAAAACAAAATAGAAATCAGTAACCACATCCACACGAGCATTGTCCATTAATAGACACGGCTCCAGCAGCAGGCACGGCGCCACCAAAGCTCACAGCGCCCATGATGGGGACCTGACCACCGACAGCAGTAGTACCGGAGACTGGCAGCTCACCAAGGACCGCCACGTTGCCTTCACCGGCGCCGCCGTAAGCAGCGCCTCCGTATGCAGCAGCAGGAGCAAATGCGCCACCATAACCAGATCCGATGGCACCAAGACCAAGAGCACCAAGACCGAGGGCACCACCACATGGAGCAGCAGGAGCGAGCAGAGCAGGAGCAGGAGCTAAAGCTGGAGCTCCACACCCGCAGCCAACACCGCCGAGGTACTGACCGAACACTACCTGGACCAAGCAAGCTTGGAGGCAGATCAACAGAACAGCGAATCTAGTCATGTTTGATGTTCGTTTGTGTTCAACGAGGAGCTGAAGACTGAATGATGTTCCTACCCGGTACCTCGTTTATATTAGTGCAGAAATGCCTAATTTCAAAATTGAAGTACCTATTTCTAGTTTTTTAACTATTAGAAAATTTGCTATCAACAAGTTTAGCAAGGTTTTATGAAATTGCATTGATTAGTATTTACTTATTGTGAACTTCAAATAGTAATATTATTGCTTAATATGAATAAAAACCCTAAATCGGCACGTATGCCAATTTTCATTCTTGTAAAAACATTGTTAACTTCAATTCTTTTGATTTGAACAATCGTTGTTTAAAGAAAGTTCTGATATTTTCTAAGGCGAAGGTTCACAAACGAGCTGATGATGGCAATAACGGAGGAGTTACTAGTGCATTAGCGACTTCTTGGGGATTAGGAGTATTGGAAGATTTGGGAAAAGGAAAGAATTGAGTCTCAAGTAACGTCACTGACACAGCGAAACACAACGCTGAGGTTGTTTCGCTCCATTTTTCTCTGAGGCCGTGGTATTACTCCGAGTGTATCTATTCGTGCCAAAAGAACTTGAATTGAAAAAAGAAGCGATAGACATAATTTTAATACAAGAGGCAAAGATAGGCTGGCTATGCCACGATTCCGTCGAATTGTGTAGACAGGCATACTACAAACTTTCAGATTATATTGAGGATAAGAATGTCTGGCAGCTTGTTGATTCGGCTCCACTGGACAATAATTAAATATAGTCAGTAGTTAACTAAAATTCTCAAAAATAATGAATCCTTAATTTATATATCCAAAGAGTTTATATAGGTATAGAAGCACTCTTAAAGATTGTGAATACGCATAATAATATGTGAGTGCTATGTTCGAGACGACAAAGGATTAAAATTTAATGATAGATCCCATCATTTGTTCTTTTTTTACCACTTGTCTCTGCATTGTTCTCACATAGGGGTACAATAATGTATCCTAAATGTTATATTATTGAAATTGTAAAATATTAAAAAAAAAAAGAGTAACGATAGAGTTTCTTGCTCTTTCTTCTCCATTCGAATCTACAACTTGGAATGAGCACCTAGCTTCACTGACGAACAGACTGACAGACTACTATTCTATTTTGACGTTTCAAAAGTACCTATTTATGGTTTAGTTGGAATAAATGGTTTTGACTTTGACTTTGACAAAGCGTGCTCCCTCACAATTTTGGGATCTCTTAGGGATTTGAGCAGATCAGAGGGAGATTTTAGGGTTTTTTAAATAACAATAGACGATAGACGGCGTTACTGATGCGCGCATATGCAAGCCAACAGTGTGCTTACCTTGCGTCGGATGCATACTCTCTGAGAATCTAAAATTTTCCATCACCTTGTTTACTTGAGATTTGAGACGAAGTTATATGCCGTCTTTGGCAAGGGGTATTTTGATTTTCTCTGTGTTGGTATTACGGAGGTAGGGTGGAGAAAATTTGCTGATAGCAAAAAAACACTTGGAAATGCGGTAGATGTGCAGGTAGCTTTCGATCCTGTTCTTCTAAATGCAAATCATCTTTAGATTCGGGCACCATTAGAGTGCTCGAAATATATATTATTTATATGTATGTATATTAGAGGTGAAGAGATTATCCAAATGGGCATTGATATTAGTCAAGACCCCCATATATTTTATAGGGCCCCATCTGTAACGGTCTATTGGCTCTTTTAGGCGGCGCGCGGAGCGCTACTGGTTCTGGTCGGGCGGCGAGCTACCCTTACTCGCCGCGCTTATTGTGGCCGGAGATCGTCTCTCGATCCCCGACGCCCGGATTGTCCTACTGCGGCGGCTAGGGCGTGAGGAGGAGGCTAGCTCCCTCACGCAATCCGCCTCCTGCTTTGCGAGCATAACTGCTTCACAGAAAGAGGAAACCGCGTCCCAGTTCCTCTCGCTCCGCACCATGACCTCGACTAAGGCTGGGCGCGAGAGGTCGCCGCCGCCAATCACTTCCCTGAGGACACGGCGGTCCTCGGCCCAAGAAGGGCACACTACCACCAAATGGTCCACCGTGTTCTCTATGTACCACACAACGTGTTGCGGTTTCGATTATAGCGTCTATGTGAAAATTTATGATTGTAAACACACCTACGACACAGGAGAAAATCTTAATGTGATGCAATATAAATAAAAATCAGTACTCAATAATTATTTTAAAAACGAATTGATAAATTTGCCACTAGAAACTATAATTATTAAGGACTTGGAATTCGAACGTGAATACAAATTAATTTTATTAGTTATTGAAAAACATTGGCCATGCTGCTCTGCAACGTGTGGCGGCTTAAATTCCCGCAAGGAACACAATGCGTTTTTTTAATTATTTATTTGAGTGCCTTTGACCTCTATCACGCCTGATGGAAAGCAATGATGGGGTCTAAGGTGGGACACGCAAACTCAAAAAATACCTATTGACTTGCCTTGGAAATCCCTAAATCGTAGGTCTTCGGGAACAGCGATGCGGGGAGAGATGTGATCCAAAAAATGTTGTTTTGGCTCTATAGGTGGTTTGTGTATGTTAAATTGTGTGTTGTAAAACGCGGGAATTCCAAATCGTCGTAAAATATTCACATGTAAGACCCAGACAATATCAAAGATCCCAAGCACGAAACTTTCTTTCAGATTTTTTATTTCTACGTTTTTATGTACCTAATAATAGGTATTACATGTAATCATTTAATATGTGCTGTTTCGTTTCGTCCGGCCTTAGGTACTTGGGTTCTCAACGTTTTGTATACGATTCATTCTGATTCATTAATGTGCTTTACTTCTCGTGCCCAATCACCCCCGGTTTCCGAAAGGCCGATCGATGTTAAAATCAATTTAATCTCTTGTCAAGTCATCTGATTGGTTGACTGAATTATCAACAACCAATCAGATGACATGACAAGTGATCTTTTTTAAATTATTTAATTGGTCGGCAAACGAGCCGGTTTACCTGATGGTAAGCAATCAGCGCCGCCCATGGAGGAGTTACGAGTGCGTTGCCGACCATTTAGGGATTAGGGATTTGGAGATTTAAGGATTGAGGAGGGATTGGGGGCGGGAAAGAATTGGGCTTTCGGTAACCTCACTCACACGGCGAACACAATGCTGTGGTTGTTTCACGCCGGTCTTCTGTGAGGCCGTGGTATCACTCCGGTCGAGCTGACTTATTCGTACCGAAGCATGAATCCCACACTTAAAATTTAATTTAACACAATTTGATTTAACAGGAGATTACCTTATTTTAGCGTTGACAAGCCTTTCAGAAACCGGGTGTTAGTGACTAACCCTTTCCTTCCTTGCGCTTGCATTCGTCAAACCGGCTGAAGAATGCCCGGGGTCAAAGATTGTTACTTATCATAAATGTGCCTAATTAAGTGTAACATTCGGGATTGCGAATAATTTGATGAGAGATTTTTCTTTTTGAGGGGAAAAGTCATCATGTCACTTATCTCACCCTGGTAGTTAAAGTTCTCATCTATCCCGGAAAAGCGAGTGCAAATTATGCCATCAACGTATTATAATTATATCATATGTTACATATTCTGGACTCCAATCAACAGCGGGAAGAGTGAGAAAAAAATTTTCTGTCTTCCAATTCATCTTTACCCCACAACTTTTCAAATTATATTTTTTTAGGAAATTAAATTGGTTGTATATAAATATTTGAAACATCGTTTTTTTGGCCCGAGCGAATTGGTTGTTTAAGAGTAGGCGAGCTCCATTTTAGGTCATTATCATCACTCATCACTTGCAAACGGTAAAAACGAAACAGGATGCCAACAGGATAAAAAAAAACAATTGCTCTTCTTGGAATAGAATTTTATTTCGAGTTTTCGGTATGGTTTTCAATAGACAAATTATGCACTATTTTAGGGATTCGACTCGTAGTAAAATAGACATTGGTATTAGTATTGTCACCTTAAAGGCAACCACAAGAACATTTGCCAGAGATGGACACTGAACCAGCTGCAGCTACGGGACCACTGAACTTGACAACACCCATGATGGGGACCTGACCAGCGATAGCAGTAGTACCGGAGACTGGCAGCTCGCCAAGGACCGCCACGTTGCCTTCACCTGCACCGCCGTAAGCAGCGCCTCCGTATGCAGCTGCAGGAGCAAAAGCACCACCATAAGCAGATCCGATGGCACCAAGGCCAAGAGCACCAAGACCGAGGGCACCACCACATGAAGCAGCAGGAGCGAGCAGAGCAGGAGCAGGAGCTAAAGCTGGAGCTCCACACCCGCAGCCAACACCGCCGAGGTACTGACCGAACACTACCTGGACCAAGCAAGCTTGGAGGCAGACCAACAGAACAGCGAATCTAGTCATGTTTGATGTTCGATTGTGTTCAACGAGGAGCTGAAGACTGAATGATGTTCCTACTTGTAGACCACGTTTATATAGTGCACGAGTGTGTTATCAGAACGACTCAAGCTGTTGTCTATGTTCTACTGAAACAAAGCCCTCCATAGCAAATATTACAAGGTCACGTCACTTACACAACACACACTCGCATTTCTCCATTACTCGCACAGCTACTGATAAACGTTTGCAAAGTTTATTTCAAAATTCACTACATCGCTCGTGGCCGCAACAGAACTAGATAAGGAACACGTTTCACTATAAATACTTGATCGATTCTTGGAACCATCATAGTCAAGTTTGCTTTAACACAAAGTACAATGGCCGCCAAAGTTATCCTCGTCCTCTGCGCTCAGGCGCTCTTCGTCCAGGTGGCATTCAGTCAGTGCCTTGGTCGTGTCCCTGCTCCTGTCCTACCCTGCCCTTCTGTTGTTGCACCGAGCTGTGCTGGTAATGGTGTGATTGCTAATGGATGGATCGGTAACGGTCTGATTGGTACCGAATGGATTGGAAACGGTTTGATTGGTAATGGATTGGAAATCGTCCCCACCAGTGGCGGTGGACTGGCTGTGAGCAGTAGCTCTAGCATTGCTCCTAGCGGTCTCTCCCTAGCGTCTGAGAATGTGTTTGAGGGTGCTCTGTCCGTGGCTGGTGAGCTTCCGTTCGTGAGTGCTGTGGCTCTGGAGGGCGCGCTGCCCAGTGCTGGTGCTGGCGCCGTCAACTACAGCTGCGGTAACGGTGTCACTGCTATCGAGAGCATCGCTCCTTCTGCTGCTGCTGCTATTGCTCCTGCGGTAGCAGCTGCGGCTCCTGCTGCTGCTTATGGCGCTGCAGCACGCTATGGTCTCGGTGGCTATGGACTGGGCGCTGCTGGAATCTCTCCTGTCGCTCTCGGATTCGGCTATGCAGGACGCGGATGCGGTTGTGTCGTTTGATGAGACAAAATAATAACCGAACCACATCCTGCTGGACAGTATAGGTTTGAAATAATAAACTGCAATGACTAATTTGGTTGTATTATTTAAACCTTTTTTATTACAAATAAATCTATTTACAACTAAATCTTCAACAATATATACTTTCTGCCCCGCACATCAAAACTTTGGAATTATCTTCCTTCGTCGTTATTCCCAAACCGATACAACCTTCAAATCTTCAAGAAACGAGCATACTCCTTCCTACTCCTGACTCCTCTGGTGCTGCCATGGGCAGCGCCAATCGCTTACCATCAAGTATACGTCTGCTTGTTTACCTCCTGTTCCATAAAAAAGAAGTAAACTTTTATAACATCTTGACACTCAACTTGCACTTTTTGCAAAATCTGCTAAATTTCACACGCGCTAACAATTACGATATCAATTGTATGTTCCCAGTTTTTATATTACAACACTCAAGTTACACGAGTTCGCACTGCGACATATAATTTCGCATGATTTTTGTCAGTGAAAGTAGGTTTTGTCAGCTTTCTAGTCCCGGCTCAGATGAACCTCTAGAATTAACAATCGAAAACTCGAAATCGAAATCGAAATTTTTATCTGTCCGTGTTCAACCATAGAATTTTGTCGTGCCATATTTTTATCACCTGTGCAGTTTTCGTAAGCAAGGGCTGCACACCTTCATTAACCGTATAAGATAGAGGAACATTGTGCGAGAAAAAATGACCTAGAAGGGTGGTCACGACCCTCATTAGTATGGAACGCGACGCAAAGAGGAAGTGAAAGGCTCCAAACAAGCAGAGAGATTATTCGATGTCTCACCTTAGCAATTGGTTCCGCCTGTAGATCCCGCCACATCAGAGGAATTGCAAGTCGGTTGCTGGACTTTTGCGGCGAATTTGAGGCGGTCGCCGGGGTGAAACTCCTCTGCCGCGCCAGATTAGTGCTGAATCGGGATGAACTCTGGTGTGGTCTCATGGCGGAGTGGAAGCAACGTCTGTCTCAACTGAGGTTTGGACACAGGACACGGCGGTGCTCAACCCAAGCAGGGCACGCCCCCACCGTTTGCTCGACCGTGTCTTGTGGGTTGTCCTTATTGTGACAACACCCGGGTTCTCGTTAAGCGCTAAATTATTGATTGTAAACCAATCATGAACTTGGCCAATGGAGTTTTTACTTCGTCAAAATTATCTGCACGTCGACCTATTTTAGAAGTTATTGATGTCTTTATGATTATCTGCAAACAGCACCATTTTTGGTTCAGTTTTAAATAGATTCTAGCATAGTATAACTTTTTGCATCCACCGTTTTATTATTCTGTGCATCATCGAAAGGTGATGTGTCATTTAAGTGTGGGAGAGCCGTGCTTCGGTACAAATAGGTCGGCTCGACCGGAATGATACCACGGCCTCACAGAAAACCGGCTTGAAACAACCACAGCGTTGTGTTTCGCCGTGTTATTGAGGTTACCGGAGGCCCATTCCTTCCCCCACCCCAATCCCTAAATTTCTAAATCCCCAATCTCCAAAAGGTCGGCAACGTACTCGTAGCTCCTCTATTATAACTTTCGTAAGACATTCTAAATTAATGTTTTCGGCTTACCCACGTAATAATTTGACGAGATACTCGATTAGTTTCAAGCCATACTGAAGGCCCATATTCATGAGCAGTAGTAGTATCTCGTCAAATTATTACGTGAGTAAGCCGAAAACATAATAATTAATGGAAGCTCCTCTGTTGCAGGTATCCACGGGCGGCGCTAATTGCTTAACATCAGGTTAACCATTGGCTCGTTTGCCGCCATATTACATAAAATAAAGTCAAACTTGTAGATAATGTCAACGACATTAAGTCCACGTATGAACAAATGTATGTACGAAAAGCTTAAACAAATAAATATTCTCATAATAGATAATTATTTATTGTTATTACACTATATCACAGCCTGTAAGTATATTCCGATTCCTGCATCTTTCGCACAAACTAAAAATTATATATTGTTTTAGCCTTGACTTTAGCAGAAATTACGGAAACTACTAGCTCCCGCCTGCGGCTCTGCCCGCGTCATAATTATGTGGATAAACAGCAGCCTATGTGTTAAGCCAGGATATCCACTAACCAAATCGGTTCATCCGTTTTTGCGTGAAACAATAAGAACTATACATTCATCTCTGAATTTACTTTCTTGGTAAATCTTACACCTATCTCTTAGCAATCGTTTTTAGGGTTCCGTACCTCAACAGGAAAAAACGGAACCCTTATAGGATCACTTTGTTGTCCGTCTGTCCGTCCGTCCGTCCGTCTGTCAAGACCCTTTTTCTCAGGAACACGTGGAGGGATGAAGCTGAAATTCATATCAAATACTTAGATATAATTGCCTTTAACCCGTGAAAAAAAATTCTAAGTCAACAAAACGTAGATTTTAAAATGAATCCCCAAAATGGAATTTCCACATATTTTTCATCCATAAACATGTTTCCGTTAATAAACCGTAGCACTACACGAAGTTGTACAACTATCGATAACGTTTTTTCATTACTTTTCAGTCACCATTTACAGGTCTGGTTCAAATTTAATACTTAATTAATATTTTTGAACCAGATTTCTAAATAGTGACTAAAAAACTTAGTAAATAAATAACTTTAATAAAAGAACTTTCGCAAGTCTGCTGCAAGGCTAGTATACCTAAGTGTTTCAGTTATATTATAGATAAATAATATGTGTTTATAAAATAAAGGATTACTTAAACGATAAAGAGATCTTTGTCTTAAATTTATGCTCCTCCATCTTTCCCCATTGTAATGTTATGAATTTCATTTTGCAATAAAAATACCATAGTTATGACTCGATTGTCGTAATGAACGAACTTTGTAAACCTTGCAGGTTTGTACGGAACCCTCGGTGCGCGAGTCCGACTCGCACTTGTTTTTATAAACAAGGCGTGTCACAAGTACCTCTTTTTTAACTTGGAAAAAATAAAATAAGGAAAAAAGATTTATAAAAAGAAAACTTATGTGTTCATTGCTATATCACTGTTTATTTATAAAGTGCGAATCACGATCTCAGCAGTAAATGACCGGTTCACAGCCGCAGGAGCACTGTCCGGAGATAGACACGGCGCCAGCAGCGGGCACGGCGCCGCCGAAGCTAACAGCGCCCATAATGGGGACCTGACCACCGATAGCAGTAGTACCGGAGACTGGCAGCTCACCAAGGACCGCCACGTTGCCTTCACCTGCACCACCGTAAGCAGCGCCTCCGTATGCAGCAGCAGGAGCAAATGCACCACCATAAGCAGATCCGATGGCACCAAGACCAAGAGCACCAAGACCGAGGGCACCACCACATGGAGCAGCAGGAGCGAGCAGAGCAGGAGCAGGAGCTAAAGCTGGAGCTCCACACCCGCATCCAACACCGCCGAGGTACTGACCGAACACTACCTGGACCAAGCAAGCTTGGAGGCAGACCAACAGAACAGCGAATCTAGTC
The DNA here is from genome assembly GCA_902829305.4 of Spodoptera exigua. Classification (NCBI taxonomy): domain Eukaryota; kingdom Metazoa; phylum Arthropoda; class Insecta; order Lepidoptera; family Noctuidae; genus Spodoptera; species Spodoptera exigua. The sequence goes on along the minus strand of LR824628.2, from coordinate 2,229,358 downwards.
ATGTTTGATGTTCGTTTGTGTTCAACGAGGAGCTGAAGACTGAATGATGTTCCTACTTGTAGACCACGTTTATATAGTGCACGAGTGTGTTATCAGAACGGCGCGAGTTATTGTCTATGTTCTACTAAAACAAAGCCCTCCAAAGCAAATATTACAAGTTCACGCCACTTACGTAAAGCACAGTCGCATTTCTCCATTTTCTCACATTACTCGATAACCACTGATAAACGTTTGCAAAGTTCATTTCAAAATTCACTGCATCGCTCGTGGCTGCAACAGAACTAGATAAGGAACACGTTTCACTATAAATACCCGATCATTTCTTGGAACCATCATAGTCAAGTTTGCTTCAACACAAAGTACAATGGCCGCCAAGCTGATCCTCGTCCTCTGCGCTCAGGCGCTCTTCGTCCAGGTGGCACTCAGTCAGTGCCTTGGTCGTGTCCCTGCTCCTGTCCTACCCTGTCCTTCTGTTGTTGCACCGAGCTGTGCTGGTAACGGTGTGATTGCTAACGGATGGATCGGTAACGGTCTGATTGGTACCGAATGGATCGGAAATGGTTTGATTGGTAATGGATTGGAAATTGTCCCCACCAGTGGCGGTGGACTGGCTGTGAGCAGTAGCTCTAGCATTGCTCCCAGCGGTCTCTCCCTAGCGTCTGAGAATGTGTTTGAGGGTGCTCTGTCCGTGGCTGGTGAGCTGCCGTTTGTGAGTGCTGTGGCTCTGGAGGGCGCGCTGCCCAGTGCTGGTGCTGGCGCCGTCAGCTACAGCTGCGGTAACGGTGTCACTGCTATCGAGAGCATCGCTCCTTCTGCTGCTGCTGCTATTGCTCCTGCGGTAGCAGCTGCGGCTCCTGCTGCTGCTTATGGCGCTGCAGCACGCTATGGTCTCGGTGGCTATGGATTGGGCGCTGCTGGTATCTCTCCTGCCACTCTCGGACTCGGCTATGCAGGACGCGGATGCGGTTGTGTCGTTTGATGAGACAAAATAATAACCAGCAGTCCAGCAGGATGTGGTTACATCCTGCTGGACAGTATAGGTTTGAAATAATAAACTGCAATGACTAATTTGGTTGTTTTATTTAAAGCTTTTTTATTATAAACTAGCGGCCCGCCTCCGCTTCGCACGGGTCGAACTATCGCGCTATCAAATTGTCAGCTTATCCTAATCTTCCCCTCTTCTTTTCTAATATTTTCTTTGATAATAACCTTCTCCTGACAATAACAAACACAACAAAAACAGAATAAGCAAAATTGGTCCAGGCTTTTTTGAGTTATGCGCTTACCAACACATTTTGCGATCCATTTTTATAGATAAAGATATATCTATTTACAACTAAATCTATTGAAAAAATTTTACATTATATAATTTCTGCCACGCACAGCAAAACTTTGGAATGATCTTCCTTCAGCTTTCTAGCGGCTTAGATGCACCTCTAGAATTAACAATCGAAAACCAATTTTTATCTGTCCTTGTTCAACCATAGAATTTTGTCGTGCCATATTTTTATCACCTGTGCAGTTTTTTTTAAGCAAGGGCTGCACACCTTCAATAACCGAATAAGATAGAGGAACATCGTGCGAGAATAAGTGACCTAGAAGGGAGGTCACGACCCTTATTAGTATGGAAAGCGACGCAAAGAGGAAGTGAAAGGCTTCAAACAAGCAGAGAGATTATTCGATGTCTCACCTTAGCAATTGGTGCCGCCTGTAGATCCCGCCACATCAGAGGAATTGCAAGTCGGTTGCTGGACTTTTGCGGCGAATTTGAGGCGGTCGCCGGGGTAAAACTCCTCTGCCGCGCCAGATTAGTGCTGAATCGGGATGAGCTCTGGTGTGATCTCATGGAGGAGTGGAAGCAACGTCTGTTTCTACTGAGGTCCGGGCTCTCTCTTTGCTGAGTGGCTAGAGAGAAGCTACGGCGTACTCACTTTCCACCTGAAGCAGGTTCTTACCTGAAACGGAAGTTTCCAAACCAGCGGGATGAAACGCCCTTACGTGTTATCATTGTAAGGACCATCCGAAAGATACGGCGGGCAAATAATAAGAATATGTGATGCTACAATTAAATATTAATTCATTAGTTTTAAGAATTTTAGTAACGGAGAGAGTGTCACACTAATACTGACTAACGCCCCGTTCCCTCTCCTGCTCTTGGCATTGCGCTTCCCCGCAACCCCGGCTAAATATCAGCCCTTTAGGGCTCCGTGGTGGTTTATTGGCTCTATTAGACGTGTGCGGAACACAACGTGCCGAACGCCCGGCTCTGATTCTGGTTGCTACCCTTACTCGCCCGCTGTAGACCCACGCTTACGGTGGCCGGAGATCGTCTCTCGATCCCCAACGCCCAGAGTATTGTCTACTGCGGTGGCTGGGGCGTGAGGAGGAGGAAAGCTCCATCACGCGCTCCGCCTCCTTCTTTGCGAGCATTACCGCTTCGCAGAAAGAGAAGACGGCTACCCAGTTCCTCTCGCTCCGCACCATGGCTAAGGCTCGACTTAGGCCGGGCGCTAGAGGTCGTCGCCACACGGCCAGGACACGGCGGTGCTCAACCCAAGCAGGGCACACCGACACCGTTTGCTCGACTGTGTCTTTTGGGTGGTCCTTATAGTGAGAACACCCGGTTTCTCGTTAAGCGCTTAGTTATTGATTGTGAACCAATCATGACCTTGGCCAATGGAGTTTTTACTTCGTCAAAATTATCTGTACGTCGACCTATTTTAGAAGTTATTAATATCTTTATGATTATCTGCAAACAGCACTATTTTTGGTTCAGTTTTAAATAGATTCTAGCATAGTATAACTTTTTGCATCCACCGCACCGTTTTATTCTTCTCTGCATCATCGAAAGGTGATGTGTCATTTAAATGTGGGAGAGCTATGCTTCGGCACGAATGTGTCGGCTTGACCGGAGTGATACCACGGGCTCACAGAAAACCGGAGTGAAACAACATCAGCGTTGTGTTTCGCCGTGTGCGTAAGGTTACTGAAGATCCATTCCTTCCCCTACCCCAATCCCTAAATCTCCAAATCCCTAATCCCCAAAAGGTCGGTAACGTACTCGTAGCTTCTCTGTTGCAGGTGTCCATGGGCGGTGCTGATTGTTTACCATCAGGTTAACAATCGGCTCGTTTGCTTAATATGGCGTTTAAATAAAAATAAATTGAAACTTGTTGATAATGCCAACGGCATTAAGTCCACCTATGAACAAATGCGATACATTTGTGTGTGTGCGAAAAGTTTAAATTATTCTCAGAATATATCTTAAGTTTAAGTATGGTAATTATTTATTGTTATTATACTATTTCTACAGAGACAAATTCGAAATATATTAAGTCACAACCTGTTATTGTTGTTTATTCCGATTCCTGCATCTTTCGCACAAATTAATAAAATGTTTATATTGTCTCGCCTTATAGCAGAAATTGCGGAAACTACTAGCCTGCGGCTCTGCCCGCGTCATACTTATGTGGATAAACAGTAGTCAAGCCAGGATATCCACTTACCAAATTTCAACCTAATAGGTCCATCCGTTTTAATAAAATATAATATAATACGTCTCTGAATTTATTTTTCTTGGTAAATCTTGCACCTATCTCTTAGCAATCGTTTTTTTTATGGACAAAGGCGTGTCACTAGTACCTCCTTTGACTTATTATTTAAAAATGGGGAAAAAGGATTTATAAAAAGAAAACTTAAGTGTTCATTGCTATATCACTGTTTATTTATGTCTAGTGCAAATCAGGACCTCAGCAGTAAATGACCGGTTCACAGCCGCAAGAGCACTGTCCGGAGATAGATACGGCGCCAGCAGCCGGCACGGCGCCGCCGAAGCTAACAGCACCCATGATGGGGACCTGACCACCGATAGCAGTAGTACCGGAGACTGGTAGCTCACCAAGGACCGCCACATTGCCTTCACCGGCACCGCCGTAAGCAGCGCCTCCGTATGCAGCAGCAGGAGCAAATGCGCCACCATAAGCAGATCCGATGGCACCAAGACCAAGAGCACCAAGACCGAGGGCACCACCACATGGAGCAGCAGGAGCGAGCAGAGCAGGAGCAGGAGCTAAAGCTGGAGCTCCACACCCGCAGCCAACACCGCCGAGGTACTGACCGAACACTACCTTTTTTTTTTTTTTTTTTTTTTTTACGGGGGGAAATCCTCATGGACTTCCTCCGCCTGGGGAGAGGCGGAGGGGCGTGCCGGACTCTTACCGGCTAAAACCACCCCGGTGTCTTCTCGCACGTGCGCGCGGGGCCGCGGGAATCCACATTCTTCCGCAGCCCCACACTAGTGCTGGCCCGGTCTGTCCGGGCCTCGTCTCTAGCACGGGGTAGTGAGGTGTTCGACTACCCCGTGCATCCTCTTAGAGGCGCGCGTAGACACCGCGCGCGCCTTCGCCTCGGGTCCATCGGATAGGGGGCGGGGACTTCCCCAAGTCCGTCGCCCCTGGACCCATTCATGGGGGGTGGAAGAGGGCGTTATCCGCCCTTCTTCTGCGCCCGGTGCGTCTTCTGCGGCCTGGGAAGGGAGTGGAGATCTCCCTCTCCCGTTCCGCAGCTTCCTTCTGCGACATCACGTCCTCGCAGAAGGACACCACCGCGTCCCACGACTCTGCGCTACCGACCATACTACGAACCACGGCCGGCAGCGACAGATCGCCTCCCACTTCTGATGTGAGGGCACGGCGCTGCTCCTCCCAAGCCACACACTCGGCGAGCGTGTGTTGCGCCGTGTCCTCCCCACAATGGACGCAGTGGTGGCACCGAGCGTCCGGCTCCCTGTCTATGCGACACAGGTACTTGCCGAAGCAACCGTGCCCCGACAATACCTGTGTCACCCTGAACGACAGGGAGCCATGCCTTCTCCCGAGCCAGTCGTCGAGTACTGGCCGGATCGCCTCGACGGTAGCGAGGCCGGCGGTAGGGCGCAGAAGCCTCTGCCGCCATTCCGCCACCAGGACCTGACGGAGCTCCTCTCGGCGCCGCGCGATCTGCCGCTGCACCGGTCTCGAGCCCCGTGCCCGCTCTTCCTCGCGCCATCGATATAATGACGCGAGTACTTTCGCCTCTAGGTCCCAGGGCGGGGATCCGGCCAGGACGCAAGCCGCCTCGTAGGAGATCGTGCGATACCCGCGGACGACTCTGACGGCCATCGCCCTCTGCGGCTTCCGCAGAATGGCGAGAGTACTGGCCGTCATGTCGAGCGCCCACACAGGGGCCCCATAGAGGGCCATGGATCGCACGATTCCCACATACAACCGCCTACAGGCTGCGCTCGGGCCCCCCAAGTTGGGAAGCAACGTTGAAAGCGCGCCCGCTGCACCCATCAGCTTGGGCGCCAGCCGCCGGAAGTGGGGACCGAATTCCCAACGGCTGTCGAGCACCAATCCCAGGTACTTCATGGTGGACTCGACAGCTATCCGGGCCCCACTGACCACGATGTGTGATCCCGGCGCCGGCGCGCGTCGGGGGCCATGAAACACCATGGCCTCCGACTTGTTCAGGGCCACCTCCAGGCCCAGGCGCCGGATGCGGTTCACCACCTGTGACACCGCAGCCGTGGCTATCAACGTCGCTTCCCTGTGCGAGCTCCCCCGGGCAGTGACAAGCGTGTCGTCCGCGTAACACGTCAAGTCGGCGCCCGACGGGAGTTCGCCTCTCAGCACCCAGTCGTATCCGATGTTCCACAGGAGCGGTCCCAGGACCGATCCCTGTGGGACACCGCACGACGTGAGGCGCCGACCGGCACCGTCACGTCCCCGATAGGTGACGCATCTACCTTCCAGGTAAGCCCCTACTGTACGGCGGAGGTAGGGAGGCACACGATGGTAATGCAGCGCCTCCCGAATACAACTCCAGGGCAGGGTATTGAAGGCGTTGGAGATGTCCAAGGACACCGCCAGCACCACCCCACCCCGGGACACCGTTTCCTCCGCCAGGGCCCTCACGCGCATGATGGCATCTATGGTGGAGCGCCCCCGACGAAACCCAAACTGTTTATCGTCTAGGTTCGGCCCCTCCCTGCACAAGTGGCTGACGAGGCGATCTGCGATAATACGCTCAAAAAGTTTGCCCGCCTCGTCTAGCAACACTATGGGCCGATACGCGGACGGCGAGTCCGCGGGGCGCCCCTCCTTCCTGAGCAGGACCAGCCTCCCCTCCTTCCACACACTGGGAAACTGGCCCCGCTCGAGACATGCCGTGAAGAGCCCCCTCAGCTGGGGCTCTAGCTCGTTCAGAGCTAAGACGAGAGCTCGACCAGGAACTCCGTCGGGTCCGGGCGCTGTGTTCTTGGCCCGGAGTCGCGACACGGCCGCTCTCGTCTCTGCTTGCGTCACCTCGGGGACATCGGTGCTCTCCTCTTCTGGAGAGTCTGTGGCTGAGGGCGAAGCCATCGCCGGGGGAACGTGTCCCGCTCGCTCAGGGAAGAGGGCCGACACTACCGCCTCTAGCAACTGGGGTTGCATCGTCTGGGTAAGTGGAGGCGCCCAGGCCCGCAGCTTGCCCCGTGCCCAACGGTAGGGGCGCCCCCACGGATCCCGATCCAGGGACCCCAGTAGCTCTTCCCTGGCACGCGACTTTGAGTCGCCGATGGCCAGCCACAGAGTCTCCTTGGACGCGCGGTACACCTCATACAGCGCGTCCTCCTCGGCGGGATCCCGTCGACGTCGCCTCCGGTATCGAGTGTACTGGCGGCGAACCGCAACGCACTCGACGCGCAGCCGCGCGATCTCTGCGGTCCACCAGTACACCTGGCGCCTTGCGGACTGTTGGCGGACGCGGGGCATGGACGCGTCGCAGATCTGCGTCATCGCCCCGCGAAACCATAGCGCCACCGCCTCGACGTCGACGGGTCCGTTCGTCGCCGACTCCCAGGTCCAGGACTGGACTAAGGCAGCTTCCTCGAGTAGCTCCTTGTCGATGCGCTTAAGCGCCCAACGCGGGCCGTCGTTAATCGGGGTTGTTGGATGGCGGCCGCTCGCGGTCTGGGCGGAGACGTCGAACCGGATATACCGATGGTCCGACAACGTCTCCACCTCCACGGCGACACGCCAGTCGCGGACTCGGCTGGCGACAGAGGGGCTAGCGAACGAGACGTCCACTATCGAACCGCCCCGCTGCCGCACGCACGTAAATTCCGAACCCCGATTTAGGACGACCAGACCGGTCGTCACCGCCCACTCTTCCAGCACCTCGCCCCGAGGGTCAGTGACCGGAGATCCCCACGCCGATGACTTGGCGTTGAGATCCCCAAGCACCAGAACGGGACGAGGGTGATGGCGGCCTACGACGGCGCCCAACTCGACAAGGAAACCCTCGAAGTCGGCGAGACTCTTGTTGGGGGAGAAATACGCCCCCACAACGACGATACCGCCCGACACCGCAGCAACCCAGCCGCGGCCCCGAGACGGGTCGATCAGAGTCTCGCCAATAATGGCCACCAAACCGTCAGCGCACCCCAACCAGTTGTCACGGTCGGGGATGAAATACGGTTCGGCGACCACAGCCACGTTGATCGACCACTCTGCCATGCTCTGGAGTAGGAGATCCTGAGCTCTGGCACAGTGGTTGATGTTGCCCTGGAGGAAATGGAGTTGTGCCATTATTGACATTCCATTCCCTCGGCAACGGTCCTGGGCCGGGAGTCGGCCGCGGAGCTACTAGCCTGCGGGGGGGTCGAGATCTCCCCGGCAGGCTGAGTGCCCCTCTTCTTTTTCTTCTTGGCCTTGCTGGCAGGCGCACCACAGGCCCCTCCGCCCACTCTGTGTCCCGCTGGCTTCCCTGCAGCCGAACACAAACTGCAGTTGAGCGCCGCGGAACACTGGGCCGCCTTGTGGCCAGGCTGACCACAGCGGTAGCAAAGGTCGCTGCGGTCAACCTCGGCGGTGCACTTTGCCCGGACGTGCCCCTTTTCCAGGCACCGGAAGCACCGCAAAGCCCGGGGCTGCAGGAGTTTGACCCTCGCTGCAACCCAGCCCACCAGCAATCTGCCACTATCGGCGATCTTCTTCGCCGTCGCTACAGGGCACCGAACCCAGACTACGCCGAGTCCGGTAGCGTCGGCGCGAATGTCGCCGGCCCGCACCTTGTCCGGCGGACACTCACCGCTTCGGGCAACGGCCGCCACCACCTCTTCAGAGGTCACGGAATCATCCAGGCCAGCGATCCGCACCTCTGCGGTTTTCATTGGCCTGGAGACCCGGACATCCTCAGGGTTGAGGACCTCCCTCAGTTTGGCGGCCAGAGCGTCCGCCTTTTCGGCACTGCCGCTCGCAGCACCGGCCACCTCAAACAGCCGCGCACCCGTGGCAGCTTGCCTGAGGGCGACGGACTGAAGGCCAAGATCCGACAGTTTGATCCTGGCCTTGGCCTCGGCGATGACCGACGCGTACGTTACGCCGCGCTCCGCCGCTCCTGGCTGCAGCGTGAGCGTCACAGCTTCGGAACGCGGAGCATGCAGCGTCGGTCCTTTGCGACCACCTTTGGCAGTCCGCCGCGCAGGCTGAGCAACCGCCTTTGCGGTTCGGCCGGGGGCGCGTGCTGCTGCTGAGGCCACCTTAGCGGCTTTGCGGGCCTTCTTGCGGCCCACGACTGTCGCCCAGGTCTCACCCTTAGACCCGGCAGTCGTGGGCTGATCGCTCGGGGGAGTTCCCTCCGCGGGCTTCTGGGCACCCTCCGCGGGCTTCGCCTTGCGAGACGCAGGTCTCGGCGCCTCCTCAGTCCTCCGCCGAGCATCGGCGGCTAGAGGCGGACGGATGATTTCCGCAGGGAGGCGCCGAGAAATCGCCTCAATACGAGCGTTCATCATGCTCCCGCACTGGAGCAAACAGAGTCGGACAATGCGCTCGACCTCGTCATCGGTACGAGCGCTTGCCGGTCTCGGTGCGGGAGCCGGGGCCACCACGGGTGCGGCATCGGTGGACGTGCGTCGCTGCTGCTGCTCGCTCAGCGCAGCGACTTGCCGCCGGAGGTCCTCCAAATCATTACGGAGGCGGCCGTTCTCCTCCTGCAACTTCGCGACCTCGTCTGAGGCCGTCCTGTTGAGGAGGGTGCCAACCGCCTCCTTGATGTCCGCGGCAGCCTCCTTCAGACCGCGGGTGAATGTGCCCTTCAGGCTGCCAGATTTGGTGGCAACCTTCAGGACCAAGTCCACCCCGTCCAAGGCCAGCTGACTCAAGGCCACCGCGGATGGCTCCCCTTCTGCCGCTAGAGCAGCGCGTCGCTCGCGTGCACGTCGGGCCATCTCCGACACTTCGTCGGCCGCGACGGCTTTGCGCTGCTCCCTTCTGGTGGCATTGAGCTCCGCCTTGGAGCTCCCAAGCGAGGCACAGCTCTCGCCACCAGGGTCCTCTGTGGTGACCCCCATGTCACTTTCTGCTTCGCTGGCCGCCGGGGTATTGGAGCGCAAAAACCTCCCTTGCGCATCCCTCCTCGGCCGCGAAGCAGTCACCCCCTTTGAAGCCTGCCGACCTCTCCTCGCGGTCGGCAGCTTCGGAGCCAGCAGGCCTTCCTCATCTGAGGACAGACCCACTGACCCATCTCCCACCAGAGCAGGGTCGTGTGGACGCTTCCTAACGGACGACGATCCACGCGACCCTCGAACATCCACGAGATTTACTCTCACGTCCAATAAGTGGCTACCAGTAGCATTTTCAGCAACAGGGGCCTGGTCGCCTACCCCTGCGCGTCCATCGGTAGCTAATTTACCACTCGCAGGCCCGGGTACCTGCGAGCGCCGGGCGTCAGCCGGGTCGCATGACAAAACACACTCGTTATTGTCCGACATTTCATTAAAGGAATTGGGGGGGTACGCACATCGCTTCCCCAAGGCGATGCGGCCGCTCTTTTTGGGAGGGTATTTGGTCCTCCCGAGGCCCGCGGACGCCTCCGGTGCAGGATATACCGCCCGCTGGACCGAACACTACCTGGACCAAGCAAGCTTGGAGGCAGACCAACAGAACAGCGAATCTAGTCATGTTTGATGTTCGATTGTGTTCAACGAGGAGCTGAAGACTGAATGATGTCCCTACTTGTAGACCACGTTAATATAGTGCACGAGTGTGTTATCAGAACGACGCGAGTTATTGTCTATGTTCTACTGAAACAAAGCCCTCCATAGCAAATATTACAAGGTCACGTCACTTACATAAAGCACACTCGCATTTCACCATTACTCGAACAGGTACTGATAAGCGTTTGCAAAGTTTATTTCAAAATTCACTGCATCGCTCGTGGCTGCAACAGAACTAGATAAGGAATACGTTTCCCTATAAAAACCCGATCAATTCTTGGAACCATCATAGTCAAGTTTGCTTCCACACAAAGTACAATGGCCGCCAAGCTGATCCTCGTCCTCTGCGCTCAGGCGCTCTTCGTCCAGGTGGCATTCAGTCAGTGCCTAGGTCGTGTCCCTGCTCCTGTCCTACCCTGCCCTACTGTTGTTGCACCAAGCTGTGCTGGTAACGGTGTGATTGCTAATGGATGGATCGGTAACGGTCTGATTGGTACCGAATGGATCGGAAACGGTTTGATTGGTAATGGATTGGAAATCGTCCCCACGAGTGGCGGTGGACTGGCTGTGAGCAGTAGCTCTAGCCTCGCTCCCAGCGGTCTCTTCCTAGCGTCTGAGAATGTGTTCGAGGGTGCTCTGTCCGTAGCTGGTGAGCTGCCGTTCGTGAGTGCTGTGGCTCTGGAGGGCGCGCTGCCCAGTGCTGGTGCTGGCGCCGTCAGCTCCAGCTGCGGTAACGGTGTCACTGCTATCGAGAGCATCGCTCCTTCTGCTGCTGCTGCTATTGCTCCTGCGGTAGCAGCTGCGGCTCCTGCTGCTGCTTATGGCGCTGCAGCACGCTATGGTCTCGGTGGCTATGGACTGGGCGCTGCTGGAATCTCTCCTGCCGCTCTCGGATTCGGCTATTCAGGTCGTGGATGCGGTTGTGCCGTTTGATGAGACAAAATAATAACCGAACCACATCCTGCTGGACAGTATAGGTTTGAAATAATAAACTGCAATAACTAATTTGGTTGTATTATTTAAACTTTTTTACTACAAATATATCTATTTACAACTAAATCTATTGAAAATATTCTACAATATATACTTTCTGCCCCGCACAGAAAAACTTTGGAATGATCTTCCTTCAGCTTTCTAGTTCCAGCTGAGATGCACCTTTATAATTTTATTAACAATCGAAAACCAATTTTATCTGTCTGTGTTCAACCATAGAATTCTGTTGTGCCATATTTTTATCGCCTTTGCAGTTTTTTTAAGCAAGGGCTGCACACCGCCATCTCCCCAATAAGATAGAGGAAGATCTTGCGTAAAAAAGTGACCTAGAAGGGTGGTTACGACCCTCATTAGGATAGAACGCGACGCAAAGAGGAAGTGAAAGGCTCCAAAAGAACGGAGAGATTACTCGATGTTTCCTACCTTAGCAATCGATGCCGCCTGTGGATCCTGCCACATCAGAGGAATTGCAAGTCGGTTGCTGGGCTTTTGCGGCGAATTTGAGGCGGTCGTAGTAAAACTCCTCTGCCGCACCAGATTAGTGCTGAATCGGGACGAACTCTGGTGTGGTGTCATGGCGGAGTGGAAGCAACGTCAGTCTTAACTGAGGTTTGGACACAGGACACGGTGGTGCTCAACCCAAGCAGGGCACACCGCCACCGTTTGCTCGACCTTGTCTTGTGGGTTGTCCTTATTGTGACAACACCCGGTTTCTCGTTAAGCGCTAAATTATTGATTGTAAACCAATCATGAACTTGGCCAATGGAGTTTTTACTTTGTCAAAATTATCTGCACGTCGACCTATTTAAGAAGTTATTGATGTCTTTATGATTATTTGCAAACAACACCATTTTTGGTTCAGTTTTAAATAGATTCTAGCATAGTATAAATTTTTGCATCCCCCATTTTATTCTTCTGTGCATCATCGAAAGGTGATGTGTCATTTAAGTTTGGGAGAGCCGTGCTTCGGCACAAATAGGTCGTCTCGACTGGAATGATAGCACGGCCTCACAGAAAACCGGCTTGAAACAACCACAGCGTTGTGTTTCGCCATGTTATTGAGGTTACCGGAGGCCCATTCCTTCCCCCACCCCAATCCCTAAATTTCTAAATCCCCAATCTCCAAAAGGTCGGCAACGTACTCGTAGCTCCTCTATTATAACTTTCGTGAGACATTCTAAATTAATGTTTTCGGCTTACCCACGTAATAATTTGACGAGATACTCGACTAGTTTCAAGCCATGCTGAAGGCCCATATTCATGAGCAGTTGTTAGTAGTATCTCGTCAAATTATTACTTGAGTAAGCCGAAAACATAATAATTAATGGAAGCTCCTCTGTTGCAGGTATCCACGGGCGGCGCTAATTGCTTAACATCAGGTTAACCATTGGCTCGTTTGCCGCCATATTACATAAAATAAAGTCAAACTTGTAGATAATGTCAACGACATTAAGTCCACGTGTGAACAAATGTATGTACGAAAAGCTTAAACAAATAAATATTCTCATAATAGATAATTATTTATTGTTATTACACTATATCACAGCCTGTAAGTATATTCCGATTCCTGCATCTTTCGCACAAATTAAAAATTATATATTGTTTTAGCTTTGACTTTAGCAGAAATTACGGAAACTACTAGCTTCCGCCTGCGGCTCTGCCCGCGTCATAATAAATTATGTGGATAAATAGCAGCCTATGTGTTAAGCGAGGATATCCAGTAACCAAATCGGTCCATCCGTTTTTGCGTGATAGAATAAGAAATATCCATCCATCTCTGAATTTACTTTCTTGGTAAATCTTACACCTATCTCTTAGCAATTGTTTTTTTTTTATGAACAATGGCGTTCCACAAGTACCTCCTTAAACTTATTATTTAAAATGGGGAAAAAGGATTTATAAAAAGAAAACTTAAGTCTTCATTGCTATATCACTGTTTATTTATGTCTAGTGCAAATCAGGACCTCAGCAGTAAATGACCGGTTCACAGCCGCAGGAGCACTGTCCGGAGATAGATACGGCGCCAGCAGCCGGCACGGCGCCGCCGAAGCTAACAGCGCCCATGATAGGGACCTGACCACCGATAGCAGTAGTACCAGAGACTGGCAGCTCACCAAGGACCGCCACGTTGCCTTCACCGGCACCGCCGTAAGCAGCGCCTCCGTATGCAGCAGCACGAGCTAATGCACCACCATAAGCAGATCCGATTGCACCAAGACCAAGAGAACCAAGACCGACGGCACCACCACATGGAGCAGCAGGAGCGAGCAGAGCAGGAGCAGGAACTAAAGCTGGAGCTCCACACCCGCAGCCAACACCGCCGAGGTACTGACCGAACACTACCTGGACCAAGCAAGCTTGGAGGCAGACCAACAGAACAGCGAATCTAGTCATGTTTGATGTTCGTTTGTGTTCAACGAGGAGCTGAATACTGAATGATGTTCCTACTTGTAGACCACGTTTATATAGTGCACGAGTGTGTTATCAGAACGACGCGAGTTATTGTCTACGTTCTACTAAAACAAAGCTCTCCAAAGCAAATATCATAAGCATAAGCAAATAGAAGGTCACGCCACTTACGTAAAGCACAGTCGCATTTCTCCATTTTCTCACATTACTCGATAACCACTGATAAACGTTTGCAAAGTTCATTTCAAAATTCACTGCATCGCTCGTGGCTGCAACAGAACTAGATAAGGAACACGTTTCACTATAAATACTCGATCGTTTCTTGGAACCATCATAGTCAAGTTTACTTCAACACAAAGTACAATGGCCGCCAAGCTGATCATCGTCCTCTGCGCTCAGGCGCACTTCGTTCAGGTGGCATTCAGTCAGTGCCTTGGTCGTGTCCCTGCTCCTGTCCTACCCTGCCCTTCTGTTGTTGCACCAAGCTGTGCTGGTAACGGTGTGATTGCTAATGGATGGATCGGTAACGGTCTGATTGGTACCGAATGGATTGGAAACGGTTTGATTGGTAATGGCTTGGAAATTGTCCCCACCAGCGGCGGTGGACTGGCTGTGAGCAGTAGCTCTAGCATTGCTCCCAGCGGTCTCTCCCTAGCGTCTGAGAATGTGTTCGAGGGTGCTCTGTCCGTGTCTGGTGAGCTGCCGTTCGTGAGTGCTGTGGCTCTGGAGGGCGCGCTGCCCAGTGCTGGTGCTGGCGCCGTCAGCTACAGCTGCGGTAACGGTGTCACTGCTATCGAGAGCATCGCTCCTTCTGCTGCTGCTGCTATTGCTCCTGCGGTAGCAGCTGCGGCTCCTGCTGCTGCTTATGGCGCTGCAGCACGCTATGGTCTCGGCGGCTATGGACTGGGCGCTGCAGGAATCTCTCCTGCTGCTCTCGGACTCGGCTATGCAGGTCGTAGATGCGGTTGTGGTCTTTAATCGGTTAATGTAGCCGAATTCACTCGCAATATGATATCTCAATTAAATGATTTGCAATTTATTTCATTGTTTGAATTAAACCTTGATTCTACCCTACTGCCGAAAGAAATTATAAATATCTTTCGTAATTCAATTTTACATTTAAGTGTGGGAGAGCCAATCTTCGGCACGAATGGGTCAGCTCGACCGGAGTGATACCACGACCTCACAAAAACTGGCGTGAAACAATCAAAGTGTTTCGCCTTTTGAGTGAGGTTACTGAAGGCCCAATCCTGCACCCCATCCCTTCCCAATCCTTAAATATCCAAAACCCCTGTCGCCAAAGGGCTGGCAACACATTCGTAACTCCTTATTGGTGTTGCGAATGTCATGGGCGGCGCCGGTTGCTTACCGTCTGCTGGATTGCCGAAATATCTCAAAAAAGGCAATCTGTAGACAAAGTAATATCTAAATAATTCTTATTTAAAATAACGAAAAAGAACAACAAGAGAAAGAAATTTGTTTCTCAAGATTCTACTGAATAAGAGAAGAAACGGAGTCGTTTTTAGTCAGTAAGAGTCTTACACTTCCTCTGACGCTACTGCAAACAAAACGGCTGCATTAGATACAATTTGTAAGTTGCATCTAAACTAAAAATAAAATATGACGTCTTAAATTCTTGTTACTTATTCATGCAATAGCATCGCATTTATTTGTAGAATTTCATTTTATAAACATACATTAATGTGTATGGTCTTAATTGAGAATCTAAAAACCCTTACAATATATTCCCGTTTCATCCCGTCGTGTCATCGAATGATGCTTATAAAGAATTTGAATTTGAGGTAATTTCGATTTGAACGAACAGTAAATAGGCAGTTCACGTACTTTCGCAGGACGATTCGATGTCAGTTATTCTTTTTTTTTGTGAGGGGAAAATCATCAAATGACTTCTCGTACCGCGACCTCGGCACAGAGCAGGAGAAGGAACAGGGGGGTTTTTAGTCAGTAAGAGTCTGACAATCCCTCCTGCCCTGGGCGGGAGAAGTCATTTGATGATTTTCCCCTCACAAAAAAAAGGAGGGAGGGAGTGTCAGACTCTTACTAACTAAAAACCCCCCCGTTCTTTCTCCTGCTCTGGGCCGAGGTCGCGGTGCCTCATTGCGCTTACCCCGCAACCCCGGCTGAACATCAGCTCTATAGGGCCCCGTCAGTGGTGGTCTATTGGCTCTTTGAGGCGCGTGCGGAACGCTACGCGCCGTATGCTTGGGTCTGGTTCTGGTCGGGCGGCGAGTTGCCCTTACTCGCCAATCGCAGTGCTTACGGTGGCCGGAGATCGACCCTTGAAAGCTAACGTCACGTGGTATTCCCAGGCGGTCAACCATCCAAGTACTAACCGCGTCCGATGTTAACTTCGGTGATCGGACGAGAACCGGTGTTTTCAACATGGTATGGACGTTCGCTCCCGAGCCAAATTGCTGGTGAAGTTTTAAGACGAACCGTCTGACAGACTATTATTTTATTATGAATTATAATAAAGTATCTGTTTATGGTCTAGTTGTAATATATCGGTTTGAGTTTGATTTGATTGACAGCTTTATTTGCAGCAGTTTAGTGTAGTGGTTTTCTTGTTGACTTAAAGGAAATTTTCTACTAATAAAATAGATCGCTTGCTTTTGTTTATGGAATTTTACATGCGCACGTATTATACTTACATACAAAATTGAATTCCTGTTCGTTAGTCTCGCTAAACTTGAGAACGGAAGGGATGATTTGGCTGAATTTAGTCTTAAAATACTTTTTCTTGGAAATCCAAGGAAGGTTTAAGATCATAAATCAATTTTAAGACAGACTGTTATAAATGAGGTTCTTTCCCATCCAGACATTAAAAGTGATATTGGACATTTGATATCATTGACAAAGAACTAAACTGTCATTATTATTGCGCTTTGCCGGTAACACCGTCATTGGTTTAATCAATTATAAGTCATCATATTATCAATTATCATACTTTATGTTTACTTACAGTGTCGAAAATGTGCATTAAATGTGTGTATATAATAACTAGCTACTCCCGCGCGGTTTCACTCGCGGCTTGGCTCCATTTGATTGTAGCTTGATGTTCTATAGCCTATAGCACTCGGGAACATTGCAGCTATCTATCAGTGAAAGAATTTTGGAAATCCGACCAGCGGTTCCAAAGATTACTTCCCATTAACTCGTTCTGTCACCGATCAAAGGCCATTTGCTGAGAAGTTTACTTAAAATAAAAACACAAAAAATATATTGCATTGTCATTATTTATTTTCATAAGTAGCTTTGAAGTTCAACTAGTGCTGAAGCATGACCCTAACAGTAAACGACTGGTTCACAACCGCACGAGCACTTTCCGGAGATAGACACGGCTCCAGCAGCCGGCAAGGAGCCACCGAAGCTAACAGCGCCCATGATGGGGACCTGACCACCGATAGCAGTAGTACCGGAGACTGGCAGCTCACCAAGGACCGCCACGTTGCCTTCACCCGCACCGCCGTAAGCAGCGCCTCCGTATGCAGCAGCAGGAGCAAATGCACCACCATAAGCAGATCCGATGGCACCAAGACCAAGGGCACCAAGACCGAGGGCACCACCACATGGAGCAGCAGGAGCGAGCAGAGCAGGAGCAGGAGCTAAAGCTGGAGCTCCACATCCGCAGCCAACACTGCCGAGGTACTGACCGAACACTACCTGGACCAAGCAAGCTTGGAGGCAGACCAACAGAACAGGGAATCTAGTCATGTTTGATGTTCGATTGTGTTCAACGAGGAGCTGAAGAATGACTGATGTCCCTACTTGTAGACAACGTTTATATAGTGCACGAGTGTGTTATCAGAACTATGTGAGTTATTGTTTATGTTCTACTGAAACAAAGCCCTCCATAGCAAATATTACAAGGTCACGTCACTTACAGAACACACACTTGCATTTTTCCATTTCCACAAATTACTCTCACAACTACTGATAAACGTTTGCAAAGTTCATTTCATAATTCATTGCACCGCTCGTGGCTGCAACAGAACAAGATAAGGAACACGTTTCACTATAAATACCCGATTGATTCTTGGAACCATCATAATCAAGTTCGCTTCAACACAAAGTACAATGGCCGCCAAGCTGATCCTCGTCCTCTGCGCTCAGGCGCTCTTCGTCCAGGTGGCATTCAGTCAGTGCCTTGGTCGTGTCCCTGCTCCTGTCCTACCCTGCCCTGCTGTTGTTGCACCGAGCTGTGCTGGTAACGGTGTGATTGCTAATGGATGGATCGGTAACGGTCTGATTGGTACCGAATGGATCGGAAACGGTTTGATTGGTAATGGATTGGAAATCGTCCCCACTAGTGGCGGTGGACTGGCTGTGAGCAGTAGCTCTAGCATTGCTCCCAGCGGTCTCTCCCTAGCGTCTGAGAATGTGTTTGAGGGTGCTCTTTCCGTGGCTGGTGAGCTGCCGTTCGTGAGTGCTGTGGCTCTGGAGGGCGCGCTGCCCAGTGCTGGTGCTGGCGCCGTCAGCTACAGCTGCGGTAACGGTGTCACTGCTATCGAGAGCATCGCTCCTTCTGCTGCTGCTGCTATTGCCCTGCGGTAGCAGCTGCGGCTCCTGCTGCTGCTTATGGCGCTGCAGCACGCTATGGTCTCGGTGGCTATGGACTGGGTGCTGCTGGAATCTCTCCTGCCGCTCTCGGACTCGGCTATGCAGGTCGTGGATGCGGTTGTGGTCTTTAATTGGTTATTTTGGCCGAATTCACCCACAATATGACATCTCAATAAAATTATTTGCAAAACCTTGACTTTTAATAGTGTCAACCACTACTAACTTGTTACTCACAACATGGCAGAACTCCATTGCTGTATGGAAACAAATATAAACATTGACACATGAATTTGTTCAAACGCAAAAATGTACCACGGCCCCGGCCTGGAATAGTAAAAGGAACTACTCCACAGGATAACACTTACCAAAATTGTTAATTTTAAGAGGGATTGTAATTTAAGAAATGATACACCATCTAATTTATTTATAACCTATTAATATTAGACTAGTAGAATATAGATATTTATGTCAGTTTGGAGTTGTCATGCCCAATCAGCGGTCTCATTGGCGATGGCACGGGCCCTGAATCGCTCGAATTCTTATAGTATGGTTGAGTTGGGTATGGGTGCTGGTGTACGTGTCATGTTCATGAACGGGTGCCGTCATTTGGGATCGGTCAACTCGAGACAGCCTGAATTTCGTCCTTGAGGTTATTTTCTGTTTCCGATGCTTTGGCTGAATATTAGTGTTACACTGTTCTCACATAATAGAGCCGGCTGAATGATGTACGAAAAATTAATTGTGAATTTGATTGAAAAACCCACAATCTGACACACAAACTTTTTGATATTCTTTTTTGTTTTAGGTTCAATAGTGCCTGTAGTGGCCTTTTATTTTTGTAAGAGTCTGACGCTTCCTGTCGCCCCACACAAGGCGAGACGCGTAATTTTATGATTTTCCGCCTAAAAAAAGAAACACTTCGGTTTTTCCTTACTAATTTATTTCTATAAATTCGACTTACACAATTTTTGCATAGTCACCATGCACTTGATTCATTTGAATTTGGAACTTTTATTGTGTGCCAAATAGGTTTATTCGAAAATTATATGTAGGCGGTAAAACACGCCCTTATTATACAATTACACTGGATACTCCGAACTTATGCTTTTGCTATGTCTTTTCCATGACGTCAGATTTCTGTAGCTGTATGAAAAATAACATCCAAATATTTCTTATAAAAATATAGGCTTCAAAAGTTGAATAAAATTGATTTCTTAGGACACCACTTAATAATAGAATTAACGGGGGCTCCCTTTTGCCTAACCCTGAGCGGGAAAAGTATTTGATGATCTTTCCCTAACAAGAAAGGAAAATACTGAAAACAAAATGGCTGCTTTACAAGTTGTATCTAAACTGCAAATAGAATTTGATGTCGACAATTCTTGTTGGTAATAGGGTAGTTTTGAACTAGTCAAATTCAATACTTTTATCCAAATGTCAAAAACAATACTTTTCTATGAAATTTGTATGAAAAACTGAGTTATGACCTCATAGTATTATTGCGTCAGATAGCATATTTGTTTCTTAATATTTTTTTTTTACTTGCAATAAACTAGTGCTTGACTGCGATCCCACCTGATGGTAAGCAGTGATGCAACCGTTGATGGACATATAATATATCGATCGATCGATGAATAAAAATTTAGTTATTTTTCAATACTTTATTGTATTGAAATGTTGAATTAGTTTATTTTTGACTTAGGAAACTACCCAATTCAAGCACCGTAAATTGTTTTTCAAGAATTTAATGTTACAAACACAAATTAATTCAAGAAAACTATTAAAACATATTAATAAACTATGAACTAATATTATTTAAATGCGAAAGTAACTCTGTCTGTCTGTCTATCTGTCTTTTCTTCACGCATAAACTACTGAACCTATTTGTGTGAAATTTGGTACAGACATAGTTTGGAACTCGAGAATGGACATAGGATAGTTTTTAAACCAAAAATCTGCAGGAATTCACTATTCAACGCGAACAAAATCGCGGGCAAAAGCTTGTTGAAACATATAAATACATTATTATGTACCCTTATTTGTTTTATGAGTGTTTGCGAGGTTGTTTCGATTCAGATAAAGTCAAAAGTTTAAATACATATAGTCCACGGATTTTATAGCACGATCGTTCGATCTTTACTAACATTTAACTTCACTGACGAAAAGACTGACATCCTACTATTATTTTATTTTGACTTATAAAATGCAACTGTTCATGGTTTAGTTGGAATACATAAATATTATTTCGACAATTTTCATCTATAATTGGACAAAATTACAGTTTTATTTGTAGCAATCAGCTGTCTTGAAGTTTAGTAGCTTTTTCGTAATTAGAAACAATAGAATTATACTAAATTTTCTAATAATATCTATATGAAATTGTGAAAAATTACTTTCGTGTATGGATGGAAAGGGATGGAATAGAATTGCTGTTAGTTAGTCTCACCGGTTACATTATATAATATCAATTGATATTTGATATTATTGACAAAGAACGAAACCGTCATTATTATTTAATTCTGTCAGAAATACCGCCATTGCTTAAAATGAATTTTATTGCTAACGGGGTTATTTAATTTAATCATTGATTTAAGGCTTAGATGTCAGGGCTATCAACGTTTTTATCCATTCGTTCTGTTACTAATAAAAGGTCGATTGGTTTTCTTACAAATAAATAACACAAAATATATTGCTGTATCGTTACCTATTTATTTTTGAGAGGCTTGAATTTTAAGTGTTTCTAAAGCAAGATCTCAGCAGTAAACGATAGGTTCACAGCCGCACGAGCACCGCCCGGAGATAGACACGGCTCCAGCAGCCGGCACGGCGCCTCCGAAGCTCACAGCGCCCATGATGGGGACCTGACCACCGATAGCAGTAGTACCGGAGACTGGCAGCTCACCAAGGACCGCCACGTTGCCTTCACCCGCACCGCCGTAAGCAGCGCCTCCGTATGCAGCAGCAGGAGCAAATGCACCACCATAAGCAGATCCGATGGTACCAAGACCAAGAGCACCAAGACCGAGGGCACCACCACATGGAGCAGCAGGAGCGAGCAGAGCAGGAGCAGGAGCTAGAGCTGGAGCTCCACACCCGCAGCCAACACCGCCGAGGTACTGACCGAACACTACCTGGACCAAGCAAGCTTGGAGGCAGACCAACAGAACAGCGAATCTAGTCATGTTTGATGTTCGTTTGTGTTCAACGAGGAGCCGAAGACTGAATGATGTTCCTACTTGTAGACCACGTTTATATAGTGTACGAGTGTGTTATCAGAACGACTCAAGTTATTGTCTATGTCCTACTGAAACAAAGCCCTCCATAGCAAATATTACAAGGTCACGTCACTTACACAATGCACTCTCGCATTTCTCCATTTCCTCACATTACTGGCACACCTACTGATAAGCGTTTGCAAAGTTTCTTTCAAAATTCACACGCTCGTGGCTGCAACAGAACTGGATAAGGAACACGTTTCACTATAAATACTCGATCGATTCTTGGAACCATCATAGTCAAGTTAGCTTCAACACAAAGTACAATGGTCGCCAAGCTGATCCTCGTCCTCTGCGCTCAGGTGCTCTTCGTCCAGGTGGCATTCAGTCAGTGCCTTGGCCGTGTCCCTGCTCCTGTCCTACCCTGCCCTTCTGTTGTCGCACCAAGCTGTGCTGGTAACGGTGTGATTGCTAATGGATGGATCGGTAACGGTCTGATTGGTACCGAATGGATCGGAAACAGTTTGATTGGTAATGGATTGGAAATCGTCCCCACCAGTGGCGGTGGACTGGCTGTGAGCAGTAGCTCTAGCATTGCTCCCAGCGGTCTCTCCTTAGCGTCTGAGAATGTGTTTGAGGGTGCTCTGTCCGTGGCTGGTGAGCTGCCGTTCGTGAGTGCTGTGGCTCTGGAGGGCGCACTGTCCAGTGCTGGTGCTGGCGCCGTCAGCTACAGCTGCGGTAACGGTGTCACTGCTATCGAGAGCATCGCTCCTTCTGCTGCTGCTGCTATTGCTCCTGCGGTAGCAGCTGCGGCTCCTGCTGCTGCTTATGGCGCTGCAGCACGCTATGGTCTCGGTGGCTATGGACTGGGCGCTGCAGGAATCTCTCCTGCCGCTCTCGGAGTCGGCTATGCAGGTCGTGGATGCGGTTGTGGTCTTTGATCAGTTATTTTGCCAATGTACCGAGAGTGTGATATCTCAATAAAATGATTAGCAATTTATTTATAGTTTGAATTAAACCTTAACTTTTAATGTTGACAACCACTTCTTAGTTGTTGTTCAAATTACACACAACAAGACAGAACTCCATCACTTATAATATGGAAACAAAAAACGTTATGTACCCCCATACGTGCTTGTAGGTATTTAGATAATCAATAATTTGAAGAAACACAATACACTAACTTGATTTAAATTTGTACCATAAGGGGTGGCTTAATCCACCAATATGCAAGACTCTGACGTTCACACAAGATGAGAGACTTAATTTTACGATTTTCCGCCTCCTTTTCCTTTAAAAAAAGCAGGAACTTAAGAGCAACACTTCGATTTTTGGTAACATATTAATTTCCCAGAAGGCTAATTTCTTTGGCATGGATCACTATGCGCCAGATTCATTTGAATATGGAACCTTTTTTGTGCGTCAAACAGGTTAATTCGGAAATTATATATAGGCAGTAAAACACGCCCTTATTACACAATCATACTGAATACTCCGAACTTATGCTTTTGCTATGCATTTTTCAATGACGTAAGATTTCTGTAACTGTATGAAAAATAACATCCAAATATTTCTTATAAAAAATAAAGGCTTCAAAAGTAGAGTAAAATTGATTTCTTAGGACACCACTTAATAAGAGATTCACGGGGGGCTCCCTTTCGTCTCACACTGAGCGAGAGAATTAATTATTTCATTTTTTCGATCAAAATAGCTGTTTTACAAGTTGTAACTAAACTACAAATAACATTAGATGTCGATAATTCTTATTGGTAATACCAGCACAGTATATTTTTTATTCAAGAATTTAATGTTACAAACACAAATTCATTTGTATGTTCTTAATTGATTTCGCGACCCCTTTTTAGGTTGAAATATTCTGGCGACCCCCTTGTGTCAAAGAAAGCCAAAGAAATAATTTAATGAAAAGACTACATACGTTAGTTAGGTAATGATTTTTTCCTATTTGGTACATTTATCTATTATTCTCGCGGGCCAAACTGCGTCGGCGACGGCGACGTTGCCACACCGCATTGTCGTTGCGGCGACAGCAAGCGCCCCGCGCGCGCCACCCGCTGCCACCCGCAATGTTCTTTTGTTTCAACTCTCATCTCACTCAGTTAAGCGCAGTCACCGATGAGTACGGACGTCATTCTTTTGTTTTTTCGCTTGCTCCGCGCGTTTGTAAAATGGATAAATTTTTCAAAAGGTCGCAGCCTTCAACATCTGGTACGAGTGTCAATAGCGGTGGTGGTTAATCAAACCCGAAAAAAAATAGACATTACGATGACAGTTATTTGAAATACGGGTTCACAGTCATAAATAATAAACCTCAATGTGTAATTTGCGGCGATGTTTTATCACGTGAGAGTATGAAACCGTCAAAGCTCATGCGGCATCTCACAACCAAGCATCAAAAAGAAGCTGATAAGCCGTTGGATTTCTTTGAACGAAAGTTGAAAGCTCTTAGTCAGCAGAAAAATACTGTAATTCAGGTAAGTAATAAAATAATGTTTTCCTAGTTTTAAAATTATGTTTTCCTATTTTTATTGCATCTAATTTTGACATTTTAATTAACAAATTTGAATATTAACATTACATTTTTTAATTGAATTGATGAAATTATAATTTGAATCCACTTATATTACAATAATTGTGTTGATAGTTGAGTTTTGAATGTATTATACTGCTACTGACAGCACTCACTAGTATGTCTCACTCACTAGACTCAGTAGCAGCGCGACGGTCGCCGAGTCGCGTGTCGCGGAATGCTGCTCATGAATATGGGCCTCTAGCATGGCTTGAAACTAGTCGAGTATCTCGTCAAATTATTACGTGAGTAAGCCGAAAACATAATAAATAGTATTATATTTTCTTCAAATAATGTTGTGATGCCGCCATGTTTGTAATTTTATAATTTGAATGTCCCAAGGCGTAATATGGTCGGATCTGTATCTACTAACAACTTAATTTACCCATATTAGCAAATACTTAAATGATTTGATTTCATTTGATTTAGTCTCCACGAAGTGTTGTTAAGACCCTTAATGCACTTAAGCGATAAGCTTAAGGCGAGTCTATTCTAATTGTTGCTATTTTTACTATTGATGTTTTTTGATGTTGTTTGCATACAACTTTTAATTATAAGTACTTAATTTCGATATGCAAAGGTTCCGCGTCTTTAATTTTTATTGACTATTCACTTTTATATTGTTTGATTTATTTTCAGGCATCTAGTGTCAACGAGTCAGCATTATTAGCTAGCTACAAAGTCGCATATCGAGTTGCTAAACCACATACAATTGCCGAAAATCTTATTTTGCCAGCAGCACTTGATATGGTTGAAATTATGGTCAGTAAGCAGGAAGCAAACAAATTAAAAAACATACCACTTTCTGACAATACTATTTCACGAAGAATAAACGATATGGCGAAGGATATTCAAGAACAAGTAGTCGAAAAATTAAAGTACAGCCAACATTTTGCTTTGCAGTTTGACGAATCTACAGATGTATTCGCCTGTGCACAGTTTGTCGTATTTGTGCGCTTTGCGGCAGATGACAGTATCACGGAAGAAATCTTATTTTGCAAAGCACTTCCTGCAAGCCAGTGTTTGCACGATATGTTTTTAGAAAGCACTTGCGACTACGATATTGATTGGAAAGAATGTATCGCTATTTGTAGCGATGGCTGGCAAAAATAGCGGACTCATTGCAAAATTAAAAACGATAATGCCAAACATATCCTGGACACACTGTTTTCTTCATCGACAGGCTCTAGCTGCTAAGGTAGTAGTGAAATTAGCATTTTTAGCAGATCTTTTTAGCCACCTTAACAATTTGAACAAGAACCTTCAAGGAAGAGAAGAAAATATTTTAACAGCTAAAGATAAAGTAAAAGCATTTCACGCCAAACTTCGTTTGTGGTCAACCTCTCTACAAAACAAAATGTTTGAGTCTTTTCCATGTGTTCAGAAGATTATTGAAGATAATGAAACAGACCAAAGTTTTGCAGTATCGGCTCACATTCCTTGCATGATACAGAGCTTGCATAATTTACAAGAGAAACTTTTGACATACTTTCCAGACTTGCACTCTGAAGCTGATAATGGGCGTAGATGGATTTTAAACCCTTTTTTGGACAAATCAATAGACCTGGCTGATATCACCACAAAAATGAAAGAACGTCTTCTAGATTTAGCTGCTGATGGCATGCATAAATTGGAATTTTATTCGCAAAGTGTTGACGTATTTTGGATGAAAAGAAAATACGAATATCCAGAGTTAGCAAGGGAAGCTCTTAAATTATTAGTGCCATTTGCCACTTCATACTTGTGTGAACTAGCATTTTCTTCAATGGTAGACATTAAAACTATAAAGAGAAATAGGCTGCAATTAGAAAATGATTTGATTATTAACGTTTCAAAAATAGCACCACAATTTGATAAACTTTTGAAAAATAAACAAGCACATCCTTCTCACTAAAATTGTGTTTTAGTTGTGTAAGAACCTCGACTTTTTCTTTCAGCGACCCCCCGATTAAGGCTTCGCGACCCCCCTAGGGGTCGCGACCCACAGATTGAAAAACACTGATCTAAAGAAAACTATTAAAACATATAAATACCCTCATAATTATGTTTTATGGGTGTATGTGAGGTTTTTTCGATACAAATAAATTTAAAAGTTCAATTTTTCACAGCACGATCGTTCAATCTTCACGAGCACCTAGCTTCACTGATAAAAAGACCGACATCTTACAAAATTCTTTTTTGACTTATAAAAAGCAAATGTTCATGGTTTCGTTGAAATAAATGATTTTGATTTCGACAATATTCATGTAGAATTGGACAAAATTGAAGATTGCTGAAGTTAGGTAGCTTTTTCGTGGTTAGAAACAATACAGTTACGGTATACAACATTTTCTAATACTAAGTACATGAAATTGCTTACTTTCGTGTATGTAATAGAATTACTTGTCAGTTAGTCTCACCAAAACTCGAGAACGAAATATTTGTGGAACTCCAAGACAAAAAAATTATAATTTTAGGAAAGACAGTAAAAAATCTTTCCACTCAAACCGGTTACAATTGACATTTAAAATTTTGACACTTTGATGTTATTGACTAAGAACAAACTGTCATTATTATTTTATATTGTTAGAAATACCGTCATTGCTTAAAATTTAAGCTGTTTAATTTAATCATTGATTAAGGCGTAAATCATATTATTATACTTTACGTTTACTAACAGTGACGAAAGATTTGCAAAAAATGTGAGTGTATTAACTAATCGAATTTCAGTGTCATCAAGGTTTCCATTCATTCGTTCTGTTACTGATAAAAGGTCAATTCATTTTCTTACAAATAATTAACACAAAATATATAGATGTATCGTAATTTATTTTTAATATATTTCTGGCTTGAATTTTAGCTGTTTCTAAAACAACATCTCAGCAGTAAACGATAGGTTCACAGCCGCACGAGCACCGTCCAGAGATAGAAACGGCTCCAGCTGCCGGCAGGGAGCCACCGAAGCTAACAGCGCCCATGATGGGGACCTGACCACCGATAGCAGTAGTACCGGAGACTGGCAGCTCACCAAGGACCGCCACGTTGCCTTCACCGGCGCCGCCGTAAGCAGCGCCTCCGTATGCAGCAGCAGGAGAAAATGCGCCACCATAAGCAGATCCGATGGCACCAAGACCAAGAGAACCAAGACCGAGGGCACCACCACATGGAGCAGCAGGAGCGAGCAGAGCAGGAGCAGGAGCAGGAGCTAAAGCTGGAGCTCCACACCCGCAGCCAACACCGCCGAGGTACTGACCGAACACTACCTGGACCAAGCAAGCTTGGAGGCAGACCAACAGAACAGCGAATCTAGTCATGTTTGATGTTCGTTTGTGTTCAACGAGGAGCTGAAGACTGAATGATGTCCCTACTTGTAGACCACGTTTATATAGTGCACGAGTGTGTTATCAGAACGATGCGAGTTATTGTCTATGTTCTACTGAAACAAAGCCTTCAATAGCAAATATTTTTTGGTCACGTCACTTACATAAAGCACACTCGCATTTCTCCATTACTCGCACAGCTACTGATAAACGTTTGCAAAGTTTATTTCAAAATTCACTGCATCACTCGTGGCTGCAACAGAACAAGATAAGGAACACGTTTCAATATAAATACTCGATCGTTTCTTGGAAACATCATAGTCAAGTTTGCTTCAACACAAAGTACAATGGCCGCCAAGCTGATCCTCGTCCTCTGCGCTCAGGCGCTCTTCGTCCAGGTGGCATTCAGTCAGTGCCTTGGTCGTGTCCCTTCTCCTGTCCTACCCTGCCCTGCTGTTGTAGCACCAAGCTGTGTTGGCAACGGTGTGATTGCTAATGGATGGAACGGTAACGGTATGATTGGTACCGAATGGATTGGAAACGGTTTGATTAGTAATGGCTTGGAAATCGTCCCCACCAGTGGCGGTGGGCTGGCTGTGAGCAGTAGCTCTAGCATTGCTCCCAGCGGTCTCTCCCTAGCGTCTGAGAATGTGTTTGAGGGTGCTCTGTCCGTGGCTGGTGAGCTGCCGTTCGTGAGTGCTGTGGCTCTGGAGGGCGCGCTGCCCAGTGCTGGTGCTGGCGCCGTCAGCTACAGCTGCGGTAACGGTGTCACTGCTATCGAGAGCATCGCTCCTTCTGCTGCTGCTGCTATTGCTCCTGCAGTAGCAGCTGCGGCTCCTGCTGCTGCTTATGGCGCTGCAGCACGCTATGGTCTCGGCGGCTATGGACTGGGCGCTGCTGGAATCTCTCCTGCTGCTCTCGGACTCGGTTATGCAGGTCGTAGATGCGGTTGTGGTCTTTAATCGGTTAATGTAGCCGAATTCACTCGCAATATGATATCTCAATTAAATGATTTGCAATTTATTTTATTGTTTGAATTAAACCTTGATTCTACCCTACTGCCGAAAGAAATTATAAATATCTCTCGTAATTCAATTTTACATTTAAGTGTGGGAGAGCCAATCTTCGGCACGAATGGGTCAGCTCGACCGGAGTGATACCACAACCTCACAAAAACGAGCGTGAAACAATCAAAGTGTTTCGCCTTTTGAGTGAGGTTACTGAAGGCCCAATCCCGCACCCCATCCCTTCCCAATCCTTAAATATCCGAAACCCCTGTCGCCAAAGGGCTGGCAACACATTCGTAACTCCTTATTGGTGTTGCGAATGTCATGGGCGGCGCCGGTTGCTTACCGTCTGCTGGATTGCTGAAATATCTCAAAAAAGGCAATCTGTAGACAAAGTAATATCTAAATATTTCTTATTTAAAATAACGAAAAAGAACAACAAGAGAAAGAAATTTGTTTCTCAAGATTCTACTGAATAAGAGAAGAAACGGAGTCGTTTTTAGTCAGTAAGAGTCTTACACTTCCTCTGACGCTACTGCAAACAAAACGGCTGCATTAGATACAATTTGTAAGTTGCATCTAAACTAAAAATAAAATATGACGTCTTAAATTCTTGTTACTTATTCATGCAATAGCATCGCATTTATTTGTAGAATTTCATTTTATAAACATACATTAATGTGTATGGTCTTAATTGATAATCTAAAAAACCCTTACAATATATTCCCGTTTCATCCCGTCGTGTCATCGAATGATGCTTATAAAGAATTTGAATTTGAGGTAATTTCGATTTGAAAGAACAGTAAATAGGCAGTTCACGTACTTTCGCAGGACAATTCGATGTTAGCAAGCCTTTTTTTTTGTGAGGTGAAAATCATCAAATGAGTTCTCAGGAGGGAGGGAGTGTCAGACTCTTACTAACTAAAAACCCCCCTGTTCCTTCTCCTGCTCTTGACCGAGGTCGCGGTGCCTCATTGCGCTTACCCCGCAACCCCGGCTAAACATGAGCTCTATAGGGCCCCGTCAGTGGTGGTCTATTGGCTCTTTGAGGCGCGCGCGGAACGCTACGCGCCGTACGCTTGGGTTCTGGTCGGGCGGCGAGTTGCCCTTACTCGCCAATCGCAGTGCTTACGGTGGCCGGAGATCGTCCCTTGAAAGCTAACGTCAAGCGGTATTCCCAGGCGGTCACCCATGCGAGTACTAACCGCGCCCGATGTTGCTTAACTTCGGTGATCGGACGAGAACCGGTGCTTTCAACATGGTATGGACGTTCGCTCTCGAGCCTAAGTGTTGAAGAAGTTTGAAGACGAACAGTCTGACAGACTATTATTTTATTATGAATTATAATAAAGTATCTGTTTATGGTCTAGTTGTAATATATCGTTTTGAGTTTGATTTGATTGACAGCTTTATTTGCAGCAGTCACACCCGGTTTCTGAAAGGCTTGCCAACTCTAAAATGAACTAATCTCCTGTTAAATCTCTTGTCAAGTCATTTGATTGGTTGTTGATAATTCAGTCAACCAATCAGATGACTTGACAAGAGATTAAATTGATTTCAACATTGATCGGCCTTTCGAAAACCGGGGTTTAGTGTAGAGGTTTTCTTGTTGACTTAAAGGAAATTTTTCTACTAATAAAATAGATTGCTTGCTTTTGTTTCTGGAATTTTACATGCGCACGTGTATTATACTTACATACAAAATTTAATTGTTGTTTGTTAGTCTTTTTTTTTTTTTTTTATATGTAATAGGTCGGCAAACGAGCAGACGGATTACCTGATGGTAAGCAATCAGCGCCGCCCATGGACACTCACAACGCAGGTGTTACGAGTGCGTTGCCGACCTTTAAGAGATTAGGGATTTGGAGATTTAGGGATTGAGGAGGGAATGGGGAAGGGGAAGGATTGGGCCTCCGGTAACCTCACTCACATGGCGAAACACAACGCAGTGGTTATTTCACGCCGGTTTTCTGTGAGGCCGTGGTATCACTCCGGTCGAGCCGACCCATTCGTGCCGAAGCATGGCTCTCCCACACTTAAAAGTCAAAAACCTAAAAGTCACCTAAAAGTCTCCCACACTCAAAAAAGAAGTCTCGCTAAATTTGAGAACGGAAGGGATGATTTTGCTGAATTTAGTCTTAGAATACTTTTCCTTGGAAATCCAAGGAAGGTTTAAGATTATAAATCAATTTTAAGGCAGACTTTTATAATTGAGTTTTTTTCCCATCTATAAAAATCTGTTTATAAGTGATATTTGACTCTCGATATTATTAACCAAGAAAGAAACTCTCATTATTATTGCGATTTGCCGGTACCACCGGCATTGCTTAAATCAATAATTATAAGTCATCATATTATCATACTTTATGTTTACTTACAGTGTCGAAAATGTGCATCAAATGTGTGTATATAATAACTAGCTACTCCCGCGCGGTTTCACTCGCGGCTTGGCTCCATTTGATTGTAGCTTGATGTTCTATAGCCTATAGCACTCGGGAACATTGCAGCTATCTATCAGTGAAAGAATTTTGGAAATCCTACCAGCGGTTCCAAAGATTACTTCCCATTAACTCGTTCTGTCACCGATCAAAGGCCATTTGCTGAGAAGTTTACTTAAAATAACAACACAAAAAATATATTGCATTGTCATTATTTATTTTCATAAGTAGCTTTGAAGTTCAACTAGTGCTGAAGCATGACCTTAACAGTAAACGACTGGTTCACAACCGCACGAGCACTTTCCGGAGATAGACACGGCGCCAGCAGCCGGCAAGGAGCCACCGAAGCTAACAGCGCCCATGATGGGGACCTGACCACCGATAGCAGTAGTACCGGAGACTGGCAGCTCACCAAGGACCGCCACGTTGCCTTCACCTGCACCGCCGTAAGCAGCGCCTCCGTATGCAGCAGCAGGAGCAAATGCGCCGCCAAAAGTAGATCCGATGGCACCAAAACCAAGAGCACCAAGACCGAGGGCACCACCACATGGAGCAGCAGGAGCGAGCAGAGCAGGAGCAGGAGCTAAAGCTGGAGCTCCACACCCGCAGCCAACACCGCCGAGGTACTGACCGAACACTACCTGGACCAAGCAAGCTTGGAGGCAGACCAACAGAACAGCGAATCTAGTCATGTTTGATGTTCGATTGTGTTCAACGAGGAGCTGAAGAATGAATGATGTCCCTACTCGTAGACAACGTTTATATAGTGCACGAGTGTGTTATCAGAACGGCGCGAGATATTGTCTATGTTCTACTGAAACAAAGCCCTCCATAGCAAATATTACAAGGTCACGTCACTTACAGAACACACACTTGCATTTTTCCATTTCCACACATTACTCTCACAACTACTGATAAACGTTTGCAAAGTTCATTTCATAATTCATTGCACCGCTCGTGGCTGCAACAGAACAAGATAAGGAACACGTTTCACTATAAATACCCGATTGATTCTTGGAACCATCATAATCAAGTTCGCTTCAACACAAAGTACAATGGCCGCCAAGCTGATCCTCGTCCTCTGCGCTCAGGCGCTCTTCGTCCAGGTGGCATTCAGTCAGTGCCTTGGTCGTGTCCCTGCTCCTGTCCTACCCTGCCCTGCTGTTGTTGCACCGAGCTGTGCTGGTAACAGTGTGATTGCTAATGGATGGATCGGTAACGGTCTGATTGGTACCGAATGGATCGGAAACGGTTTGATTGGTAATGGATTGGAAATCGTCCCCACTAGTGGCGGTGGACTGGCTGTGAGCAGTAGCTCTAGCATTGCTCCCAGCGGTCTCTCCCTAGCGTCTGAGAATGTGTTTGAGGGTGCTCTTTCCGTGGCTGGTGAGCTGCCGTTCGTGAGTGCTGTGGCTCTGGAGGGCGCGCTGCCCAGTGCTGGTGCTGGCGCCGTCAGCTACAGCTGCGGTAACGGTGTCACTGCTATCGAGAGCATCGCTCCTTCTGCTGCTGCTGCTATTGCTCCTGCGGTAGCAGCTGCGGCTCCTGCTGCTGCTTATGGCGCTGCAGCACGCTATGGTCTCGGTGGCTATGGGCTGGGCGCTGCTGGTATCTCTTTTGCCACTCTCGGCTATGCAGGTCGTGGATGCGGTTGTGGTCTTTAATCGATTATTGTTGCCGAATTCACCCACAATATGACATCTCAATAAAATGATTTGCAAAACCTTTACTTTTTATAATACGAACCATTTTTTACTTGTTATTAAAATTACTCACAACATGGCAGAACTCCATTGCTATATGGAAACAAATATATACATTGACACATGAATTTGTCCAAACGCAAAAATGTACCACGGCCCCGGCCTGGAATAGGAAAAGGAACTATTCCACAGGATAATATTTACTAAAATTTCAAATTTTAAGAGGGATTGTAAATTAGGAAATAGTACACCATTTAAATAATTTATAATCTTTTAATATTAGACTAGTAGAATATAGATATTTATGTCAGTTTGGAGTTGTCATGCCCACTCAGCGGTCTCATTGGCGATGGCACGGGGACTGGATCTCTCGAATTCTTATAATATGGTTGGGTACCGTCAGTTGGGTATAGGTGCTGGTGTATGTGTCATGTTCATGAACGGGTGCCGTCATTTGGGATCGGTCAACTCGAGACAGCCTGAATTTCGTCCTTGAGGTTATTTTCTCTTTCAGTGGTTTGGCTGAATATTAGTGTTACACTGTTCTCACATAATAGAGCCGGCTGAATGATGTACGAAAAATTAATTGTGAATTTGATTGAAAAACCCACAATCTGACACACAATCTTTTTGATATTCTTTTTTGATTTAGGTTCAATAGTGCCTGTAGTGGCCTTTTATTTTTGTAAGAGTCTGACGCTTCCTGTCGCCCCACATAAGGCGAGACGCGTAATTTTATGATTTTCCGCCTAAAAAAAGAAACACTTCGGTTTTTCCTTACTAATTTATTTCTAGAAATTCGACTTACACAATTTTTGCATAGTCACCATGCACCAGATTCATTTGAATTTGGAACTTTTATTGTGTGCCAAATAGGTTTATTCGAAAATTATATGTAGGCGGTAAAACACGCCCTAATTATACAATTACACTGGATACTCCGAACTTATGCTTTTGCTATGTCTTTTCCATGACGTCAGATTTCTGTAGCTGTATGAAAAATAACATCCAAATATTTCTTATAAAAATATAGGCTTCTAAAGTTGAATAAAATTGATTTCTTAGGACACCACTTAATAATAGAATTAACGGGGGCTCCCTTTTGCCTAACCCTGAGCGGGAAAAGTATTTGATGATCTTTCCCTAACAAGAAAGGAAAATACTGAAAACAAAATGGCTGCTTTACAAGTTGTATCTAAACTGCAAATAGAATTTGATGTCGACAATTCTTGTTGGTAATACGGTAGTTTTGAACTAGTCAAATTCAATACTTTTATCCAAATGTCAAAAACAATACTTTTCCATGAAATTTGTATGAAAAACTGAGTTATGACCTCATAGTATTATTGCGTCAAATAGCATATTTATTTCTTAATATTTTTTTTTTCTACTTGCAATAAACTAGTGCTTGACTGCGATCCCACCTGATGGTAAACAGTGATGCAATCGTTGATGGACATATAATATATCGATCGATCGATGAATAAAATTGTAGTTATTTTTCAATACTATATTGTATTGAAATGTTGAATTAATTTATTTTTGACTTAGGAAACTACCCAATTCAAGCACCGTAAATTGTTTTTCAAGAATTTAATGTTACAAACACAAATTAATTCAAGAAAACTATTAAAACATATTAATAAACTATGAACTAATATTATTTAAATGCGAAAGTAACTCTGTCTGTCTGTCTGTCTGTCTTTTCTTCACGCATAAACTACTGAACCTTTTCGTGTGAAATTTGAAAAAAATGGTACAGGCATTGTTTAGAACTCGGGATAGACATAGGACAGTTTTTAAACCAAAAATCTGCAGGAATTCACTATTCCACGCGAACAAAATCGCGGGCAAAAGCTTGTTGAAACATATAAATACATATGTACCCTTATTTGTTTTATGAGTGTTTGTGAGGTAGTTTCGATTCAGATGAAGTCAAAAGTTTTAATATAGTCCACGGATTTTTATAGCACGATCGTTCGATCTTCACTAACATCTAACTTCACTTCACACAGACGAAAAGACTGACATCCTACTATTATTTTATTTTGACTTATAAAAAGCAACTGTTCATGGTTTAGTTGGAATACATAAATATTATTTCGACAATTTTCATCTATAATTGGACAAAATTACAGTTTTATTTGTAGCAATCAGCTGTCTTGAAGTTTAGTAGCTTTATCGTAATTAGAAATAATACAATTATACTAAATTTTCTAATAATATCTATATGAAATTGTGAAAAATTACTTTCGTGTATGGATGGAATAGAATTGCTGTTAGTTAGTCTCGCCAAAACTCGAGAACAAAATACATGTGGAACCCCAAGGAAGACAAATAAAAATTATCAATTTAAGAAAAGACAGTAAAATATCTTTCCACTCAAACCGGTTACATTATATAATATCAATTGATATTTGATATTATAGACAAAGAACGAAACTGTCATTATTATTTAATTCTGTCAGAAATACCGCCATTGCTTAAAATGAATTTTATTGCTAACGGGGTTATTTAATTTAATCATTGATTAAAGGCTTAGATGTCAGTGCTATCAACGTTTTTATCCATTCGTTCTGTTACTAATAAAAGGTCAATTCGTTTTCTTACAAATAAATAACACAAAATATATTGCTGTATCGTAATTTATTTTAAGAGGCTTGAATTTTAACTGTTTCTAAAGCAAGATCTCAGCAGTAAACGACAGGTTCACAGCCGCACGAGCACCGTCCGGAGATAGACACGGCTCCAGCAGCCGGCACGGCGCCTCCGAAGCTCACAGCGCCCATGATGGGGACCTGACCACCGATAGCAGTAGTACCGGAAACTGGCAGCTCACCAAGGACCGCCACGTTGCCTTCACCCGCACCGCCGTAAGCAGCGCCTCCGTATGCAGCAGCAGGAGAAAATGCACCACCATAAGCAGATCCGATGGTACCAAGACCAAGAGCACCAAGACCGAGGGCACCACTACATGGAGCAGCAGGAGCGAGCAGAGCAGGAGCAGGAGCTAAAGCTGGAGCTCCACACCCGCATCCAACACCGCCGAGGTACTGACCGAACACTACCTGGACCAAGCAAGCTTGGAGGCAGACCAACAGAACAGCGAATCTAGTCATGTTTGATGTTGGTTTGTGTTCAACGAGGAGCTGAAGACTGAATGATGTTCCTACTTGTAGACCACGTTTATATAGTGCACGAGTGTGTTATCAGAACGACTCAAGTTATTGTCTATGTTCTACTGAAACAAAGCCCTCCATAGCAAATATTACAAGGTCACGTCACTTACACAATGCACTCTCGCATTTCTCCATTTCCTCACATTACTGGCACAACTACTGATAAGCGTTTGCAAAGTTTCTTTCAAAATTCACACGCTCGTGGCTGCAACAGAACTAGATAAGGAACACGTTTCACTATAAATACTCGATCGATTCTTGTAACCATCATAGTCAAGTTTGCTTCAACACAAAGTACAATGGTCGCCAAGCTGATCCTCGCCCTCTGCGCTCAGGTGCTCGTCGTCCAGGTGGCATTCAGTCAGTGCCTTGGCCGTGTCCCTGCTCCTGTCCTACCCTGCCCTTCTGTTGTTGCACCAAGCTGTGCTGGTAACGGTGTGATTGCTAATGGATGGATCGGTAACGGTCTGATTGGTACAGAATGGATCGGAAACGGTTTGATTGGTAATGGATTGGAAATCGTCCCCACCAGTGGCGGTGGACTGGCTGTGAGCAGTAGCTCTAGCATTGCTCCCAGCGGTCTCTCCTTAGCGTCTGAGAATGTGTTTGAGGGTGCTCTGTCCGTGGCTGGTGAGCTGCCGTTCGTGAGTGCTGTGGCTCTGGAGGGCGCGCTGCCCAGTGCTGGTGCTGGCGCCGTCAGCTACAGCTGCGGTAACGGTGTCACTGCTATCGAGAGCATCGCTCCTTCTGCTGCTGCTGCTATTGCTCCTGCGGTAGCAGCAGCGGCTCCTGCTGCTGCTTATGGCGCTGCAGCACGCTATGGTCTCGGTGGCTATGGACTGGGCGCTGCAGGAATCTCTCCTGCCGCTCTCGGAGTCGGCTATGCCGGTCGTGGATGCGGTTGTGGTCTTTAATCAGTTATTTTGCCAATGTACCGAGAGTGTGATATCTCAATAAAATGATTAGCAATTTATTTATAGTTTGAATTAAACCTTAACTTTTAATGTTGACAACCACTTCTTAGTTGTTGTTCAAATTACACACAACAAGACAGAACTCCATCACTTATAATATGGAAACAAAAAACGTTATGTACCCCCATACGTGCTTGTAGGTATTTAGATAATCAATAATTTGAAGAAACACAATACACTAACTTGACTTAAATTTGTACCATAAGGGGTGGCTTAATCCACCAATATGCAAGACTCTGACGTTCACACAAGATGAGAGACTTAATTTTATGATTTTCCGCCTCCTTTTCCTTTAAAAAAAGCAGGAACTTAAGAGCAACACTTCGATTTTTGGTAACATATTAATTTCCCAGAAGGCTAATTTCTTTGGCATGGATCACTATGCGCCAGATTCATTTGAATATGGAACCTTTTTTGTGCGTCAAACAGGTTAATTCGGAAATTATATATAGGCAGTAAAACACGCCCTTATTACACAATCATACTGAATACTCTGAACTTATGCTTTTGCTATGCCTTTTTAATGACGTCAGATTTCTGTAACTGTATGAAAAATAACATCCAAATATTTCTTATAAAAAATAAAGGCTTCAAAAGTAGAGTAAAATTGATTTCTTAGGACACCACTTAATAAGAGATTCACGGGGGGCTCCCTTTCGTCTCACACTGCGCGAGAGAATTAATTACCTATTTCATTTTTTCGATCAAAATAGCTGTTTTACAAGTTGTAACTAAACTACAAATAACATTAGATGTCGATAATTCTTATTGGTAATACAAGCACAGTATATTTTTTATTCAAGAATTTAATGTTACAAACACAAATTCATTTGTATGTTCTTAATTGATTTCGCGACCCCTTTTTAGGTTGAAATATTCTGGCGACCCCCTTGTGTCATAGAAAGCCAAAGAAATAATTTAATGAAAAGACTACATACGTTAGTTAGGTAATGATTTTTTCCTATTTGGTACATTTATCTATTATTCTCGCGGGCCAAACTGCGTCGGCGACGGCGACGTTGCCACACCGCATTGTCGTTGCGGCGACAGCAAGCGCCCCGCGCGCGCCACCCGCTGCCACCCGCAATGTTCTTTTGTTTCAACTCTCATCTCACTCAGTTAAGCGCAGTCACCGATGAGTACGGACGTCATTCTTTTGTTTTTTCGCTTGCTCCGCGCGTTTGTAAAATGGATAAATTTCTCAAAAGGTCGCAGCCTTCAACATCTGGTACGAGTGTCAATAGCGGTGGTGGTTAATCAAACCCGAAAAAAAATAGACATTACGATGACAGTTATTTGAAATACGGGTTCACAGTCATAAATAATAAACCTCAATGTGTAATTTGCGGCGATGTTTTATCACGTGAGAGTATGAAACCGTCAAAGCTCATGCGGCATCTCACAACCAAGCATCAAAAAGAAGCTGATAAGCCGTTGGATTTCTTTGAACGAAAGTTGAAAGCTCTTAGTCAGCTGAAAAATACTATAATTCAGGTAAGTAATAAAATAATGTTTTCCTAGTTTTAAAATTATGTTTTCCTATTTTTATTGCATCTAATTTTGACATTTTAATTAACAAATTTGAATATTAACATTACATTTTTTAATTGAATTGATGAAATTATAATTTGAATCCACTTATATTACAATAATTGTGTTGATAGTTGAGTTTTGAATGTATTATATTTTATTTTTATTACAACTTTCGTGAGACATTCTAAATTATTTATTATGTTTTCGGCTTACTCACGTAATAATTTGACGAGATACTCGACTAGTTTCAAGCCATGCTAGAGGCCCGTATTCATGAGCAGCATTCCGCGACACGCGACTCGGCGACCGTCGCGCTGCTACTGACAGCACTCACTAGTATGTCTCACTCACTAGACTCAGTAGCAGCGCGACGGTCGCCGAGTCGCGTGTCGCGGAATGCTGCTCATGAATATGGGCCTCTAGCATGGCTTGAAACTAGTCGAGTATCTCGTCAAATTATTACGTGAGTAAGCCGAAAACATAATAAATAGTATTATATTTTCTTCAAATAATGTTGTGATGCCGCCATGTTTGTAATTTTATAATTTGAATGTCCCAAGGCGTAATATGGTCGGATCTGTATCTACTAACAACTTAATTTACCCATATTAGCAAATACTTAAATGATTTGATTTGATTTGATTTAGTCTCCACGAAGTGTTGTTAAGACCCTTAATGCACTTAAGCGATAAGCTTAAGGCGAGTCTATTCTAATTGTTGCTATTTTTACTATTGATGTTTTTTGATGTTGTTTGCATACAACTTTTAATTATAAGTACTTAATTTCGATATGTAAAGGTTCCGCGTCTTTAATTTTTATTGACTATTCACTTTTATATTGTTTGATTTATTTTCAGGCATCTAGTGTCAACGAGTCAGCATTATTAGCTAGCTACAAAGTCGCATATCGAGTTGCTAAACCACATACAATTGCCGAAAATCTTATTTTGCCAGCAGCACTTGATATGGTTGAAATTATGGTCAGTAAGCAGGAAGCAAACAAATTAAAAAACATACCACTTTCTGACAATACTATTTCACGAAGAATAAACGATATGGCGAAGGATATTCAAGAACAAGTAGTCGAAAAATTAAAGTACAGCCAACATTTTGCTTTGCAGTTTGACGAATCTACAGATGTATTCGCCTGTGCACAGTTTGTCGTATTTGTGCGCTTTGCGGCAGATGACAGTATCACGGAAGAAATCTTATTTTGCAAAGCACTTCCTGCAAGCCAGTGTTTGCACGATATGTTTTTAGAAAGCACTTGCGACTACGATATTGATTGGAAAGAATGTATCGCTATTTGTAGCGATGGCTGGCAAAAATAGCGGACTCATTGCAAAATTAAAAACGATAATGCCAAACATATCCTGGACACACTGTTTTCTTCATCGACAGGCTCTAGCTGCTAAGGTAGTACCTTCTGATTTAAATGAAGTGCTCAAGGAGGCTATAAAAATTGTGAATTCTATCAAAGGTAAAGCTTTGCAAACCCGGCTATTCAGAATCGTTTGTGAAGATATGGGCTCGCTTCATCAAAATCTCCTTTATCACACAGAGGTCAGGTGGCTATCCAAAGGAAAGGTATTGACAAGAGTTCTGGAAATGAGAGCTGAATTGTTAATGTTCTTACAAGATGCAAAATCTGAACATGCTTATCGTTTTTCTGACCCTATTTGGCTTTTGAAATTAGCATTTTTAGCAGATCTTTTTAGCCACCTTAACAATTTGAACAAGAACCTTCAAGGAAGAGAAGAAAATATTTTAACAGCTAAAGATAAAGTAAAAGCATTTCACGCCAAACTTCGTTTGTGGTCAACCTCTCTACAAAACAAAATGTTTGAGTCTTTTCCATGTGTTCAGAAGATTATTGAAAATAATGCAACAGACCAAAGTTTTGCAGTATCGGCTCACATTCCTTGCATGATACAGAGCTTGCATAATTTACAAGAGAAACTTTTGACATACTTTCCAGACTTGCACTCTGAAGCTGATAATGGGCGTAGATGGATTTTAAACCCTTTTTTGGACAAATCAATAGACCTGGCTGATATCACCACAAAAATGAAAGAACGTCTTCTAGATTTAGCTGCTGATGGCATGCATAAATTGGAATTTTATTCGCAAAGTGTTGACGTATTTTGGATGAAAAGAAAATACGAATATCCAGAGTTAGCAAGGGAAGCTCTTAAATTATTAGTGCCATTTGCCACTTCATACTTGTGTGAACTAGCATTTTCTTCAATGGTAGACATTAAAACTATAAAGAGAAATAGGCTGCAATTAGAAAATGATTTGATTATTAACGTTTCAAAAATAGCACCACAATTTGATAAACTTTTGAAAAATAAACAAGCACATCCTTCTCACTAAAATTGTGTTTTAGTTGTGTAAGAACCTCGACTTTTTCTTTCAGCGACCCCCCGATTAAGGCTTCGCGACCCCCCTAGGGGTCGCGACCCACAGATTGAAAAACACTGATCTAAAGAAAACTATTAAAACATATAAATACCCTCATAATTATGTTTTATGGGTGTATGTGAGGTTTTTTCGATACAAATAAATTTAAAAGTTCAATTTTTCACAGCACGATCGTTCAATCTTCACGAGCACCTAGCTTCACTGATAAAAAGACCGACATCTTACAAAATTCTTTTTTGACTTATAAAAAGCAAATGTTCATGGTTTCGTTGAAATAGATGATTTTGATTTCGACAATATTCATGTAGAATTGGAAAAAATTGAAGATTGCTGAAGTTAGGTAGCTTTTTCGTGGTTAGAAACAATACAATTATACAAAATTTTCTAATACTAAGTACATGAAATTGCTTACTTTCGTGTATGTAATAGAATTACTTGTCAGTTAGTCTCACCAAAACTCGAGAACGAAATATTTGTGGAACTCCAAGACAAAAAAATGATAATTTTAGGAAAGACAGTAAAAAATCTTTCCACTCAAACCGGTTACAATTGACATTTAAAATTTTGACACTTTGATGTTATTGACTAAGAACAAACTGTCATTATTATTTTATATTGTTAGAAATACCGTCATTGCTTAAAATTTAAGCTGTTTAATTTAATCATTGATTAAGGCGTAAATCAATGATAATTCATCATATTATTATACTTTACGTTTACTAACAGTGACGAAAGATTTGCAAAAAATGTGAGTGTATTAACTAATCGAATTTCAGTGTCATCAAGGTTTCCATTCATTCGTTCTGTTACTGATAAAAGGTCAATTCATTTTCTTACAAATAATTAACACAAAATATATAGATGTATCGTAATTTATTTTTAATATATTTCTGGCTTGAATTTTAGCTGTTTCTAAAACAACATCTCAGCAGTAAACGATAGGTTCACAGCCGCACGAGCACCGTCCAGAGATAGAAACGGCTCCAGCTGCCGGCAGGGAGCCACCGACGCTAACAGCGCCCATGATGGGGACCTGACCACCGATAGCAGTAGTACCGGAGACTGGCAGCTCACCAAGGACCGCCACGTTGCCTTCACCGGCGCCGCCGTAAGCAGCGCCTCCGTATGCAGCAGCAGGAGAAAATGCGCCACCATAAGCAGATCCGATGGCACCAAGACCAAGAGAACCAAGACCGAGGGCACCACCACATGGAGCAGCAGGAGCGAGCAGAGCAGGAGCAGGAGCTAAAGCTGGAGCTCCACACCCGCAGCCAACACCGCCGAGGTACTGACCGAACACTACCTGGACCAAGCAAGCTTGGAGGCAGACCAACAGAACAGCGAATCTAGTCATGTTTGATGTTCGTTTGTGTTCAA
Organism: Spodoptera exigua; assembly: GCA_902829305.4. Classification (NCBI taxonomy): domain Eukaryota; kingdom Metazoa; phylum Arthropoda; class Insecta; order Lepidoptera; family Noctuidae; genus Spodoptera; species Spodoptera exigua. Next base: position 2,187,621 of record LR824628.2, on the reverse strand, counting down.
CGAGGAGCTGAAGACTGAATGATGTTCCTACTTGTAGACCACGTTTATATAGTGCACGAGTGTGTTATCAGAACGAGACAAGTTATTGTCTATGTTCTACTGAAACAAAGCCTTCAATAGCAAATATTTTTTGGTCACGTCACTTACATAAAGCACACTCGCATTTCTCCATTACTCGCACAGCTACTGATAAACGTTTGCAAAGTTTATTTCAAAATTCACTGCATCACTCGTGGCTGCAACAGAACAAGATAAGGAACACGTTTCAATATAAATACTCGATCATTTCTTGGAAACATCATAGTCAAGTTTGCTTCAACACAAAGTACAATGGCCGCCAAGCTGATCCTCGTCCTCTGCGCTCAGGCGCTCTTCGTCCAGGTGGCATTCAGTCAGTGCCTTGGTCGTGTCCCTGCTCCTGTCCTACCCTGCCCTGCTGTTGTTGCACCGAGCTGTGCTGGAAACGGTGTGATTGCTAACGGATGGATCGGTAACGGTCTCATTGGTACCGAATGGATTGGAAACGGTTTGATTGGTAATGGATTGGAAATCGTCCCCACCAGTGGTGGCGGACTGGCTGTCAGCAGTAGCTCTGACATTGCTCCAAGCGGTCTCTTCCTAGCGTCTGAGAATGTGTTCGAGGGTGCTCTGTCCGTGGCCGGTGAGCTTCCGTTCGTGAGTGCTGTGGCTCTGGAGGGCGCGCTGCCCAGTGCTGGTGCTGGCGCCGTCAGCTACAGCTGCGGTAACAGTGTCACTGCTATCGAGAGCATCGCTCCTTCTGCTGCTGCTGCTATTGCTCCTGCGGTGGCAGCTGCTGCTTATGGCGCTGCAGCACGCTATGGTCTCGGTGGCTATGGACTGGGCGCTGCAGGAATCTCTCCTGCCGCTCTCGGACTCGGCTATGCAGGTCGTGGATGCGGTTGTGGTCTTTAATCGGTTATTGTGGCCGGATTCACTTACCGGATTAATATGACATGTTAATTAAATTATTTGCAAATTATTTTGTTGTTTGAATTAAACTTTGACTTAATTAATAATGTGAAACACCTAACTTGTTATTCGAACTACTCACAACATGAAAGAACTTCACTGCTATATAGAAAAAAAAAACGTAATGTACAGACATGTTTGATTAAGATATAATAAATTATTTGAATAACATACATATGTACACACATTACCATAAGATTTTGTCCAATATGAGCTAGTAGGAGTTACGGGTCAAACGCAAAAATATATCGCGCGTGTAATGGCGCGGTAGTTTGTTGCAACTTGGGAGCCAAATGTTGGAAGTGTTCTGCGAAGTTCTACTGGCTGACGAGGACGAGGCCCACGTACTTCATCGCCCACGCCAATATTAACCCCTCCTGCTGTTATTCGGGACCCATCCGAAGTTGGTGCATTTTAACGGCCATAAAAGCGCATACCACGACCACCTCGAGGCCCAACTGCCGGATCCTTGCAACCACTTTCACCGGTCGGCCGCTGCCAGATGTAACCTCCCGTTCGTTAGCTCCAGCATGTCGACAGCGTAACAGACTATAGGTACTGACGCCGCTCGGGAGGTCGGTGCGTAGCAGCTAGCAGACAATCGTACCTGATGTTCCACAGGGGCGACATCTCTCGCCGGTTCCACACGCCCCAGTGACCGGGGTAGATGAGAAATCTTTTCGTCGAATACTTAAGCCTCGACTACACGATAGAGGTAGGCAGGCACCCGGTGGCACCGGAGCACCAAAAGCACAATAACCAACTTCAAGGCAGTCAGTTAAAGCCGTTGTCGTTGGGAACTGGTTGAGAAATGGTTGAGTTGGGCGATGCTGGTGTAGGTGTCATGTTCGTGAACGGGCGCTGTCAGTTGGGACTGGTCAGCTCCGGACTGTCTTTTGTCCTTTAGGTTATTTTTCTCTGAATAAATATTAGTGTTACACTGTTCTCACATAATTGAACCAACTGTTTGTACTTATAAGGAATCTGTATGTGAAGCATTGGCTTCACTAAAAGGACTGACCGACAGACTGACACTATAACTTCAAAATTTTGTTTGACGTTCAAAAGTGCCTGTAAGTTTCGAATTGATAATCAATAAATTATTTTTCTGCAGGGCGCCCCGGCTACTTCAAGGTGACCAGGTTACCCGTCTTCCACGACAGCGGAAACAGGTCCTTTTCCAAGTATGCGATGAAAAGACCGACAAGTCGAGGTCGGAGAGCTCATGAGGCCACGACTCAAGCCTTGGTAGGCAAACGTTTGGCCCAGTGGCTTGGTAACGGTACGAAATGTCCTGCATTTTTATAGTATTTTTAATTACGTAAATTACAGTATTTAACTTTATTTTATGCTATAAAAATTCAATAACAAACAGTGTTAGCTTGTATTGTGATAGTTTTTACGCATAGATCTAAAGTTAGTTAAGCTATTAAAAGTGAAATAGTAAAATGCTGAAAGCCTTGGTCTTTTACCACATAATAACAGAAATTGCTTTCAAATAATGTTAATAGTTTAAGAGTACTTAAAATAAATTTAGTGTAAGGTTAGTTAAATCAACGTTACCTTTCCTACATGAATCAAAATAAAAGTTGCCGTGGAGAGACGAGAAGTCGTTACTATGGCGACGGGTAACTTCTTGAAATAACTTTAGTAGGAACTTAAATAGATTAAGGGCTTTCACGGATTAAGTGTCTACATCTGCATGATTTTTTATTTTATTTTTGTGAGGGAAAATCATCTAATAACTTCTCCCAATCAGAATGGGGCGGAAGGGAGTGTGAGACTCTTACTGTCAATTAAAAACCCCCGTTCCTTCCTGCTCTGGGCCGAGGTCGCGGTGTCGCTTACCCGCAACCCTTGCCTGAACATCAACCCTGTAGGACCCCGTCTGTAATAGTCTATTGGCTTTCGAAGCGCACGCAGACACGCGCTTACGGTGGCCAAAGATCGTGTCTTGATCCCAACGACCGGAGTGTCGTCTGCTGCGGCCGCTGGGACATCTGCATGCTGGATAGTTGACATTGTATTTTCAATAGAAAACGAGTGATGTGTTACCGTATATCCATGTGTGACAAATATGTGAGTTATACTGAAATCGGCACTGACCTAGAACGTCCGCAGTCCGTCCCTTAATGTAGGTAATAAAAATCTCGAATTTTTTGCTATATCATCATTTATTTGTACCAATCGGGAAGTATGATTAACGCCAAATTATGTATGATTGATTGGTGATTTCAGCAGTATACGATAGGTTCACATCCACACGAGCACCGTCCGGAGATAGACACGGCGCCAGCAGCTGGCACGGTGCCGCCGAAGCTAACAGCGCCCATGATGGGGACCTGACCACCGATAGCAGTAGTACCGGAGACTGGCAGCTCACCAAGGACCGCCACGTTGCCTTCACCGGCACCGCCGTAAGCAGAGCCTCCGTATGCAGCAGCAGGAGCAAATGCACCACCATAAGCAGATCCGATGGCACCAAGACCAAGAGCACCAAGACCGAGGGCACCACCACATGGAGCAGCAGGAGCGAGCAGAGCCGGAGCAGGAGCTAAAGCTGGAGCTCCACACCCGCAGCCAACACCGCCGAGGTACTGACCGAACACTACCTGGACCAAGCAAGCTTGGAGGCAGACCAACAGAACAGCGAATCTAGTCATGTTTGATGTTCGTTTGTGTTCAACGAGGAGCTGAAGACTGAATGATGTTCCTACTTGTAGACCACGTTTATATAGTGCACGAGTGTGTTATCAGAACGACTCAAGTTATTGTCTATGTTCTACTGAAACAAAGCCCTCCATAGCAAATATCTCAAGGTCACGTAACTTACATAACGCACACTCGCATTTCCTCACATTACTCGCACAACTATTGATAAACGTTTGCAAAGTTCATTTCAAAATTCACTGCATCGCTCGTGGCTGCAACAGAACTAGATAAGGAACACGTTTCACTATAAATACTTGATCGTTTCTTGGAACCATCATAGTCAAGTTTGCTTCAATACAAAGTACAATGGCCGCCAAGCTGATCCTCGTCCTCTGCGCTCAGGCGCTCTTCGTCCAGGTGGCATTCAGTCAGTGCCTTGGTCGGGTCCCTGCTCCTGTCCTTCCCTGTCCTGCTGTTGTTGCACCAAGCTGTGCTGGTAACGGTGTCATTGCTAATGGATGGATCGGTAACAGTCTGATTGGCACCGAATGGATCGGAAACGGTTTGATTGGTAATGGATTGGAAATCGTCCCCACCAGTGGCGGTGGACTGGCTGTGAGCAGTAGCTCTAGCATTGCTCCCAGCGGTCTCTCCGTGGCGTCTGAGAATGTGTTTGAGGGTGCTCTGTCCGTGGCTGGTGAGCTGCCGTTCGTGAGTGCTGTGGTTCTGGAGGGCGCGCTGCCCAGTGCTGGTGCTGGCGCCGTCAGCTACAGCTGCGGTAACGGTGTCACTGCTATCGAGAGCATCGCTCCTTCTGCTGCTGCTGCTATTGCTCCTGCGGTAGCAGCTGCGGCTCCTGCTGCTGCTTATGGCGCTGCAGCACGCTATGGTCTCGGTGGCTATGGATTGAACGCTGCTGGAATCTCTCCTGCCGCTCTCGAACTGAGCTGGAATAGATGCAGTTGCGGGTTGTAATAGAAAAATACACAAAATAAAAATTATTCTGTCATTATGTAAAACAAAATAAAAATGAATTTGCAATCAATGTACTATCTACATTTATTTTTAAAACTATTATTTAATAAACTTGAACTTGAAACTCTATTTAACTTTCTCATGTTATGTGTTATTGTTGGAGTGTGAGACACTTATACTCCAGTGTGGGAGAGCCAAGCTTCTACACGGGTCAATCCGTCAAACGCATACAAATAACTAAGAAAAATAACCTGTTTGCTCGTTTGCCAACCTATACAATAAAAAAGTTGTTGTTTGTAATTTTTTGTTAGTATATCTATACTAGTATTATAAAGAGGTAAAATTTGTAAGTTCGTATGTTGTAAGTTTCTATGCAGGGGGTAATCTTTGGAACCGCTGGTCGGATTGCGAAAATTCTTTCACTGATAGGTAGCTGCAATTTTCCTGAGTGCTATAGATTATAAAACATCACGCTACGATTAAATGTAACAGAGCAGCAAATGAAACCGCGCGAGAGTAGCTAGTTTTGTTTATTCATATTTCATAATTATAGTGTTTAGTATGTTCATATATTCGTATTGCATTGTATTAAATCTTTTATTTGATATAGAAAAGTACAAATAAAAAATGTTTCTTTTAATACAGATTAGGTCCAATTACATTTACTTACCAAAATTTAACAACATTCAAAAGTTCCTCCCACCGTACCTCATGCATTCCAATTAAATTTCCTTTTACCCATCTCCAAACAGATCAATAGTTGGATAAGACTCTAGGTCATCGTTAAGCGAGACTAGAGTGTGAGGATTTACAAATTCAAATTCATTTTTTTTATTATAACTTTCGTGAGACATTCTAAATTATTTATTATGTTTTCGGCTTACTCACGTAATAATTTGACGAGATACTCGACTAGTTTCAAGCAATGCTAGAGGCCCATATTCATGAGCAGCATTCCGCGCCACGCGACGCGGCGACTGTCGCGCGACGACTGTCGCGCTGCTACTGGCTACTCTAGTCTGCGCGCCCAACGCGCCCTCTGCCGCGATTCACGCGCACTTTCTTCTAGCCGTGGTGTCGGCAGCGACGGCGCGCGCGACACTGTTGGCACGCTAGACTCGCCCGCCTGCAGCTGCGTTGGTGTTGGGATCGAATCCCGGGTCGACGCAAAAACAGTGTTACATACCGCGCTAACTGTGTCACACTCCAGACCCGCAACAGTGCAGTCTGACGCAGATTTCAGACTCGGCTTCCAGGCGGGTGGTAATGCCCAGCCACCGTCTCTGTTGAAGTTCGGACGCCGGCTTATTTACTAGTCGAGTACCTGGTCAAATTATTACATGAGTAAGCCGAAAACATAATAAATAATTCAATTTTTTTATTTGCAGAATATGGATAAGTAAACAAGATATTCTTAAATGAAATTATAAATCGCCATAATCAGGCTCACGCCATGCAAATTAGGTACAAACGAACAGAGTAACATGGAAACATATCGAGCAATAAAAATAGTCCATACAATTACGAAATGTCAATTTTACAATAATACTCTGATGTCCCATTTCACTTAAATTAAAGTTGTTCAACGGGCCTCTGCGAGTTGGCTTCGGCCCCTCGTACGCCTTCCAAAGGTCCGGGATCCTGTGATCCCGTGAACGGAAACGAATACACAATGACAACATTACATTCGAATTTTAATACTAATACGATTTGATGACTTAGCACGTATCACAGTTCGAAATTGGGGTATACAATCTGTATTTTTTACCTTGGCAGTAGTTATTTCGGATACAAAACCGTGTCAACACCTTCATTAGATCTGGAGAGCATTTATGGCGCCACGAGGCGTCTTACAGGGTCTTACATGCCATTAAATCAAATATATTCAAAAATTCTTTTTTGTGACCTATTTAAAAGACAAACAAAATGAAATAATTTATACATTTTACTTTTTAAAAGACTGAGTTACTTTTTTTTCTTAAATTAGATATTTAGACTTTTACGAATTAAAGAAATTTGTTATTGTCGTCCCTCAGGCAACGTCGCGTATCTACATGCATGAAAGTTTGTATAAATCTTCTTAGATTTTATACTGATTGGACTGGAATGAAAGATGGGAAGTACTAGGATGAAAATTGAAAACGTCCGCTTAAATAATGGATGAAAAACGCGAGCAAAGCCGCGGAGAATAGCTACTATATATAGCATATTATAATAAAGCACGTTATACTTGGCACGTGCTTAAGACAAACACTAAGGTCACGTTTCAAACGTACAAGCTGGCTTATCAAAGCGCTTAGCAATCAGAATTTCTTCGCAAGTGTACTAGGTCAAGTTCATTATCGTAATAATAATTATTGTATTGTGTCATCGTTTATTTCATAAACATGCAGGACAAACATAGGCGTTTTATTTTTCGATAGAAGTGGATGTCACTAAAAATACAATTGTTTTTAAGATGAAATAAAGCAATATAAATCATTATCGAAAGTCATTTTCATTTATTCTCGTTTCAAACAAACTTTTCTTGTATCCTATTACAAACCACAGCCACATCCATTCCAACCGAGTCCGAATGCGGCAGGAGAGATTCCAGAAGCGCCCAGTCCATAGCCACCGAGGCCATAGCGTGCTGCAGCGCCATAAGCAGCAGCAGGAGCCGCAGCTGCTACCGCAGGAGCAATAGCAGCAGCAGCAGAAGGAGCGATGCTCTCGATAGCAGTGACACCGTTACCGCAGCTGTAGTTGACGGCGCCAGCACCAGCACTGGACAGCGCGCCCTCCAGAGCCACAGCACTCACAAACGGAAGCTCACCGGCCACGGATAGAGCACCCTCAAACAAATTCTCCGACGCTAGGGAGAGACCGCTAGGAGCAATACTGGAGCTACTGCTCACAGCCAGTCCACCGCCACTGGTGGGGACGATTTCCAATCCATTACCAATCAAACCGTTTCCGATCCATTCGGTACCAATCAGACCGTTACCGATCCATCCATTAGCAATCACACCGTTACCAGCACAGCTTGGTGCGACAACAGAAGGGCAGGGTAGGACAGGAGCAGGGACACGACCAAGGCACTGACTGAATGCCACCTGGACGAAGAGCGCCTGAGCGCAGAGGACGAGGATCAGCTTGGCGGCCATTGTACTTTGTGTTGAAGCAAACTCGACTATGATGGTTCCAAGAATCGATCGGGTATTTATAGTGAAACGTGTTCCTTATCTAATAATGTTGCAGCCACGAGCAATGCAGTGAATTTTGAAACGAACTTTGCAAACGTTTATCATTAGCTGTGCGAGTAATGTAAAGAAATGGAGAAATGCGAGTGTGCGTTGTGTAAGTGACGTGACCTTGTAAAATTTGCTTTGGAGGGCTTTGTTTCAGTAGAAAATAGAGAATAACTCGCGTCGTTCTGATAACACACTCGTGCACTATATAAACGTGGTCAACAAGTAGGGACATCATTCAGTCTTCAGCTCCTCGTTGAACACAAACGAACATCAAACATGACTAGATTCGCTGTTCTGTTGGTCTGCCTCCAAGCTTGCTTGGTCCAGGTAGTGTTCGGTCAGTACCTCGGCGGTGTTGGCTGCGGGTGTGGAGCTCCAGCTTTAGCTCCTGCTCCTGCTCTGCTCGCTCCTGCTTCTCCATGTGGCGGTGCCCTCGGTCTTGGTGCTCTTGGTCTTGGTGCCATCGGATCTGCTTATGGTGGTGCATTTGCTCCTGCTGCTGCATACGGAGGCTCTGCTTACGGCGGTGCCGGTGAAGGCAACGTGGCGGTCCTTGGTGAGCTGCCAGTCTCCGGTACTACTGCTATCGGTGGTCAGGTCCCCATCATGGGCGCTGTTAGCTTCGGCGGCGCCGTGCCGGCTGCTGGCGCCGTGTCTATCTCCGGACGGTGCTCGTGTGGATGTGAACCTATCGTATACTGCTGAAATCATCAATCAATCATTAAAATAAATCATACATAATTTGGCGTTAATCATACTTCCCGATTGGTACAAATAAATGATGATATTGCAAAAATTTTGAGATTTATATTACGTACATTAAGGGACGGACTGCGGACGTTCTAGGACAGTGCCGATTTCAGTATAACTAACATTTTTGTCACACATGGATATACGGCAACACATCACTCGTTTTGTGCGTGATATTTTGTGCGTGATAGCCCTAAATCTATTAAAGTACTAAAGTTATTTCAAGAAGTTAACCGCTGCGATACTAACGACTTCTCGTCCCTCCACGGCAACTTTTTATTTATGTAGGAACATAACGTCGATTTATCTAACAATTGAGTTAGGTACAGACTCTTAAACTGAATTATTAACAGTATTTGATAGAAATAACTGTTATATATTGTGCTTAAATACGAAGGCTTTCAGCATTTTACTATTTCACTTCTAAAAGCTTAAGATTATTAAAAATAAAGGCTTATACGGCAGATCTATGCGTATAAACTATTACAATACCTACATTTAAGCGAAAACTGTTATTGAATTTTTTATAGTTTACAATAAAGTTGAATACTGTAATTTACAAAAAATAAAATTATAATAGACTCGCGCGCAATACGCGCAGCGTGCAGCATGCTTCTGGACGCAATTTATTCAAGTATCAATCTAACCCGCGAAAGATTTCGGTTGAAACGTTTCGCGGCGAGTTCCCTCTTTCTGGTCAAGGTCTAACCATTTAGCTCTCGCGGTGTGCGGATGCGTCTGTCGCGAACAACAACAATCTTATCAACATGAAGCCAATTAAATGTTCACAAGGATGAAATAGTGTTTAGACAACAGAAAAAAGTAACATTGCGCCACATGAGGATTCTCGCCTGTGTCGTGGGTGCGTTTATAAACTTACAAATTCACTTACACATAAGAAACGCAAAAACTACTCGTGGATACACACAAAGTGTTGCACCGAAGGGAATTATAATAATTGTTACACTATAGTTGCACAGCAGTCAGTTACCAAGCCACTGGGTCAAACGTTTGCCTGCTAAGGCTTGAGTCCTAGCATAAGGAGCTCTCCAACCCCGACTAGTCGGTATTTTCAGCGCATACGTTGAGAAGGACCAGTTTCAAAGAAGATGGGTGTACTGATCATCTTGAAGTAGCCGGGGCGTCTGGCGGACTGTCCGTCCGCGTACCGGCCGGAGGGCGCTCCATATAGATGCCATCATGCACGTGAGGGCCTGCATTGACCAGGGGGTGGGTCGACGTGACAGTGCTTCTGGACATCGTCAACGGCTTTAACTCGCTGCCTTGAAGTTGCTTATTGTGCTTTTGGTACTCCAGTGCCACCGAGTGCCGGCCGACCTGTATCGTGTAGTCGAGGCTTAAGTGTGGGAGAGCTAAGCTTCGGCACGAATAGGTCGGCTCGACCGGAGTGATACCACGGGTTCACAGAAAAACGGCGTGAAACAGCCACAGCGTTGTGTTTCGCCGTGTGAGTGAGGTTACCTGAGGCCCAATCTTTCCCCTCGCCCGATCCCTTCCCAATCCCTTAATCTCAAGAACCCCCATCCCTAAAAGGTCGGTAACGCACTCGTAACTCCTCCGTTGCGGGTGTCCATGGGCGGCGCTGATTACTTACCATCAGGTAATCCGTCTGTTCGTTTGCCGACCTATTACATAAAAAAAAGTATTTGACAAAAGATTTATCATCGACCCCGGTCGCCCCTGTGGAAGATCGGGTACGATTGTCTGCTAGCTGCTACGCACCGACCTCCCGAGCGGCGTCAGCACCTATAGTCTGTTACGCTGTCGACATGCTGGAGCTAACGAACGGGAGGTTACATCTGGCAGCGGCCGACCGGTGAGTGGTTGCAAGGATCCGGCAGTTGGGACTCGAGGTGGTCGTGGCATACGCTTTTATGGCCGTCAAAACGCACCAACTTCGGATAGCTCCCGAATAACAGCTGGAGGGGTTAATATTGGCGTGGGCCATGAAGTACGAGGGTCTTGTCCTCGTCAGCCAGTAGAACTACGCAGAGCACTTCCGCCGTTTGGCTCCCAAGTTACAACGAAGTGGCGCGCCATTACACGCGCGATACATTTTTGCGTTTGATCCGCAATTGCCCGTATTGGACAAAATCTTATGTTAATATGTGTACATATGAATGTTATTCAAATAAAATTATTATATCTTAATAAAAGCACACATGTCTTGTCTGTGCATAACGTTTTGTATTCCTATATAGCAATGGAGTTCTTTCATGTTGTGAGTAATTCGAATAACAAGTTAGAAGTGGTTAACATTATTAAAAGTCAAAGTTTAATTGAAACAGTAAAATAATTTGCAAATAATTTTATTAAGATGTCATATTGTAGGTGAATTCGGCTACAATAAACGATTAAAGACCACATCCGCATCCACGACCTGCATAGCCGAGTCCAAGAGCGGCAGGAGAGATTCCAGCAGCGCCCAGCCCATAGCCACCAAGACCATAGCGTGCTGCAGCGCCATAAGCAGCAGCAGGAGCCGCAGCTGCTACCGCAGGAGCAATAGCAGCAGCAGCAGAAGGAGCGATGCTCTCGATAGCAGTGACACCGTTACCGCAGCTGTAGCTGACGGCGCCAGCACCAGCACTGGGCAGCGCGCCCTCCAGAGCCACAGCACTCACGAACGGCAGCTCACCAGCCACGGACAGAGCACCCTCGAACACATTCTCAGACGCTAAGGACAGACCGCTGGGAGCAATGCTAGAGCTACTGCTCACAGCCAGTCCACCGCCACTGGTGGGGACGATTTCCAATCCATTACCAATCAAACCGTTTCCGATCCATTCGGTACCAATCAGACCGTTACCCATCCATCCGTTAGCAATCACACCATTACCAGCACAGCTCGGTGCAACAACAGAAGGACAGGGTAGGACAGGAGCAGGGACACGACCAAGGCACTGACTGAATGCCACCTGGGCGAAGAGCGCCTGAGCGCAAAGGGCGAGGATCAGCTTGGCGGCCATTGTACTTTGTGTTGAAGTAAACTTGACTATGATGGTTCCAAGAAACGATCGGGTATTTATAGTGAAACGTGTTCCTTATCTAGTTCTGTTGCAGCCACGAGCGATGCAGTGAATTTTAAAATGAACTTTGCAAACGTTTATCAGTAGTTGTGCGAGTAATGTTAGGAAATTGAAATATGCAAGTGTGTGTTGTGTAAGTGACGTGACCTTGTAATATTTGCTATGGAGGGCTTTGTTTCAGTAGAACATAGACAATAACTTGAGTCGTTCTGATAACACACTCGTGCACTATATAAACGTGGTCTACAAGTAGGGACATCATTCAGTCTTCAGCTCCTCGTTGAACACAAACGAACATCAAACATGACTAGATTCGCTGTACTGTTGGTCTGCCTCCAAGCTTGCTTGGTCCAGGTAGTGTTCGGTCAGTACCTCGGTGGTGTTGGCTGCGGGTGTGGAGCTCCAGCTTTAACTCCTGCTCCTGCTCTGCTCGCTCCTGCTGCTCCATGTGGTGGTGCCCTCGGTCTTGGTGCTCTTGGTCTTGGTGCCATCGGATCTGCTTATGGTGGTGCATTTGCTCCTGCTGCTGCATACGGAGGCGCTGCTTACGGCGGTGCCGGTGAAGGCAACGTGGCGGTCCTTGGCGAGCTGCCAGTCTCCGGTACTACTGCTATCGGTGGTCAGGTCCCCATCATGGGAGCTGTGAGCTTCGGAGGCGCCGTGCCGGCTGCTGGAGCCGTTTCTATCTCTGGACGGTGCTTGTGTGGCTGTGAACCTATTGTTTACTGCTGAGATCTTGCATCAGAAACAGTTAAAATTCAAGCCAAAAATATATTAAAAATAAATTACGATACAACTATATATGTTGCGTTAATTATTTGTAAGAAAACGAATCGGCCTTTTATTAGTAACAGAACGAATGAATGGAAATGTTGATGACACTGACATTCGAATAATTAATATACTCACATTTTTTGCAAATCTTTCGTCACTGTTAGTAAACCTAAAGTATGATAATATGATGACTTATCATTGATTTAATAATTAAAGCAATAAAATTTATTTTAAGCAATGGCGGTATTTCTAACGGAATTAAATAATAATGACAGTTTCGTTCTTTGTCAATAATATCAAATGCCAAATGTCAATTGTAACCGGTTTGAGTGGAAAGATATTTTACTGTCTTTCCTAAAATTGATAATTTTTTTTAGTCTTCCTTGGAATTCCACAAATATTTCGTTTTCGAGTTTTGGCGAGACTTACTTACAGCAATTCTATTCCATCCATACACGAAAGTAAGCAATTTCATATATTGTTAGAAAATTTAGTATAATTGTATTATTTCTAACCACGAAAAAGCTACTAAAGTTCAACTCAGCTGACTGCTGCAAATAAAACTGTAATTTTGTTTAATCCTAGTTAAAGATTGTCGAAATCAAAATCATCTATTCCAACTAAATGAGCGCTTTTTTAAACGTCAAAATCAAATAATAGTCTGTAAGTCTGTTCATCAGTGAAGTTAGGCGTTAGTGAAGATCGAACGATCGTGCTTTAAAAATCCATGGACTATATTTACACTTTTGACTTTATGTGAATCGAAACAACCTCACATACATTCATATAACATATAAGGGCAATTATATGTTTTTAACTATCTTTTGCCCGCAATTTTATTCGCGTGGAATAGTGACTTGCTGCAGATTTTGTTTTAAAAACTATCCTATGTCCTGTCTCGAGTACTAAACAATGTCTGTACCAATTTTTCCAAATTCACACAAATAGGTTCAGTAGTTTATGCGTGAAGAAAAGACAGACAGACAGACAGACAGATTTACTTTCGCAATATAATATAAGTTTATAGTTTATATGTATGTTTTAATAGGTTTCTTTAAATTAAGAACATCTTACACATGAACTTGCGTTTGTTACATTAAATTCTTGAAAAAAATATACTGTGCTTATATAGTATTACCAACAAGGGTTATCGACATCAGATTTTATTTGCAGCTAGATACAACTTGTAAAGCAGCCATTTTGATAGCAGTATTTTTCATTCTTGTGAGGGAAAGATCATCAAATACCTTCTCCCGCTCAGGGTGAAGCGAAAGGAAGCCCCCCGTTAATTCTCTTATAAAGTGGTGTCCTACAAAATCAATTTTACTCAACTTTTGAAGCCTTTATTTTTTTTAAGAATATTTGGATGTTATTTTTCATAGAGCTACAGAAATCTGACGTCATTAAAAAGGCATAGCAAAAGCATAAGTTCAGAGTATTCAGTATGATTGTATAATAAGGGCGTGTTTTACTGCCTATATATAATTTCCGAATTAACCTGTTTGACGCACAAAAAAGGTTCCATATTCAAATAAATCTGGCGCATAGTGATCTATGCCAAAAAATCTAGCCTCTTGAGAAATTAGTATGTTGCCAAAAATGGAAGTGTTGGTCCTTTGTTTCTGCTTTTTTTAGGCGGAAAATGTTAAAATTAAGTCTCTCGCCTAGTGTGGGAACGTCAGGCTCTTGCATACTGGTGGATTAAGCCACCCCTTATGGTACAAATTTAAGTCAAGTTAGTGTATGTTCTTTAAATTATTGATTATCTAAATACAAGCACGCATGGGGGTACATAACGTTTTTTGTTTCCATATTATAAAGCAATGGAGTTGTCTTGTTGTTAGTAATTTTAACAAATGTTAGAAGTGGTTGTCAACATTAAAAGTCAAGGTTTAATTCAAACTATAAAATAAATTGCAAATATTTTTATTGAGATTTCATACTGTTGGTGAATTCGGTTACAATAACCAATTAAAGACCACAACCGCATCCACGACCTGAATAGCCGAATCCGAGAGCGGCAGGAGAGATTCCAGCAGTGCCCAGTCCATAGCCACCGAGACCATAGCGTGCTGCAGCGCCATAAGCAGCAGCAGGAGCCGCAGCTGCTACCGCAGGAGCAATAGCAGCAGCAGCAGAAGGAGTGATGCTCTCGATAGCAGTGACACCGTTACCGCAGCTGTAGCTGACGGCGCCAGCACCAGCACTGGGCAGCGCGCCCTCCAGAGCCACAGCACTCACGAACGGCAGCTCACCAGCCACGGATAGAGCACCCTCGAACACATTCTCAGACGCCAGGGAGAGACCGCTGGGAGCAATGCTAGAGCTACTGCTCACAGCCAGTCCACCGCCACTGGTGGGGACGATTTCCAATCCATTACCAATCAAACCGTTTCTAATCCATTCGGTACCAATCAGACCGTTACCGATCCATCCGTTAGCAATCACACCGTTACCCGCACAGCTCGGTGCAACAGCAGAAGGGCAGGGTAGGACAGGAGCAGGGACACGACCAAGGCACTGACTGAATGCCACCTGGACGAAGAGCGCCTGAGCGCAGAGGACGATGATCAGCTTGGCGGCCATTGTACTTTGTGTTGAAGCAAACTTGACTATGATGGTTCCAAGAAACGATCGAGTATTTATAGTGAAACGTGTTCCTTATCTAGTTCTGTTGCAGCCACAAGCGATGCAGTGGATTTTGAAACTCAACTTTGCAAAATTTTATCAGTAGTTGTGCGAGTAATGTGTGGAAATGGAGAAATGCAAGTGTGTTGTGTAAGTGACGTGACCTTGTAATATTTGCTTTGGAGGGCTTTGTTTCAGTAGAACATAGACACTCGCGTTGTTCTGATAACACACTCGTGCACTATATAAACGTGGTCTACAAGTAGGGACATCATTCAGTCTTCAGCTCCTCATTGAACACAAACGAACATCAAACATGACTAGATTCGCTGTTCTGTTGGTCTGCCTCCAAGCTTGCTTGGTCCAGGTAGTGTTCGGTCAGTACCTCGGCGGTGTTGGCTGCGGGTGTGGAGCTCCAGCTTTAGCTCCTGCTCCTGCTCTGCTCGCTCCTGCTGCTCCATGTGGTGGTGCCCTCGGTCTTGGTGCTCTTGGTCTTGGTGCCATCGGATCTGCTTATGGTGGTGCATTTGCTCCTGCTGCTGCATACGGAGGCGTTGCTTACGGCGGTGCGGGTGAAGGCAACGTGGCGGTCCTTGGCGAGCTGCCAGTCTCCGGTACTACTGCTATCGGTGGTCAGGTCCCCATCATGGGAGCTGTGAGCTTCGGAGGCGCCGTGCCGGCTGCTGGAGCCGTTTCTATCTCTGGACGGTGCTCGTGCGGCTGTGAACCTGTCGTTTACTGCTGAAATCTTCTTTAGAAACAGTTAAAATTCAAGCCTCTTAAAAATAAATTACGATACAGAAATATATTTTGTGTTAATTATTTGTAAGAAAATGAATCGACCTTTTATCAGTAACAGAACGGATGAATGGAAACTTTGATGTCACTGACATTCGATTTATTAATACACTCACATTTTTTGCAAATCTTTCGTCACTGTTAGTAAACGTAAAGTATGATAATATGATGACTTATCATTGATTTAAGCCATAATCAATGATTAAATTAAACAGCTTATATTTTAAGCAATGGCGGTATTTCTAACAATATAAAATAATAATGACAGTTTCGTTCTTTGTCAATACTATTAAATGTCAAATGTCGATGTCAATTGTAACCGGTTTGAGTGGAAAGATATTTTACTGTCTTTCCTAAAATTTTCATTTTTTGTCTTCCTTGGAGTTCCACAAATATTTCGTTCTCGAGTTTTGGCGAGATTAACTAACAAGTAATTCTGTTACATACACGAAAGTAAGCAATTTCATGTACTTAGTATTAGAAAATTTTGTGTAACAGAAAACGGACAAAATTGAATTGGGTAGAAACAATACAATGTTTCTAACCAATTCAATTTTGTCCAATTCTACATGAATATTGTCGAAATCAAAATCATCTTTTTCAACGAAACCATGAACATTTGCTTTTTATAAGTCAAAAAAAAAAAAATTTGTAAGATGTCGGTCTTTTTATCAGTGAAGCTAGGTGCTTATGAAGATTGAACGATCGTGCTGTAAAAATTTTAACTTTTGAATTTATTTGTATCGAAAAAACCTCACATACACCCATAAAACATAATTATGAGGGTATTTATATGTTTTGATAGTTTTCTTTAGGTTATCAATTAAGAACATACACATGAATTTGTGTTTGTAACATTAAATTCTTGAATAAAAAATATACTGTGCTTGTATTACCAACAAGGATTGTCGACATCAAAGTTTATTTGCACCATAGATACAACTTCTAAAGCAGCCATTTTGATTTCAGTAATTTCCTTGCTTGTGAGGGAAAGGTCATCAAATAGGTACCTTCTCCCGCTCAGGGTGAGGCGAGAGGGAGCCCCCAGTTAATTCTCTTATTAAGTGGTGTCCTAAGAAATCAATTTTACTCAACTTTTGAAGCCTATATTTTTTATAAGAAATATTTGGATGTTATTTTTCATACAGTTACAGAAATCTGACGTCATTGAAAAATGCATAGCAAAAGCATAAGTTAAGAGTACCTATCCAGTATGATTGTGTATAATAAGAGAGTGTTTTACCACCTACATATAATTTCCGAATTAACCTATTTGACGCACAAAAAAGGTTCCACATTAAAATGAATCTGGCGCATAGTGATCTATGCCAAAAAACTAGCGTTCTGAGAAATTAATAAGTTAAAAATCTTAATTAATAACTTTAGTTCCTGCTTTTTTTAGGCGGTAAATCATAAAATTAAGTCTCTCGCCTTGTGTGGGGCGACAGGAAGCGTCAGAATCTTGCATACTGTTGGATTAAGCCACCCCTTATGGTACAAATTTAAGTCTTTATGTTCTTCAAATTATTGATTTCCTAAAAACAAGCACGCATGGGGGTACATAACGTTTTTGTTTCCATATTATAAAGCAATGGAGTTCTGTCTTGTTGTTAGTAATTTAAACAGCAAGTTAGAAGTCTTTCACATTATTAAAAGTCAAGGTTTAATTCAAACTATAAATAAATTGCTAATCATTTTATTGAGATATCACACTCTCGGTAAATTGGCAAAATAACTGATTAAAGATTACAACCGCATCCACGACCGGCATACCCGAGTCCGAGAGCGGCAGGAGAGATTCCAGCAGCGCCCAGTCCATAGCCACCGAGACCATAGCGTGCTGCAGCGCCATAAGCAGCAGCAGGAGTCGCAGCTGCTACCGCAGGAGCAATAGCAGCAGCAGCAGAAGGAGCGATGCTCTCGATAGCAGTGACACCGTTACCGCAGCTGTAGCTGACGGCGCCAGCACCAGCACTGGGCAGCGCGCCTTCCAGAGCCACAGCACTCACGAACGGCAGCTCACCAGCCACGGACAGAGCACCCTCGAACACATTCTCAGACGCTAGGGAGAGACCGCTGGGAGCAATGTTAGAGCTACTGCTCACAGCCAGTCCACCGCCACTGGTGGGGACGATTTCCAATCCATTACCAATCAAACCGTTTCCAATCCATTCGGTACCAATCAGACCGTTACCGATCCATCCACTAGCGATCACACCGTTACCAGCACAGCTCGGTGCAACAACAGCAGGGCAGGGTGGGACAGGAGCAGGGACATGACCAAGGCACTGACTGAATGCCACCTGGACGAAGACCGCCTGAGCGCAGAGGGCGAGGATCAGCTTGGCGGCCATTGTACTTTGTGTTGAAGCAAACTTGACTATGATGGTTCCAAGAAACGATCAAGTATTTATAGTGAAACGTGTTCCTTATCTAGTTCTGTTGCAGCCACAAGCGATGCAGTGGATTTTGAAACTCAACTTTGCAAAAGTTTATCAATATTTGTGCGAGTAATGTGAGGAAATGCGAGTGTGCGTTATGTAAGTTACGTGACCTTGAGATATTTGCTATGGAGGGCTTTGTTTCAGTAGAACATAGACAATAACTCGCGTCGTTCTGATAACACACTCGTGCACTACATAAACGTGGTCTCCAAGTAGGGACATCATTCAGTCTTCAGCTCCTCGTTGAACACAAACGAATATCAAACATGACTAGATTCGCTGTTCTGTTGGTCTGCCTCCAAGCTTGCTTGGTCCAGGTAGTGTTCGGTCAGTACCTCGGCGGTGTTGGCTGCGGGTGTGGAGCTCCAGCTTTAGCTCTTGCTCCTGCTCTGCTCGCTCCTGCTGCTCCATGTGGTGGTGCCCTCGGTCTTGGTGCCATCGGATCTGCTTATGGTGGCGCATTTGCTCCTGCTGCTGCATACGGAGGCGCTGCTTACGGCGGTGCCGGTGAAGGCAACGTGGCGGTCCTTGGTGAGCTGCCAGTCTCCGGTACTACTGCTATCGGTGGTCAGGTCCCCATCATGGGCGCTGTGAGCTTCGGCGGCGCCGTGCCTGCTGCTGGAGCCGTGTCTATCTCCGGACGGTGCTCGTGCGGCTGTGAACCTGTCGTTTACTGCTAGTATAGTGCTTTAGCACCGGTTGAATTTTAAAGCTACTTATTAAAATAAACGATGATACAGTATTTTTTTTGTTGTTATTTGTAAGAAAACTACTCAGCAAATAGCCTTTGATCGGTAAGAGAATGATTTGAGCCTCTTAGCAATGGTCCGCTTCGTTTGTCCAATGTAGGAACTACCGCAGCTGGAGTTGATCTTATAAACACCTGGGCTTTCTAGCGGCAGTACATCCTTCACCGTGCCGACCGGGGTAGCGCGGGGGTGGGCGACTACTAGTCAAATTCAAATTACAGTCGAGCCGATTGCGTACATCCAGGGAGTGGTATTCCTTGCCGGAGTCGGTGTTTCCTGATAGTTACAATCCGGGTATCTTTTAGTCAAGAGTGAATAGGTTACGTCTAGGTAAGCGCGCTCCATCGTCAAGAGATCATCTCACCGTCGTGAGATAGAGGTCAAGCGCGAACCTATAATCAATAAAAAAAAATCCAAATGTCAAAAACGATACCATTCTTTAAAATTTGTATACAACTTCAATTTATGACGTTATAGTGTTTATGAGTCTAATAGCTTACTTGTTTCTTGAAAATTAGCTAAAACTTTCGAAAATTTTGTCTTTACTCCAACTAAACTATAAACACATAGAGTTTTGAAAGTCAAAAAATATTAGGCGTCATTGTAAAATAATAGTCCGTCAGTGAACCCTTCTCTTTATACTATGGTGAAGTTAGATTCTCTTGAAGTTCCAACGATCGTGTTGTGAAAGTCTCATTACTATTTGAATCGAAACATCCTTAGACAACAGGATGGAGCGGGCACTTATTCTAGGGTTTTTTACATTATCAATTAAGACTATACACATGAATGAAATATTTATAACATTTAATTATTGAAAAAAAAACAATTCTATTACTTGAATTACCAACAAGGATTTTAGATACCTATCAAACATTTTGTTTGTAGTTTAGATGCAATTTCTAAATTCTATCTAATGCAGCCGTTTTGATTTCAGTAGTGTCACCGTTTTTTCAGAGGAAGATCTTAAATGACTTCTCTGCTCTCGCCCAGCGGCTCAGGATAAGACGAGAGGGAGTTTCAGGCTCTTACTGACTAAAAACTTCACCAAGTCTTAAGAAATAAATTTTACTCATTTTTTTGAAGCTCTTTTTCTTACCTGTAACTAATTGTATATTTTCTATATTCAAATGCATGTGGTATGGCTATGCCAAAATTGTAAAACAAGCCGTGATAGAACTGAATATGTAAGCAAAAATCAAAGTGATACTCTTCACTTTCTGCCGGCCCTCGTGTGACAAACTCATGTTGTATGTACTTTAAATAATGAATTGTCTTACTAGATACTAGAAGCACATGTGTAAGTACAAAACGTATTTTTTTGTTTCCGTATAGACTAATGAAGTTCTGTCATGTCGTGAGTAATTTTAACAAAAGTTAGAAGTGGTTCATTTTATTAAAAATCAAGGTTTAAATCAAACAATAAAATAAAGTGCAAATCATTTTATTGAGATCTCATATTGTGAGTTAAATCGGCTACAATAACCGATTAAAGACCACAACCGCATCCACGACCTGCATAGCCTAGTCCGAGAGTGGCAGGAGAGATTCCAGCAGCGCCCAGTCCATAGCCACCGAGACCATAGCGTGCTGCAGCGCCATAAGCAGCAGCAGGAGCCGCAGCTGCTACCGCAGGAGCAATAGCAGCAGCAGCAGAAGGAGCGATGCTCTCGATAGCCGTGACACCGTTACCGCAGCTGTAGCTGACGGCGCCAGCACCAGTACTGGGCAGCGCGCCCTCCAGAGCCACAGCACTCACGAACGGCAGCTCACCAGCCACGGACAGAGCACCCTCAAACACATTCTCAGACGCTAGGGAGAGACCACTGGGAGCAATGCTAGAGCTACTACTCACAGCCAGTCCACCGCCACTGGTGGGGACGATTTCCAATCCATTACCAATCAAACCATTTCCAATCCATTCGTTACCAATCAGACCGTTACCCATCCATCCGTTAGTAATCACACCGTTACCAGCACAGCTCGGTGCAACAACAGCAGGGCAGGGTAGGACAGGAGCAGGGACACGACCAAGGCATTGACTGAATGCCACCTGGACGAAGAGCGCCTGAGCGCAGAGGACGAGGATCAGCTTGGCGGCCATTGTACTTTGTGTTGAAGCAAACTTGACTATTATGGTTCCAAGAATCGATCGAGTATTTATAGTGAAACGTGTTCCTTATCTAGTTCTTTTGCAGCCTCGAGCGATGCAGTGAATTTTGTAATGAACTTTGCAAACGTTTATCAGTAGCTGTGCGAGTAATGTGAGGAAATGGAGAAATGCAAGTTTGCGTTGTGTAAGTGGCGTGACCTTGAGATATTATTTGCTTTGGAGGGCTTCGTTTCAGTAGAACATAGACAATAACCCGGGCCGTACTGATAACACACTCGTGCACTATATAAACGTGGTCTACAAGTAGGAACATCATTCAGTCTTCAGCTCCTCGTTGAACACAAACGAACATCAAACATGACTAGATTCGCTGTTCTGTTGGTCTGCCTCCAAGCTTGCTTGGTCCAGGTAGTGTTCGGTCAGTACCTCGGCGGTGTTGGCTGCGGGTGTGGAGCTCCAGCTTTAGCTCCTGCTCCTGCTCTGCTCGCTCCTGCTGCTCCATGTGGTGGTGCCCTCGGTCTTGGTGCCATCGGATCTGCTTATGGCGGCGCATTTGCTCCTGCTGCTGCATACGGAGGCGCTGCTTACGGCGGTGCCGGTGAAGGCAACGTGGCGGTCCTTGGTGAGCTGCCAGTCTCCGGTACTACTGCTATCGGTGGTCAGGTCCCCATCATGGGCGCTGTGAGCTTCGGCGGCGCCGTGCCGGCTGCTGGCGCCGTGTCTATCTCTGGACGGTGCTCGTGCGGCTGTGAACCTGTCGTTTACTGCTAAGATTTCCTTTACTGCTTCAGGACCAGTTGAACTTCAAAGCTACTTAAAAAATAAATGATGACCCAGCAATACATTTTTTGTGCAATTATTTTTAAGAAACCTACTCAGCAAATGACCTTTAATTGGCAATAGAACGAATTTATGGAACAGTTGATGGCACTGATATCCGATTAATTATTATAATTACACGATGAATGCACATGTTTGTCACTCTTTTAATAAACGATTTATTATTGATTTAAGCAATGATGGGTTTGCCATCAGTGCGGAATAATAATTACAGTTTCATTCATTGTCAATAATATCAAATATGAAATATCACTTTTAAACCTGTTTGTAAGGGTGGAAAAGAAAATTAAATAATTATAGTCTTTCTTTAAATTTATTTACTATTTTAAACCGACATTAGATATCCACGAAAATCCATATCAAGACTAAAATCAGCCAAGTCATCCCATCCGTTCTCAAGTTTCAGCGATACTAATAAACAAAAATTTGTTATACCTATTTAAAATGAGCATCTAAATTAAACAAATGCGCTTAAAAAAGTAAGCAATTTCATTTATTGTTAGAAAATTTAGTACTTATATTCATTTGTTTTGTACAAACAATTTCTAATCACGAAAAAGCTACTTAACTTCATTACAGCTAACTTTTGAAGTTGTTATTAACTGCTGGTGTAAATAGTCATACTCATAGTCACTTCTTCCAAGTAAACCACAAACAAGTGCTAATTAAACGTCAAAAAATAATAGTCTGTCAGTTTGTTCGTCAGTGAAACTAGGTGCTCGTAAAGTATTAACCTAGGTTAGGTATAGTAAAATATTATTCTATATTCAAATTTATGCGTGTACGCAATGGCTTTTTTATGGTATAAGTCGGCAAACGAACAGGGCCTTGAGTCTGCTATTACAATAGTGTCAGAATAGTAGATCATTGGTTTCAAAATTGTCGATTTTGACAAGTTTGGTAATCTACTAACATGATAGCGTCATTATGATTTTCCAATGATAAACCAATTGAAATTATTCTTTAGAACGGTAATCTCGTACATTATGACAAATAAATATTTGACATAATGCGGTAAATTAATAAAAAATGACAGTTCCTTTATTCAATGATTTACGTTTAGAATATTAATGTGCAGTTATTGTTTATAATTCGTTACAAGACATCTCGTACTATAATTCTATTACGACATCGCCGAACGCCAATGATCAGCCATTTTGAATTAACAGACTACGAACTTTTAGCAAAATGACAATGGGGTCGTGTAGGAATGACAACACTTTGAAAATAGTAGACTCGGGCCCCAGATAGATTACCTGATGGTAAACAATCGGCGCCGCCCATAGATACCCGCAACACCAAAGGACTTACGACTACGTTGCCGGCCTTTTGAGGATAGGTGTTGCGGATATAAGGATCGGGACGGGATAGATGAAGGGGCGGAATTGGGCCTCCGGTAACCTCACTCACACGGCGAAACAGAACGCTGTGGTTGTTTCATGCCGGTATTCTGTGAGGCCGTGGTATCACTCCGTCGAGCCGACCCATTCGTGCCAAAGCTTGGCTCTCCCACACTTTGCTATGCAAAAATTGTTAAGGAAGCCGTAAGAGAGATGAATAAGTAAGAATAAGCCAAAATCGAAGTGTTTACGGGAACATAATCAATTTAATTCACATAGAGATGTGGGACGAAAGGGATTATTAGACCTCTACAGACCTTCATGGAAGTGATCGGCTCCAGTCACGTATCGCGTCCAGTCCAAGTCAAGGCCAAAAAATCGTCTCCTCTATCTGCAAAGGAGATGATAAACGTGAGAGAACTATCCTCCACACGACCCACCCGCCGCAGTAGGCTACACTCCGAACATCGGGGATGGAGCAACGATCTCTGGCCACCGTAAGTGCTGGTCGGCGGACGGTAAGCAAAGAAAGCTCCGTAGCTACGGCGCGTAGCAGTCCGCGCGCGGTTCTTAGAGAAGATAGACTGGCACAAGTAAAGTATGAGTCCGACACTCTTTCTCTCTCGATATTTTTTATTATGGAATAGGAGGCAAACGAGCTGACAGATCACCTGATGGTAAGCGATCTGCGCCGCCCATGGACACCTGCAACACCAGAGGAGTCACAGGTGCGTTGCCAGCCTTTTAAGAAGGAGTAAGCTCGTTTCTTGACCCTGGACAAGGCAAATTTTATGTTGATTTAATCTTATCATAAAATAAAGTCCTACAAACCTAAGACCACCTCGTTACTTCTCCTGCTCCAAGCCACGGTACATTTTGCGTTGGACCCACAATCCCGGCTAGATCATATTAGCTCTTATGGCACATATTTAAGTCAAGTTAGTGTATGTATGTTCTTCAAACTATTGATTGTCGAAATAAAAGCACACGAGTGTACGTAACGTTTTTTGTTTCCATATTTTAAGTAATGGAGTTCTGTCATGTTGTGGGTAATTTGAACAACAAGTTAGAAGTGGTTCATAATATTAAAAATTAAGGTTTAATTCAAACTATAACATAAATTGCAAATATTTTATTTCGAGATTTCAAACAGTAGGTGAATTCGGTCACAATAGCCGATTAAACACCACAACCGCATCCATAGCCGTAGCCGTGCCCAAGAGCGGCAGGAGAGATTCCAGCAGCGCCCAGTCCATAGCCACCGAGACCATAGCGTGCTGCAGCGCCATAAGCAGCAGCAGGAGCCGCAGCTGCTACCGCAGGAGCAATAGCAGCAGCAGCAGAAGGAGCGATGCTCTCGATAGCAGTGACACCGTTACCGCAGCTGTAGCTGACGGCGCCAGCACCAGCACTGGGCAGCGCGCCCTCCAGAGCCACAGCACTGACGAACGGCAGCTCACCAGCCACGGACAGAGCACCTTCGAACACATTCTCAGACGCTAGGGAGAGACCACTGGGAGCGAGGCTAGAGCTACTGCTCACAGTCAGTCCACCGCCACTGGTGGGGACGATTTCCAAACCATTACCAATCAAACCGTTTCCGATCCATTCGGTACCAATCAGACCGTTACCGATCCATCCGTTAGCAACCACACCGTTACCAGCACAGCTAGGTGCAACAACAGAAGGGCAGGGTAGGACAGGAGCAGGGACACGACCAAGGCACTGACTGAATGCCACCTGGACGAAGAGCGCCTGAGCGCAGAGGACGAGGATCAGCTTGGCGGCCATTGTACTTTGTGTTGAAGCAAACTTGACTATGATGGTTCCAAGAATCGATCGAGTATTTATAGTGAAACGTGTTCCTTATCTAGTTCTGTTGCAGCCACGAGCACATGCTCTTCAAATTTTGAAATGAACTTTGCAAACACTTATCAGTAGTTGTGCCAGTAATGTGTGGAAATGGAGAAATGCAAATGTGTGTTGTGTAAGTGACGTGACCTTGAGATATTTGCTATGGAGGGCTTTGTTTCAGTAGAACATAGAAAATAACTCGCGTCGTTCTGATAACACACTCGTGCACTATATAAACGTGGTCTACAAGTAGGGACATCATTCAGTCTTCAGCTCCTCGTTGAACACAAACGAACATCAAACATGACTAGATTCGCTGTTCTGTTGGTCTGCCTCCAAGCTTGCTTGGTCCAGGTAGTGTTCGGTCAGTACCTCGGCGGTGTTGGCTGCGGGTGTGGAGCTCCTGCTTCTGCTCTGCTCGCTCCTGCTGCTCCATGTGGTGGTGCCCTCGGTCTTGGTTCTCTTGGTGTTGGTGCCATCGGATCTGCTTATGGTGGCGCATTTGCTCCTGCTGCTGCATACGGAGGCGCTGCTTACGGCGGTGCCGGTGAAGGCAACGTGGCGGTCCTCGGTGAGCTAACAGTCTCCGGTACTACTGCTATCGGTGGTCAGATCCCCATAATGGGCGCTGTTAGCTTCGGTGGCGCCGTGCCGGCTGCTGGAGCCGTGTCTATCTCCGGACGGTGCTCGTGCGGCTGTGAACCTGTCGTTTACTGTTAAGATCATGCTTCAGGACCAGTTGAACTTCAAAGCTACTTAAAAAATAAATGATGACCCAGCAATACATGTTTTGTGCTATTATTTTTATGAAACCTACTCAGCATATGACCTTTATTATATTCACACAACTAATGCATTTTTGACACTTTTAGTAAAAAAAGTATGATGATATGATGGCTTTTTATAGATTTAAGCAATGATGGGTTTTTTTCTTGTGAGGGGAAAATCATCAAATGACTTCTCCCGCTCAGGGCAGGGCGGGAGGGAGTGTCAGGCTCTTACTGACTGAAAAACCCCCCGTTCCTTCTCTTGCTCTGGGCCGAGGTCGCGGTGCCTCATTGCGCTTAACCCGCAACCCCGGCTGAACATCAGCCCTTTAGGGCCCCGTCTGTGGTGGTGTGTTGGCTCTTAAAGGCGCGCGCGGAACGCTACGCGCCGTACGCTCGGGCCTTGTTCTGGTCCGGCGGCGAGCTGCCCTTACTCGCCGACCGCAGGCCCGTGCTTACAGTGGCCGGAGATCGTCCCTTGATCCCCGACGCCCGTAGTATCGCCAGTTGCGGCTGCTGGGACGTGAGGAGGAGGATTTGCTGGGACGTGAGGAGGAGGATTGCTCCCTCACGCGGGCCGCCTCTCTCTTTGCGAGCATGACTGCTTCACAAAAGGAGGAGACGGCGGCGTTCCAGTTCCTTTCACTCCGCAGCATGGCCTCGACTAAGGCCGGGAAGCAATGATGGGGTTGCCATCAGTGCGGAATAATAATGACAGTTTCATTCTTTGTCAATAATATCAAATGTCAAATATCACTTTTAAACCTGTTTGTAAGGGTGGAAAAGAAAATTAAATAATTATAGTCTTTCATAAAATTGATTTATAATTTTAAACCATCATTCGGATCAGATTTCCACCAACAATTAGTTATACCTATATAAGATGAACATCTAAGTTTTACAAATGCGCGTGTACATTTTCTATAAGAAAGTAAGCAATTTAATATATTATTTAGTAGAAATAATTTCTAATCACGAAAAAGCTACTAAACTTAAAAATAGTCATACTCAAAGTCATTTATCTCAAATGAACCATAAACAGGTGCTTTTTAAACGTCAAAAAATAATAGTCTGTCAGTCCGTGCGTCAGTTAATCTAGGTGCTCGTAAAGAATTAACCTATGTGCCACACTCAGAATACAGATGTTCTGTATTCTGAGGTGCCACATAAGCTTAATCAAATATTATTCTATACTTATTCTAATTTATGCGTGTACACAATGGCTTTTTTTATGGTATAAGTCGACGACCTGATGGTAAGCAATCGGCGCCACCCTTGGATACCCGCAACACCAAAGGAGTTACGACTACGTTGTCGGCCTTTTGGGGATAGGGGTTGCGGATATAAGAATCGGGACGGGATAGAGGAAGGGGCGGAATTGGGCCTCCGGTAACCTCACTCACACGGCGAAACAGAACGCTGTGGTTGTTTCATATTCTGTGAGGCTGTGGTATCACTCCGGTCGAGCCGACCAGGTCGTGCCGAAGCTGGGCTCTCCCACACTTTGCTATGCAAAAATTGTTAAGAAAGCCGTAAGAGAGACGAATAAGTAAGAATAAGCCAAAATCGAAGTGTTTACGGGAACATAATCAATTTACTTCACTTGCTCTATGTGGGGCGAAAGGGATTATCAAACCTCTTCAGACCTTCATGGAAGTGATCGGCTGCGACCGCCTCTCGCGTCCGGCCCAAGTTGAGCCCAAAAAATCGTCTCCTCTATCTGCAACGCATTAATACTCGCAAAGGAGATGATAAACGTGTGGGAACTATCCTCCACACGACCCACCCGCCGCAGTAGGCTACACTCCGGACATCGGGGATGGAGCAACGATCTCTGGCCACCATAAGTGTTAGTCGGCGGACGGTAAGCAAAGATAGCTCCGTAGCTACGGCGCGTAGCAGTCCGCGCGCGGTTCTTAGAGAAGATAGACTGGCACAAGTAAAGTATAAGTGCGACACTCTCTCTCTCGATATTTTTTTTTATGGAATAGGAGGCAAACGAGCAGACGGATCACCTGATGGTAAGCGATCGGCGCCGCTCATGGACACCTGCAACACCAGAGGAGTGACAGGTGCGTTGCCAGCCTTTTAAGAAGGAGTTGGACCTACAATCCCGGCTAGATCATATTAGCCCTTATGGCACAAATTTAAGTCAAGTTAGTGTACGTATGTTCTTCAAACTATTAATTGTCGAAATAAAAGCACACGAGTGTACTTGAACTTTTTTGTTTCCATATTATAGGTAATGGAGTTCTGTCATGTTGAAGGTAATTTGAACAACAAGTTAGAAGAGGTTCATAATATTAAAACTCAAGGTTTAATTCAAACTATAACATAAATTGCAAATATTTTTATTCGAGATTTCATACAGTAGGTGAATTCGGCCACAATAGCCGATTAAACACCACAACCGCATCCATAGCCGTAGCCGTGCCCAAGAGCGGCAGGAGAGATTCCAGCAGCGCCCAGTCCATAGCCACCGAGACCATAGCGTGCTGCAGCGCCATAAGCAGCAGCAGGAGCCGCAGCTGCTACCGCAGGAGCAATAGCAGCAGCAGCAGAAGGAGCGATGCTCTCGATAGCAGTGACACCGTTACCGCAGCTGTAGCTGACGGCGCCAGCACCAGCACTGGGCAGCGCGCCCTCCAGAGCCACAGCACTCACGAACGGCAGCTCACCAGCCACGGACAGAGCACCCTCAAACACATTCTCAGACGCTAGGGAGAGGCCGCTGGGAGCAATGCTAGAGCTACTGCTCACAGCCAGTCCACCGCCACTGGTGGGGACGATTTCTAAACCATTACCAATCAAACCGTTTCCGATCCATTCGGTGCCAATCAGACCGTTACCGATCCATCCGTTAGCAATCACACCGTTACCAGCACAGCCCGGTGCAACAACAGTAGGGCAGGGTAGAACAGGAGCAGAGACACGACGAAGGCACTGACTGAATGCCACCTGGACGAAGAGCGCCTGAGCGCAGAGGACGAGGATCAGCTTGGCGGCCATAGTACTTTGTGTTGAAGCAAACTTGACTATGATGGTTCCAAGAATCGATCGAGTATTTATAGTGAAACGTGTTCCTTATCTAGTTCTGTTGCAGCCACGAGCACATGCTCTTCGAATTTTGAAATGAACTTTGCAAACACTTATCAGTAGTTGTGCCAGTAATGTGTGGAAATGGAGAAATGCAAGTGTGTGTTGTGTAAGTGACGTGACCTTGAGATATTTGCTATGGAGGGCTTTGTTTCAGTAGAACATAGAAAATAACTCGCGCCGTTCTGATAACACACTCGTGCACTATATAAACGTGGTCAACGAGTAGGGACATCATTCAGTCTTCAGCTCTCCTCGTTGAACACAAACGAACATCAAACATGACTAGATTCGCTGTTCTGTTGGTCTGCCTCAAAGCTTGCTTGGTCCAGGTAGTGTTCGGTCAGTACCTCGGCGGTGTTGGCTGCGGGTGTGGAGCTCCAGCTTTAGCTCCTGCTCCTGCTCTGCTCGCTCCTGTTGCTCCATGTGGTGGTGCCCTCGGTTTTGGTGCTCTTGGTCTTGGTGCCATCGGATCTGCGTATGGTGGCGCATTTGCTCCTGCTGCTGCATACGGAAGTGCTGCTTACGGCGGTGCCGGTGAAGGCAACGTGGCGGTCCTCGGTGAGCTGCCAGTCTCCGGTACTACTGCTATCGGTGGTCAGGTCCCCATCATGGGCGCTGTGAGCTTCGGTGGCGCCGTGCCGGCTGCTGGAGCCGTGTCTATCTCCGGGCAGTGCTCGTGCGGATGCGAACCCGTCGCTTGCTATTAAATTTAAAAACTTTTTTTTTAAATTAATATATAAATAAATGAAATATCATTATTGACAATTTTTTATTAAAACTAATTGAATAACGACTTGCTCAAGTGAGATAACTAAGAAAAATTCTTTTGGTTCACTTACGCTTAGCGTCCTTCTCATATACAAATACCCATTCTTAACCCTCAAATCGCACTTGTTTTCTACAAGTGCTCATTTGACATTTCGAGTGTCTAAGGACGCCGCTGATTCAAAGTCAAAGTCAAAATCATTTATTTCGATTAGACTTTTGAAAGTCAAACAAAATTTTAAAGATATTTACTCTGGCTCGTTCCAAAGTGTAGATTCCGATGGAAAAGAACGAGCAAGAAACTCCATGGTTACTCTTTTTAAATCAGTGTCACATAAAGATTCTTTGATACATTATTTAGTTTAGATTCCTTACCATCATGTAATCCGTCTGCTTGTTTGCCGACCTATAACATAAAAAATGGTTCAAGTCACAACGGGACTCTTATTTCATGAGCAGCGTATACGTCTTGGTGTCGTCGCGCAGCCAATTGATTACTTAAGCTTGCGCAGTCAACAACGCCCTCTGCCGCCGAATGGGTGCGCTTGTTCCAACGGTGACAGACGCGGCGGCGTCTGCGACGATGTTGACGTTGACAGACTCGGCTCATTCGGCGGCGTCGGTATTAGTTTCGATGCCCTGGTTGGGCCCTTATTTCTTCTTTCAGAACGACATCGAGATATCTGTCAGTTTTCTATTAGATATTTTCTATATCATGCATCAATATTATGTGTTACTATTTAATGTATAATCAGCTCAGTCTATTACTTACTACATTCGACTACATTTTAATCATTTTTTTTTACATTATTTTTATAGAACAACAGGCAAACGAGGAGAGGTATCACCTGATGTTTAGTGATCAGCGCTACCCATGAAGCCAAACGGGCTCTGGCCACAGCGATGATCCAGACTTCAAAAAAGGTTGTGGTCACAGCTACTAGAAAATCGGCTAAGTACGAGTCGGAGCAAGGACATGCTCATTAACAATCATGCAATTCGTTTATGAACTTATGAATTAGATTATTCCCTTTTTTTTTGAACATCAGAACTTTGGCCTTAGGAATGTAAATAAACGTAGGAAGATGTCGGACACGATTTCTTCTAATTTCTAATAGTCACTTTCGATCCAAACCTATTTCAATCACAAGTGTATTAAGGTTGTGGGCATGCCCATCGTGCCCACAACGGTGGATTCGCCCCTGGCTCTGGCCACAGCGATGATACTCGAAGGTGCGCGAGGTAGGTGTGGTCGTGTGGCGGCTGACCGCTACCAAACAATCCATTGTAGAAAACTGTCTGAAACCCCTCTCACTCCAAAAAGACATTTAATGTTTTTTCACTAAAAAAAAACCTCTGCACACTTAAAAAAAAGAAATACCACTGCCAACTTGAGGCCCGTATCGCACAAGAACTTAGAGAACGACTAGACTAAAAATAATGTAGTGGGTGTCTAAAAATGTCGTGGTGGCCCGGAGGTTAAGGACCCCGCTTCTCATGCATGAGGGTGTGGGTTGGAAACCTGGCAGGTACCAATGTGACTTTTTCCGAGTTATATATACTTTCTATGATTATTTAGACAACACTGATATACGGTGAAGGTAAACATCGTGAGGAAGCCTGGACTTATAATTTCGAAGGTGATAAATTTTCTAACCTTCTCCATATGAGACCTGACCTTTGCACAGCACTGGGCACTTATATGGATAGTCTAGGTTGATGAGCAAAGAGAAGAACAAAATAAATAATCTCCATCCTATTTCGGGTATAATAATAATCGACAAGTCGTCTTGAGCAAGCAGGGTGAAAGATAGAAAGAAAGAAAGAAAATACATTTATTCGGCATCAGACATGAAAGTCAGAAAAAAAAACAAAAATACAACACAAAAAACAATAAAAAGGTTAAAAAGACAGAAAAACAAAAATACGATAAATATAGAGTATCATAAACACAGTGTTGGCAGACAGCAGAACACACAGTGTTGACAGTGTTCTACAGGGTTGGCAGACATGTCTAAACCGAACGGGTCGCCAACTCAGCAAAAAGCAAAAAGGGTGATTGATGATCAATGACGTAAATCTGCGAAGAGGCCTTCGCTCAGCAGTAAATCTGTATGTAGGGGGTAAATATTGTAACCGCTGGTCGGATTGCCAAATTTCACTGATAGATAGCTACCATGTTCCTGATTGCTAAAACATCACGCTACGATCAAATGGAGCTGAGCAGCGGGTAAAACAGCACGAGAGTAGCTAGTATGATATATAATATACCTGTCTCCATGCATTTGTTCACTCACACAGCATGATTCATCGATGGCACACCAAGCTCGCTCGGAGGGTGCCGCGTCACCGAAGAGGGGGGGGCAACTGCCAGTAGCAGTGACCCGCACCGCTCCACTGCACTCCATCGTCGGACACAGCCGAGCACGCGCGCGCATTCTCCATTTTAGTTTTACCAACATTGTACTGCTCATCGAACCGATATAATGTTATAAGTGTTTACAGTCCACTTCATTTAAATCACCCTTAGTTAGGTCCTTAACAGTTTTGGTCACTTCGAGCCTTTAACAATTCAAATCCGCGTAACGTTTTGTCTATGAACAAAGAAGACGTCTGTGCGGTGGCAGTACGTGGCGACGTTGGTGGACTTTAATCAGCGAGTCTTCAAAAGCGCCGTGTCATTACAAGCGGCATCAAGACAAGAGAGTCGTCTATATAGAGAGGACGAGGAGAGGACGTCTACAAGTTCCCGAGGTCTTCACGTCGAGGTCGGTGGTCAAGTATCGACTAAGTTTGTCGAACGCGCCGAGTCATCTACTTGCTTCGTGCCTTCGTGGGAATCATCACAGTCCGCCTTGTGGATAAAGATAAGCCATATTTGTGTATCGTTCAATTTCAACATTTTCCGTAACATCCGTTTTTCAGTACAGTTTAAATTTTGAGCAAACAGGTGATTATTTAACTCATTTATAGTTTATTTGCATTGCATTGTACAAGTGCATTCATTCACTGCTGCAAGGAACCGGTTTCTTATCGGTTTACCGTTTGGTTGTTGTGTGTATCTCCGGTCGGCGAGTAGGGAAGGTTCAGTTAAGGTACAACTTGTTGAATCAAAGAATCGTGTAGCGCCAATAAAACCCACTACCATTCCACGCCTCGAACTTTGTGGAACGTTGCTGGGCGCGAGACTGTGTGCTAAGGTACAATGTTCTATTACTTTACCTATAACTAGATGCCGGTTTTGGTGCGACTCAACAATATATGTAGTGTTGAGTTGGCTAGCTGTTTCACCGAATGCATTAAAACTTTTCGTACGCAATCGCGTTAACGAGATACAGGAATGTACTGCAGGTTGTACGTGGAGTTACGTGCCGTCTAAACTCAATCCGGCAGATCGTTGTTCGAATGTTTCTCGTGGGCTGAAGGCTGACCTTATCAGCAAATGTTCTTTACGGTGATCAGGCCCCGAATTCTTATTTAAAGATGCAATAGACTGGCCAGCTATGCCCAATAAAACTGTGGAACAGGATCTACCAGAAGTAATTACATCCAACTTCACAGATCACTCGTTTCTCACAGACACACAAAACCACGCACAACACACAAACACAACTACAAAATTAAATACATCATTAATTCATACATGACTACACAAATACTCTAACATAAATCGTCTACAAAAAAAGGTGGCATACATATTTAAATTTGTTAATAATTTAAGGAACAAAATCAAATTTGACAGTTCTCTGTCAAGTCAAGAACTGCAAGATTCTTTATATTTCATGTTACAACAAGCTCAAATGGAGATGTTTCCCAAGGAATATGACATTCTTAAAGCCGGTAAGACTTTGCCTCGTAAAAATAGACTGATTTCCTTGAGTCCTTTTGTTGATAAGGATGGTCTCATTCGTGTAGGCGGGAGACTTGATAATCCACCTTATGATTATAATATCAAGCATCAAATTCTACTGTGTTCTAAACATCATGTCACTAAATTAATTTTCCATAAATATCATTATGAGTTATTACACGCTGGCCGTCAGTTATCTCAAGTATACCTATAGATATACATAGATTGCAAGTATACGGCCAATGTATTGGCCTCTTGGCAGCAGAAATTTATCTAAAACTACTGTAAAACATTCAAAAGTCAAAAGTCAAAAATCATTTATTCCAATGAGACCTTTACAGGCACTTTTGAACGTCAAACAAAATTTTGAATATATAGTGTCAGTCTGTCTTTAGTTTTATTTTATTTATATTGTATTAAATGTTTTAAATTCAAGTGTCAAAATGTTCAACCTGTTACGGGACAATTGCCTGGTAATAGAACTCAACTGGAATTTCCATTTTTAAATACTAGTGTCGACTATGCCGGGGCAATATTGATAGCGGATCGGAGAGGGCGAGGGTGTAAACTTATAAAGGCGTACCTGTGCATATTTGTCTGTCTTGCAGGTAAAGCTGTTCATATTGAGCTGTTTTTTTTTTTGTGAGGGGAAAATCATGAAATGACTGGAGGGAGTGTCAGACTCTTACTGACTAAAACCCCCCTGTTCCTTCTCCTGCTCTGGGCCGAGGTTGCGGTGCCTCATTGCGCTTACCCCGCCACCCCGGTGGCTTTTTAAGTGTGGGAGAGCCATGCTTAGGCAGGAATGGGTCGGCTTGACCGGAGTGATACCACGGCCTCACAGGAAATCGGCGTGAAACAACCACAGCGTTGTATTTCGCTGTGTGAGTGAGGTTACCGGAGGCCCAATCCTTCCCCTCCCCCAATCCCTCCTCAATCCCTAAATCTCCAAATCCCTAATCCCTAAAAGGTCGGTAACGCACTCGCAACTCCTCCGTTGCGGGTGTCCATGGGCGGCGCTGATTGCTTACCATCAGGTAATCCGTCTGCTCGTTTGCCGACCTATCACATAAAAAAAAAAGTTTTGCTGAAGCTGCCGTTCGCTCAACTAAACACCACCTGATAAGACTACTTCAGCTAACACATTTCACATACGAAGAAATGGTCACTTGTTTAACTCAAATAGAAGCTGTTCTCAATTCACGTCCTCTCACACCACTTTCCTCTGATCCGTTAGATTTCACTGTCATTACTCCTTCACACTTTTTGATTGGACGATCACTAATGGCTGTTCCGCATCCACAGGTGTCTGATGTAAACATCGGCCGCTTGGAGCGCTATCACATATTAAACAACATTTTTGGAAGCGATTCCACTTAGAATATATATCTCTGCTCCAGCAAAGGACTAAGTAGACGTCATCTCTAGGACAACTGGCGGAGGGCACGTTGGTTCTCGTCAACGAAAAAGGACAACCGCCACTGCTGTGGCCACTGGGACGTGTCACGAAGGTCTTCCCAGGGACCGACGAGGTCACGCGTGTAGCCGAGCTGAAGACAAGGAAGGGAACAATTCCGCGTTCCTTTAATAATATTTGTCCACTTCCTTTAGATTGAATGCTTCAACCCGGGGAGTATGTTCACGCACACAGCGTGATTCATCGCTGGCGCACCAAGCTCCCTCGGAGGGCGCCGCGTCACCGAGGAGTGGGGGGGGGGGACCACTGCCAGTAGCAGTGACCCGCACCGCTCCACTGCACTCCATCTTCGGACACAGCCGAGCACGCGCGCGCATTCTCCATTTTAGTTTTACCAACATTGTACTGCTCATCGTACCAATATAATGTTATAAGTGTTTACAGTTCACTTCATTTAAATCACCCTTAGTTAGGTCCTTAACACATTAGTAGAATCTTAGACTTGAGTTGTTTATGTATATACATAGGGATTGTTTCTCAAGATCTGAACATATACTATACACCAGATAAATATATTATATGACGTAATATTTATGAACTATATGTTACATTTAAGTATAGCAACTAATAAAATAAATATAAACACTTAGTCAACATACATTTAACAAACAAAAAAATTAAAAACGGAAATAATTTTCGAAAACAACTTTATTTAAATTTTAAATCAACAAAAAATAAAAATATCACTGACGAAACTTAATATACGATGTTACTACCACATCCATTCAGGCCAATTCTACCAGCTAAGGGGTTCGGACCGAAGGCAGCTACAGGAGCAGCTAAGGGACCAGCTGGGAAGGTAGCAGCAATGGGGGGGATGGCAGCACCAGGACCGTAGGCAATGGAGTCACTTGCCATAGCCGTTACTCCATTACCGCAAGCATGGTTGATAGCACCAGCACCCGCAGAAGGCATAGCTCCTTCCATTCCCGTAGTTCCAACAAATGGTAATTCACCAGCCACGGACAAAGCACCTTCAAACACATTCTCAGATACAATGGAAATTCCAGTTGGAGCTATCGCTGATGAGCTTGTTACTGGTAAGGAACCTCCGCTGGTTGCCGTGAACTCCATGGCTGGAGAATAAATTCCATCTGCCACTAGTCCTCTAGCAGCTAAAGCTGGAGAAACTAGGCCGTTGTTCAGAAGGCCTGCGTTGGGTAAGGCAGGAGACAGGCCCATTCCATAAGGACCACCTAAGCCCAGGCAGGATTGGGAGTAAGCGACCTGGAATGAAAAAGTAGCTATTAGATTCTATCTATTGTGGTTTCTACAGTTTCATAACATCCTGTGTATTTTCAATAGTTTTTATTTGGTGTATTGTTATATTCGTAAAGTGTCCCAAAAATTATATTTTTCACGGTTTACGATTTATGAAATTATTATGTCCCATTTTAAGAATTAGTGAAAAAAGTACACGTTTTTTTTACCGCTGACTAATTTAAAGGGTAAACAGTTCATGTTATAAACTAAAAGAAAAAACAAATGAAGCAATAAATACCTGAACAAGTAACGCTTGAGCGCAGAATATGACGAGAGCCTTAGCTGCCATGATGATGAAGTAGAATTGATTTCTTCTTCGAGTGTGAACACTTCAATGATCACTGAAACTCAAGTCTAACCTTATATTCACAGAGTTATCAGTAAAATTACATAAGCCATTGCATTATTTAAATGTAATAAATATGTAAGAATATTGAATCATAATATAATTGCTAACTAATCAAACTGCACAAAGTCACGTTCATTATTACTTTTGCTTTTATAAATAATTGATATTATATCTTTTTGTACTAACATTAAGTCATTGTTATGTTTAATTTTGTAATTGATAGCCTTTATAAGCTTTGGTTTTGGGTTCGTAATTATTCAGTCTTCATCGTTGAATACCAAACATGTCTACCTTCGCTTTTGTGTTCCTCTGCATCCAAGCTTGCTTGGCCCAGGTAAGTTTCCACTTAAGATCCTTAGTAACAATTACAAAAAAAGAATTGGTGATGGCAGATCAGAATATCATTGCCTTCGGTCCTACTCTTCCCACGGGTATCATAAAAGCCGATTAAGAGCCAAATAATTTAAAAAAGAAAGGGTCAGTCGTGGTCTCTAATAAAGCTATCTCTTTCACACTACGATCTCCAATCCAATTGCTAAGCTTGTAGATTAACAGTCGGTATTTTTGCAAGCGCAATAATGTAACGCGGCTCTGGCCTGGAGCAGAAGAAGGCACGGAGTTGTTTTTAATTAGCAGGAGTCTGACAAGCGCCTGTTAATCCGCCCAGGGTGGGAGAAGTTATTGAATGACCTTGCCTTCTAAAAAGGCGTGTAGATTTTGACAAACCTCTCTCTTTAAGAGGAGTCTCATAGACCAGCTGCCTACCAAACATGAAAGGTTGATGAAGACAACGGTGTTGAAACGAATGAAATCATCAACCTGGAGACAAAAAATTTAGAAGAAAAAATATTAATACTAATTTTTTTTTCAGACCGTCTTCAGCCAATGTCTTGGTGCCTACCCTGGTTATGCTCCAGCTCCCGTAGCAGCTCCTTGCGGCTTTAGTGCTGGAGTGACCGAGTTTGCTTACCCTGGAGCTTACCCTGGATCTTACCCTGGAATTTACTCTGGTGCCTATCCTGGTGCTGTTGGCTTTGCTAATGGCTACCCTGGCGCTTATGGGGCTGGTGCATACGGTGGTGCCGGTGAAGGCAACGTGGCGGTCGCTGGTGAGCTGCCAGTCGCTGGTACTACCGCCGTCGCTGGTCAGGTCCCCATCATGGGCGCTGTAAGCTTCGGAGGAGCTATACCAGCTGGTGGAGCCGTGTCTATCAATGGACAGTGCGCTTGTGGATGTGGTTCTCCATACGTTTACTAATTAAATAATATTAGTAATTTAAGATAATAAAATAATGTTGGTAACATTTATACTGTGGTTTTATATGATTTTTTATTACTGCGCTTCCTAAAGTAGTCCTTCAATCAAAGTGAGTTCAAAATTATGAACACTATGTTTATTCTTGATGTTTTCCTTCGCCATAAGTACTTACAGATCATTTAGAAAAAAACCAATCTAGTAGCTCATGTACAAGAAGCCTTAGTCTCCAGGCCTTTATGTCGTTCAAGCCATATTAACCACAAGTGGCATATAAAATGCTATTGTCCTTTGGAAGTAAGCTAATTGCAAATAACAGGGCACTACTTCAAATTAAAAAATAAGAACTTAGGAACTTTTGGAAAGGAATCTGCTATTTTTTGCTAGGCAGGCTTACTTTCTATCACGATGCGACTTATTATTTTTATAATCGTGCTCTGCATAGCAAATTGCCAACTAGTTCTTAGTAGCTAGGCGATGCTACATCGTGCTACGCCGTAGCAAACAAAAACGATTGCTACGTTTGCAATGCTTTTGTTGTTATATTACTTGTACAAATCATAGGATTACATATACTTAGGCTATACAATAATACGTCTTTTAATATGGGAAGAGAATGGTAAGCAGTTAATGCACTTCCAATTTTTTTAACAAAAAGAAAACAAAAAAAAAATGTATACTTTGCACCACACTAAGATTTTCTCCTGTGTCGTGGGTGCGGTTACAAACATACAATATCACATACACATGACACCCAGACCCGGAACAACAATTTGTGGATCACACAAAGAGTTGTTCCATGCAGAAATCGAACCCGCGACATGTTGCACAGCAGCCAGTTGCCCAGCCTCCGCACCGACCGTGCAGTCTAATATATTTATCTTCTTTTAATAACAACTGCCAAAACATATATATTCCAATTTTAATAGTGTAGCCCGTCAGCCTTACATAACAAAAATAATAGTTAGAAATTATAAACTATAATTATTTTAAATGTGAATGTACATATTTTATCTATTTTCTGAATTAGTAATTGGGATTACAATTCAACGAAATCCTGAAATAAAGAAACATTTAATAATAAAGGTCCTTGTCAACGACGGATGCTCCTGACTCCTTGTCTGTGAAAGTTGGTGTCCCTCAAGGCTGCGTGCTGTCGCCCACCCTATTCTTACATCACATTAGGGAAAATATACTATTTTATTTTTATTTCATTTTATTTATTTGGCTCACCAACAATTGTTTACACTATAAATTATTAAATACATTCATCATAATACAATACTTGTGTAACAATCTCTTATAGGTAAGCACAGCATGTAAATAATTGCAACAGTTAACTACTTAGTTAACTAAGTGGTATAGTGCATGCATACAGATTACATACATTGTGAAAATTAAATTAAATAAATTTTACCAATTAAATTAAATTAAAAATTACGGATTAAAAAAATATATTAAATACAGTGCTAAAATTACAATTGAAATTAAATTAAATAATAAAAAAAAGGAGGAAACCAATATTTTTGAAAACGAATTCTTTTGAGTTTGCTAAGTGAGTCAGCGTATAGGTCAACCAGATCACTGCCACTATTTAATAATTTACACTACTAAAAATATAAGATCCTACTTATATTATAAATGTTAAAGTTTGTGAGAATGTCTGGATCTATGTTTGTTATTCTTTCACGCAAAAAAGGCTGGACTAATTAGGTATTATCAACATACCACGCGGCGGACCCTAGTGTAACATTATTTTAAGATTTAGAAAATATCAAGTTAAATCAGGGAAGAGTAAAAATTACGGTCGTCAGGCAAGTAACGCCGAATCGGGTACTATCTTTAATTAAAAACTTATGTAACCATTTCTTTACTATCCCACCTTGGTTAAACAAGCTTGGTCCTTCTATTTCTTTTTTTTGTTTGGTGTGTTTACAAACTTAAAATTTCATAATATATCAATTACACCCTGATATGTAACAATATTTTGTGGATCACACACAGAATTGTTGTTTTTTTTGAAAACTTGGTCTTCTCTAGAATTTTCTTCTGTAACGTGCGTGGGTGCGTTTACTAACATAAAAAAATCACATACACAATCCACCCAGACCCAAAACAACAATTTGTGGATCACATAAAGTTCAGCGTTGTAGTTTTGCGGGAATCGAACCCGCGACAAGTCGTAAAGCCGCCGATTGCCCAACGTCAATCATGCAGTCTTTTGCAGGTAGGTATTGTTTCATACCAGTCAACAATACAAAACAGATTATATCAATGAAAAATCAAAATATTAATATGACGGCGTTGGCGAATTATTATGGATTATTTTTAATTACAAAGTCGATTGTATTGGCTTTATTATATTTATTGGTAACATTAAAATTGATATTTTATTAAGAGCGGGTAACTCCGAATAGTAATGTAAGTGTCACTACGAGGAATAGCAGTGGGCATCCTGTTGACAGCTGCCAGCCGAAGTGTACACGCTAACCTATTAGCTCCAAATCTCATTCCATCTTATTGATTGTGTGATTGTGAATAAAATAGCGAGGAAACCAAATAATACAAGCGTGCCTTTATTTTGAGCCGGTCTTTACAACGCCCACGATGGAAAGTGGCAACCAAGACCGCCACGAGGCTCTTTCTGACGCTCCCACAAATATATAATAACGACTTAATGTTCCATAGGTGGTCTTTAAGTCTTCATTTAGTGCCAAAAGATCAGGTTTCCAAACTTAAATGACTTTCCGAACTTGAAGGTATTTGGAAACCTAATCTTATAGTGACACACACTTCTATTATATTAAATAGAAAAAAAAACTTAATCACGCAAATTAACTAAGAAAGGATAGAAACAAATCACAATGGGACCCTTAGTCATGAGCAGCGTACTCGTCGCGGCGACGACGTACCTTACGTGAGTATATATATTTTTATTTATTCGTTAAATGCCAAAGCCGTAGCAATTAAAAGTGACGGAGTATATTAGAAAAAAACATTTATTTATAACGAAAAACAATTAGTTCAGTAGTAAATGGGAGCATTGCAGCCGCAAGCACATTGTCCGGTGATGGACACAGATCCAAGAGCACCAACTGGTCCACCGAAGCTCACAGCGCCCATGATGGGGACCTGACCAGCGACGGCGGTAGTACCAGCGACTGGCAGCTCACCAGCGACCGCCACGTTGCCTTCACCAGCACCTCCGTAAGGAGCAGCACCAGGATAGGCCAGACCATCAAAGGCCACAGGAGAAGCGAAACCGTAAGAAGCGGCAATACCAGGAGCGGCGATACCAGGAGCAATAAGGCCGTTAGCAGCAAAGCCAGGACCAGCCCAGCCAAGAGGACCGGCTAGACCACGAGAAGATAAGCCAGAAGTGGCCAAACCGAAGGGAGCGTCAACAACAGCTGCGGGGCTGGTGCACTGACTGAATACATTCTGAAAAAGAAATTATATAAAACATAAAATATACAAAAATGCAAAGGAATACGCTCTCAGGCTTAAAAAAAAGTAGCAAGTTGATTTGAAGCTAAAATAATAATCTCACCTGGACCAAGCAAGCTTGGATGCAGAGGAACACAAAAGCGAAAGTGGACATGTTTGATGTTTGTTTGTGTTCAACGAGGAGCTGAAGACTGAATGATGAACTGGATCGGTCTCCGAACTTATATACTTGACGCATTGTTCATATCTACCGCGAGGAGTTTTTATTACATAACTTTTAATAAACTGTCTCAATAATTGTGCGTTTGTTTATTGGTTAATAGGCTTATCGTATTACATAAACATAATAAAGTTAGGTGTAATTAATTGTATGTGTAACCAAATATTGATTATAAAAACCGCTACAGTAGCACTGGACATCATTCTCGTGTCAGCACTAGAACAGCAGCATCATGTCTGTGAAAGCTATCCTCGTCCTCTGCGCTCAGGCGCTCCTCGTCAAGGTGAGAAACAATATTAATTTCTTTGAACTATAATATGACTTTTACAATTAACATTAATAACATGAAAGTCAAATTTAATAGGAGTAATTTTCAAATATCAAATATTTTTTTCCTATTTCAGTCGGCTCTGAGTCAAGCTTGTGGATATGCTGCTCCCATGCTAACCAGCCCATGCGGGCTGGCCGCTTCCGGCCTTGCTGCCAATTGGGCAGGCCTTGGAGCTTCTGGTTTGGCTCCTTGGGCTGAGTTAACTTCTCCTTACAGTCTGGCTGGCAGAGGCTTGGGTTACGATGGCATCATCGGTGCCCCCGCTATGGAGTTCAGCCCCACCAGCGGTGGTGGTCTGCCTGTATACAGTGGTTCCGCTATCGCTCCCGTCGGTATCTCCGTGGCGTCTGACAATGCTTATGAAGGGCTCCTTCAAGTTATAGGCGAGATGCCATTCGTGGGTACTGTGGCTATGGAAGGAGCTTTGCCGACTGTGGGTGCTGGTGCCATCAATCACGCCTGTGGTAATGGAGTAAATGCCATGGTCAGTGAGAATTCTGGCTTTGCTCCTGCTGCAGCTCTGGGTGTTGCTCCCTACGGTACCTACGGTTACCCAGCAGGCTGGGCCAATGCTGTTGCTCCTACCCCAATTGGCAACCCTGACCTTCTTGGCTACCGAAGCGGTTGTGGTTGTGCCAATAACTTCGCTTATGCCATCTAAGTTAACATTTTAAGTAATTAAAATAAAATATAGTTAAACCTCTTTTTTTAGTTTTTCTTCTACTCCACACAATTTTTCTTATACTCAAGAAAACAAAACGTACAAGTTAAATAATTGACACTTTGATTTTAACACCAATATGATGGCGAAAGTCTCTTTTCGAATTATATTGCTATAAGTCGTACCGAATGAGCGACGTTATAGTAGCGACCAGATAGTGTCTCGCCAACCAGACGGGACCAGAAAGGGCATCCAGGACATCATTAAGCTACTTGAAGAGATCAACATGGACCACATGCAGACTTAAGGGGCGAGATACCTCAACAAATTTCTTACTGTAGCCTTCGACTGCGCTGACGTGACCAGCCTTCCGAAGGATATAGTTGTCCTCAAAGCTAGCTTCGTGAATGTTTAGTAGAAGCTAGATGACAAGATTATTGTACCTTATTTGCGTAAGGAACTCAGTGATTTGCACAACAAGCAATAAGTAGATCACCATCGTCAGGTGCAACGAATGTCAACGCATGTCAATTGGCAATGTCGCACATCAGCAGTTTTTTCTTTTATTCTTACCAACAACAAGCCTCCACAGTTTTTGTAGCAACTGTTTTCGTTACCGAAGATTGCTGAGCAAGCGACCTGAGCGGTCACGTGCAACCCACGTGCTCGGTACTACGATTGCAAGGCCTCCGCTCTGTTCAATAAACAAAACGCACAGCTGTCAAATTATGCAATAAGAGAGGAAATATAAAACGACGCAACAAAAAGCACATCACGTCGATTCTATAAAATTTGTTTGATTTTGAATCTCTGAAATTACAATATAGAATGCCACTTTCAACGTCATCTCATACTTTATCTATCAAAATGTTGCGGTCAATATAGTTCAACTCGCAAGTGTAGCGCTAGTGTACTACTACTCACGGCGGATTCAGATTCGAAGTTTAGAATGAAGTTTTACAGAATCACACTGCAGTACTCTCATGAAGAAACCTACTTCCAGGTGTGAAAACCAGAAGGTTTGACGATTATGGCTTTATTACGGGGCAAGAGGAGGAAGAACCGTTAAAAGCGTCAACTAGAAGCGTTGCTCCTATAGAGTCTAATATCAAACTACGTGCCGCCCAGCCGAGCACCTCGTTGAACATCTCTCGCTTACACTACAACACCACGACCGAGGACATAGTGGAGTACGTGCTTCACAGTACTAGATGTAAGGTGAGAGTTTGTGGAAAGAATATTATAAATATTTTCTGCATAAAATCTTCTATCAGAGTTATACCACGAATTACATGATAACATATTCCATGTGATTTTGATTTGACATTTCTGGTGACGTCACGTTTTTTTCTAGGTTGGAATCGTCAAATGGCTTATCTCGCCCAGTTTGAGGCAAGAGGTTAGGTAGTCTCTTACTGATTTAAACGACCCAGTTCCCACTCCTGTTTCAGGCCGAGGCAAAAGTGCCTTTATATGGAGGTGACGAATCAATTGCACACCCTAAAATGTTAAAACCTTAGACTTTATATAAGTACGCATGTCCACTGTGCAGACCAAATCTAACATCTTAAAACGAGTCACTTTTTATCTTCAAGGGAATGGAAAGGGTTTCCATGGCTTCGATGTAATTTTGTAGGTATATAATCGTTTCCATATTTTGAAAAAATTAAGATTCCGAGCCGCGGTTGGTTATATAAGAACTATTTTTTTATTCAAAAACCCAATGTACATTTTTATAAAAAAAAAACACAATTTGGAGTGGTCAAAACCATCTCTGAGCTTAAAGTTGACCTTGAAAATACGAGTACAAAATTATTGAAACAAAAGTCGGTTTCACAATGTGTTTGTTTTCATTAAATGGAAATAGCAGCATTTCTACCTGAAACTT
This sequence comes from Spodoptera exigua, assembly GCA_902829305.4. NCBI lineage: Eukaryota > Metazoa > Arthropoda > Insecta > Lepidoptera > Noctuidae > Spodoptera > Spodoptera exigua. The sequence goes on along the minus strand of LR824628.2, from coordinate 2,143,059 downwards.
GCAATACTTGAAACGCAGAATTCTTTGAAATATGCAAAACAGAATATAAGAAACACTAACTGAAGAAAAAAATGCATAACTACTTTTGCTCATCTTTATTTTATTAGCTTTAAGTGTATTTCCTTAAGCTGATAAATAAGTCCTTAGATGATCGCATTTAGATGACACGTCCGCAACCACAACCTCTGCCGATCAAATCACCTCGAAGACCGAGTCCAGGAGCAGCAAAAGCAGCGGGAGCAATGGCGCCAGCAGCACCATAAGCAGCAAAAGGAGCCAGAGCGGAAGCCGGACCATAGGCAGCAGAGCCACTGGCCATGGCGTTCCTGCCGTTACCACAGGCGTGGTTAACGGCACCAGCACCAGCAGAAGGCACCACACCTTCCATAGCGACAGTTCCCACGAATGGCAGCTCACCAATCACTTCAAGAGCACCCTCGTAAACGTTGTCAGACGCCACGGAGATACCGACGGGAGCGATGGCGGAACCGCTGGTCACAGGGAGACCTCCACCACTGGTTGGGCTGAACTCCATAGCGGGGGCGCCAAAGATGCCATCGTAACCCAGGCCTCTACCACCAAGACCGTAAGGACCAGCTAAGCCCACAGCTCCAAGGCCAGCCCAAGGAGCGACAAGCTCAGAAGTGGCAAGGCCACAAGGGCTGGCTAGGACGGGGGCGGCGTACCCACAAGCTTGGCTCAGAGCCGACTGAAAGTAATTTTAAGAAATATTTTAGACAAATAATATTGTATCTTATAAACAAAAAACCGCTCTACACCGGGAATTTATAAGTAAGACACTAAAAATAAAAATAATTATGAGTTCTCACCTTGACGAGGAGCGCCTGGGCGCAGAGGACGAGGATAGCTTTCACAGACATGATGCTGCTGTTCTAGTGCTGACACGAGAATGATGATCGGATGGCTATGTTGGTGTTTTTATACCTAATTTTGTAATCCATTTCTTTGAAAATAATATAGGGAATTGTTTTAAATAGTTACGAAACTCGATAAGCCTACCATTGACAAACAAAAAAATAATAATTGAGAAATTGTGTGTAAAATTACGAAATCAGAACTTGTTGCAGTAGATATGAAACACATGTCAGGTATATAAGCTGGGGAACTGTACCAAATCATCATTCAGTCTTCAGCTCCTCGTTGAACACAAAAGAACATCAAACATGTCTACCTTCGCTTTTGTATTCCTCTGCATCCAAGCTTGCTTGGTCCAGGTAAGTTCCAATTTAAGATCCTTAATACCAATTACAAAAAGGAATTAGTGATAGCGGATCATATCAGAGTACCATTGCCATCACTCCTACTCCTCCCAGGGGATCTTTGATGCCATTTATACTTATATTGATTTTTAAGGTAACTTTATGTATCAGGATTAACATATTGTGTCTATTTCAGCATGTGTTCAGTCAGTGCACCAGCCCCGCAACTGTTGTCGACGCTCCCTATGGTCTGGCTGCTTCTGGTTTAGCTGCTCGTGGTCTTGCCGGTCCTCTTGGCTGGGCTGCTTCTGGTCTTGCTGGAAACGGCCTTATTGCTCCTGGTCTGTCCCCTAACGGTCTGATTGCTCCTGGCATTGCCGCTCCTTTCGGTCTGGGATCTCCTTTGGCTTACGATGGTTTCGTAAACCCTGGAGCTGCTCCTTACGGAGGTGCTGGTGAAGGTAACGTGGCGGTCGCTGGTGAGCTGCCAGTCGCTGGTACTACCGCTGTCGCTGGTCAGGTCCCCATCATGGGGGCTGTGAGCTTCGGTGGACCTGTTGCTGCCGCTGGCTCTGTCTCCATCACAGGACAGTGCTCATGCGGATGCAACGCCCCAATTTACTACTGATTTGGCAATTGACGGATATTGTTATAAATATAACATTTGAATACATCAAAATGCTTTTGTTTTATTATGTATTCCATTATAACAACTTCTACATTGAAGTATTATATTATGCAATTTATACTCCAGTTGTTTAGTGAAAAGTTGCCAATCTACAGTAATTTCGTTATTTAAAGACTGGAAGGAAAGTTCAATATTTTATTGCCCCACCATCTTGGGTTGTAGAAATTATACAAAGATTATAGACAAATGTACCTAACATGAAAGTATTTCGTACCTTCATAGTAAAAAAATAATAATAATAATAAATATTTTTCAGTGTGGACTGATATTATTTATTATTATTATTTGGCTGGCTTGAGTGGAGATTCGCAAGAGTAGGAGTTGAAGGAGACTCGGGGGAAGGATGTATCTCAGTAAGGTGCTGGTAGGGGTCTTGACCGTACTTCCGGGATTGCTCTGATAGCCGTGGGATGCCTCTCCTTCCCCAAGCAGCTCAACGTATGTTGCCTCCGTGTCGCTACATGCTAGCGGCCGTTTTCGGGGGCCCATTAATTGAGTTTGCCAGTCACCCCCTGCCTGTTTATCCGTATGTATCAATATTGGTCAGGGGCAGGGGCCATAGTAGTTCCATAGTTATCATATCCACCAGTCCATAGCAACCCATATTCATAATCCTATCAATTTTTACCACATTTCACAATAGTCTTGCATCAACCGGGGATTGGCCTTGGGTGCACTTATATAGTGCATACAGGGATAATTGCCGGCTGATGTCCCATCACATTTAGATTAAAACTGTTCAACGGGCCTCTGCGAGTTGGCTTCGGCTCCTCGTACGCCTTCCAAAGGTCCGGGACCCTGTGGTGCCGTGAAAGGATAGAACAAACAAATAATAAATATTTTTCAGTGTGGACTGAAAAATATTTATTATTATTTTTTTTTTATGTAATAGGTCGGCAAACTAGCAGACGGATTACCTGATGGTAAGCAATCAGCGCCGCCCATGGACACCCGTAACGGAGGAGTTACGAGTGCGTTGCCGACCTGTTAGGGATTAGGGATTTGGAGATTTAGGAACTGGGGAGGGATTGGGAAGGGGAAGGATTGGGCCTCTGGTAACCTCACTCACACGGGGTTACACAACACTGTGGTTGTTTCACGCCGGTTTTCTGTGAGACCGTGGTATCACCTGATACACTCCGGTCGAGACGACCCATTCGTGCCGAAGCATGGCTTTCCCACACTTTATTATAGAGGATTGATCCTCTGGTAACGTCACTAACTAACACGACAACAACGTAAAACACAACACAAAGCATGTATTTGACGGTTTTTTGTGAAACGTTTGTTGTGTGAAACGGTGATTTCATTCCAGTCAAGCTAGCTCATTCGCTTTTCCACATTAAAAAAGATTCAAACGAGAAATTAGTCATATATTTTGAGTAATGAGTCTCTGAAATATTTTTTTATTTGTTTTTTTTTTTTATTTCTGTTAATTATTTTAACACAATTATTGTGCTGGTTTAAAGAAAGTGTGAGGCTCCCTCGTCTTTCGACAACTAATTATTAATGTTCTGACAGTTTGAGTATTTTTCCGACCTACCCAAATGTTGTTTTGGTTGGTATAGCTCGTTCGACTTCAGCCACACCCGCCGCATGTACGGCAGGTACCTGCCGTCGAACCAGGTCCACTTTAATCAATCAAAATCTTTCCTTAAAATACCTACAGAATAAGATTACACAGTTTCCTCACAATATCTCAGTGTTTTTAATCAGTTTTCAATGTAGTCAGAAAGACTGGCCTATTTAGATTTTTTACATCATGTTAAATTGCAAAAATATAAAACCGCAACATAAAAAATAATGATTATTATTTTATTTTATTTTAAAACTTCGTGAGGTCTCGGAAGTATTTTTTTTATAAAATCTAAAAATAAAATTAAAAATACTTAAAAATAATGCTCTTTAAATATCCAATAGACCACAGACGAGGCCCAAGGAGGCCGATGTTACCGCTAGTACCGTGGCCTCAGGCTAGAGCAGGAAAAGGGAGGGGGTAGGTTTAGTCAGTAAGAATCTGATAATACCTACACAAAAAAAAAAATCTTAATCATGTTTTGAATTTTTCTCATAATACTTTGTGATAGAAGATGATGACATCTTCTGAAAATCTTTTAAAACATGTAGCTCGCTTCTGGCGGTCAAGTAACAAAAAGTTGTCACCGTGGTTAGAAAGTGTTTTCAGTAACTACTTTGGGGAAACAAATAAATGTAGTGGATCCAAATATACGAATGCTATATGCAAATAATTACAAATTTCCTTAACACGTTCCCTGCGCGATCATTTTTCAAATAACTATCAGCTGACATCAAAGATCTCTAAACCAACCTTCCTGTTGGTGCATTGGAAATCTAATCAGTCTCGTAAAGTTACAGTTTTAAAGTTTTCGTTGGTGAACGATAATCCATTGCTTTATATTTTGTTGTCACTTCCCACGCGGTTCTGACATAAGAATAATCTACAAATACTAAAAGAAAGTTGGGTATCGATTGTATCTCGTACAGCAACAGAAGCAAGCAAGTTCAATATGTGTATAGTTCATTCCATAATTAGAGACAACTATTTGACATTTCGAGTGTTGCAGGTTTTTTCAATTTCATAAATAGTGACGTCCCGTGACCGCTATTAACCGAAAGACCGAAAATCATTTTTAAAACTATTAACTATTAGCATTGATATGATATAATTATTTTACAAGAAACTATGGTCAGCTTTGGCATTTCCTCACAGCAATTTGACAGATGGAATGTCATACATAATTAAGCCGAGAAATAGGTTGGTATTAGTTTTTATAATTATAAAAAAAATGTCTGTCAGTCAGATCGTAATATCGCTCCCATCCGTTCTCTGATCCCTTCATATTGCTCTGAGTTCATCACAATTATACTATAAAAACATCCCCGCAACTTCTTTTTGATTTGCTCAGGGTAATTTATAAAAAAAACGTTATCGGTATTTTAAAACATCGTACTCAGGTCCACTATGTTATAAAATCTGGCCACATTATTTTGTAGTTTGACATTTGCAGTTGTCAAGTTGTTGTCTCTAATTATGGAATGAACTATAGCAGTGGTATCACAGTAACTACCATCGATATACTAAGGCCTGAATCTTCGAGTAATTATTGCTTCTATTTTTTTTCAAATCATACAAAAATTACTTTTAAAAGGGTATAAATGAAATTAAGCTTTTTGCGATTGATAAATTGATTTATTTGGTTCGATCGATCATCAAAATATTTGTTCAGTGTTCAAGAGGTCATTATATGGCACATCCACAACCTCTGCCGATCAAGTCACCTCGGAGACCGAGGCCAGGAGCAGCAAAAGCAGCGGGAGCGAGGGCGCCAGCAGGACCGTAGGCAGCTAATGCAGCGGGAGCGATGGCACCAGCAGGACCGTAAGCAGCAAACGGAGCCAGAGCGGAAGCCGGGCCATAGGCAGCAGAGCCACTGGCCATGGCGGTCCTGCCGTTACCGCAGGCGTGGTTGACAGCACCAGCACCGGCAGAAGGCACTACTCCTTCCATAGCGACAGTACCAACGAACGGCAGCTCACCAATTACTTCCAAAGCACCTTCATAAACATTGTCAGACGCCACGGAGATACCAACGGGAGCAATGGCGGAGCCACTGGTTACAGGCATACCACCACCGCTGGTGGGGCTGAACTCCATGGCGGGGGCGCCGATGATGCCATCGTAACCCAAGCTTCTGCCAGCCAGACCGTAAGGACCAGCTAAGCCCACAGCTCCAAGGCCAGCCCAAGGAGCGACAAGCTCAGAAGCGGCAAGGCCACAAGGGCTAGCTAGGACGGGGGTGGCGTACCCACAAGCTTGGCTGAGAGCCGACTGAAAGTAATTTTAAGATATATTATAGATACATAATAACGTTAATAATAAACGAGTAACCGTTAACGAAGTTAAAAAAAAACTCGATTAAAAAGAAAAATGAATTAGTTCTCACCTTGACGAGGAGCGCCTGAGCGCAGAGGACGAGGATAGCTTTCACAGACATGATGCTGCTGTTCTAGTGCTGACACGAGAATGATGTCCAGTGCTGCTGTCGCGGGTTTTATACTAAACTGTGTTATCGGCTTCTTTCAAAAATATAGGTAATTGTTATTGTGAACTTACAAGGCTTACTAAACGCGATAAGCCTACTCATTGATCAACAAAGCCACGCACTTTATTGTTATTGAGACATTTTTTTAGTTTCACAATATACACAACATGTCAAGTATATAAGCTCAGGGACCGATCCAGTTCATCATTCAGTCTTCAGCTCCTTGTTGAAAATAAAGGAATATCAACCATGTCTCCATTCGCTTTTGCGTTCCTCTGCATCCAAGCCTGTTTGGTCCAGGTAAGAAACCTATTGCATGACATTCATTTTTTTAAATTAATTTTTTTACACATATTTTAAACCATTATTCTTTCTGCTTCAGAATGTGTTCGGTCAGTGCACCAGCCCCGCAGCTGTTGTTGACGTTCCCTTTGGTCTGGCTGCTCCTGGCTTAGCTGGTCGTGGTTTAGCCGCTCCTTGTGGTTTGGGTGCTGCCAGCCTGGCTACTAACGGTCTTGTGGTTCCTGGACTAGCCGCTCCTGGCCTTATAGCTCCCGGTTTTGCTGCTTCTGGTATTGCTGCGCCCTTTGGACTGGCTTCTCCTTTGGCTTATGATGGTTTCGCATACCCTGGTGCTGCTCCTTACGGGGGTGCTGGTGAAGGCAACGTGGCGGTCGCTGGTGAACTGCCAGTTGCTGGTACTACCGCCGTCGCTGGTCAGGTCCCCATCATGGGCGCTGTGAGCTTCGGTGGACCAGTAGCTGCTGCTGGCTCCGTGTCCATCACTGGACAATGCGCATGCGGCTGCAATTCTCCCATCTACTACTGATAAAACTTCTTTATCTTTGGCTGTGATACTTTCTGACTGTGAAAATACAATGCGAATAACAAAATCAATACGTTTTTCTTTCTTAGTTGTACTTGTAAAAGGTTTTAGATGCCTGGTTACCACCACGACTCAGATTATTTTGGGTGCATATCAAAATTCTGAGTATTCGACAGCAAAAATTGCTTTACAAGTAAAAATAATCCATCAGGCAGTCTCTATATTGTACTGATAATGCGATTAAAATGAAATAACTCTATTGTTAATTAAATCAAACAAAATATTGAAATAGGATAAAAAAAGAACATAAAACCCCAAGAAATATTCATTAAGTCTTCTTTTCAGACACGCAAAAGGTTATCCAACTGCTTCTGCCGCCTTAGATCAGAATCTTATTGGCTAAAAACCACCTCATCCTTTCCTTTATTCCGGGCCGGGGTCGCGGGGCATTAATGCTCTTGCACCCACAACCCAATCGGGCCCAAACTGAGGTGATGTAATATTTATTTCAAGCGCACACCGAACGGGTCGTGCCGTTTGGTCAGGTCGGATTCTGGTAGAGCGGCGAGGCACCTTTGCTGGGTCGTTGTTAGACTTGCTTACATGTGGGAATGAATGATGATTGGAATGAAAAGACTGAGTGCCAGGGCGGTCGACGGAACGTGTGAGCGAGATGGAGTGAGTGAGAAATATAATGTGAACGGTGTTAGACGTAACCAGGGTGACGACGGTAACGAGCCAAATACAATAATACATTTTTGGAGCGGTTTTATTTAAAAATATCATCGATCCCCGGACAAAGAGAGCTACATACATAGGTAGAAGCCATAAGTATTGACTGCATTGACTAGTCGGCTGTCTTTCAAGCAGAGAGTTCGGGAGCTTCTTTTGAAGAGGTTGGGGGAATCATCGTGACTATGACTGCATATACGTATATATATTTATACATATATTTACTGCCTTATAAATATGTATTATAATCTATGTATACAGTATGTATGTATGTAAAGTGTATCATATATATTTTTATATATATGTTTGTTATATTTCATTCAATTTGCTTGCTTCTTGCACCTGCCACTAGATTATCTCTGCATCACCCAAAGGTAGACTGGTAGAGAATGCTTATTGCATTAAGTCCGCCTATGTACAGTGTTTTGTGCATGAAGTCTCAAATAAATAAATAAGTAGGATATAATATCAATAATGCAAACAAGGCAATGCTGCTAAAAATCTTGTATGTATTAATAATATATTTTTGTTTATAAAAAAATTGGCGCATGCCACAGCGCAATCTACAGGTGTCTTAGTAATCGCTGCGTCTGCGGTTTCATTTAATACAAAGTTATGTTGTTTAAGTTACCGCACGTGACTTCTTTGTTGATCATAATAAACATAATTATAATCATTTATTATTTGTAAGACATAGTTAACAAAAAAATTAAGATCTTATACATAAATGCAGTGCTCAATGTTTTGTCTATGGACATTCTTTCTTTTCTTTTTATAAATACGTTACCCCACATTAGGATTTTCTCCTGTGTCGTGGGTGCGTTTACAAACATACAATTTCACATGCAGATCACACTCAGACCCGGAACAACAATCTGTGGATCACACAAAAAGATGTTCCGTGCGGGAATCGAACCCGCGATACGTTGCACGGCAGCCAGTTGCCCAGCCACAGCGCCAATCGTGCCGTCTTGCAAATTAAATTAAGGGAAAGCCATGCTTCGGCACGTAAGGGTCGGCTCGACCGGAGTGATACTACGGCCTCACAGAATACAGGCGTGAAGCAATGCGTCCGTTGTGGTTTGCCTTGTGAGTAAGGCTAGTGGAGGCCCAATATTTCCCGTCTAAATAAATATACATCATATTTATTTAAATGGCGCTTAGCATATTAACTTTCTCCAACCGACTGAAATCTGTCACATTTTGCCAACAGATGAACAATTTTTTTTTATGTCGGCAATTTTAGGTCGGCAAACGAGCTGGCGGATTGAACATGAACACCTGCAACGCAGGACAGTTATGAACGCGTTGCTATTTTGGTAATTAAGGTTTCGGAGATTACATTCGCACGGTGAAATAAATCGCTGTAGTTGTGTTACGCCGCTTTTCTGTGAGGCTGTGGCATCGGTTAAACACGATCAACCAAATAAGACGCCAATTTGGTTGCAATTGTAGTGGAAGGGAATAACATAAAATAAATAAATATTTATTATTTCCCTCATCTAATCATTTGATGTGAATGCAGCACTTTGTGTCGTTATAATGGCCACCACAACTTTTTGTGCTAACGCGCAATGCAGTCAGAATGATGCAAAATCTTTATAATGCTAGTAACAAATTTTCGGTTTTAGTTGTTTTTATTATAATGATAACCGTCGACGCTTTTTTTAGTTTTGAGGGGAGAACATCAATGATTATCTAGATCTGGATGGGGCGGGAGCGAGTGTCAGACTCTTACTGACTAAAAACCACCCGGTTTCTTTCCTGCTCCAAGCATACGCCGCGCGACTTAATTTCGCTTGACCACAAATCCCTAAAGAGACTTCAATCTTAAAATGATATTCAGAAAAAAGAAACACAACATAATTTTGAATTCCAATTTATTTCATTGTTTTCGTTTTTCAATTATAACGCATGCACTTAGATGCCCCAACCACAACCGCAACCTCTGCCGATCAGATCACCACGACCGAGGCCAGAAGCAGCAAGAGCAGCGGGAGCGATGGCACCAGCAGAACCGTAAGCACCAAAAGGAGCCAGCCCAGCAGCCGAGCCATAGGCCGCAGAGCCACTGGCCATGGCGTTCCTGCCGTTACCGCAGGCGTGGTTGACAGCACCAGCACCGGCAGAAGGCACTACTCCTTCCATAGCGACAGTACCAACGAACGGCAGCTCACCAATTACTTCCAAAGCACCTTCATAAACATTGTCAGACGCCACGGAGATACCAACGGGAGCAATGGCGGAGCCACTGGTTACAGGCATACCACCACCGCTGGTGGGGCTGAACTCCATGGCGGGGGCGCCGACGATGCCATCGTAACCCAAGCCTCTGCCAGCCAGGCCGTAAGGACCAGCTAAGCCCACAGCTCCAAGGCCAGCCCAAGGAGCGACAAGATCAGAAGCGGCAAGGCCACAAGGGCTAGCTAGGACGGGGGTGGCGTACCCACAAGCTTGGCTCAGAGCCGACTGAAAGTAATTTTAAGATATATTATAGATACATAATAACGTTAATAATAAACGAGTAACCGTTAATGAAGTTAAAAAAAAAACTCTTTATTAAAAAGAAAAATGAATTAGTTCTCACCTTGACGAGGAGCGCCTGGGCGCAGAGGACGAGGATAGCTTTCACAGACATGATGCTGCTGTTCTAGTGCTGACACGAGAATGATGTCCAGTGCTGCTGTCGCGGGTTTTATACTAAACTGTGTTATCAGCTTCTTTCAAAAATATAGGTAATTGTTATTGTGAACTTACAAGGCTTACTAAACGCGATAAGCCTACCAATTGACTAACAAAGAAACACACTTTATTGTTATTGAGACACTTTTGTTGTTTCACAATATTAACTCCTCGTGGTAGATAATTATGACCAATGTGTCAAGTATATAAGCTCGGAGACCGATCCAGTTCATCATTCAGTCTTCAGCTTCTCGTTGAACACAAACGAACCGCAAACATGTCTACTTTCGCTTTTATGTTCCTCTGCATCCAAGCTTGCTTGGTCCAGGTGAGAAACCCATTTTATTTGAGTCTTTTTGAAATTATATTATGGCTATTGGCAATTTTTTTAACAAATAATTATTTTTTTCAGCATGTGTTCAGTCAGTGCACCAGCCCAGCGGCTGTTGTAGATGCTCCCTTTCGTCTGGCCGCTTCTGGCTTAGCTAGCCGTGGACTGGCCGGTCCTCTTGGCTGGGCTGCCCCTGGCTTGGCTAGTAATGGCCTTATTGCTCCCGGCCTTGTCAACCCTGGCCTTATCGCTCCTGGCATTGCTGCTCCCTTCGGTCTGGGTTCTCCTTTGGCTTACGATGGTTTCGTTAACCCTGGTGCTGCTCCTTACGGAGGTGCTGGTGAAGGCAACGTGGCGGTCGCTGGTGAGCTGCCAGTTGCTGGTACTACCGCTGTCGCTGGTCAGGTGCCCATCATGGGCGCTGTGAGCTTCGGTGGTATTGTGCCAGCAGCTGGTTCCGTGTCCATCACAGGACAGTGCTCGTGCGGATGCAACGCCCCAATTTACTACTGATTCAAAGATTGACAACTCATGTTTTAAAATAAAGAATATCTGCATACATTAAGCTTTTTTGTTTTATTGTAACTTTCATGATATTCTTCTTGTGTGCCTGTTTATTTTTTAGTTAGTGCAAAATTTCCTTCTGGAAAGTTAATTATTATATTGTTTTAATCCAGTTTCCAGAGAATGCCAAAATTGATATAAATTAAATAAAGGAAAGCGCCTTCATCTCCATTACATAGAAGGTTGGCAGTCAACAACTTTGTGATTCACGCAAAACTTTCTGACCTGCATAGCAAAACTTGGGAATGATTTTCCGGCGGCAATATTTCCGAACCGATACGACCTTCAAACCTTCAAGAAACGGAGCGTTCTCCTTCTTGACAGGCCGGCAACGCACCTGTGAATTCTCTGGCGCTGCAGGTGTACATGGATGGCGCTGATCACTTGCCATCAGGTGATCCGTCTGCTCGTTTGCTTAGTATTCCATAAAAATACGGATTACAAAAAGTAAATTTTCGTGTTTCGGAATTCAATAATGTTTTATTATTATCGGAATTTTTGTTAATTTATGATAATATGTTTAATTTTCTTGATACCTCCGTGGTGCAGGTGAAAATACATCACAGAAGTTTCATACTTATCTTTGTTTTGTTAGCACTTGGTTAACATGACTGCTTCGCAGTTTCTCTCGCTTCCTACTATGGCCTGTTCAAGGGAGAACAATGCTTTGAATTCTACGAATGTGAATGTGAGTGATACTTCTACGAAAGGGTAGGGTTGACCAGAGTAATAAATGAGAAAATATTATTTTTCATAATTTATTTGGCACCGGAAATGTGTGGTATTTCCGGTGACAGTGAAAAATTTTATTTTTATTTTCATATGAGAGGTCGGCAAACGTGCAGACGGATTACCTGTTGGTAAGCAATCAACGCCACCCATGGACACTCGCAACTACGAAAGAGTTACGAGTGAGTTGCTTACCTGACGAATTGGGGGAGGGGAAGGAATGGGTCTCCAGTAACCTCACACACACGGCGCAACACAACAGTGTGGTTATTTTACGCCAGTTTTATGTGAGGCCGTGGTATAACTCCGGTCGAGTCGAGCCATTCGTGTCGAAGCATGGCACTCAACCGCCATGGTTGTTGGTTAATGGTTGTAGTGTCACATGGTATCGCATTTATAAAGCTGGAGCATTCTTCAACGACACGACACGCCATGACGTGATTAATTTATTGCCAGTTTTTCACTGATAAGCTTAAAACGTATATTTATGTCTCAGAAATGATAGAACCACATATTTCAAGGAACGATTTTAAATTGAATATTAGGAAATCATTTTTGGTATTTAGTTCTATAGTCTAATAAATTGTACACAAAAACTATTTTCAATTTTGGTATACTTAAAAAGGTTAAGACTTGAATATTTTTATTAAAACTGAAGTAAATAATATAAATAAAATAAAAAAAGAAAATTGTAAAACTGATCTCCTTCGATATTATTAAAGAAATAAAAACACAAAATAACTGCTATTCTATTTTGTGACCAACTTCCAAAAAGAGGCATTTTTTTATTCGTAGGACATATAATTTTTCCGTAAATTCCGATAAACTGTTTTATATTCCTTAAAACACCCACCTATATGTTTCCGAATTGCGATTAAAACTGGACTGTGAAAAGCACAGCAGTAGCCTTCTTATGACTAAGATGACAATGACGAAATTTGGGATCAATTTAAAAGTTTGGAATAAAATTCAGGCTATGCGATAGATATTTTTGTTTAATTCGGTTGGAAACATTTATACTGTTGGTAAATGGTCAAGAGTTTTTAAATTTTAACCAGTTTTAAATGGCCCAGCCGCATCCTCTGCCGATCAAGTCACCTCGAAGACCCAGGCCAGGAGCAGCAAAAGCAGAGGGAACGATAGCGCCAGCAGGACCGTAGGCAGCTAATGCAGCGGGAGCGATGGCACCAGCAGGACCGTAAGCAGCAAACGGAGCCAGAGCGGAAGCCGGGCCATAGGCAGCAGAGCCACTGGCCATGGCGTTCCTGCCGTTACCACAGGCATGGTTTACGGCACCAGCACCGGCAGAAGGCACCACACCTTCCATAGCGACAGTGCCCACAAACGGCAGCTCACCAATCACTTCCAATGCACCTTCGTAAACATTGTCAGATGCCACGGAGATGCCGACGGGAGCGATGGAAGAGCCACTGGTCACAGGCAGACCACCACCGCTGGTGGGGCTGAACTCCATGGCGGGGGCGCCAATGATGGCATCGTAACCTAGACCTCTGCTGGCCAGACCGTAAGGACCAGCTAAGCCCACAGCTCCAAGGCCAGCCCAAGGAGCGACAAGCTCAGAAGCGGCAAGGCCACAAGGGCTAGATAGGACGGGGGCAGCGTACCCACAAGCTTGGCTGAGAGCCGACTGAAAGTAATTTTAAGATATATGTTAGCCATATGACATCGTAAGTAATAAACAAGGAACTACTATGTTTTAATAATATATTTATGAAGAAATATCAATGTTGAGTTCTCACCTTGACGAGGAGCGCCTGGGCGCAGAGGACGAGGATAGCTTTCACAGACATGATACTGCTGTTCTAGTGCTGACACGAGAATGATGTCCAGTGCTGCTGTCGCGGGTTTTATACTGAACTGCGTTATCAGCTTCTTTCAAAAATATAGGTAATTGTTACTGTGAACTTACAAGGCTTACTAAACGCGATAAGCCTACCAATTGACTAACAAAGAAACGCACTTTATTGTTATTGAGACACTTTTGTTGTTTCACAATATTAACTCCTCGCGGTAGATATGAACAATGTGTCAAGTATATAAGCTTGGAGACCGATCCAGTTCATCATTCAGTCTTCAGCTCCTCGTTGAACACATCAATATCAATCATGTCTACCTTCGCTTTTGTCTTCCTCTGCATCCAAGCTTGCTTGGTCCAGGTGAGAAACTAGATATTCGGATTTAAAATTTGTACAGTAAGATTTCTACATTTAAGCTACATTTATTTAAAACTGATATCTGGATTAAAATACTGTGTCTATTTCAGCATGTGTTCAGTCAGTGCACCAGCCCCGCAGCTGTTGTAGATGCTCCCTATGGTTTGGCCGCTTCTGGCTTAGCTAGCCGTGGACTGGCCGGTCCTCTTGGCTGGGCTGCCCCTGGCTTGGCTAGTAACAGCCTTATTGCTCCCGGCCTTGTCAACCCTGGCCTTATCGCTCCTGGCATTGCTGCTCCCTTCGGTCTGGGTTCTCCTTTGGCTTACGATGGTTTCGTTAACCCTGGTGCTGCTCCTTACGGAGGTGCTGGTGAAGGCAACGTGGCGGTCGCTGGTGAGCTGCCAGTCGCTGGTACTACCGCTGTTGCTGGCCAGGTCCCCATCATGGGCGCTGTGAGCTTCGGTGGTATTGTACCAGCAGCTGGTTCCGTGTCCATCACTGGACAGTGCTCGTGCGGATGCAACGGCCCAATTTACTACTGATTTGACGATTGACTAGCAATGTGCTTAATAAACAAAATCTGCAGACCTTTTTTGTTTTATTGTAACTGTCATGATATTCTTCTATGTTAAATTCTGAAATTTAATATAATTTAGTTCTAAAATTTCCTCCTGGAAAGTTAATTATTATATTTTTTAATCCAGTTCCCAGAGAATGCCAAAATTGATATAAATTAAATAAAGGAAAGCGCCTTCATCTCCATTAAATAGTAGGTTGGCAGTCAACAACTGTGTGATTCATGCAAAACTTTCTGACCTGCATAGCAAAACTTGGGAATGATTTTTCGGCGGCAAACTACTAACCGATACGACCTTCAAACCTTCATGAAACGGAGCGTACTCCTTCTTAAAAGGCCGGCAACGCTCTTGTGATTCCTCTGGTGCTGCAGGTCATCCCTACGCTAGTTTGCCTCATTTTCCATAAAAATACGGATTACGAAAAGTTTACTCCCATATTTCCGAATTTGATAATGTTTTGTTATTATGGGTGGTTTGATTCATTTATTTATAGTTTATTTAATAATGAAAATATGTACTTGATACCTTCGTGGTGCTGGTGAAAATATATCACAGAAGTTTCGTACTTTTGTTTTGTTAGCCTTTGGTTAAAATTTTGCTTCGCAGTTTCTCTCGCTTCGTAACATGGCCTGAATCAAGGGAGAACAATGCTTCGAATTCTACGAATGTGAATGTGAGTGAAACTTCGACGAAAGGGTATGGTTGAAAAGAAATCATAATTTTTCATAATTTATTAGGTACCGGAAATATCACACCAAGCACCGAAGATATGTACAATGAGAAAAAAATTGAACACAATAATAAAAAGTAACAAAAAAGAAAATGCGACAATGTTAAGCTAAAACCCAAAAATAAATCAAAATATTAAAAAAAAATAAGTTACGAAAGCAACAAACATTACAAGATGGCAGCATGCCCATGACAAAAAGGTTGCCATGTAAGTACCTATGTAGAAGTGACGAACGGGCGAAGGCGACATAAAACGGAGTAATAGTGAAACAATCTGATCGATATAAATAAGTAGATCCCTTTGCAGATGTACTTCTTTAATCGCTAATTATAATATAAGTTTACAATAATTGAGTGTGTTTTCGTCGCGACTATTAGAATGGCAGTGGCCGGAAGGCGCGCAGCTCGAACCTCTCGCTCGCGCTACGGATGCGTTCCATACACGACGAAGAATGATGCGTTCCGGCGTAGACATCCTCCGGCCCTTGAAAGTTTAACTTTCAACTTCTTGTGGTAGCCGAACGACATTGTGGATCGCTCGGCGAATAGTGCCTCTGGCGGTGTAAATGTCAACCACTCGACACACGTTGTCTGGTCCCTGGTGCAGACGTGAAATGCGGCCAAGGCGCCAGCGTTGCGGTGGTGAAAAATCTTCTTTAATTACTACCATATCCCCGACCTTAGGATTGGCTTGAGGAGTCGTCCATTTAGTTCTCAATTGCAATTCCGCCAAGAATTCCTTTCGCCATCGCTCCCAGAATTCATCACGAATTTTTGTTATTGCGTGGTATTTCGGTCTGCCGTCGTCTGCTGGATGCGAGGGCAATGACACCAGAGGCCGTCCAATGAGGAAGTGCCCTGGGGTGAGGGGAGTTAGGTCAAAAGGATCGGACGAGATAGGAGAAAGAGGACGGGAGTTTAAGATAGCTTCGATTTGTGAAAATAGCGTAGTCAATTCTTCAAAAGTAAATGATTGATTACCAACAATCCTAACTAAATGATATTTTGCTGCCTTAACACCCGCCTCCCATATACCTCCGAAATGAGGAGAATAAGCTGGACTAAAAACGAAATCTATACCTTCAGAGGTAGCAAAATCTGTGACAGACTCACGACTGGAGCGCAAAATTTTACCAAGTTCATTATTTGCTCCTATAAAATTGGTACCGTTATCGCAATATAAAACTTTAGGTTTACCTCGACGCGCGATGAAACGACGCAAACACAATATAAAAGCATCTGTAGTGAGATCGCTCACTACCTCCAAGTGGACAGCTCTAGTGTTCAAGCACACAAATAAGCAAAGGTAACATTTTGTTTTACGATTACCTCTCCCCCTTTTACTTGATATAAGAAAAGGGCCTGCAAAGTCAGTGCCACTTGAAAAGAAAGGGAAGGTTGCTTCTGTCCTTACTGCGGGTAAATTTCCCATAATAGGTTGAATAGTCTTACCGCGATAGCGAGCACATATTACACAAGATTTTGCGACCTTGCGCGCCAACTGCCTACCTCCGATAGGCCAATAAGAGTCACGTATCGAGGACAGCAGCAGCTGAGGACCTGCGTGAAATAGCCGGCGATGTTCATGTTGCAATAACAAGGATGTAAAGGTATGCCTGCCATCTAAAATAACAGGATGTTTCTTATTATATTCATAGGAGGAGTTCTCCAATCGACCGCCTACTCTCAACAAGCCTTCTGTATCAATAAATGGATTGAACTGTAATAACTTCGATTTTTTATTTAAATGTTGACCAGAAGATAGTGCCTTTATTTCAGTTGTAAAACATTCACCTTGACTAAATTTAATAAGTAGATTTAAAGCCTTGTTTATTTCTACTGTTTGCAACGTACCAGTGCATTTGTTATGTTTATTATGTATATTGCTTATAAATCTTAAAACGTACGCAAAAATTCTCTTCAGTCTGTTAAAATTTGAAAAATCTTTAAAGTTTATGAAATGATTTTCAGGGGCTTCAGCAGCGTTCATATACGCCTTAAGCTCTGGAAGCTCTACTATAGAGTGTGGAGTTTGTGGCCAGGAAGAAGAGCCTTCCTTCAAGAAGGAAGGTCCTTCCCACCACAAGGGCTCCACGAGCAAGCGTTGAGGGACAACCCCCCTAGAGGCCAGATCTGCAGGATTGAAATCAGTGGGAACATGTCGCCATGAACACCCTTTAGTTAATTCTAATACCTCAGCTACACGATTGGCAACAAAGGTTTTCAAAAGTTTAGGCTGAGCCTTAAGCCAACCCAGGACGACAGTTGAATCAGTCCACATAATAGTATTGGTGATAGAAATACGAATTGATTGAAGTACCTTTGCTACCAGTCGAGCACCAAGCAAAGCACTACACAATTCCAAGCGAGGGGTGGTCATGGCCTTCAGGGGCGCAACCCTCGACTTTGCGCACAATAACCTGATGACAATATTATTGCTACTATCCGTAGAACGTAGATAGACGCACGCTCCGTATGCTTCGTGCGATGCGTCTACAAAACAGTGTAATTCAACATTAGTAAAGAAATCATCACATAATGCATATCTTGGTATTTTAATATCTGACAATGTTTTAAGATTTTCTGCTATATCTAACCATTTTTTAGCTATGTGAGATGGCACTGGATCATCCCAGGCTAATTTCTCATTCCATAATAGTTGTAAAATTATTTTTGCTTTTATAACACAAGCACATAAAAGACCTAATGGATCAAATATCTTACAGGTAAGTGAAATTATAGAACGTTTTGTTATCTTATTATTATCACTACTTAAATCTGTACTAAAATGTAAAGTATCTGTATCTGGTGACCAATTCAAACCCAGAACAGACGATTCTTTATTTAATTCTAAAACTGAAGTTGTAGTGTCATTCTGAAATGCTTCAGGACAATTAGTTCTAATTTTATGTAGCGGAAAACCAGCTGAATTTAATACATTTTCTACACTACTATAAATATGCTTTATAGAATCCTTAGATTCGGCGCCTGTAGTCAGGTCGTCGATGTATACATCATGCTCTAAGATGTTAGATATGGTAGTGTCAGGACACTCACGAGCCAATTGAAGAATACATCTCGTGCTTAAGTAGGGCGCTGAGGCCGTGCCATAAGTAACGGTATTTAATTGGAGTACCTTAATTGGCCGTGGATGTCCTGACACAGAACCTGATCCTGCTTCATCATCCCTCCACAATATGAGCTGCAGATGGCGCTGACTGGGATCAATCTCAATTTGTCTGTACATCTTTTGAATGTCTCCAGTAATTACATATCTAAAGCATCGAAAACGAATTAGTATTGAAGTTAAATCATCTTGTAACACAGGTCCAATAAGCTGAATATCATTTAAAGATTTACCAGAAGTGGTTTTGGCTGAGGCATCAAAAACCACTCTGAGTTTTGTAGTTTCACTTTTTTCCTTTAAAACAGCATGATGTGGCAAATAATAACCAAAACTAGGTCTCTGTATTTCAGTTAAATGACCCAAGTCACGATACTCTTTAATAAAATTAAAATATTGTTCTTTTAGATTAGGATTTTTATTTAATTTATTCTCTAAAGATAAAAAACGCTTTTTGGCTAAATAAAAAGAATCTCCAAGAGCTTCTTCAGGAATTTCCTTCAGAGGCATCTTTACTGAAAATCTACCATTACTAAGGCGTTTGACATTTTCTTGAAAATGGGACTCGCACAACCTTTCTTCAGGTGTGCCAATATTAATCTTTAAATTTAATTCTTCAATTTCCCAAAATTTCTGTAAATTATCATTAATATTATGAGTATAATTACAAATAACATGGCCAGGTTTATAAATACCCACTGGCCCACTTACAAGCCAACCTAACTGTGATTCCTGAAGAACTGGTCTACCTACACCTAGAGTTATACGCTTGAACCCTACTAAATCCCAAAATATGTCAGCGCCCAACAGTAAATCAACTTCTGCGGGACAATAAAAATATGGGTCTGCAAGCTCAATATTGGGAGGTAAGTCTAGTTCTAGAATATTAACAGGAGAATTAGGCAAAGTACCTGTTACCTTAGGGACTACTAGACATGTTATCATAGTACTAAAATTTTTATTCCTTGATTCTATCCCTAAGGTGACACGTTCAGATATACTAAATGCAACATTATTAATGCCCGAGACACGGAGCGGTTCAATATTGTGAACAGGTAAGTTTAATTTTCTTTTCAGATTATCAGTCACAAAGGACGATTGGCTACCACTGTCCAACAACGCGCGAACAGGGTAAGTTTCATTATTAATCATATTTTTTACTGATACAACAGCAGTACACAGCAATACTTGACTACTATTAGAGATGCCAGACAGTGTAACTGGAGGCAGTGTCTGTGACTGTGAAGCAACTGTAGAATTAATATTTTCTAAGTGCTTATCATTTTTATTTAAATGCAACAAAGTATTATGACTATATTTACAATGACGACACATGGATTTCAGACGACAATTCTGAAAGTTATGACCTTCACGTAAACAATTATGACATACTTTTAATCGTTTAACTTCCGTTACCCTATGGGGAACATCCATATCTTTAAATTTTGGACAATCATAAATGCGATGTCCTTGTTTATTGCAACATAAACACACAAAGTCACATACAGTCTCACCTGATGCTACAGGACTCGAAATCTTTAAGTTATCAAATGATTTATTATTTTTTGAAACTGAATTATTATTATTATTATTCCAAAATTTTTTGTTATGATTATTTGAGTTAGAATTACTCGAACTTTCACTATGATTTGTTGTACGAGATACAGCATTCTCTAAAACATCAGCACGGTTACGGATAAACGTATAAAATTGATCTAAAGTTGGATTGTCAGAACAATTACTTAAATATTCCTCCCATTTCATATTTGTAGTGGCATCTAATTTCATAGTTATGATGAATATAATGTGGACATCCCAATATTCTGTGGGTATACCAAGGGCCTTAAGCGCTCTCATATTTTTATTAACATGATCCAATAAGTTCCGCAATGCTTTATGTGATTCTGTTGTGATGGGATTGATTAAATGTAATGATTTTAAATGACTATTAATGAGAACTCTCTTATTATCATACCTAGCACACAATAAATCCCATGCAATCTTATAATTTATTGATGTAAACTCTAATGACTTTATAACCTCACTAGCACTGCCCTCCAGTGAAGCCCGCAGGTAGTGAAACTTATTGATATCCTGTATTGATGCATTCTCATGAATTAAAGACAAATAAGTATCTCTAAACTCAAGCCACTTCAAATATGAGCCATCAAACACAGGCAATTTAATGGTTGGTAACTTAACTGAACTTTCATTAGATTGTGAGGGTAATTGTGATTTGACATTAACCGGATTTAACTTTTCTAAAATATCTTGTAAGGTTGAAATTGCTGTAATGAACTGATTCTCTATTGTAGATCTAGTATTTATCTGTTCTTGTATTTCAGATTCATCACAAAGTAATTCTATTTTGTCTTGAAAGGTCTCAAAATCTTTATATAAGGTTTCACACTTTTTTAAATGTAATTTAATTTCAATAACTTGTGCATTTGATAAACTAGAGCAATCCACTAACTTGAGAGTGTTTATGTATTGTGTTTGCGTCGTCAAACGACCTCTTATATTTCCACGTTGCCTAACCAATGTACTTAGGTCAGTACTTTTAGAAGTAGACATCTTTAAATTTAATCACTCACAACAAATATAAACAAAGAAATATAATGAACTAGGTAAATAAATTGTGCATCTAACCCAATTATTGTTCCTTACTCCAGTCGCAGTGTGTAGCACAGGAAAGTCACCGCCTTATTGCAGACTGCACGGCGTCCCAGTAGTGCTCAAACCTGGCGCGGCGTAGATGGATACTACATGCAGCACAGGCGCACTTCTCTCATGCAATGCAAAACGGGCTGGATATTTATGCCCACAGCCGCGCCAAGCATACGAATCTGGAAACGTTCGGCAAATCTTATGAAGCAAAGCTAAGCAAAGCAAGCTAGAAAATGGTGCAAATAAGGACGGCTAAAATTTACAGTGAAAACAAAGAAACCCCCATGTGCATAATATGCAAGAAGTAGGCAAACCCATGCCGCGTGTCACACACACCAGAAAATAAGAATGCTCAGCCGAGTGGCATGAAAAATAAATGTAGGAAGAACGGGCGGCAGGGTATCAAGGCAGCAAAATATTAGTTTTAACTAGGTACTAGTGCCTATCACAGTTAAGGCTTAAATTATCGACTTGAAAGTACCCAAGTTAGGCCATATATTAAAATTTTAATAAGAAAAAATTACTTGAAAATGACCAACCTTTCTAATCATGACGAACTAAAATGAAATTTAATTTTATATAGAAACATACAAATGGCGGACGACGAATTTTTAGAAAATTAAATCAAATGAATTGACTACATTACTTTCACCCGATAGCGGACAGTTGGAAAAGAAAGGAGGAGGAAAAACGAGCACTTCCCATGGTGGCTAGGTATCCTTACTAGCAGCTCGCAGGTGGACTTGTCTTCTTTCCAAATAATATATGTATAGTCGTAGTCGTCGTTTGTTTTAGGCGTTCGCGTTGGCCGCCATGTTGCGCTGACACCAAACTCCTTTTGGTTTTTGTAGTTTATCCGAAGATTGCAGTTATTCTTCTTTTTGCACGGTCGCCAGCTGATCGATATAAATAAGTAGATCCCTTTGCAGATGTACTTCTTTAATCGCTAATTATAATATAAGTTTACAATAATTGAGTGTGTTTTCGTCGCGACTATTAGAATGGCAGTGGCCGGAAGGCGCGCAGCTCGAACCTCTCGCTCGCGCTACGGATGCGTTCCATACACGACGAAGAATGATGCGTTCCGGCGTAGACACAATCACAGCATTGTTCTGGTTCTATCATTTCTTAGATATAAACTTACGTTTTAGGCTTATCAGTGAAAAACTGGAAATAAATTAACCATGTCATGGCGTGGCGTGTCGTGACAGAATGCTCCAGTTTTAAAAGATCGACACCACGTGATATCACAACCATAACAAATATAATACGGCGGTTTAGTGCCATGCTTCGGCACGAATGATTCAACTCGACCGGAGTTATACGAATGACTCAACTGACCCGAGTTACCACGGCCTCACAGAAAACTGGCGTGAGACAACCTCAGCGTTGTGTTTCGCCGTGTGATTAAGTTTACCGGAGGTCAAATCGTTGCCTCCGAAACACTGAAAACCAAACTTAGGTATATGTTTCGTCATTCTAGTTCGTCGTTGCTTTTTTATGTGATAGGACAGCAAACGTGCAGTCGGGTTACTTGATGGTAAGCAATCAACACCGCCCATAGACACTCGCAACAACGAAAGAATGCTTTGCTGATCTTACGGTTAGGGAGGGATTGGGAGAGGGGAAGGAATGGATCTCCGATAACCTCACTCACACAGCGCTGAGCTTGTCTGACGCCGGTTTTCTGTGAGGCCGTGGTATAACTCCGGTCGAGTTGAGCTATTTGTGTCGAAGCATGGCACTCAACCCGCCGCCCGTATTATATGTATATAAAATAGTTGTGGTGTCACGTGGTATTGAATTATAAAACTGGAGCATTGTGTCACGACACGCCACACCATGACATGGTTAATTTATTTCCAGCTTTTCACTGATAAGCCTAAAACGTATGTTTATAAGTTAGAAATGATAGAACCACATATTTCAAGGTACGATTTTACATTGAATATTAGGAAAAAAAATATAGTTCTATAGTCTAATAAATTATGTAAAAAAATAACAGTGTGTTTTTGGTATAAAAAGGTTAGAATTCGATATTTTTTATTAAAAATTTTAATAAATAATATAAAAAAATTTAATTGGTAAACAAACTCTCTTCGGTATTTTTAGAGAAATAAAAAATTACTGCCATTCAACTTTGTCACTTGCTTCCAAAAAGAGGCATTTTATTATTCATAGGACATATAATTTATCCGTAAATCCCGAGAAACTGTTTTATATGCCTTAAAACACCCACCTATGTTTCCAAATTGCGATTAAATTTAACTGTGAAATTCACTGGAGCTATGTTTAATTAAAATCTATTGAATAACTTAAATTAGTGCCGCTCCACACACAGAGTGACTATTGGATGTCATCATATATTTTACAGACTCCTATTACAACATATCGGCTAATAATAATCCATTAATAAGGTGAAGTAAATGATGAAACAATATTTTAATTTATGAATTCCAGTTTATTTCACGCTTTCGTTTTCGAAAAGTAAGATGTGATCTTAGATGGCGCAGCCACAACCTCTGCCGATCAGCTCGCCTCTGCCAATCAGGTCTCCTCTGCCGATTAGCTCACCTCGGAGACCGAGGCCAGGAGCAGCAAAAGCGGCGGGAGCGATGGCACCAGCAGGACCGTAAGCAGCAAATGGAGCCAGAGCGGAAGCCGGGCCATAGGCAGCAGATCCACTGGCCATGGCGTTCCTGCCGTTACCACAGGCATGGTTGACGGCACCAGCACCGGCAGAGGGCACCACACCTTCCATAGTGACAGTACCGACGAACGGCAGCTCACCAATCACTTCCAATGCACCTTCGTAAACATTGTCAGATGCCACGGAGATGCCGACGGGTGCGATGGAAGAGCCACTGGTCACAGGCAGACCACCACCGCTGGTGGGGCTGAACTCCATGGCGGGGGCGCCAATGATGGCATCGTAACCCAGACCTCTGCTGGCCAGACCGTAAGGACCAGATAAGCCAGTAGCTCCAATACCAGCCCACGGACCGATGAGTTCAGAAGCAGCTAGTCCGCATGGGCTAGCTAACACGGGGGCAGCGTACCCGCAAGCTTGGCTGAGAGCCGACTGTAAATAAAAGGACAAAATTACTTATTACTTACTTTATTCAGTTATTCTGCATTACCTATTCATTGAAAGTATGGTGTTTAAGTGATTAAAACATAAGGTACGACAAATTCTTACCTTGACGAGGAGCGCCTGGGCGCAGAGGACGAGGATAGCTTTCACAGACATGATGCTGCTGTTCTAGTGCTGACACGAGAATGATGTCCAGTGCTGATGTCGCGGGTTTTATACTAAACTGTGTTATCAGCTTCTTTCAAAAATATAGGTAATTGTTATTGTGAACTTACAAGGCTTACTAAACGCGATAAGCCTACCAATTGACTAACAAAGAAACGCACTTTTTTGTTATTGAGACATTATTGTAGTTTCACAATATTAACTCCTCGCGATAGATATGAACAATCTGTCAAGTATATAAGCTTGGAGACCGATCTAGTTCATCATTCAGTCTTCAGCTCCTCGTTGAACACATCATATCAACCATGTCTACCTTCACGTTTGTCTTCCTCTGCATCCAAGCTTGCTTGGTCCAGGTGAGAAACTAGATATTCGGATTTAAAATTTCTACAGTAAGATTTCTACATTTAAGCTACATTTATTTAAAACTGATATCTGGATTAAAATACTGTGTCTATTTCAGCATGTGTTCAGTCAGTGCACCAGCCCCGCAGCTGTTGTAGATGCTCCCTTTGGTCTGGCCGCTTCTGGCTTAGCTAGCCGTGGACTGGCCGGTCCTCTTGGCTGGGCTGCCCCTGGCTTGGCTAGTAACGGCCTTATTGCTCCCGGGCTTGTCAACCCTGGCCTTATCGCTCCTGGCATTGCTGCTCCCTTCGGTCTGGGTTCTCCTTTGGCTTACGATGGTTTCGTTAACCCTGGTGCTGCTCCTTACGGAGGTGCTGGTGAAGGCAACGTGGCGGTCGCTGGTGAGCTGCCAGTCGCTGGTACTACCGCTGTCGCTGGTCAGGTCCCCATCATGGGTGCTGTGAGCTTTGGTGGACCCGTAGCTGCTGCTGGTTCCGTCTCTATCACTGGCAAATGCTCTTGCGGCTGCTACTGAGTAAATGAAGGAGAAGATTAATTTTCCAACTTAATAAAATGAATTCATACTTGGCAACCATATTTTCCTCTTTTTCTTTTGTAATGCAAACTCCAAAAATACCTGATATTTTTTTCAAGTTTAATCATCTACTACTGATCCCCAAAACCACCATTCAATACAATTTAGGGATCTAAGATAATAAAGTTCCGTTCTAAGATAATCCGAAAAGGGGGATCCTCCGACCAGGCGAGGTAATCATGCCTGGCGGGCCCCTCTTTACTGCTTAAAATTTGTTGTGTAAAAAAGTCTATAGAAAAAAAAAGATACCGACGAATGGAGAACCTCCTTCTTTTTTGAAGTCGGTTAAAATATAAAATGACTAGCGAACCCTCCCCAAAAACCCCGCATATAAAATTTCAGTGAAATCGTTAGGGCCGTTTCCGAATAACATGCTTTTTCAAGCAATCAGCGCCATCTTAATAGTGGGAGAGCCATGCTTCGGGACGAATGGGTCGGCTCGACCGGAGTGATACCACGGCCTCACAGAAGACCGGCGTGAAACAACCACAGCGTTGTGTTTCGCCATGTTAGTGAGGTTACCGGAGGCCCAATCCTTCCCCGCCCCCAATCCCTAAATCTCCAAATCCCTAATACCTAAAATGTCGGCAACGCACTCGTAACTCCTCCGTTGCGGGTGTCCATGGGCGACGTTGATTGCTTACCATCAGGTAATCCGTCTGCGCGCTTGCCTACCTATTACATAAAAAAAAATCTACAGTGCTGATTTGTGAACCTAAACCATCAAGGGCGCCACTCAAACGCATACAGAAAAAAACATTTAAATCGGTCAAGCCGTTTAGGAGGAGTTCAACGACATACACACGTACAACTGTATTATTTATATAAAAGATAATTATTATATTTATTGTGTAAGTTAGCAATACTACACCAGACCACACGCAATGTGTGGCACGAGCCACCGTATTTTATTACTCATAAGTTTTATAAACAACGGGTCGGATTACAAACTAACTGTATTGCACTTCATACAACGTCATCAAAATGAACGTAATATACGATTATTCAAGGAAGTCTAGCAAGAAATAACAGTTTAATTTTTCGATAGATTTTGGACATTTTACGTTTTTATTATTAGGTCTTATCATCGTCAGCCTTATTAGTGTCGACTGCTGAGCAAAGACCTTTTTTTAAACGGAGATGGTTTGAGCATTGGTGATTCAAAACTTACAATAAATTAGAAATTTTAAGTCCAGGTTTTCTCATAATGCTTTCTTGACCTCCTAGGTTCCTCACGCTCTCCACCTCGTCCTTTCGGGCATAACTGCTTCGCAGAAAGATGAGACGGCATGCTAGTTCCGCACCATGGCCTCGGTTGAGGCCAGATGCGAGAGGTTGCCCCCGCGGACCGAAAGTTCCCCAACCCTGATGCATGAGGGTGTAGGTTTAAAATTGGGCACGTACCAATGTGACTTTTTCAGAGTTATACGTACTTTCTATGATTATTTAGACACCACTGACATACGGTGAAGGAAAATATCGTGATGAAACCTGGACTTATAATTTCTACTTATAAGTTTTATATCGTCAATCTGCATAGATCTGCGCCGTGCGGGCAATAACCCATAATAATCTAATAATAACCCTAATCGTATTAAATTGAGATCATCAACACCCGTACGTACCATGCGTGGAGACGACGGCAATTAATCTATCTTTTGTCGAGGAAGCATGTCGTCCAGCAGTGATATCTCAAGAGTTAAAAATATTCGAAAGTGGGAACATGCTTCGGGGCGAATGGGCCTGTTTGACCAGTCAGTGACCACAGCCTCACAGAATACGAACAAAACTTACGTTATGTTACTCCCTGTCAGTGAGGTTACCGAGGGTTCAAACCTTTCCAAAATTTTGGGAATTCTGTAGGGGAATCCTCAATTTGCAAAATTCCCTCTCCTTAAATCTCTAATAACTTACAAACGAGTATCCATAAGCGTCGTCGATTGCTTACCATGAGGTAACTTTTTACTCACACTATTCGTTCCTCGACAATTTTTCCAAAGGCTTTTCACATAAAGGGGAGTTTTTTTACAATCGCCTGACCATTTTTGAATACATTTCGCCTTTGTTTCTAATTGAAGTTTAAATCAGCAGAGAGAATCGTTGCTGCCACTAAATATTAATTAAGATGTGCTGGCGACTATGTAACTGTTATTTGAATTAGGTTTTAATTCTCATCACAAAAAAAATTTTTGGTGGTATTTTGTTTTGCCGTCACCTCACAACTAAAAACTAAGACATGAACCAAACAGTGACATAGTACCACCTTATCGTCTTTGCTTTTGTTACTGTCATCTACTGTCACGAACGATGCAGTTACTGAAGCAGTAGATTCGTGAGTGACAAATTAATCGCATGCATCTCATTTCATTTTTGATTTCACATTGATTTGATGGATTTCATTTTTAAATGCATGACATTTCGCTAAAACATGGCTTACACAAAATTTAAAGTTAGATGTGCTAGCATCGTCGTCTGTACACTGACAAACAGTAAATAGGGTTTAATATTATAACTTTATAATACAGTAATATTAAGGTAATTGCAAAATCAACCTTAATAAAATGATGAACAAATCAGTCTCAGTAAGGAAATAAAAGCAATATGGTTGCCAAGTATTGAATTTTATTTCATTTAAGAGTAAAATCATTCTCCTTTTTATCTTTTCAGTAGCAGCCGCAAGAGCATTTGCCAGTGATGGAGACGGAACCAGCAGCAGCCACTGGTCCACCGAAGCTCACAGCACCCATAATTGGGACCTGACCAGCGACGGCAGTAGTACCAGCGACTGGCAGTTCACCAGCGACCGCCACGTTGCCTTCACCAGCACCTCCGTAAGGAGCAGCGCCAGGGTTAACGAAACCATCGTAAGCCAAAGGAGAACCTAGTCCGAAGGGAGCGGCAAAACCAGGTGCAGCAACTCCGGGAGCAATGAGTCCGTTAGCAGCGTAGCCGGGAGCAGCCCAGCCAAGAGGCCCGGCCAGACCACGAGCAGCTAAGCCAGAAGCGGCCAAACCATATGGAGCGTCAACAACAGCTGCGGGGCTGGTGCACTGACTGAACACATGCTGAAAAAAATAAACATAGTAAAAAATTAAGTCAATAGCTATATAATAATTTTGAAGATTACTATAAATCAATGGGTTTCTCACCTGGACCAAACAAGCTTGGATGCAGAGGAAGACAAAAGCGAAGGTAGACATGTTTACGGTTCGTTTGAGTTCAACGAGTAGCTGAAGACTGAATGATGACCTAGATCGGTCCCCGAGCTTATATACTTGACACATTGTTCATATCTACCACGAGGAGTTTGTATTGTGAAACAAAAATGTCTCAATAACAATAAAGTGCGTGGCTTTGTTGGTCAATAAGTAGGCTTATCGCGTTTAGTAAGCCTTGTAAGTTCACAATAACAATTACCTATATTTTTTAAAGAAACTGATAACACAGTTAAGTATAAAACCTGCGACAGCAGCACTGGACATCATTCTCGTGTCAGCACTAGAACAACAGCATCATGTCTGTGAAAGCTATCCTCGTCCTCTGCGCCCAGGCGCTCCTCGTCAAGGTGAGAACCCAACATTGATTTGTCTTCATAACTAAATTATTAAAATTAAGTAGTTCCTTGTTTATTAGCTGCGATGTGTGATGGCTAAAATATCTCTTGAAATTACTTTCAGTCGGCTCTCAGCCAAGCTTGTGGGTACGCTGCCCCCGTCCTAGCTAGCCCTTGTGGCCTTGCCGCTTCTGAGCTTGTCGCTCCTTGGGCTGGCCTTGGAGCTGTGGGCTTAGCTGGTCCTTACGGTCTGGCTGGCAGAGGTCTGGGTTATGATGGCATCATTGGCGCCCCCGCCATGGAGTTCAGCCCCACCAGCGGTGGTGGTATGCCTGTAACTAGTGGCTCCTCCATCGCTCCCGTCGGTATCTCCGTGGCGTCTGACAACGTATACGAGGGCGCTCTTGAAGTAATTGGTGAGCTGCCGTTCGTGGGTACTGTTGCTATGGAAGGTGTAGTGCCCTCTGCCGGTGCTGGTGCCGTCAACCATGCCTGTGGTAACGGCAGGACCGCCATGGCCAGTGGCTCAGCTGCCTATGGCTCGGCTGCCGCTTTGGCTCCTTTTGCTGCTTACGGTCCTGCTGGTGCCATCGCTCCCGCCGCTTTTGCTGCTCCTGGCCTCGGTCTCCGAGGTGAGCTGATCGGCAGAGGTGACCTGATCGGCAGAGGCGACCTGATCGGCAGAGGTTGTGGCTGGGCCATCTAAGATCACATCTTACTTTTCAAAAACGAAAGCATGAAATAAACTGGAATTCATAAAATTAAAATATTGTTTTATCATTTACTTCACCTTATTAATGGATTATTATTGGCCGATATGTTGTAATAGGAGTCTGTAAAATATATGATGACATCCAATAGTCACTCTGTGTGTGGAATGGCACTAATTTAAGTTATTTAAGAGATTATTTTGTACATAATGTATAAAAAAATACTTTTCAAAATCCAAAAGTACTACTATACTTTATACATACTAATATACCTGAACAGAGTACAAGCTAATTGCAGCCTGCACAAAAATATTTTTTTTTAATTGAGTTATAATTTCCTCAGAACCATTAAGGGTTGGCACGATGACAGTGCAACATTCTGCCACACAACATGGCAGGTTCGATGGCGCACGGAATGGGCCTGTGTGATCTACAAATTGTTGTTCTTGGTTTGGGTGTCACGAGTCTGTGATCGGCGAAGTAGTCAGAAAACTCAACATGACCAGCCTAAAATATACCCCCACTAGTTAGCTAAGACGCCTCTTCTCTCACGAATAAGGTCACATTCATCATAACGCTATTAGAAATTTTAAGTCCATGTTTCCTTACTATACCCAAATCTACAGGTTGTGGTGGCCTGAAGGTTAAGGCGCTCGCTTCTCATGCATGAAGGTGTGGGATCGAAACCTGGCAAGTACCAATGTGACTTTTTCCGATATCTAGGATTATTAAGATACCACTGACATACGGTGAAGGTAAACGACGTGAAAAAACCTGGACAGAATTTCTAATTATGAGTTTGAAGCATTGAGCAAGCGAGGTGATTAATGCTCAAACCTTTTCCGTATGAGAAGAGGTCTTTGCTCAGTAATAAGCACTTTTAGGCTAAAGATGATGATGATGAAGATACCCAAATCTAAGTGAGTTCAATCAAATCGTGCGATGTGAAGGAACGAGGTGATTTTTAGTCAGTTAAACTCTGACACTTCCTAGCCCCCAGCCAGGGCAAGAGAAATAACATGATTTTCACCTTTAAAAAGTAATTCCGCGATACCTTTTCTTTAAGAGTGCAAATTTTTACTTGGACTGACACTGATTGACATATTGTTCTCCAAATTTAACAACTTATGTTCCAAGAAGAATATCCCATTTTCATTCCACTTAGAAGAAGATCGTTTTGCAGCATTCAATATGTGTTAAGTTCATGTCTTTTAGTGTTTGTAATAAATTGATTTGATCATCTGTCTTGTTCATCAGAGTAATACCGAAATAACCATCATACTGCAAAGACGTGTGTTAATTTCTGCAAAGTCCTACAATCGATACTGAACTTTAAACAATTTAACACTTAGGATATTTCCTAGAGGATCGAAACAAGTGTCGAAATTGACCACATGCAAGCGGTGGGATTTTGAGTGATTTACTCAAAGATGGTTAGTGTCATCATCATCATAATCATCAGCCTATAAGTGCCCACTGTTAAGCAAAGGCCTCTTCTCAAATAGCGGAGGCTTGAGCATTAATCACCACGCTTGCTCAATGCAGCTTGGCGATTTCAAACTTAAAATTAGATATTATAAGTCTAGGTTTCCTCACGATGTTTATCTTCACCGTGTATCAGTGGTGTCTAAATAATCATAGAAAGTACATATAATTCGTAAAAAGTAACATCGGTGCGTGCCAGGTTAAAAACCTACACCGTCATACATGAGAAGCAGGCTCTTTAATCTCCGGGCCACCACGACCTCAGTTATGACAATTAATATTTAGTTTAAAACTGAATATTAATTCCTAATTATTAATTTGGTTTTGTCTTAATCCAAGTAACGTCTCTTTAATGTGACAGGACTGCAAAAGAGGTGCTAGGATTACCTGATGGTAATCCACCTGCACCGAATCCTATCAGCACCACTCTTGGACACCCGCAACAACAAAGAACAAAGGTGTCATAGCACATTGTCTATTTTTTTTAGGATTTGTAGATTTGGGGATTAAGAGAGGCGAAGTATTGGGCCTCCAGTAACCTCACTCACGCGGCGAAACACAACACTGTGCTTGTTTGACACCGATTTTCTGTGAGGTCGCTGTATCACTCCGGTCGAGCTGACCCATTCGTGCCGAAGTATTGCTCTCCCACACACAGCATGGGTCATCCATGCCAAGTTCTATTTTGAATTGAGGTTCATCAATTTAGAAAAAAAAGACAGAATTGTTTCAGTATTCACAGGTTTTACTTGCATGATATTCAAGTTCGATTAAACCACGCTCAAAATGACAAGTTTTTTCAGTAGTAGATAGGAGAATTGCAGCCACATGCGCATTGTCCAGTGATGGACACGGAGC
The DNA here is from genome assembly GCA_902829305.4 of Spodoptera exigua. Taxonomy (NCBI): domain Eukaryota; kingdom Metazoa; phylum Arthropoda; class Insecta; order Lepidoptera; family Noctuidae; genus Spodoptera; species Spodoptera exigua. Next base: position 2,111,146 of record LR824628.2, on the reverse strand, counting down.
CAGCAGCAGCCACAGGTCCACCAAAGCTCACAGCGCCCATAATGGGGACCTGACCAGCGACAGCAGTAGTACCAGCAACTGGCAGTTCACCAGCGACCGCCACGTTGCCTTCACCAGCACCTCCGTAAGGAGCAGCGCCAGGGTACGCGAAACCATCGTAAGCCAAAGGAGAAGCCAGTCCAAAGGGTGCAGCAATACCAGAAGCAGCAAAGCCGGGAGCTATAAGGCCAGGAGCGGCTAGTCCAGGTACCACAAGACCATTAGTGGCCAGGCTGGCAGCACCCAAACCACAAGGAGCGGCGAAACCACGACCAGCTAAGCCAGGAGCAGCCAGACCGAAGGGAACGTCAACAACAGCCGCAGGGCTGGTGCACTGACTGAACACATTCTGAAGTAGAAGAAATAATGGAATAAAATTTATTTTTATCTAAACTTAATGTCATTTTAAAATAAAATTCATTAATTTTAAATGAAATACATTACTCACTTGGACCAAGCAAGCTTGGATACAGAGGAACAAAAAAGGAAAGGTAGACATGTTTGATATTCTACGAGGAGCTGAAGACTGAATGATGAACTGGATCGGTCCCCGAGCTTATATACTTGACACATTGTTCATGTCTATCGCGAGGAGTTAATATTGTGAAACTACAATAATGTCTTAACAAAAATAAAGTGCGTTTCTTTGTTGGTCAATGTGTAGGCTTATCGCGTTTAGTAAGTCTTGTAAGTACACAATAACAATTACCTATATTTTTGAAAGAAGCTGATAACACAGTTTAGTATAAAACCCGCGACAGCAGCACTGGACATCATTCTCGTTTCAGCACTAGAACAGCAGCATCATGTCTGTGAAAGCTATCCTCGTCCTCTGCGCCCAGGCGCTCCTCGTCAAGGTGAGAACCCAACATTGATTTGTCTTCATAACTAAATTATTAAAATATAGTAGTTCCTTGTTTATTACTTGCGATGTGTTATGGCTAAAATATATCTTAAAATTACTTTCAGTCGGCTCTCAGCCAAGCTTGTGGGTACGCCGCCCCCGTCCTAGCTAGCCCTTGTGGCCTTGCCGCTTCTGAGCTTGTCGCTCCTTGGGCTGGCCTTGGAGCTATGGGCTTAGCTGGTCCTTACGGTCTGGCTGGCAGAGGCCTGGGTTACGATGGCATCATCGGTGCCCCCGCCATGGAGTTCAGCCCCACCAGTGGTGGTGGTATGCCTGTAACCAGTGGCTCCTCCATCGCTCCCGTCGGTATCTCCGTGGCGTCTGACAACGTATACGAGGGTGCTCTTGAAGTAATTGGTGAGCTGCCGTTCGTGGGTACTGTTGCTATGGAAGGTGTAGTGCCCTCTGCCGGTGCTGGTGCCGTAAACCATGCCTGTGGTAACGGCAGGACCGCCATGGCCAGTGGCTCTGCTGCCTATGGCTCGGCTGCCGCTCTGGCTCCTTTCGCTGCTTACGGTCCAGCTGGTGCCATCGCTCCCGCCGCTTTTGCTGCTCCTGGCCTCGGTCTCCGAGGTGAGCTAATCGGCAGAGGTGACCTGATTGGCAGAGGCGAGCTGATCGGCAGAGGTTGTGGCTGGGCCATCTAAGGCAACATCTTACTTTTCAAAAACGAAAGCGTGAAATACACTGGAATTCATAAATTAAAATATTGTTTTATCATTTACTTCACCTTATTCATGGTTTGGAGATTGGGCGATATTTTCTATAGGAGTTTGTTAAATAAAATATGACATGCAATAGTCACTTTGTGTGTGGAGTGACACGAATATTAGTTATTTAAGGGAAGGTTTAGTGATTCATTAATCTGATGGATTCATTATAATTTTTCGCAACAACAGTATAAAAACACTATGAAAATCCAAAAGTACCATACTATATATATGTATATCGTAACCATACCTGGACATAGAATAAGCTAATTGCAGCCTGCTCATAAAAACTTAAATTTCTTTTAAATTGAATTATAATTTTCTTTGAAAGAGTACTTTAACAATAACCGTTGCCACGATGGCAGTGAAACCATCCTGATACACAACATGGCAGGTTCGATCCGAACACAGAATAGCTCTGTGTGATCCACAAATTGTTGTTCCTGGTTTAGGGGTAACAAGTATGTGAAATTTTATATTTCTCAACTTAACAGGCGATTTAGTCGGCTACAATACACCTCCACTACTGAGTAACAGGCCTCTTCTCTCACGGAGAAGGTTTTTTTTATGTCATTGCGACCAATGAGCAAACGAGCAGACGGATTACCTGATAGTAAGCAATCAGCGCCGCCCATGAACAATCGCAATGGAGGAGTTACGAGTGCGTTGCCGACCTTTTAGGGATTAGGGATTTGGAGATTTAGTTGTTGGGGGAGGGGAAGGATTGGGCGTCCGGTAACCTCACTTACACGGCGAAACACAACGTTGTGGTTATTTCACGCCGGTTTTCTGTGAGGTCATGGTATCACTCCGGTCGAGCCGACCCATTCGTGCCGAAGCACACTTAAAAACCATACTATTAGAAACAATGAGTCAAGGTTCCCTTACTATGCCTTTTAATAATAATTTAATATGGGTTGGTTCAACGAAATTGTGCGATGTGAAGGAACGAGGTTATTTTAAGTTAAGTTAGTTGTTGTAGACAGTTAAACTCTGACACTTCCTACCGCCTCAAGCCAGGGCAAGAGTGGCAATGTGGTGATTTTCTCCTTTTAATTTTTTTTTTCTACATACATATGTCACTTTCGTAGTAGCTCGGAGGCTTAACCTCCGAGTGCCCGTTCTCATGCATGAGGTTGCGTGTTCAAAACCTGCCAAAAACCAATGTGATCGAGTTATAAGTACTTTCTTCTGTGATTATTTACACATTACTGACATAAGGTGACGGGAAACACCGTGAGGAACCCAGGACTTATAATCTATAATATATAAAAGAAAGTCGTCTTAGTTACACCACTTATAACTCAAGAACGGCTGAACCGATTTAGCTGAAAATTGGCAGGGAGGTAGTTTAGAGCCAGGAGAAGGACATAGGATAGGACAGAGTAGGTAGAGTAGGTTAGGTAGAGTGGAGTAGGTAGAGTAGGGTAGGTAGAGTAGTGTAGGTAAAGTAGGGTATGTAGAGTAGGGTAGGTACAGTAGAGTAGGTAGAGTAGGGTAGGTAGAGTAGGGTAGGAAGAGTAGGGTAGGAAGAGTAGGGTAGGTAGAGTAGGGTAGGTAGAGTAGGGTAGGTAGGTAGGTTAGGAAGAGTATGGTAGGTAAAGTAGGGCAGGAAGAGTAGTGTAGGTAGAGTAGGGTAGGTAGAGTAGGGTAGGAAGAGTAGGGTAGGAACAGTAGGGTAGGTAGAGTAGGGTAGGTAGAGTAGGGTAGGTAGAGTAGGGCAGGTAGGTAGGGTAGGTAGAGTAGGGTAGGTAGACTAGGGTAAGTAGACTAGGGTAGGTAGAGTAGGTAGTTAGGGTTGGTAGAGTAGGTAGTTAGGGGTGGTAGAGTAGGGTAGGTAGAGCAGGGTATGTATAGTAGGGTAGGTAAAGTAGGGTAGGTAGGGTAAGTAGAGTAGGGTAGGTAGTCAAATGACGGGTGCGACGCCGCGGGTAAGAGCTAGTATTTAATATATTCAATGTTGATACATAATAATAATTTATCTACTATTTAATGGATAATTATGTTTTCGGCTAATTCACGTAATTGTTTTGACGAGATACTCGACTAGTTTCAAGCCATGCTAGAGGCCTATATTCATGAGCAGCATTCCGCGACACGCGACGCGGCGACTGTCGCGCTGCTACAGCTAAGCCGAAAACATAATAAATAATTTAGTATGTGTCACGAAAGTTATAATAAATTTAGTTATAAATTTTAAGTGTGGGAGAGCCATGCTTCGGCACGAATGCGTCGGCTCGACCGGAGTGATACCACGGCCTCACAGAAAACCGGCGTGAAATAACCACTGCGTTATGTTTCGCCGTGTGAGTGAGGTTACCGGAGGCCCAATCCTTCCCCTTCCCCAATCCCTCCTCAATCCCTAAATCTCCAAATCCCTAATCCCTAAAAGGTCGGCAACGCACTCGTAACTCCTCCGTTGCGAGTGTCCATGGGCGGCGCTGATTGCTTACCATCAGGTAATCCGTCTGCTCGTTTGCCGAGCTATTACATAAAAAAAAAGATATTTAATGGATGTTACTATACATATAAACCTTCCTCTTCAATCACACTATCCTCTATCAACCCGCATTAAAATACATTAGTTTTAAAGATTTAAGGGTACATAGGGATATAGGGACAGAGAAAACAACTTCTATGTTATATTCGCTTATCCCGGCTCTGCCTTAGCTTGTCATATCATTTTTAATTTATCTTACCATACTCTAACTACCTACACTACCATAAAAATCTTCTCATGACAATAAGATACATACAAAAAACGACTTATCGAAATCGGCACAGCTGTTCTCGAGATTCTGAGTTTCGCCTGACACAGAATAGAAGAAATTCACTATCAAAATCGGTATCATCATCATCGTCATCATCATCATATCAGCCACAGGACGTCCACTGCTGAACATAGGCCTCCCCCATTGACTTCCAGATAGGCCGGTTGGAAGCGACCTGCATCCAGCGGCTTCCTGCGACCTTAATCAGGTCGTCTGTCCACCTTGCGGGTGGACGTCCTACGCTGCGCTTGCCGGTGCGTGGCCTCCACTCGAGAACCTTTGCACTGCCCATTGCCACTTTAATTGACTAATCCGTTGGGCTATGTCGGAAACCTTTGTTGGTTTGCAGATCGGTATGTTCAGAGCCAATTATTAGTCTGAACTACTTTTAAAAGAAATGCACAATGATAACGGCGCTGATTGATATACAATAACGGAAACAAGGCAGATTGTTATCCAAATTTCACAACTGATACTTCAAGAAGTTTTAATTCCGTTACGAAGGAGATCGTTTTTAGTACGTGATGCTGCTCTCAGGTCTTTACATAATTATAGAGGCAAAAGATTATTTTTCCATAGATTTATTACTGTAAGTGTGGGAGAGCCATGCTTCGGCACGAATGGGTCGGCTCGACCGGAGTGATACCACGGCCTCACAGAAGACCGGCGTGAAACAAACACAGCGTTGTGTTTCGCCGTGTGAGTGAGGTTACCGGAGGCTCAATCCTTCCCCGCCCCCAATCCCTCCTCAATCCTTAAATCTCCATATCCCTAATCCCTAAAAGGTCGGCAACGCACTCGTGACTCCTCCGTTGCGGATGTCCATGGGCGGCGGTGATTGCTTACCATCAAGTAATCCGTCTGCTCGTTTGCCGACCTATTACATAAAAAAAAATCCATGTTGGAGTAAAACACGTGTCGAGTTTTGCCTAATGCAAGCGTGTGGTTTTGAGTGGATTGTGTGCGTGTGTGTATTGCTTTATTTTGTTTTATTTCTGTTGTGTGTTTATTTATTAATGAGCGCGATTTCGTCACACTCTCTACTTCGTAGCAGAATAAAACAAAATATTGATTCCGAATTATTATTTTGGACTGAATTCAATTATTCAATTATGTATCAAATTACGCACGAAATGATTCAATGATTCAATTATGTATTAAAATTGATAAATTTAGGGAAAAATAAGACAGAATATATAAATATACACAGTTTTTACTTGCATGATAATAAAGTTTACAACTCTCTAAATTACAAGAGTATCAGTAGTAGATGGGAGTATTGCAGCCACATGCGCATTGTCCAGTGATGGACACGGATCCAGCAGCAGCCACAGGTCCACCGAAGCTTACAGCACCCATGATGGGGACCTGACCAGCGACGGCAGTAGTACCAGCAACTGGCAGCTCACCAGCAACCGCCACGTTGCCTTCACCGGCACCTCCGTAAGGAGCAGCACCAGGATAAGCGAAACCATCGTAAGCCAAAGGAGAAGCCAGTCCGAAGGGTGTTGCAATACCAGAAGGAGCAAAGCCAGGAGCTATAAGGCCTGAAGCGGCTAGTCCAGGAACCACAAGGCCATTAGTAGCCAGGCTGGCAGCACCCAAACCACAAGGAGCGGCTACACCACGACCAGCTAAGCCAGGAGCAGCCAGACCGAAGGGAACGTCAACAACAGCTGCGGGGCTGGTGCACTGACTGAACACATGCTGAAAGAAACAATTTATTTTTATATAATTGATTGCACATACACACACAAAACATGTCAGATACAATAGAATAATTTTGTGATTATAATGTCACTTATCACATAAGACAACCTTTGAATGGCAATTTATGATAGAAGCTTTAGCATAACTAGTAATTCAATAAATCATGATTAAAACTGAAACCAAGAATATCAAAATTCAAGTATTCAAAATATTTGCTTACCTGGACCAAGCAAGCTTGGATGCAGAGGAAGACAAACGCGAAGGTGGACATGTTTGGTGTTCGTTTGTGTTCAACGAGGAGCTGAAGACTGAATGATGAACTGGATATCACGGTACATTTTATACCCAGCTTCATTTTAATACCAAGCGCGATTACAAAATTTTGTAAACGTGACTGAATGGTCTCAATAATGTGTTTAAAAGTTTCTTTACAAGTAAACATTATAATAGGCTTATCTTTCAAGTTGCACAAACAATTAATTAATTGCGTACGACCACTTTATGTTATTAGTTGTAGAACTTGATACAGGTTATGTATAAATACGTGTACAGATTCACTGGACATCATTCTCGTGTCAGCACTAGAACAGCAGCATCATGTCTGTGAAAGCTATCCTCGTCCTCTGCGCCCAGGCGCTCCTCGTCAAGGTGAGATAGTTTCTTTTACACTTTTTTTTTAAAGTCGGCCAGTGAGTTATTACCTAATGGAAAGTAATCGGCTCCGACCATGGACGCACCAACTACATTTGGAGTTATGAGTACGTTTCCAGCCTTTGAAGATGGAGGGTTAGGGGATTTCAAGAGAAGGATGAAGGGGAAGGATTGGGCCCCCAATAACCTCACTTAGACGGCGAAACACAACGCCGTGGTTACTCATGTCAGTGTTTTGTTAGGCCGTGGCCATTTAGGCCGGTCGAGCCTACCAATTCGTGCCGAAGCTTCGCTCTCCCAGATTTATATTTTAAATTACGCCGTTTATTTATAGTAAAAGAATTCGTTATTTTTATAAATATATTGATTTTTGTTTCCAGTCTGCCTTCAGCCAGTGCACCAGCCGAGCTGCTGTCGCTGAAATCTCTCCGTTAGCTGCTCCCTACGGCCTGGCTTCTCCCATCCTAGCCACTCCTTGCGCTGGCCTTGGAGTTGCTGGTTTGGCCGCTCCTTGGGCTGACTTTGCCACTCCTTACGGTCTGGCTGGCAGAGGCTTGGGTTACGATGGCATCATCGGTGCCCCCGCCATGGAGTTCAGCCCCACCAGCGGTGGTGGTCTGGCTGTAACCAGTGGCTCTGCCATTGCTCCCGTCGGTATCTCCGTGGCGTCTGACAACATATACGAAGGTGCTCTGGAAGTGATTGGTGAGCTGCCGTTCGTGGGTACTGTTGGTATGGAGGGTGTGGTGCCTTCTGCTGGTGCTGGTGCCATGAACCACGCCTGCGGTAACGGCAGGAACGCCATGGCCAGTGGCTCTGCTGCCTATGGCCCAGCTGCTGCTCTTTCTCCTCTTGGTGCTTATGGCCCAGCTGGTGCCATCGCTCCTGCTGCTTTTGCTGCTTACGGTCCTGCTGGTGCCATCACTCCCGCTAGTCTTGTTGCCCCCGGCTTTGGCTTCCGAGGTGATTTGATCGGCAGAGGTTGTGGCGCAATCTAAGAAATCATTTAAAAGTGACCGAAATGACTGTATAATATATAATCAACAAATAAATCGATGAACACAAAATTGAATTTTTAATAGATCTTTTAATAGTCAATTCTAAAATATAACACAATTCAAATCTGTCTAATATAATATTGTCTATTATGCCGGTCAAATGATCGACCGAATGGGCATTGATTTTTTTTATTTCAATTATAGCTTTTGTGTGTACAAAACTATTTTTCAGCTAAAAACATATATAGTTCATTGTTGTTTGATGTTGATCAAACATATCTCTTGTAAGTTTGCAAGAAAAATACGAATATTTAGTGTATCGTTAGATGAATTAATCAAAGCGTTATTTTATTTCGAAATACTTTTCTTAAGTTCAGTATTGATTATACATCCATCTGCTCAAAGTTATACTGTAAGTTCCAAGCAATGGGATGAGTCTATAGCCATCGACTGAACACAGTTTCAACCACGCTACTAATTAAGAATATTCATAAAAAAAATAATGCTTTTTCCGACCTTAAGAAAGTGTCGAGTGGCTCGGCTCGACCGTAGTGATTATGTGGCCTTACTGAAAACTAGCGTGATGCAACCCTCAGGGTTGTGTTTCGCCGTATCAGTTACGTTACCTGTGGCCCAATCTCTCTTCCCCTTTTCCAATGCTATCTGAATGAAATCAATGCTGTCTTGAGATAGGATTTTCAAATTCTAATCTCCAAGACTGGTAACGCACTCTTAACTCCTCCTGTGTTGTGCGGGTGTCTATGGGTGACGCTGATTGATTTACTGTCCTATCACATAATAGTTAAGAGAAGGCAGCCATTAAACCAGCAACTAACCGCAAGCTGAGTTATGCAAAAATTGTGATGTAAGATTATATTTTTATCATAGCAAACGTCTATTGGGTGGTTTGTTTGAAAAAAAAGTCTTGAAGATGAGAGTTACATCGCAAAGACCACAAGAATATTGTGTTTATTATTTCAGAATCAGTTTAGGAGCAAAAATCAAACCAAATACTCATTTTCCATAACAATCTCATTTCTTTACTTGAAGCCAACATTTGATCTATACCCTCAACCAGTTTGGCAGCCAAACTAATATTCTAGCTGACTGTAGTATCACATCGTTACCACAGATATGGTTGGCAGCACCACCACCTATAGTGTACACTTGTACAGAGCTTATTCCATAGCCACAGAATACCCCAAAATGCGATTCACCTACAACTTGCAGGATACCTTTATAAGCGTTTTCCGATATCAATGCGAAGGATACCGAAACCTCTCGTCACAGGCAGTCCTCCACGACTGGTGGGGATGAACACCCATAGCGTCGATGATGGCGTCTTAACCGAGTCCTTTTCCAGCCAAACTGCCAAAATAAACTAAGCTAAGTTCAAGAGGTAGCCAAACCAGAAATTCCAACGCCAGCTCCGAAGGAGCAAACAGTGGTAAATAACCAGTCTCCAAGGGTAAGTACGGATATAGGCTTCTCGATAAGAAGCCTGGCTGAATACCGATTGGAAGTAATATTAGAGTCGTTAAGTTAAGGATCTTTGAAATTTCTTATCCGGAGATATAATTTTTAAATAATTTTACTTAAAGTCGCCCAGCGTGTGATGGAGAGAGCTGTGTTTTGATTTTGTTTGCGTGACAAAATCCGCAATATGGAAATTTGTCCAAGAACCAGAGCAACCGACATAGCCACTTCAGCTTGCAGATTTTAAATCTGCAAACTGAATGACAATGGGCAAGAGAGTGGGAAGGGACAATGGGAAGGACGATGGATAGGGTTCAAATAGTGATCGAGTGCTGAACACGGACCGGAAAACGTAGCGTGGGCAGAGCTCCTGTTAGATGGACCGACGAACTCGGATGGATGATGAGTTGTCATTCGGCGTGGAGAACTAAACGGGCGGCCTTTGTCTAGCAGTAGAATAGAAAGATGATAGCTTTCACAGACATGATGCTACTGATGTTTTAGCTTTTTGCTGACTCGAGAATGATGTTGAAAGTTAGAAGTATCGAAAGTCATTTCATAATCTTACAATTTTCTCAATAATTTTTGATATTTTACGCACTGGTTACATTTTGTATAATTTTTATTCTTGAGTAAGACGATAAGCCTATTAACCAATAAAAAACGCACATTTATTGAGACAGTTTATTAAAGATTATGTAATGCAAACTCCTTGAGGTAGATATTAAATATGTGTAAATTATATAAGCTCGGCGACCGATCCAGTTCATCATTCAGTCTTCAGCTCCTCGCAAAACACAAACGAACATCAAACATGTCTAACTTCGCTTTTGTGTTCCTCTGCAGCCAAGCTTGCTTGATCCAGGTGAGATAAAAATTTTAATATGTAAATCTAAAAACTTTTTTTAAGCTTGTGAACGTACTCTTTTGCCTAATAATAATATATATTTTTTTTTTCAACATGTATTCAGTCAGTGCGCCAGCCCCGCGGCTATTGTCGACGCTCCCCTCGGTCTGGCTACTTCAGGCTTAGCTGGCCGTGGTCTAGCTGGTCCTTTTGGTTGGGCAGCTCCTGGCCTGGCTACCAAAGGCCTTATTGCTCCAGGTGTGACAGCTAACGGCCTGATTGCTCCTGGTATTGCTGCTCCTTTTGGTTTGGGATCTTGAACTACGGCGGTTACGGCGTTGCTGGTGAAGGCAACGTGGCGGTTGCTGGGGAGCTGCCAGTCGCTGGTACTACCGCTGTTGGTGGTCAGGTCCCCATCATGGGCGCTGTGAGCTTCGGTGGTGCCATACCGGCTGCTGGTGCCGTATTTATTAACGGACAATGCGCTTGCGGTTGCAATGCTCCAATTTATTATTAGAGTTTGATATCTTGTTATTAAAGTTTATGTTATGTTAATTTTTTATTATTTTTCTATGACTATGCCATTGTGTGAATGGCCGTATTTTGTAATTGTTTCCTTGCATCTTCACTATCTGTAACAGTCTCTATAATAAACTCACACTGAGTTTGTAAACGCAACCACAACAGAGGTGGAAATATTGCGAACTGACGTTACAAACGTTTTGCACTGCTTCGTAAGTGGCTTCTCTCAACACGCTCCTTAAAGAGTAATTCTTCAAAGCTCCTTAAAGTGTAATCAGTTGGCACTCCGAGATTGTCTATCTGATCTGATTTGCTGACTACAAAGCAAACAATTTGTAAAATCAAACAAATGAGTGGTATCAATATTTAAATTATTCTTTTTCTATTTACTCGGTTCAGTTTTATCATCATTATGAATACTCACTACAGAGCCAAGGCTTCTTCTCACGTGGATAAGGTTTGAGCATTAATCACCTTGGTTGCTCAACATTATGATAGGAGTTATAAAGCACAGGTTTCCACACAACATGTACCTTCACCATGGTGTCTTAATAAGCTTAGAGAGTTCATATATCTCAGAAAAGCCACATAACAGCAATCAGTCAGTCAGCACACAATTAAGCTTAATTTGGATTTGATTGGTTCAGTGCATTGCCAAAGCCGCTGTTAAAGTTAACACTTTGGTCAAACTATGCAGCCTATTTTAGAGGTATGAGAAACAGGGTGGAAAGTTTCTCATCCCCAATTGAAAAGGGAGGATCCTCCGACCAGGCGAGGTGTTCGTGCCTGGTGAGCTACTGCTCGACGGTTGTTGGGCGGATTTTTGAATCAGTGCTAATTGTATTGTAAACTCTTATAGCGCGATGTAGAAACTTGCACGTGATTGGTGCTGTTGTCAATGTTGTGCGATAGATGTCGCTACACTATATTATGAGGAAACAAGTTTTTGTGTTTTAGAATTCGTTTTTCTTACTTTTATATGAATTCCTACTGCGTTCACTAAACATGTTGTCTTTGTGAATAACTTGACTCAGTACCTTCACATCAACACGAGTCAAATTGTTGAACAGTTTAAAATAAATAAAATTAAAACTGCTTCTAGTATATCTAGCATCTACTGTCTACTCTAGCCTCATATCAACGTTACTCCATTCTAAATAGGTAACAGTTAATAAGTAATAATAAAATACCAACATGCACATCAGCGTTCCGTTTTATTTATTAAAAAAAGTATCATTTACTTGTATTCTTGAAAAATTTGTGAGTAATGTATCTTAGATGGCACAGCCACAGCGTCTGCCGATTAAACCACCTCGAAGACCGAGGCCAGGAGCAGCAAGAGCAGCGGAAGCGATGGCACCAGCAGTACCGTAAGGACCTAAAGAGGAAGCCGGGCCATAGGCAGCAGAACCACTGGCCATGGCGTTCCTGCCGTTACCACAGGCATGGTTTACGGCACCAGCACCGGCAGAGGGCACTACACCTTCCATAGCGACAGTACCCACGAACGGCAGCTCACCAATCACTTCCAGAGCACCTTCGTAAACATTGTCAGATGCCACGGAGATACCAACGGGAGCGACGGCAGAGCGGCTGATCACAGGCATGCCGCCACCACTGGTGGGGCTGATCTCCATTGTGGGGGCGCCGATGATGGCATCGTAACCCAGACCTCTGCCGGCCAGACCGTAAGGACCAGCTAAGCCAGTAGCTCCAAAACTGGCCCACGGAGCGATAAGCTCAGCAGCGGCCAATCCACAGGGCCTGGTTCGGATGGGAGAAGCGTAACCACAAGCTTGGCTGAGAGCTGACTGAAAGTGACAAAGGAGCCAATAGAAAAACGGACTAAACCTCTAAATGTAAATTACTTATTCACACTGAAACATTTGAGAATATTAATTAAAAGAATTGATGGATTCTTACCTTGACAAGGAGAGCCTGGGCGCAGAGGACGAGGATAGCTTTCACAGTCATGATGCTGCTGTTCTAGTGCTGGCACGAGAATGGTGTCCAGAGCTGCTGCCGGGGGTTTTATACCAAAAACGTTATCTAGTTCAGCACCTGTTCCTAAAATGGGACAATGGGTTTAAAGCTTGAGCAAGTAGGTACATGTAAAGATAAGTTTGCTCACAAACAAAGAAATATTTAATTATAATATTGACACAATTTCTGTCACGTTTCATGATTTCGAAATATTTAATGATAACAATAAGAAAATTTTGTATAAAATGTGTTATGAATCCAAGTTCAGCATTCAGTCTTCAGCTAATATTTGTACACAAACGAAATAACATGTCTACCTACGGTTTTGTGTTCCTTTGCATCCAAGCTTGCTTGGTACAGGTGAGAAAACAAGACTTTGAATACAATATTAACCTTATTTAATATTTATATTACTTAAGTACTAAATGTTCTTTTTTTTCAGTCTATCTTCAGCCAGTGCACCAGCCGAGCTGCTGTAGCTGATATATCTGGACTTACTGGTCCCTACGGTTTTGCTGCTCCTTATGGCTTAACTGCCCCCTGCGGCCGGACTGGTCCCTATGGTTTAGCTGCTCGTGGCATTGCTGCCAACGGTATTATTCCTGAACTTATTGCTCCTGGCATTTCCGCTCCTTACGGTCTGACTTCTCCATTATCTTACGATGGCCTGGGCTACCCTGGTGTAGCTCCTTACGGCGGTACTGGAGAAGGTAATGTGGCGGTGGCTGGTCAGCTGCCAGTCACTGGTACTACCACTGTCGCTGGTCAGATTCCCATTATGGGCGCTGTAAGCTTCGGTGGACCTGTGGCTGCTGATGGCTCCGTCTCTATTTTTGGAAAATGCGCCTGTGGCTGCAATTCTCCTATTTATTACTGAAGAAATAGCCTACTACAAACCCTGGCCACATCATCATCATTATCAGCCTATTTCCGTCCCCTGCTGGTCGTAGGCCTCTCTAATTACACGCCATTTAGCTCTTCTCATACAACCATTGCTAGCCACTCAAACTAGTCCACCTAGCTGGAGTGCGCCCTACATTACGTTTGCCTCAACGTGGTCTCTACATTTTTAACACACTTGAAGTTTAATAAATTGTGAATAATGAAAGAAAGTATTTTTTTCTTAATATCTTTAACTCGTCGTTCGTCGTTCGAGTTGGTAATGAAACTGACACTACCTTACACCCTAAGGGGGTGCTTGCATTGATAACAAATAAAAAATCGGGGCAGTCAAATAAAAAAACACATACTACCTCATCCACCAACAGACTACTTAAAAAAAGATACTGAAAAATTTGATTATAAATTCAACTAAATTACTCGCATTAAGTAATTTGATATTATAATGTTTGTTTATACAACTATTGGCTCGTGTCACAACAGGTGTAGAATTCAATGCTAAGCATGCAGCTTAATCAGTGAACGAAGTATTGTTTATTTATATTATAGCACGTAAAGTGTTTAAACAATTGTATTAGCTGACGAACTAATTTTGTGATTTGTATAAGGCTTTCGATCAAACATCGTGTTGACTGGAGTCGGAGGTTAAGACCCCTCCTATAAATGGGAGTGAGACTTCAAAATCTAGTACATAGTCAAAATCAGTATTAATGCACCTTTTTTCGAGTTGTACCTACTTTTGAAATTTTTGATATTTTGGTTTTTTGATACCACTGAAATACGGTGAAGAAAACGACGTGAGGAAACCTGAACATGCTATTTGTAATTATAAGTTTGAAATCACCGACCCACCTGATCTTTTCCGTGTGAGAAATGCACTTATAAGCTGGTAGTATGTGCTTCTGGCTGCTTTTGAGAGGGAAGGAAAATTATCACATGGCTTTTCTCGCCTTCGTTGGGGGGAGACCTGGAGGTCGACAAAGGCTGCTAAAATTTATATTTAATTTTATCAAAACAAGTGTAGTGTTAAGTATTATTATGACAACAGTCGTTAAGTGATTTGCATAGTGATATCTTTACATGACAGCTTCGCTCTTGTTGACAAATTTTGCAACGATTAAATAAAATTTAACTAATACTTTATACTTCAATTTTAACTGGTGTCAGAAAAAATGTCTCCTTTACCTACTATCATCGCTTATTACACGTCCTTAAATAAAAAACTGCTCTTTTTTTGATAGCATTTCTCACACATCATTACAATTATCAGCTCAAAAATATTCACCACTGGACAAATTCTTGTGGATTTGTATTTTACCGACTCCTAGAAACTTTCATAATATTCTCGATGTACCTAACAGAATGCCTGACAAATCAGGTAACCATCGAACATTTTCCCTCTTTTAAAAGTTTTATATTAATTTTATTGCGTTTTATATTATAATTACACGTATTGTAAACAAACTGAGTACGGAAATGATAAATAGAAATTCAGTGCAGTCCAATTTATTTCATTGTTTTATTTTTTCATGATTTACGTTATATCAGCTTTTTAGATGGCGCAACCGCAGCCTCTGCCGATTAAATCGCCTCGGAAACCAAGGCCGGAAGCAGCAAAAGCAGCGGGAGCGATGGCACCACCAGGACCGTAAGCTGCAAAAGCAGCAGGGGCGATGGCACCAGCAGGACCATAAGCACCAAGAGGAGCCAGAGCAGCAGCCGGACCATAGGCGGCAGAGCCACTGACCATAGCGTTCCTGCCGTTACCGCAGGCGTGGTTGATGGCACCAGCACCGGCAGAAGGCACCACTCCTTCCATACCAACAGTACCCACGAACGGCAGCTCACCAATCACTTCCAGAGCACCTTCGTATACGTTGTCAGACGCCACGGAGATACCGACGGGAGCAATGGCAGAGCCACTGGTTACAGCCAGACCACCACCGCTGGTGGGGCTGAACTCCATGGCGGGGGCGCCGATGATGCCATCGTAACCCAAGCCTCTGCCAGTCAGACCGTACGGAGTGGCAAAGTCAGCCCAAGGAGCGGCCAAACCAGCAACTCCAAGGCCAGCGCAAGGAGTGGCTAGGATGGGAGAAGCCAGGCCGTAGGGAGCAGCTAGAGGAGAGATTTCAGCGACAGCAGCTCGGCTGGTGCACTGGCTGAAGGCAGCCTGGAGACAAAAATCAATATATTTATAATCATAACGAATTCTTTTACTATTTTATAAGGCGTAAATTAAAATATAACTGTGGGAGAGCCAAGCTTCGGCACGAATAGGTCGACTCGACCGGAGACCTAACAAAATACTGACGTGAGCAACTACGGCGTTGAGTTCGCCGTGTAAGTGAGGTTATCCGAGGCCCAATCCTTTCCCTTCCTCCATCTTTTGAAATCCCCTATCCCCCATCTTCAAAGGCTGGCAACGTAATCATAACTACTAATGTAGTTGGTGTGTCCATCCACCATTCCATCAGGTAATACGTCAGATCATTGTCCGATTTAAAAAAAATAAAAGAGTAAAAGAAACTTTCTTACCTTGACGAGGAGCGCCTGGGCGCAGAGGACGAGGATGGCTTTCACAGACATGATGCTGCTGTTCTAGTGCTGACACGAGAATGATGTCCAGTGAATCCATTCATGTTTTTATACATGACCTCTATCAAGTTCTACAGCTATTAACATAAAGTGGTCGTACGCAATTAATTAATTGTTTGTGCAACTTGAAAGATAAGCCTATTATATGTTTACTTGTAAAGAAACTTTTAAACACATTATTGACACAATTCAGTCACGTTTACAAAATTTTGTAAGCGTATTTAGTATTAAAATGAAGCTGGGTATAAAATGTACCGTGATATCCAGTTCATTATTCAGTCTTCAGCTCCTCGTTGAACAGAAAAGAACATCAAACATGTCTACCTTTGTTTTTGTCTTCCTCTGCATCCAAGCTTGCTTGGTCCAGGTAAGAAAACAATAATTTGAGTATTTCTAAAGTTGTAAGTGTAGTTTTATGTTTCATTTATTCATTTTTGACACATTTGACTACCAATGCCCAAGTTTCTTTCATAAATTTCCATCCAAAGATTGTCTGGAAGATATCGCCCTGTGTAATACGATCGCGCGCCTGAAAGAGCCAATTAATTACCACAAAGCGGGCCCTATTAGGGGTAATGTTCAGCCAGGGTTGCGGGACAAACGTAATAAGACACCACGCCCTTGGCCTAGAACCGGATGAAACGCAGTCGTTTTTAGCCACTAAGAGTCTGACATTCCTTCTCGCCCCACCCTTGGTGAGAGAAGAAATTTGATGTTTTTCCCTCACAAAAAAAAATACCTAACATGTATCTAGTTTGTGTGGGTGTACAAAAAAATTTTACAGAAATATTAATTCATTTTTTTTCTTTCAGCATGTGTTCAGTCAGTGCACCAGCCCTGCAGCTATTGTCGACGCTCCCTTCGGTCTGGCTACTTCTGGCTTAGCTGGTCGTGGTTTAGCCGCACCTTTTGGTTTGGCTGCTCCCAGCTTGGCTACTAACGGTCTTGTAATTCCTGGACTTGCTGCTCCAGGCCTTATTGCTCCTGGCATTGCAGCTCCTTTTGGACTGGGTTCTCCTTTGGCTTACGATGGTTTCGTTAACCCCGGTGCTGCTCCTTACGGAGGTGCTGGTGAAGGCAACGTGGCGGTCGCTGGTGAGCTGCCAGTAGCTGGTACTACCGCTGTCGCTGGTCAGGTCCCCATCATGGGCGCTGTGAGCTTCGGTGGACCTGTGGCTGCTGCTGGATCCGTTTCCATCTCTGGACAGTGCGCTTGCGGGTGCAACTCTCCCATCTACTATTAAACCGCTTCGTTTAATTCTAAATATGGAATCACGATGGAAAATATACTGAATTTTGAAACGAAACTGTTCCACGTTTTTTGTTCATGTTAGTTTATCCTTTAAGTACCCTATAATTACAACAGATAATAGTACTAATTTTGATGCATTGTTATATACAATGTTCTTTTATGGAGTAAATTTTAATGTATGATGTATGTTACATTAAAATTTACTTTAATGAGTTCATACGTCAATACAAATAAATATGCGGTCGAATAGCAGGTCATGGCTATTTTCCAATTCACCTGCCAAGTTCTTCCACCTTCAAGTACAGCCAGAAATTAAAATTTACTTGTTGATATTTAATAATCAATCGGCGTCGTTTATGAACACTCGCAACACAAGAGAAGTTCAGAGTGCGTTGCCGGCTTTGAATTACTAAAAAACATGTCTAGCAATTATGGATATTCCGGATAATAATTTATGAAAAATAAAAGCAACTATTTTTTATTATCTTCGACTTACTGAAAATAACTCAAAAATCGGCGCAGGCAAAATAAAAAATACACCTAAGAATATAACTTTATCCAAACAACAAATTACTTGAAAAAGATATTGAAATATTAAAATCTATATTCAGCTAAATGACGCGCAATAAGTCATTTGATATAATATGTTTGTTTATAAAACCATTGACTCGTGCCACAGCCAGGTGTTGAATTAAACGCTAATCATGCAGTGTTTAATCAGTCAACTAAGTATTATTTATTTATATTATCGCACGCGACACATTTAAACAATGGTATTAGCTGACGAAGTATTTTTCTGATTTGTGTAAAGCTTTCGATCCAATGTCGTGTTGACTCAGAAGGTATCAGTATTAGTGTATTGTTTTCGAGTTAAGTGTGAGACGGCCATTGCTTTAGTACGAATGGGGCGGTTCGACAGAAGTCATACTACTGCCTCACAGAATACTGGTGTGAAATAATAATACCTTTGTATTTTGTCGCGGAAATGTGGTTACCGGAAGCCCTATATTTTTTCCTCCCTCAATCTTTTAACAACCAGTTGTCCAGCCACCGCACCTACCGTGCAGACAATTAAAATAAAGAAACTTTTAATTTCGCTCTTTTTCGTAATTGTTATGAGGTCAAAAAAAATTGTCTTATTTTAGTACCATCCCTTATTACACGTCCTTAAATAACAAACTGCACTTCTCAAATAGTTTCTCACGCAACATAGTCATAACAAGTATCAGCTCAAAGACTACTTTACAAGTTCTTTCCCTTTGTCTTTCTCGTCAGACGATAACTTGACTATTAGCTCCTAACAAATTTGATGATTTTCTCGATCCAACTAGCTAGCTACTCTAGCTCCAGCCAACGCTTTCCTGGTCTACCGGCCTACAGTCCTTTGAGTCAAATAGCTTACGATATTTTTATTCATTTGCTTAGTATACGTGTAATTAGTCAAATTGAGTAATTGAAAAAAAAAAACAGATTCAGTGCAGTCCAATTTATTTCATTGTTTTGTTTTTCATGATATCGGCCTTTTAGATGGCGCAACCACAGCCTCTGCCGATTAAATCGCCTCGGAAACCAAGGCCGGAAGCAGCAAAAGCAGCGGGAGCGATGGCGCTACCAGGACCGTAAGCTGCAAAAGCAGCAGGGGCGATGACACCAGCAGGGCCATAAGCACCAAGAGGAGTCAGAGCAGCAGCCGAGCCATAGGCAGCAGAGCCACTGGCCATGGCATTTTTGCCGTTACCGCAGGCGTGGTTGATGGCACCAGCACCGGCAGAAGGCACCACACCCTCCATACCAACAGTTCCCACGAACGGCAGCTCACCAATCACTTCCAGAGCACCTTCATATACGTTGTCAGACGCCACGGAGATACCGACGGGAGCAATGGCAGAGCCACTGGTTACAGCCAGACCACCACCACTGGTGGGGCTGAACTCCATGGCGGGGGCGCCGATGATGCCATCGTAACCCAAGCCTCTGCCAGTCAGACCGTAAGGAGAGGCAAAGTCAGCCCAAGGAGCGGCCAAACCAGCAACTCCAAGGCCAGCGCAAGGAGTGGCTAGGATGGGAGAAGCCAGGCCGTAGGGAGCAGCTAGCGGAGAGATTTCAGCGACAGCAGCTCGGCTGGTGCACTGGCTGAAGGCAGACTGGAAACAAGAATCAATATATTTATAAACATAATCAATTATTTTACTATTTTATAAGGCGTAAATTTAAATATAACTGTGGGAGAGCCAAGCTTCGGCACGAATAGGTCGGCTCGACCGGAGACCTAACAAAATACCGACGTGAGCAACTACGGCGTTGAGTTTCGCCGTGTAAGTGAGGTTATCCGAGGCCCAATCCTTCCCCTTCCTCCATCTTTTGAAATACCCTATCCCTCATCTTCAAAGGCTGGAAACGTACTCATAACGCCTAATGTAGTTAGTCTGTCCATCCACCATTCCATCAGGTAATACGTCAGATCATTGGCCCACTTATAAAAAAATAAAAGAGTAAAAGAAACTTTCTTACCTTGACGAGGAGCGCCTGGGCGCAGAGGACGAGGATGGCTTTCACAGACATGATGCTGCTGTTCTAGTGCTGACACGAGAATGATGTCCAGTGAATCCATTCATGTTTTTATACATGACCTTTATCAAGTTCTACAACTATTAACATAAAGTGGTCGTACGCAATTAATTAATTGTTTGTGCAACTTGAAAGATAAGCCTATTATATGTTTACTTGTAAAGAAACTTTTGAACACATTATTGACACAATTCAGTCACGTTTACAAAATTTTGTAATCGTGTTTGGTATTAAAATGAAGCTGGGTATAAAACGTACCGTGATATCCAGTTCATCATTCAGTCTTCAGCTTCTCGTTGAACAGAAAAGAACATCAAACATGTCCACCTTCGCTTTTGTCTTCCTCTGTATCCAAGCTTGCTTGGTCCAGGTAAGAAAAAAATATTTTGAGTATTTATAAAGTTGTAAGTGTAGTTTTATGTTTCATTTATTCATTTTTAACTACCAATGCCCAAGTTTCTTTCATAAATTTCCATCCAAAGATTGTCTGGAAGATATCGCCCTGTGAAATAACGTCGCGCGCCTGAAAGAGCCAATTAATTACCACAAAGAGGGCTCTATTAGGGGTGATGTTCAGCCAGGGTTGCGGGACAAACGTAATAAGACACCACGCCCTTCGCCTAGAACAGTCAACAGAAACGCGGTCGTTTTTAGCCAGTAAGAGTCTGACATTCCTTCTCGCCCCACCCTTGGTGAGAGAAGTCACTTGATGTTTTTCCCTCACTAAAAAAAACCTAACATGTATCTAGCTTGTGTGGGTGTACAACAAAATTTTACAGAAATATTAATTCATTTTTTTTCTTTCAGCATGTGTTCAGTCAGTGCACCAGCCCCGCAGCTGTTGTTGACGCTCCCTTCAGTCTGGCTGCTCCTGGCTTAGCTGGTCGTGGTTTAGCCGCACCTTTTGGTTTGGCTGCTCCCAGCTTGGCTACTAACGGTCTTGTAGTTCCTGGACTTGCTACTCAAGGCTTTATTGCTCCTGGCATTGCAGCTCCTTTCGGACTGGGTTCTCCTTTGGCTTACGATGGTTTCGTCAACCCCGGTGCTGCTCCTTACGGAGGTGCTGGTGAAGGCAACGTGGCGGTCGCTGGTGAGCTGCCAGTAGCTGGTACTACCGCCGTCGCTGGTCAGGTCCCCATTATGGGCGCTGTGAGCTTCGGTGGACCTGTGGCTGCTGCTGGCTCTGTCTCCATTACTGGACAATGCGCTTGCGGATGCAATTCTCCTATCTACTATTAAACCACCTCATTTAATACTAAATATGGAATTATAATGAAAAATATATTATGAATTTTTAAACGAAACTGTTGCTTGTTTTTTTATGTGCTTGTATAAATTAAATCACCCGATAATTATCTTCACCAGTTCATAAGAATAAGCGATCTCCAATTCCCCTATCAAACATATTTACGTCTGCTAACATTTTTTATTTCACTGACTGGCTGTTGTGTGTTTTCGTACTTTTCTATTTCGTACTTTTTTATTTTTTCCATATTGGAAAGAGCCTTTCGCTACATTTGTATTGGAGAAAGTGTAAAGAACCGAGAAAACTTCATCTAACAAAAGTTATTAACCCATTTGTGACTCCTTTGCGAGTTATCATGGTAGACGCTAATTGCTTATCATCAAGCGACCCTACACGAAGACTATTCGTTTGCCATTCACCCCACGAGAAAAACACCATTTACATACGATTCAGTTCTATTTTTTTTCATGTTTTCAACAAGACAGACAAAACTAACTAAACTAGTCGAAAATTGATAAATGCCGATTTTGTATACTACATACTGGGTGTAAGGGACAGCGTCCCGCAAACTGATAGGGGTTGCTCAGTCAACGAAACTGAACAACTATCGCCAGGATTTTTTTTCAGGAAACGAGAAAAAAAACATTTTGTATGATTACTCAATATATTGATAATAACGACTTACTCATGTTTGAATTATATTAATAGATTGTATCTATTATCTGTTATGAAGCCTAGCAAAGGCTGTGTTTTTTCATTGCTGGTACCTACTAAAAACGAATAGCCTAATAACTAATAAGCTCATCTGTTTATCGTCGTAAGTTCAATCCACCTCATCTAGACTTAGGTAATTCTTAGTTACAGTCAGAATTCTGGATCTTCGTCCCGATTTTGGATTATTACAATGAAATACTGACTGCACGGTTGGCACGGTCGCAGCGCTGCTGTCGCGTAACGTGTCACGCTTCCGATTTCTGCCCGGAACGACACTTTGTGTGATCCACAAATTGTTGTTCGGGCTCTGGATGTGTGTATGTGAAATTGTATGTTTGTAAAAGCACCCACGACACAGGCAGCCGGTGGAACTTCACGGAGCATTTCCGTCGTTTAGCTCCTAGCTCCCGCTCAAGCGGCTCCTACCCTACCTGGCGGGGGCAAACGCCTCATGCCGGATGTTGTATATGGGTATCTTGCGATTCATGGCCCTCTACGGGCCCCTATATGGAAGCCCGACCAGAACCAGATCCGAGCGTACGGAGCGTAGCGTTCCGCGCGCGCCTAAAAGAGCCAATGGACCACCACAGACGGGGCCCTATAAGGCTGTATGTTCAGCCGAGGTTGCAGGGTAAGCGCAATGAGGCACCTCGGCCCAGAGCAGGCGAAGGGGGGTTTTTAGTCAGTAAGAGTCTTAAACTCCTGAACTGACTCTGAAGGGATTTGATGATTTTCCCCTCACAAAAAAAAACCTCACGACACAGGAAAAATCCTACAGTGGGGCAACGATTTTACTAATAATTACCCAAAAATGAAAAAAATATTCTTAATTGCATGTCCGCGAGATCTCATTATGAAGAGAAGAAATAGCAGCCGAGATGTTTTAGAAAGTGTTATGATCTAGCAGTGCAAACTTTTCAATTTTACATTTAAATAAGTAAATTGTTTTGTTGACCTAATCATAACCTGAGAACCAGAAAGTTTTTTGTGTTTTTTCGCATTCTTACTTGTTATCGTTGTTTTAATTTAGTTTCAATCAAATATAGACATCAAAAACCCAAAAAGTAAATACAACTCTCTGTTGGGTCTTAGGTGAAGTATGAGTACAAATCAAATCAAATCAAATCAAAATCATTTATTCCAAATAAACCATAAATAGGTACTTTTGAAACGTCAAAATAGAATAGTAGTCTGTCAGTCTGTTCGTCAGTGAAGCTAGGTGCTCGTTCCAAATTGTAGTTTCGAATGGAGAAGAACGAGCAAGAAACTCCATCGTTACTCTTTTAAAAAAAAATTTGTTTTACAATTCATCAATAATACATTTTTTATACATTACTGTACCCCTATGTAAGAACAATGCAGAGACAAGTTGTTAATAAAAAAGGAACAAATTATGGTCTATTTAATCTATCATTAAAATTTTAATCCTTTGTTGTCTCGTACATGGCGCTCACATATGCGTACTCACAATCCAAAAGAATGCTTCTATATAAACTCATTCAAGGTTTCATTAATTTTGAGAATTTTAATAACTACTGACTACATATTTGAGAATTGTCCAGTGGAGCCGAACCAACATGCTGCCAGGCATTCTTATCCTCAATATAATCTGAAAGTTTGTAGTATGCCTGTCTACATAATTCGCGTTTAATATAAGTTTTAAATTTTCGTTCATTAAGATTTAATACACTTCTTGGAATTTTATTGTAACAATTTACACAGAACCCCATAAAGGATTTCTGTACTTTGGACAGACGGAATCGTGGCACAGCCAGCCTATCTTTGCCTCTAGTATTAAAATTGTGTCTATCGCTTCTTTTTTCAAATAATTGCAAATTTTTCCTTACGTACATAATATTTTCATATATAAACTGACAAGGTACCGTTAGGATATTTATCGTTTTAAATAGTTCTCTCAGAGATTCACGAGGGGACAAGTTATATATCGCTCGGACAGCCCGCTTTTGCAAAATAAATATTGAATCTACTTCCGCAGCTCGACCCCATAGCAAAATTCCGTACGACATAATGCTGTGAAAATAGCTAAAATAAACAAGCCTTGCTGTGTTCACGTCTGTGAGCTGTCTAATCTGTCTAACTGCAAAAACAGCTGAGCTCAGTCTTCCCGAAAGCGTCTTTATGTGGGAACCCCATTGAAGTTTATTGTCTAGCGTAATACCTAGGAACATAGTCTCGTTAACAAATTCTAACTTTTGCCCATTTAAAATTATGTCACAATCATTATTGTGTACGTTGGGCAAGCTAAATTTAATACATTTTGTTTTTTTCTCGTTAAGTGCTAAATTATTGACTGTAAACCAATTATGAACTCGATGAATGGAGCTGTTTACTTCGTCCAAATTATTAACACGTCGACCTATTCTAAAAATTAATGATGTATCATCTGCAAACAGCACCATTCTTGGCTCGGTTTTAAATAGAAATGGCAAGTCATTAACATACACTAAGAAGAGAAACGGACCCAAAATTGAACCTTGCGGTACGCCAATTTTTATCTCAGAGCCCCGTGAGTTAGAACCACCTACATGAACTCTCAGCTGCCTATCCTCTAAATATGACTTTAGCAGACGGAGTGCAGTATGTCTAATCCCGTAATGTTCTAATTTCAGCAAGAGTGTTTCATGATCAACGCAATCGAACGCCTTTGAGAGGTCGCAAAAGACACCAACAGCATCCTGTGCTTCCTCCCAAGCACCGAATACCTCCTTTATCAAAGTGACACCGGCGTCAGTTGTACAACGACCTTTGGTGAAACCGTATTGTTGGTGATGAAAGATGGCATGTTTATCAAAGTGATGAAGCATCCGAGATAGCAATAACTTTTCTAACACTTTGCTAAGAACCGACACAGGCCTATAGTTGTTTGGTTCCTTAGTGTCACCATTTTTGAATAATGGAATAACTTTACTGTATTTCATTAGGTTGGGGAAGACACCGTCATCTATACTTTTATTGAAAATCAAAGCCAGATACGGCGCTAAAGTTCGGATAAGTGATCCGCAAACTTTCACCGATAGTCCCCAAAGGTCCTCAGTTGATTTAATCTTGATTTCTTTAAAAACCTTTATTATCTCTAAAGGATTAGTATAATGAAAACTAAAATCGTCTTTGCATGATTTGACATTTTCTCTAAGCAAAGTTACCGATAGTCTAGCTGATGATTCTAAATGAGCAGTTGTTGAGACAGGTATATTAGCAAAAAATGCCTCAAACTCCTGAGCTACATCTTTGCTTGACGAAATCTGTCCCCTTTCAGTGTTTAAACAAAATTCCGAATTTTTTAATCGTTTCCTACCTGTCTCATTCTGTATTATTTTCCACGTAGCCTTTATCTTGTCATCAGCTGATTTTATTTTATTACTGATGAAAAGTCGCTTTGCGGCTTTGCATACTATTCTAAATGTTTTTGAGTACAATTTTACATGTTGATGAAAAAGGGGGTCACAATTGAATGGTTTCATGCCATAAAGTTCAAAAAGTTTATCTCTACTCTTACGAATACCTACGGTTGCCCAATCGCTAAACTGAAACTTAGAATAGATGTCTTTACATTTCATTGGCAAAATAGCTTGAAATTCCCTATTTAACACCGCAAAAAATTTTTCGTATAACCTGCTCGGATTAATGACATCAAAATTTTGTACACTTAATTTAGTTGCTATTGAATTATTGAGTTTCTCTAAATTTCTATTTGTAATATGTCTAAACTTTATTTGAATTTTTTGTAGAGGCAAATAAGTGCTGTAAGTTACCACAAGACCACTGTGGTCAGAAGGTAAACTGTTTAAAATTTTTTTTTCTAAATAGTAACTGTTACTAAAAATGTTATCAATACATGTGGCAGTGGATGGTGTTATCCTACTCGGTTCCAGAAAAACATTTTTTAAATTAAATGATCCAAACAAATTTAATAGTTCCATGTTGCCTGCATTGTTTTCCAATAAATTAATGTTAAAATCGCCACATACAAGTACTGATTTATGGCTAGAACATAACTTCTTCAAAACATTTTCCATTACTGAATCAAACACTGCAAGATTCTGATAATTAGGTACCTAATGTCCTTTTCGAAATTAGCCAATATACGCTTAATTCTAGATTCAAATCTTATTTTGGACTATAATTTACAACAATCTTATCAAGGATACGAGTCAGAAAATAAAAAAATAAATAGTCACAAATAATAACTAAAAACCAATTTATTACTCATAAAAATCAAATTTTAAAAACGTAATAACATATAACTGGACTCTTTGTCTTAAAAACCACAGCCAAATCTACCAGGGTACGAGAATCCAGGTGCAAAGCCAGAAGGAGGGCCGTAAGCGGCAAGAGGAGAAACTGCAGCGGGGCCATAGGCAGCAGAGCCACTGGCCATAGCGTTCCTGCCGTTACCACAGGCATGGTTTACGGCACCAGCACCGGCAGAAGGCACCACACCTTCCATAGCAACAGTACCCACGAACGGCAGCTCACCACCAACAGCCAAAGATCCTTCATAAGCGTTATCGGAAGCTACAGAAATACCAGTTGGAGGAATTGCTGATGCACTAGCGACGGGAAGAGAGCCACCGCTTGTTGGAGTAAATTCAAGAGCGTCTACAGCAGACGGGTATCCGAAAGCGTCCACAGCTGGGCTGTAGATCGCATCAACAGCGGAATTGTACCCAAGGCCGTTGTAAGCTCTTCCTGGCAGGATGGCATCGTTGTATGCTACAGCTGGTGAAGCAAATCCAGGGGTGATACGGTTGCCGTAAAGTCCATCGTACGCGAGAGCGCCAGGGTATGCGTCGGTCACTACTGAAGCGGGACTGGAAGTCGCGCTGAGAGCAGACTGAAATTTAAAATAAAATCATTTAAGTTAAACACGTGTTTTGAATCCTAAATCCATGTTAAGGTCCTCCCCATCATACTCTGAATCTAATATCCCATAAATCATAATCTCCCATGTAATAGACTAGGCTTATGGTATTTGCTGGTCATTGTATTGAATGGAAATTAATAAATAAAATATACCCTGACATTTGAGTACCCAGTCCGACATGGTAATCAGACCTCTTGGGCAACTCTTACAATAACCGGATTAACGGGACAGGATAGACTATGATTGATCATTTTTTAATTGATAGTTATGATTACAAGATATCATCAAATACAAATAATGGATCATACAACTCACCATAGCATTAACTCCGTTACCACAAGCGTGGTTGATGGCTCCAGCTCCACTGGTCGGCAGCACACCTTCCATACCAGTCGTTCCTACGAAAGGCAGCTGTCCAGCGACAGAGAGAGCTCCTTCAAACACATTATCAGAAACAATAGAAATTCCTACAGGAGCCGCTGATGAAGAACTGGTGACAGGTAAAGCACCACCGCTTGTGGCAGTAAATTCCATAGCAGGGGAATAAAATCCATCGTTAATCATTCCACGACCAGCCCATCCTGAATATCCGAGTCCATTGCAGCTGGAAAATCCATCGAATCCAAATCCAGGGTTGTATGGAATGCCTGATGCGTCAATGGCTGCTCGGCTTGTGCATTGAGTGAATGCAGACTGTCAATAAAAATGAAATTATTATTTTTTATGAAGTTAAGCAATTGGAAGAATATTTTATTTTAATTTATTTACATAATTTTCTGGTTATGAAATAATGTCAAAGTGAGTTGTTTTGTTTATTTCCATTAATACATATAATAAACGCCAAAAATTGTAAATTGATTGTTAATATTTTTCAAAAAGTACTAAAATTATCTGAAAGAGAATTTATACACGTGTACTTCGAACAGAGCCACTGGCGAAAACTAGATATTTAAAATATCTCGTAATCGCGACTCGTGAAACACAATTATATTTTTAGTCCAGAAAGCCGGCACGCTTATTCTTCGCATAGTTTTAGAGCAAACGGGTCACAATATTCAAATTACCCTTTAATTTCGCTATTGTTTTATTATAATCTTCTCCTAGCCTTAGCTAGAACAGCGGCAAACAATTAGCAGAATCGGACTTGCTAATCACGTGTCCCCATGACCCAAGAGATTTGGATTATTTTTTTATGCATAAGGTATTTGATAGTTCAAGTATGCGTTTCCAGATATAAGTGCTTAGGATAACTTAAAAATATATATTTATAAGTACCTGGATTAGTAGAGCTTGAGCGCAAAGAAGAACGATTACTTTTGCTGCCATTTTGAAAAACTTGAACCAATAGAAAGAAACTTGTACGGTTGAATGATGTCTTTACAAAATTTTTTCACATATTTATACTCTTCTACTAAGCAATATTCCAGGAAAAATTATCGTTATAGGCACAAAATATTTCCACAAAAAGATAAGCCTAAATTTTGAAATAATGTGAAACATTTGTGCCACCTTACATCAAACTATAAATCCAGTATAAACTGAGCTTTGAATGTGCGGTACAATAACACGAAGCAAGGTCATGATATGATAGTATTTGTTTTATATGTTGAGACAGAGTGTTTTAAAATTAAACTGATAACTTATATCAGTTTAATATAAAAGTTAACAAAGTTTTCAGTACAAACATTCGATTTCAAGCTTCGAAACATCAAACATGTCTACCTTCGCATTTGTATTATTCTGCATCCAAGCTTGCTTGGTCCAGGTAAGAACACATTGACTTACTCCTATACATTTAGTTTTAAAAAGTATTTTCACTTACACTTTCTTTTTTGTCCATTTCAGCATGTGTTGAGTCAGTGCACCAGCCCCGCAGCTGTTGTTGACGCTCCCTATGGTCTGGCTGCTTCTGGTTTAGCTGCTCGTGGTCTAGCCGGTCCTCTTGGCTGGACTGCTCCTGGCTTTGCTGCCAACGGCCTTAGTGCTCCCGGTCTTGCTGCTCCTGGACTAATTGCTCCAGGTTTTGCTGGCACTCCCTTCGGACTGGGTTCTCCTTTGGCTTACGATGGCTTCGTCAACCCTGGTGCTGCTCCTTACGGAGGTGCTGGTGAAGGCAACGTGGCGGTCGCTGGTGAGCTGCCAGTCGCTGGTACTACCGCCGTCGCTGGTCAGGTCCCCATCATGGGCGCTGTGAGCTTCGGTGGAGCCATTCCAGCTGCAGGCTCTGTGTCTATTAATGGACAGTGTGCCTGCGGTTGTGGATCTCCTTATTACTACTGAAGGAGCTAGAAGTTGATATTTTTAATAAACAGTTTTAAACTATTTACCTTTTTTATTTATTGTTTAAGATACTGTACATTTTTTTTTTGTTTACATTGGACTTAAGTATGTTTTTTTTTCTCTATAGTACCGACGTTTTTATCGTAAGTACGTGTTTTTCTCTACCTATGATCGTGGTTACATTCCCGTTTTGACATACTTACTTCACCTTACTCTTCCGTAGTCTATTCTACCCAAATCTACCTGTCCTACCTATGTTTTCCATAACACAACAAATAAACAAATTTAATTCGGTTCATATTTTCTCGTGACTTGTGCTGAGCAAAAAATTACGCGATTCATTTTTAAAATAATAAAGTTGGTTTTTTTGCCATCTAATTCAATTTGTGTATTCTTAGTTGATTCATTATATACAGATTGATTGAATGTATTAAATATTACTTAGTATCATAGAAGTAGTTTAATTTTACATCACAAGTTAACACTGTGAGTACGACATTAACAGATGTAACCATATACATTTTATTTATGGAATTGCGGGCTAACAAACAGACGTATCACCGGATGGTAATTGATCAGCGCTGCCCATCGTCCCCCGTAATACCCGAGGAGTAGAAGAAGACTTCAAGGTCGTATAAGAATTTGCGCCCATACAAACTAAATAATAAAACTAATCAAATTATGAACCGTAGAAGGAATAAAAACACATTTGAAGTAATTACTTTACAAACATTTTATTTCGAATTCATTTTATTGATCGTAAGCAGAATTTAAGCACATCCACATTCCCTACCGATGACACCAGGGTAAACTAAATTCGGAGCGAAACCAGCTGCACCAAGTCCATACCCACCGAGACTATAGCGAGCTGCAGCGCCATTAGCAGCAGCAGGAGCCGCAGCTGCTACCGCAGGAGCAATAGCAGCAGCAGCAGAAGGAGCGATGCTCTCGATAGCAGTGACACCGTTACCGCAGCTGTAGCTGACGGCCCCAGCACCAGCACTGGGCAGCGCGCCCTCCAGAGCCACAGCACTCACGAACGGCAGCTCACCAGCCACGGACAGAGCACCCTCAAACACATTCTCAGACGCTAGGGAGAGACCGCTGGGAGCAATGCTAGAGCTACTGCTCACAGCCAGTCCACCGCCACTGGTGGGGACGATTTCCAATCCATTACCAATCAAACCGTTTCCAACCCATTCGGTACCAATCAAACCATTACCGATCCATCCATTAGCAATCACACCGTTACCAGCACAGCTCGGTGCAACAACAGTAGGGCAGGGTAAGGCAGGGGTAGGGATAGCTGAACGACCAAAGCACTGACTGACTGCGCTCTGTCAACAAAAAAATACAACATTATTGTGTGACGAATAAGAGGCTGCCATGGTTACGGGTTAAGCCCAATAAGGTACCGCAGCCTCAGTTTGGGGCAGGAGATGAGCGAGAGAAGTCATTTGATGATTTTCCTAAAGCCTAAAGCCTAAAACTGACCAACTATGGCACATTACTCAAGTAATCTATTGTAAGCTGTTATTGCTAAATAAAAAGTAAAATTCTTGCGAAATGTTGTAACAATAATTATAAATTACATTGTTATTGATATTGATAACGCTATTATTAACATGGTTACAGATAAATAAAAATGGTATAACAAGATTATGGCTGGATATCACTAGGGCTAAAGCCGGGTTTGCGGGAAGATCACAACGAGTTATCCCAAACCAACTAGGAGCAGGTAAAGAAACAGGCTGGCTTTTAGTCAGTAAAACTGTCATTTCCGTTACGCATCATCCAGGGCGCGAGATGTCATTGGTGATTGTTCACTTCTCAAAAAAAGAGTGGTTATATAAGGTCAAAATAGGACAAGCATAGCTTTTCCTGGAGACATTTCCTATAGTCAGTTTTGACCACTCAATTTTTGACATAAATAATAAAAATATTTTTAGAGGGAGAGGAGTCTATAGAGGGATGAGCAAGTATAAATAAGGTGTTTTACTGAGAAGTATTAAAAAAATTAAGTGAGGGTGGCCATGGGCTCCAAAACTATTATTATCTAAGTTACGTTCTAAGGAACGCATACCCTTAGTTTTAAGGCTAGGAATAGGAGTCACATTGGGTTAAAATGAGTTGATTAAAACAAGGAAAATGATTTTAAATTTCTTCCTTAATACTAAACTGACCTGAATGAAGAGGGCGTTAGCGCAGATAAAGAGGATAGCTTTGGTAGTCATCGTAGTTTGGCGGCTTACAATATTAACTCCCGAATGATAATCTGCACACCTGCAAAAGACTTTATATACACTGTGTTATCACATCTATTTTCAAACCTTCACCCATCGTAATAGAATACTTTTTGCAATTTTTTATTGCAATAAATATTGCTATTTTTCGCACAGTCACGTATACAGATAGTTCGAACTTTCCCTAGATTTCTGAGCAATATAAATAGATCAAAAACCTTCTCAGTTCATCATTCAGTCTTCAATTCGTCGTTGAACACAAACCAAACATCTAACATGTCTACCTACGCTTTTGTCTTCCTCTGCATCCAAGCTTGCTTGGTCCAGGTAGCGTTCAGTCAGCACCTCGGCGGTGTTGGCTGCGGGTGTGGAGCTCCAGCTTTAGCTCCTGCTCCTGCTCTGCTCGCTCCTGCTGCTCCATGTGGTGGTGCCCTCGGTCTTGGTGGTCTTGGTCTTGGTGCCATCGGATCTGCCTATGGTGGTGCATTCTCTCCTGCTTCTGCATACGGAGGTGCTGCTTACGGCGGCGCCGGTGAAGGGAACGTGGCCGTTCTAGGTGAGCTGCCAGTCGCTGGTACTACCGCCGTCGCTGGTCAGGTCCCCATTATGGGCGCTGTGAGCTTCGGTGGACCAGTGGCTGCTGCTGGCTCCGTTTCCATCACAGGACAGTGCTCGTGTGGCTGCGGCTCACTAGATTAAAATAATTATGCAGTTACTTTTTTTTATAAATAAAAATCAACCCTTAACAAGATTTGTTTTGTTTTTAAAATGATGGTGAAAAAATGCAATATATTCCTTGCAAGAATTTGAAAGGAATATTGTGAAGAAATAAGAATTAATTTGCCGAGGTATCATGTTTATAATAATTTTATGCTCGAATTACCTAGTGCAGGCTTTTTCACGCAAAGAACATGGGTCTGAACGTACCCAGTTCTGTCTTTAAAAGAGTTGATATTTTTTGTATTGAGAATTTATAATAAATTTATAAAAAAATATAATAAAATAATTGTATTTGAAAAATTGACACTTTGTATCTTATGTAGGAAAAAAGGTAAGTATTCGACGTTGCAAATACCGAAAATAAAATCGACCCACGGTCAATATTTTTTCTTTTATCCATAAGTTGGGTTATCCATACCATCCGCTAATATTTATTTATTTATTTATTTAAATAGGTTAGCCAACAATTATTACACTTTTTCATTAACTCTTAATAAAAGATATAACACATGTGCGAGTATAATAATCACTTATAGACTAACACAGCATGCGCAATAGTATTAGTTAACAATACATTGTTTTTTTAATTATAATAACATAATATTTTTTGAAAAATAACAGTGTAAAAAACAAATTGACAGAAAAATATGTTACAATATTAGGGATTCTAGAAAATTAAATGAAACTTGAAATAATAAAAAAAGCAGGAACCACTCACTCTAAATTAACTAAATACGATAATGACGAAATGCAAACTGTTGTGAAGTACTCATCCATTACTATGCATATTAGTAAAAATAGCTTTACGGAACTGACCAACACTGTCACTGTGCACATCAGTCACATTACTATAGCTGTCAATTGTTTTGCACAGTCTAGGTATTACGTGGTTTGCACCCAACACTGTTCTTCTCAGTGGTGGGCACAGTGGCGATATTGGCTGGCGTGGGTATCTCGAGGGAGCCCGAAACCGTAGGAGACTGAGCAAATCGGGACAATCTATTTGATTTCTAATTAGCTTAAACAAAAATAGCGCATCATATGCTTCTCTACGAGATGATAGTGAATGCATCCTGAAGTACTGAAGCCGGCTAATGTAGGAATTGAGTTGCTTAGCTTTACATGTTGAGTAGGCGAGGTACCACAAGAACCTTTTCTGTACCCTCTCAATATGCAGTATGTGGTCCGCGTAGTGAGGTCTCCACACAACACTACAGTAGTCCAGAGTGCTTCGTTCAAGACTGTTATATAATAGGATCTTTGTGCCACTTTTAAATTCTCTGGTGTTCCTGATGACAAAACCTAACATTCTACTGGCTCTTTTAATTATGTTCTCTATATGGGGCAGGAGGGTTAGTTTGCTATCGAAGGTGACTCCAAGGTCCTTAATGGTTGATACTTCTTGGATCTTGTTATTCTTTATGAAGTAATCTGAACTGATACAGTTAGCTTTTCTGGTTAATTTTATATGATGACATTTTTCAGTGTTAAGCTGCATTTTATTATTATTGCACCATTCTACGACCCGGTTCATGTCTTCTTGCAATAGTTCGCTATCTTTTGGGGACTCCACTCTTCTAGCGAACTTCAGAGCATATAAAAAGCACTCAGAAAAGTGGAAACATTCCGGCAGATCGTTTATAAAAATGTTAAATAAGATAGGAGCGAGGTGAGAACCTTGGGGGCACCAGAATTAATACCTCGATTAGATGAACGAAAACCATTAATTACAACAAAAAATTCTCTTTCTGTAAGGTATGATTTCAACCATTCTAAAAAGGGACCCGTGACACCGTATGCTCCTAGCTTATATAGTAGGATTTTATGTGAAATCTTGTCAAAGGCTTTACTGAAGTCCGTGTAAATGACGTCATATTGCGTATTTACATCCAGTGCTTGCACTATTGACTCCGTGAAAGATGCCAAATTCGTCGAGGTAGATCTACGTGCCACAAAGCCATGCTGTCGGTTGCTAAGATATAACCCTATGTGTTGTTGTATATAAGGGCAAATCAGAGACTCAAAGATTTTGGCAAAAGAGGAAAGAATGGAAATTGGCCTATAATTAGCAATAATTTCATTATTTTTTGATTTATGTATTGGCACAATTTTTGCCTTCTTCCATTCGCGCGGGAATTGGCCTGATGCTAATGACTTATTATAAATATAGTGCAGTGGAGTTGTAAGAGCTGAGGCACAAGCAGATATGAAAATGGGGGGAATACCGTCTGGACCTGCTCCCTTGTTTATGTTCAAATTTTTCAGTTTTTTATACAAACTATCGTGATCAATAGTTGGAATTGTTAAACATTGGCCATTAATTTGTAATGAATGCAGTAGGGAGGAGTCTAAATTGATGTTCATATTTTCATCATCAGTGGCGTACACTGATGAGAAATGATCGGCAAAGAGATCACAGATGGTTGAGGGATCGGATGTTGTTACGTGCCCATTAGACATAGTCAACGGATAAGCGCTGGAACCACCGCGTCTATCTTTTATATATTTCCAGAAAATTTTTGGGTTTGTTTTTATTTCATCCTCTAGAGTTTTCGTGTAATTTGAGTACAGAGGTTTGGCTAATTTCTGGCATCGCTGGGTAATGAGTTTCAATTCTAATTCGTCTAATGGATTTTTATATTTCTTGTATCGTAACCTTATTTTATGTTTCTCTTTAAGTGCCCTAATTAGATTTTTGTTAAACCATGTAGGATACCGATTATTTAATGGCTTACAATTGATGCCAATTTTGCTTATTTAAATAATTGTTAATTCGCTCGTAATCCGCTTTATAAAAGTTCGGTCTCGTAGTCTGGCTGTTGTATGACAGGTTATTTTCTTTCGGAAATGATAAAGTGATATCCAGGGGGGGATGCAATACATCGATGATGGTAAAGGACAGATGGATTCCGATACTAAACAGGACGACGTGTTGGTCAAAACCAGATCAAGTATACGCCCTGAGCAGTTCTTTACATTATTGTATTGAGCTAGTTTATTTACATTCAAAAAGTCAAGAAGTCGTAGACATGTTTTTGGTAAAAAATAGGTACCTGGATCCGACTGCCAGTCTATTTTGGCCAAATTAAAATCTCCTACTATACAAACAGGCATGGTTGTAGTGTCAAAAACTTTGTTACAATGTTCAATAAAATGGTCTAGTCTTGTAACAGATACAGGTGGCGGGAGGTATACTGCACAGAGAGCAACCTGACGTGATACATTGTTACTTGATACATCTATTGTTACCCAGAGGTCTTCACAGTTACTTTGAAATGATTCAATACGCCTCGAACTAATTTTCTTAGAGACAGCTATTAATACACCACCTCCATTTTTATTGTTGTCAAATCCTGACGTTTCCCTGTCTCGCCGATATACTATGTATCTGTCGTCGAACAGCTCGCCATCGGACACACTACAGTTTAACCAAGTTTCTGTTAAAATAATTATATCGTAATTTGAACAAGAGAGATTACAATAAAATGTATTTGTTTTTGTTCGTAGACCTCTACAATTCTGGTAGAATAAATTTAAACTATTGAATTTTATTTTATATAGATCTTTAAGCATGCACTGTTTGAAAAAAAAGTGAATAGAGAATATTATCAGACAATTTTGCAAAGACTATTATTACTCTTAATTAGTATGGATTCAGCTCCGTCTGTTTTCCTTGCGAAAATTTTACCATTTCTAACCCATACATACTTGTAATCCTTTTCCCTTGCCTTAATCCTGCATGCTGCGTGAAGGGCTTTGAAGGTTGGACATAAATGTTCAGCTATGAACACAGGTGTCTTGTGGCCGATGTATCCCAGGTTTTCGGCGTTTAGTTTTTCTTTGGAGCTTTTATTGTATTTTATCGTTGAGGCTAAGATTTGATCCCGTAACCTTGGCGAAGATAATTGTACAACAATCGACTGAGGACGTGTGTTAGATGGATTAGCTTTAGCCACACGGGTACAACGTAGGATGTCTTTATCTTCTATTTTACAGTTCACAACTTGTCCAATTTTGGTAACAATTTCATAAATATTTTCGGTCTTCTTTTCAGGAATGCATTGAATTTCTAAGTTATTTGCCCTTGACTGTTGTTCCAAGTTCGTGAGACGCATAGTGAGGTCACTGACGGTATTTCTGAGTGCCGTATTTTCTGATTCGAGTCTCCCAACAAGTGCTGTGGTTGATAGCAAGTTGCTTTCAAATTTTTCAAATCTGTCATTCATGAATGATATCGATTCTACAATTTCTTGCATATCCTTTTTTACATTCTGTAATTCCTTGCTGATAGTACTTTCGGTCATTTTATTAAACTTAATTAGTAATTTATTCAATTCTTTTTCCATTATTTCTTGGATCATGCATTGAAGCTCCTCGTTACCTTGCGGTCTTAATGCTGAGACCGGCGACGGTGATTTCGATGACGGCGATGGCGGGCCTACGGCAGCTCTTTTATTGCCTCTGGTCGTAGAAATGTTTCGTATCGGAGTTGAGTCCTTCTTACCGGATTTAGAAGAACAAATTAAGCAAGCAGGACATTTCCAAGGGACCGCAGATTTGCTAGGAGATTCCATGAGTGATACGCATCCGTAGTGGTAAAGTTTTCCACAGATACTGCACGCTATAGATTTCTCGTCAGGAACATTTATAGCATTACAACACCCCCATTTCGCCTCCTTTGAAGACATATTAATTGTTACAATAATGTACCACGCAAAAGTAAGAAGATATGTGTAGTCCTCCAAGAGAAAAAATGATGTAGGTAAAATACGTTGGCGCGTCTGTGTTGCTTAATCACCGCTGCGAGCGGCCGGTTGAGTCATATATTGTAGGCGCACGCAGTACGCACCCTTATGCGCTCCACGTAACCCGTCACGTCACTCGTCAGGTAGCCGGCAAATTTTTGTTAGTTATAATATTTTGCACTAAAAACCTTTAATTTAGAACACTTTTCGAAGGTTTTTATTAATAATTCACTGCACTATTTATTACTTGTTACTTAGCACTGATGTAAATAGCTTAATAAGTAATATTTGTTGAATTACTGGCAAGTTAAATAGAGAGTAAGTTTATGTATGTGTTAACAGTTTGGTCGCTAGGACAATGATATATAGAATATACTTAAGCATAAGTCGCAGACGTGGTCGTAGAACATAATGAACAGAGGGCCTACCACGACCTGCTAAAGCGTGAATCTTTATGATGAAGAATGAGGGATGGGGCTATAGGTACACCTTTTATAGCTCCATCCACTACCATGAAGGTAGGCCTAGACAGCAGGCGGTGTTCACAACAATGACGGCTACGTGAATACCATTTCCACAATTAATTTAATTTAATTAATTAATTAAATTAATAAATATTTAGTTCATAAATATGAAACCTATATTTTTATTATATTATTAATTTGTCTTTCACACACAATTGTTTGAAGAACGTCCCGTGTTTATGAGCCCCGTCGTGGCTCGAAACTATTCGAGTAATCGTCTCTAATAGTTGTGTCACCTTACCATCTTACCTGATTCGTTGTTCTAAAATATTTTTTTTTTTTTGTTTCTCGATTTTGATGTCTATTTCGTTCTACGTCTCGTTTCGTTCTACAATATCTCGTATTAAACAGTCATCCTTATGTGTATGGAATAGAATGCAAATTTGAATGGATTAAATGATAGACATTGAATATATTTTGTCTCTGTCTAACACGTTTATTATGTAAGATGTGACATAGGGACAACAATAGCCTTACAACCTTTTCTTATCCAATTAACTGTATCCTCTTCTGATTCAGTATATTTAGCCATAAAAGGTCTTACTTGAATATTAAAGTTCCTATATTGTGTCTCGAGAATGAAAAAAGGAAATTGAATTGAATTCTCAATTGAATAGAGGTGCAATTCGCGTGGCAGGAAAACTTAATTTTTTTAGGTTATGTTGTCAAACATGTGGAAAATGTTCAAATTGACATTAAATAAAAATAATGTACATACATACATTAAATAAAATAATTATGTACATGCTTGTTTACATAAAATGTACCTTATTATAATTTATTCCTTTATTTTTATCACTAAGTAACTATGAAAATCTTTATTTCATTAAATCTTTATTTCATTAAAAAAATTGACAGAAGAAGTCGTCATTCTACTCAGTTTTGGCACATACCATTTAAAGCTCGCTAGATCATAAATGTTGCCGAGTATTATTTTGCAAGGTGGAGATATATACATTATATTGAGATATCTTTGAGCCTTAGTATGTCACAGCATGGGCTCATGAAAACTGCTCGTTAATTATAACGAGCAGTTTTAATTATAACGAGCAGTTTTAGGTTGTTATAATTAACGAGCAGTTTTCAGTTAAATCAGAGTTAATCTCAACAATAGTTTCATTGAATTTCATCAGTTTTTTGCTCAAAATCTAGGTCAAAGTCAACGTCAAGATCAAAGTCAAGGTCAAATCCAATGTCGCATTCAAGGTCAAAGTCAAGAACAAATTTAAAGTCAAAGTCAAGGTCAAATTCAAGGTCAACGACAAGGTCAAAGTCCACATAAGTAGGAATAGTGGTTTCTTGAAAAGTAGGCAACCGAAAAACAAGGTTGTAAGTTATACATGTAAAACCACAAATTGACTGATTAAACAATCTTTAAAAACTCACCCTAAAACCTATAGGAATCGTGAATGGGCGCGGCAGTAGCTAGTGTGAAATAAATTTTACTTATATATAATAGATAAATAAATTCTACGCCCCACTGCCGCCCATTATCTAAAAAATCGTAAAGTCCAAAAATGATTTTTCCAGAAAAAGCAAAAATAAGTCCTAATCAAAATCAAGTTTAAGGTCAAAGCCAAAGTTAAAGTCAAGGTCAAGGTCAAAGTCCTGATCAAAGTCAAAGTCCTGATCAAGGTCAAAGCTTAGGTCAAAGTTAAGATCAAAGTTCAAAGTTAAGATCAAAGTCAAAGTTAAGATCAATTGTAACGTTAATATCCTGATCAAGGTCAAAACCAAGGTCAATGTAAAGATCAAGTTAAAAGTCAATGTCGAAGTCAAGGTAAAAGTTAAGATTAAGGTCAAAGTCAAGGTCGAAGTTAAGATCAAGGTCAAAGCAACGTAAATACGTTTCTGTTAAAATTAACTAACTATTCTGTTAAAAAATCCTACTAGATGCACGATGTTTTTTGTGCGGGTCTGCATTTATTTATTACGTACATTACTGTTCGTAACTTCAACATCAAGGTCAAAGTTAAGATCAAGGTCAAAGTGCTGATCAAGGTTAAAGTTAAGATCAAGGTCAAAGTCAACGTCAAATTTAAGATCAAGGCCAAAGTCAAAGTTAAGATAAAGGTCAAAGTCAAGGTCGAAATCAAGGTCAAAGTTAAGATCAAGGTCATAGTCAATGTCGAAGTCAAAGTCAAAGTTAAGATCAAGGTCAAGGTCAAGGTCGAAGTTAAGATCAAGGTCAAAGTCCTGATCAAGGTCAAAGTCAAGGTCCTGATCAAGGTCAAAGTCCTGATCAAGGTCAAAGTCCTGATCAAGATCAAAGTCCTGATCAAGATCAAAGCTCAGTCTCAGTACTAGCGAGGGAAAAATACTTCGTACCGCGGAAAGTACGTGAGGCCATCGAAATAAGCCGGCGTCCGAACTTCAACAGAGACGGTGGCTGGGCATTACCACCTGCCTGGAAGCCGAGTCTGAAATCTGCGTCAGACTGCACTGTTGCGAATCTGGAGTGTGACACGGTTAGCGCAGTATGTAACCCGGGATTCGAACCCAACACCAACGCAGCTGCAGGCGGGCGAGTTTAGCGTGCCAACAGTGTCGCGCGCGCCGTCGCTGCCAACACCACGGCTAGAAGAAAGTGCGCGTGAATCGCGGCAGAGGGCGCGTTGGGCGCGCAGACTCGAGTAGCCAGTAGCAGCGCGACAGTCGCCGAGTCGCGTGTCGCGGAATGCTGCTCATGAATATGGGCTTCTAGCATGGCTTGAAACTAGTCGAGTATCTCGTCAAATTATTACGCGAGTAAGCCGAAAACATAATATAAATAATTTGAAATTATGTACTTATAAACGCAACTAGCAATGAAAAAAAAAAGAATAAGTGCCTAGTGTCATTCTTAAGAAGGATAAGTACAAACAAAAGGAATCAATTTCAAATAATATATTTACAGAACACTATTCAATAATCAACAGTTACAAATAACGTTATAACTTAATAACCTAAAACGCCGTTGTAACCACAGCCGGGAGCGGGAAGACCATTCAGGCCAAAGTTGGAAGCGCCATAGCCAGGCAGAGAAGGTCCGTAGGCTCTACTGCCAGGAGCGATACCGTATGGACCAGCGGGAGCTACAGGGGCGACTCCTTCGCTTACAATGCCAACGATGCCACTTCCACAGCCATAGTTAATACCACCAGCCCCTGTGCTTTGTAAGGCGCCCTCTACCGCAACAGCTCCTAAGAACGGTAGCTCTCCGTTCACGGCTAGAGCACCTTCGATTGCGTTCTCTGAGATCACGGTGACGCCAGTAGGGGAAATGGGAGAGAAGCTGTTCACCATAAAGCCACCACCATTGCTGGGGATGAAAGAGTTGCTAGCTAAACCATAGACGTTGTTGCCTGGGTAGACTAGGGCACCAGCACCCAACGCTCGTCCCAGTGCTAGTTCTTCAGCCACCACTGCATTGCCATTGAGGCAACTTACACCAATGCTTTGAGCAGAAATAGTCTGGGAAAAGAAAATAGGGTTAAAATGGGTAAAGCATGATTTAAAATAATACAAAAAAAAAAAAGGAAATGATGTATTGATGGCACATGAAAAAAAAGAATTTGTAAGAAAACTAAACAATTTGTAATATGTTTGAATGTATCCAGAAAAAAATTGCGACTTCAAATTAGTCTGATATTGGTAAGGTATGAGATTTTTTTAATGTTTATGATTGATTCTTCAAATAATAGTTCGAAGTAACATCTACGTAAAGCTTTCCCATTGAGTATTATGTGCCAAGTAAGCATAATTGGGAATGCCACATTTAGATGTACAAAAGCTACTTTCCTACCAATAACGCGAGAGTTTTTAATAAGATAGTTGGATGATTACTCTTTCACGTAAAAACTACTGATCAAATCAAATCGAAATTAAATTTGACATAAAGAGAGATTGTAGTCTGGAATATCACATCGGCTACTTTTTACCCCAGTACCGTGAACAAAGACGCTGGCAGAAACTAGTAGACAGAAATATTTTCTTACCTCAATCAGAAGAGCCGAAGCAAACAAGAAAACAATCTTAGCAACCATGTTTTTTTTTTTAAATAGACTGTAAGTTGACTGTTCGACCAAGCAATTAAATGATATTTTTCAAGTTATTACTTTACTTTTTATATAAAATTATTACATGAATTACAATCTTATATTAGTCAATTTATTTTATAATTAACTATTATAAGTATATTACATGAATAATTATCGACACTATTCTAGGAACTGTGATATTACGATTGTGACATTTTTATATTTATTTAGACATTACATATACTGAAATTTATAGTGATTAGATTGTCAATGAAGTAATGTAGCATTCGACACTTTTCTTTTTTTTTTGAGGACGGAAAATCATCTGTCTCAGTGTGGGAGAGCCATGCTTCGGCACAAATGGGTCGGCTCGACCGGAGTGATACCACGGCCTCACAGAAAACCGGCGTGAAACAACTACAGCGTTGTGTTTTGCCGTGTGAGTGAGGTTAACGGAGGGCCAATCCTTCCCCACCCCCAATCCCTCCTCAATCCCTAAACCTCCAAATCCCTAATCCCTAAAAGGTCGGCAACGCACTCGTAACTCCTCCGTTGCGGGTGTCCATAGGCTGCGCTGATTACTTACCATCAGGTAAATCCGTCTGCTCGTTTGTCGATCTATCAAATAAAAAAAAATCTAATGACTTTTCCCGCCTATGGTATAGCGAGAGGGAGTGTCAGTCTCTTACTGACCAAAAACCCCCCATTCTTCTTCCTGCCCCAGGCCGAGGCCCCAGTAACTTGTTGCGCTAGATCCGCAACCCCGGCTAAACATCGGCACTGTTGGCCCCGTCTCTGGTGGTCTAATCGCTCTTTGAGGTGCGCGCGTGACGATACGCGCCGTACGCTCGATGTAGCATAATCCTAATGAAAAACAATGTTCCTGCTTTTGAAAATACCAAATTGGTTAATTTATGTACTTATTGATTTAAATTATTTTTCTCTCTTTGATTTTTTTGACAACTGTTTATGCTTATGGGCTATAAAACATCTGTCGGAACCGAGTAACGTGTGAAACCGCGCGAGAGTAGCTGGTATGTAAACAAATAAATTTGGTGCATCATTTCGAACTTTGGCAGGAAATTCTAATTATATTAAACTACAACAGATGGCAGTCTGACTAAATGAAATCGATATCGGCCGTTTTCAAGCGAATCAAGTCCACTTAGACGCCAAAACGCTTATCGAAACTTCTCACCATTAGTGAAGTCTATGAGGTAGGTACAAAACCTAATGTTTAATAGTTAAAAAAACAAAATAATAAAATGTTTTTATTATAAAACGAGGTTACACCTTCCAAATTTCAGAATAATTACTCTAAAATAAATTAAATCTAACATCTATAGGATTTATTGCCATTGTTTGGCACCTGTGCATATAACCTATATGTCACATGTGATGGTACAGGTGCCACTAATTGTGATGACTCCGCCAAACGGCATACTGCCAGCAAATATCCACCTTATTACCACCCATTAGTATGTAAAGTTTTATGGACATCTCGCCACATCATTGGCAATTCGCCATTGGTGCCTACTGTACCAGTGCCAAACCCTTCTTGAGCCATTTTTGGCATTCCAGCTCCATTAAACTTATGACTTGGCATACCAGCTCCGTTCGAAGCCAGTCTTGACTCCAAACCTATATTACCCATGCTTGGGTTCTTAGAAGCATTGTTATTTGCCAATATGGGCTTATTAGGGTTGTTAAGGATCTTAGGTATTGATGGAACTGGAGCTAGTGGGTCCTTGACGAGGCTAGACCCTTGATTTGTAATTGGACCTTCCAATCCGGTGTTTCGAGCTACATTTACGGCATGCCGTGATGAACCAATGCCCAAACCTATATTTGCCATGTCTGGATTGATATAGCCATTGTTGTTGACCATTAAGTGTCTATAAGGGTTAACTGGGGTCTTGGGCACAGAAGCTACCTTTTTAAGCGTATCTTTAACAAGGCCAGATGCTTCAGTTGTGATTTGACCTTCCAATTGGGTAGTGCGAAAGCCATTTTTAGCTGTTCTAGGAATGACGGTTTTGGATAGACCTAAGTTGGTTAGCAAAAAATCGTTGCTGCTTGGCATTACGTGTGCACCGTAGTTGTTTTGTTGGTTGGGGACTACTGGAACCTTTGTTGAAGTTTCTATGGCTGGGCCATGCTCCAGATTAGGTAATTGACTGTTGCGAATGTTGGTTCTGTACTGGTTCATGTTGGTCATAGTTGGTGTATTAGTTTCTTGACTGAGTGCATACTGAAAGCAAAGAAAGTGTTTAATTATTTAAGGAAATCTATGGCA
The DNA here is from genome assembly GCA_902829305.4 of Spodoptera exigua. NCBI lineage: Eukaryota > Metazoa > Arthropoda > Insecta > Lepidoptera > Noctuidae > Spodoptera > Spodoptera exigua. Next base: position 2,067,545 of record LR824628.2, on the reverse strand, counting down.
TGTTTTGGCGATTTCTGTCCGAGAGTTTTTTTCACGTCCTGCAGTTTGGGTTGGTTGAAGGAGTTAAAGTTCTCTTTTTTGTCATGTGTTAAAGAGGTGTTTATGTACTTAAAAATACACATTACTTTGTAAAAATCGAATGATTAATTGACTCTAGTATAGTATTAGTATGTTAATAGAGGTCTCTAAAACAAAACACGTTAACTAAAATCATCATCATGACCATTGCTTGACCACGTCCATCATTATCAAAGTTCTAAGTGGTAAGAGATCATTCGCCATAATCCCCACGATAGGCAAACAGTATAAGGATCATAGTTATTAGGTCGCTGAAGAAAATGCTGATGCTTATGTTTTTATGGATTCAGATTTAAGACAAAGCCAGTTCCGTGAGGAGTAAGAGTGTCATGCTTCGGAACGAAAGGAAGAGCTTGATTAGAGTGTGTCTTGGTTCACGCCACTCCCAACGTAAGTGTTGCTTCACGTCCGTTTACTGTGAGGCCGTGTTATCTTTCCAGTCGAGCCAGCCTACTCGTGGCGAAGCATGGCTCTCGCACTCTTAAGACATTCAAAGCTTTCCTCTTTAAAATATTAGTACAATACCGCCAACGTATCTTGGCGAGTCTGAAGTTAACCGATTACCGAGCTGCGCAGTACACAATTTTGTTCCTTAAAGATCCATTGCGCAGACAAACAGCTAACTTCAGACTCGCCAAGATACGTCGGCCGTACTGTATTATATAAATTAACTAACCTGTATTACACAGATTTGGAGCACAAATACGACAGACGACACCATTCTCACTTCCCAACCAAGCTCTCTCTAATGTATTTTGTTTTAATCCTAAAAGAAGAATGTGTCAATTGAAATTTAAGATGGAGTATTTATATAACGTTGCATTAAACTTTATCAAGATTTTTCTGAGTACTGCGATGGTTCGATATCGGAATAAAATTCTTTCTTTAGTCACATAATGGTCTTATTGCAGATAACACACATAACCCTTTGTCTTTATGTCACGTAATACATGGACGTCTCGTTATCTTAATAGGAATATGCCTCGCAGAGATATGCAGATGTGCATACGTATTAAAATGCAAAAGCAGCATGCTTGGCCAGGTGTTTTTTTGTCAGGGGAAAATCATCAAATGACTTCTACCGCCCAGGCTAAGGCGAGAGAGAGTGTCCAGACTCTTACTGTCTAAAAACCCCCCGTTCCTTTTCCTGTTTTTGCACTGCCACATAGCTCTTACCCCGCAACCCCGGCTGAACATCAGCCCTGTGGTGGTCTATTGACACACGTTCGTGTCTGATTCTGGTCGGCAGGATGCGTGGCCAGGTTACGGGTGCAATTTATCGCGTCCCAGCTTAGAGATGGAGGGTAAATGGTTTTTAGTCAGTAAGATTCTGACAATCCATCTCGCCTAACCTAGACTTGAAGTGCAAAGGCAGCCCTATTCCTGGGTTACCGGAACGTATCACTACATAGTATCTAAAACAAAGTCGCGTTCTCTGTCTCTATATTCCTAAGCACGCTTAAATCTGTAAAACTACGCAATGGATTTATATAGAGTGTATAAATAGTGGAGAAATTTTGTATCAGCTTTTCATACGTGCAAGGGCGGGTTGCTAGTACACCTATAAGCGTGACACAATTGAGATACAATAGGAATTTCGCCATTTTGGAAATTTTGGAATCGCCAATACGCCTTGGGCAAGCATGGGGATTAATGCTCAAACCTTCTCCGTGTGAGAAGAGGTCTTTCCTCAGCAGTGGGCACTTATAGGCTAATGATGTTGATAATAGGATCTGCTTTACTCCCCAGACTTAACAGACGAATTGGGGATGACAGTAAAGAATTCTACTACCTCTGCCAGTGCGTGTGCATAATGCTTTGGTTTGTGTACAGTAATGTTAGTAAGTAACTTGGTACTAAAAAAAATTACAATTTAGGCATAAAACGAAATAACATTTATTAATACATAATAAATAACAATTTACTTAATAAACTGCTCCACAACCACCTAAGCCCAAAGCTTGGCGGTTAACAATACCATTGGCCATACCAGGGCCAAAACCAACATTAGGGTAGCCCAAACCAGCTGGGTAAGCGGAACCAGGGGCGACTCCTTCGCTCACAATACCCACGGCACCGTTTCCGCAGCCGTAGTTAATGCCACCAGCTCCAGCACTAGGCAGAGCACCCTCAACAGCCACGGCTCCTAAGAACGGTAACTCTCCATTTACGGCTAGAGCGCCTTCAATCGCGTTCTCGGAGATCACTGTGATGCCGGTTGGTGCGATTGGAGAGAAGCTGCTAACTGCAAAGCTTCCTCCACTGCTGGGAGAAATAGCGTTTGATAGTCCAGGGTTGACGTAAGGTCCAAAGCCAGCACCAGATCTGTAGGCCAAGTTGCTGGCCAAGTTCCCAGCTAAGGCTAACTCCTCCGCCACCAAGGCAGGCCCAACGTTGTTGACAGCTCCAATGCATTGTCCAGAGATGACCTGTAAGGGTAATTGATTAATGTAAATCTGGTTCAAAACTTATCCAATTTTTTAGGATTAGGAGTGTAGGGGAGCCATATTTCTAAACTATCGGAGTGGTTGTACCTAATTTCACACAAAACAAAACAACACTGTGAAACAATCACAGTGTTGCGTTTCATCGTGTGAGTAAGGTTACCGAAGGCCCAATCCTCTCCCTGACCCTACTTCTCCCTAATCCCTAAATCTCCCAAACTCTTATCCCCAAAAGGCTAGAAACGCACTCGTATATCTTCTGATGTTGCGGGTTTACACGGGCGGCGCCAATTGCTCAACATCAAGTAATCCTTCTCGTTTGAAAAATAAATCAATAAAAAATATTAACCTGAACAAAGCAAGCTGTAGCGCAAAAAACGATGGTAAACTTGGCGGCCATTTTGAATTAATGTATCTGTGTTAATTCAAAGAATTGAATGATTTTCGAAGTCAACTAGGGAAGCATTTATACTGATTAGTTACTTGAATATTTAGTAATCGTAATGTAACTTATTTTGTAACTGCTGTAATATTAGTGATAAGATTGTGAATATTTTGTTACATGTTAATTTTTTTAAGATTTATTTTTCGTATCATTAATTTCAATTAGATTTCGAAAAAGAAACAATAATTTGAAAATAACTTGTGGCAGTATGTCGATCAGTCCTCCAGTGAAGCTATTTGCTCGTTCCAAAGTGAAGATTCCTATGCGAGTCAATAGACCACCACAGATGGGGCCCTATAGGGCTGATGTTCAGCCTGGTTTGCGGGGTAAGCGCAATGAGGCACCGCGGCCACGGCCCAGAGCAGGGAAAGGAACGGGGGTTTTTAGTCAGTAAGAGTCTAACACTCTCTCTCGCCTTACCCTGGGCGGGATAAGTCATTAGATGATTTTTCCCTGACAAAAAAAAATACACGGTCAATCCGATTCATTTGATGCCGAAGCTGGGCTCTCACACACTGAAAGTTTTGCTGAATAAGTGAGATTACCGGAGTTCCTTCTTCCCTTCCCCCAATCCCTCCTCGGTCCCTAAATCTCAGAAACCCTAATCCCCAAAAGACTCAACGCAACTCATAACCCCTTTGGTGTTGGACCCTCCTTAGGCGGGGGGCTCATTGCTTTCTATCAGCTATTCCGTCAGCTTATTAATTGTCGTCCTATGACACAAAAAAATGTCGAAATAAAGACAAGCTCTTTAGCAGAATCTTGCGTTGCCTAGAAGGTAAAAGATGCGTGATGTATTGAAATTATAGAATAACAGCCTACATTATCTATAATATGTGATGAAACGAAAAATAAGCCTAAAGGGCGATAAGGCAGATGTGACTTAGATAAGAATTTTATCTAAATTAAAATCTTCCTGGAAGAAAACTTAAGAAATCTTGATGTGTTGATTATAAAAACGTCGAGTAATATCAAATTGAATTCATTATAGTATTAAGAGCAGTGACAATATTTCTTTGGACCGTCACCATGGAGACGCCTGTTTTGTTATTAATCCAAATCTGCTTGATACAGGTGGGTAATCATATTTTTTATAGAATTTCAGTCTTAATAGCTTCATACATAACTATCGGGATGTTTTCAAAGCTATACGTATAGTTTAACTACAAAGATGGCATTAGAACACGACGAAAAATTTTGGATTTTTTTTATTCTTATACTACGCCAAAAAGTCTTGTGTGTGGGTCGGTCGGTTGGATGGGCACGAATGGGTCGGTTCGACTGATACCACCTCCTCACAGAAAATCGGCGTGAAACAACCATAGTGTTGCGTTTCGCCGATCATCGTGATCGACCGAGATGTCCAAACCTTAAATATTCGAAACCCTAGTCTCCTAAAGGCCGGCAACGCACTCGTAACGCCTTTCGTGTCGCGGATGTCCATGGGTGGCGCTATTTGCTTACCAACACATAATACAAATACTCGTTTGCTGTCCTAACACATAAATAACCTACATTTAAACGTCTTTGTTAAATAATTATATTCTGTTTACTTTCAGTACGCCCTCAGTCAAAGAATCAACGCTCAAACTATAACCAATGTCAACCAATTCAGAACTAACCCTCGCAACATCCAACTTCAAGGACAAATAACAACACCAGAGTCTACGGGACTGGATATGTCAGGAAAGATTCCAATCACACCCAACCAACAAATTAACCTTGGCACACATATAGTGCCAAACAGTAACGATAATCTGCTAACAAATGTGGGTGCTTCCAAAACCGTCCTCCCTAGAACACCTTTGAATGAAGCTCGCACTCAATTAGAAAGTCAAATTACAACTCAGGGTACTGGCCTTGCCAAGGATACACTAGCAAAGATTCCAGCGGTACCGAAAACCCCAATCAACCCTTACAAACCCTTATTGGCAAACAACAATGCTTTCATGAATCCAAGCATGGCAAACATGGGCTTGGGCATTGGCGTAGCGAGACAGGCTATAAACGGAGCTGGCATGCCAGGCCAAACGTTTAACGGAGCTGGTGTGCCAAGCCAAACGTACAACGGAGCTGGGGTGCCAAACATGGCGTATGGCGGAGCTGGCACTGGTGACGTAGGTGTCACTGGCGAGTTGCCAGTAAATGGCGTGACTTCAGTAAAAGGTCAAGTGCCATTGACTGGCAAAGTTTCGTTTAATGGCAATGTGCCGTGTGGTGGTGTTGTCACAATAAGTGGTTCCAGTGGCACGACTGGTAATAAGGTGCCATATGCACAAGGGCCATATGGCAACAAGATCTATGGATACTAAAACAGTTTAATTTATGTTGGTGTAATATTTATTTATTAAATATTTATTTGTAATTTTAATAAAAACATCTAATAATTATTTATTATTTAGTTTTATTGGTACAGCGATAGAAGAAAACCTATCTAACATCATCCTCTGTCTTCTCTCATTAATAATCCTTCTCCCTGTCCTCAATCCTCAAATCCCCCATCCTTAAATCCACAAGAGGCCGGCGAAGCACTTGTAGTAACTCCTTTGGTATAACGAGTGTCCATGGGCGCCGCTAGTTGCTTACCATCAGGTTATCCATTTACTCGTTTGCCGATGAGCGGTCAGTAACGCTCTATGATTAGGTATTTATTTATTTAACACTTTATTTACGTAAAAAAATATACAAAGGCCGACTTAATGCCCGAAGGCATTCTCTACCAGTCAACCTCAAGGGTGATGCAGAGAAGTGTTAAAAATAGGTTCTAAACAAGCACACAAGTAATTAAAAAGCATAGGTATATAAGGCAACTTCTACATATACAAATACTCATATAACATATTTAATAAAACTATTAAATATGGGAAGAATAGATTACGAATATATACAAGAAACAAAACAACAATACACTAATGAATTGAATCTGTCAGTTTCTCAAGAACCTTGAACCTTTAAAACTGCGATGTCCATCCCGCTTAACAAGCATGGAAATTATGGCGAACTCTCTTATGGCTCGTGGTCTAGCTATGAACTGACATGGGCAATAAAAATGTTTTATAAGTTAAATATAATACATGATGCCGTCAACTGGTTAATGCCAGCTCCACACGTTGGGCCTGACGTTGACCCTTACGCTTGTCCAAACATTTTGTGAAACGTACACATACACTATTCATTTCCTATGTTCAGTTACTATGCATGACCTACGCACTCGAAGCGTGTTGCAACAGGACTGAACTCGGGGCCAATTTGAGGCCAGGTCACGAATGCTGGCACATATTCCTTTGATAAAACCAACAATCGCCGGTCAATTACCAACGGTCGCCCCAACGTTGGAGCCAATGATATTTTCTAGATAAACACGTTGGACGAATGGCAACTCTGTAACAACTTAAATCCTGGTTTGTGTACAAATAGAATAAGATCATTTTGTAAATGGAAAAAAAATGTAATAAAATTAATCAGATTAGCCTAGATTGCAATACAATTTGAGTAGCTGTTTAACATTTGCGATAACAATACGGCTTCCAGTACTAACCTCTTTTTTTTTGCGGCATTGCGAAAAATGCTTTTACGCATACCCTTCCCGTCGGGGGACAGGAGAGGGTTATTTGGGGCTCCCTGGTAAAGTCGTTCCCGGTATATCCACTAAAAAACCCAGTGGTACTCCAGCATCGCCTGAGTTGAGGGTGTCTGGGAATCCATGTCGTCCAGTCCCCCACCGGCGACTTCCACACCTTACGGCAGGCTCCTCAATTCCACCCCTAGTGGGGAGGACCCTTTAAGAGCACGGTTGATTTGCGCTCCCCGCTTGTCGCCCGCTGATCACACCCTGGAGCAGGTGACGACGGACGTTGTGTCCGCCGTCTTCGTCCGCCCCTTCTTTGCTGGCGGAGCGGCGCTGCGAGAGAGTCTTCTTCCCGCATGCGCTCCGCCGCCTCCTTCTGTGACATGACTTACAGTACTAATTTAACCTAACCTTCCAATCTGGTAGTAACACGGTTTTCATGATGATCTTCTTGTAGTTCAACTTACAGCCTGTATCATTTAGCCATTCAATCAAACGACTTGTCAATCAGGCCGTTTTTTAGATGGCTAATTCAACTATTAGGCTACGGCATACATATAAGTTACCATTCTTAATTATTTAGAAGAGATGTCAGAAAAAAGGACATCATTCTCCTATGCAATGAGTGTATTTATAAACATACAATTTCACATATAAATTACATTTAGTATCAAAAAAACAATTTCTGGATAACACATAGATTTGTTGCGAGCGGGAATCGGGACCGTTTTTTTTTTTGTGAGAGGAAACCCATCAATTGACTTCTCCCTCCCAGGGCCGGGCAGGAGGGAGTGTCAGACTCTTACTGACTAAAAAACCCCTTGTTCCTTCTCCTGCTTTGGGCCGAGGTCGCGGTGCCGGGTATGGCTATATTAGGTATATTTATGGACTTGTACACATGGTAACGATTAGAATACACTCCCCTGCCCAATTTTAATACATATGGATAAACAGGCAGCGGGTGACTGGCAAACTCAATTAATGGGCCCCCGGAAACGGCCGCTAGCATGTAGCGAATGGGGCAACATACGTTGAGCTGCTTGGGGAAGGAGAGGCATCCTACGGCTATCAAAGCAATTCCGGAAGTACGGTCAAGGCCGATGTTGTAATCCTCAAAAAAAAAAGATTGTTTTATTAATTAGGTAACCTATTATCAGAAAAATGTTTTTCAATATTTCAGATAACAGTTATCGTTATAACGAAACAACTGATTTCTTTAACTGTTATTACGAATTCGTTTTTGTAATAGTTTAGTATATAATGGTGGAGTTTCAATTCAAAATCATTCAGTTCTTAGATTCTGATTTAACCTCATTCAAAATGGCCTTCAAACTTTTCTTTTTGATCTGCTCTTCAGCTTTGTTGGTCCAGGTAAGTTATTAGTAGAATCCTCATAAATTTTCCACCATAATACAACTACATAATTATAGCATTTTATAAAAATCATCATCGTCATCATTATCAGACTGATTTCGTCCACTGCTGGACATAGACCTCTCCAATAGCACACCACTGAGCTTGATATTTAGCTCTTCTCATCTAACCGATGCCAGCCACCTTGCATATATCGTCAGTCCACCTGGCTGGACAAAATATGTCGTCAAAAATGTTGATTGGCAAATTTGTCACAGTGGCTATCCTGCGATGTGTGATTGGTATGAGACCTGCACGGCACAGCTGTTTGTGTGATCCACATATTGTTGTTTCGGATCTGGGAGTCATGTGTTTGTGCACCCACGATGTAGGAGAAAATCCAATTGCTAGGCAACGTCTTTTCATATAGAAAATCCTCAAATCCAAGTTGACTTTGGATTATGCTCGACCACTTGAGTATTGCGAGTTTAATTCACTGTTGCCAAGTCATTCCAATATTCGTCAGTATTTGATGATAACTAGATTATTAAAATCTCAACAATTTCTTTCTTCTTTCCAGACTATTTCTGCCCAAAGCATCGGTGCTGTCAACTGCTTAGCAGCCGAAGAACTGGCATTAGCTGGCAACGCTTTAGCCTACGGAGCTGGAAGACCAGTTGGTCTGGCCTACCCAGGCAGCAATGCCTATGGGCTATCAGGCAACTCTTTCGTCCCAAGTAACGGTGGTGGATTTGCTGTGAGCAGCTTCTCCCCGATTGCACCTACCGGTATCACTGTGATCTCTGAGAACGCGATTGAAGGCGCTCTAGCCGTAAATGGAGAGCTGCCGTTCTTGGGAGCTGTTGCTGTAGAGGGTGCCCTGCCAAGCGCCGGTGCTGGTGGTATTAACTATGGCTGCGGTAGTGGTGCCGTTGGTATTGTAAGCGAAGGAGTCGCCCCAGTAGCTCCTGCTGGTCCATACGGTGTAGCTCCTGGCAATAGAGCCTATGGACCTTCTCTGCCTGGCTATGGACCTGGTCTGGCAAGAGCCGGTCCTGGCTGCGCGGGAGTATTTTAGATTTAATTTGCTTTAGTGTTGTTGTTTGTTTTAATTATATTGAAGTTAATTATTTGATTTTTGTTGTATTATTTCGCTGATCATCGTCATCATCATCATGAGTCTATGAGTACCCACTGATGAGCAAAGTTCTCTTCTTACACGGAGAAGGTTTCAAACTCATAATTAGAAATTAAAAGTCCATCTTTCATCTCGAGGTTCTCCTTCATCGTATATCAGTTTTATTTGAATTATCATAGAAAGTGCATATAGGTCGGAAAAAGTCACATTGGTCCTTGCCAGGTTTCAAAACCGCACCCTCATGTATGAGAAGCGCCCGCTTCTATTAACGTACGAACAACCACTCATTGATGGCATGGCTTAAATCGGCCGGGGTAGCGGGGTAAGCGCATTGAGGCACCGCGACTAGTGCAGGAATTCGGCCCAGAGCAGGAGAAGGAACGGAGGGGGGTTTAGTCAGTATGAGCCTGACACTCTCCTGCCCGGCCTTGCAGGCCCGGGCGGGAGAACTCATTTGATGATTTTCCCTTCACAAAAAAAACATGGCTTAAATATTGGTTTTGATGAATAAGATTATTGGACCACTACAAATATCTCCTATCCTAACTTACTTTTTTAAAATTGGTTATTTTTTTCAATTATCAAAAAAAAAATTATACTTCCACATGTTGGTGACATATGAACCTTAGCTCTTGTTTCTTGGACAAATTTCAAGCTATAGTATGTTTAAAAAACTTCAGCTTACACATAGTTCTCTTCACAGCTTGATAGCTTGTGCAATAAACTTTCTCCAGGATAAGAATAAATATTCAACCGGAGTCTCGGGTGCAAGGATAATGATTCACCACGGCCTTGGCCCGGGCAGGAAAGCCCACGAACTGGGTGGTTTTTAGTCAGAAAATTCTGACACTCCCTCTTGCTTGATCAATTCAATGGATGATTTTAACACAAAAAAGACTATAGAAGGAGATTCCGCAATACTCTATAAAAGTAGTTTAAGGGAATGATGTTCAATACTGCTATTATATCAAACTAGCTTTTGTCCGCGACTTTGTTCGCGTGGAATAGCGACTTCCTGCAGATTTTTGGTTAAAAAACTATCCTGTGTCCTTTCTCGAGTTCCAAACTATGTCTGTTCCACATTACACACAAATAGGTTCAGGCGTTTAGGCGTGAAGAAAAGACAGACACACAGAGTTACTTTCGCATTTAAAGTATTAGTTTGGATATTGCTATTTCCAGTTAGTTACCAACATAAGCCAATAAAAGTACACTGTTCATGAAAGGACTTTTTAAAGGGAGAAGAAATGAGAATTAATATCCACGCTTAAAAGTTTCCAATTTTGGAAATTATAAGTCCAGAGCGCCCACTAGGAAGAGAACTATCTAGAAAGAGGGATGGAGCTATGAAAGGTGTATAGCTCCATCCCTCTTGCTCGCCCAGAAGATTCACGTTTTAACACTTCATGGTAATCCCACAGGTTTCATCACGAAGTATAAGGAATATATATATATATATAAGGAATATGAAGTTAGTCAACGAGCTTTTAGCACTGAAACTTCACGCGGGGTCAAAATGAAGAAATCGCCTATTTCTCACTCAAGATTCACTATGACGTTATTATGGAATAAGTCAGCAAGCGAGCAGACTAACCTGATGAGTACCTGATAGTAAGCAATCAGCGCCGGACTTAAGGACATTAGTAAGGTTATTAGGGATTTGAGGATTAGGGATTGAGAATGAGGAGGGGAAGATTGGCCTCCTGTCACACCACACAATATAATCCAAGCGTTAAATTATGAGGCCTTGCGATCATTCTGATTGAGCCAATCAATTCACGCATGAGATCATGGCTCTCTCACAATTAGCTGTGACATTTGATGTGAAAGAAGTACAAGAAGATAAAAAGGAAGAAGACAAATAAATGAACCGGTTACTACGCTGTGAATACTAATAGGTACTTTTTTTATGTAATAGCTCGGCATACGAGCAGACGGATTACCTGATGGTAAGCAATCAGCGCCGCCCATGGACACTCGCAACGGAGGACGTACGAGTGCGTTGCCGACCTTTTAGGGATTAGGGATTTGGAGACTCAGGGGTTGAGGAGGGATTGGGGGCGGGGAAGGATTGGGTCTCCGGTAACCAAATTAAAACCTCCTTGGTGGCCACCATAAACGGCTGGAACCGAACACAACACCGGGTCTTCTCAGTGAAACAACTCAGGATGGGTGTTTCGTCCAGTACAGCGTTGTATTTCGCCGTGTGAGTGAGGTTACCGGAGACCCAACCCTTCCCCTCTCCCAATCTCCAAATCCTCAAAAGGACGGAAACGCACTCATAATTCGCGTTGTTGCGGGTGTTCATGGGCGGCGCTGATTGCTTACAATCAGGTAATCCGTCGGCATGTTTACCGTACTATCGCAATAAAAATAATCTATAGCCAAAAGTGAATGTGTCAACATCTTTAGATATGCATATTATTATGTACAATTATGTTGAAAATATAACATGTATTACAAGGAACTAAAGTTTTATCACAAAAGCGTGCTTTTTAACTATCAGCAAATCAAAATGAAGTAATATTTAAATTTTATCTCTTTATAAAAAAATATCGTTCAATCATCCATCAATTATATTATTTACATAATAATTTCTTAAGAAATTACTAAGTTAGTATATAACAAGCTGGTATATAGAAATCACATCATTTAAAAATAGGCCCAGTGTTTGAAGTATATAAGTGACTAATATATTTTATAAATAATAAGTTAATTTGTTTCATTCATTTAAAAATGTTTTCTTTCATTATTTTGACTGCAGTCTCATGTTTAATTCAGGTACGTAAATATTTTTTTTTTATAATTTAAATACTTGGTTTTGTTACCGGCTTTGTTTGCGTTACTCGGATGAAAGCTCCTTCCTGTTCCTTTGACTGCACGGTTGGCGCAGTGGCTGGGCTGCCACGCAACTTGGTGTTGCGGGTTCGATACCCACACGGAACAACTCTTTGTGAGATCCACAAATTGTTGTTCCGGGTTCGGGTGTTATATGCATGTATAAGAAATTGCATGTTATATGGGTAAACGCACCCACAGTACAGGTAAAAAAAAGACGCTGTTGTTTAAAAAAAGTCTACAATCCATCTCTGTGTCTATTTTCATTACAATCCCTTTAGTCTTTTTCATGTAAAATAGGATTCATAATATTATTAGGACTTGAAATGGCTAAACCTAACGCCCGAAGTTTTTTTTTTGTATTTCATCAGTTTTTATTACAAACTGGGCTCGGCTGTAGTGTTAAAACGGCCTCTAGTGAGGTTGCAGGTGGCCCTCTTAAACCGTAACTTCAAATAGCTGGAAACGAAATCATAACATAACTTTTCTGGTGTTGGACTCCATATACACCCGTTTATTAGCGGCTCCGATTACTTACCATAGGATAATCTGAATGCTGGTTTAACCCCACCCCCCCCCCACTACGTTTAGGCAGGGCCTTATCTAACATATGTAAAAAATCCAATTTATTTAATTATTCTTATTCTTACAGAACACTCTCGGCCAAACTCTTGGAATAAACAAAGGATTTGGAATTAATGGACTCCCTCCCAACGGACTAGGGCTTTCCAATGGATTGGCCCCGAATGGATTTATTGGCAATGGTTTAGCGGCAATCGGACTGAACCCAAACAACTTTGGTGTAAACAATTTTGCCGCCAACAATTTGGCCGCAGCTAACCTCGCTGCCAATAACTTGGCTGCTGGAAACTGTGCTGGTAATAACTTGGCCAATGTGAATTTTCCCGGCAATAACTTGGGAAACGTAAATTTTGCTGCCAATAAATTTGCTGCAGCCAACAACTTCAATAATGCCAATATTGCCGCAAACAATTTAGCTGCCAATAATTTGGCAGCTAATAATTTCGCCGCTAATAATTTCGCCGCCAACAATTTCGCAGCCAATAACTTGGCAATGAATAACATAGCTGCCAATAACTTGGCCAACAATTTCCAACTTAACAATAACTTAGCCTACAATAGCCTTGGCAATAACATGGCAGGTTTAGCGGGCGTGCCAAACGCTGTCAATGCTGGCTATGGTGATATCGCCGTTGTTGGCGAATTGCCAGTTGGTGGCAACACTGCCGTAACTGGCAACGTGCCAGTGATTGGCTATGTGACTTTCGAAGGTACTCTGCCAGCCGGAGGTCTAGTCAGTGTTGCCACTAACAATAATTGTGGTTGCGTTTAACCTCTCTAGATTTTAATAGCTACTTAAAGAGTAATTATTTGTAAAGTCATTATTTTTAAATATTGTTATTGTGTGTGAACTTATTTATTGATGTAATAAATGGAATTTGAAGCATTCAATTTTGGTTTTTCTTTTATTGGACTATTTTAAAACATCTTCTAAAGTATTACCTAATATATGTTAGTAATTAATCGAGTGCAATTTGTAATATACTTTTTGAAATAAATAATTTTCGATTTGGGACTTCCAAATCGAAAATTATTTATTTCATTTTGGCCAACACAAGGCACTTGATTGTCAAACAAAATGTCTAAACATAAAAACATTTAGTCTGTCAGTCATACCAATGAAACTATTTACTCATTCCAAAGTGTTGATAATCTCTACGGTTACTCTTTTTAAACAGTTTTAATTATTCTTTTTAATTGTTGATTTAATTGGGGGTAATTTTTTTTTTCCATCCTTTTTGAGTGGCGAATATCTTAAAGGTCGTCGGGTGGCAGTCGGGTATCAGGCTTTAACTGACTTTAAAACTATTTCATATCTTTACCCGGGGCGACGTCACATTATTGTGCTTACACCCGCAATCAACTGGAAGCTGTCCTCCCTATAATTTTATTATAATAAGTAACAGGAAAATCCTAAAATTCTTACGGTCGAACACAATGATATTATATGTAAAAAGGTGTAGATAGGTTACAAGCGCTCAGCAAGTGATACATTAAAATGTGGCTAACTAGCCATCTTTTTCATATTTGTCTCTTTTTCACTCGCGATTATTGAATCATACCATCTCACTTTAAGGTGTATCATACGATTTATTCATGTGTGCATAAGTGTGCCGTCTTTGAAAATTGATTGTTGTTTATGTAACCTATCTATACCATTTTACTTATTCTATCATCAGTCGAACTTGTATATTTTTTATCGTGACTGAAGCTACTGAAGGCCTAATCTTAATCCCCAATCCCAAATCCTTAAAAGAGTGGCAACGCAACCCACTGGCGTTGTGTCTCATTACTGAAGGTACTGGAGGTCCAATCCGTCTAATCCCCAATGATGATACTTTTGCCCAAGGAGGACGCCACGTAGCCGACGGTGTTATCCACCAGCTCGTTTGCTGGACTTTGTAATAAAACAATCTGAAACATTGAACTATACCTCACACTTACTTGTCAGTCACTTTTGTTTCTCCTCAAACAAAGCAGTCAGTATAGAATCGAACAAAAAACCAAATAATACAACAACAAAATATATTCTTAAAAACATTTAATTCATAAATAAATAAATTAATATACAAAAAAAAAAACTAAACAGCTACCGGAGCTCCACAACCATAATTGACTGTAGATTTGCCATCCGATGGCACATTGCCATTAATAGTCACCGTGCCATAAAGTGGCATTCTGCCGGACACGGCCACATTGCCATTCACTTGTAAGTTATCTGCCATAATTTCTAAACCGATTGGCTGGTTGCCAAGCGATTTGCCAGACACTGTGACAGGGATGGGAGAGTCTCCAAAGTTATATGATACCCTGTTTGTTTGGCTATTAGCAATGTTGGTAATGGAACTGCCAACATTTGCCAATAGACTACCTCCTATAAATTCGTTTGGCAATATGGTACTTGTTAAAGAGTTAATATTAGCCAACGTATTGGCAAATGTATTTGTGTTGGCGATGTTGTTTGTGTGGTACGTTAGGCCAGGTTTTGTAGCCAATAGTGTATTTTGAAATTGGTTATTGGCTTGGTGTAATTGATTCGTTGAGTAAGGTCCAGTATTAAATGCGTTGAACGGTCGGTTTATTAAGCCAGGTTGGAATACTTGTGCCGAACTGAACTGTAAAGAAATAAATGTTTTTATTTATATTACCTACCAGAATCAAGATGCAATTTTGATTACAAATATGAATTACTTATAGTACAAGAAAATAATTCACAATCACACAACTCATCATCAATCTATAAGTGCACACGACTGAGCAAAGGCCTCTTCTCACACGGAGAAGGTTTGAGCATTTATCACCAAGCTTGCTCAAGAGTGATTGGTGATTTCAAATTTATAATTTGATATTATAAGTCCAGGTTTCCTCACGATGCATGGCTTGAAGTACACGTAACTCGGAAAAAGTCACATTATTACTTGCCAGCTTTGGAACTCGCACCCTGCTTGAAGAGCGAGCGCCTTAACATCCGAGCCTCCAGACAGACGAATAAAGTTACTGTCTGTCTATTTAGTATTATCTGATGCATAACTAAAAAACTTCTAAAGTTGTATAATATTAGAACCTAATTGAGCCAAAACTACTAACAAAATATTGAATACTCGAATAAATTAACAAAAACAAAAACAAAATAAAAAAAATATTACCTGAACAACAACCATGAAAAACAAACAATACCACCCAAGCATTTTTGTTTCCGAAAAAAACACACAGTGAAACACCGCAAAAATACAACAGAGCCGTTTAAAAAACTGCAAGGCTTTGCGAAAATAAACGTTAGAGCAAGTAATTTTCTGCACGACTAACGTAAAAATGTTGAAACAAAATTATCTTTAAGAAGAAATTTTATAGTAAAAATCACGGATGCATCGATAATTCAGAGGTACGTGCGTATTTAAAATAGATAAGACATGCATCAATGCCCATCATTGATAAGGAGAGATAGCTTTATTATATGTTTCTCTTTGTCACTCTTGGCACGCTTCTTCTGTTATTAAACTAAACACATAGGTACCTACAACTACTACAAAAGGTGCGGTCTTCATGTTTTATGCAAATAAAAGATTTGAATTGATTCAAAACAAAATACTTTAAAAAAAATCGAACTAGGAAATTAAACAAGCAATACTGTACCGACGTTAATACAGAAGATATCACAAATTCTAAATCATATACGATAGTATATAGTAATGATTAGCGAGATATAAAATCCCAACGACTGACTATGGGGTGGAAGCCCGCCAGGCATGATCTCATCGCCTGGACGGAGAATACCCCAATCAATTTTACAAACTTAGGGTATTTTACTCTCTCTTTCAAAAAATGTAAATAGGAGCTTGTAAAGAAAATGTATGATAAATAGTCAGAAACAAAATTTCTAATATGTAACCTAAGTAGTGTCAGCTAGAAAAGTATAAACATTAAGTCCCAGCTACACGCCCTCGCTTCATATGGGTTCAGTAATAATAATCTATTAAATGCATCTTGCATTTAATAGTGGAGAAGTCTTTTCTCCTCAGTAACTCTTTCTCTTCATTAACTATATCTGTTGAAAACATCCGTTGCATAGTTTTTTAAAGTTTGAAGCATTACATAGGGATATAGGGATAGACAAAGCAACAAAACTATGTTTTATACTATGCAGTATTAATATCATTTAATAAATTATTTCAAAAGTGTGATTACTCTTTGTTACGATGTATCACATATTATTCTGTAACTAACTTACTTTAAAAGAGAACTCTCTCTATTATGTACTTTAAAAATTAGCACTAATCTTAATTCTGCCAGAGACTGGCACTTTTCCACCAAACACTACAGGTTCAGACTCATCATCGTTTTCATTACACTGTAAATTACGAACGTCGATAAAACTCTCTTCTGCCAAAGCCATTATGATTGGCCAAAGTTTGTCTGGCATGGTGATTTTCGACTCTGGTATTGGCATATCGGATATTTTACTCTTTTTAATAAATGATGGTAAGATGACTTCTGGCAATGTAGTGATTTTTGGCAATTTGACGTTTGGCAATAGTGAGTCGAATGGCCATTCTGAGTCCGGTAATGTTGGTTCGGCAGTCACAACCACTGGTGTAGATGGCGTGGAACAGGAAGTTACTTCTGCAAAAAAAAAATGCGAAATGTTAATTACACAACATCATGCTTGTGGTATAAGAAGGCAAACGAGCGGACGGATGACCCGATGGTAAGCAATTCGCAAAGTCCGTGGACTTTTGTAGTGCTATAGAAGAGTTACAAGTACTTCTAAGGGGCCGAAGGATGGCTCTTCCACATATCACATCACATGTATAATATGACTATTAAAATCTCCTCGTGAATTTTAATCATTGCTAAAATGTATTATTTTTTCGAGGAAGAACATCATCAAATATCTTGCTGATCCAGGGTGGGGCGACAGAAAGTGTCACACTCTTAATATCCTCCTCTTACTCTTCTCTCGTACCCGATTTTTTACAAATGTGGTCCCTGGAGGGAATGTCGCGCGTTCGATAGGGATGGGTCCTTTGGAAGGGCGTCGCGACGTCTCTTGCCAGTTCCACTCG
This sequence comes from Spodoptera exigua, assembly GCA_902829305.4. Lineage (NCBI taxonomy): Eukaryota > Metazoa > Arthropoda > Insecta > Lepidoptera > Noctuidae > Spodoptera > Spodoptera exigua. The sequence goes on along the minus strand of LR824628.2, from coordinate 2,050,036 downwards.
CCCCGATAACTGGGGTGGAGGACGACCCTGCCCATCAAATAAAGCTCGACTACGCAGTGGAGGTAAGGAGGCACCCGTCTTACCGAGCTGATACATCGCCACGACGACCCGCACACTAGCCACTGCAGCCCCCATGATGCAGCAAAACATGCTAATACTGCTGCTCAACCCATGAACTAAACATAGGTATATTACAGGTGTCCATGACTGACGCCGATTGCTTACCATCAAGTCAACTCATTTGTCGTCCTATGACACAAAAAGGATGTCACAAGAAAGACAAGCTCTTTAACAGAATCTTGCGTTATTTGAAAGTTAAACGATGACGGCACGAATGGGTCGGCTCGACCGGAGTGATACCACGGCCTCACAGAAAACCGACGTAAAACTGCCACAGCGATAACGCGGTTTCGCCGTGTGAGTAAGGTCACCGTAGGCCCAATCCTATACCCCTCCCCCAATTCCAAAATCTCCAAATCCCTAATCCCCAAAAGGTCGGCGACGCACTCGTAACTTCTTCGTTGTTGCTTATGTCCATAAGCGGCGCTAATTGCTTACCATCAGGTAAACCATCTGCTCTTTTGCGGTCTTATTAAAGAAAAGAAAAAAACATAATACTCACTATTGTATCCATCGTTTCCAAAATCTGCTCTGATGCTGACCCCTCCCCTACCTTCGACTTGCCCTCCAAAATAAACAGGCCCAGTTGTCCGAGGATACGAAGACCAAAGATTACCCATCATGATGCTTTGGTAGTACCAAGGGTCAAATAGATATGGGTTCTGGTAATGAGGTACAGGAATGACTTCTATGTCCTGAAAAAAAAATGCGAAAAAGTGACATTGGTGACTGATTGGAGTTTTCTAATGCAACAAAAAAGATTCAGAACTTCACGCCTTAAGATCTCCAGGTTAGAGAGAGTTCGCTACGAATAGCTACGGCGCGAAACAACCAAAACGTTGAGTTTCGCCGTGTGAATGGGTTAGCTGGGGGCCCAACCGATCCCTTCCCAATCCCTAAATCTACAAAACGCTAATCCCCAAGTTGATGATGGTTCGGATTACTTGATGGTAAGCAATCAGCGCCGCACATGAATACTTATAATTCCACAGGATTTACAACAAGTGCGTCGCCGACTTTTTGTGGGGATTTAGGAATTTATGGTGATTGAGGGTTGAGAGAAGGATTGGGCCTCTGCTTACTTCATCCACACGATGAAAACACAACGTAAGTATTGGTTTACGCCGGTATTCTGTGAGACCGTGGTATCACTTCGGTCAAGCCAGCTGATTCATAATAAGAATTTTATTTGAACTAAAGATAGTTAAAAAAATCTAATAATCAATCGTAATAGGAACTGCCTTATATGTCGTGGTGGCCCGCAGGTTAAGAAGCCCTAATCATTCATGATTGTGTGGGTTCAAAACCTGGCAAGTATCGATGTGGCTTTTTCCGAGTTATATATACTTTCTATGATTATTTAGACACCACTGACATACGGTGAAGTAAAGTATCGTGAGAAAACCTGGACTTATAATTTTTATTTATAAGTTTGAAATCGCCAACCCGCACTGAGCAAGCGTGATGATTAATGCTCTAACCTTCTCCGTATGAGAAGAGGCCTTTGCTCAGCAGTGGGGAATTATAGGCTGATGATGATGATGATGCATAGAAACTGCAATACTTCTAATTATAAGTTTGAAATCCGCCTTGAGCAAGCGTGGTGATTAATGCTCTAACCTTCTCGAATCGAAATATTCAAAGCCACCAAATCTTACCATTGCCGCCAAATTAGGTAATTCATCAACTGGTATATATGCCATGATGTAGTCTTTCGCAGGGCTGGAATGGATCTTCTAGAAGAATAATAAATAATACATGGTTTATTATTGGATTTTTAATCAAATCATACCTATCTTCTAGACTGCCTGGTTGGTGCGGTTGCCGGCAACTGGCTTCCGTGCAACGTGTCGCGGGTTCGATTCCCGCACGGAACAACTCTTTGTGTGATCGACAAATTGTTGTTCTGGGTCTGGGTGTTGTGTGCATGTGAAATTGTATGTTTATAACCGCACCCACGACACAGGAGAAAATCCTAGTGTGGGGCAAAAGAAAAGAACAAAGAAAAAAAGAAAGAATCTTCGAAGGAGTTAAGTGGTGTACGAATCCATTATTTTATGAGATAGGGCGGTAAACAAATATGTTACATGCATGTTACAAAAAAAAAGCCATGAGTATAAATGTGGATGGATGGAGAGAGAGAGGGAGACCAAAGAAAATATGGATGGATTGTGTGAGAAATGATATGGAAGACAGAGGAGTTAGCGATAGCGTGACGGGTGACAGGACAGAATGGAAGAAAAAAACATATTGCGCCGACCCCAAATAAAACGGGACAAGGGCAGGAAGATGATGATGGTGGTAAACAGATAAAAGAGACATTTGATGGAAAGCAAACTTATCTGCGTGTAGAAATTGAGGATCACGGTGAATCATAACACGGCCGATGTTCTTTGCAATGTTTACGTAAATGTATTATAATCATTTACTATATCTCATGATAGTTACATTTGAAAAAAGACTTCTAAGACTTATTCTCCTTGACAGTTGTATTTTTAATTCAATCAACGCTTATTATTTGCGTAAATACACTTAACTACATAATATGTAAATCTGGAACGTAGGTATATTTTTATGCTAGGTACTTACTTTCCCTAGCAAAAAAGTTAACAGATCGTCTGACAGAAAACTGACATTGTAAATTGTAACGAGGATTCCGGCAACTGCGACCACAAAAACTCGGACCGCGGGCCCAGTAGCATGATCCATAAAATTTTTTTTCCGGCGACTCGGATGACTCAAAAATGATACCTAACTAAAATATAAAAATGTACAGTAAACCGGCAAAGATTTTGAAGAAAGCCCTTTTTTATTTATTTTAAAAACATCGTTTATTTTTAAATTATCTGTGAGTGGTCCCAGTCGTCGGAAGAAAATTTATTAAAATTTTATAGTTTCGGCTACTGGCACCGCGGTCCGAGTATTTGTGGTCCCAGTCATCGGAAACCTCATTGTAACCAACACCTATTTCCGTCTTTAAGTGGTGTAGATAACACCAAAGTTACACTCAGAGAGTTCAAAATTGAATGCACTTTAACTACACCTCTAAGCACCTATTCAAGGAAAAAATATAATACTTGCCTTTACGATAATGAGTAAAAAAATCAAATTGACAATGAAAATCATTTCTTATGTACACACAGACACAATTGCACAAACCTTATTTTACTTACGTGACCCATTTTTATATGAATATGTTTAAAATTATCAAAAACTAATTAATTTTGTTAGTAAAGAACAATTAATATTACCTACTTATAAAGAAAAATGTATGAGTTGTATGTTTGTTGACAGTATTTTTTTTATGTGATAGGTCGGAAAACAAGCAGATGGATTACCTGATGGTAAGCAATCAGCGCCGCCCATGGACTCCCGCAGCGAAGGAGTTACGAGTGCGTTGCCGACCTTTTAGGGATTAGGGTTTTGGAGATTAACTGATTGTGGTGTGATCGGGGGAGGGGAAAGATTGCGCCTCCGGTAACCTCACTCACACGGCGAAACAACACAACGCTGTGGTTATTTCACGCTGGTGAGGCCGTGGTATCACTCCGGTCGAGCCGACCCATTCGTGCCGAAGCTCCCACATCTTCGACGGCTATTATATTAGACTTTGCTGCGCTTTTCGACTACCAGTTATCTGCGTTCTGACAGTTTGAGCTGTAGCGCGACCCACCCAAATGTTTTTTTGATCGGTATTGTTCGTCGGACAACTCAGCAGCTCTAGCTATACTGGTTGCAAACTGGCACTTGCGTGCCTTTTTTTGTCAGGGGAAAATCATCCAATGACTTCTCCCGCCCAGGGTAAGGCGAGAGAGAGTGTCAGACTCTTACTGACTAAAAACCCCCCGTTCCTTCTCCTGCTCTGGGCCGAGGTCACGGTGCCTCATTGCGCTTACCCTGCAGCCCCGGCTGACACTTGCCTTGCCTGTCTTCAGAACTGGTCCACTTAAACTGGTGTGGTTCTTGCCTCAGAAGACCACTACAGAATGAACTTGCACGGTTCTCTCACACCTCGGCCCAGAGCAGGAGAAGGAACAGGGAGGTTTTTAGTCAGTAAGAGTCTGACACTCCCTCCCGCTCGGCCCTGGGCGGGAGAAGACATTTGATGATTTTCCCCTCACAACAATAAAGGTTCTCTCACTATATATTATTTTTACTTGAAACGAGACTGACCTCTGGGTTTGTTTCGGCATTTCTACTCTGAGTAGTCAGATAGGAAATGCCAGCTTCATCTAGTTTTTCACATATAAATTGACGTGTAAAAGTGCCGTTTTATGGCCTATTTGCAAAAATAAATCCATTGTTTCGTTGTTTCATTATAATGTGAGTATTGTAACAAGTTCATCAGCAATCATTAGGACGGTTAGGTCTTCCGTAAAGTCTACTATCATAGCAGACCATGCAAGCGTTCTTTCGCATCAGTTTCCAGCTGTGGCGTAACTGCGTTCAATCTGATCTATTCGTACAGAACCATTAAAACCGTGTCATTAAAATGTTCGACAGCCATAGACATTACACACATTACACCTAACAAGATGTTTTACGGAATCAATTATAACTTATGTCTTTGGCATTTTTTATTAAAACATTGTGTCAACCCTAGATCTCACCTGTATTGTAGGTGACATTAAAAACTCCCAAACCACAGAGCAATTTTGACTTTTTGAGACTTGGGGATTTAGGGATTATGGTCGAGTGATGTGGGGGAGGATTGTGTCTCTGGTAACCTTATTCCTACGACAAAACATTAGCGTTATTTCACGGCTGTTTCTTGTAAGGCCGTGGAATCACTCCGGTCCAGCCGACCCATGCGTTCCGAAGCAGGACTTTTCAATAATTATAAGTGAAACCATGTGATAGTATATTACTTATTTCATAAGCAAAACGTGACAATATTTTAATAGGAAGTATGCGTTACGAAATATTGATTAACATAATTAATAAACCTATCCTTTGTAGTTTTAATAGCCTCAATGTAATGAGAAAAGGTATGGTGACTCAGTCAATATAAATATTATATGTTTTCCGTAATAAATTTAGTTAAAAGTATCTAAAAATTATAAAACTCTTCACGAAGATCGATTTAATATCAATCTAAGTTTTATTTATTTTGAAGTAATTTAAGTGAATTAAGTATTATATTCTAAACTAGCTACTCTCGCGCGGTTTCACCCGCTGCTCGGCTCCATTTAATTGTAGCTCGATGTTTTATAGCCTATAGCAGTCAGAAATATTGTAGCTACCTATTGGTGAAAGAATTTTAGAAATCCGAGCAGCGGTCCCAAAGGTACCCGCTAAAGAGGTAAAATTTGTAAGTTTGTACATACAACTCTCGTACAGTATGCATAGAAATATTTATATCGCTTTTATTAGATATTTCGAAAAAATCTATGAATATGACAAATTTTCATCATCCCTCATTTTGTTCATGACAACTATACAAATTCGTATTGTGACAAAATAAACACGACAGTTTTCATTTCGTTTGATCAGCATTTTTTTGAGCGAGAATAATCTTTAAATGACTTCTCACGACCAAGGCTAGGAAAGAGGGACTGAGAGACTCTTAATGACTAAAAACCGCCCTGTTCTTTCTCCTGCTCCGGGCAGCGACTGCAATAATGTACTTATTAACCTTGCACCCACGACCCCAAAAGACAATATCACACGGTGTGCTCAGGCAATACCCTATCCAAGTACTGACCGCGTCCCAAGTTACTTAATTTCGAGGAACGAAGGAGAACCGGTGTTTCCAATATGGTATAATTGTTAACTCCTTTTGCCCAGCTCAACTTTACAAAGAATCATCATACATCATCATCAGCCAATAAGTGGCCTCTGCTGAGCTAAGGCCTCTTCTCACATAGAGAAGGTTTGAGCATTAATCACGCCGCTTGCTCAAGGCGGATTGTTGATTTCTAACTTATAAATTATAAGTCTAGGTTTCCTCAAGATGTTTTCCTTTAGCGTATGTACATATAACTCGAAAAAAGTTACATTAGTACTTGCCAGGTTTCGAACCGGCACCTCATGCATGAAAAGCGGGTGCCTTAATATCTGGGCTACCATGACATTTTATTATATTACAAAGGATTAAAACAAATAAAAACCAATTGAAGTACAAAATTTTATTTACATTTTGTAAAAAAATATAGGTATAATAAGACCTACTTACAAGGGCTATTTAATACTGTTACTGTCTCCGTAATGCCAGCCACTGGCAAGCCATTCAAAAATGGCAGATTCGGTAATCCTTCTATTTTCAAATTCTTTACAATTTCTTGTGCCAAATTCAAATTATTAGCTACAGAATCGGACTGGCATTGATTTACAAAATACATTTGATCGACTGGCATATTTCTGTTCAGAGGACATTGCAAATTATTAACAGCTGTCTGAGGATTGATTAATTGATAATTTTCATTTAAAATACCGCTGTTTATTACATTTTTTAAATAAGCCTCTATGGGATCAATTAATATAACATTATTTAAAACATCAGAAGGTACAAACGAATTTACTGGCATAACTAAAGGCTTGGCAACAGCAAGGGCACTGTTAAAAGGATCTATGACTTGCATTGGATTGGCAATTACATTATTTGTAGTTGACATGCCATTTCCTTTGGCAAAATGGATACAGTCGGTGGTCGTGGTTGGCAGAACATTGCTTATTGGTAAATTAGTATTTAAAAACCCGTCGTTAAAAGGTTGATATATGGGTAATGCATTAGCACTTCTGTCTGTGATTCCACTGTTGGTTTGATAGTTATTCGTGTTTGTTAGTTCTTCAGGTATTCTTTGAACTCTGCTAGGTATAATATTAGGAGCCGATAATGTGTTAAGATTATTGTTTGAATTCTGTATTGGCAAATTACTTTGGGGTATCCCGTTAAAATTTGTAACTCCATCAGCAAATTGAAAACCTGTTATTCGGAAGTTTTTTATGTTTGGCAGTAAAGTATTGATTGGCAAATTGCTTGATGGTAATATGTCATTATTTGGCACATTGATTTTTGGCAATGAGTTGCTATTTGGAAAGTTGGTTATTGGCAGAACGTTGCCATTTGGTAATTTTTTTGGCAATAAATTAAAATCTGGTAAAGTGTTGGTGTTAGGCAAGTTACTTGATGGTAATATAGTAGTGAAAGGCAAATTATTTTGTGGTACTCCATTGTTGATTTGTGCCGGTAGAACATCACTTAGCTCTTTCTCAAACGTCGGTAGCAAATTTGGAACTTGATTACTATTTGGCAAGAAATTAGGAACTGGATTATTATTTGCGAAAACATTAGGAGTATTAGGTAAATTACTTAAGTTCTCAATAACATTAGAAGCTGGAATATTGTTGCCAGTAAATGGGCTATGATTGATGCCATTTACATTCGGTAGTAGTCTATTTTGAGGGTTAATATTTATATTCGAAAACGGTAAATTAAAAGGCAAAGACCTGCCATTATTGGGAATTCCATTGTTGAAGATATTCTTTGGCAATCCGTAGCCAGCTGGATGGCCGAATGGCATGCCATTCCCAAAACCGATTGGTAAGTTGCCATTTTTGTTCAAAGTAACTGGCGGGTTGTTAAATTGCCTTTTTGATCTGATGAGGTCTGCCAGTGGTATATATTGGAGGTTATTCAGGACATCTAGACTGGCGAGGTCTTGTCTCAAGACTTGAGCTGATATTATCTGTAATAGAATTAACAATTATTAGTAACCGTTTTTCAATTAGTTTTTTTTTAAGGATGGCAAATCATCAAATGATTGGCCAAGAGGCAGTATAAGAATTCTACTGACTAAAAACTATCACGTTTCAACTACCGTTTATTAACTAAGAACGATACCTATTTGTTTATTTATTAATTAATTATAAGTTAGGCTCACAGCTTATATATACAAAGTGCTTTGAAGTATTGGTTATAGGCAGTGGGTCATATACATTAGCCAGTTACGAGCTAACCAATATTATAAAAATTATGCGTTTATACAGTCAAAAAAATATAGAAATTAAAACTAGAACTAATTAAATTAATATAGGATAGACAACAGTGTTAATCATAGTAAAGTATTAACTAAATAAAATAAAATATATTGGATTTATTCGACATTTTTTAATGATAGCAATTAAATGAATTACTACCCTAAAAAAAGACGAAAAAAAGTTATTTTATTAAAATCTCTTGTACCTACTATATTTAAGTTACTACCGTAATCGAAGACCTTTAATGATTACTTGAATTATCCCAGTATTTGGGGGTGGAAAATCATCATCAAACTACTCCCCCCTTCCAGTGTCGGATAAGAGGGAGTGTCAGACTCTTACTGACTAAAAACTATCCCGTTGCTTCTCCTGATCGAGGCTGGGGCGGCGATACATTACTGCGTTTGATACGTACGACCAGATTTGGACAATTGCTAATTAAGATTTTGTTACCAGAAATTTATAAATTTCTGAATTTGGTAGTAAGCCGTATTTTTGCTGCACAGCGTGTCACGGATACGCTTTTAGCACGGATCAATTCATTGTTGTTATGTAAAGAATGTAATGTAAACACATTCATAAACACAGTCTCCAAGTGTGGGAGAGCCATGCTACGGCACGAATGGGTCAGCTCGACCGGAGTGATACCAGGGCCTCACAGAATACCGGCGTGAAACAACCCACAGCGTTGTGTTTCGCCGTGTGAGTAAATTACCGGAGGCCCAATCCCTCCCCTTCCCCTACCCCTTCCTGATCCTTATATCCGCAACCCCTATCCCCAAAAGGCCGGCAACGCACTCGTAACTCCTTTGGTGTTGCAGGTGTCCATGGGCGGCGCCGATTGCTTACCATCAGGTAATCCGTCTGCTCGTTTGCCGACTTATACCATAAAAAAACAGGTTCATTAACACACATAGTCAGACAAGGCAAATATAGAGAAGCAATTAAAAATAAAATAGTTACATACCTGAATAACACTATAATACAGAAAAACACTAAGCAAAATAACCATTTTCATATCAGTCCACACATAATTTTATTACAATCAATAAAATATATTTTAATTTACATTTATACTTTTATAGATAAAGTTATTATATCAATCCAAAGAGACGCGTCCTATCGCTAATGATAGAATTAACGGAATCAATAATTCTGAGATGAAAACGTGATGTTTATATACTTTCCAAGTTTTGATAATACGTAGCCTTATATAGCTTTCTGATTTTTTATATTTATACTGCGAGATGTAATCGTAATAAGGTATTATGAACTCGGCCCGGAACAAGAGCTAGATTTATTTATTTATTTATTATAAGGTAGGCTCAATGTATACAAAGTGGTTTAAAGTAATGATTATAGGCAGTAGGTCATATACATTAGCCAGTTACGAGCTAACCAACATTCTAAAAATTATGCGTTTATACAGTCAAAATATATAGAAATTAAAACTAGAACTAAGTAAATTAACATAGGTATTAATAAAATTAAAGTGTTAACTAAATAAAATTAAAATTAAAATTTGATATGGGCTACCATTTATAAATTTAGAATTATGCTACATGAATGTATATTGTAGATATTATTTTAGACATTTTAGATAGGAGGAGTATACAAAAATTCGATCGATATAGATCCAGAACGGGGTGGTTTGTAATCCTATTAATTTTTTCTATGGTTTATGTTGTAAACGAGCGGTTTTACGCAAGGGTAAGCAACTAATGCCGCCCAGGGACACTCGTACTATACCAAAGGATCTACTACAAGTGCGTTGCCGGCCTCTTATGGTTGTTAGGGACTTAAGGATAGGATTTGGTGCTTGAGAATGGGGGTAGGCCTGCAATAACCTGACTCACACGATAAAACACAACTCAAATAATAATTTTGTTTGATTTATTTCTATAATTTTCATGCTGGAATTGATCGAATAAATAAATAAAACGAAATATAATTAATTCAGGACATAATAATAATTTAATTCAAAATAAATAATTAGGTTTTACATAAACTTCACAACACAATAAATAAACAAAGAAAAAAACTACAAATTCCAAATTCAAACGTATCTGACGTTTGGTAGCCTGTCATTTCGAACTGTCAGCTGTCGCTTTGACGGACGGATGACGTTGTCAACCTTCTTATGACATTTGCAAGCGTTGGCAGCTTGCATTAAACTTTCTAAGGCAGTATTTTTCAATGCTTCTATCATGTAGATTGTTTTAGTTGGCATTTTCGTGCATTTTGGCGGCATTTTTTGTATCACAGTTGCAATTGTGTTTAGTTTTTCAACTATTGGCATGTTAGTTGAGTATGTTGATAGTAAGGTGTTTATCAACGGATGAGTGTTCGTTGCTTTTATCACTTGTGGTCCATATGGTAAAGGTTGCACTTTGTATTGGGCGTGCGCGTTCTGAAAATAAGGAAATAAATGTTGAATGCTTTTATTTGAGTTATAACATTATGGACAGATCTGCAGTTCTGCAAACGCTGAATACCAAATTTTAATAAATAAGTCGGGTGATAAGATTCGCCTTCGTGCTTAGGTAAAAAAATCAATTATGGTTTAAGAATTATAAATCTCAAAATCGAATACACAAACTAAGTAAAGTACTGAAAATCGGAGTCCCAGGTTAAAAAATTAATCCAAGACACGAACTCAAGTTTAAGTAAGAAAAAAAAATAGTTACTTACATTTATTAACAGCAACGCCGAAACAGCAACTAACCAAAACAAATTCATCACAGCGGCCATCTTTATTTTATACCACCCTTCCAAATTCAAAAATTAACGTTAAGTACTTATGCACTTTTATGAAGAGAAGAAATGAATTGGGATACTTGTCTTTTTGTCGTAAAAACAATGTTTCCTTTGATTTTTTTATTACTTTTTTGTAATTAGGTACCGACTAGGAGGCCTATTCTTAATTTTATGATATTAATAAATTCTCCTACTAAGTATTTATGTACGCCTACAGTTATCAATGCATAATCATTATCTTTATATTTAAGTAATAACTATGTTATATTACATAACACTGATATAATTTACGATAAGGTTGGTAAACATTTCAAAATACAATTTACTGGTGTAACAATAAGGAATGCATGACTGCTCTGGTGGTGCGGGTGTGGGATGCGCTAATTGCTTACCATCAGGTAACACATCTTCTTATTTGACTCGTATCTCCTAAAAATACAATGATCCTTTTTTCTGCGGGGGAAAATCGTCTAATGATTTCTACCGCCCAGGTGATGCGAGTGGGAGTGTCAAACTCTTACGGACAACCCCCCTTCCACTCCTCCAGCTCCTTCTCTTAATCTGGGCAACTTTTAGACAATGCCTAAGGAAGTCCGCATGTTTATATTTTTATGTACGTTTTTGCTTTGGATCAAGAGAAGGAACGGGGAGGTTTTAAGTCAGTAAGAGTCTGACAAGCCCTTTCGCCTCACCCTGGGCGAGATGCGAAAAGCGAGAGAAAAGCGTATGGCGATAGGTACGGCGAAAAGATATGGCTATAGTATAGCGATAGTCTTACTCCTTATTACAATGAGTTGATAGGTATCTTATCACTAGTGAAAGCAAAACATTATCACATAAAAAAATGTTGAAAAATATATTATTACACAAAGTGATTTTATTGAGAAACTCTTTACTATATAAAGTGGAGCTTTTGTTTTATCTATCACAGTTTTCAAACGTTCGATTATTTTGTACTTAATTACTTAAACTTATTATTATACATATTATAATTAAACTTATTATTATACATAAAATGTATTATTTTACTTTCATTTTGGTTCTCTCGATTTTCGCAAGCGTAAGTATCCAAGATTTTTATTTACTTTGAGAACTTGAGTTAGTAGAAAATCAATAAATTTTTTAAACTTTAAGTAAAAAAAATTGTCATACTTTCATTCAAAGATTTTACGATTCCTTTTTTTTTTGTATATTCAAATTTCATGTTAGTAATCTAGTTGTGATAGAAACCATATATAATACAACTGAATTAATTAAAAAAAGAATTAAAATCTAACAAAGAAAACTAAACTCTATTATATTTAATTAAGCATCTACATTTTTTTCTTTCAGGCTCAATGTCAAATTTTTGCACCATACCCAAGAGGAGTACCCGCTGTCATGCCAAACTGTCCCTGTGGCAACCCTGCGCCAGTGCCCGTGCCTGCCATTTTGCCCGGACGGCCATGTGCAAATCCGCCATTACCCGCCATTGTGCCCGCATGCGGATGTGCCAATCCTGCATTGCCAATAATGAAAACGCCGATAGCTTTTGAGCCAGCATTTAATCCTGTTATTGAAGCCCCGTTGCCACTGCCTCTGGCAATTGGCAACCCGTTCCTGCCAGCTGCGTCGCCGGTATCCGCTTTGGCGCCTTTTTCGCCACTACTGCCGCCTGCCAATACATGCAGCCGATGCCAATATTTAAAGAAGATTCCTATCCCACCACCCTGTATTTAAGTGGTGATTTTATTTATTTTTAAATAAATTATTTTGTTGATTTATTAATTGTATTTTATTTAATATACATTAGATAAAAGTATGTGGCCCCGAAAACTGGCAAGTACCAATGTAACTTTTCCGAGTCATAACATTGTAAGTTCAGTTCTGTTAAGAGACCGCAGACATAATTACGATGAAGGAAAACACAGTGAGGAAACCTAGTCTTATAATTTCTAATTATCAGATTCAAATCGCCAATCCGCCTTTTTGCTCAGCAGTGGGCACTTATAGGCTGATAATGTGATGCAAAAAAAAGTATTGTACAAAAGATCGTATTAATGCCATGAACATTCTCTACCAGTCAAACCTTTGAGTGATGCAGAGATAAAGTGATGATAGGTGCGTGTACAAGGCAACTAGTATTCTAAATAGCTTCTAGAAGTATTATAAATTTATAGCAGGCTAGACGTTTCGACCCGGTTGCACGGGTCGTGGTCACAAGCAGACTGAAGACGCGATGTCACAGCTCCCTGCATTCGGGCGATGAATCTTCATCTACCCCCTTATTTTCATTTTATACCATATTAGGTCGGCTGGAGATTCAGGATGAGGGGAGATTGGGCCTCCAGAAACCTCATTTACATCGGTATTCTGTAAGGCTTAAGAGCTGTTTCACGCCAGTTTTCCGTATCAGTCTGGTTGATCCTGCCTATTCGCGCCGAAGTATAACTTTCTAACACCCGGTTTCTGAAAGGCCGATCAATGTTAAAATCAATTTAATCTCTTCTCAAGTCGTCTGATTGGTTGACTGAATTATCAACAACCAATCAGATGACTTGACAAGAGATTTGACACCTAATTAGTTGATTTTAACATTAATCGGGCTTTCGGAAACCGGGCATAAGACTATCCCACACGGAAATTGATTATACCAAAAGCCTAAAACAGAGATTACTCTGGAAACGCTTGAAAAGGTTCACACCTCTCTTGTAATACACCATAATTGCAAATTACAAGCTATTACCTATAAAATACAACATTCTACTTGTACGTAAGAGAGTCAAATTTTCCAGATTTCAAGGAGATCCTAGACCGCGATGGGTCAACCGGAGACACAACGTTCTCACAAACAATCGGTGTGAAACAAAGGCAGTTTACTACGTTACTGCCAAGCCAAGTCAGTGAAATAACCGGAGGCCTATATATAACCTCAAAGCCTCAATACACCTGTATAAAACAAGGGCTTTCATGAATGTGTTGCCGTCCTAGCAGAAAAGGTTTCAATGACGCTATTATTTCGAGGGCAGAACCGAAGGATACACAAAAATAAATGGCGCAGTGGAACATTCTGTGAGCATCTGAAACTTGCAGCACGTAGATGATGGAGATCCGAAATGAAATGATGAAATCCGAAACAGAAGAACCGCGTCATCCCTCAGAGAAGTGATCATCGGTGGCGAGCAGTCGAGACCGGCCTTAGACGATGCCTTGGTGTGAAGCGATAGGAACCGGAAAGCCATCTCCTCTATCTGCAAAGCACTCATGCTCGCAAAGAAAGAGACGGAGCGCATAAAAGAACCATCCTTCTAGTGCTCCAGCCGCCGCAGAAGAAGACACTCTAGGCGTCGAAGTCAGCGGACGGTGAGTAAGGGTAGCTCGCCGCACGATCAGAACCAGAACCGAGCTAATGGCGCAACATTCCACGCGCTCTTCAAGGAGCCATCAGATCACAACTGATGGGCCCAACAGGACTATTGTTCCGGAATTGCAGGTCAACCTCAATAATTTACCGGGACCCCGGCCTGGAGCCGGAGAAGGATAAGGTACTTTTAGTCAGCAAGAGTTTGACACTCCCTTTACCTCACTGAAGGCGAGAGAATGTTTTGAGGTTTTTGTAAAAAAAACGAGTCATAGTCACATTATGAGCACACAGATTATAAAGCAGATGTTTTCAATCTGTGTATGAGCATTGTACGGGCGGCAGGCCAACCGACGCACCCCGGAACACGCCAGGTCGAGATAAACGAAGCGTCTCTTTTTTTATGTAATAGGTCGGCAAACGAGCAGACGGATTACCTGATGGTAAGCAATCAGCGCCGCCCATGGACACTCGCAACGGAGGAGTTACGAGTGCGTTGCCGACCTTGTAGGGATTAGGGATCTGGAGATTTAGGGATTGAGGAAGGAGGGATTGTGGGAGGGGAAGGATTGGGCCTCCGGTAACCTTACTCACATGGCGAAACACAACGCTGTGGTTGTTTCACGCCGGTTTTCTGTGAGGCCATGGTATCACTCCGGTTGAGCCGACCCATTCCTGCCGAAGCATGGCTCTCCCACGGGTCTCTCTCTATCGTTCCTGAGTTTCTTTTATAGGATTGTCAAAGGAAACCACTTAGTTTGTAGCAAAATTTCTGTGGTGTTCTATTGTTCTGTTGTAGGTGTGTGTATGTGTGTGTGTGTGTAATCATACCTCAAGTCATTTTGTATCCTACATCAAATGCACACAGTGAAGTTGTATCTACTATGAGTCCTGGCTTACAGAAGCTGCAGTGGTTAAGAGGGGTTGTTCAATTAAAAAATACCTACTCCACATCCAGAAGTGACATAAGAGACTTCGTCTTTCTCAAACTATTTATTTATTATTGGCTCTTCAACAATGAGTACACTGTTACATTTGTGATTGTACAATTATTAAGCTTAAGTCTAAGTGCCTCATCACTAATAGAAGAGCACCACATGCACTATAATTTACGCATAAACCGCGATAATATTTAACAAAAAACAGAAAAAAAAATAAAAGTAAAACTAGGTTAAGTATACAAAGCAAAATTAAACTTTAAATTGAACTAATTTATGTATGAGTTGACTGCAAATTACGATCCAATAATTTATTAATGTATTAATTTATTTATTTATTAATCCAAGAATTTATTAATCATTAATTACTACACTACTAGTAGTAGTCTTTAATTAAATGGACCTTGTGATTCACTTACTCTATTCAACGAGGGAGACGTTACAGTCACTCCACAGTTATTAAAACAACTTTTGAATAAAAAAGCAATTTATTCAATAAATAAATAATTTATTAAAACCCTTTACATTTACATAACAAAATAAATTATCCTTAACTACCTAAAATTTTCATTCCCCAAAAATTTTAATAACAAATGAATAACAACAACTGATAATTCACAGATGTTCATCAATTATAGGGTAGGGGGTGGTAAGGGAAATTTTCTTGATAATTTCCCCCTGGGCTGTGTAGTCACTGATGAAAGATCTCCAGGAACGAATGGAGCTGAAGATCGGACTGGAGATGGTCTTGACAAAAGTACATTATCCGGAACTAAAACTTTCTGCTTTAATCCAGAGAATTCTGGTTGAACTAATACTGTCTGTGGTTCTTGTGCCTTTCTCTGTATCATTCTTAACGAACCATCGTTGTTATCAACCATTATTCTCTTAGGTACATCGTTATTTCTAACGATTACTTGTCGTGGTACAGTTTCCATACCATTACGCATTAGAACTGTTTTTGGAGTAACCGTTTCTTGGATAATAACGGTTTTTGGAGACGTTTCTCTATTTTGAATTAAAACGGTTTTCGGTTGGTTTTGCGTAAAAGTTGTTGGGGTGTTGCCAATTATAGCGTATCTCCGATTTATTTTCGTTGGCATGTTCGTCGAAGCCATTTTGCCGACGGAGTTCATAATGTTTTGCATTGACTGTACTGGAGTTTTTGGTAAAATAGTTTCAAGAAATAATGATGTCATGGCATTCGATGGTAGATTTTGGCTGTACACTGATGCGGATGATAGTGCTAGGAATAATGTGATGTATGCTAGCTGCATTGTTGCTTCTGAAACAAAGAGTTGTAATAATTATTACAAAGTGATAGTGAAACCATAGTCTAATATTTTATAATACACCAAAAGGTACTGTTGGTTTTTTTATGAGATAAGGCGGTAGACGAGCTGAATGGTCAACTTTACTGATGGTAAGAAATCAGCGCCACCCAATGTACACCCGCAACAATGGAGGAGTAATGAGTGTGTTGCGTGCTATTCTTTTGGGGATTGCGGACTTGGAGATACTTGGATTGGGGGAGGGCAAGGATTGGGGTAGGAGAAGGATTACTTAGGCCTCCGGTAACATCACTCACACGGCGAAACACAACGCTGCGGTTGTTTCACGCTGGTTTTCTGTGAGTCCGTGGTATGACTCCAGTCGAGCCGACCCATTGGTGCCGAGGCATGGCTTTCCCGCACTTGATTGACTTCAAAATACATAAATTTATTGAAAACAACGTCATGGCGACGTTGGCTGTGCGATGTTGCGACGGTGGTCATTAACCAAGGTCACTAATAAGTGCCCCGTTATGTGATACTAGTAGAACTTTTATCATTTAACACAAGTGATTGGGTCTTTAATATTTTCCATAAACTTAGCATGTACCATGGTAGTTACAAGCACTTTTTTTTATGTAATAGGTCGGCAAACGAGCAGACGGATTATTTGATGGTAAGCAATCAGCGCCGCCCATGGACACCCGCAACAGAGGAGTTACGAGTGCGTTGCCGACCTTTTAGGATTAGGGTTTTGGATATTATGGGATTGAGGAGGAACCGGGGGTGGGGAAAGATTGGGCCTCCGATGGTTTGTAGCAAAAATTCACTCACACGGCGAAACACAACGCTGGGGTTGTTTCATGCCGGTATTCTATGAGGCCTTGGTATCACTGCGGTCGAGCCGACCCATTCGTGCCGAAGCTTGGCTCTCCCACACTTAAGTAACTTACTACACTTAAGTAGCTTAACATATTATAATTTCAAAAATAATGATAATTTTATATACTGAAATCTTACCTTCACTTCACCGCGTTCAATCACTTAGTGTGTCTAGATTCTATGAAATGACATTTATATGAATTCTTTAATTCTGTTTATTTCATTTTATCGCAATAATTATATCAAAGTTTTAGATAAGTGAATAGTTTCGAAATAATTTCTTTATTTTAATCAGGTTTCAAACGTGTTTTATCGGTCGCCTCTGCCTCTTTGGTCGAGAAATCGGTAAAGCGCAAGCTTGGTAGAGGGTCTTTTTGAGGGGGAAAAATCATCAAATGACTAGTCTCGCCCAGGATGAGGCAAGAGAGTGTCAGACTCTTACTGACTAGAAAGTCCCCCGTTCTCTTTATCCAGGCCAAGGCCACGATACCTTTTTGCACTTGGCCCAAAATCTGAAAAGGGGTCTCAATTTCCATTTTTCACGTTAATTAAAGTTTCTTTAAAAGGGTAATGTTGTAGTTTCTTCCTCGTTCTTCCCCATTAGAATCTACACATTGGAACTAGCACCCAGCTTCACTAAAAACAAACTGACGGACTACGGGACTATAGATATACATTTTGACGTTTCAAAAGTACCTGTAGGTATAAGGTTTACGTGGAAAAACATGGATTGTTTTGGTTTTACGAGTATTTTTTGAGACATTTCGGTCATTACATCATTTTCTTTTTTGAGCCATGTTGTACGTAATGTCAAGAACTTGGATGCGCCCTGGGTGGGATTAAAAATTTTTCGTTACATTTAACTCCAAACCGAGTTTTGTTACGTCACTGGCCGCAACCCTGACCGAGCAGTTAGTTATAACATGGAGTCTGGATTTAAAAGAATTTGTTTTTTTTGCATTTGGTCCGCAAATGAGCAGACGAGTTACCTGATGATTAGCATTTGGTGCATAGGCACATGAGGTGTTGACCCTTTCGGGGTTGCCAGTGCCAAATAAACAGCGTTTGCCATAATCTCTACGCTTGGCAACGAGTTTGAAGGTTGAAAAGAAAATAACAAAATAGTTTAATTTAAAGATTTATTTATTTTACTTATTAATCTATTAGGTAAGAACGTACTTCAATACATCACAAGAATGGCGGTTGCAATGTAACTTGACGCAGATATTTAGGATTACACCCGCATCCGGGCACACCACATCCACATCCGCAGGAAGGCACCTCTATTGCTGGCAAAACGCTTCCGTATGGTGGCACTTGAATGCCGAGACAACTGCAGGGGCCCGAACATCCGCATGAAGACAGGCTTCCACAGTTACAGGAGCCGTTACATCCACATGGTAAAACAGAAAGTCCACAAGTGCAGACATCATTGCAGCCACAAGCTACTGCAGGGACGCCGCAGCTACAGGGGCCTGAACATCCACAAGTTGTTACTGGCACACCCAAGCACGAGCAGGGCCCATTACATCCGCAACTTGATACAGAAAGACCACATGAGCAAGGGCCCATGCAGTCACAAGAAGACAAACCTGCACAGCCGCAAGGGCCTACACATCCGCAAGACTTTGGAGCCGCACAGTTACAGGGGCCCTGACAACCACAAGCGGGCACATATGATGGCACATCAATAACAGAAGTTATACCATAAGAATAGGCTGGTGTCTGAATGCTAGCACATCCGCATTTGGGTACATCAATAGCAGGGGCGCCGCAAGGACAGGCAGGGAGTTTGACAGCGGGTACTCTACATCCGCAATTTGGCTCACCACATCCGCAGGGGCCCCGACATCCACAGGGGCCGGAACAACCACAGGGAAGGTCGAGAACAGAAATAGGGGATGCTACCATCCCATAACTAGAAACTTCAAGAGTTGGGAATAGGTTTCCTAATGGGTTGATTTCAACAGCTTCAGCATATCTATAGTTAGGAACATCAATCACAGGTGCAGGGAAACTAACGGGCCCATAAACAGGTTCTAAAATGGAACCTCGGCTACCTAAAGTCAGGATATCTATTATGGAGTTCTGACACCCAAGGCCATAGTTTTGCAGATCCGATTTTTTTATCTTGGCTTTTGATATCTTCTTGCGGGCATCGATCTGGAAAAAGGAAAATAGGAATACCATTTTATTTTATTTTATTGAAACGCTGCCATTTATTTATTTTTTTCTTTTAGGTCGTGTGTGCGGTAAAAACATACAATTTTACACACTTAGACCCGTTACAATAATTGATCACACAATAAGATGTTCTGTGCGGGAATCAAAACCGAAACACGTTCTGCGGCAGCCGATTGTCAAGCCATCAGTCTTATTATTGTACCTATGTCATTACTAATCAATCACTGTGGTCCCTGTCATTTGGGCCGAAGCCAACTGAGCAGAGGCCCTTTAGATAACTTTAATCTAAATGAAATGGGAAACAAAAATTATTATACTTACGATTATACAAGAGACGATTAAAATCACAATCGATAACTTTCCGAAATACATTTTTTTTAAATTTAGTTTTAATAATTTATTCTATTAAGTACAATACTTTTAATTGTAATAAATATCGAATTAAACTGTGTTTTAATGAAATCGAATTGTCATTTTATACCTAAATTGTTTGTCAATATATTTTTTATTGATAAATCGATATAATTACTAATTTAATTGCGTTAATCGATAATGTAGACTTACTTAATAACTTAATCGATGAAGTAGGTATTACTATATCGATTATTAAATTTCTTAATCGAGTATTGTTTACATAACTTTATGTGATATGACCGCAAACGAGTAGACGGATTATCTGATGTTAAGCTTACACATAACACCTGCAACACAAGGAGTTACTATGCTTTCGCAGATTTAGGGATTGGGAGAGGGGAAAAGGCTTGGGCATCCGATAACCTCGCTCACACGGCGAAGTACGATGCTATGGTTGTTTACGCCGGTTTCTTGTGAGCCTGTAGTATTACTCCTTTAATGCCGAAGCATGGCTCTATGCTCTATGTTCAAGTGTGGGACTTGATATACGGATATATTGATACATATCTATTTTAACATAACATTACGCCTCATTCCAGATGTGGTATACATAGTGAGTATGTAAAGTGCCACTACCCACTTATCACCAGTTAGGAATAGGAACAATATTTTTTGAAAGGCCTTTTTCCATATACTTAGTTATTGAGCCTAAACATTCCTAAAATTTGTGCTACATCAAAGTGAAAGATTCATAAAAAAAAGAATAAACACGTTGTAATGATCATAAATTTATTTCTCTAAATATTCACAGTACCTAGTAACTAAAATTATTTTTTACATATGGCAACATCGACAAAATATACAAAATATTTTGTAGTTTTTCACGATACAATGTATTGTTTTGAACATGTTGTTGATGTATATATTATATAAATACTTGTAGTAACGTTAATAGGTATAATTTTAACAAAATGTTATATTAGGTAGGTACCATCATCTATTTATAATCTGTATTTTCTATGACTTGCTGTCGAAAATGGCGCCAAAATACATTAGTACCTACCTTTTACGGTTTGTCTAAGGAGTTGCGACGCACCGCGTCTGCATTAATATGGCTTAAAGACACTTTCATTTTATGTAAGTGATATATAAAATACTTACATATTATTTATATTCTTCTTATTTCTTTAATACTATCAATGTAAAACCTATTTTATTTTTATATATGAAATGTATTTTATACTTACCAATGTATAAAGTAAATAAAACAACAAAAAGATGGTTTGAAACAGATTTGTAACAGTAATAGTAACAATAAAAATAATAAAGTATAACAAAATATCATGCCATTTACGTTACTTCTTAAAAGGAAGGACCGATAATAAGGCATTAATATCTACTTACAGAATTGACCAAACATTTTTCATATTTAACAAATAGGTATTATTGTTGTTTAAATAACCCTTACGTTTAGTAGGAAAACCTGGCAAGTACTGATGTGACTTTATTTTTAATTTGTACCTACTTTGGAAGTAAGACATTACTGACAAATTGTGAGGGAAAACATTGAAAGGAAACCTGAACGATGAAATCAAAAGTTTAAAATGGCAAGCGCCCCTTAAGCAAGTGTGTGGATTAATACTCATTCCTTTTCCATATGAGAATAGGCATTTGACTAAAGATGGTACAGTCTGACCATGATGATGATTATGAAAAATTCTAACAAGATTTGTGAATATATCACTCTAACCAACCTAACTTCTTCTACAAGACCCTCAACAACGAACATGACACAAGACTATGTAGGTTTTCTTAGTTGGCCCTCGGTGGTGGAGGCTTCCCGCTTGCTAGAACTGACTTCATCGTCTTCATCATGCTGGGAATTATTGCAATGTGCTTGTCCACGCATTTGACGGCGCATTTTTCAAACTCTATCGTGCATTTGTCTATCTGTGGACAGAAAATACAATAACTATTAGAAAATATAATAATAATAATTGACTGCACGGTTGGTGCGTGCGGTGGCTGGGCAACTGGCGGCCGTGCAACGTGTCGCGGGTTCGATTCGTTCCGGGTCTGGGTGTCTTGTGTATGTGAAATTGTATGTTTGTAACAGCACCTACGACGCAGTAGAAAATCCTAATGTGGGACAACGTTTCATTAAAAAAAAAAAGATCAGATTTAGATTGAAACTGTTCAATGGGCCTATTTGAGTTGGCATCGGCCCCTCGTACGCCTTCCAAATGTCCGGAATCATGTGGTCCCGTGAAAGGAAAAGAATGCCAAGTGCAATCATAGCTACAGAGAATGTCAGGTTTGAATAATGATGGGTCATCAGATGGATCACTTGAAGGTAAGCGACATCAGCACCACCCTGGTAACTTGCAGCACCAAATAAATTGCAATTGTGTTGCTGGTGTTTCAGGGTTGGGATTTGAAGATTGGAGAATAGGGTTTGGTTATGAGAATTGGGTTTACGGTAACCTCACAGCGTGAACCACAACGCAAACGTTTCTTAACGCGGGTTTTTGGTGAGGCCTTTGTACTACTTCAAGACAACCCGTGCCATTTTTGGGCTGTCCCACATTTGGGTAACATGATTAATTGAATTTAAGTATCAAATTTTCAATAGGTACTCATAAATTTTTTTTTTTTATTTTAGAATGGGATACCTATTAGTGTTTTGTTTTTATTTATAGCCTATGATAGTATTTTTTTTGTAAGGGGAAAATCATCATATGACTTCTCCTGCCCCGGGTCGGGCGGGAGGGAGTGTCAGACTCTTACTGACTAAAAGCCCCCCTGTTCCTTCTCCTGCTCTGGGCCGAGGTCGCGGTGCCTAATGAGGCAAACTCATGCTGTAACATACATGTTCAGCCCTATGGGGCCCCATCTGTGGTGCTCTATTGGCTCTTTGAGGCGCGCGCGGAACAATACACGCCGTACTCTCGGGGCCTATTATAGTGTCATACGGGACTTGTAACACGAGTGGGGTAAAATGGTCTAATCTCAAAATCCATTCTTTTTTAAGAATTTCTGAAGCGCAGTGCAATGCACATTATATTTCAATACTGGCAGGAAAAAAAACATTATAAGCAGTTGCACTATAAATGGCTCCATAAACAAAACAATTAAACAGAATGCAGGATTACATAATATTGCAATTGACCTTTAGGTCAGCAGTTTTGTCAGCAAAAACCTTGTAGACTGAATGTTAGCAAATTTGAATGAATGTATTGCATGTTTGTGTAGGTAACATACTACTATATAGATATAGTTTTTTATGTCATAGTTCGGCAAACGAGCAGACGGATTACTTGATGGAAAGTTATCAGCGACGCCTTTGGATACCCGCAACAATAGAAGAGTTACGAGTGTGTTGCGTACCTTTTGGGGATTGGGGTTTTTGAAGATTTTGGGATTGAGGAGACATTGGGGGAGGGGAAGGATTGGATAGGTAAACTCACAAACAACGAGAAACATAATGCTTTAATCATATCACTGAAATTGTAGGAAATTTTAAGTGGTTGTGGGTTGTACTTACCGTCTCCTGGCTAGGGTCAGGTCCTAATCTGTCTCTGGCATGATCATTACAATCCATCACACACCTCTGTAACCGATTCTGCAAGTGGTTGATCTCACCCTGAGGACAAAAGTATTGTTTATTGTTTTTAGTAAATAATTTGAAAAGAAGAAAAAAAACACACTTAAACTTAACAATGTTTAAGTACTAATATTATAAAACTGCAGATAATTTTTGTTTGTTTGTTTGAATTTGTTAATATCTGAAGTAGTTTCAGAGATTAACAAAGGTTTGAATTGAAGAATTTTTTTTTTTGTATTGGGTTTATTTACCAAGAAAGTACTACAGTAGTTAGTTTATTTAAATATAAAAATATTCTTAACATACAAACATACATTTTGACAAATATTTAGGTGAATTACCTGAACATAATTATTAGCTTGATTGAGGGAACTTGTACAGTTCTCAATGCATCCATGTACTCTTTCTAATGAGGTCTGAGGGTCATCGCAACATTTGGCTGCGCATCTGTGCATGTCACCCTGGAAAAAAAATAAGCAATTATAATATTTACTTATAATAAACTAAGGTGAGATTGGATTTGTTGCAATAATAGCTCAAAATAAATTTACCTGGCTACAATAGGAAGGAGTAGAGGTCCTAGTGTAGCCAGGGTAGTGGTTAGGGCACATTAATGTACCATGGACTCGGGGATGGGGTGGTTTCTTGTGAGTTAAAAAGAGTCTTACACTCCCTCTCGCCTCACCCAGGACGAGAGAAGTTAAGGTGCCCCGGGGCTAAAGCAACTACGGGGTTATTGAAACTTAATTAAATATGTCCCATATTATTGCATTTTTAAATATAAGTATCAAATTTTATAAAATTTTTCTTCCCCTCTTAACAGAAAAAGAAACCATCTCTTCCAGTAGGTGGTACCAGAGTTAACATTAGACCAAAAATACTAACAGATAATAGAGTAGAACAAAATAGAATTTTGATTTTTTATTGTTTTCAATTATTTTGAGGATGATGCAATCAATTAACGACATAATACTTATCATGGAATTCTTAATTTTATGCTAAGTATATTTAGAAAACTAAACAAATCATTAATATTAAAACAAAATATTAATCTAATATATTAGGTAATAAATATAAGTATTGCAGGGTTGTAAAAATTTATTTAAGACTTTCCATTTAATTTAAAGAGATTTTAAATATAATATCACAAGAAGGGTGCATAATTTCTTTTATTTTTTTTTATCTGTTATGAACTTATTTACATTTAGGATGAATATGAAATATCCTTGACCTGAATTGTTTACTTTAAAAAAGTTATAATTTTTGACAGGTTATAAGTGAAGTGTTTTTATGAGTCAACAACTAAGTTTTTATATAAATTTAAGAGATGAATATATTATGGAAATTGTTTCAAATAGAATATTAGATATTTGCATACATTATTGCGTAAGTATTGCATGCGATAGGGAACATAACCTCACTTACTTGCATTTTACGTAAATAACTTTTGTCCAATTCATTGACAAGGTTTGTCATCTCCTGCTCGATCCTAAATTTCTGTGCTTCAACCATTTTGATGCTTTTCACTCACAAAAATATAATAATTAGTTTAAAAGTCGTAATTTACAATCTGCGGAGGATGAAGGATGACAGCCGCTATCTACAACTTTTTGGGAAGAATTTGACATTGACGGCTGACTATGCATCTTAACTTTTTTATAAATCAGAAACTTGCATTTTTAGTATGATTTTCTTTGCTAAGATTAATTAGAATCTATTGACTTCAATCTGTTCTAATTAGAAAATACAAACTACTTTATTAACAGCAAGCAAGTACTTGGTGTCAATTATAAGGGATTCTTTTAAACATGAATAAATTAAAGATAGTCAAATAAAAATTCACAATTTATTCTTCATAAATACTTTATTAATATAATAACAATATAAATACTGTTAAGCCTCAATGCCAATGCCAGCCAAAAATCCTCCTAAGAGTTCTTGATCAAAATTAAAAATAGGCAGTTTCTTCAATAACGCAGAACAAGATTCACATACAGGAGCTTCTTCCTCGGTCTCTGCTAATCGACTTAACCTATTCTGTATTTTATGAGGAATGTCATCTATTAAATCTGGTAACCCAATGGAACATGGCGGTGGTGGCGCGAAAGACACTCGATTTGACATTTCATTTCTTGGCGGGAAAACCGTATTTGATGGCGTTTCCTTGAAAATATTATTCTCTTTAACATTTTTCTTCCAATTCAAAGGTAAATCTTTGCAATCAGGTTTTAAAACTGTTATTTTTGGTGGCGATGGCGGTGCTGGTAAGAAGTAAGCTACCGCAGTTTCCGGATAGCATTTTGGAGTTCTTTCCGATGTTGGTGGCTGTGTTGGCGGCAGTGGCTTTGGCTTTGGCATGTTGGCTATGGGTATTGGTGGTGCGTGGTGACCATTTCGATTGATGATATGGGCGTGACTTATCTGGGAAAAATATAAAAGTGTGATGAACTGTAATAATATATATATAATAAGATATAAACTGATAATGATAAGACAGTGCTGTTTCTCAATTCAAATATTCATAATATAAACAAATTAATTAGTTTATTTATTATATAAATTACAGGGCTCTATTTTTTAATAGTTTTAATGATATTAGTGTATTTTAACCTTTGGCGTTCTTATCATTAAAAAGATATCTTGGTTTCCCATTTTATTATTTTACGGGGTTAAAGCTATTAGATGAATACTTTTTAAAATCAGTCTAGAATAAGTCTCTTAAAATAAGTGTGAGAGAGCCAAGCTTCGGCACGAATGGGTCGGCTCGACCGGAGTGATACCACGGCCTCACAGAATACCGGCGTGAAACAACCCACAGCGTTGTGTTTCGCCGTGTGAGTGAGGTTACCGGAGGCCCAATCCCTCCCCTTCCCCTATTCCTTCCCAATTCTTATATCGGCAACCCCTATCTCCAAAAGGCCGGCAACGCACTCGTAACTCCTTACCATAAAAAAAGTCTAAAGGAATAATAGGAATATATTTATATTTACCTTAAATAAAAAGAAACAATTTACGACAACAAACAACGCTACCTTCGTCATTCTGAACACAGTTGAACAAGTAGAATACCAGATTATTACTTTTATTTATAGAAAAATACAAAACGGCAATGCAATCTTTATCTTTAAAATTAATGTGTAATCGCCATAATTATGTTATTAAAATAATATTATCGTTCTTGGGCAAGTTGGAGTGTTATGAAACTAATATGAAAAGAGATACCTAAGTCCTACCAAGTAGGTCTGTAGGCAAATTCTTGAAACAATAAATTTTTGCTTGCACGGTGTCTACGCAATAATCTGGGCACCCGGCTACCGAGCAATGTGTCACACGCAACTACTTTTAAAGTGAGTGCTTGGAAGAGCACCAAATACACCGGAGAAAAACCAAATGTAGGGCAACTTTTGATCATTCACAAACTTAGTTATAGCTATGTGTATTATATTATGGTACACAAGGCTAAGCATCTTTTCATCTCTATTTTTCTATCGCTTTGTATAATAATTCTACACTGCACAGCTCATCACCAGGCATGATCACCGCTTACCATCAGGTGAACCAATTGGCTCCTTTAACTCCTATTCCATGAAAAACAGACAGCGCTGAGAATTCCATATAAAAAACTGACATAAGCATAAGTAAGTTACTCTATCGAAGAAACTCATGCATGCAAGAAGTTATGACATACCTACTTACAAATTCCAAAGAAAAGGGTTACCAATTTCAAAAATTACTTAACGATAACAATAATCGTAGAATAAATGTTGATAGGAGTCGGTTATTAGGACACTTTATATTGTTTGAAAATATATAAACAGACCGATGATGGTTTTTGTGCTTTTATTAAATTCACTATGGAGGCGAAGTCTTTGATGGTTTTGCTGGCTGTGCTTTTTTGTTCTGTAAGTTTTTTTCACACAAATATTTCTCTAGGTATGCAGGGATAGTCATTGTGATACGTTGCGCAGCATCTGGTTGCCCAACCACTACAAATTCTAGTACCACTTCTAAGTATAAAACTTAGTTTTCGTTCTATCAGATTTTTTAAATTCCAGCTTCAGACGATCTTACTGCTCGAACATAATTTCTAGTTAATTTTTTTAGATTATGGTGATTAACGTGCTTTTGGGTCACCTGATGTTAAGTGTGGGAGAGCCAAGCTTCGGCACGAATGGGTCGGCTCGACCGGAGTGATACCACGGCCTCACGGAATACCGGCGTGAAACAACCCACAGTGATTGTGTTTCGCCGTGTGAGTGAGGTTACCGGAGGCCCAATCCCTTCCCTTCCCCTATCCCTTACCGAGCCTTATATCCGCAACCCCTATCCCCAAAAGACCGGCAACGCGCTCGTAACACCTTTGGGGTTGCGGGTGTCCATGGGCGGCGCCGATTGCTTACCATCAGGTAATCCGTCTGCACGTTTGCCGACTTATACCATAAAAAACCTGATGTAGCAACATTTTTTTGCCATTCGAAGAATGACGAAATGCACCAAAATGCGCTAACATTTTGCGTGTTCTGAAAATCTCCGGGCTCTGTATTTCCATTTGCCGTTCGATCAATAAGATATTAATACATTGTGAAGGTATATTTTAAAGATAATAGTAGGTAATTATTCTAAATCTTTCTCTTACAGGTAACACCAGGCCGTCCAATACCAATCTTCCGCTCACCATGTCAATGTCCCCCAAAACATCCATGTATTTCTAAACTGGTAACACCGTTTCCCGCCATCATAGACACCATAGACAACATCCCGAATCCGCAGTGCTGTTGCTGCAAAGATCAACTCATTCTGCCTCCTTTGGCGGTTGAGTTACCAAGGAGTTTAGGCTATTTTCAATCGGCTTTGCCTTTGGTTGCAAAATATTTTAGTCCGAGTGTAGATAATTTAATAACTGGTGCCTATCTTCCTGTAGCAGCCTGTGATTTGGTTATTGCTGCCCCTGTTTGCCCAGAATATGCGCCACTAGTTAAACCTATTGTTTTGTAAATAAATGAAGTTTGACTGTGCATTGTCCATTGATGTTTTATTCTAGAATTAAATAGAACTTAATTAAACCCTT
This sequence comes from Spodoptera exigua, assembly GCA_902829305.4. Taxonomy (NCBI): domain Eukaryota; kingdom Metazoa; phylum Arthropoda; class Insecta; order Lepidoptera; family Noctuidae; genus Spodoptera; species Spodoptera exigua. The sequence goes on along the minus strand of LR824628.2, from coordinate 2,021,538 downwards.
TATGTTTAAACACCGGTCGCTCTAGGACAGAACTAAAGCAATTTTGTTGTATTAACCTAAGTCTTATAAAACACCAAGAACAGCTGTTTGTATTCAGTTTCTTGTTTTACAAAAATACGCTGTTAAAAAACTGCCGTTCTTCCGCCCTTGCGCGGCCTAGGCTTCCATTTTACAAATCCTAGTTGTGATGACGACCGGTGTGAAACCACCACAGCGCTGTGTTTCGCCGTGTGAGTGAGGTTACTGGAGGCCCAATTCATCCCCTCCCTATTCCGAAAATTGCCAAATCCCTAATTCCTAAAAGGTCTACAAAGCACTCGTAACTCCTCCGATGTTGCCCGGTACATGGGCGGCGCTGATTGCTTACCACCAGGTAAGACGCAGGCTCGTTTGCCGACCTATCACATAAAAAAAAGTATTTTTTCACCAGCTTCACACCGACACAGAGCCGCTTTACACTTTTAATGTGGATGCTTTAAGGAAATCCGTAAAATTTATCTAAATGAGAATGGGCCAAGTCGGCAACTTTGATACCACGGCCTCACAGAATACAGGTGTGGAACATCATTTGCTTTGTGGCGCAGTCAATCAATGAGGTTACCAGAAGAATCCCCAACTAAACTATAACTCCTTTGGTATTGCGGGTTGTCCAAGGGCCGCGCTGATTGTCTGTTTGTAAGTATCTAATAATTAAAAGAACGAAACAGCTTTTGGACAGAAATTGAATAGAATACGTATTATGTCCAGAGGAAATTCAAATATTTCCGATTTTTTTTTTATGTGACTTGACGGCAAACGATCAAATGGATTACCTGATGGTAAGCAATAATCCGCCGCCCATGGGCACCCGCAATAACGGAGAAGTTACTTTGCCGGTCTTTTGAGGATTAGGGTTTTTGAGATGGGGAGGAATGGCCTCCGATAGCCTCAATGACACGGCGTAACACAACGCTTTGATTCATGTCGCTTTTCTCTGAGACGGTGATATCACTCCGGTCGAGCCGACCCATTCGTGCCAAAGCAGCAGCAAGCAGCGAGCATTGAGTAATTTTGGCTGAAATGTTATTACGAGAAAAAAATTAAGTACGGTACCTAATACGTTTCAGACACTGACTATCTATTCAAAGAAACCACAAGCGTGATAATATTACGGCAATCAAAGACTTTCATAATATTTCAAGTAAGTAGATAACAATATACATTAATAATATCATTAAATATCACATTTAGTAAAAGTTCGATAAGACACGAATACCTTGATAACCATAGAACAAAATCCGTTGAATTTACGTTATAAATATTATTTAAATTCGGAAACAAGTATCATTGTAATAAGTCTTTAGCAATAGATAGGTATTGTAAGAAAAATGAAGTCTTTTATAATATTATCGACTGTGTTTTTACATAACCAGGTAATTTTTTTTATTACATATTCCATTGTCCGCGAGTTACGTGTAGGTACTTTCTTAGATTATTTAGAAACCACAGACATAGTTTCCGTGAAGAAATCTGAACTTATAATTTCTAATTATAAGTATGAAATCTAACTAAGCTAGCGAGGTGATTAATGAACCTTCTTCGTGTGAGAAGAGGCCTTGTCTCAGTAGGGGGCACTTATTATATGCTGATAATGCCTGTCTTTAGCAAGCATGGTGGTTAATTCTCAAACCCTCTCCGTGTGAGAAAAGGCTTTTGCTCAGCAGTGGGCATTTACCTGAGACTGAGAGTCAATGTAATATACTTGTTTTTATATAATATCACTAGAATAGTATATAACTAGTATTTTAATATGATAGTACATTAAGGGTCTAAGCCTATTTATTTAATAGGATAATAATACTGGTATTGGTATTAGTAATACTACTACTCGGATTATTACCCTATTAATCGTGCAAATACTATATTTAATATACATTTAATATCCAGACGCACTGGAGACCTACTAAATAACTAGTTGTACTCCGAATTTAGATTGCTTATTTATTTCATAGGGTATTAGTTTCCCAGACGCATGAATGCTAAATTAGTAATATTATATTTTTTCAGCTGGCAACATCACAAATACTGCGCCCACCACCGTACACAAGACCAATAGTAGAACAAATAATAGAAAATGGGAAATTCATCAACCTACCGCCTAACGTGATTACGGAGTCGCCTAACATGAACATAATTCCTATGCCTAACATCGTTCCGTCGCCTAGAACCACAGTAATCACTGACTGTTCACCTTCAATCTGCGAAAACTTAGCAAACACCATACAACTAATGATAGTTTGCAATTTATTGCAGAATAAATACAGTTCTGATTTTGCTAACAAATTAACTGTGCCTGTTATAAACGACGTATTATCTTCGCCTGCTCTTTCTTACGGTTGCAATAATGTGATATCACCTAACACGATTACGCCTAAAATCGTTGGCCCTAATATTCCTCCTTCCAACATCATTGGTAATTATATTCCACCTAATTTTTATCCTAATGTTATAAATCCTAACATCATTTCGTCTGTGCCTAGCGTGATTCCGCCTAAAATGATTTCGCCTAACGTGAATATGCCTAACATGATATCGCCTGGCGTTATTCCTACGGCTGTTTCTCCGACATGCCCTAATGCACCTCAAGTAACCCCAGCAAATGTGAATGCCCTACTCAATACGCTTATGAGTATGTTAGGTAATATAAGAAGCTAGATTAAGACCGTGTATTTAATTAAAGTAATGTATATTTATTATATGTAGTAATAAAAGTATTTTTATATCCAATTTGTGTCTTATTTTTATTTTTATGAATATTATCAACTAAAGACTATCAAATGTTCGAGGAAGGCAAATCTATCTGATTCGGAATTTGTCTAAAGCTTATGTTGAGCATGAAACAATGAGCCGTTTTTTGAAAGAGTAGTTCAAATAAATGATTGAATGTAAGAAAATCTAGTATTGTTAGTAATAAAGAAACACTTGTTACACAAAAACATTTATTGATTACATAAAATACAATTATTATTATTAAATATCGCTTTATATTTAAGACCTAACATATTTTCAAAAAGAACACAAGATCAGTAGATTCCAAGTTTATTAGAAGACAGACAGGATCCCAAAAGACTTATAGGATCCAGGTTCGAGCACCCACAAGGTGGAAAACCTCCATCACATCCAAACCTCGACCCTAACACGCTGGCTAAAAGCTCACCAATATTCTGTTTACCAAACTTTGTTCCACATCCGCAACCAACATTTGGTATACCGTAATCACATCCAGGCAGACCATAAGGATTCACATCACATCCGCACCCATAAGGGACTCCATAATTTTGTCCATAGTCACACCCGCACCCATAGTTAGGTACGCCTATGAAATTGGGATCACATCCGCATCCCACGTTGGGTATTTGCATCATTTCTGGATAATAAACATTGGGAATCATTTCTACCACAGGCTCACATTGACATGGGGGTACCATTTCACAGGGAGTTATTATAGGTTCACAAGGAGCGTAAGGATTAAGATAATCCACTTGAGGATTTAAATAATCAATAATAGGAGGATATAATGAACCTTGTATAGGAATGGAATCGCATCCACAAGGCAACTTAATTGATTTCTCAATAAGGTTATTCATAAGCAACATTTGCAAGGCATTTGCAAGAGCAGTAGCCAAAGAATTGTCAACAATGACTTGTGTTTCCGAGTTGCAGATTTGCTGAGGTGAGTTGCAGATCTGAATCGGTGGGTCACATAGCGGCGGATTTAATATCTGCGGGGTATTAATAACACGAGGAGGTGTGTCGCAGATTTGGGGGAGTTGGTTTATGATACGTGGTGGTGTGTCGCAGATCCTTGGTGGTAGATCGCACATTTGAGTTGGTGGGTTGTAAATGAGAGATGGCGAGTCGCAGATTCGAGGAGGTGACTCACATATCTGCGGAGGATTAAATAGACGTGGAGGTTGATCGCAAAGCGTCGGTGGATTGAACAGTCTTGTAGGCGAGTCACAGATTTTTGTAGCTGGATTTAGAATTCGTTGTGAGTCACATATCTGTGTTGGTTGGTTTAAAATCCTTGGTGGATCACAGATCCGCGGCGGTGGGTCGCAGATTTTGGGAGGTGAGTTGCATATCTTCGGTAATGGTGGCTGGAGCCGTGACGGCAGAAATTGGGCTTGAGTCTGAAAGAAGAAAAAACATGTATTAAAATTAATGTTCATCAACTGCTTATTCACGTTGAGTCTCTTCTATACAAAAGAGAGAAAGAGAGAGTATTTTAAGGTCGCAGTTGAAAAGGTTTAGGTTTATGAGCCGAGAGAGAGAGGGGATGCGGGGCTAGCGCAATAACTTACCGAGGTCTTGGCCTAAAGCACGAAAAGCAACGCGGATCTTTGGTTTTTGGAAATAAGAGTCTAACACTACCTCTCGCCCAGAGAGAGAATATCGACGAGAAAATTCATTTGATGATTTTCTCCTCATAAAAAAAGGTTTATCAGAGATCTCTGTTGCCCGATTTCAGTCTAACGTGTAGTTCCTTAGTCGGGTATTGTGACATAGGTATTCCAGTCAGAAGTCATAGTAACCACACAACTGACCACACCATAAACTTACCTTACAAACTAAAATTGCGAAGACGAATAAATGCCAAGAAGCCATATTGCTTTTCTTTGATAATTATTAATTAATCCGTTTATATACCGCATTTATTTACCAATGTTAACCAATAGTTTTATATATTGACACATTGACATTGTAATTTTTATGTAATGATTTTTATTTTTACGTAAAATAATGTTATTAGGTAATTGTTATCGGTTTTCGGATGAAGTGCAATGATGTTTATAGCGCGGCTCACAGCGGAGCAGGAGAATGAACGGGGGGTTTTTAGTCAGTAAGAGTCTGACACTCTCGCCACACATCGTCATTAGAAGATTTCCCCCAATATTTTTTTGTAATGCTCAACTATTTTTTTTTTTTGAATTTGCAGTTACTGAAATCTATACTAATATTATAAAGAGGTAAAATTTGTAAGTTTGTAAGTTTGAATGTAGGGGGTAATCTTTGGAACCGCTGGTCGGATTGCCAAAAATCTTTCACTGGAGATAGCTACAATGTTCCTGAGTGCTATAGTCTATGAAACGTCACGCTACGATTAAATGGAGCCGAGCAGCGAGTGAAACCGCGCGAGAATAGCTAGTCACTTATATTATGATAATTTATCTGGTGGTCGTTAGCTCGAATATAGCCCCGTGCGAAGCCGGGCCGGGTCGCTACTAAATTATAATTAATTCTCGATAGGTAACTTCCGATACAATTTCCATAATAAATCAGCTTTTACAAATACGCGCATAATTTATAGCGATCTGTAATCCGGTTAGGAAGGAATTTATGATAAACCACAAAATATATTTAATAATTTAATTCATCAAACTAAAGGCGAAGCCGTTCACACATTTCTCAGTTCAGTTCACTCACAAATTTTTCTTCTACTGTGTCTTGATTTACCACGTTCTTTTAAAAAAAAACTTTGCCCCGCACTAGGATTTTCTCCTATGTCGTGGGTGCTTGCTATGTATGGGTGGTTACAAACATACAATTTCACATGTACATGACACCCAGACCCGGAACTTCGGAAAACCGCGATCTGGCTCGTATTAGGAGATGAAACAAGGTTCTTTTGAGTCAGTAGATCGGATAAAACCGAGAGACGATCTCTGACCACCGTAAGCGCGGGTTTGCGGGTAGCTCGTCGCCTGACCAGAACCAGACCCGAACGTAAGGCGCGTAGCGTTCCGTGCGCGCCTAATAAATAGGACTAATTTTTAGCCGGGATTTCGGGGTAAGTGCAATGAACGACTCTTTATATGATTTCTTTTGCTTTTGTTATGGAATAGGAGGCAAACGCGATCGGCGCCCCCATGGACACCTGTAACACCAGAGGAGTCACAGGTGCGTTGTCGGCCATTTAAGAAGGAGTACGCTCGTTTCTTGAAGATTTGAATGTCGTATCGTGTCGTATATGATTTACAAATTGTTGTTTCGGGTCTGAGTGTGATGGAAAATGTGTATATTTGTAAACATACGGACCCACGACACATAAGGAAAATTATAGTGTAGGGCAACAGACGATAATGCCTGCCTGGAGAGCCAAGCTTCGGCACGAATGGGTCGGCTCGACCGGAGTGATACCACAACCTCACAGAAAACCAGCGTGAAACAACCACAGCGTTGTGTTTTGCCGTGTGAGTGAGGTTACCGTTACCGTAGACCCAATCCTTCCCCTGCGCCAATTCCTCTCCAATCCCTAAATCCTCAAAATCCTAGTTCCAAAAAGGTCGGCAACGTACTCGTAACTCTTTCGTTGTTGCGGATATCCATGGGCTGCGCTGATTGCTTACCATCAGGTAATCCGTCTGCTCGTTTGCCGTTTACATTTCCATTGCCGTTATCATTGACTGCACGGTTGGTGCGGTGGCTGGGCAACTAGCTGCCGTGCAACGTGTCGCGGGTTCGATTCCCGCACGGAACAACTCTTTGTGTGATCCACGAATTGTTGTTCCGGGTCTGGGTGTCATGTGTATGTGAAATTGTATGTTTGTTACCCCACCCACGACACAGGAGAAAATCCTAGTGTGGGGCAACGTTTTATAAAAAAGATGCAAAAGATATACTATCATTACACAATTTTCTCACAATTCCTATCTTACCTACTCTTAAAAAGATAAATCACATATAGTTTTATCTTTTGATCACCATCTTAAGATTGTCATCACGTTTTACGAGATCACAGATAACAGAATCCAAACATGTCAATGATAAATTAATACCATTATAAATTAGGTAGCTGTCATTACAATATTTTTATTTAATCTGTGCGTTCAAAATGGCGCGGTCATTCATTTATTTTTTATTGATGCAGTGTTTTGTTTTAGAGGTACGTTTTTTAATTGATTTTTGTATTTTCATTTTGACTTCTAATGAGAGACTTGTTTTCGTATAAAGTTGCATTATTATTTATGTAGATAGGTACTGATCTCTTTTTTTTTCAAAATATGAATGAGTAATAAATAAATAGTTTTTATTAAGTCCAAATAAAAACAACAGTGCAGTACAGTTCTAACAAAAGCTAGGCTGTCATTTTACTCATAATTAAGAGAAATAGCATCTACAGCCGACCTAGGCTTGTTCTCAGCTTAATTTATAAACTAATCTAAATTAATAAAATGCAATTTAATACTCTTAATTCTGATCTACATTTTCCAAGCAATCTTCCCTCGTGTACGGTATTGTACATAAGCAATTCAGTTATGATATACCGAAAGAGTTTTATTATAGGCTATTAGTTTATCTCTATTTTTTGCACTGACCAGATGGCGCCACAATCGTCTTGCGTCTTGTCAAGCGTTTAAAATATAACCTATGTAATATTAATTAAGAACTTCTTTATTGTTCCAGGTACTATCATCATACCCTCAACCAACCGTCCAGCAGTATCTTCAACTGATGGGGTTACCCCAACCCCACACAATTGCTGTACCAGCTCCTCACCCAGCTCCAGCCAGCCAACCATGTCCACCCAGTCAACCAAGACCTCCGCCTGCGCCACAAACACTAGCAGCCCTAGCTCTTCCCAATCTGGTTTCAAGATTGCAGCAAATGCCGCCCTTACCACCGCCAACCAATCAACCTAGACCTGTCTCCACTCCACCACCGCTCACTGCTCTAGGTCTACCTAATTTAGTTGGCCCAAAAACAGAAAGTTCGTGTGTTGATGGTAAATTGCTTAACAATTTGGCTGTAGCTTTACAATTATTAATAGTTAGCAATATCTTAAATTCACCACCACCTAAAGAATCTTTGCTAGCAAAATCTGCAAGCGAAAACAGTCCTTATGCTCCACCGTGTTCGGTACCAACTTTGTCTAATTCAAATTTTATTGGAGGATCAAATTACCCTGAACAGAGTTTGTCAAAGAGCTACAAACCTACTAGAAATGGCTTGGCTTTAATGTCTCCTTACGAAGCTTTAGCTCCTGCAAAATCTTATACAGATTCATATTCTTTCGGCTCACGGCAGGATTTCCAGTCTCCTTATGTAGCGTTTGCTGATCAGGACTTGTTTTCAATGAACGATTTGTTTTAATATTTTAGATCGTGACTCATAACATAGATGGCGCTATTCTCAAATGAAATTGAGATGTAAGACTTAAAGTAATTTATTGTGTTTAATGTGTTAATAAAAATGTTGTTATTAATGTTGACTTTTAATTTGAAAAACCCGGAGTTTATGTTTATGCTCATGTTAATGGTTTGAAAGTTTTGAAACATAGCAACTATCAATTGAATGTGACGTTTCCCAGTTATACATATTATATTATGTACTTTCTATGATTATTTATACACCAATTGCGTGCGGTGAATGAAATCATCGTGAGAAAACCTGGACTTATAATATCTAATTGCAAGTTCGAAATTGCCAATCTGCTTTGAGCAGGCGTGGTGATTAATGCTCAAACATGCCCCGTGTGAGAAGAGGCATTTGCCCTGACTGCTGAGTCAGGGCATCTATAGGCTCTTGATGAATAATGATGAAAACATTAATTTCATGTATACTAGTAGATATACCGCGGAATTACCTTCTCCTTATTCGCTTTACAGCTTATCCAAGCTGATTGTTGTCCATTATCTAGAAGAAAAAATCGGCGTGGGCTGGCCTCCCGCTTGTTTGACCGACGATATTGTCAGAGTTGCGGGGCCAGTGGAAGCAGGTGGCAACTTGTTTTGCGACGTGGAGGACTAAGGAGAGGCCTTTGCCCAGTAGTGGACGTCTTTCGGCTGATGATGATGATCATGATGATCTAGAAGAAATGTTAAAGCTTTAGTGACAAGACTCATTCTTATTTATGTTAACATTATGTGTGTCCTTTGCGCTGTTTTATAGTGTAGGTGGGTGATTCTCCAAAAAACCTTAACTTTTATTTAACAAGTCATTATCCCCCAGGTTTTTAAGCATCTTAGTAATTTATTTTATACAATATTTTTAATCGGTTGCTTGTAAGCAGTGGTGAGATTTAATTTAATAAAACAATTATCTTTGTTTTAATCAGCAGACTCGTTAATTTTCGGTTGAGGATAATGACATTATTAAATTTTTTTTAATTGATGTGAAGAATCACCCTTTAAAGAATCTGTACCTACTTTACATAATTATGTTAATTTACCTTCGAAAAACAAATCAACACCTAACAATCAATAAACGAAAAATTAATCTAAGTACAATAAAAAACTATTGTTAATATTGTTCTTTTGACAACCGTGTAATAGTTTTGTGTTTTCGTTAATAGCAGATTGTTACGTTAATTGGATGAGGATAGGTTATGGTCTAGTGTTTATAAAAAAAACGGTTGTACCACGCGTTCTGTTACTCCTAAGGTAATAATTTTGAAAAAAGGAAGCCATCTTTTTTCAAAATGGACGGGCAGTTCAGAATGCTTATTGTCTTCGCCGCTGTTTTGGCATTAATCGAGGTAAAAATAATTTTGTACAGTCTTAGAATGGCTACCGATATACCTACTTAAATACTGATTTTATATAAAAAGGCGGTGAGTGATGTAAATGGTATACGGTGACGAACTTTGGAAAAAGGAATCGTCAACGGATTTTGTCGGAAACACAATTGTATGTTATTTCTTACGAGTAGACGGATGTCCTGATGGTAAGCTATCAGCGACCCCCATTTAACTGCAATAACGAAGGAGTAACGTTTACGTTGCCAACCTATTGGAGATTTAGAGATTAGGGGAGGGGAAGAATTTGGGCCTCCGGTAACCTAACTCATTCGGCAAAACTCAACGCTGTAGTTGTTTTTCATGCTGCTTTTCTTTAAGGACGCGGTATCTATCCCGTCGAGCCGACCCATTCGTGCCAAAGCTTGGCTCTTTACTTGATTTATGACCGTTGCCCCATCTTAATCAAATGTGTCTTTTAGGATTTTATGTTTTTTCTTTACTTTCCAGCAATTATGATACCCAGAGGATGTGACAATTTCAGTATTGTAGTCTTACGTCATTAATTATTATTATTATTATTTTATTTTATTTTCAGAGCATTGGAGCATGGTATCCGCAACACCCGGGTTATTTTCCCGGATATGGTACCTACATCCCGGGCCCACCCTACGGTGCTCCATATGGGTATGGAGTGCCACCGTTCCATGGTTAAATAAAATCAATATATGTATTATAAATAAACACCTTTAAATAAAATTTTAAACATAAATTTATCGCTGTGATACATTAATTTTTGGTGCGTTATTGGAGTAATTGACTGAGACCCTTTTTTGTGACTGGAAAATCATCTAAAGCCTTCTCCCGCCCAGGGTAAGGCGAGAAAGAGTGTCAGATTGTTATCGACTAAAAGTCCCCGTTCCTTCCCCTGCTCTAAGCCGACCCGAACGACGAAAGCCAGCGGAAAATCAGCCCTATTCTATAGTGTAGTACATGTTTTCTTTTAGTTAAATAAAAAATAATATTAATAACCATTTTATAATCTGGAATTTGGTGCCAAGTAAAACAAAAATAGTGTAAAGATTACCTATATGCCTATTGTTAGTTTCATGATTAGGATGTACCGACAATATATTTTTCTAATACTGTTGCTGTTTGGTATGATTTTAATGATTCAGGTAGCACCGACTTCTAGATTATAAAATGGTTATTAATATTATTTTCTATTTAACTAAATGAAAACATGTATTAAGTAATTTCTACAAAGCAAATTTATTTTTTGCTTTTTGTTCTACCTTTTGAAGTCGGAATATTTTTGCAAAAAAAAATATTTATTTCATCATTTAAGTGAAAGGCAGAGGAAGCAAGGATAATGGTTTTCGAATGAGAAGACCGAAAATCACGTAATAGTAGTAGTTCTGAGTAAGTCAGTGTTCAGTGTTGTAAATCGTTAAGGAATTCCCTCAACTATCAATGGTCTCCATCATTATTTATACTGCAGACCATCAATATACTTACATAATCCGTAAAGGTGCAAAGTTCTCATCAATATAAATGAATTAAATCCAAGCACAACATAATAACTCCAAATAGTCAACGAGATCCCACGACAGTCTTCCTGCTCCATCATCAGATTTACTGCATAACTTCATTGTAACCCGTGTAGGTGCGAAGTTTTCATTAATATAAATGAATTAAGTCCAAACACGATGTAGTTACTGTAAACCGTTCAGGAGTTTCCTAAACTATCTTTCGTTCTCATCATCAGACCCCTAATGACAGTCACCATCAATCTTGGTGCAAAGTGCTCTCCAATACGAATCATTCAAGCCCAAACACAAGGTAACTACTCCAAATAATCAAGGAGATCCCTCGACTGACTTCCGGCTCCTTCATCAAAAATTTACTATAAACAATATGCAAAACAACTACTCGCCCCTACAATTTTAGAAATTTCCCCTCGGTTTCCCTAGGATTCCATCATCAGAGCCGTGCTTCAGCACGACTCGACCGGAGTGATAGAACGGCGTCACAGAAAACCGGCGTGAAACAACTACAGCGTTGTGTTTTCCTGTGTGAGTGAGGTTATCGGAGGCCCAATCCTTCTCCTCCCCCAATCTCTCCCCAGTCCCTAAATCGCCAAATCCCTAATCCCCAAAAGGTCGGCAACACACTCGTAACTCCTCTGTTCTTGCGCCGCCCTACCTTACCTACAGGTAATCCGTCTGCTCGTTTGCTGACCTATGACATAAAAATGTAATGTTTTTTTCCCTATTTATCGGTTTACAGAATTTACTATAAATCTCATACTATTCGGATAGTCGAGAATTAAAAACGAAAAAATAAAAACGAATTTTAACCTATGGAGTGGTTAAGCAATCTGGCATAAAAAGCACATATGAATATACCTACTAAGAGGCGAAAAAATTCAAAGCCTGAGTGCGAAAATTTCTCAGTTGCAAGATTACAGCAATAGATGGCGCTGTTTCGTTATCTAGTACTTAACAATTCTGGAACACCCTATTTGTATACATAGTAATCATCAGAATTACTAAAAGATGTCACTAGTAGTATCTATCGCTATTTTACTCAAACTGTATACAGAATCTTATTATATGTCAAAGAAGTATTTTGCTATTTAAAAAAAAAAGAAACAAACGCGCCGACCGATTTCCTGATGGTAAGCAATAACTTCCGACCATTTAGTATCAGCAACACGAAAAGTGTGTACAATTGTGTCGCTGGCTTTTTGGAGAATGGCTTGACGAAGTTTACTTCACCACGTCTCTTCTTATCAAATGTTATAATAAAAACAATGAATCCAAAAAAATTAAAATGTTCGATATATCAAGCTAATTTCGCTCAATTCAGAATTATTAGAATCTTTATGTGAAACTGATTTAAAAAGAGTAATCATGCAGTTTCTTGCTCGTTCTTCTCCATCGGAATCTACACTTTGGAACGAGCAAATAGCTTCACTAAGAGGACTGATCGATAGACTGACACTATATCTTCAAAATTTTGTTTGACGTTCAAAAGTGCCTATAAGCAATCTGTAAGGGTCTGAATTGAAATAAATGATTTTGACTTTGACTTAATACGTCATGCATTTAAATATCCAAAAATAGCGCACGTAAAAGGCTTACTGACACCTATCATAATATAGGTGCACTTAAGTCAATAATGCGCACGACTCCGAACAGAAAAAGGAACGGAGTAGATTTTAGGCTATAAGAGTTTGACACTCCCTCCCATCCTACACAGGACTAAAGAAGTCATAAGAAAAATAATTTCCTGCCTTAAAAAAACCTCGTAACAGTGCACTCCTGATATAAGAGCTTCCTCTACATAAAAGACCTTTGCATCATGTTACCTATGCTCGCTTGACAAGTAAGTTGGATACCGCATTTTAAAAGGTTCAGGTTTATCAAATAATCCTTTTTGGGTGAGATAATTATCACCAAAAACGAAGAAGATGTTCCCACCCCTTCTTCGTTTTTGCCATGCTTCGGCTCGAATAGGTCGGTTCGTCCCAAGTGATACCACAGTCTCACAGAAAACCAGCGAGAAATAACCACAGGGTTGTGTTTCGCAGTGTGAGTGAGGTTACCGAAGGCGCAGTCATTCCTCCCCCAATCCCTCCCCAATCCTCAAAAAGTCGACAAACCCCTCATAACTCATCCGTTATTGCTGGTGTTCATGGGCGACGCTGATTGCTTACCATCAAGTAATCCGTACGCTCGTTTGCCGACCTATCACATAACTTCTTCCGCCCTGTAGTGAAAGGAAGAGTCAATCCTTACTGACTAAAAACCATCTCGTTCGTTCTCATGCTCCAGGCAGGGCCCAAGGTACATTTTTACGCTAGACCCTCAACCGAAACCCCGGCTGACCTTGAGCCTTCCTTAGTCAGCTCTTGCGACATCCAAAAGAGTAAGTTCGATGTCAAAATGACTTCTATCGTCCTGCTATCACACGACCTTTATCAGAAACTTGAAGTAAGAATTGCCTAATGTTACGTAGGTAATACTTTCTCTATCAATAAATTGATTACTTATTACAAACTTAAGATAAATATTAAGGTATAAAAACTAACGTTTTACAAAGAAATTTATACAGTACCAATTCGTTGTAAGAAGTTGCTACCTACTTGGAACAATCAATATGACTAGAAAAATTATTGCGTTGTTTTGCCTTCAATTCGCTTTGTTTAATGTAAGTATCTGTATTTTATATTAATATTAAAAGTACATTTTCCGGCGACTTCTGTAAGTTATTCCACCATGGGGAACATTATTGTCGTGGTGGCCCGAAGGTTAAGGCGCCCGCTTCTCATGCATGAGGGTGAAGGTTCAAAACCTGGCAAGTACCAATGTGACTTTTACGAAGTCATATGTACTTTTGATGGTGGTGACTGGGCTTCCCCCAGCTGTAGTCTCTTCTGTGCCTTTAAGGCCTAAGTCATTCTGTCTCCTGCATTTAATTTACCAAGGAAAGTGGAAACTATTTAGTTTTTTCTTCTTCTCAAATCATGTCTTGTGATTTATTTCGTAACGGGATCCAAGACAATCATTCATGTCACTGGGACGCGCCGAACTTCAGTGTTCCTGAGTTTTCATGGTTGTATCTACTGTACATCCTGGCTTACAGAAGTTGCAGCGGTTGAGGGAGTTTGCGGCGGGCATGTCCAATAAAAAAAAATTTCTTTTGATGATTATTTAGACACCACTGACATACGGTGAAGGAAAACATCGTGAGGAAACCTTGTCTCATAATATCTGTTTTTATTTTTATGATTATTAGCCAATCCGCCGAGAGCAAGCCAAGTGATCAATGCTCAAACCTAATCCATGTGAGCGAGTATAACATAAAAAAAATCATAAATAAAATGGGGCTATCCATTCTTCAGTTCCTTTAATCATTTGGTGATCAATTCCCTTCCAGCTGAACATTCAGCTAACGAATTAAAATCACACACAACATATTATAATGAACTCTTTACAAAAAACCTTACAAACTAAAAACCTTACATTTTATTTCCAGACCATTTCCGCGCAATGCCTGAACCGAATCGTACCTGGATGTGGACAGAATATTCTTCCGATGCCCGTTCCAGTATCGGACACGCTACTCCAAAACCAGGTCATAATTGGGCAGAATTACCCACCCATAGTCGACCTGCCTTATGGGGTAGAAGCTATTGTACCTAACCAGGTTTACAACCCAGCCACAACAATCATCCAGGATAGCTCTGTAGCGAATAATCTGGCTAATGCTTTACAACTATTAGTTGTTAGCAATTTACTATCCAACACTCTGCCATCCTCGTCTCCAGACGTGATTATTCCAGGAATGGGATTGGGCGCGGTCGATTATGGAATGTTGGGCCCCTACAACCCAATGGTAGCCCCAATGAACCCAATGTTAGCCCCGATTAATTCCGTAATATCTCCAATCAACTCTTGCGGCTGTGGGTCGTGGATTTACTGATTTGTTTAAATTATTTATTATTTTATTGTTGAATATGTATTTTAATTAATAAATGTATGTATATTGTGATTTAAATTTATGTGTTTCTTTTTTATCTTATTTGATAAAAGTATTTTATCTCGGCATTCTTTAAACACTGTCGTCCCGTTTCCGTGGCAATATCCTGAAGCGACTAAGTTTAAGTTTACTTAGGTACCTGCATGCCGAATTTCAAAAGCGTCTAACTTAAGCGGTTTAGATTTTTCAAACAAAAGAATTTTCCCGCTAATTCCCGTTCCCGTGGGAATTTCGGGAATGCCTTTCTTAGTACACCCCTAAAGTACCTAAGCTACGTGCCTTCCACATTTCAAGTGGCTCCGAAGGGGTCCTGGCCACATACCCAAGCAAGCCTTGGATTGGAATCCCCAAGGGAAAAGAAAGCGTGGCCGTCCACGGCAAACCTGGCGTCGCACCGTACTGGCAAAAGCGACGAGCATCGGTATGACGTGGAGTGAGGTGAAGCGTGAAGCTCAAGACAGATCGCGATGGAGACCTTCAGTGGACGCCCTCTGTCCCATCTAGGGGACACAGGATATTAAGTCAGAAATAAGTCACGTTTAACCATTTAGGCTGTGCGTTGATATGTTAGTCAGTCAGTTTCTCCTTTTATATGTTTAAAAAGATTAAACAATAATAATAGCCAGTGGTATTTTTTCGTTTGATTCTTATTGGCTTTTGTCTACATCTAAGAGGGAGTTCAAGCGTCATTTGTTCAATATATAGCTATACTTTGTTAACGGTTCTAAAGATCAAAGTTTAAGACTATTTATGCGTCAAGAGTTTTCGTAGTTTGCCAAAGAAAACAATAAACAATAGTCTGATATTTACTTCGAAAGTTTGTACCAAAACTTATGATAACATGCCAGAGGCAATCGAGTTCTACAGATTATAAATTACTAACAACATTCTACCAAGTTGGAAAATCCTAATACAATGTTGAAGTTTGGAATAAATGAGTTTGGATATTTCTATGATTATTTAGACGCCACTGACATACGGTGAAGGAAAACATCGTGAGGAAATCTGGACATTATAACTTAGGGAGTGTCAGACTCTTACTGACTAAAAACCCCCCTGTTCCTACTCCTGCTCTAGGCCGAGGTCGCGGTGCCTCATTGCGCTTACCCCGCAACCCCGGCTGAACATCAGCCCTATAGGGCCCCGTCTGTGGTGGTCTATTGGCTCTTCGAGGCGCGCGCGGAACGCTACGCGCCGTACGCTCGGGTCTGGTTCTGGTCGGGCGGCGAGCTACCCTTACTCGTCGTCCGCAGACCCGCGCTTACGGATCGTGAGGAACCCTGGACTTATACCTTCTAGTTATAAGTTTGATATCGTCAATCCGCCTTGAGCATGCGTGGTGATGAATGCTCAAACTTTCTCCGTGTGAGAAGAGGCCTTTGCTCAGCGGCGGGCGCTCATAGGCTGATGATGTGAGTGTGGATACATGTGGTCTACATCCTGATCAGTCTTGCCAACCAATATTGAAAAAGCTTGGTTTTTTATCATTACCGTTTGAAGTTTGTATATTAATTATTAACTAAAATATTAACTTAATTTTCTCAAAAAGAATTATTAATCCCATTTTAAATTTTATTCAGGTTTATATTTTACTATAATAAATACTGTTGTCCTATGTTAATTTAATTAGTTTTAGTTGTAATTTCTATATGTTTCGTCTGTACAAAGTAATTTTAAGAATGTTGGTTAGCTCGTAACTGGCTAATGTATAAGACCTACTTACTACCTATACGGAATACTTCTAACTACTTTAATACATAAGCTGTGAGCCTACCTGATTATAATAAGGAAATAAATTTATAAAAAATATCTTTTTTTATTTCAAAGACTTGGGGACGGATTGGGGGAGAAAAACTCTTTGGCTTTGTGTAATATGCTATACCTGCCTTATGATTTAAAATACCTAATTTCATTACATTAAAGAGTAAAGTGGCTTAAATAAGAAAAGTTTTATTCAATACATGACTTCATGGAGACGAAACTACAGTCTCGTTATCTACGTCTTAGTAAAGTAGTACTTACCTACCTACTTTTATTGTTTAATTTTGCATGCTATGTGTATAATTAGCAATTTGCTGTACATTAATACTATTTTGTAAAACCTTATTGTACCGTGTTTTAAGGCAATAATTGTTATGATAGGTTAGTGTGGGGGAGCCAAGCTTCGGCACAAATTGGTCAGTTCGACTGGAGTGATATAACGGCCTCACAGAAAACCGGCGTGAAACAACCATAGCGTTGTGTTTCGCCGTGTGAGTGAGGTTAGCAGAGGCCCATTCCTTACCCCTCCACCCATCCCTTCACAATCCTTAAATATCCGAAACCTTTATCCCTAAAAGGCAGACAACGCACTCGTAACTCCTTTGACGACACGGTCGTGTGGTGGCTGGGAAACTGGCTGCCGTGCAACGTGTCGCGAATTCGATTCCCGCACGGAACAACTGTTTGTGTGATCCACAAATTGTTGATCCGGGTCTGGGTGTCATGTGTAAGTGAAATTGTATGTTTGTAACTGCACCCAAGGCACGGGAGAAAATCCTAGTGTGGGGCAACGTTTTTTTAAAAAAGATCGAAGATCAAAAGATACTTTGGTGTTGCGAGTGGCCATGGGCGGCGCTGATTGCTTACCATCAGGTAATCCGTCTACTCGTTTGCCGACTTATCTCATAAAAAATATGATACCTACCTCCTGGCGAGTATTTACTTCCAATTCAAATGTTTTTTTTCTAATAGATCAAAATACTTTTAATGTCGTTTTATACTGGGCTTACGAAGCAAGAATAATAATGTATCTACAGTTTTTTTTGTGGGGGGAAAATCATCAAATGACTTCTCTGGCCTGAGTGGGGCGAGAGAGAGTGTCAGACTCTTACTGACTAAAACTCCTCAGTTCCTTCTCCTGCTTTAGACCGACGCCATGGTGCCACATTGCGCCTACCCCGAAACCCCGGCTGAACATCAGCCCTATAGGGCCCCGTCTGTGGTGGTCTATTGGCGCTTTGAGGCGCGCGCGGAACGCTACGCGCCGTACGCTCGGGCCTGGTTCTAGTCGGGCGGCGAGCTGCCCTTACTCGCCGACGGCCCGTGCTTACGGTGGCCGGAGATCTCTCGATCGTTGGGCCCTATAACGGTCTGATGGTTCTGTAAGGCCTGAGGAACGTGACGTCTCTTTCTCTCAGTATTATTTTTATTCGCTGTCACAACATTGATACGATAAATTAATTATTTCTTCATTAATATATCTTTGTCAATCGACATGCTCTATCTATTACAGATAAAGGAATTGATACAATGTATTATTGTGATTATGTAATAGTGAAAGAGATGATAAAATATATTTTGTATATGTATATTATGTGTAAGTTCTAATTTCGTGGTAGTCTACAGGATAAGCAGTTTTTTTTACTAACGTTGCCCTACACTAGATTTTTTTCCTGTGGCGTGGGTGCGTTTACAAATATAAAATTTTACATGCACATGACACCCAGACCCGGAACAACAATTTGTGAATTACACAAACTGTTGTTCCGTGCGGGAATCGAGCGACACGTCGCAGCCAGTGGTCCAGCCACCGCGCCAACCGTGCAGTCGAAAGTTTATCTTGGTTGAGTGTAGAGGTTCGAAACCTGGCAAGTACCGATGTGAATTCTTCCGTGTAAATTTATTAAGAAACTAATGAAAAACGGCGAAGGAAAACATCGTGAGGAAACCTGGACTTATAAATATTTTCTAATTATAAGTTCGAAATCGCCAATCCACCTTGAACAAGCGTGACGATTAATGCTCAGACTTTCTCCGTGTGACAAGAGGCCTTTGCTCAGCACGGCCCTTGTAGGCTCGGCCCTTGTAGGCTGATGATGATTAAAAAGAAAATAAACCTCACGTTTTCTCACAGTATTTGTTTAAAAACCAAACTCAATAAGAAATGAGCTTGATACAATAATCAAATCTACATAAGTCACTATGCATGACCAATTGACCAATGAAACATTAATGTTTATAGTTCCTTCTAATATTACTTATAAGGCCTCATTCTTAGGAGAAATGGGCGTCTATCATCTGACGAGAAAAACGATATACGATATGGTTACTATCAGACAGCCCAAGGTTTCCTAAACTGCATCAGACCAGTTCTAGGGTTTCGCAGTAAGGCTATGGCCTCGGCCCAGAGCAGGAGAAGGAACGGGGTGATTTTTAGTCAGTAATAGTCTGACACTTCTTCTCGCCCCGATGAGTGAAAGATCAGCTTTATGGTACCATAATATTATGTTGTCATTTAATTTCAATGTAATAGGGATGTCTTCTGGGTTAAAACAACAAAGTTCTAATTACTCCGTCAGTTAAATTATAGAAATTACTCGTTACGTATTTTTTTATTTGTCCATACGAATAATATTGACAAAGATACAGCACATTCAAATTCAGGAGTAGGGGCTCGTGACGTCACTCTTTCGTAAAAATTTTACGAAATAATGACGTAGCTCGAACTTTCGCCGCTCTGTAACTTTGTTATTTTAAGTTTTAGAAGCAAAAGAAAAAATACGTGTCTACTATTTTCTGGCTTTCAAAAAGATGGACTGATTATTATTTTTTGTCATCATCCCTATTGCCAAGTTTTATGATGATACAAAAATTAGAAGTTTATGTAAATCAGATTCTTAGATGTTCTTACAGAATTCGTTAAGGGCTGACACCTTTTAAAATTGTGTTTAAAATAAAAGAGGTTTTTTTTTAAAACGTTCAAGATTTATTTCTTTATTTAACTAAAATAAATAACTTATACATGTACTGATAGCTTATTACGTATAGATATGTACAGTGATTAAAGAGGAAGGTGTACAATGTGATATATGTACGGTGTATATAAGGATATGTCGTCGTGGTGGCCCGGAGGTTAAGGAGCCCGCTTTTCATGCATGAGGGTGTGGGTTCGAAACCTGGCAAGTACCAATGTGACTTTTTCCGAGTTATAAGTACTTTCTATGATTATTCAGACACCACTGACATACGGTGAAGGTAGACATCGTGAGGAAACCTGGACTTATAATTTCTAATTATAAGTTTGAAATCACCAACCCGCATTGAGCAAGCGTGGTGATTAATGCTCTAACCTTCTCCGTGTGAGAAAAGGCATTTGCTCAGCAGTGGGCACTCGTAGGCTGATGATGATATAAGGATATGAATATGTACAATAACATCCATCAAATAGTGCAGAATTAATTTGGTACCAGCATTGTCCCGTGTGAAGCTGAGGCACGTAGCTAGTAGTACTTACCTTTTACTGAATATTTGGAACTTTCTAACTAAATTTCAATAAATATGAGGCAAAGCATGACACACATTCCACTATAAAATTCAGAGAAAATGTAGGATTTTAACATTTTCAAAAAATGTGTTCAATTTCGCTAATCGTTAATTATACATGTTACACTGAATTTCTTCACCAAAATGGAGTCACACTTTTAGCTATAACATACGTAGTGCCGCTATCTTTAAAACTATCTTCTTTTATTAAATCTTCTTTTGTTTCATTCGTTTCTTCAGAAGATATGTCATTCTCTTCTGGTTTATAAGCCGTTCCATATTTAGCGACTTTAGATTTCGCAAAAACCGTTTCAATGTTTCTATCTTCCGCTGTTTTTAAACCATTTTTCTTAACTTCCATGTCTGATTGCTTCGCTGGAGAATATGTTGAAGTTTTTGGAATTTCGTTTCTATTGTTATAAGCTTCAGGGTTGATTTCAACTCTTTCGACTTTTCTCGTCTGAAAATCTGGTACTTCTAAAAGCGGGGGAGTACGGAATTGTATTACTTCTTCTCCTATTTCATTAATAGGGTGAATACTTTCTGTTTCTTCATAATTTTTGTTTTTGTGGTATTCTTTTGTTACAGGTGCAGGTAGATTAAAGGTTTCTGGGTTATTTTTGTCCACAGTGTAATAATATTTTATATCACCCAAGTGTTTGACATAAACTTCCCTGTTATTAGCCGTATAAGCCGCGTTATCAGTAAAAAGTGGATAATAATCGTCTATATACCCATCATAGTAATTAAGAAAAGGTTCTTCTTTTTCAGAGTCTTCCGTTTCTGTATCTACTGGATCTT
The DNA here is from genome assembly GCA_902829305.4 of Spodoptera exigua. Lineage (NCBI taxonomy): Eukaryota > Metazoa > Arthropoda > Insecta > Lepidoptera > Noctuidae > Spodoptera > Spodoptera exigua. The sequence goes on along the minus strand of LR824628.2, from coordinate 2,000,390 downwards.
TGACAGGTATTTTTGCTTTTTCATCTACTGGTTTGTCAATTGAGTTAAAGCTTTCAGTTTCGGTAGTAAAGTTGTTATTTGCTTGTGGTACATCCTGGACTTGTGTAAGTTTCTCCGTAGTTTCATTTATATTAGGTTTAACTGTAGTTGAAGGAGTAATTATATCAATAGTAGTCACTGTTGAATTTTTGTTATTGGTTGAGCTTTTTCTTTGAGTTTTTCTGGTGTTTTTCGGCTTATTCTTATTCACAGTTCGAGGTTCATTTGTAGGACTATTAGTGTATAGCATATTTTTATAAATATTCTCGTAGTTTGCTAAGAAATTTGTCATAGAAGGATTACTATATAGTTGCTGGAAAGGTTTGAAACTAAAATTGTTTGGGAAATTTTCAACTAGATTTGTCACGGGCTTTTGTATATCGAGGTTTTCTAATTTGGAATTTCTTGGTTGTCTGCATTCTTCAGTAACGCCTTCACAGAAATTGGCTAGGTTCAAATCAGGGTTTATAACTCTTAGTTGTGGTATTTGTTGTACTAAATTCGCTGTAACGGTAGAATTTGAATCTGATTTAGATTTTTTCTTATGTTTCCTCCTTGGTTTGGGGTTTTCAGTAGTAATATTTTCTGTATTAGTTTCGTTTTCTTTGTTTTTTCGTTTGCTATGTCTATTAGCGTCCTTCGTGTTTAAATTCTCATCATTATTTACTTGATTTTCTTTAGGAGGGTCTTGTTTAGGTTTTCTAGAGCGCTTTTTTGACATTTTACTTATTTCTTTGGTATTATCTTCTGTGTTATTATGATTATGGTTGTTTTTACCTTCCTCTGATTTTCTTCGAGACTTAGAACCCTTTCTTCTTTTATTTTTTCGACGGTGTTCATCACTTTCTATATTAGATTCATTATTTTTATTCTTAGTTCTAACATCGTTATTCAAACGATCATAATCCATAGGAGAAGCTTCATAATTATTTCTCAGAAACGTTTCTCTCGGATTAGTGTTACAATCAAGAGGATTTATACCGTATCCCTTTGAGTTTTGTTCCAAAATCGTCTGTAAGGGAGGGCTCGATAGGATTCTGTTCAATAAAATCTGTCTAATATTGAAAGGTGGTATCTTTTCTTGTGTCGTAACTGGATTTTGAGCTGTATTTATTTGAAGGTAGGGTGTGTTATCGCCTGGTGGGTTGGTTGAGAGAGTTGTGTAGATATTATTTCGATATATTGAAGGCTCGTACGGTTGGAAGCCATTGTTGGATGATACCTAGAAAAAAAACATGATTGATTATTATTATATTTGTATTGGGGAAAATGTATAGAATAAGAATTACTTTAAGAAATATTCTGAATCGTGTTTTGTATCATAACGTTGAATGGTTTAGTATAGTTAATAGAAACGTAGTATAGAATTATCTAGTGTAGGTATGTAAATAAATTTTAACTTGGTATTTTCTAACCTAGTTAGTCAAGTGTGGGAGAGCCATGCTCTGACATAAGTGGGATTCCAAAACCTGACAGAAAACCGGCGTGAAACAACTACGTCGTTGTGTTTCACCGTGTATATGAGGTTAACGGAGGCCCAATTCTTCCACTTGGAGAATGGATCCCTTCCCTAAATCCTCAAACTCCGTTTTAGCAAAAGGTCGGCAACGACTTGCAACTCCTTTGGTGTTGTGTGAGTTTATGAGCGGAGCTGATTGATTAGATACCATCAGGTAATTCGTTTAAAAAAATATGTCGAAATTAAACCTTTTTTTGAAATGTCATAAACTATATATTTTTTTCTTTCAGATAGTCAAATGAGACTTCAATACAGTGTTGTTGACTTTTTTTAAAAAAAGAACGTTGTCATATTCCTGTTTTTTCATTTGTGTCGCGGGTGCGTTCACAACCATACAATTTCACACACACATCACACCCACTTATAACGTCCACTTAGGGTAAAGTATTATTGAGCATTTAGAATTTGTGACATTCTCAGTAACAATACAAAGAGATAGGGATAGCCTCGCTTCTAACAACAGAAAAAAAATAAACTTGAAAAAATATGTGAAAAAACAACATTAAAAATAGGTACATACCAACACGACGAGTGACAGAGACAGCACAATACTTAAAATCATTGTCTCTATCTAACATAGGTTAATCACAATAAACACATTTTAAAGAAAACATTACTTAAACAGTTTAAATATCGAATTTCATAAGCTCTTCTATAAATCTCTGGTAAGTGTAACAGACAAAAAAATTTTAATTTAATAAAAAACAAAACACTTCGATATACGAACTCCTTTTAATAAATACGTGATATTCCAAAATTAAAATCTTTTTAATACATTTTGATTCGATTTGTTATCGATGTTGAGGGGAAGAATCGATAATATGATTAATCGATTAGGCACGACCTTATCATTAGTTTCTCGATACTTTTACGTAATAATTATGTCTGAAGACAGATCTAGAGTAGTGAATTTGTAAGACCACTGGTTAGAATTACATAATCACTACATAGTAGAAAACAAAGTCGCATTCTCTGTCCCTATATCCCTATGTATGCTTAAATCTTTAAAACTGCGCAACAGATTTCGATGCAGTTTTTTAATAGATAGAGTGATTGGAGAGGAAGGTTTATAATTATGTCTAATGACACGTAGTGCTTAAATACTCTTTGGTAAAGAAATCATTTAAATAGCGGAGACATTTAGTATAAAGAAAATAAGTTAAATACTTATTTTCTTAGCTTAAGTTTCTGCACAGATTGGCGTCATGCGTTAGTGTCGGCCATCGCTGAAAATCAGCGCCGCGACCCCGTCTCGTACGGGGTCGCTGCATTATGCTGAGCGTGGGCCATTTCGCGTGCTTGGACGCATATTTTTCTCCTACCCTCTACTTTTGTGATATTGTTTTACCATGCTTACCTAATGTATTTATATTTTTAACTTTATTTTATTATCTTGTTCGTTTTGTGTCTTTTATGCGTCCCAGACGCGAATAAATACTTTTCTTTCTTTCTTTCAGTATCAGCATTACACCCGCGAAAACGGGGTGGGTTGCTAGTACCTGCATAATAATTCAGCTGGGTGACGGAGATAGACTCGGTATTTCTGTAACGTTTTCTAAAAAGAAATACAAGTTCAATGATATCTAAATTACTCACCTCCTGCACAAAACTATCAAAAATGGAACAATACACACACGCGCGCGCACACACACACACATGTGCGCGCGCACACACACACACACACATGTGCGCGCGCACACACACACACACACACATGTGCGCGCGCACACAGATTAACACACAATAATATAATGAAACATAATATTATGTATTAAGTTTTAGTTATAAGCATATATTTAATATTAGACTAGGTAATAAGATGACCTCTTTAAGCTGAGCCCTACCTGGTCCATATTGACTGCACGGTTGGTGCGGTGGCTGGGCAACCGACTGCCGTGCAACGTGTCGCGGGTTCGATTCCCACACGGAACAACTCTTTGTGGATCCACAAATTGTTGTTCCGGGTCTGGGTGTCATGTGTATGTGAAATTGTATGTTTGTAACCGCAACCACGACACAGGAGAAAATCCTGTGGGTTGCCCCACGTTTAAAAAAAAATTTATATATATTTTTCGACTTTATAAAAATACCACCTGTACCTATAACATAATAAAGAATGCTAATAAAGTATTGAGTATGAATAAATAACCTATGTACACAGAAACCACTCCAGAACTGTAAGCTCTGTTGCTAAGCTTGTACTGAACACTGAATCCTGAACACTGAAAATAAGTCACGTTTCAAATGATTGAGTTTACAGCATAAATAATGGGAGAACAATTATACATAGAACAGTTAAATTGAACTTCAGTCAGTAGTCCATTTAAATAAAATGAGATGTTTTGTTTTCTTTTTTATGGTACTTATAAGTCGGCAAACGATCTGACGGATTACCTGATGGTAAGCAATCGGCGCCGCCCATGGACACCCGCAATACCAAAGGAGTTACGAGTGCGTTGCCGGCCTTTTGGGGATAGGGGTTGCAGATATAAGGATCGGGAAAGGATAGGGGAAGAACCGCACTCACACAGCGAAACACAACGCTGTGGTTGTTTCACGCCATTATTCTGTGAGGCCGTGGTATCACTCCGGTCGAGCCGACCCATTCGTGCCGAAGCATGGCTCTCCCACACTTGAAGTACCTACCATACGAGGACTTTTGATATAAGGGCGACAAGCGACTGATAACCTGATTGTAAGGTATCGTTAACCGGTTAAGGAAAACATCGTTAGGTTTTCTTTGTATTTTTTTTTGTGTAGTGAAAATCATCATATAACTTCTCTTGCCTAGATTGAGGCAGGAAGAGAATAATTATGTTACACTCTTACTGACTAACTAATGTCGTGGTGGCCCAGAGGCTGAAGAACCCGCTTCTCATGCATGAGGGTGCGAATCCAAAACCTAGCAAGTACCAATGTGACTTTTCCAAGTTATATGTACTTTCTATGATTATTTAGACGCCACTGACAAACGGTGAAAGAAAACATTGTAAGGAAACCTGGACTTGAAATCGCCAATGTTATTTTCTTTAATTATCTCCATAACCTTATAAAGCTATTGTTACCTGATGGTAAGCAATCAGCGCTGCCCATAGAAACCCGCAACAACAGAGGAGCTACGAGTGCGTCGCCGGTATTTTGGGGGGGCACTTGGGGGTTTGGCTATTTTGTGTTGTTCAGTGCTGGAATCGAACTCGCTACACGTTGCACAGCAGCCACTTTTCAGACAGTTTTGTTGTTTTTTTGACAGATACGCTTGCGACGACTTAACTAATGAGACTGTTTTAAAGGATATTGTTGTGGGAGAGCCATGCTTCGGCACGAATGGGTCGGCTCGACCGGAGTGATACCACGGCCTCACAGAAGACCGGCGTGAAACAACCACAGCGTTGTGTTTCGCCGTGTGAGTGAGGTTACCGGAGGCCCAATCCTTCCCCGCCCCCAATCCCTCCTCAATCCCTAAATATCCAAATCCCTTATCCCTAAAAGGTCGGCAACGCTCTCGTAAATACTCCGTTGCGGGTGTCAATGCTTACCATCAGGTAATCCGTCTGCTCGTTTGCCGACCAATTACATAAAAATATTGTGCTTTTATGATCAGAAGGTTTTTTGAGTTATTCTTCTCTTACTTGTCTTACTATAGATATTGAAAACTAGCTTAAACCGCGCGGTTTCACCTGCTGCTCGGCTCCTATTAGTCGGGTGAAGTTTTCCAGCCTATTAGAATTCAGAAACATTGTAGCTAAGATGATCAGTGAAAGTATTTTACAAAAAAAAATTTCGCCTCTTTGTAATATTAGTTTGTTCTTTCCTTTCACGGGACCACAGGGTCCCGGACCTTTGGAAGGCGTACGAGGAGCCGAAGCCAACTCGCAGAGGCCCGTTGAACAGTTTTAATCTAAATGTGATGGGACCTCAGCCGGCAATTATCTCTGTATGCACTATATAAGTGCACCCAAGGACAATCCCCGGTTGATATAGGACTATTGTGAGATGTGGTATAAATTGATAGGGTTATGGATATGGGTTGCTATGGACTGGTGGATATGATAACTATGGAAATACTATGGCCCCTGCCCCTGACCAATATATAGTTTATTATTATGTGTACATTATACCATTTTCGTAATGAAATCCCAAAAATGATGAATGGTTTACTCAATAACTTTTAAAAGAGGAATCCGGAAGATTGGGGCCTTATGAGTTGATGCTCATTGATACACTGATATAAATTTGATTAATATCAATCACTACACAGTATAAAACAAAGTCGCTTTCTCTATCCCTATTTATGTATGCTTAAGTCTTTAAAACTACGCAACGGATTTCGATACCATTGTTTATATTAGATACAGTGATTGAGTAGGAAGCTTTATACGTATAATAAGATCCATTAAATAGTGAACAACTTTTGTATCAGCATCGCACCCGTTCGAAGACGGGTTTTTTTTTTTTTGTGAGGGGAAAAGCTTTAAATGACTTCTCCCGCCCAGGGCCGGGCAGGAGGGAGTGTCAGACTCTTACTGACTAAAAACCCCCCTGTTCCTTCTCCTGCTCTGTGCCGAGGTCGCGGTACCTCATTGCGCTTACCCCGCAACCCCGGCTGAACATCAGCCCTTTAGGGCCCCGTCTATGGTGGTCGAATGGCTCTTTGAGGCGCGCGCGGAACGCTACGCGCCGTACGCTCGGGCCTGGTTCTGGTCGGGCGGCGAGCTGCCCTTACTCGCCGACCGCAGGCCCGTGCTTACGGTGGCCGGAGATCGTCCCTTGATCCCCGACGCCCGTAGTGTCGCCAGTTGCGGCTGCTGGGGCGTGAGGAGGAGGATTGCTCCCTCACGCGGGCCGCCTCTCTCTTTGAGAGCATGACTGCTTCATAAAAGGAGGAGACGGCGTCCCAGTTCCTCTCACTCCGCACCATGGCCTGGACTAAGGCCGGGCGCGAGAGGTCGCCGCCGCCGATCACTTCCCTGAGGATGCGGCGGTGCTCAGCCCAGGCAGGGCATACCGCTACCGTATGCTCCACCGTATCCTCTAGGTGGTCCTCACAATGACGACACTCGGGCGTTTCTTCCCGCTGCATCCGAAACAGGAACCTACCGAAGCTGCCGTGCCCGGTAAGCACCTGCGTCAGACGGAAGGTGAGGACGCCGTGGCGTTTCTCAAGCCACTCCTCAAAGAGGGGTCTTACCGCTGCTATGGTAGCGTGCCCGGCCCTCGGTTGCGACAGTCGTTGTTTCCACTCTGCCATGAGATCTCGCCGGAGCTCATTCCGCCACGCACTTATTTGACGCGGCAGAGGATCTTCGCCCCGGCGACGCGCGTCTGCGCGCAAACCGTAGACGCGCGCGAGCGCCTTCGCTTTTAGATCCCACGGCGGTGATCCGGCAAGGAGGTTCGCCGCCTCCCCGGAGATCGTGCGATATCCGCGGATTACTCGGATAGCCATGACCCTCTGGGACGCGACCAGCGTACGAGCCGGCCGCCGCTTCAAGTCCGGCGCCCACACAGGGGCACCGTAGAGGGCCATGGATCGCACAATCCCCATATACAACCTCCGGCAGGAGGCGTTTGGCCCCCCGAGGTTGGGAAGGAGCCGCTTGAGCGCGGCCCCAGACCGTTCCAACTTAGGGGCCAAACGACGAAAATGCTCCATGAAGTTCCATCGGCTGTCGAGGACGAGACCCAAGTACTTCATCGCCGACTCGACGAGGATGGTAACTCCTCCTGCCGTTATTTGGGACCCACCTGGAGGTGGCGCGCTCCGACGGCCATAGAAACACATGGCCTCGGACTTGTAGAGCGCCACCTCGAGTCCCAACTGCCGGATCCTTGCAACGACTGTCGCAACCGCTTGTGACATCAGGTCAGCCGCCGCCTGATGCGACCTCCCGTTCGCCAGCACCAGCGTGTCGTCAGCATAACAGACAATGCTGACGTCGCTCGGGAGGTCGGTGCGTAGCACCCAATCGTACCCGATGTTCCACAGGAGAGGTCCCAGGACCGATCCCTGTGGAACACCGCGCGACACCTCTCGCCAATTCCACACGCCCCGGTGACCGGGATAGATGACGTATCTGTCCCTCAAGTAAGCCTCGACTACACGACGGAGATAGGCAGGTACCCGGTGATACCGGAGTGCCTCCAAAATGCAGCTCCAGGGCAACGAGTTGAAGGCGTTGGCGATGTCCAGAGACACCGCCACGACGACTCGCCTCCTGGCCAACGCAGTCCCCGTCGTGAGGTCCCTTACGCGCATGATGGCGTCCACCGTGGAGCGCCCTCTGCGGAAGCCGAACTGGCCGTCCGCTAAATCCGGCCCCCTTCCAGACAGGTGCCCGACGAGGCGGTCTGAGATTATCCTCTCGAACAGTGTTCCCACCTCGTCGAGCAGCACAATGGGCCGGTACGCGGACGGAGAGTCCGCAGGACGCCCCGGCTTCTTCACGAGGACCAGTTTACCCGTCTTCCACGACAGCGGAAACTGGCCTCTCTCCAAACATGCGCTGAACAGACCAAGTAGTCGAGGCCTGAGAGCCTCCGAGGCCAGGACCCAAACCTTGGCATGCAGCCCGTCAGGTCCTGGGGCGGTATTCTTGCCGCTCAGCCGGCGCACCGCCACTCTCAAATCTACCTCGGTCACTTCCGGAGCGGATTCATCGTCGTCGTCGTTGTAGCCCGCATTGGGCACCGCAGGGGGCGGGGACATAGCCGGAGGCGTGTAACCCATCTGTGGTCGGGGGAATAGCGCCCCAACCACTTCGTCCACGACCTCCGGCCGGAGACTCTGAGTCAGTGGGGGCGCCCAGGTGCGGAGCTTATCACGCACCATCCGGTAGGGGCGTCCCCACGGGTCTCTGTTCAGAGTCTCCAACATCTCCTCGCGGGCCCGATCTTTGGCCCGCCGGATCTCCACCCTGAGGGTTGCCTTCGCCGCCCTGTACTCCTCGTATAGCTCCGCCTCTCTGGTTTCAGCGTCCAGAGGGCGGATACGGAGCCTGCGGTGCCTGGTGTATCTGCGTCGCGCCGCGGTACACTCACCGCGCAGGTCTGCCAATTCCTGCGACCACCAATACACCTGGCGCTTGCGTTGGCACGCCCGGATCCGGGGCATCGCCACGTCGCACATCCGAGACATGGCGTCCTGGAGCCATCTCGCCTCCTCGTTAACGTCGGCAGGCCTGACCGGTGGTATCACCCAGGCCTGCACGACTGCGGCTTCCAGGAAAAGCTCCCGGTCCAGTTGCCTAAGCGCCCAACCCGGGCCACACGGGGCCTGTCTGACCGGCGGGTCTGCGGACTCGGCGGAAACGTCGAACCGTATATACCGGTGGTCCGAGAACGTCTCCACCTCCTCCATGACGCGCCAGTCGACAACGCGCGATGACAGAGCGGGGCTAGCAAACGAAATGTCCACCACTGACTCGCCCCGCATCCGTATGCACGTGGGGACAGAACCCCGGTTCAGCACGACTAGGCCTGTCTCCAGAGCCCAGTCTTCGACCATCCTACCCCGGGTGTCAGTGATCCGGGAACCCCAAGCCAAATTCTTGGCATTGAAGTCCCCGAGGACCAGCACGGGGAGGGGACGGAACCCGACGACGACGGTGACTAACTCCCTGAGGGAGTTGTGGAACTCGACGAGAGTTCGGTTCGGAGAGAAGTACACGCCCACCACAGCGATCTCTCCGAACCGAGCCGCGACGCAACCCCTGCCTCGCTGAGGCCCCTCGGGGGCTGGGGTACCGGCGGCGACCGACGAGATGATGGTCACCGAGCCGTCCGGGTCTGAAAACCAGTGTTCCCTGGGTGGAACGAAGTACGGCTCGGAGACCACAGCAACATTGATTGACCACTGCGCCATGCTCTGGAGCAGGAGATCCTGAGCAGCGACGCAGTGGTTGATGTTCGCTTGGAGGAGGCGTAATGAAGCCATTACTGACAGTCCATCACGACCTCCTCTCTGGCAGCAGCGACAGCAGCACTCGCGGAGGCGGTGGCGACTGCGACAGGAACGGCGGGGCCTTTGCCGCCCGGAGTTCCGCCTCCAGGGTAGAGTTAGCAGCTGCTAATCGGGCCAGCTCGCGCCTCATCGCGGCCATCTCTTTTTGCAGAGCGGTCATCTGCCACCCTGCTGAGCCCTGCTGGCCTGCCGCTGCCATGATAGCAGCTTCCGCATGCTGGAGCACTCCGTGTCTGCCAGCCTGGGTCTTCTGGCCAGCCAGCATACGGAGTGCTTCCTTTACCTGCAGGCGGAGGCTCTCAGCGCCGCCTACCGAACCCTCACCACAGGACATCTCCATCTCTGAGGAGTCTGAGGGGGCAGCCTTTCCCAGGGCGCTCCCCTCCGCTGCCAGCCGCTCTGCCGGCTCAGTGCGGCCAGCCGCCCTTGTGGAGCCCTTCCCCTTTCCCCTCCCCCGCGCTGCCGTGGGGATTTTGGGGGCTGGGGCCTCCTGCTCGATGGAGGTCGGCTCTCGGCCATCCTCCAGCCTGGGACGTTTGAAAACGCCCCGGTCTTTCTTGTGGCGCAGCGCAATGCTGACGCCAGACAATGATGAGTCGGACTCAGAATCCGACTCCTTCCTTCCCTGTGCCCTTGCCCGGGACTTGCTGGACGGGACCAGCGCCTCCCCACGGGTCCGAGTGCCACCTTGGCAGTAGTGTAGAATTGGGGTTCCTGGATCAAAAAATCCAGGAACCCCAATTCCACACATGAAATATACCTACTAGACTATCAATCAGTTGGAGCTAATCGTAAACTTATGATTCAATTTGTCTGGTTAAACTGGTCTTCAATCAGTCTGCCTATTTGTAAGTAGGTATAATCTTCGATTGACATATGTAATGAACTGGCCAAAAAAAGCTCCTATAATTGAAATATGTGCATAATGAATAGGTAATAATAAACTTAACAAAAGAATGCAGCCGTCTTCCAAATTAGGAATACAAGCATACCTACGGTTCGCTATAAGTATACAGCCAAGCGCCACACACGATGATAACTTATATAATATGGATTAATTATGATATCGAAATGACGGATCCTATTCTTCACTCCATTGTTATTGATATTGTTTATTTATACATTTTTATACATATGAAACGATGAATGCATATACTTCTGAACTGATTTCAATGAAGAACTTAATATACCCCTTCGATATAACAACTTAATAATAATTAATCATTATTTCCATTGGTATTTATTTTATAAGTGCATTCTATATTCCACTGCATCGTCTATTCAGCACATAGCAGCCCTGAAATTATAATGCGCTCAGATGAATTCCATAGTCGCCTTATATAGACTGTCGACATACTTACAGCACTTTATGCGAATTGATTTATTATCAACCTTTTTACTGGCTCATTTCAGCTGAGAAGCCAAGGGCCCTTATCCTTCTAAAAGAAAGAGTAATTAAGCCTTTGTCTATAAAACTGGACAATTATAGGTCACCAGCTTACAAAACCCTAAAGGATATAGTGACATGGATAATTTATACTTACAAACAACCATTACCAAATTACCAACCGCAAATCCATACACCTTTACCTTACCTCCGTGATAACTTCGTGATAACATCCAGGCTAGGCTCACTCATATGATTTTTCGAACATGTGAATGCAGTCAGTCGTGCGTTCCGGGTTCAAACCCTACACTTTTTATTGGAATTTAGGAATCAAAACTACTGGATGATAAATAAAATGTATCGTAAGAGGTTATAAAAATCATCATTTCAGTAGAAGGTTATTAAAAAAAATACTATTGAATAATAATTGATTGAACTTTATTTATGGCATTATATCTGACACTTTTAAAGCAATTTCTTTAACAGATTTATAAATATCGTCCATAAAAACATTTTTAACCACATGCTGCACACATAACTCAGCATCACAATTGCATAGTGAACTTATATGATCAGGGAAGTTTTCGGTATCATAAATCTCGATCCTTATAATTTTAGCACCTCGTGTAAGTTTTTTTACAGAGGTAAATGCAGCCGTTGAAGATTTTTTCAGTTGCTTGCTGCTAGGACCTTCTAGGTTCAACTGTTTATCGTTTTTTTGTTCCGCTACCCTGTTCATGGGAATGAAGTTGAACAGGTCGTTTTCATAGTCCTAAAAATAATAATAAGAATCAATATCAATTTGTCACTCATATTATAGGTATATATTATTTATAAATTCAAATGATCGTTATTAGAAGCGTGTAATATTGAATATAAATGTGTAACAATTATTAAGTTGCATTCAATCAATTAAGTTATTACATTAAAAAATTATATGATAATTAATTATATTTAAAGAAAATAACTCACCGACATATTTTATTTTAGGATAGAGTCTTTTGCCCCCGCTCGCTGATGGAATTAAACTAAATTATTTTTATTTTTTCGCATGATTATATCCTTTATATAGAATTTTAAAAATACATTTTAAAAGGGACATAAAGCTCAAATTTGCATCGAAATTATCAGTACTTTAAAAACATTGTAAATGTAATTCTACACTCTAGACAACACGGCGCTACATCGCTTCGGATTGCAATTAAACGTAATTTATTACATATATCGAAATCGGTTTTTGTGTAAGTTTGTTCATCCATACTAATAAACTAGCTTGCCCCGCCACTTCACTTGTGTATATATAATAGTTGATATATTATGTATTCTCTAATGAAAAAAAATATATAACCTCCTTTTTGAAGTCGGTTAGAAAGCAATCTTTCGAGCTTTATGAGGTAAATGGTGACAGATTTGTATACATACTATTATATTTGCTTACCAACGTAAAGGAGGAGACAAACCCAGGTGTAATAAGTATGTATTATTTAATCTGAATGAGATCTACATTTCAGTGTTATTAAATTATATTATGTCTTAGATGAAGTAGATAAAGTTGATATTGCATGATCTCGGTATGTTGCTAAGTTATTTTTCTGCAACTTAAACAATTTCGTATTTGGGTGGTAGATCTGACAAAGCATTTTAGCAAACCCGTGCCCTATTCCCTAATTGGTATACCGTCACGTGGATATAGTGCTATTTAAGAGATCATCTGCAGGGACTGGATCATAACAATTCTTCAGCTAGAAGCAGTCACATCCAAATTTGGAAGGAAGTACCTAAAAACCACCAATCTTCTAAAATGTAAGTATTACCTGCTATACTTCATTCAGTGTTTCATTTCTTAATATTCAATCATTCAAGCTAGTTTCATTCATTTCTTCAATCACTCCATTCATAATTTATGTAAATGTTATCCAATATTTTTATTTGCTATGTCCAAACACTGTTTATTTGTTTTATTTAGTATTCTGTCAATCATGCTTACTCAATATGTTCATTCATGTTCCTCATGTTTCATTTTATTATTATTCAATCATTCAAGTTACTTTCATTCATTTTCTTCGATCACTCAATTCGCAATTTATGTGAATGTTATCTAATATTTTTTATCTTTATTTTCTAGGTCCAAACACACTGCTGACCATATTTTCCCTTCGGAGGACGAATCGTTGGACGAGGTGCAGATGAAGGCCAAACCAAAGGAAAACAAGAAACGTAAGTCGACGCCAACGCGCAGCCCCCAGCCGTCTACCAGTAAGAAAAGCAAGACAGTTATTCGCCCCATACCTCCTGTTACCAAGTCTACGGCTCGCGAAGTATTTGGGAGTGACAGCGACGACGACGCGGTAGACGTACCCGCGGAGAAGAAGCCTCCGGTTATTTACTCCTACGTCACAAGGAGACTGGCCAATGGCTTTTCTCGTCAAATAGATGAGAATAAAAAAGGTGCGTTCTACATTGAACTTAAGGTTTACAAGTGTGATGAGATAGAGCGGATTCAACCCGTGAATAGGTGGCGTCACTCAGTGATCACTATAAAAAATAAAACGGACGAAGATTCTGAATCTTGGCGGCACTTGAATGAATTTATTATAAGTACTAGGCGGGAGTTCAAACGCTGTACTCCAACGTTTATAAGTTCATACCAGTAATTAAGTACCTATGTATTATACTCAATTATTGGTACGAGATATTATTACATGTAATCAGTTATTTTATAACATATATAATCATATATTAATCATAGGTACTCCTACATATTACATTATATACAGTGAATTAGTTTTTAAGTTTTTTTGTAACCCACTATCTCTTAATTAAAGTATTTAGTACGATAAAAATGTGTTATATTTATTTTGTTTCCAGTTACACAAGCCAGTAATGCGACACCAGCAAGTTCAGATACTTATAATGATTTATACGAAACTAAGATCCCAGAACATGAATATGAAACGAATATTAATGAGACTAATTGTTTATTAAAAAGATATTGTGAGAAATGTAAAATTGAGATCCCCGAACATAAATACAGATACCATAAGAGAACGAATATCCATAAATCAAATTGTTTAGTAAAGTCAAATTTTGAAAATGTTGATATTATAGCTACTGCATTTAAAAACCGGATTCTGACTTATCGCTTAAATCCATCTATAGGAAATGAGTACCTCACACCAGAGGCGTTCTTAGATGAAAAGCGAAAAGATGTTTATAATATAATTAAAATGTTATTAATGAGACATAACTGCATTAAAGTTAATTTCGAGCTGTTTGCTTACTTTTTACTGCCTACGTTAGGTGAGCAACAGCTTAAGTCATTTAATACTAAATATGAAATTATATATAATAATACTGATTTTGATGAGACATATTTGAATGTAATAGAAACATTTAAAAGAAAATTTACCGAATTTGAACATTGTCAATCCGGATGGTCATTTGTTTCAATAAATCATTTAGAAATAAATATAAATAAATATTGCCCCATGCGGGGTGGTACTTATTTAGAGCTACCAGATGTTATTAAAAACACAAAGAGCTGTTTGAATATACATAATAATGATGAATACTGTTTTTTGTGGAGCATAGTTGCAGCACTATATCCAGCTAAAAATAATGTTTGCAGGGTCAATTCCTATCCACATTTTAGTAAAGTACTTAATACACAAGGAATTTCATTTCCACCTTCACATAAAGATATAAAATTATTTGAAAAAAATAATTGTGACTTGAGTATTAATATTTATGGATTTGATAAACATTGTACTATAACTGGCCCTATTTATGTGACGAATTGCAGGAAAGATAAACATATTAACTTACTGTACTTTGAAAAACATAATAAAGGTCATTACTGTTTGATAAAAAATCTGCTACGTTTAGTACGACGACAAGTTTCATGCCATAAGGGACGAATGTATTTATGTGAGACATGTTTACAATTTTTTACTTCTGAAATGAAGTATAATTCTCATAGTTGCTCTAAAATTTTAACCGTACTACCTGATAAAAACAGTACATTAAAATTCAAAAATTATGAGCGAAAGCAAAAAATTAATTTTGTAATATACGCTGACTTTGAAAGTATATTGTTAAACTGTAAAATGGAACAGAATGATAAAAATACAATAAAGAATAAACTACATCAACCGTCCTGTTTTGCATTCTACGTGTGTTGTTCTCATGATAGCAGCTTAAATAAATTTGTATCATATAGAGGACCTGACTGTGTAGAAGTATTTATTAAAAGATTGATTGAAGAAGCGAAATTAATTCATAACATTTTATTAACAGAGAAACCTATGAGACCAATGACAAGAGATCAGACTGATAATTATAATAATGCAACTACATGTCATATTTGTAATGATTTATTATTTGGTGATAAAGTTTGTGACCATGATCATATAACATCTGAGTACAGAGGTGCGGCACACTCGCAGTGCAATTTAAATTATACAGTTTGTCCCTTTATACCCGTTATATTTCACAATTTAGTTGGTTACGATTCTCATATATTTATAACTGAATTATCGAAATATGAAGGTGAGATAAGAATTATAGCAGAAACTAAAGAAAAATATTTAACCATAACAAAAATAATAAATACCGGTAAAGGATGCAAACCAATACAAATTAAATTTATAGACTCGTTTAAATTTCTTAGTTCAAGTCTTGACAACTTGAGTAAAAGTTTAACGGAGAATGATTTTATTCATTTATTCACACACTTTCCGGACAAAAATCAATTTAATTTAATGCGAAAGAAAGGTATTTACCCATATGAATATATTTGTACATGGGCTAAATACAATGAAACACAACTCCCTGACAAGGATAAATTTTATAACTCTTTACAAATGAAACACATAACTGATGATGAATATGAACATGCTCAAATTGTGTGGAATCTTTTTAATATTACTTCTCTTGGTGAATATACTGACTTGTATTTAAAGTGTGATGTACTATTATTATGTGATATATTTGAAAACTTCAGAAACATTTGTCTCCAGCATTATAAACTTGATCCTGCATATTATGTAAGTTCACCTGGATTGAGTTGGGACGCTATGCTCCTTTACACAGGTGTTCAGTTAGAAATGATTCATGACTTAGAAATTTACGAAATGTTGGAAAGAGGAATACGAGGAGGGTTAGCTCAATGTTCTCACCGATATGCCAAAGCTAATAATGTTTATTTACCTCATTTCGATAATTCAAAGCCATCAACATATTTAATTTACTTAGACTGTAATAATCTTTACGGATATGCTATGACGAAAAAATTACCCGTTTCAGAATTTAAGTTCATGACCGATAATGATATGAAATATTTCAATGTGCTTAATATTCCTGATAATTCAGAGTTCGGTTACATTTTAGAAGTAGATATAACGTATCCAAATCATTTACATAATTTACATAGTGACTTGCCTTTTGCTCCAGAGAAATTCACTCCTATTGGAGGGAAAACGCAAAAATTAATCGCAAATTTGTATGATAAATATAATTACATTATTCATTATGTTCATTTAAAAGAATGTCTCAAAAATGGTTTGCTTTTGAAAAAATTCATAGAATCCTTTGTTTTAGACAAGAAAGTTTTTTAAAAAAAATATATAGATTTGAATACTAGACTACGGCAAGCAGCTTTAACTTCATTTGAAAGAGATTTTTTTAAATTGTTTAATAATTCAATTTTTGGAAAAACAATAGAAAATAAACGAAAGCATGTCGAAGTGAAATTAATAAGTAAATGGAGTGATTATTCGAACAAAACGAACAAAATAGTAGGTGCTGAGAAATTAATCGCAAAACCTAATTTAAAAAGTATTTCTGTATTTAATGAAAACTTTTTAGCTATACAACTCAGTCCAGAAAAACTTGTATTAGATAGACCAATATATGTTGGATTTGCGGTATTAGAATACTCTAAACAACATTTGTACAATTTTCATTATAATTTTATTAAGAATAAATATGGTGATAAAGCTAAATTGTGTTACACTGATACAGACAGTTTGTTGTATTTAATTAATACTAACGACATATATAAAGATATACGAGAAAATTTAACAGAATTTGACACAAGTAATTTTGAATCTAACAATAATTACTGTATTCCAAAGGTCAATGAAAGAATACCTGGTTTATTTAAGGATGAATTAGGAGGTGACCCAATTATTGAATTTATAGGCTTAAGAGCGAAACTGTACTGTATAAAATCACTAAAAATGCAAATTAATAAAGCTAAAGGTGTATCAAAACCTATAACCAGGAGTTTAAAATCACGTAACTATAAGCACGTTTTATTTAAAAATTTTACTTTAAAGCGTAAAATGAATATGATCAGATCAATGAAACATGTGCTATTCTCAGAAGCAGTAAATAAAGTAGTCTTGAACAGAATAGACGATAAAAGGCAAATTTTAAGAAATCAAATTGACACTGTACCTTGGGGTCATTGTAATCATGTATGCTAACTAATGTTATACACTAACGACTTTTATAATTTTAATAATAAAAATTATTGTGCTTTATGTAATAAAATATATATGGAAATAAATTATTATGATATAAATTATAATTATATGTGTTTTATTTAATTACCTACTGAGGATTTGATATTTATGATATATAAAGTGATTTTATAATGTATATGCGATGCATGAAAATAGCCTCCTCGAGTAATGTTAAGTACATTCGGCATATCCCGGGTGATTAATTTCGATAATATCTTGATTGACTGGCTAATATCTTTCATCAGTTGATTTTATTCTTATATGAAATAAAGTCTAAGCTGTATGAAAGAAAAAGAATAACCTGATCTCTTGTAAGTATATAAATACCAGAACAAACATTATTTATGTCAGACACAAAAATGAAGTGGATTAAACACCCGGTATCCTTAGCAGTTAAAAATATTGATGTGAAGGAGAATACGCCGCACCCGAAACATAGCGTACTTCTCCCGAATAACATCCGCAGTATAATATGTGGTCCTTCTAATTGTGGAAAAACTAACGTCATGTTAAGCTTATTAATTCATGAAAATGGGCTAAAATTTCAAAACATATATTTGTATTCCAAAACAAGCTCACAATCAAAATATCGCTTTCTCAAACAAATTCTGGATAGAATTCCAAGTGTGAAACTATTTACTTTTAAATTCGATGAAGATGTGATTCATCCTAATGATGCATTACCTAATTCTATAATAATATTTGATGACGTGGTTGGTGAAAAACAAATAAATATACGTAATTATTTTACGATGGGAAGGCACAGAGCAATAGATTGTTTTTACTTATCTCAGACTTATTCAAAAGTACCAAAGCAGTTGTTACGCGACAATGTTAACTTTCTGATTATCTTCAAACAAGATGATATAAACTTAAAACATATTTATGATGAACATGTCAGTTCAGATATGGAATGGTCCAAATTCAAACATCTCTGTTCAAAAGTATGGTTGGGTCCATACGATTTTTTGACTATCAATAAAGACTGTGATTTGAAACATGGCAGATATAGAAAATCATTTGATAATTTCATTAACTTTGAATAATAAATAAATGTATCTTTTATCTGCCATGTACCTAATGACTGCTTCACAATTACATAGGAAGTGCATGTAGAAAATATATGGTCAAGGAACGTTTGGAGTAATCCTTACAGTTTCATACTCGTTCACAAAGAATATTCTTTGAGTCATGGAGGGTACAGAAAGAATTTTGATATATTTTTGAAATTTCATGAATGTTGGTGGTGGGAACTGATATAATATATAATTATGAATACCAAATAAATGAAAACTAGTATTATTTCTTCTATGAGTGAATGCAGTCGTTTAACGTAAGATGGAGAAAAATATTAGAATAGAGTTAATGAAGTCAGTAGACTCCATAAAGAATAAAATAAAACAAATGAAGACCCAGGAATACGTCATGAATTTTTCACTCGATAAAATGCTGAAACCTATTGCAGATCCTCTTAAAACCCTAGTTGATTCAAATCTATCTATAGTAAAAAGTAGGAATGTGGAAAATACAACTTTCAGTAATAATGACAGCATTGAATCTGATGACAATAAAACTAGCTCATTTGCAAAGTTTGAAGACTGTTACGATCCTAAACAAGATTCTGAACAATTATTTGAAAAGTCACCTAAAATGGAAGCACCAGATGACCTAGAAATTTCATTAGAAGGGTATGATATCCATGATATTTATGATGGTGTAAATATACCTTTCGGGATAAGAAGTGAAAATAAAAAATTATGGATGGGCAATTCAGTAGTATCCTTTTCTAAAATAGAAAACTTGAATAACGATAATGTAATTATGGTTAAAATTGATGACAGAGCCTATAATTTAACCCCTGGTCTAAAAGAACTTTTACTTCGAAGAAAACCTGATTTAAAATTAATATCTGACCGAGATAAGCTTGTCTATAAGGATATGTTGCATTTTACAAATGCGCATAAAAGAGATTTTAATCCTAATGGTCAAATAAGAGGCGATAAAGGAACGAAATACCGTGCAATCATCAAACCACTGCTTTCCGAAATATCAAATGATAAAACCCCCACTAAACATGGAGGAAACTTGCCAAAGCTCAAGAAATACAAAAAGAACACTGATTTAGTTTATTGGGATGACCCAAATGAACTGGTTGAGAGATTGCAATTATTAGTTGCATCTAGAGATGCTGGCAACACAAACCATGATAATGAAATTTTTTCAATAATTGAAGAATTAAAAGAAGCTGACATTATTAAAGAATAAATAGTAAGAATAATGTGCCTTTTATTCAGTATCACATAAAACTTGTTAAGGGACATATTAAAACTGGGACAAAAAGAAACATGAGTAAAGCCGATGTGGTCAACGAAATTCATAAAAATGCTAGAGTGAACTTTTCACGAAGACACGTTATCATGAAAGATATAGATGATCTATGGCAAGCGGATTTAATAGATATGCAATCAATTTCTAAGGAAAATAAAAAAAATAGATTTATTCTCGCCGTTATTGATACATTTTCGAAATATGCATGGGCCTTTCCTTTGAAATGTAAAACCAAAGATGTTGTTAGTAACACTTTCAAGACATTATTAAATAAAGGACGTGTGCCTAAAAATCTGCAAACTGATAATGGGACTGAGTTTTATAATAATACATTTAAAGCACTTATGAAATCTTATCATATTAATCATTATTCAACATTTTCAACAAAAAAAGCTTCAATTGTTGAGAGATTTATCCGAACACTAAAATCTAAACTGTATAAAGAATTTAGTTTAAAAGGAAACTATAAATGGGTAGATAACACTCTTGATAATGTTGTTTATAAATATAATCATACCCATCATCGCACAATTGATGAAATTCCCGCAAATGTAGATAGTAAAAATAAAAAACGTATACTGGAAAGATATATAAGTTTGGTAAAAAACGTGAATACAAAAAGTAAGTTTAAAGTAGACGATTATGTGCGTATAAGTAAATATAAGGGAACTTTTGAAAAAGGATATACACCGAACTGGTCAACAGAAATATTTAAAATTAAAAAAATACAAAATACAACTCCTGTTACATATTTAATTGAAGATACAATTAGAGGTCGACCTATTTTAGGTGCATTTTATGCAGAAGAGCTTCAAAAAACGAAACATTCCAATGTATATCTAGTAGAGAAAGTTCTAAGAAGTAAAGGAAATAAAGTTTTAGTGAAATGGTTAGGTTTGCCTTCTTCTGAGAATAGCTGGATTGAAAAGTCGAATAAATTGTAACAAAATAATTCACTTAACAATACTATTTATTAAGTGTTCAATTTATAACTTATCAGTCTTATGATGTGTATTGGAGAGAGCAGTCTTCTCAATTGGATAATAAATAATTTACCATTTGAGTTACACTTACCAGGCTACAAATATTGTGGGCCTGGCACAAACTTAATTAAAAGGCTTAGACGTGGAGATAAAGGTATTAATAAATTAGACGAGTATTGCAAGGAGCACGATATCGCTTATCACAAGTCATCAAACTTAGAGGATCGTCACAAGGCAGATTTAACTTTGTTAAATATGGCGAAAGAACGAGCAGCTGCCTCGGATGCAAGTCCAGGTGAAAAACTCGCGGCACGTTTAGTACGCAACGCTATGTCAATGAAAATTAAAACTGGTTCTGGTCTAAAGAAATGTAGCAACAAGTGTTCTCAAAAAGATACAACTGGAAAAGGATTAAAAAATAAATTTAAAAGCGTTATTACCAAAACGAAAAAACAAATTAAAAAATTAAAACCAAAATGCAAAAAAGCAGCGATAGAATTAGCTATGGCTGCTGTCAAAGAATTAGCTGATAATTCATCCATTAAACTTCCTCGAGTCATTCCTATACCACGAACTGGTGGAGTGCTACCTTTAATTCCTATTTTTGCGGGATTATCTGCTGCTGGAGCTCTAGCAGGTGGTGCAGCTGGCATTGCTAAAACCATAAATGAATTCAAGATGGCTAAAAAACTGTTAGCTGAGTCAAAGAGACATAATGAAAAAATGGAAGCTCTTTGCATCGGAAAAGGGCTACACCTTAAACCACATAAAGATGGGCTTGGAATATTCATATCAAAAGAAAAAAACTAAGATATCGGCTACCCAATCGAGCTTTAACTAACTTGGACATTTTAAAGATTGGAAATAGCATCCCATATTTTAGAGGTGTTTTTATGAGAGATGAGCTCCCTAAATACCCCTTCAAAAAAGAATGTGGTGTTATTAATTTAGATAGCTCTAAAAACTCTGGCTCTCATTGGGTAGCCTATGCAAAATACGACGATTATATTGAGTATTTTGATAGTTACGGAAATCTTAAGCCGCCAAAGGAATTCATAAAATATGCGGGTTCTAAAGTGAATTACAATTATGAAAATATACAACGTGACCATCCCTTTAATTGTGGACATCTTTGTTTACACTTCTTAAACAATTTTTGGTCAACGAAGCAATAAAATAAACGGGATCTTTCATAACAGTCCAGTATATAAGCATGTCTACTACGGTTACCATCTCTGGCAATAAATCAGAACTGGTCTCGTATTTTCAACCACCTCTTCATTTATCTGATCAATACGAGTGCGGTTTACTATACTTTTCAGTATTTAATTCAAGACCGGATATTCCAATTAAAACTAGAAATCTGTCTGTGATCAAAATTGAATGTGATCTTGTGTACGGTTCATACTGCAACGGATTACCAACACATTTTATTCATGAATTTGTATCAGATACTGCTCTAAGTCATGGTTATATAGAGATACCACAAAACGTTATTTACTTTCCAGTGAACAAAAATATAATTTCATCCATATCTGTTAAGATTGTTGATCAATTTGGTCACTGTATTAACTTCGAACAAGAATATATTCAGTTACGTCTGCACTTAAGAAAAACAAAATGATAGTATATTATAAAAACGCTCCAATAAAAATAAATCGGTTTATTTCTTCTGCGACCGCTAAGGTGCACAGACGTAATACAAAAATTAAGAAACTGACTAAAGCAAATAAAGACTTTCTTAAAGCCCTGGGGTTTAAAGTATGAATATGCTACAGATTACTGAATTACCGCATTTCGACAGTTCGATTGAAAGTTATGAAATCCATTCATACAATCCCTACAATAACAGCTTTAGAGAAAACGATGAAATCAGAATCCCCATACATCAGCAAGACATATACGTGCTACCATCAGCCAGTTCAATTTACATCGAAGGACAGGCAAGGCTGTTCGGTAAAGATGGGAATCCGATCAAGAAAACTGTTACGTTCACTAATAACCCTGTTATGTCTTTGTTTCAAGACATCAGATACGAAATGAATGGTATCGAAATAGACCGCATTAAAAATTCGGGAATTACGTCAACAATAAAATCATACATTTCATTAAATGAAGCAGAAAATAAAGTTGCAGCCTTATGGGGTTGGAACTTAGCGGGATTCCAAAGTGATGGACATTTTAGTGCCGTGATACCATTGAATAAGGTTTTAGGGTTTGCAGAAGATTACAATAAAATTGTGATAAATTGTAAACACGAACTTATTTTGAGTAGAAGTAACTCTAACTTAAATAGTGTTATTCTGACTGATGATGTTGTTAATTTTCAAATAGATATACAAAGAGTTCAGTGGAGAGTGCCACATATAAAAGTGTCAGATCGAGAACGACTAACACTTTTAAAACATTTAGAAAGAGATAAACCTATTCAGATGGCTTTTAGAAATTGGGATTTATATGAGTATCCCTTGCTACCTAAAACTACAAAGCATTCTTGGTCAGTAAAAACAGCTTCACAATTGGAAAAGCCTAGATATGTTATATTTTGCTTGCAAACTAATAGGAGAAATAATAGGACTAAAGACAGTTCACTATTCGATCATTGTGAAGTGACCAATGTAACACTCTTTTTGAATTCGCAATATTATCCCTACGAACCTTTAAGTTTAAAGTTTTCTGAGAACAAGTACAGTATATTATATGAAATGTATGTGAAATTTCGTCAGTCGTATTACAACAGTCCTGTAGACCCATTGCTAAATCTAACAGATTTTAAAGAAAAGGCCCCCCTTTTCATCTTAGATTGCTCAAGACAAAACGATAGTTTGAAAACCGGTCCAGTGGACGTGCGGTTAGAAGTTGAATGTTCCACACCAATACCAGATAAGACAACTGCGTATTGTTTGATTATAAACGATCGACTTGTGGAATACAAACCTCTCAGCAACATTGTGCGCAGGTTATCATGATTGCTGTTGTTGATATTCAGGGATTTAGAACAGAAGCAGATGAATTTATATTAAAAGAAATCGCTATACTGTGTAACAAAAAACTACAAGTGTTTTTAGTTAAGCCACCATTTCCATTTAAAAACTTAACGGAATCTGAAAAAAAGGTAGTTCTTTGGATTCAACGTAACAAAAAGATATACTGGAGTGAAGGATTTGTACCTTATTCCAATTACCAGACTTTGGTTTCCGATATATTAAGAGATAAATGTGTTTATGTTAAAGGTTCGGAAAAAGTTTTATGGTTAAAGCATATTTTAGAAAATAGTAACAGTAATATATTTAATTTAGAAGATAAAGGTTGTCCTAGTTTAGTACATTTATATGATCAATATAAACATTCTGAAGATATGTATAATTGTATTTATCATAACTCTGTATGTGCTTTAAAAAATATATTGTGTTTAAATAAATGGTGCCATGATAATAAAATTTTTATGAAATAAATAAAAACTTGTTTCATTTTTTTACAATATGTTTACTATCTCTGCCAATCCTGTACAATCACGTTTATAAATTGCTTGCAGCATTAAAGCAATGTCATTCTATGTTTATAATTATTAGCATCAAGAACTAGTAACTAAATAAATAAAATATGTATCAAACTAAATATAAACCTCGATATGATATGTATAATACATACAAAATACGTGAATTATCCTTTAATTATTACTGGGGGACGAATAATTCAAAGAAAAGATTAGTGATGGAAATGGCTGATGCTGGATTCTTTTATTACGGAATTAATCCATATGATAAAGCAGCATGTTTTTCATGTGGAGGTATTATAGAAGATTGGGAAATTTATGATGATCCTTGGATGCAGCATGCTATAAATTTTCCACAGTGTTTTTATTTAAACGCTGTGAAAGGAGGGGAATATGTCAGTCAGTGGCAAAACATCGTAAAGAATTGTGTTAGTGAGAAATCTTTCATGTTGCAATGAAAACCGTATATGGAAGCGCATCGAATGAATGATGTCATACAATACACGTATCATTAATGTAAACAAAGTGCTTGAAGTGTTTCACTATTTTGTTACATATTCGATGACACGTTTGGCTTAATGGTTAAGACCCTGGTCACAACTGAGTGCAATATAACATGTTCTTTAACCATCTAAACCAAGTGTCGTGGGTTCGATTCCCACACGAACAAGAGTTGATGTTTGTTCGGGTCTGGATTTTGTAATTATGTTTCTCGATACTGTTTATTTAAATAAAGATATCGTAATAATAAGACCAAATGTATTTCATTAAACACCTGCTAAATATTAAGCTCAAGAAACAGGTCAGAATTTTGAATACACACCCAGATAACAGATCAGGTTAGAATTATGAATACACACCCAGATAACAGATCAGATCAGGTTAGAATTATGAATACACACCCAGATAACAGATCAGATCAGGTTAGAATTATGAATACACACCCAGATAACAGATCAGATCAGGTTAGAATTATGAATACACACCCAGATAACAGAATAGACCAAGTCAGAATTTGTGCCAGTTTTTAAATGAATTAAAACAGTTGCTCTTAAAATCAAACCAGTCTGAATATTACAAACTGAATCATAAGTTTACGATTAGCCCCAACTGATTGATAGTCTAGTAGGTATATTTCATGTGTGGAATTGGGGTTCCTGGATTTTTTGATCCAGGAACCCCAATTCTACACTACTCTTGGCTCTCATTACCACTTGCAAGCTGGCTTGCCCTCTCCTGCACTTTTGGTGGTGGTGTTTTATTTTTGTTTGGGTCTTCCATGTGATTCCCACGAGTATGGGGGAAATAAAAGGTCCGCCCAAGGAGAGCCCCCTGACCCTGGGTAAGTATGCATTTGTCTCCCAACTAGGGGGTCCACCGGTCCTCTAGCTGGGGGTGCGCCCACAACTGATCCTACTCCTCAGCCATACATATTCTCTCCGCGCACCAGAACTTAGTATTGGAGCATTTTTTTATAGAGGTTATCTTCCTCGCGGTCCGGGCGGTTAAGCCAAGACCCTCGTCCCGGTCCGAGTCATAAAACATGACCATGATCTCTTCCCGGATTACGATATCGACGGGTGCAGTCGGGCGCAGCTAGTGCCCAGATGCTACTCATTGGCAGGGTGAATGCACAACGAGCGCCGCCCTTGTTTCTCCGCCTCGCTCTCTGCTAGGTCCAGAGAGTCGTGCGGAGGAACGCCCACGGAGGCGTAGACCCTATGACAGCATAGAGCCGGTCGCCTGTAGAACCCGACCGGGTTCTCCGCCCGGCCAGAAGTTCGCTGCGGGCGACAGTCAAACCAACCCTGCCACCAGCCCGTTAGATAGACTGTCGCCCGCACCCAGGGTGCACCACGGGGAGGTCTTCTGGCACGCACCCGTTCGAAGACGGGGTGGGTCGCTAGTTTTCAATAAATCAATACTTTTGTGAGACATTATAAATATTTTTTCATGTTTTCGGCTTACTCGCGGGCCCGCAGACCCGAGTAGCCAGTAGCAGCGCGACAGTCGCCGCGTCGCGTGTCGCGGAATGCTGCTCATGAATAGGGGCCTCTAGCATAGCTTGAAACTAGTCGAGTATCTCGTCAAATTATTAATTGAGTAAGCCGAAAACATAATTAATAAATCAATACTATTAGTATAGTAAATTAAATTAAATCAGTTGGTAATCAAATTAAATGCTATGTGACTTCTTAATAAAAAACTGTGCTGTGCTTGCATTGTACAATGAAACCTCATTTTAACAGTCAAAACAGCTGTTAACGACCTTCTCACCCAATAAATTTAGTGTCACCTCCATATTTGGAATTAAAAAAAATAAAAACAACCTCAAAAACTTTCAAACAAACATTTATTCAATACTCTAAAACAATAAAACATTACACAATCAAATCAACAACTTCTCCAATTCAACAACAATATTAGTAATCAACTTTATTAGAGAGCTCAACAGACCGCTCCCGTCCGTCAAGCCGCTCAACAAATTCAATACTAAATTTAAAACTTGAGAGACAAGACCCAACAGCAAGCCCGGTGCCGCCAAAACGTTAGAGCGGAACAGCGATATTAAAACACTAATATACAAGAAAAGGACGGAAGCTAAATCTGTCAACGTCGCGTACAGAAGGGGTAAAGTGCAACCGAAGTATGGCAACAGCGCAGGTGTCAAATTTTGGACGATGTTTGACAGATTGTTTAGGTTATTTATCAAGTTGATTAGGAATGGTATTAAGAGGCATGCTAGTTGGTTGGCGATTGGTAATACAGTTGAGATCTCGTCGAAGGCTAGACGGAGAGCGGTGACTGAGTACGCTGGGATCATTGCTTCGCTTTGACCGATCTGAAATAAAAAAATAATTATAAAAAATAAGTAAGGAGGTTTTATCGTAAAGCTTAAGTAAGTTGCACGCAATTTGAGGTTACAATTTTGTCTATCCAGCAAGCTAATATAGGTTAAATTTGCTTGCTGGTCTGTGTAACATAAGGTAAGTTGGTTTTTTTTAAATATCTTTAATAACAGACGAAAGCCTGGGATTAGATATGTCCGATTATTGACTTTCAGAAGTAGAATTTAAAAGTCAAAGTTTAAAAACAGAACAAAAAAACATAACCTAATTGATTTTGCACTAAAAAGGTAAGTATTCATTTTAGACTACGTTTCAAAAAAGTAATTTTTAAATAAAGAAGCCAAAATAGTTGTCAGCTGACCTCAAAAAAAAAAACAAATAAAAAAATGGCGTCAAAAATACTAACCAAAACAGCCGAAAACAATGCAAAAGCAACCAAAGAGGCACGCATGTTGGACGTTGAAATTAAAATTGAATTATGTTTGTCTAACCACAATTAATTTGTCCTTATAAACACGGTGTTATCATAATACAAAAGCTTTGTGCAATTATGTTACTTCATTATTTAATAATTTTATTTATTACATACATTAGTGGCTTATAATCTTATCATTTTAATATGAACATGAGATTACTACACAATTACCACTTCTATTAGTTACTAGCGACCCGCCCCGGCTTCGCAGGGATGTAATACTGATATTAAAATTAGGAGTTGGAATTGGTTTTTTTGTGAGGGCAAAATCATCCAATGACTTCTCCCACCCGGGATCGGGCGGTGTCTAAGTGTGGGAGAGGCATGCTTTGGCACGAATGGGTCGGCTCGACCCGAGTGATAACACGGCCTTACAGAAAACTGCCGTGAAATAACCACAGCGTTGTGTTTCGCTGTGTTAATGAGGTTACCTTCTATCTTCCCATTCCCAAATGGGGAGGCCCAATGCCTAAATCTCCAAACCCCTAAAAGGTCGGCAACGCACTCGTAACTCCTCTGTTGAGCGGTTTGCTTATCACCAGGTAATCCGTCTGCTCGTTTGCCAAGACCTATCACAATCCTTTAGACCATTCCTTCTCCTGCTCCAGGCAGCAGTCGCGGTTCATTTATTGCGCTGACCCGCGACCCCAGATCATTATTATAGATACAAAAACAATTCTGCTGATTGTATTAAAATTAAAAATGACGATGTCAAAGTAAATAAACAGAAATGCTGCACAATCATTTAAAGTTAAAATTAGAAATTATTATGCATTACATAAAATATTATACAATACAATAAAAAATTGCTTGTTGATGTAAATTATTTATTTTGCCTCCTCAGCTAAATATTTCAAGTTATTTCAAGGTCATGTTACGCTTTTGAGTGAGTGAAAGCATGACCTCAAAGAAAACCGAAGTAAAACTATCCTTGCATTGTGTTTCGCCGTGTGAATGTGGTTAACGTCAATCCTGCCTTCTCCTATCCTTTATTCCAAAATCTCAAAATGTCGGCATCCATTGTAATTCCTCTAGTATTACGATTTGCCTACGGTTCTGGAGTATCTTGCTCGTTCTTTTGCATTGGAATCTACAATTGGGAACGAGCACGAGCAGCAAATAGATTCACAAAGAGGACTGATGACAGTCTGAAACTTTTTATCTTTAAGCTTTGTTTGTGGTTTAGTGTCTGTAAAGGTGTAATTAGGTACCGGCAAGCGCAGCGTAGGACGTCCACCCGCAAGGTGGGCAGACGACCTGATTAAGGTCGCAGGAAGCCGCTGGATGCAGGTCGGTTCCAACCGGCCTATCTGGAAGTCATTGGGGGAGGCCTATGTTCAGCAGTGGACGTCCTGTGGCTGATATAATGATGAAAGGTGTAATTGATATAAATGATTTTAACTTTTGACTTACCATCAGGTAGTCAAAAATGGCACTGGATGTAGAAGAATTGCCAGCAATTGGAATCCCTAATCAACACGTAATTCTACACAACTGAAAAACAACAACAGTGTTCTTTTTCATGTTGTTTATGAGGAAGTACATCAGGATTCATCATTCTCATTACCTGATGGTAAGCAATCGGCGCCGCCCATGGACACCCGCAACTCCAAAGGACTTACGAGTGAGTTGCTTGCCTTATGGGGATAAGAGTTTCGGATATTTAAGGATCAGGGAAGAATGGGAGTGGAAAATATGAACCCTTGACCACCTCACTCATACGGCGAAACACAAGGCTATGGTTGTTTCATGCTGGTTTCCTGTGAGGCCGTGGTATCACTCCGGTCGAGCTGACCCATTCGTGACAAAGCATGACTCTCCCACACCTAAGAACTCATCGCTTTTCCTACTGAAAAACCCTGAACATATTAATATGATTAATAGATAGTCTTGCAGTGACCTTTGTTGGAAAATTAATGGTTCTTTCGCGACCTTCAGCGCCTAAGGGTGACTGACCGACATAAGGCGGCTCCCTAAATGATCTGTCATCAAAAATACATTTCGTTATTTGGTGCTTCCATTTACCTATTAAATCCTACACACCTATGTTCACGTCATTTTCACGTTTTATTGAATACTAGCGTTACGCCCCGTCTTCGCTATCAAAGGGTCACTTTTTCCTAATCTTCCCCTCTACTTTTCTAATATTTTCTTTCATAAGAACATTCAAACAACAAAAAAAGAATGAGCAAAATTGTTCCAGGCGTTGTTGAGTTATGCGCTTACCAACACATTTTGTGATCCATTTTTATATGTAACTAGCTCTTACCCGCGGCGTCGCTCCCGTCATTTGACTACCTACCCTACTCTATCTACCCTACTATAACTACCCTACTCTTCTTACCCTACCTACCCTACTTTGCCTACCCTACTATAACTACCCTACTCTACCTACCCTACTATACCTACCCTAGTCTACCTATCTTACTCTGCCTACCCTACTCTACCTACCCTACTCTACCTACCCTACTCTACCTACCCTACTCTTCCTACCCTACTCTTTCTACCCTACTTACC
Organism: Spodoptera exigua; assembly: GCA_902829305.4. Classification (NCBI taxonomy): domain Eukaryota; kingdom Metazoa; phylum Arthropoda; class Insecta; order Lepidoptera; family Noctuidae; genus Spodoptera; species Spodoptera exigua. The sequence continues at coordinate 1,970,310 of LR824628.2, read as the reverse complement.
CTATTCTACCTACCCTACTCAACATACCCTACTCTACCTACCCTACTCTACCTACCCTACTCTACCTACCCTACTCTACCTAACCTACTCTGCCTACCCTACTCTACCTAACCTACTCTACCTACTCTATCCTATGTCCTTCTCCTGGCTCTAAACTACCTCCCTGCCAATTTTCAGCAAAATCGGTTCAGCCGTTCTTGAGTTATAAGTGGTGTAACTAACACGACTTTCTTTTATAATATAGAAGACTAGCCACTCGCTCCGTCTTCGCACGGATAGGTAAGTATCCATTTTTCCAGCTGCGTTTATATCCTAAAAAACCTTAGAAGCTAAATTCTCAAAACCATTCATATTTTTTTATTGGGCGGCCAAAAAGCTGACGGATCTCCTAAAGATAAGCAATTTGCGCTGCCCATCAATACTACGACCTCAACCTGGAGCAGGAGAAGGAACAGGGGGGTTTTAGTTAGTAAGAGTCTGGCACTTTCTCTCGCTTGGTCCTGGGCGGGAGAAGTCAATTGATGATTTTCCCCTTACAAATCAAAAAGCTTGGAGCAGGAGAAGAAAAGAAAGAACGTAGTAGTTTTTCGTAGGTAAGAGTCTTTAAGTGTAACAAAGAAATTAATTATGAAACTGATTGAGAAAAGTCACCATGGAGTTTCTTGCTCGTCCTTCTCGATAGGAATCTACACTTTGGAACGAACCAATAACTTCAAGACAGAGAGACTGACAGACCGACACGCATGAAATTGACCTTTTTAACATTTGATTATTTAGTGTGACGTTCGAAGATGCAGTTTATTTGAAATAAAGAATTTGACTTTGCATTTGAGTATTACACTCCTTTTCGCCCCATGCAGGGCGCGAGAAGTATTTTTTTTATGGTATAAGTCGGCAAACCAGCAGACGTATTACCTGATGGTAAGCAATCGGCGCCGCCCATGGACACCCGCAACACCAAAGGAGTTACGAGAGCATTACCGGCCTTTCGGGGATAGGGGTTGCGGATGTAAGGATCGGGAAGGGATAGGGGAAGGGGCGGGATTGGGCCTCCGGTAACCTCACTCACACGGCGAAACACAACGCTGTGATTGTTTCACGCCGGTATTCTGTGAGGCCGTGGTATCAATCCATTCATGCCGAAGCTGGGCTCTCCCATATTTAATATGATGATTTGTCCCCCACAAAAAAGGAAGTGTCTCTTACGCCTAACCTTGTCCTTCTGAGCCCTTTGAACTGCGCTACAGAACATTATTACGCTTGTATGAAACTCATAAACTAATCCTTTATGGGAATAAAAAAAATATCTAGGTTTTGCATAGACACATACTCGTAAACTTAGGTAGATACTATGTAAAAGCAGAATTACGCAAAATAAATTGCTTTATATAGTTTAGTAACAATTTATTGTAATGATAAAACTTTGTACAATTATACATATATTATCGTTACATATTTGTACATAAAGAATAGGGTTAAGTAACAGTTTAAGTATATAACACTGTTGTTGTAGTTTGAAAAACATAGTAAACATTGAATTATATTAGGGTACAAAGAAATTATATTTCTTTAATAAAAATGGCCAAATTAAGTGTTGTGATTTTGGTAGCGTCTTTTGCGGCTGTTTTCGCTACGGTAAGAAAATTAACAATTCTTATTATAAATATAAAAGTCTCCTGTCACAATGTAAGTTACTATAGTACCCTTACTCCTCCGAAACGGCTTTACTGATTTTTACCAAATTTTTTAAGCATAATCAGTAGGTCTGAGAATCGGCTACTGGCTATTTTTATACCCCAAAATTATAAGGGTTCAAAATTTATACTTTTACTAGCATTTTCCCGCGACTTTGTTCGCGTGGAATAGTGATTTTCTGCAGATTTTTGGTTAAAAAACTATCCTTTTTCCTTTCTCGAGTTCCAAACTACGTCTATACCAAATTTCAAACAAATAGGTTCAGTAGTTTAGGAGTGAAGAAATCACAGTCAGACAGACAGAGTTACTTTCGCATTTATAATATTAGTTTGGATTATAAAGAGGTAAGATTAGGGTAATCTTTGGAACTGCTGGTCGGATTACCAAAATTCTTCACTGATAGATAGCTGATGTTCCTTCAGGTTATTTATTACTTCGTTTTTTGGTTACAGCAATCGACAACGGCGACTGGTGTGCAACTACCAGCAGTTTACCCACTTGTCAACATTCTACTACCACTATTGAACAACGTTTACAATTTATTATTATCCCTCCTCTCAATATTCGACACTCTTCCTGCCAATATTAGCTGCATGATTCCCGTTAACTTGAGCGCTTTAGAAACCTCTTTACTCAAGCTGTATTCGCAAGCCTTAGCCATAGTAAATTTCTTAAGATCACTCCCTGAGTACGCAATTGGTGCCAGCCCTAACACGCCTCCCGCAAATATTGTAAATTTGCAAGGATTGCTGACAACCCTGATCTCATCTGTCACCGATTTGACAGATGACATTTTGACAGGCATCGGTGGCGCGCTTTTGCCTGGGTTGTTGCAACTCGTCGTTATGGTTGTCCAAGCTTTGTTGAGTTTGTTGTTGTAATTTTATTTTGTTTTAAGTTGCGAATAAAGGTAAAAAAATTTTGTTGATGTACTTATGTTTTTTTTTTTTTGTTTTATTGACCATCTATAAGAGGTACCATTTCAATGCAAATCAATGGTGTGAAACAATTTAATAAAATATTATACTTGTGAATTTAAGGCCTTATTCATCACATCCTATATCCCACATTAAGTAAAGAACCTGTACCTGATAAAAAAAGGTGGCAGATAGTTCACGGATTAAAACATTCGAAGTTACATCGAACTAGCCCGCAGCTCCGTTCGCGTGGAAAAGTGACTTCCTGCAGACTTTTGGCATAAAAAACTATCTTATGTCTTTACTCGAGTTGTACCAAATTTCACATAAATCGATTCAAAGACAGACGGACAGAGTTACTTTCGCATTTATAATTTTGTAGAACCAAACCCGAGGCGCAAAGCACGCTCTACGGGCCCTATCTGTGGTGGTATATTAGCACTTCAAAGAGGTAATGGACTACCACAAATTTATTCTACTGACATTGTAGGTAGCATATAATAATTGCGTTGTGTTTCGCATTGTGACTGAGGTTAGTGGAAGCCCCATCCTTGACCACATGCTCAATCCTCTAATCCCTAATAACCCACAACGGCATCAGCAACGCACTAGTAGAACTCCTTTGGTATTCCGAGTGTCCAAAGGCGGCGCTGATTGCTTACCATCAGGTAATCCGTATGCTCGTTTGCCGACCTATTACATAAAAATAGCATACTTATAAAGATATTTAAGGATAAAATTGTACCTATATTTCTGCCTATCCCATTCCTCATAAGGGCTTGGAACATACGTTGACGCTCATCTAACTAGTGACGTCAGGTATATTTTCGTTCGTCCATAACTGATAAGTAAGGGTCCATTCCTAGTTGAGAGAAAAACAATGCGATTTTGCGACTAAAACTTAAAATATGGTCGCAACTTTTTTTCTATGGTACAAAATTTATAAAGATCTTTAAAATTGTTCTCAATTTCAATGCTTATAATGAAGACCAGTAACCAATGCGTGCAGTTCCCGGAGGGTAAGTGCAATGAGGCACCGCAGAGCAGGAGAACGCAGTCTTCTTCCCCTCCCACCCTGGGCGGGAGAAGACATTTGATGATTTTCTACAAAAAAGAAGCCTAGACCCCTTGAGCCTTTGTTAGGTATTCTTGGAACCAAACAAGGTGCGGTGCATATTCAAATATAATTCTTAATTGCTTTAAAAGAAGAAACAATACTGTACCTTTGTGACTTATAATTACAATATTTTTAGGTCTATTGAAACTAAACATTAAAAAAATAATTAATTTGATTTAACCTGTCTTCAGAACGATTCCACTTTCACAAAAAACTACTACCGAATCAACTCGCACGGTTTTCGCACACATTATTTTTGACATTATCATTTAAAACGACCTCTGAGTTTGTTTCCGCATTTCTTCCCAGTGTAGTGAGATAGGAAATGCTGGTTTCATCTATTTTTTTTATTTAAGTACTCTCGCGCGGTTTCACCCGCTGCTCAGCTCCATTTGGTTGTAGCGTGATGTTTTATAGCCTATAGCACTCAGGAACATTGTAGCTATGTATCAGCGAAAGAATTTTGGGAATCCGACCAGCGGTTCCAAAGATTACCCCCTACATACAAACTTACAAATTTTACATCTTTATAATATTATTGTATAGATAATGTTGACATGTAAAAGTGCTGTTTTATGACCTACTTATTTACAAAAATAAATTCCTTGTTTCATGAGTTCAGAAATTAGGTTTGCGCTCTCCACTAGTTTTTTAAAATCAACATCAATATCATCATCATCAGCCTATAAGTGCTTACTGCTGAGCCTCTTCAAAAAACCTCTTCTCACACGGGAAGGTTCAAATTAGTGACCACGCTTCCTCAAGGCGAATTGGCGATTTCAAACTTACATTAGAAATTATAAGTCCAGGTTTCCTCACGACGTTTTCCTTCACCGTATGTCAGTGGTGTCTAAACAATCATAGATAGTAGATCCACATAACTCGGGAAAAATCACATTGGTACATGCCAGGTTTTGAAAACTCATGCCTGAAAAGCGTTCGCCTCAAGCACCACGACCTACACGACACAAAATCAATATAATGCGAATAAAAAACGCAAAATTCTGACGAACAAAGTCGCAGAGCTTTACCCGCCCACCTGACCGCACCCTCTATCCTCCCCATCATGCGCAGTGGGATGCCCGGTATGGATCGCCAGTTCTACAAGGGACGCCGACGAGACCAGTCATGCATCGGTAAGTACAAACTACATCTAACAAATATTTTTGTAAAATTTTCCACCAATTTTTTGTCGAGCCATCAATAGGGGACTTTATACGTGAATAGAATTCTTTCTTTTATAATTTTAAATTTTCGCGATTTTGAATTTAGAATTTGTTTTTGGTTTGCGTTATATTTAAAAAGTTTGGTTTTATTTTTTATCTGCGTTTTTGTGGTCGCGCGTAAAGTTAAGGTTTACATTTTTTTTCTAGGATTTTCTTTGATTTTTAAAGTAAAAAAAGTTTTGATTTCGGATTTTATTAAGGTTAATTTAATTTTAGAGTGTCTGTAGTTTTTAAAGTGACGAGTTCTTTTTTGTTTTACGTAAATTACAAATACGAGTTGTCTACGATATCTTTATATCTGTGTATCTAAAACTTAATATTTTTTGAAACTGTGTAAAAATTTCTTTTCAACTATCAACTATAATCGATTGTAATAAAAGAACTAGAGACTGAATTTTAAAAAGTATTGCCCAATTTATTTTTACATTACAATCTGAATAAATTAAAGAAACCAACATTTCGGCAACACGTTTTTTTATATCACTACATCAAAAAGCCATTTTCGCGCGTAAAAATTTTACAACAAGGCATTAACAATGGAAGTTACACTTATCTGTCATTTTTTAACTTATTTTAATAAAATCACACAAAATAAATTCTAGATACTAAAAATAAAACAAAAAATCGATAGTCTAGCATTTATACGACCGTCAGTCCTACCCCAAACCAAGTTTAGCAGCCATCAATGGCGGGGAAATCCATAGACACAGATATCCAACGTATCTAGATCTGTCATGGCGGCGCCACATGCAACGTTGTCAAAGAAAGGGCGTTTATTATCAATGTAATGCATTAGTTCCATAATGCTCCGAAGTTCTACTTATATTGGACCTTTTTTGCACCCTTTTACAAGCTTTGTCTGCGTTCTTTTTTACCCTCATTCTACAGAAGGATTTAAATTAAATTTCGATCTGTCTAGCAACGTGGCGTCCGAATGAATTTGAACCGTTTTTTTTTTCGTAATATTTTTAACATCACCTACCACCACCTATTACCTAACATCAGTATTATATTGTAGGTCGATACTAAACGTACTCGTTAAAAAAAATATTGATTGGAGCATAGACATTGAAGATGAAATTCTTGAAATTTAAAACTAAAGAACAAGGATTTCCAATCACGCAGCAAATTTCCCTGCTTAAATCTTATTTGTTAAGCCATGTTAAAGGAATTTCCCCAAATTGAACTTAACGGGAAAATAAGCGATCTTTTAGCGCGTAGGAAGTCTCGTGTCAAACCTAATATGATTTTATTATCTTCGATATTTAAATAGAAAATGTTAAGTTCCATTTTATTTTTAAATATGTTCCAAAGGTTGCGTTCTAAAGTTAGACTTTAACGTGGATGACTTAACTTCCATTTTTAAATAAAAAGACGTTGACGTTGACGGGTATTGCAAAAAGTATCTCTTCTATTTTTAATCTGTCATACATAAACAATAAAATAAAAAAAGTAAGTCAACAGATTTTTAATCGTTAAAGTAAGTGTTGACAGCTACAGCTAATCAAAATATTTCGAAACCAAATTCTGTATCAAGAATAGTTAAATTTGAAATTAGATAAATCGTCAAATCAATAAGTTCAGAATGAGTAGGTACTACATAATTAGCCTACCTATAAGTGCCCACTGTTGAACAAAGGCCTCTTCTCACACGGATCAGGTTTAAGCATTATTCACCACGATTACTCAAGGCGGGTCAGCGATTTCAACCTTATAATTAGACATTATAAGTCCAGGTTTCCTCACCTTTCCTTCGCCGTATGTCAGTGGTGTCTAAATAATCATAGAAAGTAAAAGAAAAAGTCATATTGGTTTAGTTTCACATGTACCATTTTTATTAAGATATGTTCATTTGTTGCACAGTTTTTGACTCGGAATGTTTATACGAAATCTCGTGCCACGTAAAAGCAGTTAAAAGCTGTATAAATTATCTTAAAATGTCTCTTTATTAACACTGTCACCTTTTGTTATGGAGGGCTATCTATTTGAAGCTTTAATATTAATTTTGAGGCATATTATCTGCTAATTAATTTCATGTATAGAAGTAGGTGTTTCACAAATATCACGTCGACCATTTTATCCTCCTTTTTTGAGGGGAAATCATCAAATGTTTTCGCTCGCCCAGGGAGTGAGGGAGTGTCAGACTCTTACTGACTAATCCCATTCCCTTCCTGGTTCCTTCTCATGCTATAGGCAGGGCTAGTGTACCTTATTCAGCTTGGACCGCAACCCAGGCTACCATGTTTGCCCACTGATATTATAAGTAAAATGGTATAGATAGGTTACATAAACAACATTCGATTTTCAAAAACGGCACACTAATGCACACATGAATAAATCGTATGATACACGTTAAAGTGGGATGGCATGATTCAATAATCGCGAGTGAAAAAGAGACAAATATGAAAAAGTGTGGCTAGTTAGCCACGTTTTAATGTTTCACTTGCTGAGCGCTTGTAACCTATCTACACCCTTTTACTTATATATCACTAGCTCTTCCCCGCGGCGTCGCTCCCGCCATTAAATTTGAGTACCTACCCAACTCTACCTGCCCTACTCTACCTACCCTACTCTACCTACCCTTCTCTACCTACCCTACCTACCCTACTCTACCTACCCTATCTACCCTACCTGCTCTACCTACCCTACTCTACCTGCTCTACCTACCCTACCTACCCTACCTACCCTACTTTACCTACCCTACTCTATCTACCCTACTCTATCTACCCTACTCTACCTACCCCACTCTATGTACCCAACACTACCTACCCTACTCTACCTACTCTACCTAACCTACTCTACCTACCCTACTCTACCTACCCCACTCTACCTAACCTACTCTACCAACTCTATCCTATGTCCTTCTCCTGGCTCTAAGCTACCACTCTGTCAATTTTCAGCTAAATCGGTTCAGCCGTTCTTGAGTTATAAGTGGTGTAACTAACACGACTTTCTTTTATATATATAGATAGATTATGTTTATCCTAACAGTTTAAGATCACATGTAAGAGTCAAAAACATTTATTCCGTCTCAACCAAGACCAAATACTTTCGAAACGTCAAAATAGAATAATAGTCCGTCCAGTCTGTTTGTCAGTGATGATAGGTACCCGTTCCAAAGTCTACATTCTAATGGAAAAGAATGGGCAGGAAATATCATCGTTACTCTTTTTAAAAATAATAATTACAATTTACAATCTCACCAATACAAGCTAGACCAGACTGATAATACTACTGCCTCAAGTATAACCAGCATCCCCTTATGGGAAAAGGGGTTTTACCTCCAAATTTAAAAAGTTGGAAACAACTAATCCGATTTGAAAAAGGCCTTCACTATTTAGACAGCAGTATCACTTTTAAAGAGTAGCCATCATTATTATCATCAACCTATAACTGCCCACTTCTGAACAAAGGCCTCTTCTCACACGGAGAAGGTTTGAGCATTAATCACTACGCTTGCTTAAGGCGTATTAGCGATTTTAAACTTATAATTAGATATTATAAGTCCAGGTTTCCTCACGATGTTTTCCTTCACCGTATGTCAGTGGTGTCTAAATAACCATAGAAAGTACATATAACTCGGAAAAAGTCACATTGGTACTTGCCAGGTTCTGAATTCACACCAATATGATTCGGATCTCAAAGAGTGGTAAACCATTTTTATCCCGATATATTTACAGAAATAACCTTCCACATTTACCGTAGGCAAAAACCCAGACGGAGAACAAGTGTATAAATATAACCGGACAAGCTAACATGGGGGAATATTGCGATCAATAAATGCAACGGGCGCGCCCCGTGTTGTACGCACGGTACTTAGGTAGGTACATAAAGTTCAAAGTTCAGTCTAGACTCCCTATAGTCACCCTACCCACCTCGAATGGACATGCGTACTGGGACGAATGAAGCTGATATGCAATATTGATCCTTATTGAAAGAGACTGCGGATTCGGGGGTAAACAGACTAGGGTGCCGATTTTGTCAATACTAGGGTTCCCCTCGACGCTTTTTCTGGACAAAGGAAATGAAAATGGGGTGCCTGTCTCGCCCTCCAAATACCTAAATAGCTCTCGACGCAAAATTCTTGCTATGAAACTGCTCAGTAACAATATAGAAGAGATATTAAAAAGAAAAAGTTTCGAATTTGTAATAATTATTATTTGATCCCCCAATCCCTCCTCAATCCCTAAATCTCCAAATCTCTAATCCCTAAAAGGTCGGCAACGTACTCGAAACTCCTCCGTTACGATTGTCCATGGGCGGCACTGATTGCTTACCATCAGGTAATCCGTCTGCTCGTTTGCCGAACGATAAAAAAAATTAAAAAAAAAAATTTATTTAACTACGCTTTCTTTTACCTAATGAACATAAGACAACATAATTAACTCGTCCCCTCGTATTTCGATTGTCTATGATCTATGATCAGATTGCTTAGGCAGCACTAGTCAAGTCTGTTATTACAAAAGTGTCAGAATAGTGGATCATTTATTTCAAAACTATTATGTACTCGTATGGCAATTATGTGTCGTGGTGGCATAGAGGCTAAGGAGCCCGCTTCTCATGCATGAGGGTGTAGGTTCGAAACCTGGTAAGTACCAATGTGACTTTTTCCGAGTTATAAGTACTTTCTATGATTATTTAGACACCACTGACATACGGTGAAGGTAAACATCGTGAGGAAACTTGAACTTATAATTTCTAATTATAAGTTTGAAATTGTCAACACGCATTGAGCAGGCGTGGTGATTAATGCTCTAACCTTCTCCGTGTGAGAAGAGGCCTTTGCCCAGCAGTGGGCACTTATATACTGATGAGGATTTATGGCATGTTTGGTAATCTACTAACATGATGGCGTCATTATGACTTTTCCATAATTAACCAGTAACACCTAATTGAATGATTTTTTTATAATGGCAATATCGTACATAATATAATTAATATTAAACTCATACCGTATTGAGTCAATACAATGAAAATTTTATGAGAGTCAAGAGAGAGAAAATACAATTTGACAGTTCCGTTTAACAGTGATTAACGATTGTAATATACACATATTAATTATAGTTTGTTACGAACGCCCAATGATTAGCCACTATGAATTAACAGATTACGAACTTATAGCAAAATCACGATGTAATCGTGTTGGAATGACAATATTTTGAAAAAAAAAACGCGCATTCGCTTCGCTATTCTTAACATAAAAATACACTTCTAGCCACCCCAATTAGTAAAATTACCGTAATAAATATTTCGTTAAACTCAAAATATTTACACAAAACAACACCTGTTGGTTGGGTTCTTTTTGTAATTAAAAAACAACTTGTTTAATGTAAATTGCGTATTTAAAAGCTTTTTGAGCTCTTTGACGTTAAAAATACTGTGTCGAACTCAAAAGCCCGGTAATTAAATGTACTAAAACTACATTCGTGAACGTTACGTTTGAAATTTAAAAATATGGAAATTTTGTTTATGCTATTTGGCGCGTAATTTTGTTTTCTATTTTTGTTGTTTTTTGGAATGTGTTCGTTTTTAAAACGGTTGCATAGGTCGATCTGTAACTAAATCTATATACTTCTATAATAATGAATATACAAAGTATTATAAATCTGAAGAGTTTGTTTGTTTGTATGTTTGAACGCGCTAATCTTCGGAACTACTGGTTCAAAATGAACAATTCTTTTTTTGCTTGTCAGAACATTTGTCGAGGAAGGCTATAGGCTATAAAACATCACGCTACGATCTGTAGGAGCAGATCAGTAGGTGAAACCGCGTGAGAGTAGCTAGTATCTTCTTAATAGTCTAGCCATCAGACTGACCTGATGGCCAGTAAGTAGACGGATTACCTGATGGTAAGCAAACCCCACCGCCCGTGGATTACCAAAGGAGATACTACAAGTGAGTTGCTTACATAAAAAATTGTGGGTCACTCCATAGGGGGTTTGTTCAGGTATGTTCAGCCGGGATTACGGGGTAAGCGCAATAAGGCATCGCGGCCTCGGCCTAAAGCAGGAGAAGGAACGGGAGGGTTTTTAGTCAGTAAGAGTCTGACACTCCCTCTTGCCTCACCCTGGGAAAGAGAATTCTAAATAAGTCATCCTTGAGGTTAACTTCTTTTTCAAATTCTTTGCCTAAACATTAGTGTTACACAGTTCTCACATTATCTGAACCGACTAATGTAACAAAGAAATGAATTGTAAAACTGATGACTGAAAAAGTTGAGTTTCTCGCTCGTTCTACACATATAGGAATCTACACTTTGGAACGAGCAAATAGCTTCACTAGAGGACTGACGGACAGACACATAAAGTTAAACCTATTGTAATATTTTTTTCCTTTTTTGCTTGACGTTCAAAAGTGCCTACTGTGGTCTATTTGTAATAAATGATTTTTTACTTTTTTCTATTAAGAACGATTTTTTTTACCCCGACAAAAAAATCCCATGGTGTAGTTATTGAGCGTGATTTTAATAATGAAATATAATTTTCAATAAACATTTTCAAGCCCTAGAGGTTTATAAGTAACTGAAAAAAGTTATAAAAAAGTTATTTTAAGTAATGAACTAAAATGTTGTAATAACCAAATTGATCAAAGTAGGGACTTATATGAAGTAGATATAAATGCTCTCCGAGAACAACTTCTACAACGAGAAATATTTATAAATGATTTGTTCCAAAAGTATGAGTCGGCCCAACTAGAAATTAATAAAAATATGGTTGAAGCCGGCAAGCTTGTAGATTTAGTAACATACAGTGCTGAACGATATGAGTCCCTTGCAAATAATCTGTCATGTAGCTGCACCCATGCCCCAGAGCCGGAGCCTATGAATCAAGTCCCTAAAATAACACAAGAAATAATAAAATATAACACTTGTGTATATACTGACTCAATAGGCATAGGTATTGGATCTCTTATGTCAAACAGCCTACATCATAATTGTGGTATAACTAACTACTGTTACCACAACATAAAATTTTGTGAGTTGATCAACAAAATAGCCCAGGGACATATCACAAGACATCAGCCTGTTGTTTTACTGATGGGTGATAGTACAGGTGTTAGAAAAAAGGACATTCTTGATGGTATCAACACCTTATTAAAGCTGGATTTGGGAAAGATAGTTTTATGTGCTTTCCCATATTCAGACACTCTGTCAGTGTCTGAAAATCAAAGAATAAATAGCATAAACAATATGATATTTAATTTGACTTGTCATAGTGACAATTTGTTATTTTTTGATACTAACAAATTTGTTAGTGGTTTTAAATTGACTAGGAAATCTTTGTCCATTCCTAGAAAATGTAAAGTTTTACTTGCTAGCCTTCTAGCAAATATTATTAACTTAGCATGTAGTTTAAGTGACGATACTGCATTATTTAGATACTCTAATAATGTAGTGATAGACTGTACATATAATAGTACGATGGAGACTCAACATTTAGTGACAAATGTGGGTAGCACTCCAGATAACTTTTTAAATTAAATTTTGAGACAACGGAAGAAAACCTTTTAAATTCTAATGCTACAAGTTATCAGCAGGTATCTTCTCGCAATAAATTATATTCTAAAAACAAACGAGGAAATTTTACACTCCTCAGTCAAAATATTCAGGGCATTTCATCCAAGTTACTAGAATTGGAATTATTTTTAGAAAAATTTAAATTTGACATAGTTTGTATAACAGAGCATTGGATGAAGAAGTATCAGGTAGAATTTATGAGTTTTAAAAATTATTGTGTTGGTAGTTTCTTTAGCCGTCAAGCAATGATTCATGGTGGTAGTTTAATATTATTAAAAAACTCAATTAAATATAAAGAAAGACAAGATATTACTTCACTTTCCATTGAGCATACAATTGAATTGTCCTGTGTGGAGCTGGATAGGCATGTTGTAATATGCGTTTATAGACCTCCTAACTTACAGAACTTAAACATTTTTAACTCAGTCATGGAACAAGTTTTGCAGAAAGCGTGTTCAAACAGTAAATTCACAATAGTATGTGGCGATTTTAATATTGATCTCTTAGAAAACAATTCTAATTGTGTTAATTTGGTAAGTCTTTTTAAATCTTTTGATTTGTCTAATGTTTTCCTTGAGCCCACCCGAGTAACATCCACCTCGGCTACATGCATAGATAATATATTTTGTAACTGTAATTATTTACATAAGGATATAATAAATACCTTACCATCAGACCACAGTGGGTTAACAATGAACCTTAACAACATCACAAAGGTGCCAAAAAAGGAAATAATGTTTAGGCAAATCACAAATAAAAGGGTTGAGTTATTAAATAACAATTTGAAACATAAATTATGCAGCCCATCACATGATTATGAAGGTCCAAGTGAGATTTATGACAATCTACTGTCCGTGATTAAAACCCAGTTTGATAAAATATTCCCCTTAAAAAGAAAAACTATTGAGTGTAAATTTGTATTCTGTGACTGGGCTACCCCAGGTATTCGTAGAAGTAGGGAAAGGTTATTTGAGCTATATGGTATGAAACCATTTGATACTAGTGAAGCCTTCAGCAAGCATGTGTCCAAATATGCAAAAATATTTAAAACAGTCTGTAAGCAAGCTAAATCACTTTATATTGGCAATAAGATTAAAAATGCTGAAAATAAAACAAAAGCTACGTGGAAGGTAATTAATAACGAGACAGGCAGAAATAAATTGCATAACACGGAATTTAATTTAAATACGGATAATGGACGAGTTAATGCTAATCAAGAAGTTGCCCAAGAATTCGAATTTTTTTTCAAGAATATCCCCATTAAAACTACGAAAGACTTAGAATCATCGGCCGGCACTTTCTATTAGTCTTCTTAAAAGAAATGTTAAAGAATGCCGTTCTGGCTTCCGATTTCAGTACACGGACCCGCAATCAGTAATAAAGGCGTTTAAAGACATAAAAGTTAAGTCTACAGAGGATCTATGGGGAATGTCTGTTGTGGTGTGTAGGTCTTTTATAGAAGCTATAGCGCCTTACTTAGCTGTAATTTTTAATAAAAGTGTAGATCAGGGTGTTTTTCCAAATTTGATGAAACTTAGCAAGGTAGTCCCGTTGTTTAAATCTGGCGATGACAATGATCCCAATAATTATAGGCCGGTATCAATTTTACCAGTGCTTAGTAAAGTGTTTGAAAAGCTAATGCTTTCTCAGATGCTACGACACTTTAACATAAATTCCATCTTTCATGACCAACAATATGGGTTTACCAAGGGTCGATGCACAACTGACGCCGGTGTAGCTCTACTTAAGCATGTTTTTGCCTCATGGGAAAAGTCAAACGACGCTATTGGGATTTTTTGTGACCTGTCTAAAGCTTTTGATTGCGTTGAACACACGACACTGTTGCTGAAGTTGGAACACTATGGCATTCGAGGGGTATCTCTCAATTTATTAAAATCATACCTGCAGGATAGGCAGTTCAAAGTACAAGTAAATAAAGTGAACTCCCAGGGTACTAGCATATCTATGGGCGTACCACAGGGCTCAATATTAGGTCCTTTCCTGTTTTTAGTGTACATAAATGATTTACCTCATTTATTTCAACGTGAACCGGGAATGGTATTATTTGCTGATGACACATCGTTGATTTTTAAAATAAATAGACGGACAGATAATTATGACGACGTAAATAATGCTATAACGAAGGTTCATAATTGGTTTACAATTAATAATTTAGTCCTAAACGACAAAAAGACTAAATGTATACGATTCAGTTTGCCAAATGTTAAAAGTAACGAATGTGACATATTATTAAACGGTAATAAATTGGAATTTGTAAAACAAACTACTTTTCTGGGTATAACCATAGATGACAAACTACAATGGGGGCCCCATATCACATCTCTGGCAGGACGGTTGAGCTCTGCAGCATTTGCTGTCTGGAAGATCCGACAGCTAACAGATGTGGACACTGCAAGACTGGTGTACTTCAGCTACTTTCATAGCATTATGTCGTATGGCATCTTGTTGTGGGGACAGGCTGCTGACATTGAGTCTATCTTTGTCTTGCAAAAGCGTGCCATCAGAGCTATTTACAATCTAAAGCGTCGTGAGTCTCTTAAAGAAAAGTTTAGAGAGATCAATATTATGACCGTGCCATGTCAGTTTATTTATGAAAACATTATGTATGTTAGGAAAAACTTAAAAATATTCGATAAGGTGTCAGATAGACATAATTATCAAACTAGACATAGAGATAGATTATGTCAGCCATTATTTAGATTGGCAAAGGTACATAAGTCGTTCATGGGATTCTGTGTTAAATGTTATAACAAAATCCCAGGCGAAATACAACAATTAAATGAAAGAAATTTTAAATTATGTGTAAAGAAAACTTTAGGTAGAAAAGCATACTACACACTGAATGATTACATTGTAGATAAAGATGCTTGGAGACATGCTGGTCCTGCTCCACAGGATAGCAAACGTACACCAAAATAAATAACGTTCCAATGGATTTTGCTTGAACGGGACTTCTTCATTTTAGTGAAATTGCATTATATTGTATAACTATAACTTGATAAATTTGTAAATGTGAGTGCCCTGTAACCTATTATAATTGGTTAGACTAGCAGAATGTCGGTCCTTATAACAGCTTGGAGTTGTCATGCTCACTGAAAGGTCACACTGGCGGTGGCATGGGCGCTGGATCGCTTAATTCCCTATAATATGGTTGAGTTGGGCGATGCTGGTGTACGTGTCATGCTCGTGAACGAGCGCCGTCAGTTGGGACTGGTCAGCTCCAGACTGTCTATTGTCCTTAAGGTTGCTTAATTTTTATATTTGAATAAATATTAGTGTTACAATGTTCTCACATAATTGAACCAACTGTTTGTAAAAGGAATCTGTATGTGAAACTGATTTAAAAAGAGTAACCATGGAGTTTCTTGCTCGTTCTTCTCCATCGGAATCTACACTTTGGAACGAGCAAATAGCTTCACTAAGAGGACTGACCGACAGACTGACACTATTTTTTATTTTAAATTTTGTTTGACGTTCAAAAGTGCCTGTAAAGGTCTAATTGGAATAAATGATTTTTGACTTTTTGACTTTTTGATTCGTTGAAAAACGTCTCTTAAATACTTGAATACAGCCTCAAGTACTCATTAAGTCTTTTCATTAATTATAAATTATACAACTGAAGATTTTACGTGTATTTTAAGTAAATATTTTTCACGAAAACATTTTCAGAATACTTAGGTACGAATCGTTTTTTTTATATTATGCCCTTGGAGGTAATTTTTTATTTGAATAGGCAGATAAAGGTTATTTTTCTTGAACATTTAAGATGAGATTGTACCTTGAATAGATTTCGGTAGTTTAAGTGTGGGAGAGCCATGCTTCGGCACGAATGAGTCGGCTCGACCGGAGTGATACCACGGCCTCATAAATACCGACAAAAAACAACACTCATATTTTTTTTGGGCATGTGAGTGAGGCTACCGGACCTTCTCACCTCTCTCCTACCCCAACCTTAATCCCCAAATCCCCTATCCTTAAATCCCTAACAACTACAAGGTTACCGGAGGCCCAATCCTTCCCCTAACCCCATCCGTTTCCTTTCCCAAAATCTCCAAATCCTTAATCCCTAAAAAGTCGGCAACGCACTCGTAACTCCTCCGTTGCAGTGTGGACACCCCCACAAGCGGCGCTGATTGCTTACCATCAGGTAATCCGTCTGCTCGTTTGCCGAAATATTACATAAAAAGGCCTTATATAAATAAATGTAACTTTTATAAATATGAAAACAAAATATTCAACAAGAATATGACCTCTAAGCTGTAAACCTCACCCTTTTCCTTTAGTTGAAGACTAACAACTTACCAAAAAGGTACAATAGGTCCCAAAGGATATTTCAAGAGGTTTAGCCGTCGTAATAAAACCTACTTACAATATAAAGTAAATACTACGTGATTTATAATTCATGGAAACAGGCTTTCTGGATTCCCTGAAGACGTTGGAACTATTTTCATGCGTAATGGTTTACAGTTCGTGCCTTTAGCTGACTTCAGAAAACAATACATTTTTTTTATTACTTACTAGCTATACTCGCGCGGTTTCACTCGCTGCGGCTCTATTTAATCGTAGCGTGATGTTTTATAGCATATAGCACTCAGGAACATTATAGCTATCTATCAGTGAAAGAATTTTGGAAATCCGACCAGTGGTTCCAAAGATTAGCCCTTAAATACAAACTTTAGAATCTTTAGAACTAAAGAATTAAATAAAAATAAGAATTGGCCAAATTGGGTAAGGTGTTTTTGAGTTATGCGCTTATCAGCACATTTTGTAATTCATTTTTATCCGCACGGGTATCAAACAGTTGTGTTTCCTAGGCTTCCATTTACTTTAATTTTATTTTTCATTAATATCTTCTGGCAATAACGAATACAAAATAATAACAGTGGCAAAATAGGTCCATACGTTTTTGAGTAATGCGCTTACAAACACATTTTGTACCTGTTTTATGATGAAATGTATTGTTAATTATAAATATGTTTGCGGCTTACTCACGTAATTGTTTGACGAGATACTCGATCAAATGGAGCCAAGCAACGGGTGAAACCGCGCGAGAATAGCTAGTGAAAGATAATATTAGAAAAGTAGAGGGGAAATCGGAAAATTGCAACCGTTTGGATATCGGAGGTTCGCGAGCGTACGGCGCGTAGCGTTCCGCGCGCGCCTCAAAGAGACAATAGACCACCACAGATGGGGCCCTATAGGGCTGATGTTCAGCCGGGGTTACGGGGTAAGCGCAATGAGGCGCGGCCTTGGCCCAGAGCAGGAGAGAGAACGGGGGGTTTTTAGTCAGTAACAGTCTGACCACAGTCTGATACTCTCTCTCGCCTTATCCTGGACGGGAGAAGTCATTTGATGATTTTCCCCTGACAAAAGAAAACTGAAGTTACAATTTTACCTTCAACTTTACTTATCAATACTTTGAACATACATCGTAAAGTCAACGAGTCTATTAATAAGTACTTTATTAATTAATACAAATTTATTTTGAATTTTCAATCAAATGGAATCAATATGAGTTTAAAAATAAATTACGCTTAGCTGAATCTTATTAATTAGTTGATTGTAGACCTGTCAATTGAGTTGTGAAGCGTTAAAGTATAATTCGATACATCGTTAACAATAAGTTTAACATAATTTTAATTATTTTGATACACACACATCCATATTATTACATACTAGCTACTCTCGCGTGGTTTCACCCGCTGCTCGGCTCCTACAGATCGTAGCGTGATGTTTTATAGCCTAAAGTCTTCCTCGATAAATATACTAATAATCACAAAAATGATTGTTCAATTCAAACCAGTAGTTCCGGAGATAAGCGCGTTCAAACAAACAAACTCTACAGCTTTATAATATAAAATCTATTCTTCTATACTAATATTATAAAATTTGTTAGTTTGTAAATTTGTATGTAGGGGAGTAATCTTTGAAGCCGCTGGTCGGATTGCCAAAATTCATTCTCTGATAGATAGCTACAATGTTCCTGAGTGCCATAGGCTATAAAACATCACGTTACGATCAAAAGGAGCCGAGCAGCGGTTTAAGCAGCGCGAGACTAGCTAGTTCAAAATATAAATAAATAATAAAAAATAAAGTATAGATTAGTACGTTGGTACTTATGTAGTATTTATTTTGAATACATAATATATTTACGTAGAATATTACATATAGATGACTTCGTTTCCGATAAAAAAAACCGAAACAATTTGGGAAGTCCTTTATAAACGGACTGTTTGAGGTATTAAGACATGTATTATATGCGTGTTTTTTTTTTTTTTTTTTTTGTGAGGGGAAAATTATCAAATGACTTCTCTCGCCCAGGGCCGGGCAGGAGGGAGTGTCAGACTCTTACTGACTAAAAACCCCCCTGTTCCTTCTCCTGCTCTGTGCCGAGGTCGCGGTACCTTATTGCGCTTACCCCGCAACCCCGGCTGAACATCAGCCCTTTAGGGCCCCGTCTGTGGTGGTCTATTGGCTCTTTGAGGCGCGCGCGGAACGCTACGCGCCGTACGCTCGGGCCTGGTTCTGGTCGGGCGGCGAGCTGCCCTTACTCGCCGACCGCAGGCCTGTACTTACAGTGGCCGGAGATCGTCCCTCGATCCCCGACGCCCGTAGTGTCGCCAGTTGCGGCTGCTGGGGCGTGAGGAGGAGGATTGCTCCCTCACGCGGGCCGCCTCTCTCTTTGCGAGCATGACTGCTTCACAAAAGGAGGAGACGGCGTCCCAGTTCCTCTCACTCCGCACCATGGCCTCGGCTAAGGCCGGGCGCGAGAGGTCGCCGCCGCCGATCACTTCCCGAGGATACGGCGGTGCTCAGCCCAGGCAGGGCATACCGCTACCGTATGCTCCACCGTATCCTCTAGGTGGTCCTCACAATGACGACACTCGGGCGTTTCCTCCCGCTGAATCCGAAACAGGAACCTATCGAAGCTGCCGTGCCCGGTAAGCACCTGCGTCAGACGGAAGGTGAGGACGCCGTGGCGTCTCTCAAGCCACTCCTCAAAGAGGGGTCTTACCGCTGCTATGGTAGCGTGCCCGATTATATCCGTGTGGGGATGTCTTTTTTAATTCATCTAACCCCAAATCATCGAACGCCGGCGTTCGCATCTATAGGATCTCGAATTACCACGATCGAAGTTTAAATTAATTAATACCTACGTCTAACGTGTTCAAGGCGACAGCTTCTCATGCCTGAGGGAGGTAGTTCGAAACCTGTCAACTACCAATGTGACTTTTTCAGAGTTTCTATAAGTATAATATACTTTATATGATTATTTAGACACTACTGACATGCTATAAAGGAAAACATCGTGACGAAACCTGGACTGATAATTTCTAATTATAAGTTTGACATCGCAAATCCGCCTTGGGCTAGCATAGTGATCAATGCTCAAACCTATTCCATGTGAGAAGAGGCCTTTGCTCAGCAGTGGGCACTTATAGGCTGATGATGATGATGAAGGTCCTGTCTGTTTTTGTCCTGTCTGTTTTTTGACCTGTCTGTTTGTCCTTAGCACCACGGTAGCTGTAAGCGCGGTGCTGGTGCTGACCCTGGCCGGCGCTGCCCACGCATGGGGGGGCCTCTTCAACCGGTTTAGCTCCGATATGCTCGCCAATTTGGGCTACGGACGCTCACCCTACCGCCATTATCCTTATGGACAGGTAAGATAATTAAAAAAAGACTTTTTTTATGTAATAGATCGGCAAACGAGCAGATGGATTACCTGATGGTAAGCAATCAGCGCCGACCATGGACACCTGCAGGAGTTACGAGTGCATTGCCGACCTTTTAGGGATTAGGGATTTGGAGATTTAGGGATTGAGGAGGGATTGGGGTGGGGAAGGATTGGGCCTCCGGTAACCTAACCGGTCACTCACACGGCGAAACACAACGCTGTGGTTGTTTCACGCCGGATCGCCTCGACCGGAATGTTAGCACGGCCTCACAGAAAATAACACACAGCGTTCTGTTTCGCCGCGTGAGTGAGGTCGGAAGGCAAAACCATTTCCCTCCCTCAATCTCCAAAATCTCCAAAACCATATCCCCAAGAAGTTAGCAACGCTCTTCTTTTCATCTCCAAATTACTTATCCTTAAATCCTTAACGATACACAAAAGGCCGGCCATATACTTGTTAGAGAGAATCCACAGGTGACGCTGATTGCTTACCATCAGGTCCGCTTGACCCACAAAAAAATATCTAGTAAAACACTTTAAGTATAGGTGATGAAGGGACTTTCGAGTCGCAGGACAGCCTTGATGACTTTTTTTATGACGAAATCAGTAAAAACAGAAGTAGGTATAAATATTACAATTCGTTAATATGCAATTGTTACACGTCAAAATCCCTCATATAACATAATATATATTTACGTGGCCATAAAAACTCCCAACATCACTGATCCCCAGCGTAATATTAAATCCCCATAAATTAATTAGAGAAAGGATATAATTTCGCCGCGTTACCTATCATTGTTTTCGCGTAAATCCGTGACATTTACCCCGCTACGCATTATATCCCGGGCATAAAGGGCACCCGGGTAATCCTTATTAATTGTTATTTATAACCCCTGGTATAAGCTTGCTTCAACCATGTTGTTACTTTGATCATATTTGTCCTTTATAAGATACTAGCTTTTGCCTGCGACTTTGTTCGCGTGTAATAGTGATTTCCTTCAGATTTTTGGTTTAAAAACTGTACTATGGCCTTTCTTGAATTCTAAAGTATGTCTGTGCCATATTTCACAGAAATCGGTTTAGTAGTTTAGGCGTGAAGAAAAGACAGACAGACAGGCAGAGTTACTTTCGCATTTATAATATTACTAGCTTTTGCCCGCGACTTTGTTCGCGTGTTATAGTGACTTCTTCCAGATTTTTGGTTTAAAACTATCCTATGTTCTTTCTCGAGTTCTAAACTATGTCTGTACCAAATTTCACAGAAATCGGTTTAGTAGTTTATGCGTGAAGAAAAGACAGACAGAGACCAAAGGAGTAACTACAAGTGCGTCGCCGACCACTTGTGGGATTTATAGGCTTATTAGGAATTTAAGGATAGGAGATGTGAAGATTGAGTATGGAGGGAAGATTTGGGCCTCCATTAACCTCACTCACAAGGCCAAACACAACATAAGTGTCGTTTCACGCCAGTTTTCTGTGAGACCGTGACCGTATCACTCCGGTCGAGCATGGCTCTCATACACTATAAATGTTAATCTCGTCTAATGACTAAGAGTCCCGTTTTGACTTGAAACTAGTAGAGATTTTCTAAGTTAATTTACGTTGGCAAGTCATCATCCTATCCTACTAATATTTAAAATATGAAAGTTTGTAAAACTATATTTTTGTGTTTCGCCGTGTGGGTGTGGTTACCGGAGGCCCAAACCCTCCCCCTCCCCCGATCTCTTCCCAATCCTTCAATATCCCATACCTTTATCTGTAACTCCTTTGGTGTCGGGATCCATGGGTGGTACCAATTGCTTACCATCAGGAAATCCATCGGCTCGGTTGCCCACCAATCTCATAAAAAATAGGTTTGAAGGTCACTTTGGAAATACCGTCGTCAGCGGCAAAGTCTGCTACAGTTTGCTTTGCAAGGGAGAAACTTTCAATAAGTGTCTTTATGCTATCTTCTAATCATTCTGTCTCCAACAGGAACCTGAAGAAGTCTACGCCGAGGCTTTGGAAGGTAACCGCATCGATGACGTTATTGACGAGCCGGCTCACTGCTACAGCGCCCCCTGCACCACCAACGGAGACTGTTGCCGTGGTCTTCTGTGTTTAGATACAGGTTAGTGGCTTAGATAGACTTAGGCTTACTTTATTTCAACAAACTCCAAGCGGACGCCGGAGGACTTATTGTATTGTTCTTCTTGTGTCTCTAAATATTGTGATTGCAAGGTACCATGTACCTTAAATTAAGGGCCCAAGTCGTGGATGCAGCACTCTCTTCCCACCCAGGGCAAGGTAATATTTTGATGATATTCGCATAACAAAGACACCCAAGGGTTTCTTCCTGCGATCAGAATACTGCCCTAACCGTAGCCACTCGATACTTAGGACTGGTGCAGCACCACGCGCCATCCAAAAGACCAAACAAAAGACCAAACGAAAAGAAACAAAAGACGACGAATTTTGCGGGATTGTTGGGGGAGTTCATAGGACACTGCTGAGACACTAGTTTTTTTTGTTGTAATATATTTATCTCTTTCTAGCAACAGACATCCCGCCGTACACTGTCATATTTTCTGTTTCTTTCTTTACGCGAATAAGTAGTTCTAGTATTGTTGCCGTTTTTAAGCGCCGAAATGTTGGTAGACAACGTGTCTACCCATATAATAATACATCATTGAATACGATTGTTAATACACACCCACCAAGTTTGTAAGCCGTGATAAAAACCGTGATTTTCAACTTTTTAATATACAGGATAACTTTTATATTCGTAATTATGCGGCTGATTGTTATTCATGTCCACGGACCTTTTGTTCAGAAACTGGTGCAATTAATATTCTAAGCGGACGCCAAGAACTTATATGTATACTTCTGGAATTGCAAATTTTATGTAACGCTACGCTAGGGGCCGGTCTTCCGGAGACCTCGGCCTGGCGTAGGAACGGGGTGCATTTTAGTTAGTTAAAGTCTGACCCTCCCTCTCGCCTTATCCAGGGCGAGAGAAAATAACTCAATGATTTCCCTCCCTGAAAAAAGGGTGTTTACTTATTATTAGACAGCTTGGCTGCTACAAAACCATACTTACAATGAAATATATTCTTAATAATAGCAAGAAATCTGGAATCATTTAGGTTGCCTTCTTTAGAGTGATCAAAAGAAAAATAAGAATATGTTTTACGTTTAAAAATTCTATACCTATAGCATGAACGTTTGGAATTGTGCTATTTTTAAAATGTGTTCATTTTATGTATCTTTCTGAAATTAATAATGATGTAATTGCTTTACATCATTAATAATAGAATACAACATTAAAGTTTTAAGTCATCACAAATGTTATTTACTAAAATGTATTGGTAAATAGAGATAACAATAAAAATCTAAGTTGAAATGTTTTTAAAAAAAGAACATAAAGGAGACTTCTACGGTCAGAATCGTAGACCCTAATAAAAGTCCAGGTCTTTTACTTGAACTTTTATTAGAGTTTAAGGTTCTGCAGACATCGATTTGAAGCTTCCAATTCTATAGCAGCAAGAGTAAGAAACAAAATATTAAAAGGTTTACCAAGAAGACAAAGGAGGAAGAATACAAAAGAAGACCAAAACAGTCAGAATCGTAGACCCTAATAAAAGTCCAGGTCTTTTACTTGAACTTTTATTAGAGTTTAAGGTTCTGCAGACATCGATTTGGAGGTTGCAATTCTACATCAGCAACAGTAAGAAACACAACATCGTAATGTTTCCTAAGAAGACGAAGAAAGAAGACATCTTCGGTCAGAATCGTAGACCCTAATAAAAGTCCAGGTCTTTTACTTGAACTTTTATTAGAGTTTAAGGTTCTGCAGACATCGATTTGGAGCTTCCAATTCTACAGCAGCAAGAGTAAGAAACAAAATATTAAAATGTTTACCAAGAAGACGAAGTAAAAAGAATACAAAAGAAGGCCTAAACAGTCAGAATCGTAGACCCTAATAAAAGTCCAGGTCTTTTACTTGAGCTTTTATTAGAGTTTAAGGTTCTGCAGACATCGTTTTTGAGGTTCCAGTTCTACAACAGCAAGAGTAAGATAAAATGTTTTCCAAGAAGGCGAAGAAAGCAGACAACTTCGGTCAGAATCGTAGACCCTAATAAAAGTCCAGGTCTTTTACTTGAGCTTTTATTAGAGTTTAAGGTCCTGCAGACTTCTTGGTGTTTTGATTTCAAGAAATGTATCACTATAACTTTATTTTTATCAAGCATTATTGTTATTTGGAAATTTTATTGTTTTCATATTAGTAGTGGCTATGTTTTTATATATTTTTTACTATATGATTTGTTAATTTAGAAAAAAATACAGATATGAGAAAGTGGGTATCGTAGACCCTAATAAAAGTCCAGGTCTTTTACTTGAGCTTTTATTAGAGTTTAAGGTCCTGCAAACTTCGATTCGGGACTTCAGCTCTAATTGAACTTTATTGAAGCTACATACAAAAAAAAACATATCAAGAAAGAAGAAAACAAGAGAAGACCTAAATAGTCAAAATAGTAGACCCTAATAAAAGTCCAGGTCTTTTACTTGAACTTTTATTAGAGTTTAAGGTTTTGAAGACTTCGACTAAGAGTTTTGAGCGAATCAATGCTAAATATATAAATAAAAAGCTCTCTAAGAAGACCAAAAAAAGAATACAAAAGAAGACCTAAACAGTCAGAATCGTAGACCCTAATAAAAGTCCAGGTCTTTTACTTGAACTTTTATTAGAGTTTAAGGTCCTGCAGACTCCGATTTGAAGCTTGCACTGCTAAAGCAGCAACAGTAAGAAACACAGCATCGTAATGTTTCCTAAGAAGACGAAGAAAGAAGACATCTTCGGTCAGAATCGTAGACCCTAATAAAAGTCCAGGTCTTTTACTTGAGCTTTTATTAGAGTTTAAGGTTCTGCAGACTTCGATCTGGAGCTTTAACTTCGTCAACGACTTACATGTAGCTGACTCTTACACTAGACCTTATTATTTGTAATGTTTTTCAATTTGTTACTTAAATTGTGTGTTCTTTTTAGCCTTCTTGCAACTTTCCTTGAAGAACTGCTCATGTGGCTACCTCTTTTACGGTTGCAACAGTACCTAAGTTGGAAATGTAAAAGATATAGTTATATGTGCGCATGCTACGGGTAAAAGACAACGGATTATGAAGAAAGGATCTTCTGTTAATTAAAATATATCTGTCCATGTTTTATGTAATATGAAGACAAACGAGCAGACGCATTTGTTGATGGTAAGTAATCGGCATATCCGTATCACCAAAGGAGTTGCAGGTGCGTTGCCGGCTTAGATTAGCTCAAAAAATCAGGAGGTTTCGTCAACCAGCTTCGGTACGAATAGGTCAACCGAGCGGAGTGATACCATGGCCTTACAGAATACCGGCGTAAAACATTAATAGCGTTTTGTTTGTCCGTGCTAGTAAGGTTACCGAGGCCCAATTTTTGCCGTCGCCAATCCCTAAATCTTCAAAACCTTAATCCTCAAAAGAGCGACAATGCACTCGTAACTCCTCTGTTGTTACGGGTGTCCATGGACGGCGCCGATTGCTAACCATCAGGTAATCTGTCTGCTCGTTTGCCGCCCAACTTAAGTCAATATTTAAAATTATTTACATTATTTTCGTGATATTTTGCAGCAATATACCTTATATCAATTATTTTGCAGGTGATCGATTTGATTTTTTTTTATTTGTGTGTATTTTTTTTTAAACAATTGTCTGTCTTCAATTTTTCTTACGTTGTTTACGTGTATTTTTTTCCAGTATTTCCAAGAAGAAGAAGAAGGTATTCAAGACATGCACATGTAGCTACCTCTTTTTACGGTTGCAACAATAAAACGTTGCAAATGTAAAAAAACGTAGTTATGTGTGCCTATGCAACGAAGAAGACCACATAAGAAAATTTTCTTAAAACCACAGAAAAAAAATCTTATTTATTCTTCATAATATTTTGACACTTATGTACAGTGTAAATTTTGCAGTAAATTGCTCGTTACGTTCTTATTAATAGAGTTGTAATTAAGTTGTATATTGTAATGCTGTTAAGTGTCTCTGATATTTATACTTTATTACTATATATTGTCGTAAAAAATAAGGCGCCCGCTTCTCGTGACTTTTTGAAGTAATATGTGCTTTATGTATAATGTGTAACTTTGAATGAATGTAAGCACAATTCCAAATATTCTATCACTCCCCGTACTCAGTGCATTATAAAGTGTAGGTACTCAAAATCTGTAACTAGAATTTCACCGACCACTCGATTAAAATATAAATAAACTAGCGACCCGCCCCGGCTTTACACGGGTGCAATGCTGATACTAAGTTTGTCCACTGTTTAATAAATGTTATATATTATACATAATTATAAACCTACCTCTTCCATCACTCTATCTCTTAAAAAACTAAATCAAAATCCATTGCGTAGTTTAAAAGATTTAAGCATACATAGGGATATAGGGACAGAGAAAACGACTTTATTTTATACTAGCTACTCTCGCGCGGTTTCACCCGCTGCTCGGCTCCATTTAATCGTAGCTTGATGTTTTAGCCTATAGCACTCAGGAACATTGTAGCTATATATCAGTGAAAGAATTTTGGCAATCCGACCAGCGGTTCCAAAGATTACCCCATACATTCAAACTTACAAATTTTAACTCTTTATAATATTAGTATAGACTATGTAGTTATTAGACATTATGGGCCATCATCGAATCACATGTTTGTTACCAACATTATAGGAAATTCAGAGTACTAATTTTAATACCATAAGCACCTAACCTTGAAAAACTATGGCCTTGACCATTACAGAAATAGAATTTAAAAAAAACATGAGTTAATTACACATAATTTTAGGTAATTTGCATTGTGAATCATAAAATGTTTTACACTTTAACGTGCACTTATGGTAATCCGGATAATTAGTTATTTTGCCGCGCTTTTGTTTCGATTCTAGGTCAAGTATAGTGTTTTAACATTATGTAAGTCAACCATCAAGCATGGAACACGAAACCGATACATTTTTTGAGTATATTTTTGAGTTAATTTTTGATTTAGGTTTGCTTAAGTCCAGCTTTTTTTAAACGTTGCACCATATAGGTAAGAATTGTCATTAGATTTATAAAAAGTCTTCTCATTCATTCATCATTAAGACTCTTTCATGTTTGTACCAAAAGAGGTTATGACTTCTCCCGCCCGGCCCTGGGCGAGAGTGTCAGACTCTTACTGACTAAAAACCCCCTGTTCCTTCTCCTGCTCTGGGCCGAGGTTGCGGTGCCTTATTGCGCTTACCCCGCAACCCCGGCTGAACATCAGCCCTATAGGGCCCCGTCTGTGGCGGTCTATTGGCTCTTTGAGGCGCGCGCGGAACGCTACGCGCCGCTCGGTACAAACATGAAATTTACGTAGACATTACAGCTTTACAGCCAGACTCAGAGCAACAATTTGCGGATGCCACAAGTGTTTCGTGAGGGAATTTAAATCGCGACGCGTTGGATAGCAGCCAGTTGCCCAGCCACCACACTATTCGTGCATTCATTGCAACCTGGGTTGGGTGAGAAGTATTGTCAGACTCTTACTGACTAAAAACCTCCCCATTATGCCAGATTGAAAACTGACAAGTCGGACGAGACTTTTTCTGAGTTAAACGTACTTTCTATGATTATTAAGATTATTTAGATTTCTATCCAATTTTAATTCTGAATTCCTCTAGAGCAAGCCTGTTGATTACTGCTCAAACCTTATTGGTATGAGAAGAGGCCTATGCTCAGCAGTGGGCACTTATGTATAGACAGATCATGCATACTTATCAAGGCCACTTCATCATTTCAGGCGAGAAAAATCAACAAAGAAAACCGTTTTTCAAAGTAATCAATTATTTCAATAACGTAAAACTTGACAATGCCTTTTCAATTTACTCGATATATTTATTTACACGAAACATATTACGAAAGAAGCGAGTAACGTAAAAAATATTTACTCAACTCACGTCACATAAAAAATATTTACCGTACTCACATATTTTACTGGCGTGTGTACTTTTACAAGCGTAGTTCGTAGTAAATTTATTTTAATACAAATGCTGAATATGGATGAAATATTTCAGCGAAGCTTTGTCACTGAAATATTGGGTACGTTATTGACGTAGGTAGATTTTCGTTATTATTATATTTACAAATCCCTTACTTGGCCTTTAAAGAAAGACTCAGAGCCGCTCAGCGCGCGATGGAACGGGCGATGCTCGGGGTCACTTTGCGCGACGAAATCCGAAATGCGGAAATTCGCAAAAGATCCCAAGTTACCGACAAAGCTCGTAAAATCTGCAGGCTAAAGTGGCAATGAGCAGGCTACGTCGCTCGAAGGACGGACGGCCGAAGTATCGTCAGATATCGGTCGGCATCCAGTTGTGAATTGTGTAGCTATCATTGTGGCGATAGTTGTGTCAACCAATCGGTTAGTCTCCAAATCCTCCACAACCACCTCAAGAGGCTGGCGTCAGGATGGAACAAGGGCCTCATACCTACACATGAAAGTTCTCCTTGAAACAGCACGTATCGTGAGGAGGTTTCTGTCTCTGGAGTCCTAATAACTAGTGGCTTGAACCATGGTTTCGCTGCCAGCTGGCCCCTGTTAAGTATCTAATATTTAAAATGGAGCAGGGAGGACCATAGAGTTTCTTGCTTGATCTTTTCTATCAGAGTCTTCACTTTGGAACGAACAAATAGCTTCACTAGAAGACTGACCTACAAGCTATTGCCGGCAACGCACTTATAGTTCCTTCTTTTTTTTTACGAGTGTCCATGGGTGGTAATGACGCGGCGGCGACCTCTCGCGCCCGACCTTAATCGAGGCCATGGTTCATAGCGAGAGGAACTGGGAAGCTATCTTCTCCTTCTGCGAAGCAGTTATGCTCGCAACGCAGGAGGCGGAGCGCGCGAGGGAACTATCCTCCTCGCGCCCCAGCCGCTGCAGAAGGCGACATTCCGGGCGTCGGGATCGAGAGATGATCTCCGGCCACCGAAAGCGCGGGTCTGCGGACGGCGAGTAACGGTAGCTCGCCTCCCGACCAGAACCAGAGCCGAGCGTACGGCGCGTAGTGTTCCGCGCGCGCCTCAAACAGCCAATAGACCACGCTAATAGTTCAGCCGGGGTTGCGGGGTAAGCGCAATGAGACACCGCGACCTCGGCCCAGAGCAGGAGAAGGAACAGGGGGGTTTTTAGTCAGTAAGAGTCTGACACTCCCTCTCGCCCGACCCTGGGCAGAAGTCATTTGATGATTTTTCCCTCACAAAAAAAATGGGTGGTAATGACAGCTTACCATCGGGTAATCCATGTGATATAAAAAAAGGAATATAATTATAACAAAATCGTTCGCTTTCTACGTGAGAGAAAAACAAACAAAAACAGATTCTTTTTTTATAATATGAAAGATGATATAAGTCACATTTTCGTATTAAGGCACTTGTGTTTTGCAATATTTTCTTATAATCCCAACTTGGCGTTTTCATATTTTATGTTGATCATATGCTAAGTGCGCGCTCGTGTATAACTTTACAAGTACAAAGGTTTTACAAGCTCAGAAATCTGGTTTTCAATTTTGTTATACGGTAACGTCTATTCCGTAAAACTAATGACCAGTTTTCAATATAAAGAAAATATATAATTTAAATGTGGGAGAGCCAAGCTTCCGCACGAATGGGTCGGCTCGACCGGAGTGATACCACGGCCTCACAGAATACCGGCGTGAAACAACCACAACGTAGTATTTCGCCGTGTGAGTGAGGTTACCGGAGGCCCAATCCCGCCCCTTCCCCTATCCCTTCCCGATCCTTATATCCGCAACCCCTATCCCCAAAAGGCCGGCAACGCACTCGTAACTCCTTTGGTGTTGCGGGTGTCTATGAGCGGTGCCGATTGCTTACCATCAGGTAATCCGCCTGATCGTTTGCCGACTTATACCATAAAAAAAATATCCTAGAAGAAGAGAATTTGATCGGGAAACAGAGTAACCATGGAGTTACATGCTCGTCTTTCATAGGAATCTACACTTACTTTGGAAAGAGCAAATAGCTTCATTGACCGAATGCGCCTCCCATGGCGACGAGTTACGAGTGCGTTGCCGACCTTTTGGGGATTTAGGATTATGAGTTTTTGGAATTGTGGGAGGTTCTTTCTCCTGGCCCTGAGTAGGAGATAGAACGGGGTGGTTTTTAGTCAGTAAGAGTCTGACACTTCCTCTCGCTGCACCCAAGGCATCAGAAGTGATTGGTTGATCTTCCCCCCTCCAAAAAAGACTTTTTTCGCTTTCGCTTAAATAAAAACGTTGCCCCAGACTAGGATTTTATCCTGTGTCGTGGGTGCGTTTACAAACATACAATTTCACATACACATCACACCCAGACCCGGAACAACAATTTGTGGATCACACAAAGAGTTGTTCCGTGATGGGATTCGAACCCGCGACACGTTGCGTGGCAGCCAGTTGCCAGTGCAAGATTGGTGCAAGATTATAATGACAACAGCCCGAACTATCTAAATTATGTAACAATGCATTGTAAAAAGTGATTGAAAAAGAGTAACCATGGAGTTTCTTGCTCGTTCTTCTTCATAGGAATCTACACTTTGGAACGAGCAAATAGCTTCACTAGAGGACAGACGGACAGACTGACATATAAAGTTAAACCTTATGATATCTTTTTTGCTTGACGTTCAAAAGTGCCTTTTTTGGTCTATTTGAAATAAAGAATTTGATTTGATTTGATTTTGATTGATTTGATTTGATTTTGAAAATATACTCCAGTCCAACTAAATTACTACCCAAATTACACCTCGGCTTGCCAGGAACCAATTATTAAATTTGACCTCTAACCGTCTGTGTGATGAAAAATTGAACAGGCAGCCTTCCAACTTTATATTCAGCCAGTTTCCGACCCTTTTCAGGATCTCAAAGTCGCTCAGTGAATTCACAAACATATGATGTTCATTATACCAACTTTTACTTGCGGCTTTGCTCTCTTTATTTTACTACCTACACAGCTACCCTACCTAGTCACCTACCTACACCTTACCCTCCTACCCTACCCTATCCTATGACCTTCTTCTGATTTTAAACTACACCAATTCTCACCTAAATCGGTTCAGCCGTTCTTGAGTTATAAAATAGTGTTACTAACACGACTTTCTTTTATATACATAATACACTAGCTGCCGCGTGCGGCTTCGTCCCGTGTGGTACATTGATAAAATGTGTCAATCTAGGGTATCAATGTAATATCCTCGAACAAACTAACGAAACTACAAATTTTCATATTTATAATCCAAACTAACATTATAAATGCGAAAGTGACTCTGTCTGTCTGTCTGTCTCTTCTTCACGCCTAAACTACTGAACCTATTTGTACGAAATTTGGTACAGATATAGTTTAGAACTCGAGAAAGGACATATGATAGTTTTTAAAACAAAAAAAAACTGCAGGAAGTTTTTTTTTGTTTTAAAAACTATCATACCACCACGCGAACAAAGTCGCGGGAAAAAACTAGTATTATTATAGTAGGATAGATGAGTGTAAAAAAGGTCTTTCTGAAAATAAATTGCGAATAATTAAGTACTGCCGTTTAGGGCAAATGACTGTCGATTAAAAATGTACGAGAACTTCCATTCGGTAGGTGAATTTTTTACGGTCTTTTTTGGAGTGAATTTGTCGAGGCTTTCTTTGTTAGTTAAAGTTTTTCGCGTGTTGTTTTTGCGTATCGGTCTGTCCTCTAGTGAAGCTATTTGCTCTTTCTAAACTGTAGATTTCTATGGAGAAGAACGAGCAAGAAACTCCATGGTTAGTCTTTTGCAATCAGTTTCACAACTCACAACCAAATCCTAATGGATGTCTGTGCTGGTATTAAGTTTGCGCGGAAGTTAGGACAATTAATTAGTGCAAAAATTCGATCGGTTTTGATTCTACTTCTTTTTATGAAAGACTAGCGACATGCTATGGCTTCGCACGGTTACAATGCTACAAAACAAAATTTTCCACTATTAATTAAATATTAAACATATAAAATATTCTGCTTTAAGAATTTTATCTACTTAAAAAAAGCCGCATCAGAACCCGTTACGCTGTTTTAAAGATAGGACATACAATAGGGATATAGGGACAGAGAAAGCTACTTTGTATTATACTATGTAGTGATAACTATTCGGATTCTATCCTGTGTCGTGAATGCCCTTACAAAAACACAATGTCTTCTACACATCTTATCCAGATTTGGAACAATTTATCTATACTAATGTTATAAAGAGGTAAAATTTGTAAGTTTGTATGTAATAATCTTTGGAACCGCTGGTCGGATTGCCAAAATTCTTTCACTAATAGATAGCTACAATATTCCTGAGTGTTATAGGCTATATTTTATTCGTGTACGGGAATTAGCTCCTTCGGGATGCGGGGAAAGCTGCGCGAAACAGCTAGTGGAACATACAAAGTCATAAACAAAACGAGGAAAATTCTGATTTCACTTCCCCTCCTGCCTTCTTACCTTCAGGAAATAACAGCCAATTATTATTATAATCATTATCAAACACAACAACAATATAATTTACCTTAATTAACATTTCCCTCTGAAAATTTTTCAGTGTTTGGACACGATAAAAATAATTAGCTACTCTTACACAAAGGTGCCATACCGAGTTACAATTAATTTGTTTAATTAGCTTCCTTGTGTTAGAACATTGAGACTAATTACGTTTTTCATCTTACTAATTAACTTGGTGTTCTGTTTTACACCGCTGTTATCTAGTAATAACCAAAGCTGAGCGGAAAATTATTTAATGACTTCTCCCGCCCAGGGCGGGGCGGGAGGGAGTGTCAGACTCTTACTGACTAAAAACCCCCCTGTTCCTTCTCCTGCTATGGGCCGAGGTCACGGTGCCTCATTGCGTTTACCCCGCAACCCCGACTGAACATCAGCCCTATAGGGCCCCGTCTATGGTGGTGTATTGGTTCTTTAAAGCGCGCGACGCGCATACCCTCGGGTCAAGTACTGGTCGGGTGTGAGCTACCGTTACTTATTCGCTGTCCGCAGACCCGCGCTTACGGTGGCCGGGGATCATCTGTCGATCCCCAGCAGAAAACAAAGCTCAAGGCCTTCTTGTAGATGAATTGACGCCGTAACTTTAAGGTGGATTTCATAAGCTTATGTTTAACTTACCACCAGATATAGTAAAATGTGTATATAAGGCAAAAATAGTGAAGTTATACTTAATTATAAACCGTTTAAAAAGGATAGCTGCTTTTAGGTACGTACGTACGAGCCTTCTCTGGGCCGAGGGTTTTTTTCTATTTTATTTTTTTGTCAGGGGAAAGTCATCCAATGACTTCTTCCGCCCCGGGCTGGGCGGGAGGGAGTGTCAGACTCTTACTGACTAAAAACCCCCCCGTTCCTTCTCCTGCTCTGGGCCGAGGCTGCGGTGCCTCATTGCGTTAACCCTGCAACCCTAGCTGCTAAATACCAAGTACAACCAAGGTACCCAGTACTTAAGAGTTAAACTTAGTGGGTATACGAGTAGGGTTTACGTAATCGAAATAAAACAACTAACTGCTGTATGTTGTTCTACGATTGTACTTAAACTTTTAACAATAATTAATTAGGACCTAACTAAATCGTGTGAAACAAACGCTAGCGCCATCTAATTCGACGCCAACGCCATCTAGTTGAGTTTTTGGAAGCTTTTCGACGAATTACAATATTTGGTCCTATAAACGGGTTTTCAATGTTTAATCATGAACACCAGCTGATTCAAGCGATGTAGATGTATCACTTCGGTGGAGCTGACCTTTTCGTCACGAAACATGGCTCTTCCACACTTAAAATATGAAAAAACTAATGTTTACAACACAACCCAGTATCGAATAACAACTGTCATAATATGTTTATGCATAGGACAACTGGGACTAACTTTACGAGTGCCTCGGGTCACAAAATATGGGATTAACTTGTACATACCGGCAGTTATAAAACAGAATTACCATTTATAAAATGGACTCGCGTGCCGAGAGATGCTTCTGGCTAAATTGAGGTAGTTAAAAATTTTAAACTGTTTTTATAATACTTATCAATACCAATGAAGTATTAACTAACCAATTATTCAATGGCTGCCAGTACTCCTGGATTCCCGCGGGTCTTATAAAAGTCGAATAAAGGTTCAAATAAGCCAAAGCTAAGATCAAAAATGGGTCGGAGTGATAACACAGCCTCACAGAAAACCGACAGTGGAAAAACCACAGTAGTGTTTCACCTTGTGAGCGAAGTTACCGGAGACCGAATCCTCCTTCCCCACCCACTCCCCCGACTCCCGAAACCACGACGCTAAAAGGCCGGCAAGGCATTCACAAGGACTTGTGATGGTGTTGTAGATGTCCATAGGCGACGCTGATTGCTTACCATCAGGTAATCCGTCTGCTCGTTTGCCGACCTACTACTAACTTATTACCCAATCCTAATTCAATGAAACAATGAATTTATTTTTGTAAATAGGCCGTAAAACAGCATATTTACACGTCAAAATTATATGTAAAAAACTAGAAAGAAGCCGGCATTTCCTATCAGACTACTCTGAGAAGAATTGCCGAAACAAAGTCAGAGTCCGTCTCTTTTCAAGTTTTCATTCAATGGATGGAAGTGTTTGCAGGAAACTCCATAGACAATCGGCCGGTTTTAAGCCACTATCTTCCTGATGGTAAGCGCCGATGCGACCTACGATGGAACACGTTTTCTCACAAGCAAACTACTTAAAATATAAAAAATTGTGATTTGGCAACCGCCAAATACCTAACCATCTGTTATTATTTTTTGCTGTAGATAGATTGATATAAAATGTATTTAGAGCAACACAAAACATAATAAAGTCAATAAACAAAAACATAATAAAAAAAAGAAGAAAAAACATACAATTCTTTTTGTTTCTCTGTAATTTACCTACCAGCCTTGTATACATTATGGAATGCAATAAAGTATTGAGTATTGAGTATTGAGTACAAACTACACAAACTTTAAGAATTTAAACATTTTGATCCACGACCACAGATAGCCAAGCGTTGAGAGTATACCAAACAATTTTATGAAGAGGTCCTTGTACAATCACATGCCAAAAAACAAATATTTACTTATTCATACTTTGACGAAATCGGTAAAAAGATAAAAACCCTTCGTAAAAAAGGACATACATATATGTAAATATAATTACACATCGTTCTTTTATAAAAATGGCCCAGTAAACGTGGGTAATTTGTTTTTTAAATTGGTTCTCTTGTGTATTAGGGACGGACACGTGTTCAGTTTATTATAGAAATAAATGTTATATTTTATTAAAATACTTACGTGATTTGCCTAAAAGTCTATGTTACGTTTTTATAATAAAAAGAGTTTCTCCTACAAGCCATTTATTTGCCTAAGGAAAAGGAATAATTGATTTATATTATCTATATAAACTTTCGGTAATTTATTCAGTAGGTATCTTTATTATTTTTAAGTTATTCTTTAGTTTAAGACTGCCGTAACTGTTAACCTACCAACAAGAAGTCAGATGGGTAGTTTTGGTTTTTTTTAAAGTACCTAACTACCGTCAGACGTAAAAATAGACTTACTCTTGTGAATTAACTAACCAATCACCTACGAGGAGCGGCTTGAGAGACGCCATGGCGTCCTCACCTTCCGTCTTCCGGACACGGCAGCTTCGGTAGATTCCTGTTTTGGGACGTTATTGTGAGGACCGCCCAGAGGCCACAGTAGAGCTGGCGGTGGCGGTGTGCCCTGTGATCGGCAGCGGCGATCTCTCGCGTCCGGGCTTAGTCGAGGCTATGGTGGGGAGCGAGAGGAAAGCTTCTCTTTCTGCAAAGCAGTTATTCTTGCGTGAAGGAACTATCTTTCTCACGCCCCAGCCGCCGCAGTAGACGACACACTGGGCGTTGGAGATCGAGAGATGATCTTCGGCCACCGTAAGCGCCGGGTCCGTGGACGGCGAGTAAGGGTAGCTCGCCGCCCGACCAGAAACGGACCCGAGCGTACGGCGCGTAGCGTTTCACGCGCGACTCAAAGAGCCAATAGACTACCACAGACGGGCGGGCCTTAGGGCTGATGTTCAGCCAGGGTTCCGGGGCAACGCAATAAGTCACCTCGGCCTCGGCCTAAAGCAGGAGAAGGAACGGGGAGTTTTTAGTTTTAACTAGAGTCTGTCACTTCTTCTGTGCCCCACTCTGAACTAGAGAGAAGTCATTTGACGATTTTCCACCTCACAAAAAAGGCCATCTTTCTCACTCTTACAATTGCGAAAAGACACATTAAGCCATTCCAACTGAACTGCTTCATACTTATAAACCACTATCTTAGCTTGAAACTTGTCAACGTACCTCGTCAAACAATAACAGGAATAAGTCACACAAATTATAATTAATTTAAACTACGCCATTGTATTCAGTTTCGTCCAATCAGAATTCACGTCAGTAAAGACCTCAACCGTCCAATTTACTTGAGCTTTGAAGGTTCTAATTAAAGATATTAATTTGAGACAACGGATTGGTCATGGTTTGACTTGATTTTGGACCCTCGTCTTTGTTTTGGTTTGATTGTATATACATCATACTTAAGTAAGTGTAGGAAAGCCATGCTTCGGCACGAATGGGTCGGCTCGACCGGAGTGATACCACGGCCTCACAGAAAACCAGCGCGAAACAACCACATCGTTGAGTATCACCGTATTAGTCATGTTACCGGAGACTCAATCCTAAAGTTGTGACTAAAATTGGCCCTTTTCAATTTCTGCTAATCAGTATTAAAATAGGTACAAAGATAAAAAAAGCCAAAACACATGATAATTTAATCATATGGCTATTTTGTTTGACTGATGGTTGGTGCGGTGGCTAGGCAACTGGCTGCCGTGGAATGTGTCGCGGGTTCAGGTCCCGCTCGGAACAATTCTTTGTGTGATCCACAAATTGTTATTCCGATGCGGAAACTTGTATGATTCATAAATTGTTGTCCCGTGTCTGTATGATTGTATGTGAGTTTGTAAGTAAACGCACCCACGACTTAAGAAAAAATCCTATAGCGGACTAAGATATTTATACCACAAAAAATATTGTGAAAAATGGCTACGCTACATAAAAAAATACAAGGCCACTGTTATAAATAAATAAATGACACCAATCAATAAAACACATATCCGTCTATACATGAATACAAATATAATATTGACTCAGGTCAAGAACGTAGGCAAAGCTAAACTTCCAAGGGTAAGGCAATTTCACCCCCTTTTCACTCCCCCCTTTGAACCCGTCTCACACCCTTTTTCGACCCCTCTTACCCCACTATTTCTAAACACCTCACCCCCTAGTTTGAACCCGTCTCGATTCGTAAACTGGTGACATTTTTAACCGACTTCCAAAAAAAGGAGAAGGTTCTCAATTCGACCGTATATTATGTTTTTTTTTCCGCTCACCGTTCGTCGGACTCAAAAGGTAGAAATATTTTACTTTCATATTATGTTGCTACTACAATTTACTATTTTGTTTAATAAATTGTTCTCTCATATGGGTACCTAAATGTGAAAAAAATTATTAGTAAACCTGTAAAACAAATATTATTAAGAAAATGAGTAAGGATGGAGTTTCTTGCTGGTTCTTTTCCATTCGAATCTACAATTTGGAACGAGCACCTAGCTTCACTGACACTGACTACTAATTTATTTTTCGTCTCGAAAATACCTATTTATTGTTTAGTTGGAATAAATGATTTTGACTTTGAATTTAATATTACAGAAAGTATTATTAGGTTTTCATAGTATCCCGTATGATTGCAAATACCTAAATATCTTTTATATTTTATTACATTTCTATACTATTCTATACTTTTTACAAAAGCACATAGCGCCTAGCTTCACTGACGGACAGACTGACAGACTATTCATTATCTGTTTTGATGTTTCAAAAGTACCTGTTTTCTGTAAGTACGGGTTTCTTCTATCGTGAAATATACAATCATCACATTCAGCCCTGGA
Organism: Spodoptera exigua; assembly: GCA_902829305.4. NCBI lineage: Eukaryota > Metazoa > Arthropoda > Insecta > Lepidoptera > Noctuidae > Spodoptera > Spodoptera exigua. Next base: position 1,932,097 of record LR824628.2, on the reverse strand, counting down.
TCAACAATTTGAGGGTAAGATTTGATCCTCCGGTAACCTCATTCTCACGGTGAAACACAAGAGAGTGTTGCTTAACGCCAATTTTCTTTGAGGCCGTGGTATCACTCCGCTCCAGCCCATTCGAGTCGAAGCATGGCTCTCCAACAATTAAAAGATATTCCGCTTAAGCCAACTGCTATAAGGTCTAACTTATTTATTTTTTGTTCATAGAAGACGGAGGTCGCTGCTTGCCAGCGTTTGCCGGAAGAAAACTTGGCGAAATCTGCAACCGAGAGAACCAATGTGATGCTGGACTGGTTTGCGAGGAAGTTGTGCCTGGTAAATTAAACAATGAATTTATATTTGTAAATAGGCCATTTAACAACAGTTTTACACGACAACATTATATATTATATAAGAAAAACCTAATGAAGCCGGCATTTTGCTTTCTGACTATTCTGAGAAGAAATGTCAATACAAACTCAGAGTTCCGTCTCTTATAAAGTCTAGAAAATGTAAAAAGTAATATAATGTGCCATGTCTTTTGAGGAAAGGAATTTGTGTTCCCATTCTGAAGAGGAGCACGACGAGTGTCAATAATTTACAACCAGCTCAACCAACTGGTGTCACTGAGTTGTAATAGTCATATTCCAAAAAAACAAGGGAATGAGATTGAAAGTGCATTTTAAAAAAATTCAAAGGAAAATGTGACTTGTACTAATAGTATTATGGTTCTTGTTTAGGCGAGATGCACGTTTGCCGACCTCCGTCAGCTGGCCGCAAGCAATACAATGAGGACTGCAACTCTTCAAGCGAATGTGATGTTACTCGGGGACTGTGCTGCATCATGCAACGACGTCACCGACAGAAGCCTAGGAAGGTAAGAAACAGCGACTCATGTAGTGCAGAGATTGTCCAGTCAACAAGGATGTAGCGTAGACTGTCCAGGCGACACACGTACTTAGGTATCGTCGTGAGCTAATGTTCACATGTAAACAGCAGCTCATGTAGTGCAGAGATTGTCCAGTCAACAAGGATGTAGCGTAGACTGTCCAGGCGACACACGTACTTAGGTATCGTCGTGAGCTAATGTTCACATGTAAACAGCAGCTCATGTAGTGCAGAGATTGTCCAATCAACTGATGGTAGCGTAGACTGTCCAGGCGACACACGTACTTAGGTGTCGTCATGAGCTAATGTTCACATGTAAACAGCAGCTCATGTAGTGCAGAGATTGTCCAATTAACTGATGGTAGCGTAGACTGTCCAGGCGACACACGTACTTAGGTATCGTCATGAGCTAATGTTCACATGTAAACAGCAGCTCATGTCATGCAGAGATTGTCCAATCAACTGATGGTAGCGTAGACTGTCCAGGCGACACACGTACTTAGGTGTCGTCATGAGCTAATGTTCACATGTAAACAGCAGCTCATGTAGTGCAGAGATTGTCCAATCAACTGATGGTAGCGTAGACTGTCCAGGCGACACACGTACTTAGGTGTCGTCATGAGCTAATGTTCACATGTAAACAGCAGCTCATGTAGTGCAGAGATTGTCCAATTAACTGATGGTAGCGTAGACTGTCCAGGCGACACACGTACTTAGGTGTCGTCATGAGCTAATGTTCACATGTAAACAGCAGCTCATGTAGTGCAGAGATTGTCCAATCAACTGATGGTAGCGTAGACTGTCCAGGCGACACACGTACTTAGGTATCGTCATGAGCTAATGTTCACATGTAAACAGCAGCTCATGTAGTGCAGAGATTGTTCAGTCAACTGATGGTAGCGTAGACTGTCCAGGCGACACACGTACCTTCTCTGTTTTTCTTTGTCTCTTAGCATCTTATGGCCCGAACAATGAGTTCCTTTTTCTCTATCAGGCAGATATCTAAAAATCTTCCCTTAGAATCTGCCTTACTGAGAAACTTCCTAAGAAAATGTTTAGAAAGGTAAAAGAACTTGAAAAAAAAAACATTTATGAAAACCTTCCTAAAGAAAACACCTCGTTTATATTCAAAAAGAGAGAATTTTCTAGAAACATTTTACCAGCAAATCCTTTTTCGTCGTCGCGTCGGAATAAACGTTAAATGGAAGAGATTTCCTTCGTTTTTCTAGTAAAAGACATTTTTTTTTTCTTGGGATTCTGTTTTGCAGAATAGGGTACTAAGTCCTATTATGAAGTTTCCTTTAGAACGCGTCTTTTGAAGCGAAATAAGTAGGCAACAGTACACAATTTGTTAAGGCTACTTATTTCTTTGGTTCAGTTGAGTTAATACTTGTACTTATAATTTTCATCTCTGTATCGAAAGGATTGAATCGAGAGTACTCCTTCTGAAACTTCTTCGACTCCTCTAGTATTGCAAGTGTCCATGGGTGGCGCTGATTACTTACCATCAGGTTGTCCCTCCGCTCGTTTGCCTCCTTTTCCAAAAGAATTCTAAAACGCAAGCTCAGTTGCGGGGTAAGTGCAATGAGGCACCGCGACCTCGGCCCAGAGCGGGAGAAGGAACAGGGGGGGTTTTAGTCAGTAAGAGTCTGACACTCTCTCCCGCCCGGCCCTGGGCGGAAGAAGTCATTTGATGATTTTCCCCTCACAAAAAAAAGCTCACTTCTCGCCGGTAACAATATAACAAACTAGTACAAATCTTGGTTTTACCCGTTCGGCAACTCCAATTCATATCGTAGGTCAGCCTATTAGCCTCTATAATAATGGATTATTGAACACAATAAGAACACGAGTCGCCGGGACGCGCACGCTGCTAATAAATAAGAGTCCCGTTGTGACTTGAAACTAGTCGAGTTTTTCTTAGTTTATTTACGGCAGCAAATCGTTACTTTCAATAATTTAAACATGGACAGAAAATCCCAACGTTCTACTGTAATTTTTTAAACTGGAGACACTAGGGTGTTTTTTTTTATGTGATAGGACAGCAAACGAGTAGACGGATTACCTGGATGTCGCCCATGGACACCCGCGACAAAGAAGGAGTAACGAGTGCGTTGCCGACCTTTTAGGGATTGAGATTTTGGGGATTTAGGGATTGGGAAGGGATTGGGGTAGGGGAAGGATTGGGCCTCCGGTAACCTCACTCACACGGCGAAACACAACGTTCTGGTTGTTTCATGTAGGTTTTCTGTGAGGCCGTGGTATCACTCCGGTCGAGCCGACCCATTTGTGCCGAAGCATGGCTCTCCCACACTTTGAGAATTAAGAATTGATTAGGAATCTTATCTCACGTGATTAGGAATCTTTACTCTCTGTTCCCTAAAACTGGTCTGTGCTCGAAAAACACAGCACAGCTACCGACGACACTACACCACGACACACGAAAAGCCTAACAACACAGAAAAACATCACAAATAAAGTCTTAAGATAAGGAAAAAGCTTTATACTTACGCACATTACATATAAAGCTAAAAACCATCCGAATTTCGTCCACGCAGTACCTAAATGTTTTCATAAACACTCAGCGACTTCTCCAAATGGTATTAAGGGTCTGTTTTCACTCAACCTAACTGGATTTTATTAAGGAAAACGGGACATTTCTGTTTCTATTAAGTAAAATGTCGGTTTCTCGTTTTTATTTCGGTAGGTATTCATTTTTTTAACAAACAGAGAGTTTAGTTTTGTAAGTTCAGAAAAGGAGGATCATCCGATCAAGGGTGGTATTTTTTTAAAAAAAACGTTGCCCCACACTAGGATTTTCTCTTGTGTCGTGGGTGCGTTTACAAACATACAAATTCACATACACATCACACCCAGACCCGGAACATCAATTTGTGAATCATACAAAGAGTTGTTTCGTGCTGGAATCGAACCCGCGACACGTTGCACGGCAGCGAGTTGCCCAGCCACCGCGCCAACCGAGCAGTCAAGTGCAAATGAGCAAACGAATTACCTGATGGTAAGCAATCGGCACCGTTCATGTATACATGTGTTCATCTCCAACAGCAGCAGAGATTTGAATGCGTCGCCGGACTTTTGGGGATTAGGTTAGGGTTTCTGAGATTTAGGGTTTGCGGAAAAGGAAGGATTGGGCCTCCGGCAACCTCAGTCAAATAGCGAAACAAGCCGCTGAGTTTTTTTTTGACGCTGGATTTCTGTGAGGCCATGGCTGGCTCCGATTGAGCCGACCCATTCGTGCTGAAGCTAGGCACTCAAAACGACCATTGTTGAAAAAAATGTCGCGGTTATAGTTTAAGATAGGGTCAGAGGCAATGGTCAGAGGGAATGTCAGACTCTTAAAGACTAGAAACCACCCCGTCCCTTCTCCTGCTCCAAGCCGTGACCGCGATACATACACCTGCACGATAATATTCGCACCTAATAGTTTCGTTTGATCAAAATTTTAAGTTCAGTTTTTTATTATTTCACTAGGATAGTAGTTGCATTTACAAACATACAATTTCACATACGCAAACCACCCAGACACGAAACAACAATTTGTGAATCACACAAAGTGTTAGTTCCTGCGGGAATCAAGCCCGCCTAACGTTGCACAGCAACCCGTTGCCCAGTCACAGCGCCAACCGTGCAGTCGAGTTTATTGGATAGTAGTTTAGTTTCGCCCGTGGGCAGCAGAATGTAAGAAGTAATAAATATCTCCAACACTTGAAACCAATTCACAAAAGCCACATTAAATAAAGAAATTCCTTGAGAAAGTTTCATCAGTATCATTATAATGATGTTTGAAGAAACAATATTTTCCTTCAATCCGAAAGACTGGATTTACCTAGAAAACTTAAGCCGACCTTTCCATGAATATTTCTCATTTAATATTTTTTTAGGATTCCGTATTAAAAGGAGAATTTGTTATCTACTCTAATGTGCCAAATTCTTTCTTCACTATTTAATGGATGTTGTTATTCTCTGTCTATTTAAAAAATCATTTCAAAATCCGTTGCGTAGGTTTAAGGATTTAAACATATGTACATAGGGATATCGTTGCCGGCCGGCCGGCCCAATCCTTCCCCTCCCCCAATCCCTCCTAAATCCCTAAATCTCCATATCCGTAATACCTAAAAGGTCGGCAACGCACTCGTAACTCCTCCGTTGCGAGTGTCCATGGACGGCGTTGATTGCTTACCATCAGGTAATCAGTCTGCTCGTTTGCCGACCTATTAAACGAAAAAAAAAATAAAAAAATAGGGACAGAAAAAGCTACTTTGTTATACTAAGTATGTAGTGAAGTTTGACTTTTTCTAAGCACATGTACGGCGCCTACTTTTTGGTAAACGCACAACTCCTTTTACCTTATTTTTCCCGTCTAAGCTCGTAAAAACAGAGTCAGAATACATATTGATCCTGACAAGACGTTACAACCTATTTGAACCTCGCGGAAATGGAGGCATATACCTCGTACTCGCGCGTTTACGCGAGTCGGGATTATAATATACCTCTAGGTAACTACGTATTTTAAGTCTAAGTAAGCTAAATCGACCATGCATAGGGCGAAAATCTAATCTGGAACGGTCCTTACTAAGTCTTTATTTATGTGTTTGTTAAAAGGTTGTGTTTTTTTTATTTGTAATAGGTCGGCAAACGAGCTCACGTATTATCTAATGGTAAGAAATCGGAGCTGTACATAGACGCCAAAGTCTTCTGCGTCTACAGAGCCCTCTTAATATCCGTTAGCCTTCTTAAAATTAAAAAATAAGTTATGCTAATGAATATTATTTGTCACCAGAGCTGCGGATATTTCAAGGAGCCCCTGGTCTGCATTGGTCCTGTGGCCACCGATCAGATCCGAGAGTTTGTCCAGCACACCGCCGGCGAAAAACGCATCGGCGTTTACCGACTTCATTAATTTACCACACATTACGCCGCTGCGTAAAATTGTGAATTGTCAGCGGTAATTTTTTGAATAATTTATTTATTTATTTATATTATTAAATAGTATTAATGTTGGCTGGAGTTTCTTGATCTTATGTAAATTATTTTTATTAGTATTTATGTTATTTTAATTTTAATTTAATATTATTGGATAAACATTTTTAATTTTACGCAGCGGTAAATTACAATGAATCATTTTTACTAATAAAAATTAAGTACAAAATAAACATCATTGATATATGATTTATTTGCAAAAAAATAATTTACTTAATTACAATATATTACATTTTTATTAGTAAAAATGATTATCTTTTACGAGATTCTCCATGGCTAACACCAGTTGCTCGTCTTTAAAGTAAATCCAATTAACTATTTTGTAATTACGCTCAGAAAAATATACTGAAATAAAATATTAATTTAACTTTAACTTTCTTTTATTTTCAGTATATCTTTTATTTCATTATTCAAATCCGATAAAAAGATAACCAAATATTCAATCTTTATTTATTTTACCTTTGTGCGCGTAATTACGAAATAAAAGGAAAAGATATGGAGAATGAAAAAAACACTTGAAATTTCGCTTCGAAAAACGGTCAACCGATACGCTACGTTTTATTTGTAAAAAAGATGCTTTGAAAAAAAATTATAAAAAAGAAAGATAGGCAAAGCTAAAACATATCATTTTTAGTTATTAATTTTATTACGTAGAATTAGTGGTATGAGAAAAATATTAATGTTTCTATATTAAAATACTTATGAATGTTATTTAAAAGTTAGTGTTTACGGCGACTAGAGGTTGCGTCTCATAATTATTAAAAATACAATTTTAAAATGTTTATCTCTTAATATTACGAATAGATTTAAAAATATAATTAATTACTAAGTCTTCAATGAAACAAATACATATCTAACTGGCTGAGGCATTTAGTGAATATTGATGTTAAAATTAATAAAAAAAATACTATATTATATATAATAATACATATCATACTCATATGGTTAGATGTACCTAATCTAAGTACCTATAAGGAATATAATTTTAATTTTTTCGCTTATATTCTAGTTAAACTATCAAACTATGCTAGGTGCCTAGGAAATACATATCAATTGTGAAATAAATATCTTTTTTTGTTTCAATTTGTATTTAAAAATAAAAAAAATCTAATTGTTATCACATTTTTATCGTGTACTCACTGTTTTTCGATCCATTCGTTGGTTATGGTTGGTGTTTTTTCGAAATATTAAATATTATGTAAGTAATTTAAAAGATAAAAATACACAATTTATCTTTTAAATTACTTACTATAAAAAGAAATATAAAAATTAAAATAGCCTAAATACTGTGATGTGTCGCCCCTATTTTACGAAAATTTACGAAAGAAACAAAAAAAAGATTTATTATTATTATGAATATTAATATATTTTATTGTCGAAGATTTAATCTTTTTCTCTGAATCATAAATTTATGAATGTTAAAGATATAGGATATCTTCTTGAAAAGTTTTCTGTTATGGCCTAACAAAAGCTATTTATTATACATACGTATGTGTATTACAATTGTTGTTCTACCATAAGACTACATTATATGTACCTTGTGAATTAAATATGTGTTAAATTATATAAATTATGTCAGCAATGTAGTTATTATTTCAATTTACCCCTTATTTAGATAAAACTTCCTAAAGTTCCTGAACACAGTCCTTATGAGACTTCAGAATATTAGTTCCATAGGCCTCTTCTGACACACGGAAAATATTTGAGCATTAGGGTGCAGTCAGCCGGGGTTGCGGGGTAAGCGCAATGAGGCACCGCGACCTCGGCCTACAGCAGGAGAAGGAACAGGGGGGTTTTTAGTCAGTAACAGTCTGACACTCCTTCCCGCCCGGACCTGGGTGGGAGAAGTCATTTGATGATTTTCCCCTCACCAAAAAAAGGGTGCAGTTCCATTGGGGCTGAGTGAAGCAAAACGGAGAAAAGAGCTATGCCGCGATTCACCAATCACACAGCTTGAAATCCACATCTCTTCTTCGATGTCTTCTCCGATGTGGATTGCACCACACGTCCACAGCAGATGGAACTGCACCCTTAATCACCACGCTAGCTCAAATGGATTGCCACTGTAAGCGCGGGTCTGCGGACGGTGAACTGGGCTAGCTCGCCAGACCAGAACCAGACCTTAGCGTGTAGGGCGTAGCGTTCTACACGCGTCTTTAAGAGACAATAGACCACCACTGACAGGGCTCTATAGGGCTGATGTTCAGCCAGGATTGCGGGCCAAGCACTATAAGGTACATCATTCACGTCCTAGAGCAGGAGAAGGAACGGATGGTTTTTAGCCAGTAAGAATCTGACACTCCCTCTCGCTTTACTCTAGACGAGAGGAGAGAAATCATTCGATGATTATGACCCTTAAAAAAAAGGCACATGTACAAAAGAAGAAAATGTAACTGTGTATGTGTTGTAAGAATATTATTTCACGACGGAAGCTAGTGAAATAATATTTTTACCATTTAATATATAATGTATTTCCCAGCGATGCCGTAGTATGTTGATAAAAAGCCTAAGCCTTTGTCCTATTCCGAAGTGTATCCTATGCCTGTGCCAATTTTCATCCAGATCCGTCGAGCCGTTTTGGCGTGATTGAGTAAAAAACATCCAAACATCGTAACTTTCGCATTTATAATATTAGTAAGAAGTAAAAAACTTGATATGAAAATTACTTATGAACGTATGAACTTGTTCTTTTGTAGTTTTTTCATTTATTATGGTTAAATGTTTTTTTTTATGTAATAGGTCGGCAAACGAGCAGACGGATTACCTGATGGTAAGCAATCAGCGCTGCCCATGAACACCCGCAACGGAGCAATTACGAATGCGTCGCCGACCTTTTAGGGATTAGGGATTGAGGTGGGATTGAGGGAGGGGAAGGATTGGGCCTCCGGTAACCTCACTCACACGGCGAAACACAACGCTGTGGTTGTTTCACGCCGGTCTTCTGTGAGGCCGTGGTATCACTCCGATCGAGCCGACCCATTCGTGCCGAAGCATGCATGGCTCTCCCACACCTGATTTATTTCAATAACCTTCAAAGTATTTTTGGAGTAAGGAGTAAATGAGGAAATTCGCCTCCAGAAAAGTAACAACTTTCATAGCTACTTATTGGCAGTTTGAAACTAATAAGAGGTCCATTTCCTCATTATATTTCCTACGGACGTATTATAACTTTCGTGAGACATTTTTAATTAATTAATATGTTTTGGCTTACGTAATAATTTGACTAGTCGAGTATCTCTCGACTAGTTTCAAGCCATGCTAGAGGCCCATATTCATGAGCAGCATTCGAGTATCTCGCCGAAAACATAATAATTAACTATATAATAAACAACTTAGAAAAAACAATCAACAATTTTATGTGTGATAGAGCCAATCGTCGGCGAGAATGGGTCAACTCGACCGGAAAGATTCCACAGAAAACCGGCTTGAAAGAACAACAGCTTTGTGTTTCGCCGTGTGAGTGAGGTTATCGATGGTCCAATCCTTCTACTTCCCTCATCCCTCCCTAATCCCTATATATTCGGAGTCCTTATTCCCAAAACACTGGAAACGCACTCATTACTCTTCTGGTGTTACGCAGGTTTCCATGATCAGCCTATAAGTGCCCACTATTAAGCAAAGGCCTCTTCCCACACAGAGAAGGTTTGAGCATTAATCACCAAGCTTGCTCAAGGCGAATTGGCAATTATAAATTATAAGTCCAGGATTCCTCACGATGTTTTCCCTCACCGTATGTCAGTGGTGTCTAAATAATCTTAGAAAGTCATCACGCCCAGACCCGAAAAAACGATTTCTGGATCAGACAGTGTTGTTCCGAGCGAGAAGCGAACCCGCGATATGTATGACAACAGCCAATGGGGTAGTTTCCTAGGTCAAAAATAAATTAATTCGACGGTTCAATACAGTAAAATATTGAAAAATAACTATAATTTTATTTATCGATCTGTCGATACACTAAATTTTAAATATTTCTTAGCTACTTTTAAAGAAATAAGTAAGCTATTTGACACAAAAATACGATGACGTCATAACTCAGTTTTTCATACAAATTTCATAGAAAAGTATCGTTTTTGACATTTGCATAAAAGTAATGAATTTGAATAGTTGGAAACTACCGTATTGCCCAACCAACGCTAACCGCGCAGTCATCCTTACGTACAAATTATCATTGTTCATTATTTTTCTAACCAAAGAGTCTTCATTTGAATTCAAACCTCATTTCGGCTTACACTTGTCTTCATCAAACTTCTTTATTTCAAAAAAAGTTATCATTTCTTTGTATTAACTTTATATTCTCGATGAGTTTCTTTTCTTTTTGAAAAAACAAAAAACCTTAAGTATCTTTTTCTTTTGTAGAAACTTCGGAAGTCATTATTTTTTTATTCATTATTTTGTTTTTATTATAAAACTTTGTATTGTTTATTTAGGAATTGTTTTTTTTTTGTGAGGGGAATATCATCAAATGACTTCTCCTGCCCAGGGTCTGGCGGGAGGGAGTGTCAGACTCTTACTGACTAAAAACCCCCCCGTTCCTTCTCCTGCTCTGGGCCGAGGTCGCGGTGACTCATTGCGCTTACCCCGCAACTGTCTATGATTATTTAGACACCACAGACAAATGGTCAAGAAAAACATTGTAAGAAAACCTGGATTTATAATTTCTAAGTACAAATTTATAAGTCACCAATCCGCTTGGTGCATAGTGGTGACTTATGCTCTAACCTTCTCCATCGCCCAAGATAAGGCGAGAGGGAGTATCAGACTGTTACTGACTAAAAAGCCACCCCGTTCCTACTCAAAGTCAAAATCATTTATTTCAATTAGACCCATACAGGCACTTTAGGACGTCAAACGAAATTTTAAAGATTTAATGTGTCAGTCTGTCGGTAAGTCCACTTAGTGAACATATTTGCTCGTTCTAAAGTGTAGATTCCGATGGAGAAGAACGAGCAAGAAACTCCATGGTTACTCTTTTTAAATCAGTGTCACATAATTATCTTTGATACATTATCTAGTTGATTTGATTATATAAGAACAGTGTAACGCTAATATACAGAGAAACATAAAAAGAAAATAACCTTAAGGACAATATACAGTCCGGTGCTGACCAGTCCCAATAGGCGGCGCCCGTCCACGGACATGACACGTACAGCAGCATCGTCCAACTCAACCATAATATAGGGAATCGAGCGATCCAGTGACCGTGTCACCGCCAATGTGACCTTTGAGTGAGCATGACAACTCCAAGCTGGCATAAAGACCGACATTCTGCTGGTCTTAACTAATTGTAATAGGTTACAGGGCACTCACATTTACAAATTTATCAAGTTTAACAATAAAAATGGCATGGTTACAATAAAATTTAAGAAGTTCCGTTCAAGCAAAGATCCACTGCAACATTATTTATTTTCGTGAAGGTATATTATCCTGTCTAGGCATCTCATGCTCTAGGCAGAGGCCGCGGTACCTCATTGCGCTTACCCCGCAACCCCGGCTATGCTGCATGCTGCTTGCGTGATACTAATCTACTGCAAAACGCATACTTGCTGCATGTTGCATGCCAGCTTGCATACGTTGCATATTTTGTTCTTGTTTTCATGTGTGAATGCTTTTTATAGAATTGATTACCGTTTACGTGTTAGTAAATATGCTTACAACATTTTTTTGCCTTGCCTAGCCTTTTTGATTGAGCGGCAAACGAGCAACCAGCGCCGCGCCGCCCTTGGACATTTGCCATAAAGGAGTGATACGAGCGCGTTGCCGACCTTTTGGGGATTAGGGATGTGGAGATATTGAGATCAGAGAGGGATTGGGAGAAGGGAAGGATTGGGCCTCCGGTAACCTCACCCACATGGCAAATGTAATTGCCGCCTTGAACAAGCATGGTTAATGCTCAAACCTTCTCCGTGTGAGAAGAGGCCTTTGCTCGGCAGTGGTTTACTTATTGGCTGATGGTGTGTAAGTTAGATAAAATTAATTAGGATTGAATCTGTTAATAATAATTGAAAAACCGAAAGAACTAAACACTAAAAACAAGTCTAAGAGAGCCATGCTTTGGCCCGAATGGGTCGGCTCGACGGGAGTGATACCATGGCCTCACTGAAAACCGACGTGAAATAACCACAGCGTTGTGTTTCGCCGCGTAAATGAGGTTACCGGAGGCCCAACCCTTCCCCCCCGCCAATCCCTAAATCTCAAAAACCCTAATCCCCAAAAGGTTGGCGGCGCCCTCGTGACTCCTCCGTTGTTGCGAGTGTCCATCGGCGGCGCTGATTGCTTACCATCAGGCTCGTATGCCATCTGTTTTATGAAAAGAAGAAAAACCATTTGAAGAACGAAACGGTCCGGTCAGTTTAAATTTTCATTTAAATACTAGACCAGACTAGTTAATGAAATAAATGTTTCAGCCACTGACATTTCAGACTGAAAACCCGACATTTTCATTTCCACAAATAAAATGCATAAAAACACATATCAATTGAACTGATCCACTTAGCACGCAAAAATAAACCCTAGGATAGGAAATGAATAATTCAGTCAAGCTAAATTGGACTTTATAGTTGGAACATAAAGTGTAGTTTAAATTTAATAACGCTATGATTAGATTCATAAGGTTACTGTGACGTCAGCAGGACGACTAGTGATGTGCTTGTTGCGTTATCGATAAAATAATATAAAACTAAAAAAAAAAGAAAATTGTTTTTCTTGTGAAAGTCTTTATTCTATGATACGTCATTAAGGTTATCGGAGGCCCAATCCAACACCCCACATTTCCCATCCTTAATCTCCAGACCTTTTTTTTTGCCAGAGGAAAATCATCAAATGTCTTCTCCGGCCCAGGGCAAGGAGAGAGAGAGTGTCAGACTCTTACTGACTAAAAACCCCCCTGTTTCTTCTCCTGCTTTAGGCCGTGGTCGCCCCCCCAAATCTCCAAATCCCTAACGTTACCATCCCGGTTGCTTACCATCAGCGTATTCATCAGCTCGTTTGATGATTTATATAGGTATACTATAATAGAAGCCGGGCAGACGTTCGGGCAGATCTTACTTTATTTATAGTCATGGTCAGCGCAGCAACCAGAGTGTTGTGTTGTTTGTTTCAAGAGTTAGTTACCGTCGGCCCGATTCTTCTCCTCGCCCCCACTCCCCTCCCCTAACTTGAAATCCTTTTTTTTAAAAAAAAAAACGTTGCCCCGCTCTAAGATTTTCTCCTGTGTCATGGGTGCGTTTACAAACATACAATTTCACATGCACATCACACCCAGACCCGGAACAACAATCTGTGGATCACACAAAGAGTTGTTCCGTGCGGGAATCGAACCCGCGACACATTGCGCGGCAGCCAGTTGCCCAGCCACCGCGCCAACCGTGCAGTCAGTTATGCGCCATTGAAATCGAACGCTAGCTCGTTATCGTTAGGTATTTTTGTTAAGATTGCTTAATTATCTAATAACGTCTCCAGCCCCAAGTTTGGCAAGAGAAAGTGTGAGAATCTTATTGACAAAAAACTCCCGTTTCTTCTCCTGCTCCAGGCTGAGGCAACGGGACATTAATTGCGCTGGATTCACAACCCCGCCACCTGTGGTAGTCTCTTGGCTATTTGTCCCATAAGTACTCAAATCCTCAATACTGAACCATTCTAAGTGTGCCTGTTGAGTATGGAGTATACTAAAATAGAGGTAATGTAGTCTAGCATCAGCAGTAGAGAAGAGAGAGTCTTTGAGAATGTAGAGCATTAACTAAACCAACGAGACAGTCTCTCAGATCACCAACACTTTTGCACCTGTGTTTAAAATAAACAATAATGCTCCAAATATTAATGGCCTTGGTACTACTCTTATTTTAGGTCAAGTAATGCTTGTAATGTAATATTTAAATAGCTTGAAACGTTCATAATATTAATACTTAAGTATTTTATTTAAAATGTAATTATAATTTTATATATGTATATTACTAACTTTTAGGCTGTGTGCAGCGCAAGCGTAATGTGTCGTGCATTCGATGGCCATACTAAACAATTTTTTGAGGCCACAAATTGTACATACATATCTCAATTTCATGTAATTTTTTCCTCCTATTTGTTTGGTTGCTTTAACAAAACAAAAAATGTTACATTCACGTCACAACAATTTCTGGATCACACAAAAATTTGTTCCGTGCTGGCATTCAAATCGGACACGTTTCTTTGCAGTTACAATTAGCAGTGGGACATGTATGTATGTAACACATTTTAACCAACAACACAGGATACCTCATACTATATGTGTACACAGTAGGTCAACACTCTTTTTTAAAATTACTATATTATATATTATACAAACGAGCAGACGGATTTCCTGTTGGTAAGCAATCGGCGCCGGCCATTGCTTACCAACAGACACCCGCAACACCAGAGGAGTTACATGCGCATTGCTGCCATTATAATCATAATGGGTTTTGGGGATACAAGGGTTGGGTAGAGATAGGGAAACGGGAAATATTGGGCATCTGGTAAACTTAATAATACGGCAAAACACAAAGCTGTGGTTTTCTGTGAGGATGTAGTAGGTACCTATCTCTGCGCTCTAGCTGACCCATTCGGACCGAAGAGAGGCTCTCCCACATTTGTATAAGGTTAAAATTTGAACAATTTAACCATAATACTGAAGATATAAATATTATTGAAATGGGAAGAGGAAATCAATTAATGATTCATTAACAATAACCAGAAACATATAACACAACGACACGGCATTTATCACATCACATTATAAAAAACAACTACATTAAAACCATCGATATCGACATTACTCGAGCACATCTCATCACTAGAACGCAACGTAACCAGCGCATCTGCAGTGCGGCTTGCAATCAATGCAGCTATCCCGGTCCCCGGGACTGGGCACGTCACTAGCGTGTGGAGAGAGGGCGGAAGGTTGTAAAGAGGAGGTGGAGGATATTGCATTAGCTGTGCACGTCTGAAGTCCATTCTGATGGAATTTACAATGAGCTACGTGAAATGAAACTGTGTTAAGTTTTCTTTTTTTATGTATATTTTTGATACGGCAGTTAATCGTCATCATCATCAGCCTATAAGTACCCACTACTGAGCAAAGGCCTCTTCTCACACGGAGAAGGTTTGAGCAACAGTCACCACGCTTGCTCAATGCGATTCCAAACTTATAATTCGAAATTGTAAGCATCGGAGAATTGTGCTTCAGTACGAATGGGTTGACTCGACCGGAGTGATACCACGGCCTCACAGAAAACTGGTGTGAAACCACCACAGCGTTGTGTTTCGCCGTGTGAGTTGAGGTTACCGGAGGCCCAATATTATGTCCCTCCCCAATCGTATAATCACAGAAATTGGCCGGCAATGCACACGCCATGGACGGTGCCAATTGCTTACCATCAGGTCATGTATAGGACAGGTTTACGCTCCATCTCAAAAAAAAAATCGGTTATAAAGGCAGGTTGGGTAACGTTTTAAGGGTTCTGTAGTTAACAAGAAACCCTTATAGTTTCGCCATATCTGTCTGTGCGTCTGCGGATAATCTCAGTGTCCGTTAGTATTAGAAAGCTGAAATTTGGCATGAATAATAATGTATATCAATCACGCCGACAAAGTGGGAAAAATATATTTTCGTAAATAATCGCTTAAGGGCTGATTTTTCAATAGTCAGATAAATATTCAATTTTATTCCACATTACATGAGGAATAAAATTGTATAAAATTTTATTCCTCATTACAAGAGGAATAAAATTGTTGCTTTCCCTGTCATATCGCCTATCCCTATTAACATTGTCGGATATGCAATTTTGCCATTTTTCTTTTTATTTCACTAATCATTCTTAAAAAGTCCATTCTTTTAGTAGAGATGACAGAAAACATAAAATTACATATAGTTTATAAAATAGCAACATTAACATTGTCAGATGTGTCCCGATCGCCAGTTAACAATGTCGGATATCAACTCGCGACAATGTTTGCGGGGTGCGCGGGGCGGCAGCGCGTGCGGTTGTGCCAGTACGGACCATGTTGCGCGGGCGTTCGCACGCTGCATGATTTTGTTGCTAAAGAGATTTATTTATCGTTTGTTCTTTCTTAATAATAAAAATAATGTTTACTAGGTCCGCACGTTTAGTAAAACTGGCTACTAAAGAATCTGAAGAACATGTTATGGATAAAAACAAGAGTATTGATTTAAATATTTCAACTTCTACTGATATAGATGAAGAAACAGGTAAATATTAATTATTATTTTATTACTAATAAAGCTTTTTAAACATGACTCTAATTTTGCAAGAATAAACTAATTTTAATATTTATTTTAATTTTATTTGTAATGAAATATGTAATAGTTCGGTTAAAAAAGTAGGATGTGACATATCCAACATTGTTAAATGACTTTTATGCACTAAAATATGTCAGTAGTGCCACATCCGACATTATTAATTGTTTTTTGTGAGGTGTAGTATGTCGGTAGTACAAGATCCGACTTTGTTGGCCGTTTTATTGTATGTTCTATTTGTCGGATGTGTTACTTCCAACTTTGTTAACGGTATATGTTTTAAGAGATATTGTTGGGTGTGGTACATATTGCTTTGTTAACCGTTTAAGGATAAATAAATTGTGTTGGTTGTGGTATATTTTCTTGTTATTTTTTTTTAATTGCATTTTCTCGCTTTTTTACAAATTATACAGACTCTTTTAGTATCTTAAATAATTTTCATACTTGACAGTATACGGGAATGTAATTTATTTAGTTATTGCTAGTCTAACTATTTACTTAACTTTTCTAAAGAAATTTTTAATAAATTCCAAAAATTATAGTCACTGGTGGCTCAGTGGTTAAAGCGTCGGCACGATACGTCGGAGGTCGTGGGTTCGATTCCCACCTGTGACTAAAGTTTTTCGAATTTCTTATAAAATTCTTTAGAAATGTATTAATAGCTTTCATGTATGGATAAAAAACACAAATATATTTACTTAACTTTTTTACAGATAAAAGAGAGTCTCCATTGCCAAGTGGTTTCGAAAATCAGCTGATTAAATTGAATGAATTGCTTGGTGATGTTTTCAATGAAGATGATGCTTCGACAAAAGAAAATATCGAGCCCACTGCGCCATCATCTGAAAAGATTCAATCGACTTCATCGACAACAAAAAATATTGAACCCACTGTATCGTCAGCAGAAAATATTGAACCCATTGCATCGACCTCCACTCATTTTGAAATTATCGTTGACCATGAAATAACTCCGATGCCATCCCCATCCTCTAATGAAATTTGCGATGATACCTTCTGTGTCGGGTATGCAGAAAGTGAAAATCCACCAATATTGACCAACGACGACTTGTATGGAAACTTACCCACACCTTCTGTAACTTCTTTTTCAAGTGTCTATACACCAACTGCTCAAAGTAAACAAACACGCCAACCTACTTTTAAAAGGGATAAAGGCAAGAAGAGACTAATTCATAAAGAAAATTGGGTGGTAAATAATAGAAAATCTTTAAAAAATCAGGGGAAGAGTTTTACAAATCATAGGGGAAAACACATACAAGAAAAGCAGTTAAAAGAACCGTGTAATGAAAAATGTCGACTTAAATGTTCCACAAAATTCTCTGAAAAACAGCGGGAGATAATATTCAAAAAGTTTTGGAATCTTGGAGACCGTCAAAAGCAATGGCACTTTGTGATTGTGTATACACAAAAAATACCAAAACGCCGACAAACAACGGAAGTAACTAAACATGATCGTAGAAATACCTTTTATTATTTTCTTCCTAACGAAGATCAACAAAAAACAAAGGTATGTAAGACCATGTTCTTAAATACTATTTCTGCGGGAGAGCGAATTGTGACAACATCTTGGAAAAAGTATGATGGAGAAATGACAGTATCAGACGATAAACGAGGAAAATATATACATAAAGCTAATGTAATGGATGAAGAGATGATCAGAAGCGTATGTGACCACGTCAAATCATTTTCTTTAGTGGAATCACATTATATCAGGAAAGATTCCAAAAAATTATACTTAGAAGATGTAAAAAGTGCATCTCGTATGTTTAACTTGTATTCTGAGTGGTTTGACAGTGACAAGTATCGTAACAAAGCATCAACAAAACGACAATATCGCGACATCTTAAACGCTAACTTCAATATAGGTTTTCATAAGCCGAAGAAAGATTTATGTGATGTCTGTCACGTTTATTGTAATAAAGAAATTCCAACAGAAGAAGAAAAATCTGCATTTCTGAAACATCAATCGGCCAAAAAAGCTGCTCGTGTACTAAAACAGCAGGACAAAAATGAAGCGATATCGAATGAAGAGATTGTGGCAGCAACTTTTGACTTTGAAAAAGTTTTAGTTACACCACACGGAGACGTAAGCGTTTTTTATTATAAAAGAAAATTATCTACACTGAACTTCACTTTATACGAGTTAGCTACAAAAGAAGCCACTTGTTTTATGTGGCACGAAGCAATAGCAAAACGTGGCGCGAACGAAGTGTCTAGTTGTCTCTATCAGTTCATCAAACAAAAGGTTATACAAAATAAAGTAAAAACATTTCGATTTTGGTCAGATAACTGTGCTGGGCAGAACAGAAACCGCATAGTTTTTGCCCTTTACCTGCTAGCTGCAAAAGAATTTGGAGTCACTATTACCCATCGCTTTATGGAAAAGGGTCACACCCAAAACGAGGGTGATAGTGTCCATTCGACTATTGAACGAGCTAGTGACCGCAGGTTAATCTATGTTCCAGAAGAATGGTACTGTCTTGTTCGCTGGGCTAAAGCTGAAGGTAACCCCTATAAAGTAATAGAGATGAAAACCTCCGATATATATGACTTTAAGTCCCTGTTAGCCAATAAAAATTGGTCTAAAAACAGTGAAAACGAGAAAATCCAGTGGACTCGCTTAAGAGAGGTGACAGTACATGCACTACACTATGACAGGATTGAATATAAGTATAATTTTGAAGATGAACCTAAAACCATAAAAATTTTAAGATCTGGTAACCGAAACACTGAACGGTTGTCCCGTGAATTTGAAATCAAACAGGCTTATGATGGTGATCTCCCTATTAGTCGTAATAAATATAAAGATTTAATAAACTTATGTCAAACTAATATAATTCCAGAAAAATATCACAACTTTTACCAAAAATTAAAATTTGATCAAAATGTCCAAGAGCCTCTTGAAGATATTGATGAGGATTAATTAATAATGACTGACATGATTTTGTTCCTATTATAAAATGTGATAAATAAGTGCCATTGTTAAAATAGTAAAAATCATAAGACTGATTAGTAGGTTGAACGAGATTAGTAAATAAATTTATAAGTTTTTTTAAAAAAATATAAAATTACTTACATTAATATTTTTATTAATTTTGTAATATTAAGTAGATATTAGAACAGTTCGGTCGATTTTATTTGTTATTCTATTCTGCTACAGTTATTTTTTTTAATTCTGAGATTTTTTGTGCAATGTGCGCTACGTAGCTACTTTTTTATTATTTTCGTAAAGTTCATAAGATTTTTGTTTAAGAGTAAGTCGAACGGTTCTATTTTTTATCCTTTTTATATTTTTGATAATTAACAATTAAGGTTTTGGTTTCATTTAAGGCTGTGTATGATGGGCTGTTTTATTTTTTATACTTCCGGAGTCCTTTTTAATTATATTATTTTTTAAGCTTTTCGTTGATTAAAGTGCCTTGTAAGTGAAGCCCTTTGTTTTGGTATGTTCCTAGACTCTTGTTTTCCTTGATTTTGTTTTGTTGATTTTTTAAATAAATATATGATTACAAAGATTTCTCTAAATTTATTTTATTTATAATCTCATTTTAGATACGACATAATTTTGTCTAGGATTAACGGTTAACAATGACGTATATGGCACTTACAACAACTAATTGATAAGTTTGTGCAAGTAACATGGTCGTATGTGGCACTTCCTACGAAAAGTCTATTAATAAGTACTTGTAACATTGTCATATGTGGTAGATCCGACGATAAAAATTTGATTTGGTACCATTAAAAAAGTCATTTCTGACTTTTAGCATACTTATAAAAACAATTACAACATTTTATTACGATGTACTTAAGCTTATAAACATGTATTAAAATTCAGTATGTGTTTGGAAACTTAGGCTGTAAATTAAAAAAAATATCTACATATCAAACTTTGACTCGCTCTCTTGTAAAGTTGCTAATTTTCACATCCGACAATGTTAATAGGGATAGGCGATATACAAACATTCTGACGCGACAGCGTCATCTATACTAATATTATAAAGAGGTAAAATTTGTAAGTTTGTATGTAGGGGGTAATCTTTGTAACCGCTGGTCGGATTGCCAAAATTCTTTCACTAATAGATACATAGCTACAAAGTTCCTGAATGCTATAGGGTATAAAACATCTCGCTAGGATCAAATGGAGCTAAGAAGCGGGTGGAACCGCACGAGAGTAGCTTATATATCATAATTTTTCCTGGTAACTTTTATCTTACCATTAAAAAATCAGCCCTAAGTTAAATAAATTGCGTCTTCCCCAAATCATACACTTGATAACTACAAAAATAACAAACTTAATATTTGATTTGTTATATGTCAACTCACTCGTAATAATAAATTAGGTACCTACCTACAATTGACAAAATAAACTTTAATACAAATATTACGACGCCTACACGAAAACACGAGCAAAGATTTGTCTGTTGTTGATTTGTGTCGACATTGACGTGTGACAACTTTTTGCTCCTCTCTTTTAAGTAGGCGTCAAATCATTTATGTTTTTATACTTGGCTTCGGAGCGTACCTAACAACTCGTAGAATTCACAAATCTGCCTTGAACTATGCCAGTGATTAAAACGCAATACTTCTCCGTATGAGAAGAGGCCCTTGCTCAGCAGTGGACATTTATAAGCTGATGATTAAGAAAGTACTTCTTTTTCTTATGTAATAAGGTCGGCAAACGAGCAGACGGATTACCTGATGGTAAGCAATCAGCGCCGCATATGGACACTAGCAAAGTGACGAGTGCGTTGCCGACCTTTAAGAGATTAGGGTTTGAGGAGGGATCAGGGCAGGGGAAAGATTGGGCCTCCGCTAACCTCACTCACACGGCGAAACACAACGCTGTGGTTGTTTCACGCCGGTTTTCTGTGGTTTTCTTCAAGCTCTCTTGGTATTTTTTTTTGTCATTTTTTGACAATTAGTCCTATCTATATCGTTCATTCGCCTCCGAAAACCACTGTATACTCATCGTCATTATCACCATTCTATAACTAGAAATGTTAATTAAGGTAGATTATATTATTATTATTGTGTTTAATAGTAATCATCATCAGCCTGTAAGTGCCCACTGCTGAGCAAAAGCCTATCTTAAAGCGAAGAAGGTTTGAGCATTAATCACCATGCTTGCTCAAGCCGGATTGGCAATTACAAACTTATAATTATAAATTATAAGTTCAAGTTTCCTCGCGATGTTTTTCTTTTCTTTGTCTTCATCACAATTTTCACTACATAGTATAAAACAAAGTCGCTTTCTCTGTCCCTATATCCCTATGTACGCTTCAATCTTTAAAACTACGCAACGAACTTTAATACGGATTTTTCAATAAATAGAGTGATTGAAGAGGAAGGTTTATATGTATAATAACATCCATTACATAGTGGAGAAATTTAGTATCAGCGTTGCTACCTTGCGAAGCCGGGGCGGGTCGTATAACTATAAGTAATTCAAGAAAATCTATACAAATATTATAAAGAGGTAAAATTTGTAAGTTTGTATGTAGGGGTAATCTTTGGAACCGCTGGTCGGATTGCCCAAATTCTTTCACTCATAGATAGCTACAATGTTCCTGAATGCTATAGGCTAAAAAACATCACGCTAGCTAGCGAACTGAGCAGCGGGTGAAACCGCGTGAGAGTAGCTAGTTAACAATAGAGAAACAATATACATTCATGTAGGGTTCAAACTAAACTCCCTAAGGGTTGCCACTGTTGAAAATGTAAATGTAAATCTGTGTTTACAAGAAATTTTGAAGTTCGAGGATTGCCATAACTTACGGACTTAACTAAATAGGTAAGATTTTAAATTAAAAATGTAGTTTACTTTTCATCTCTGGGGTTGTGGTTATTTTTTTGTGT
Source organism: Spodoptera exigua (assembly GCA_902829305.4). Taxonomy (NCBI): domain Eukaryota; kingdom Metazoa; phylum Arthropoda; class Insecta; order Lepidoptera; family Noctuidae; genus Spodoptera; species Spodoptera exigua. Next base: position 1,910,085 of record LR824628.2, on the reverse strand, counting down.
AAGTATACTACTTTCAATTTGCGGTTTCGCCCACACTACCAAGGTAAAAAGGAAGCTGTGTGTTATTCCAGACTATAATCTATCTCCAGTCCGGTTTCATTCAGGTCCGTTTATAGGTAGATAATTCACACGCTCGGATTTTTTGTTGTTCACAGTTCCGGAATTTCAAAATTGAGGATCGAGGGGAAGGATTGGGCCTCCGGTAACCTCACTCACACGGCGAAATACAACGCTGTGGTGGTTTCACAGTGTGTGTGAGGCCGTGGTATCACGCCCCGTCGAGCCGACCTATTCAAACCGAAGCATGACTCTGCAAAACTAAAGTGTTGCTTCACGCCGGTTTTCTGCGAGGCCGTGGTATCACTCCGGTCGAGCCGACCCATTAGTACCGAAGCATGACTCTGCAAAACTAAAGTGTTGCTTCACGTCGGTTTTCTGTGAGGCCGTGGTATCACTCCGGTCGAGCCGACTCATTAGTACCGAAGCATGACTCTCGAACACTAATGTGTAACTTCACGCCGGTTTTCTGCGAGGCCGTGGTATCACTACGGTCGAGCCGACCTATTAGTAACGAAGCATGACTCTGCAAAACTAAAGTGTTGCTTCACGTCGGTTTTCTGCGAGGCCGTGGTATCACTCCGGTCGAGCCGACCCATTAGTACAGAAGCATGACTCTCCAACACTAATGTGTAACTTCACGTCGGTTTTCTGTGAGGCCGTGGTATCGCTCCGGTCGAGCCGACCCATTCGTGCCGAAGCATGGCTCTCCCACACTACACGTCTACTAATGTTTGTCGTATACGATGATCTCTATCAAGTCCTAGTATTTTCATGTAATCTCGTCGGCTGTGTGACTACGCAGCAAAACGCATTCTGCTCATGAATAAGATTCCCGCTGTGACTTGAAACTAGTTGAGCGTTACTTTGTTAATTCAAGTGATTAAGTCGTTATTTTTAACTAGCTTCCGCCCGCAACTTCACACGCGTTTAAAAGTAATGTACCTATCCTGGGATTTTAAAAACAGCAGCGTTTTTAGCTGGACTGAACGACGCAAATATTATATACTTATCTATATCTACTAATATTATAAAGAGGTAAAATTTGTAAGTTTGTATGTAGGGGGTAATCTTTGGAACTGCTGGTCGGATTTACAAAATTATACAACGCTGTGGTTGTTTCACGCCAGTTTTCTGTAAGGCCATGGTATCATTCCGATCGAGCCGACCGATGCGTGCCGAAGTTTGGCTCTCCCACACTATTTTTTATTATTATTTAGTCGGTTCTATCTATTCAATATAAGCAGCCGAGGCTTATTTAACACTAGCTTTCCGGCCGCGGCTTCACCCGTGTGGAATTTTATACATATATGCAAATTTGTTTGCAATATACATTTTCCGGATAAAAAATATCTTATTATTTAATCTGAACTTCTAACTTTACGTTTTGCAAATTTCAAAGCAATCCGTTCAGTAGTTACGGCGTAAAGAAGGAACAAACAAACAAACAAACTCACTTTCCAATTTTTAAGGACTAGTAATGGTCTAGAAATTTTTGTATAAACATTACCTCTAGACTTTACTTAAGGACAATATCGCTTTTGAGAATAATATTATCACACTTCCAACCTAACAACGTCGTAAAATTTAAAAGAAAAATGACATAACACATAACCTTTCTCTTGAAAGTCGGTAAACTGAATGAGATTCGTAATAACTCCTTGGTGATCTAAACTTTTGTGGCAACACTTTTATTACACATTCAAAAAACAATCTTAAATCTTTGAATAGTAAAGTAAAAAATCCCATACGTTGATCTACCAGACAGCTAAAAAAATTAAACATATGGAATTTCAAACTTAAACTGTGTAGGATAAGGTACGTTTTTGTTTGAATTGAGTGTTGAGTTGAGACATTTTGGTATTATTTGAAAATTCAAACTTCGAAGGCTCACTTCGCAATCGTGTGAAGTAAAGGCGATGACACATTGTTAACAAAATCAATAAAAAAAGAAATGAAACACAAATAATCCTGCATTTTTAAAAAGGTTAAGGTGTGAGAGAGCTTTGGCACGAATGGGTCAGCTCGGCCGGAGTGATACCACGGCCTCACAGAAAACTGACGTGAAACAACCACTGCGTTGTGTTTCGCCGTGTGAGTGAGGTTACCGAAGGACCAATCCTTCCCCATCCCCCATTCCTTCCTAATCCTGTCCCCAATCTGAAACCCTTATCCCTAAAAGGCCGGCAACGCATTTGTAACACCTATGGTGTCACGGGTGTCCGTAGGCGGCGCTGATTGCTTACCATCAGATAATCCGTGTGCTCGTTTACCACATTAAATAAAAAACAATGGATATCACTTTAAAAAAGGCCTCACATTAATAAGTTGAGTTAAATGACTGTACGATTGGCGCAGTGGCTAACAAATGGCTGCTGTACAACGTGTCGCGGCTTCGATACCCGCACGGAACAACTATTAGTGTGATGCACAACTTCTTGTTCCGGGTCTGAGTGTGATGTGTATCTGAATTAGTATGTTTATAAACGCACCCACGACACAGGAGAAAATCCTAGTGTGGGGCAATGTTTTTTTAAAAAAAGAAGAATAAAATCCAAACCCTTCCGTAAGTAATATGATATAGCGTTTTGTTTTCCTTACTATCTTCAAGCGTGGGCAGTGACTGTGTAAGTTTCTTAGTCATTAAGTTACCGCTCCAGTGCCCCTGCGCTTACCGACGTCATTTCCGTCTTACTCCAGTGCTTCCACTACGAATTTTGTATTACAATTTGTGCACAATGTATGTTTTTTTATGTGATACGACGACGGGTTTCGAGCGACGTATTAGCTGATGGTAAGCAATCAGCGCCGCCAACAACGGAGGAGTTACGAGCGTTGCTGACCTTTTGGAGATTAGGGTTTTGAGGATTTAGGGATTGAGAGAAGCAGAATCAAAAGCTGGTTTCTCCAATAACCTCACTCACACAACGCAGCACTCGTCGGTTCTACGAGGCAGTGCTTTCTCTACGGTTGAGTCGGTCTGTTCTTGATTTCCGCGGATTCCGCCATTAGCATTCAGATGGATTTGCGGGATAAGCTAAATAAGGTACCGCGGGCCCAGCTTAGAGCAAAAGGAAAAACGTTATGGTTTTTAGTCAGTAAGAGTCTGAAACTCTGTAGCTTCATCCTGGGAGAGAGAAGACATGTGATAAATTTAAAAAAATACCGCTTTCTATTCATAAAAATAACAGCTCTTACTCTTGTGGAAAGAACCGACCAAACCGCGTCAAATGGACGCCCACGATTAATAGACTATTGATGTATTGGCTTGCTTTTGGTGTACAGGTCTTGAATGAAATGTAAAGAGCTGAAGATTAAGCTTAGTGATATGCTATAGGAGTGGTCCAGCACTAGCAATGGACAGAAACTAACTGATGATTACAGTCACTCCTCAAGGGTGATTTAGAAAGCGCTTTAAATATTGGTATGGTATGAGTCCACTGGAGGTTAAGGCGCCTGCTTCCCATGTATGACAATTGACAGGTTCGGTGAACTGGAAAGTACCAATGTGACTTACGTACCGAGTTATATGTACTTCCTATGATTATTTAGACACCACTGACATACGGTGAAGGAAAACATCGTGAGGAAACCTAAACTTATAATAGTTATAAGTGTGAAAACGCCAATTCACCTCGAGCAAGCAAAAAATTATTAATACTCAAACCGTCTCCGTGAGAGAAGAGGCCTTTGCACAGCAGTGGGCACTTATAAATAGGTTGATGGTGTGATGATGTCCAAGGCAATTCGAGGAGAATCTATTTTCATACACTTCTAGACTAGGTTAGCTAGGTTATGATGACGTCTAGAACTTGGTAACGTCTGATAGCATTCCATACTTAACACTATATTCAATTTCGTTAAAAAGCTGAAACGTTCTGCAGCAGTACGACGGTAGAAAACCTTAGTTCTAAAACAAAAGAGCACTTACAAAAATAAATGATTACTTAAATGACATAAAAAAAACCTTAGTAAGTATTATTGTAAGAAAGCTAACAATCCCATACACTTTACAACATTCCTTTCATTACACCTGCGTAAACGCAGCCTAACCCAATCAAGTATTCAAGTCAAGGCAAGAAACCAGTCGCTTACGAACCGTCGCACGGAGCGGACGTGCACGCTCCCGCGTAACAAACAAAACACGCCCGGATAACGTAACAAAAATACAATAAAATAATGTTTTGATAATTTAAATCCAATAAGAAACGTTTAAGTAATATTTTTGTTTTGTTCTTTTATTGAATTTGGAGGTTATAAACCTATTTTTGTGTTGTGCAAGTTATGTGAAGTTTTTTCCCGTTTTGTAAGTATTTTTTTGTTGTTTATTTGATGTAGATTACGTAAGCTGTTGAGAATTTGTGTGTAAGTCTAAGAATAAGCTTATTAAGGGTTACCCAAGTTTTAACTTAAGTTGTAGTGACGTAATTTCTAAGTAAAGACTTAAAAATCTTGCATATCCAAACTTGACGATGCACTTCTAAAAGAATTTAAAAGAAAAATTCATCCTAAAAATGTTTTCCTAGCAAACCTCTTTATTAAAAAAAAACGTATTTGAAAAGCTGTCCTTCTTAAAAAAAAACTCAATCTGTCAAATAACATTTCGTTCCAGGAACTTAGGTTAGGTTAACACTTTGTGCGAAAGGGACGTTTGCTTAAAACGGGAAAGTGTGAAAGAGACAGATATAGACTTAGTGCTAATAAGTCGTGTCGTTGTAATAAGCTTATTGTAATCAGGGGAAACTTTCTTAGGTTTTTTTCTTTCTTGTAACTACATATAAAGTTATTTCATTATTGTACCTTATTCTTAAGTAGATTAAGGTCGACACTAAGTTGTAATCAGATTTTCACGATTCTTGGCACAAAATTAGATAAGTACCTAAACCGAATTATGGTTCCAAAAATAGGTGCCATCTACTAAAGTTACATTAGTCTTTGCAGACTGTTTTTAGGACAAAAATGGCTAGAATAAAATGTTACATAGGACTAGCTTCCACACGCGGCTTTGCCCGTATAGTATGGCCTGTCTGTCAATCCAGGTTGTATCATGTACCTAATTCCTGGTTTATTGTGAAATCCCTGTCTACGTACGGCATTTCAACAAAATCGGTCCAGCAATTTTTGCGTACACAAACGGCTTATTGGACGATTCGCACGAATTTAACTCGCACATTCATCCATAAATTCTCTCCTTTATAATATTAGTTGGATACATACATACATTCAGAAGTTAAAATCAATAAAAAACCTAATCATTATTAGCTTTTAAATATTCCACTGCTGACAAAAACCCTCTTCTCACACGGAGAAGGAGCGAGCATCACGATGCTTAGCGGATTGGCGATTCCAAACCCATAATTTAAAATCCTAAGTTCAAGTTTCCTCACGATGTTTTCCTTCACCATGGGTGTACTTGTAAATGGTGTCTAAATAATCTTAGAATGTACATAAGCACTATAACAAATAATTCAGGAAACGTCACAAACATACATTGTTACTTGCCAAGTATCTACATGCTAGAGAAACGATGATTTACCCTCCTGTCCGCCACATATTAAGAGTTGAAGAGCAATGCTTCAACACGAATAGGTCATCTCGACTGGAGTGATACAACGGCCTCACAGAAACCCGGCGTGAAGCAACTAAAGCATTGTGTTTCACCCCGTGTCACCTTTAGTAAGGTAGTGTAGAGTAGGCAGAAAGGTAACTATTGTAGGTAAAGTAGTGTAGGTAGTCAAATGATCGGAGTGAGAGGAACTGGGACGCCGTCTCCACCTTCTGTGCAGCAGGTATGCTCGCAATTAGGGAGACGGCCCGCGTTGAGGGAGCAATCCTCCTCCTCACGCCCCAGCCGCCGCAACAGGCGACACTACGGGCGTCGGGGATCAAGAGACGATCTCCGGCCACCGTAAGCGCGGGTCTGCGGTCGGCGAGTAAGGGCAGCTCGCTGCCACACTAGAACCAGACTCGAGCGTACGGTGCGTAGTGTTCCGCGCGCGCCCCAAAGAGCCAATAGACTACCACAGATGGGGCCTTATAAGGCTGATGTTCAGCCGGGATTGCGGGGTAAGCGCAATGAGGCACCGCGGCCTCGCCCCAGAGCAGGAGAAGTAACAGGGAGGTTTTTAGTCAGTAAGAGTCTGAGACTCCCTTCCGCCCGGCCCTGGGCAGGAGAAGCCATTTGATGATCTTCCTCTAACGAAAAAAAAGGTGGTCAAATGAACAAAGTCGCGAGTAAAACGTAGTTCTGTTCTAAAACAAACTAAGATACACAAGACCATCTAAGTCCACGACAAAACCTTGGAATGACCTCCCGTCATTGTGTGCTAAGCGAGAATCAAGGAAAATGAGTCATTATACTGTATTCGCCCACTCACACATATACCTACATACATGTGGGTGGACAGTGGGTACATGACCATTTTCGAAATGTGAAACTTATAAATCGTTTCTTTTGATCACGGTTGTAAAAGAGTTTATTTGGTCAATATCATCATTATCATCATCGTCATCGTCAGCTGGAAGACGTCCAACGGTTTTAAGTGTGAGAGAGTCATGCTTCGAATGGGTCGGCGACCGGAGTGACACCACGGCCTCACAGAAAACCGGCGTGAAATAACCACAGCGTTGTGTTTCGCCGTCTGAGTGAGGTTACCGGAGACCCAATCCTTTCTCTACCCCAATCCCAAAATCGCTAATCCCCAGGTCGGCAACGCACTCGTAGCTCCTCCGTTGTTGCAAGGGCGACGCTGATTGCTTACCATCAGGTAATCCGTCTGCTCGTTTGCCGATTAAATTACACTAAAAAACTGCTGGACAAAGCCTCTTAGTCCTCCAAGTCGAACGACAACTCGCCACCTGCATCCATTGGCTCCCTGCGGCTCTGTCAAGGTAGTCGATCCACCGAGCAGAAGTTCTGCACACGCTACGTATTTCTTTGTTTTATAAAAAAGAAAAGAGGAAAATCGTCTATTTCACACGCTTTGTTCTTTTGAGAAGAAAATCATCAATGAAACAATGAATTTATTTTTGCAAATAGGCCATAAAACGGCACTTTTACACGTCAATTTATATGTGAAAAACTAGATGAAGCCGGCATTTGCTATCTGACTACTCTGAGAAGAAATGCCGAACAAACTCAGAGGTCAGTCTCTTTTCAAGTGCAGACAATGTAAAAATAACATAATGGGAGAGTAACATCAAATGACTATTCCCACCTAGGGTAAGGCGAAAGGAAGTATCAGAGTCTTACTGACTAAAAACCCCTCCATTCCTTCTCCTGCTTTAGGCCGAGGCCGCGGTACCTAATGGCACTTGCCACTCAAACCCGGCTGATCATCAGCCTTGGTGGGCTCGTGTGCTGATCTATCAGACAAAGAAAACAATAATGAAAGAGCAAGAAACTACCACCGTCTAAGTCTGTCTTGTAGCAACAAACTCAAAAACTGCTGAACTAATCATAAAGTTGCTTACACCAGTGATTAGAATAATTCTTGAGAATTATTTAAGCTCATAAAGAAAATGAATGTAAATACCACAAGTCAAATTTACATAACAACTTTATTTACTTGGGTTTATGTTCAAGGAAATGATGACTAAATGATGTCACCAAATGTACATTATATAAATGAATAGCTTACCTACTTTAAGTAGGTATATAGGTCGTAACTTGAAGTTTTAATACCTATAGTCTTCCCCGCTAAATGGTCTATCCAACACAACAAGATTCGTTCAAAACCAACCAGTAGTTTCGAAGATTAAGGCTTCCAAACAATGAAGGAATTCTATTCGTGATTGAAGAGAAAGGTTTATATGTATAATAACATCCATTAAATAGTGGAGAAATTTAGTATCAGCATTGCACATTTTCGAAGCCGGGGCTTGATAGTATTTTTTTTTTAACCGTGTTAGTAGGCAAACGAGCATACGGATTACCTGATGGTAAGCAATCGGCGCCGCCCATGGACACCCGCAACGCCCAAAGGAGTTACGAGTGGGTTGCAGGCCTTTTGGGGATAGGGGTTTTAGATATTTAAGGATTGGGAAAGGATGGGGGGAGGGGAGGAATTGAGCCTCCGAGAGCCTCACTCACACGGCGAAACACAACGTTGTGGTTGTTTCAGGCCCGTATTCTGTGAGGCCGTGGTATCACTCCGGTTGAACCGACCCATTCGTGCCAAAGCTTGGCTCTCCCACACTTATTTATAATATTATTTATGTAAAAGAAAAATTGTTACCCCAAACTAGGACTTTCTCCTGTGTCGTGGATCGACACATCCAGAAACTTAATACTTTTAAGTTAATTAGTCGCCAATGACATTTGTAATATACGGTAAGGGGAAACATCTAGTTTTTTACATATAAATTGACGTGTAAAAGTGCCGTTTTATGGCCTATTTGCAAAAATAAATTCATTGTTTCATTGTTTCATCGTAAGGAAACTTAAACTTATAATTTCTAATTATAAGTTTGAAAACGCCAATCCACCTTGAGCAAACCTTCTCCGTGTGGGAACAGGCCTTTGCTCAGCAGTGGGCACTTATAGGCTGATGATGAAGTATAAAGAATAAATATCTATAATAATCCGGATATCAAACTGACAGCATTCATCTTAAATTACTTCACATCATCACCATCAGCCTATAAGTGCCTACTGCAGAGCATTTAAATTAAATACTGCTAATTAAATCCTTTTTATGGTCTTTTTGTGTCTAAAAAGCTCTTAAAACAGTAATTAAAAAGAATAACAACAAATCATATTCGATACTAGGTAATAAATAGGCAATAAAATTTGAAAATGAATTTTATAAAATAGGTACTAGCAACACTCGCGTGGTTTCACCCGCTGCTCGGCTCTATTTGATCGTAGCGTGATGTTTTACAGCATATAGCAATCAGGAACATTGTAGCTATCTATCTGTAAAATAATTTTGGCAATCCGACCAGTGGTTCCAAAGATAACCCCCTACATACAAATTTATTTTTAGATAGACGTGCCATTGTTTTTTTGAGTTTTCGATGGCTTTTCTTGAGGGAGAAATCTTTTTTTTTTTTATTGATCACGCGGGCACGTTTACACTTAAGCTCTCCCACTCTTAAGTTACGCGAACAAAGCCTTATTATAGGTACTCGCTTATTTAAAAAAACAACATTACAATAAATTTATTTCATTGCACCCCGAGGCGAAACAATCCCAAGGCCTTTTAATTTATAATTTTCAATTACACCAAGCTACCTACATTACCGTTTTTCATTTGTTTAATATAGACTAAATCATTATACATAGGTTAGAGTTCCGTGAACGTCTTACAAAGTCCCTTTCAATAATAAAATTGTTCTTTATATTTATTTTTAGACTAGCTTTTTGCCCGCGACTTTTTTCGCGTGGAATAGTGACTTCTTTGGTTGGCGATTTTTGGCTTAAAAACTGTTTTAAACCAAAATTCGCCGTATTCCGCAAAACTCGAGTATCAAATTTCACACAAATGGGTCCAATAGTTTAGGCGTGAAGAAAAGACAGACATACGGACGAACAGACAGACAGACAGAGTAACTTTCGCATTTATAATAATTAGTTTGGAAGTTTGGATTGTAAATCGTTCCACAGCCTGGCAAATTATTTTTTTTAGAAAAATTAATCATTCACTAACTTCTGTTTGCGGTTTCGGCCGCTTTACCATGAAAAAGTACTGCATTTGACTGCACGGTTTGCGCGGTGGCTGGGCAACAAGCTGCCGCGCAACGTGTCGCGGGTTCTAATCCAGCTCAGAACAACTTGATGGGTGATCCAAAATTGTTGTTCCGGATCTAGGTGTGGTGTGTATGTGAAATTGTATGTTTATAAACGCATCCACGACACACGAGAAAATCCTAGTGTGGTGCAACGTTTTTGTTTTACAAAAAAAAATGTTATTCCAGACTATAATCTATTTTTGTGCCGAATTTCATTTAGATCCGTTCAGCAGTTTTTGTGAAAACAGTAACAAAATATCCATCCGTACTTACAAACTTTCTCGTTTCTGATTGTTCAATTGGTAGTGGAAGTAGGATTTTACCACGCTTTCTTGTGGATAGCGATTTAAGTCATAAAGTGACACAAGTTTGTGTTAAAAAGTGTTGTGTGTAAGACAAGCAGGCAGATTACCTGATGGTAAGCAATCAGCGCCGTCCATGGACACTCGCAATTTCTAGGAGGTAGTTACAAGTGCACGCCCTTTAATGGCATGGGTCTGTAAGCGAGCAGACGGATTACCTGATGGTAAGCAATCAGCGCCGCCCATGGACATTCGTAATACCAAAGGAGTTACTACAAGTGCGTTGCCGGCCTCTTGTGGGTTATCGGGATTTAAGGATAGGGGATTTGAGGATTGAGGATGAGGTGGAAGGGATGTTGACTCCACTAACCTCTTTCACACAGCTAAACGCAATACAAACGTTATGTCACGCCAGTTTTGTGTAAGGCCGTGGTATCACTCCGGTCGAGCCGACCCATTCGTGCCGAAGCATGGCTCTCCCACATTTAGTATAAAAAAAGCGGGACCTATAGGTACAACAAATGGGATAATTTTAATACTAGCTCCTAGGTACGGAACCCTCTGTGCGCAAGTATGTTTCGCTTATGACCGGGTTTTTTTTTGTTTTAATAGCTACTGCATCCTGCCGGCCCTGTTTGCTGGAGCTAAGGCAATTAATTTATGAACTTATTACGCTCTGTTCTGGAATGGAGACTTGGTATGCTAAGGCCAGCGTAGAGTTTCGGAGTTATGTATCGCCGCAAATAGGCAAACTTGATCGGAGAGATACCACGACCTAACAGAAAACCTGATGAGACAATGTTATTTTTTTGTTATTATTACGGATTCACAGAAAACCGGCGTGAAACAACCACAGCGTTGTGTTTCGCCGTGTGAGTGAGGTTACCGGAGGCCCAATCCTTCCCCTCCCCCTATCCAAAAATCTCAAAATCCCCAAAAGTTCGGCAACGCATTCATAACTCCTCTGTTGTTGTGAGTGTCCATGGGCGGCGGTAATTGCTTACCATCAGCTAATGCGTCTGCTAGTTTGTCGACCAATCACATAAAAGTGAAGTTCCTTCTCCTGCTCTGCACCGAGGCCGCGGTACCTTATCGCGCTTGCCCAGCAACACCGGCTGAATTAACGTGAACTGGAAAAGTCGATGGCTAGGTTTTCCATTATGTAATAAGTCGGCAAACGAGCAGACGGATTGCCTGATGGTAAGCAATCAGCGCCGCCCATGGACAACACACCCGCAACAACGGAGGAGTTACGAATGCCGAACTTTTGTGGATTAGCGATTTGGACATTTTGGGATTGGGGAAGTATTGGGCCTCCGGTAACCTCACTCACACGGCGAAACGCAACGCTGTGGCTGTTCCACGCCGGTTTTCTGTGAGGTCGTGGTATCACTCCGGTCGAATCGACCCATTCGTGCCGAAGCATGGCTCTCTCACACTTAATAAGTAGGCATTTTGTTTTAATGGGAGAAGCCCCCCCTTCCCCTACTTTGAAAAGGAACTGACCAGTTAAATGACCCTACCACACACATAATAATTAACCAATAAATTAACTCTTTTTCACAAAGGCAATGGTTATTTTAATTATCAATCACTGCCCGGGAATCGAACCCGCCACGCTCTGGTGGTTGCCAGCGATGCGTTTGAAGAACGATTTACGGTATCATTTAAACTGTACTGACGGACAGACAGACAATGGTAGATACCTAATTACCTGTGTATAGTGAATTAATACATATAAGAATGGCTTGATGGTTGGTTCAGTGGTTTCGAGAACAACAAGCGAAGAAGGGACATCGGGGTAGGTTAGGTTAGTTTTTGTGTAGCAATTAAAATTTTTATGAGACCCGGTAGTAGCTCGAAATTAGTCGAGTGACCTCAAAAAGTTGCATGTCAGAATCGCAGCGCGGGATTTTAAGAAGAGATGTACTGGATTAAGGGTTATCGGTACTGGACGTTTTTTGACTAATGATGATGATGATGACAATAGAACACCACAGACGGGGCCCTATAGGGCTGATGTTCAGCCGGGGTTGCGGTGTTGCAGAACAGGAGAACGAACAGGGGGGTTTTTAGTCAGTAAGAGTCTGAGACTCCCTCCCGCCCGGCCCTGGGCGGGAGAAGGCATTTGATGATTTTCCCCTCACAAAAAAAAAAACAGCACTCGTCCAGCCTTGACCAGTGTCAGTGTCAGACTGACAGAAGTGACAGATTGACAGCTATACTTTGATTACTAGTGTAAATTTTTTTCAATGTAATAAATCGGCAAACGAGCTGACAGATTACCTGATGGTAAGCAACCATGGACACCCGCAACGGAGGAGTTACGAGTGCGTTGCCGACCTTTTAGGGATTAGGTATTTGGAGATTCAGGTATTTGGCAGGATTGGGCCTCCGGTAACCTCACTGACGCGGCGAAACACAAAGTCGTGGTTGTTTCACGCCGGTTTTCTGTGAGGCCGTAGTATCACTTCGGTCGAGCCGACCCATTCGTACCGAAGCTTGGCTCTCACACACTTGTTTTTCAATAATCCTAACCTGTGTCCAATTTTACTACTTTACTGTGCGAAAAAAGAGCGCAACCGAATCCCTTAGTAGTTTGCTCAATCGCCTTTATATTATTACTATATTAATAATTGTTTTTTCTTTCTGTTTCAGGTACCTAATCAAAGTGTCTAGTGTTTTGAGTGAAATAAAAAAATAGCTGTCAAAATATCCAAGATGGCCGCGTTAAAGTTTTTAATGTGTCTGTGTTTTGTGCATGCCGTCCTAGCTAAAGGTAAGTTTAAGTTGTAATTATTATACGTATACTGTACTCTACTTTAAATATTTTTTATTATCTTCTTAAATAAATATAAGTTTTACAAATTTCAAAAAAAAATAAAAGATTTATTTCAAAATACTTCGATAGAGAGAGAGAGAGACACCAAGCGAGGTCCGTTTGTTAAAAAAAAATCATGATATTTATGTTTTAATTATCTATGACATTTTTTTATTTGAATATTATTTGTTGACATTACTTACCACAAGAAAATAACCTCTTTTATGCTTCATAGCTTAATTAAACCAATGACGAAATAATAGAAAATAAGTACGTTGTTTGTTTTAAATACATAATATAGTATATTGTAACTGGATCTTTAGTAAAAATTCAAATACAACAGTAATTCGTGACACAAACAAACAAACAAACAAACGTGTCGTGGGTGTGGGTTCGAGACCTGGCAAGTACCAATGTGACTTATTCCGAGTTCTTTGTACTTTCTATGATTATTGAGACACCACTGACATACAGTGAAAGTAAACATCGTGAGGAAACCTGGACTTATAATTTCTAATTATAAGTTTGAAATCGCCAACCCGCATTGAGCAAGTGTGTTGATTAATGCTCAAGCCTTCTCCGTGTGAGAAGAGGCCTTTGCTCAGCAGTGGGCACTTATAGGCTGATGATGATGAAACAAACAAAGTCTTCAGCATCATATCATTACATAAGTTTAAGATTAGAAAAACAATCCGCCTTTATTTTTCTCATCCGATTTTAATTTAACAACGTAACTGAACGAAAAACACTAACTAGGTAGATTCCTGCCCACCCATCCGTAAAATAGCCGTGATCACATTTACTTACAACATCAGTAAGTCAGTATGTCATTCGTGATGATAATAACCCGAAAAACTTTAAACCATGAAATTGAATTGTTTTAAAAACTTTACGGTAATTGTACAGTTAAATTTACGTTCTGTACAGGGTTGCCATGCGTCCGGAATTCAACGGACATGATCGGAAATTTCGATGACGTAGTTACCCGTCCGAATTTAAAAAAATGTATGATATACTAGCTAATCTCGCGCGGTTTCAGTCGCTGCTCGGCTCCTACAAATCGTAGCGCAATGTTTTATAGCATAAAGCCTTCCTCAATAAATGGTCTATTAAACATAAAAAGATTTTTTCTATTCAAACCAGTAGTTTCTGAGATTAGCGCGTTCAAACAAACAAACTCTTTAGCCTCATAATATTCGTAATCGATATAATATTTCGCAGATGCCAATTCGATAGATGAACACAGGCGATAGAAAGTTCTATAGAATAACAATAATAAATATGTATATAGAATAGTACAGTGCGGCCGACGTATCTTGGCGAGTCTGAAGTTAGCCGATTAGCTGCGCAGTACACAATTTTGTTCCTAAAAGATCCATTGCGCAAACAAACAGCTAACTTCAGACTCGCCAAGATACGTCGGCCGCATTGTAATATTATATAATATATTTGTGATATTTTTGAACATTTACTTATTTGAAAACTAGATTCTGCCAGTAGATTTGGCCACAGTACCCGAGTAAAAAGTAGCTTACGCTTTATTCCAGACTGTAGACTATCTCGACGCGAATTTCATTCAAATCCGTTGAGTAATTTTTACGTGAAAGAGTAACAAATCAAAACAAATCCATCCTTATTTACAAACAAAACTTTGCCAAAATATTAAAAAAATAAAATTATTTATTTTATCATCAAGCGTCCGGTTTTTGATATGGTAACCCTAATTCTACGTGAATTTACGTGTGAAGCCATTCATTTTTATTTTCATGATAGCTAATAATCGTATGAAGTTTAAGGTTAGCCGAGTCTATTATTAAATCGAAAAGGATTTATATGTATAATAACATCCATTAAATAGTGGAGAAATTTAGTATCAGCATTTTTTTTACGTGAAAGCCGGCTATGGACACCCGTAACAACGGAGGTGTTACAAGTGCGTTGACGATCTTTTGGGGATAAGTGATTTGGAAATTTTGGGATTGGGGAGGGATTAGGGATAGGAATTCCGCTTCCCCTTCCAGAAACAGAACGCTGTGGTTATTTCGAGCTGGTTTTCTGCGAGGCTGTCGTATCACTCCGGTCGAGCCGACCCATTCGTGCCGAAGCTAATGTGGCTCTCCAAAATTTTATGGATAAATTGATTGAAGAGGAAGGTTTATATGTCATGTATAATAACATCTATTAAATAGTAGAAAAGTGTGGGAGAGCCAAGCTTCGGCACGAATGGGTCGGCTCGACCGGAGTGATACCACGGCCTCAAAGAATACCGGCGTAAAACAATCCTCAGCGTTGTGTTTCACCGTGTGAGTGAGGTTACCGGAGGCCCAATCCCTCCCCTTCCCCTATCCCTTCCCAATCCTTATATCCGCAACCCCTATCCCCAAAAGGCCGGCAACGCACTCGTAACTTCTTTGGTGTTGCGGGTGTCCATGGGCGGCGCCGATTGCTTACCATCAGGTAATCCGTCTGCTCGTTTGCCGACTTATACCATAAAAAAAAGATTAGTATGAGCATTGCAAATAACGAAGGCACAAACAAAACCTACATAGTCTACGTTATGAAGAAGAAAGTTTTTCTCAACCCACAATATGACATTTCTTTGATATTTATTTATCTTTGTACCGCCTAAGGCTAACCCTTGTATCGGGATACCTCCTAATTGAACAATACATGACAACGTTATTAAGGTCTGATCGTTTTTGCGAGCCAACGGATTACCTGATGGTAAACAATCAGCGCCGCCCGAACACCAGCGGCAACGGAGGAGTTATGAGTGAGTTGCCGACTGTCTGGGGATTAGGAATTTGGAGATCTTGGGAAGGGGAAGCATCTACTATCCTCCACACCCCTGAGCCGCAGCAGTAGGAGACACTCTAAGCATTGAGGATCTCGTGACGAGACTTCAGACTTCAGCCACCGTAATCGCGGGCCTGTGGATGACGAACAAAGGTAGCTCGCCACCCGACCAGAACCAGACATGAGCGTACGGCGCGTAGCGTTCCGCTCGCGCTTCAAAGAGCCAAAAGACCATTACAGATGGGGCCCGTCAGAGCTGATGTTCAGCCGAAGTTGCGGATCAAGCGCAACAATGTACTACGGCCTCGGCTTGGAGCAGGAGAAGGAATGGGAAGGTTTTTAGTCAGTAAGAATCTGACACTCCCTTTTGTCCCACCCAGGGCGAAGAGAAATATTTAGATGATTTTCCCCTCCAAAAAAGTCTTCTGTGTTATGTGATTCGAATTGCTTACCATCAAGAGCTGGATACTGATTGTGATCCATAACATCGTTTCTCGCCATATCCCATTAAAAATGATTTAGTTTCGTCATATATATAAAAAAATGTCGTAATGGGCAGGAGGTAAAGGTCTCACTTCTCATGCATGAGGGTGCGGGTCCGAAACCTGGCAAGAACCAATGTGACTTTTTCCGAGTTCTACGAGCTATAATTATTTAAACACCACTGACAAACAAGGTGAAGGTAAACATCGTGAGGAAACTTGCACGTCGGTTCTATAAAATTGTTTGATTTTGAATCTTGTTCGAGTGTGTGAAGTGAGCAAAGTGACGGGGAAATAACATTATAGAATGCCATTTTTAACGTCATTTCATACTTTATCTACCAAAATGTTGCTGCCAGTTTAGTTCAACTCGCAAGTGTAGCGCTAGTGTACTACTACTCACAGCGGATTCAGATTCGAAGTTCAAAATGAAGTCTTACAGAATCACACTGCTGAACTTTTTGAAGTTTAAAATCGCCAATTCGCCTTAAGCAAGCGTAGTGATTAATGCTCAAACCGTCTCCGTGTGAGAAGAGGCCTTTGCTCAGCAGTGGGCACTTAAAGGCTGGTGATGATGCACATAAAAGCTACATTAAGAAATTCCCACATGCATATAAAAGAGTTGATTAAAATCAATAATTTTTTTTTTGCAATGGCTTCACGTAACGGTATCTTTTGGCAGCCCGGTTAGTCATTCCACTCGGTCCCATCTCCTTATAAGTGTGTGGTAATGAAAACAGGTTATAACGAATGTGAAATAAAAAAATAATTATCCTACCAATACTATAGACGCGAAAGTTTGTAAGTACGGATGGATGTTTGTTACTCTTTCAAGTTAAAACTACTGAACGGATCTGAATGTAATTTGGCACAGAGATAGATTATAGTCTGGATAATCAATAAGCTAGTTTTTGGTAGCGAAGTCGAAACAACTGGCTGAAACCAGTATGTTTTTTTTTTATGTGGTAGGACGCCTGAGGTGAAGGATTACCTGATGGTAAGCAATCAGCGCCGCCCTTGGACACAACGGAGGAATTACAAGTGCGTTGCCGACCTTTTGGGGATTTAGGGATTGGGGAAGGGAAAGAATTGGGCCTCCGGTAACCTCACTCACACGGCGAAACACAACGCTGTGGTGGTTTAAAACCAGTTTTCTGTGAGGTCGTTTGATCACTCTGTTCGAGCCGACCGCCGAATCTTCCCACTCCCAAATCCTTCAAAAAAATCTTTAAGTACCCGAAACAAGTCGTATCTCCAAAAGGTCGTGACTCCTTTGATGTTGCGGGTGTCCATGGGCGGCGCTGATTGCTTACCATCTGGTAATCCGTCTGCTCGTTTGCCGACCTGTACCATAAAAAAAATATCATAATAGTCTGTCAATTTATAAGCAGCGTTACAAGTCACTAAACTCTTCTTTCAATAAAAAAAACAGCAATTAATGCTTCGTAATAGATGATAACATTAGATACTGTTGCACAGTGGGCTGAATGCGTGTGGGCGTAGAAAAAATATATTCATTAATGTCACGCCCGCTCAAACGCGCACCGTGGGTTAAATGCCAGCGCGCTTTGGATATAAAAAAATGTCAGCCGTAGTTTTTTTATTACATAATTAATTAGTAGATTATAAACATTGAGATTTCAAGTGATTTGTTTAAATTTGAATTTGTTGTGTTTGTGATAGGGGTGATAAAGGGATATGACAATAAAATCTATGTTTGAAAAAAAAATTAACCACTTTTTTATTTTTAATTAATGAGAATAGGTACTTACTTAAGTAAATCGAATATAAAATCGTCAATTGATCTCGCCGCATCACAACTTAGAGTAATATTTACTAAAACGTGACGTCTCACAATATTCCAAATGAGTATAAATTCAGAAACAAATACAGAAAGTTTTTGATATCGTTGGATAAGAAACATTAATATGTTAATTGGTTCAAAACATTTATTTTTGACGTTTTAAAAGTGCCTGTACGTGTGTTTTGTGGCGGCCTGGAGGTTAAGGCACAAAATCTCTACTAATATTTTCAAAATCTATACTAATATCTATTGTAAAGAGGTAAAATTTCTAAGTTTGTAAGTTTGTATATCCCTAAAACTGCTGGTCCTTTTTCCAAAAGTCTTTAACTAGGTAATCAATAGCTACAATGTTCCCGATAGAATGTGCTATAGGCTATAAAACATTACTCTACAATCAAATGTAGCCGAGCAGCGAGTGAAACCGTGCGGAAGTAGCTAGTTTATACATACATACATAGTTTTGACCACGCGAACTCAGACGAACGAAAAGCTAGTTTATTGAGTTACTAAGCATAAGTTTGCCTTAAAAAAATGTTCTATTCTCAAACGAAAAACGGAAACCAGTATCTCAAAGTTGTACAAACAAAACTTTGGTTACACAAAAACATTTCAGATTTTCAAAATGTGGCTTAATTAAGGAAGTTTTAGCTTTGTTTGAACAGGGAGTCATTTCAGTTTCTGTCATAACTTTGTCCTGATTGGGGTGTAATTATGTATTTTAATAGAGTTAAGTTAATTATGAGTTTGCCTTTTTGTCTTTGGTTATGAAAGGGTAAAACTCAACCTGCAAATTTTCTTTTTTATTACAGTACAATATTTTTATACAGTATATCAGCCAGGTTTGTCCGCCTGAAAAAAAAACCGTTACTACAAAATAACCTTAATTGCGACATTAAACTCCAAATCAACATATATAATTGAACGTTTTAATTTCGAAATGAATCTGTATCTACCGGCCGAACATTAAAATAAATATCAGTCATATTTCCTATTGTGAATACATCTGTGCCTGTACCGAAACAGACTTTTTTTGAGTTGTGAAAACTACAAAATGACTCTTGCCCTGGGTGGGGCGAGAGCAAGTTCCAGACTCTTACTGACTCAAAATCTCCTTGTTCCTTTTCCTGCTCAAGGGGATCACGGAATCTTATTAAGCTTGCATCCGCAACCTCAGCTGCAATCAGCCCTGTTAAGCCTCTGTGGTGGTCTTTGAGGGAAATTAGACTTAATATTTCATACTACTTGATCAATAATTTTAAGGAACTTATTGACATTACCAGTAATTATGACATAAGATTCACGTGCAAAGTAAAATATCGCTTGTGTAACGTACTTTTAACTATGCTTACCGTGTAAATAACAATTAATTAAGCATACGAAACAATCATTTATGGTCATAACCTCAAAACTTATTTAAGTGTCTCTTCTCAGCGTAGTTTCAAATAGAAATTTTGAAGAGAACCGACCCATTCATGCCGAAGCATGGCTTTCCCACATTTCTTAGTAAAATGAAACTCGTGTTTAAATCATCCAAGTATTTGATAATATACTCGCCAATAAATTAACAAATTATTCAAACTAAACAATAAACAAAGCCATTATAACACACACAATAAGGGCTAAATTCCATCAACAACAACACGCGATACAAAACCTATTAATTATAACGGTGAACACAAGAATAGATCAACAGACTGTTAAGTGCCTAACTTTTTGCAATTTCAAGGTTATTGCACTATAAATCAAACATTGGCGAGGTTTTTTGTCCAGCTACCTAACAGGTTTTGCACACAGTGCTAAACGTTAAGTGACTTGACGGATTTTGTGTACGGTAACCACAGTGCGAAAATGTGGGCGGTTGGTGACGTCATCTCATCTATGAACAATTATAATATTATAGCTGTTATTTCATTAACAGTGTCCAAGTGTGGGAGAGCCATGCTTCGGCACGAATGGGTCGGCTCGACCGGAGTGATACCACGGCCTTACAGAAAACCGGCGTGAAACAACCACAGCGTTGTGTTTCGCCGTGTGAGTGTACCCCTTCCCGGACCCTTCCCCAATCCATAAATCTCCAAATCCCTAATCCCTAAAAGGTCGGCAACGCACTCGTAACTCCTCCGTTGCGGGTGTCCATGGGCGGCGTTGATTGCTTACCATCAGGTAATCCGTCTGCTCGTTTGCCGACTTATTACATAAAAAAAAAATTATTAAATAGTAGTGTGTATTATTAGTTTTTCAATCGCGACTAGCAACGAGACTTCTTCTTCTTGTGGTGCATTTGAGTTTGATTGACTGAGAGGTTGACTACCATACTATATCGTTCTCTTCTTTTCTTTTTTTATGGAATAGGTGGCAAACGAGCAGACGGATCACCTGATGGTAAGCGATCGGCGCCGCCCATGGACATCCGCAACACCAGGGGAGTCACAGGTGCGTTGCCGGCCTTCTCCTCTATTTGAGGAGAGAATATCTTCAAACCTTCAAGAAACGAGCGTACTCCTTCTTTAAACGCTGAAGATGCGCCTATGACTTTTCTTTTTTTTGTCATGGGAAAATTATCAAATGGCCTTTCCCGCTCAGGGTAAGGCGAAAAGAGAGTGTCAGACTCTTATTGACTAAAAACCCCCCGTTCCTACTCCTGCTCAGAACTGAGGCCGCGGTGACTTCCCTGGTATTGTGATCCATCTACTCAGTTGCCACCAATGATATTATAAGTAAAAATGTGTAGATAGGTTACAAGCGCTCAGCAATTATACATTAAAGTGTGGCTAACTATATAGCCACAATTTTCCATGTTTGTCTTTTTTTTACTCGCGATTATTGAATCATGCCATCCCACTTTAACGTGTATCATACGATTTATTCATGTGTGCATAAGTGTGCTGGTTTTGAAAATCGAATGTTGTTTATGTAACCTATCTATACCATTTTACCTATTCCATAAAAAATAAATCTTCTAACTAATATGACATAGGCTCCATAATGGACAAAAATATAACCCACAACAAATAAATAAGTGGGTAAAATTTTCACCAAAAATGACAACACTCACAAAATGGCCGTATCATTTTCATAGAAAAATAAATCGATAAAAAAAATCAATAATTAATTAAATATACTATTGCAGTCGATGCTTGCAGATGAAATGTAATCTTATCCACTTTTTTCGTAATTCCAGTCGCATTTTTACTCGTAGTGATAACACAAGAC
Source organism: Spodoptera exigua (assembly GCA_902829305.4). Classification (NCBI taxonomy): domain Eukaryota; kingdom Metazoa; phylum Arthropoda; class Insecta; order Lepidoptera; family Noctuidae; genus Spodoptera; species Spodoptera exigua. The sequence goes on along the minus strand of LR824628.2, from coordinate 1,888,878 downwards.
GGCATAATGAAATTAAAATTGATACTCGTAAATACCTACGTCACGACATGCCACGTGCCAAAATTGACTAATCGTAGAAATTTCATACTATTCTAGTTGAGAATGGTTTTAGTTGCTTTAGTTTGAAGCGCGATGACGCCTTCTGGTTTGTTCTGTATTCTGAGGTATTATTATAAAAAAAACTCTTCGTGTTATACTTTATTCATTCATTTGATTAGGTACATATTTGGTTATCTTAAAAAAGTATAAGCTTTTAACATTCTGTCACATAAGAACTCAATATTACGTGAGTTGAATATTAAAATAATTCGAACTCAACATGAAAATAAATATTCAACTAATGCGTTTTTTTTTCTACATCTTTATTCTTAACGGCACACTGTGCTACACTGAATGAATTTTGATTAGAAATTCGTTAGAATTAGTAGTATAATCTAGATTAATAGCTGTATCTAGAAAAACTAGTAACGACCTGCACTCAATTCAACAAATCTTCGCTACCTTGATCAAATTTGAAATAGAAAAGAATTATAAGATTTTTCAAGTAATAGAGCCATATTTCGGAATGATTGATACGGCCTCACAGAAAACAGACATTTCCCTCCCTCCAGGCCTCTCCAATCCCTAAACCCCAAAGCCTCCTCCTCTTATCTCTAATCCAAAAAATCCAACTCCACTGCTGTTGCATATATCTATGGGCGGCGTCAAATGCCGACCTTGCTTAACATCGGGTCGTCCGTCAGCTAGTTTGCCACCGTATCACATAGAAAAAAATATTGATTTCTAACCATTAGGTCATACGTACATAATTATATTAAATTAGACTCTTATCTTTAGAAAAATATAGTTTAAAACAATAATATCATAATACCACCCGCGGCTTAGCAAGCGTCTAGCACTAAGGAACATTGTAGCTATATATCAGACTAGCTATTCTCACGCGGTTACACCCACTGCTCACCTCCATTTGATCGTAGCGTGATGTTTATAGCCCACATCACTCAAGAACATTGTATCTAGCAACCAGTGAAAGAATTTTGGCAATCCGACCAGCGATTCTAAAGATTAGCCCCTACATACAAACATACAAATTTTACCCCTTTATAATATTAGTATAGAAAACGAATTTTGGAAATCCGACCAGCGATTCTAAAGATGAGGCCCTACATACAAACTTATAAATTTAACCCCTTTATAATATTAGTATAGATTTGGAACATAAAATTCTTGATGTTTATAATGTTATTTTAATCCTCATTTTATTAACAATTCTCAAAAGGTAACTTACTTAACAATCAGTTGGAAAACTTGGCAACTCATTCTCTCAACGTGGGTGCTACTTGGGTGGTTTCGCATAATTTGCAAGTTAAGTACGAAAGCTAATGTTTATGCTTAGTAGGTAACTAGTACTTTAAATTATCCTGTTTGTCTAAACAAAAACATTTGAAAGCTAATCAGACGAGAAAAGAAGTTGCAAGTGTGGGAGAGCCATGCTTCGGCACGAATGGGTCTGCTCGACCGGAGTGATACCACGGCCTCACAGAAAACCGCTGTGAAACAACCACAGCGTTGTATTTCGCTGTGCGAGTGAGGTTACCTATCGGAGGCCCAATGCTTCCCCTCCCCCGATCCCTCCCCAATCCTTAAATCTCCAAAACCCTAATCCCTAAAAGGTCGGCAACGCGTATGTCCATGGGCGGCGCTGATTGCTTACCATCAGGTAATCCGTCTGCTCGTTTGCCGACCTATTACATTAAAAAGGATAGTATGGGATTGACACTGGCATTCCTCAAATTCATCATCATGATCATCAATGTTCACGGCTGAGAAAATGATTCTTCTCACACGGAGAAGGTTTTATCATTAACGACCACACTTGATCAAGACAGATTGGCGACTTTACACTTAAAAATTAGAAATAATAAGGTCAGACTTCCTCACTATGTTTTCCTTCCAAGGACGGATCCACCGTTGTGGGCACGATGGGCATGCCCACAACCTTAATACACTTGTGATTGAAATAGGTTTGGCTCGAAACTGACTATTAGAAATTAGAAGAAATCGTGTCCGACTTCTTCCTAAGTTTATTTACATTCCTAAGGCCAAAGTCCTGATGCTCAGAAAAAAGGAAATAATCTAATTCATAAGTTCATAAACGATTTGCATGATTGTTAATGAGCATGTCCATGCTCCGACTCGTACTTAGCTGATAGCTGATTTTCTAGTAGCTGTGACCACAACCTTTTTTGAAGGCTGGATCCGCGCTTGTTTCCTTCACCGTATGTCAGTCGTGTCTGATAAATCATTGAAAGAACATATGTATAACTCGGGAAAAGTCACATTGGTACTTGCATGGTTTCAAATCTAAGATAAACACCAAAAGGAAAAACTACAAATGTAGCATAACAGTCCTATTTCCTTCTTCCGACTTAAATCATCCAACCTTTTTTGTAGAAACTATTTTTGTCCCGTTTTTGTTCCCTTTTCGTCCACTGTCCACTGTAATCTCAACCCGCTTAATTCCGGCACAAAGAGCCTACAATTTGAACGATACGTTTTGGTCGCTACGGTCTAATAAATTCAGACAAAGAGGTTTTTTTTCTACAATTTTGGGTGGTCCGCCCACTGGGGTCAGAAATGTTTGGACCTCGGAACCATTGCAATTAAATGTGGTTAGCTTAATTATTTTATGATCATCTATACTAATATTATAAAGATAATATTACTAAATTTATAAGTTTGTATGTCCCCTACATACAAACTTATAAATTTAGTTATCGTAATCTTTGGAACCGGTGGTCGAATTTCCAAAATTCTTTCACTGATAGATAGCTACAATGTTCCTGAGTGCTATAAAACATCACGCTACGATCAAATGGAGCAGCGGGTAAAACTGCGTGAGAGTAGAGAGTGTTCAATAAAACGGACAGTCATTTATTTATTTAGTCTTTTATGCCTCTCATTAGGATCTTTTTATCTTGCTTAAATCTCCAAATCCCAAATACCTAAAAGGTCGGCAACGCACTCGTAACTCCTCCGTTGCGGGTGTCCATGGGCGGCGCTGATTGCTTACCATCAGGTAATCCGTCTGCTTGTTTGCCGACTTATTACCTACATTAAAAAAAAGTAACATGTGCTTTCCCGTGCTTTTGCCCCCGAAACAAACGGCAATGCCCTTCTTATTTTTTTTCTAGTAATTTATGGATTTGTAGAGGAGGGAGGGGGGGGAGAAATAAGAAGACCAATGCGCTGCGCTATTAGGAACAAACCTAATACCAATTTTCGGCAACATATGACCCGATTCTATGACATTTGAATAAAGCATTCGTATTGGTCATCGATACCAAATAAGGTTGGTTACACACTGTCAGACATACCTTATAAAGACTCGAACGGACGCAATGTAGATTAGGCGTACCGTTGCGACACGTCGCGAATGTGTGCTAGGTCTTATTTTAAAAGAATTGAATTATATGTATGTTTTGTTTAACTTACAATGTATTTAGGTATTTAAGTGTGGGAGAGCCATGCTTCGGCACGAATGGGTTGGCTCGACTAGAGTGATACCACGACCTCACAGAAAACCGGCGTGAAACAACCACAGCGTTGTGTTTCGCCTTGTTGTGAGGTTACCGGAGGTCCAATACTTTCCCTCCCCCAATCCCTCCTCAATCCCTAAATCTCCAAATCCCTAATCCTAAAACGTCGGCACACTCGTCAGTCCTCTGTTACGGGTGTCCATGGGCGGCGCTGATTGCTTACCATCAGGTAATCCGTCTGCTCGTTTGCCGACTTATTACTTACCTAACCTAAAAACCTGTCTCACAAAAACTGCTTCCACTGATTGAAAATTTATATATATATCGTTTGTATTACCCATCCATGTTAAGCGGTTGGACACGACGGTACTCAGCCCAAGCAGGGCACTCCGCCACCGTATGCTCCACCGTGTCATCTGGTCCTCACAATGACGGCACTCGGGCGTTTCCTCCCACTGAATCCGAAACAGGAACCTACCGAAGCTGCCGTGCCCGGTAAGCACCTGCGTCAGGCGGAAGGTGAAGACGCCGTGGCGTCTCTCAAGCCACTCCTCAAAAAGGGGTCTTCCACTGCTATAGCAGCGTGCCCAAACTTTGCCCTAAATTCTTTAAAAGTTTTTTTTTTTAATGAATTCGTGTATTTATAGTATTCTCCCAAAGAAATTAAAGCATCATTATTAATACTGACATTCTAAAGAAGTAAAGTTTGTAAGTTTGTATGTAAGTACCTACAAGTAATCTTTGAAACCGCTGGTCGGATTTCCAAAATGAGGATAGCTACAATATTCCTGAGCGCTATAGGCTACAAATTATACTTAATTTGCAGTACAACTAAAAGTTGAACTATCGCTTTAAACGCTGCTGTTTTTAAAATCCAGGGATAAATTACTTTTATACACGGGCAAAGCCGCGGGCAGAAGCTAGTCATTTATATTCGACTTTTAATATATTTCCATAAGGACTTAACTTGAGTCACTCAAAACAACCTTCCATAAAGATCACGATCTCTACATAAAAAGGTGATAAGTGCCACAACGCTTAAAACGATAAAAATGCACCTTAAAAACTAAGTTCCTATGGATTATTTTTGCTTGTTTCAATGTGTGATTACTACTACTGCCACCCACGTGGGACCTTTCTACAAATTGACGTCATAGGTTAAATGATTGTACTTCTTTGTTCAATAGTTTTTAAAAATCCTATATTCATAAAAAATAGTTCAAGTGTGAGAGAGCCATGCTTCGGCACGAATGGGTCGGCTCGACCGGAGTGATACCACGGCCTAACAGAAAACCGGCGTGAAACTCCCACAGCGTTGTGTTTCGCCGTGTCAACATCATCATCATCATATCAGCCACATAGGACGTCCAATGCTGAACATAGGCCTCCCCCATTGACTTCCAGATAGGCCGGTTGGAAGCGACCTGCATCCAGCGGCTTCCTGCGACTTTAATCAGGTCGTTTTTTTTTCGCCGTGTGACTGAGGTTAATGGAGGTTCAATACTTCTCCCCTACCTCCCCCCTTAATCCTCAAATCCCCTATCCTTAAATCGGTCGGCAACACTCTAGTACTAACCCCTTTGGTACTATGAGTGACCGTGGGCGGCGCTGATTGCTTACCATCAGGTAAGCCGTCTGCTCATTTGACTTAAAAAAAACACAACCACAGCGTTATGTTTCGCCGTGTGAGTGAGGTTACCGGAGGGCTAATCCTTCCCCTTCACTATCAAAAAGGCCGGCAAAGCCCTCGTAATTCCTCTGGTTTCACAGATGTCGGTGCTGATTATGCTGACAAAAATATCAAATATACTAAAAAAAACAGCTTTACTTTAAAAAAAAATCTTAGGAGTGTCATCAAAAAATTTTAATAATTCGTTTCGTTGTATTTGTCATTATCTGATACAGACAGGTTCCTATAAACGAAAAAAATCAGAAAATTAAAGTTGAAAAATTGAGAAATGGTGACCCTTTCGTCGTACGCAAAGTAGTTATACAACCGAGCGAACCAGGAGCTTGGTCGCTTGTATTTCGTTATAGCCTTCTTAAACAAATGGACTATCAAACTCAAAAAAAAATCAAATTCGAACCAGCAGTTTCGAGGATTAGCGCGTTCGAACAAACAAACAAACAAACTCATATACCTACCTGCATATATCAGAGCATCTATTAAGGGCAGCGCACACAAGCGACATTGTTTCAATTAAAATCGCAACGACTAGTCGCAAGTCGTAACGTAACGTGTGTTCATGCACTAATTGCCTACAAAACGACGAGGCTTAAGAAATTAATTATAAGAAGGGAATGTTTTAATTTGTTTTTATTTATATCATGAGAGCTTCGTTACAAAGTCATTTTTTAGTTTTTTTCGTTAGTTTTTTAGCTGAGTTATCCCTATGTTTTTTTTTGTCCCTTTTTCGATAAAGTTTACGTGTTTTCAATGTTGGTAGATAATATGTGTCACCGTAAAATCTATGCTCAATATTATAAATGTGAAAGTAACTCTGTCTGTCTATTCTTCACGCCTAAACTACTGAGCTGATTTGTGTGAAATTTGGTACAGATATAGTTTGGAACTCGATAAAGGACATAGGCTAGTTTTATACCAAAAATCTGCCTGAAGTCACTTTTACACGCGAACGGAGTCGCGGGCAAAAGCTAGTCGTAAATATAATCGTTTTAGCGATCCGCCCCGACTTCGCACGGGTGCAATGCTGGTACTAAATTTCTCCACAATTTAATGGATGTTATTGTACATATAAACCTTCCTCTTCAATCACTCTATATATTTAAAAAAAACGCATCAAAATCCGTTGCATAGTTTCAAAGATTTAAGCATACTTACTAATTAACACCATAACCTTAAAAACCTAAAAAAAAACGACAAACAAAAGCGCGCGAAACGCCATCTTTAAATCAGAGACTAAAGATAGAAAAAATAGACAACAAATTCTTGTTTTTTTTCTCTTCATTTTTTCTTTTAGTGTTCTACGCTTACGTGGTAGCGTCATTAGAGAATATTTTGCAAATACTTTACTGTTCCAACAACCTTAATTATGGTTGAAAACAATGTACAGATCTGCAGCACATAAAGGTATACCCATATATCAAAAATCAGTACACCGATTTTAAACACTAACCTTAACGTTATAAGGTTGAAAATTAATTTAATAAACGTGTTGGTTTTGGGATATCTTGATGTGTCGTTCGTCAGTAATTTCTTAGAAATATGTAGGCGGGACCGCATTGTAATACTTGTATGCGAATACGGAGTTATTTTTAGAAGATTTCGTCTTGTAAGAAAGTTTTTTCTTTACTTTTAAATATGTGTGGGAGAACTAAGCTTCGGCACGAATAGGTCGGCTTGACCGGAGTGATACCACGGCCTCACAGAAAACCGGCGGGAAACAACCACAGCGTTGTGTTTCGCCGTGTGAGTGAGGTTACCGGAGGCTCAATCCTTAAATATCCGAAACCCTTATCCCCAAAAGGTCGGCAACGCAATCCTAACTCCTTTGTCGTTGCGGAAGTCCGGCGGCGCCGATTCATCATAATCATCATCAGCCTATAAGTGCCCACTGCTGAGCATAGGCCACTTCACATACAGAGAAGGTTAGAGCATTAATCATGGCTCTCCCACACTTGCAAATAACAAGGCAGTCTTTAATACATTATCTTTTTTATAGAATTTTAATAGGTCCCTAACAAGAATATTACATACAGACAGATTTCTATCTTCAAGTTAACGATCTAACCGGACCTTTGAACAGTTCCCGAAGTAATATTAAAATTGTTGTTTGTTTTTTATTACTAGCTGACCTGGCAAACTCTGTACCGCCTCAAAGATATACACATATTAGACTTTTGACCCAAAATTTGTTAAAACTAAAATTATCTAAAACGGGCCAGCCGTTCTCGAGTTTTAGCGAGACTAACGAACAGAAATTCATTTTTATTTTTAAGTCTAGCTACTCTCGCGCGGTTTCACCTGCTGCTCGGCTCCATTTGATCGTAGCGTGATTTTTTATAGCCTATAGCACTCAGGAACATTGTAGCTATCTATCAGTGAAAGAATTTTGGAAATCCTACCACCGGTTCCAACGATTACCCCCTTCATATACGACGGACGAGTGCTATAGGCTATAAAACATGACGATACAATCAAACGGAGCCGAGCAGCGAGTAAAACCGCGCAGGAGTAGCTAGTACTTTCAAAGAAAAGTATCGTTTTTGACATTTGGATAAAAGTATTGAATTTGACTAGTTGGAAACTACCGTATTCTCTACTTTAACTCTTATGCACCAGTATCTGCAGTGGATTCAAACAAAGAAGTCACGGGAAAAAGTTTCTTAAATTATAATATTTGCCCCATTTTTTTTTAAATTGCCAAGTTATTACCGTGTTACTGTCAATCAAATATACAGTTTCAAGTGTCATCATCAAACCAGTGACGTACAATTTCATCGTGCATAACGTATGACAAGGGAATAAGATAATTAGGCAATTTTCAACGTCAGCCATCTTAAAAAATTTTGGGTCCGCATTCGAAAATTAAATTGTCTATAAAAAATTTAAGTGTGGGAGAGCCATGCTTCGGCAAAAATGGGTCGGCTCGACTGGATACCACGGCCTCACAGAAAACCGGCGTGAAACAACCACAGCGTTGTGTTTCGCCGTGTGAGTGAGGTTACCGGAGGCCCGATAATAAAATTAACAGTTGCCTATGAATGAATGGATGAAATGTATTTTTGAATTATTTTTTTAATATTGATGGCTTGTTTTATTTTGTATCAATTCGATATCATAGTTATTTCCTTTCTTGAAAATTAGCTAGCCTTTTTTATAGAATAGAAGGCAAACGAGCAGACGGATCACCTGATGGTAAGCGATCAGCGCCGCCCATGACTCCTCTAATAGTGCAGGTGGACACCTGCACCACTAGAGGAGTCACAGGCGAGTTGCCGGCCTTTTAAGAAGGAGTACGCATTACGCACGTTTGAGTTTAGTTTAGCAAAAATCTTGTCCATCGCATCCCAATGTAAATTTAGCCATAACTTATAAGGAATATTTTTGAATGTCTCAAGTTGATGTTTATAATGTTTAACAAAACTAGACATATTTTTCCTTGTATCACAATATAAAATGGGTATTTATAAAATTACTATAAAACATAAAGTAACATTAACGAACAACTTAAGTAATTAACTGAATTAATCTTAGCTATTCTTGAGTCTAAGATCTACACACAGGTCTAAACACTGTAAAGAATTTTAATATTTTAAAGTAAAAAAAAATAAAAACAATTCCTACACTAACACAACACAACGCGTCGACGCGGGAAAAAAGGTAAAATTGACACCGGTTTAAAAATAGAACGCGCCGCCATTGTTGCTTTTTTAAGCGACATTAATATTTTCTCCGGAGCCGAGTCTTTTTACTTACATTGTTTCTTTTAAAAAGCAACTTTAATGCAATGTCTTTTGCGCATCATGAACACGGGTGTTATTTGTTAGAGTCGTTGTTTATTACAAGCCTGGCAACTTTTTAGCTTTTTTTATTTTGTGATGGCAAGCTTTAAATTCGCTGGTATTTTATATTCTATCTATGTTTTAATCCTGACATTTTGCGAAACAAGTTTTTATGCACCTGTTCGCGTCATTTTGAGATTTGCATACTCAATTTATGTACAAACAATAGTGAATGGGCGTTTATTTTTATTTTTAAAATTACTAATAAAAATGCGAATGTGTGTTGAGTTTATTTTTGTTACTCAATTATGGCAGAATGTCTGAACAAATCTTGATGGACAGATTGAAGTCTAGTATGGCCTTTATAGGCTTGACTTTTTTTATTTGGGTATTTATTAATTACTAGCTACTCTCGCGCGTTTTCACCCGCTACTCAGCTCCATTTCATCTTTACGTGATGTTCTATAGTCTATAGCACTCAGGAACATTGTAGCTATCAGTAAGTGAAAGAATTTTGGCAATCTGACCGGCGGTTCCAAAGATTACCGCCTACATACAAACTTGCAAACCTACAAAACCTCTTTATAATAGACTACCTACTCTCGCGCGGTTTCACTCGCTCCATTTGATCGTAACGTGATGTTTTATAGCCTATAGCACTCAGGAATAATGTAGCTACCTATCAGTGACAGAATTTTGGTGATTTTTTCCTCATAAAAAAGCATACATAGGGATAAAGGGACAGAGAAAGCGACTTTGTTTTATACTATGTAGCAATGACCACAGACGGAAGTTCACATAGATAACAAGTTTAAAAACTATTTTCAATCCAAGTTTAGCTCAGTATGTCTAACAATAAAAAGGATGTAGTTAATCAGTATTAAATGTTGCCATTGAATAAAAAGCTATGAGAAACTTAGCTTTAATATATTTCTTTGTTGGCAACACTTGATTAAGTACTTAGTTGTCTGGACAATATTTTATATGCAAATGGTTTTTATAATAAGCATATAGTTTGTATAACATTTATTTACAATCCAAACTAATATTATAATTGCGAAAGTAACTCTGTCTGTCTGTGTTGTCTTCACGCCTAAAACACTGAACCGATTTTTGTGAAATTTGTTACAGACATAGTTTGGAAGTCGAGAAAGCTAAATTATGAAAATTGAGATGCTTAAAGATTAATGTAAGAACACTGTATTTTTTTATACTTCTTATTGTTTTGTGACTTTAGTTAAAAGAAGCTAACATTTTATGTGATACATTAATGACCGGTTTCCGAAAGCCCGATCAATGTTAAAATCAACTAACTAGGTGTCAAATCTCTCGTCAAGTCATTTGATTGGTTGTTGATAATTCAACCAACCAATCAGATGACTTGACAAGAGATTAAATTGATTTTAACATTGATCGGCCTTTCGGAAACCGGGTGTATGTGTCCTATTGCATGCCTATGTAGGTAAATTGTGCAAAGCTGTAAATTTATATTAAGATCATATTATATAACCACTATTAGTGCAATAAACTTTTATTTATTTATTTATTTATTTAAAGGACGTAGGATAATTTTTATACCAAAAATCTGCAGTATTTCACTATTCCACGCGAACGGAGTCGTGGGCAAATCTAGTAGGTTAATATACTTAACGTTGTGGTAGCGCGGAAGTTAAGGCGCTCGCCTCTGATGCATGAAGGTGCAGTTTCGAAACCCTGACAATACAGTAGGTACCAATATTCTTAAACTGGACTTTTATTTTCTAAATATAAGTTTGAAATCACCAATCCGCCTTGAGCAAGCGTGGAGATTAATGCTCAAACCTTCTCCGTGTGAGAAGAGGCCTTTGCTTAGTAGTGGGCACTTATAGGCTGATGATGTGTGATATATGTTTATACTAATATTATAAAGAGGTAAAATTTGTAAGTTTGTAAGTTTGTATGTAGGGGGTAATCTCTGGAACCGCTTGTCGGATTGCCAAAATTCTTTCACTGATAGATAGCTACAATGTTCCTAAGTGTAATAGGCTATAAAACATCAGGCTACGATCAAATGGAGCTGAGCAGCCGGTAAAACCACGCGAGAGTAGCTAGTTTATAATAAAATTGCCTATGTTTGTCAAATGAGCCTTTCATAATAACACTCGCGACAAGAGCAGGGATGGTTCCAAATGCACCCTCTGCCATGATACATAATACGTTTTGAAGAACACTTTATGCATTAGTCATTGTTTTAAAATTCTCAGGCAATTATTTGTAAAAGCAGGCTACCTAAGATACACATCGGGGTCATAGGCAGATCGTGTGAATCTGATACCAATCTATCAACGAAGCCTTATACTTTTTAGGGATGGGGTGATAAGATACTATTGTAGTTATCGATACTTGAAGAAGGCCAGAGTAATGACGTGAGCTGTCAAACTGTATGTCAGAATGTAATGAAAATTTTTGAGATATACTCGACATTTGGACAATGCCGAGTGCTGAGAGAAAACAATAGAGATGTCTCCTGGGTTAAAACAACAAGATTCTAATTAGTCCGTCAGTTAGATTATAGAAAAATATTCGATACGTATTTTTCTATTTTTTCATACGAATAATATTGACAAAGATACAGCAAATTCAAATTCAGGAGTAGAGGCTCGTGACGTCACTCTTTCGTAAAAAATTTACGAAATAATGACGTAGCGCGAACTTTCGCCGCTCTGAACTTTGTTATTTTAAGTTTTAGAAGCAAAAAAAAGCTACTATTTTCTGGCGTTCTAAAAGATGGACAAATTATTATTTTTTAGTCATCATCCCTATTATAAGTGGTGGAAGATTTAAAAAGATAAATAAACACTGAATACCAATTAACGATCATCATCATCTTCATCAGGAAGGACTTCTTCTGCTAAACAAGGCTTCTGATATCCACCACGTTGAACGACATATTAACACATGCATCCAATATCTTACCAAAAAACAATAAAAAATACTTAAAAATAAAAAAAAGCAAACAAAAAGGCTATCTTTCAGATTAATTACTAGAAACAACCGGAAAACGTACATCAATACTTAAATGAACACTACTAAAACTATACGCTATCGATATCCAGTTTATCGATAAAAGCCCCGCCCTACCACTCTATCCAGTAATGGCGGCCTGTCAAGATATAATTTTACTTTAACTTTTTGTTCTGATTGTATATTATAAACGTAGTTCTTTTGTTTTCGAAACGATTTTATGGGTGTGAATGGAATATGCTGTGGTGTGTTATTAAAAATTTAATTGACCATTATCATTGACGCGCTCAGTGCTTTACTTAGACATATTTAATGATTACTTAAACCATTCTTTAGTAACGATTTTATTTGAAATACAGTTGCTAAGGGATTGGTTAAGTTAGTGTTGTAGTAGTTAGGTGGCTGATTTCGAGTAATTTTAATAAAGTTTTTTATTTATTTATCACTTTTTATATTTCTTTTTTTTATAATGTTTTTATATTTCTTTTTCTTGTCCTCGGCATGCCTTTTTCCGAATAAACATCTTTCATTTCATTTCATCTTTCATTTCATTTCATCTTTCATTTTCATTTCTTTTCATTTAAAGAACTTCGTTTACTTTTATCTTTATTTCTAATGGGCAAGTGATTATGCGACCTACAATATAGGATGTCATGTTCGTGAACGTATCAAAGGATACGTTCACGAACATGACACGTACACCAGCATCGCCCAACTCAACCATATTATAGGGAATCGAGCGATCCAGTGCCCGTGCCACCGCCAATGTGAGCTTTAAGTGAGCATGACAACTCCAAGCTGACATAAGGACCGACATTCTGCTAGTCTAACTAATTGTAATAGGTTACAGGGCACTCACATTTACAAATTGATCAAATTTAACAATAAAAATGGCATGGTTACAAATAGTCGCGGCGACACATTTACTTGGAGGAGACCCAGTGCTTCGAGGAAACTTTGAGCACCACTTAGTCTTAGAAAACTTGACAATCTCATTTTTTTTTATGTAATAGGTCGGCAAACGAGCAGACGGATTACCTGATGGTAAGCAATCAGCGCCGCCCATGGACACCCGCAACGGAGTAGTTATGAGTGCGCAGCCGACCTTTTAGGGATTAGGCATTTGGAGATTGGTTGATGAGGGATTGGAAGAGGGGGGAAGGATTGGGCCTCCGGTAATCTCTCACACGACGCTGTGGTTGTTTCACGGCGGTTTTCTGTGAGGACGGGTTATCAGTCCGGTCGAGCCGACCCATTCGTGCCGAAGCATGGCTCTCCCACAGAGTCATAGAAAACTGACAATCTCATGTGACAAATCAAATTGCACTTCTGACATGTAATCTTAATGTGTTATCTTAATGTCACTTAATTGTGAGAAAGCTGTTTGTACGGGCACCCATCATTTTTAGATCAAATGATAATTCTGAGATGTAAATCCAATGTTCAGATAGAGAGACAAATAATGAGAAAATTCTACTACTCTATTGTTTGAAAAGTTTTTTTTTCTTTATGTGATAGGACGGTTAAAGTGTAAACGAATTACCTGATGGTAAGCAATCAGCGCCGCCCATGGCAACAAAAAAAGGAGTTACGAGTTCGTTGCTGGCCTTTTATGGATAAGGGTTTCGGATATTTAAGGATTAGAGTGAGGGACGGCACTAAGAGGAGAGGTATTCTGCGAGGTCGTGGCATCACTCCAGTCGATCCTTATATCCCTAACTAGCTACTCTCGCGCGGTTTCACCCGTTGCTCAGCTCCTTTTAATCGTAGCGTGATGTTATATAGCCTATAGCACTCAGGAACATTGTAGCTATGTATCAGTGAAAGAATTTTGGCAATACGACCAGCGGTTCCAAAGATTACCCCTTACATACAAACATACACTCTTTATAATATTAAGTACCCAAGAGGCGGCCAACGCAACTTTAGCGACTCCTTTGGTATAACGGGCCTGCTGGAAGAGATTTCTGAAGAAATAAGCTGTGCCTTAGTACCTGATTGTTGTATTATTTTTCTTGTCCAACTTACTGTGTGTACATAAATTATGTAATAAATAAATACAATTGGTATTACAAGTGTCTATGGGCGGTGCTGATTGAAAGAAAGAAAGAAAGAAAAATAATTTATGATGATGAATGAATATGATTGCTTACCATCAGGTAATCCATCTGCTCGTTTACCGACCTTATGACATAAAAAATCTAACAATTGTCCCGACCTGATAACCAAACCAAGTATAATTAATTGGCTCACCCATCAAACTAGCAACTCAATCGTAAAAACAGACAGAAGATCAAACTTTTTTTACATTTTTTTTTTCTTTTAAGTAACTATCGTGAGACATAGGCACTAAATAAATTATTATGTTTTCGGCTTACTCACGTAATAATTTGACGAGATACTCGACTAGTTTCAAGCCATGCTAGAGGTCCATATTTATGAGCAGCAATCCGCGACACGCGACGCGGCGACTGTCGCGCTAAAGATTTTTTAAATTTGTTAAAAAAGTTTGAATTTTTTGACTGCACGGTAGGCGCGATGGCTGAGCAACTGGCTACCGTGCAACGTACCGCAGGTTCCGATTCCTGCACGGAACAAGTCTTTATATGATCTGCAAATTACTGTTTTGTGAATTCGTATGTTTATAAACGCACCCACGACACAGGAGAAAATCTTAGTTTAGGGCAACGTTTTTTTAAGAAAGAAATTCTCACACGACCTTTTTTTATCGTTGGAAACTAAGGTCCTACTTTTAGATTGACCTAGCCTAGTGGCTAGTACTTTCCCAAGGCACTAGGTCATCAATCACACACTACGGACATGCGCAATCACTGGTGCTAGCCTCCGAGGTCCGTACTAGATAACTTGCCCCAGGTCATAGGGTCGACTAAGACCTAATACAAACTAGTAACTTTCTAAAACTGGCTTCGAAAGACTATATGGCTTGTAAATTTTAGTATTACTAAACAAAAAATAAGAAAAAAATTATAGAAAAATAAAACACTGAGCCATGCTTCGGCACGAATGGGTCGGCTCGACCGGAGTGATACCACGGCCTCACAGAATACCGACGTGAAACAACCACAGCGTTGTGTTTCGCCGTGTGAGTGAAGTTCCCGGAGGCCCAATCCTTCCCCGCCCCCAATCCCTCCTCAATCCCTAAATCTCCAAATCCCTAATCCCTAAAAGGTCGGCAACGCACTCGTAACTCCTCCGTTGCGGGTGTCCATGGGCGGTTCTGATTGCTTACCATCAGGTAATCCGTCTGCTCGTTTGCCGACCAATTACACAAAAAAAAAAAACTGAAAAATATTTCAAAACTAAATCGATTCAGGGCTGATTTTTCAATAGTCAGATAAATGTGAAGTACCAAGTAATAAAATTGTTGCTGTCACTGTCTTATACAAGCATTCTGACGCGACAGCGTCATAATTATTCTCCAGGTAACTTTTATGTAACCATTGAAAAATCAGCCTTAAGTCGTTACACTAGTCTACTGTTTAATGATAATTTTTAATTGGTTATTTCATATGTTAAACTAGAGATCAGCTTCACCCGGGTACAATGCTGTAATGCTGATACTAAATTTCTCCACTATTTAATGGATGTTATTATACATATAAACCTTCCTCTTAAATCATTCTATCTATTAAAAAAAACAGCACAAAAATCAGTTGCGTAATTTTAAAGATTTAAACAAACATAGGGAACATAGGGATATAGGGACAGATAATGCGACTTTGTTTTATACTATGTAGTGATCATTATTAACTTCAGCCTGCTGAGCGATGACCTCTTCTCACACGGAGAAGGTTTGAGCATTAACCACGACACGACACTTGCCTACTGGCGATGTCAATCTTAAACATAGAAATTATAAGGCCAAGTTTCCTCACGATGTTTTCCTTCACCGTATGTCAGTGGTGTCTAAATAATTATAGAAAGTAATAAGTACATATAACTCGGCACATATCACATTGGTACTTGTAAGTTTTCGAACAAAAAAGAAGGAGTTATTGACATATAAGCGAATTATAATCGCAAGTTCGTCCATCGCTCGCGTATATCTAGCCTAATGGTGAAAGATCAAAGTGGCCACGACTAGCCTTAGGGTCTCATTTACGAACATAAGACCTAGACTAACATGTTGGTACCTAGGAATTTAGTACACTAGCTTTTCGACTCCGCTCGCCGTATGGCTTTTTTTAAAAAAAGAGTAACGATGGAGTTTCTTGCTTCTTCTCCATTCGAAACTACAATTTGGAACGAGCAACTAGCTTCATTGACGAACAGACTGACAGACTACTATTCTATTTTGTCGTTTCAACAGTACCTATTTATGGTTTAGTTGGAATAAATGATTTTGATTTGATTTAATTTGATTTGAACAGTGACTTGTCATGTGCACTATGTCTGTGCCAAATTTCACAGAAATCGGTCCATTAATTTAGGCGTGAGAATAGGCAGATAGACAGACAGAGTTACTTTCGCATTTATAATATAAGTTTGCATAGTTTGGGTGAACCTGTTTACCTTTGGATTTTCAACTTAATATTTTTATTTTATGTCATCGACACGAATGGGTCGTTTCGACCGTAGTAATACCACGACCTCACAGAAAACCCGCGTGATACAACCACAGCGTTGTGTTTCGCCGTGTGAGTGAGGTTACCGGTTGCCAAAACCTTTTCCTCCCCCAATCCCTCAATATCCAAATCCCTAATCCCCATAAGGTCGGCAACGCACTCGTAACTCCTCTGTTGTTGGGTGTCCATGGGTGGCGCTAATTGCTTACCATCAGGTAATCCGTCGTTTGCCGACCAATTTTTTGTGGGATAGGTTGGCAAACCAGCAGTGAGTAGATTATTAGGGATTTAAGGATAGGAGATTTGCGGATTTAGGATGAGGGGGGATGGATTGGGCCTACAATTAA
Organism: Spodoptera exigua; assembly: GCA_902829305.4. Classification (NCBI taxonomy): domain Eukaryota; kingdom Metazoa; phylum Arthropoda; class Insecta; order Lepidoptera; family Noctuidae; genus Spodoptera; species Spodoptera exigua. Next base: position 1,871,937 of record LR824628.2, on the reverse strand, counting down.
CACAACGCTGTGGTTGTTTTACGCGGGTTTTCTGTGAGGTATCACTCCGGTAGAACTTGCCTATTCCTACCGAAACATGGCTCTTCCACACATTACTTCTCTCGAGAGAGGGAGTGTCAGACTCTTACCGACTAAAAATTACCCCCGTAGCTTCTGCTTCGGGTCGATTTCGCGATAGTTACATTACTTTTTTTGTGAGGGGAAAGTTATCAAATGACTTCTCCCGCCCAGGGCCGGGCGGGAGTGAGTGTCAGACTCTTACTGACTAAAAACCCCTGTCCCTTCTCCTGCTCTGGGCCGAGGTCGCGGTGCCTCATTGCGCTTACCCCGCAACCGACAGTTACATTACTGGGGTTGCAACCACAACCTCATCTGAATATCGAGGACGTCAGCCCTAGTAGGCTCCTTCAGTGATGCCCTAATGGCTCTTTAAGACGTGGAAAGTGAACAAATAAGTATATAGACTGTACTAAAGTAAGATTACATTATCGTAAACCATGATACAGGCTCTTAGCTACTTTTTGATGGAAGGTACTCCTACCAAAATGGGTGAGCTGTGCTCACATAAAGTATAATAATACGAATACGACCCTAGATACATGTGTCGTAAATGAGTTTGTATTTAGGGACACATTTAACACAATTTTTTTTATTAATTCTTTAACAATTTAAGTGTGGGAAAGCCACGTTTCGGCACTAATGTGTGGGCTCGACTGGAGTACCTAAAACCAGGGCGTCACAGAAAACCATCGTGAAGCAACGACAGCGCTGTGTTTCGCCGTGTGAGTGAGGTTACCAGAGACCCAGCCCTTCCCCTTAATCCCTAAAAAGTAGGCAACGCACTCTTAACTTCTGCCTTGTTGCGGGTGTCTATGGGCGGAGCTGATTGCTTACCATCAGGTAATCCGACTGTTCGTTTATCGACCTATTACATAAAAAAAAACAGAATAATACGACCCTGAAACATATATCGTAAATGGGTTTGTGTTCATTCATTCCTTAACTATTTATATTGTATTGAAATTGAATTACATAACACATACAACTAGATAGCAAAAAATATCACTGAATTAAATAAACTATAATTTAAAAATAATTGGTTAAGAAACTTTTCCAACATTGTTATCAAACAGTTTTAAATGTAACGTCAAACACAATAATGTAAGTGTGTGTTGTAATTGGGGTATACATAAGTGCTAAGGCAAATGCATTTTCTAACGAAGAAGCTTTGAGCATTAACCACCACGCTTGCTTAAAGCATAGGTGTCCTTCACCATGATTCGGTGTCGTCTAAATAGACTAAGTTATCCAAAAAGTGTAAGAGAATCACGCTTCGGCACTGATAGGCTAGCTCGACTGGAGTGACACGACGGCTACACAAAATACCGGCGTGAAACAACATCATCATCAGCCTATAAGCGCCCACTGCTGAGCAAAGGGACTCTTTTTGCAGGGAGATGGTTTGAGCTTTAATCACCATGCTTGCTCATGTGTCTAAATAATCATAGAAAGTACATATAACTCGGAAAAAGTCACATTGGTACTTACCACATCGGACATCCCGGCGTACGGCGAATATCCACCCCTACGTTGTTGAGACACCTGCATAGGCTCTTAATAAATTAGTGCGCCTTACCATCAACGATTGCATCACTGCTTAACATCAGGTGGGATCGCAGTCAAGCACTGGTTTATTGCAAGTAAAAAAAAATTAAAAAAAAAAAGACCAGGTTTCGAACCCTTACCCTCATGCACGAGAAGGGGCGCCTTAACCTCCTAGCCACCACGACACTAACGTAACCTCAAACAAAACTTGCAAAAATCCTAACACCTCCATCCGCAAAAGGCTGGAAATGCGACGGTCACTCGTATAGCTTTATGAGTGTCCACAGCGGCGCCGATAGCTTACCTTATGCATTGGTAACTCATCTAGCAAAAAGAATGTCCACAGCGGCGCCGATAGCTTACCATCAGGCGATCTGTCCGCTAAAAAAAATCTTACAACTAACCTTACCCAGTTACCACAGGTCTGCATATAGGTAAGCAGCCCACACCAAGTCCGGTTAGCTCTTACCTACATAAATAACAACTTAGTTCTAACTATAAACTTAAAGTACTGTAATTATAGGGTTGTGTGTTCACTTCGGTGTTAACATATCGATAGTTTTTGTTAGGTGTCGATAGTCGACATGGTTTTTTTGTTAGGGGATAAAATCATCAAATTACTTTTAATAAATAATCAAGTGCAAAGGAGATATAATGTCGTGGTGGCCCGGAGGTTAAGGAGCCCGCTTGTCATGTTGAGGATGTGGGTGTACCAATGTGACTTTTTCCGAGTTATATGTACTTTCTATGATTATTTAGACACCACTGACATACGGTGAAGGTAAACATCGTGAGGAAACCTGGATTTATGAGTTTGAAATCGCCAACCCGCATTGAGCAAGCGTGGTGATTAATGCTCTAACCTTCTCAGTATGAGAAGAGGCTTTTGCTCAGCAATGGACACTTATAGGCTGATGATGAAGGAATGAGAAGAGAAGGGAGGTAGGGGGTGTCAGATTCTTTATGACTAACCCCCCCCCCCCCTGTTCCTTCTCCTGCTCTAGGCCGAGGCCATGTGCCTCATTGCGTTTGCCCCGCAACCCGCGCTATACTTCAGCTTAAACAAAAGCTATAAAAGAATACTTAGAACGTTCAAAATTAAAACTAAACCCAAATATAGGTTTATAAATGATAGGCTATTAAAAAAATCTACACATTAGCTAAGCGTAACCCAAAGATAACTTATGTATCTATAGTTTTTATAGTAGTAGTTAAGTTGATTACGGACACTAAAAAACCACAACATAGCTTAGTATCAAACCAAAATAAACGCCGTTTTCGATGTCGCCTTCGATATCGATAAAAAACATATCGATATTATAACAACACTAGCGTTTACGACTCCCAGTTATTATCAGCACCTGTTTGAGACACCTGTTTACTGTTATTAAAACCATTTGTGACTTAGAAAATATTTGTAAATTAAGCAGTTTATTAAAATTATATTTTAGCATAGTTATTTATTGTAAACTTTAGTTTAGGAGAGCCATGCTTCGGCACGAATGGCTCGGCTCGACCGGAGTAATACCACGGCCTCGCAGAAAACCGGCGTGAAACAACCACAGCGTTGTGTTTCGCCGTGTGAGTGAGGTTACCGGAGGCCCAATCCTTCGCTCCCACACTGAATCCTCAACACACAATTTCACATACACATGACACACAGACCCGAAACAACAATTTGTGGATCACACAAAGTGTTGTTCTGTGCGAGAATCGAATCCGCGACACGTCACACGGCAGCCAGTTGCCCAGCCACCGCGCCAACCGTGCAGTCAGGCAGGCAATTATTAAGAATAGTTATGTCACTTCATTTCACAATAAAAGGAACTTCAAGATTGTTAAAACCGTAAAGTTTAATTACGTATAAACTGTGGACAGTTAAGGGGTTAAAACCTTAACTAAATTGCTATTTAAAGTATCTAAACTTTATATGTATAACAGTAAAATTTTAAACGCAACATTCCCGTAGTCATTTTGCAGGTAATACGCAATTTAATAGGCATTGTTATTGGTGCTATCTGTGTGTGTGTAATTGTTTTTGTTAAACCTCAAGTATTAATAACAGATTACAAAAACACTTCAAAGTCAAAGTCAAAGTCAAAATCATTTTTTCCAACTAAACTATAAGTAGGTACCTTTGAAACAACTTTATAATAATATCAGCACATTAACATCAGTCCATTCATTTACCTTCTTTTTTACGGATAAGGTCGGCAAACAAGCAGACGGATTACCTGATGGTAAGCAATCAGCGCCGCACATGGACACCCCCAACGCTAAAGGAGTTACGAGTGCGTTGTCGACGTTTAAGAGACCTTTTCAAACTTATAATTAGAAATTATAAGTCCAAGTTTCCTCACGATGTTTTCCTTCACCGTATGTCAGTGGTGTCTATTCTAAATAATCATAGAAAGTACATACAACTCGGAAAAAATCACATTGGTACCTACTTCATAATCATCATCATCATCAGCCTATAAGTGCCCACTGCTGAGCAAAGGCCTCTTCTCATACGGAGAAGCTTAGAGTATAAATCACCACGCTTGCTCAATGCGGGTTAGCGGTTTCAAACTTATAATAGAAATTGTCAGTCCAGGTTTCCTCACGATGTTTTCGTTAACCGTATGTCAGTGGTGTCTAAATAAGTATACATAGAAAGTACATATAACTCGGAAAAAGTCACATTGGCACCTTCTTACTAGGTTTCAAAGGTTCCTTCTTTCCGTTTCACCCTCCTGCATGGGTGCTAGAAGTAAGTCAACCAAGTTAGTCTTATTTTTTTGCACATTGGTATAAACAGTAAAGTTCTTATAACCCACATTTCTATACAACTTGATGTAGGTAAACACGTTTCACATAATTAGTTTTTATTACCTCGCTATTTGAGCTATAATAATTTATATTATTTATAGTGTACGCAGTAGATTCCATGTGCCACTTTTGACTTCATACTCATATGCATTTTTATGGACTACCATAAACGGAAAACGAGTTGTAGGGATGGGGTTGATTTTTATCGATATCGATAAATTTCACTTTTTTGATAAGCTACCTTATTAGTTACTAGCTAGTCTCGTTCGGTTTCACCCGCTGCTCGGATCCTACAGATCCTAGCGTGATGTTTTATAGCCTATAGCACTCAGGAACATTGTAGCTATCTGTTAGTGAAAGAATTTTGGCAATCCGTCCAGCGGTTCCAAAGATTACCCCCTACGTATACAAACTTACAAATTTTACCTCTTTATAATATTAGTATAGATATAGACAACGAGCATAATCATTGAACTACAGATTTAAAATGTGGGAGAGCCATGCTTCGGCAGGAATGTGTCGGCTCGACCGGAGTGATACCACGGCCTCACAGAAAACCGGTGTGAAACAACCACAACGTTGTGTTTCGCCGTGTGAGTGACGTTACCGGAGGCCCAATCCTTCCCCTACCCCAATCCCTTCCCAGTCCCAAAATCCCAATCCTTAAAACGCACTCGTAACTCCGTCTTTGTTGCGGGTGTCCATGGGCGACGCCGATTGCTTACCATCAGGTAAGGTCTGGGCGTCATGTGTATGTGACATTGTATGTTTGTAAACGCAACCACGACACAGGAGAATACCAAGAATTGGGCAACAAATTTGAATAAATATTAGTGTTACACTGTTCTCACATTATTGAACCAACTGTTTGTAAAAGGAATCTGTATGTGAAACTGATTTAAAAAGAGTAACCATAGAGTTTCTTGCTCGTTCTTCTCCATCGGAATCTACACTTTGAAACGAGCAAATAGCTTCACTAAGAGGACTGACCGACAGACTGACACTATATCTTCAAAATTTTGTTTGACGTTTAAAAGTGCCTGTAAAGATCTAATTGGAATAAATGATTATTGACTTTTTAAACGTTTTAAAAAATATATATATTAGTTAACTAGCACTAAGAAGTACCGAAAAAGCTGGCTTTTTTGAACTATATTTAATTCTCATTTGTAGACTTTTACTTAGCCTTACTTAACTTAACTTAACTTACATACCTCGTTGAATAAACTTAGCTTTAACGTTATCTACCACGTTAACGGTTACCGTTATTTCTCTGTTATAATATAATTTATTGATAAAAAAACACAATTAACTTTTTTACCGAACATGGGAAATGAACTCGAAGTATCGTGAGTAGTAAAGTAACGATTGGAGTATATTTTTATTTGCTATTTAATGAAAATAATATCAAACAATATAGAAAGCGGTTAACTAATAGTTTTTATTCAAAAGATATTAAAAAAATTATACGTACTGAATAAGGGTATGAGGTACGACAAGTATAAAATAGTAACATCATATCATCAGCCTATAAGTGGCCACTGCTGAGCAAAGGTCTCTTTTCACACAAAGAAGGTTTGAGCATTAATCACGACGCCTGATAAAGGCTTGCTTGGCAATTTCAAACTTATAATTAGAAATTATACGTCCAGGTTTCCTCACGATGTTTTCCTTAACCGTATGTCAGTGGTGTCTAAATAATCATAGAAAGTACATATAACTCGGAACAAGTCATATTGGTACTTGCCAGGTTTTGAACTCGCACCTTCATGCATGAGAGGCAGGCCTTACCCTCCAGGCCACCACGACTAGAATAGTTAAGGTCTGCCAATTTTGACGCTAATGCAATTCTTCCAATAACATTACCGCTAAATTTTGTAATTTCGAATGGATAAAAGAGAATTCAGGCAAGAACTACTGAATTGATTTGAATGGAATTTGTTACAGAGATAGTATAAGCCAAAATTATTTGTTTGGCTCTAGGCACCCGAAACAACGATACTTTACGTAAGAATTGGACTGCACAGTTGACGCAGTGGCTGGGCAACAAGCTACCATGCCACGTGTAACGGGTTGAACGTTGAACGTTGCGGGTCTGAGTGTGATGTGTATTTGAAATTGTATGTCTGTAAACGCACCCACGATTCAGGAGACAATCCTAGATTGAGGCAACATTTTTTTTTATAAAACACAAATATATTTAAGAATAGTACTACTTATATGTCAAGCAAAAAATAATTGTATGTCTGTAAACGCACCCACGATTCAGGAGACAATCCTAGATTGAGGCAACATTTTTTTTTATAACACACAAATATATTTAAGAAAAGTACTATATGTCAACCAAAAATTGGAAAAAAAACACATCTCCAACTTTTTATGGAGGAAACGCGAGCTTATCCGCTAGAAAAAGCACTAGCTTTTGCTAATAAAAAGTCATAAATTGTACAAGCATTATAAATATTACATTTTTTCAATATCGGTTACTGGGTATGTACCCATGGACCGTGTCTATAAATATCCGCTTAATTAAAACCAACAATGAAGTATACTGCAATTACCTACTGATAAATGTGGCGGTATGCAAGTATGTCTGTATCGCTATAATAAAAATAAGGTTATTTTATGAAAATTGCGGCCTTAAAAGGATTGCTAGGGATGCGACGAAAACAATTATGTTTATCGATAAAATTACTTAGAATATTATTTTTGGATAGTAATTCGGTATTTTTTATACTTTTGGTAACTATAGGTTGGAAACTAAGTAATAATTGTATTCTTTGATTTTAATCACACTGATTTATTTTTGAGGCCAATGCGTTTTAAGTATGGAATAATACGATCTTATTAATTATATTACTTTTTCATTGAACTCGTCACAACATCTATGTTCACTCCTACAATTATATTGCACAGCTTACTTAGAAAAATTAAATCACGCCATATTATCTTATACAAAAATATTTATAAAACACTACAGTATTGTAGTAACCAATCGAATTATCTCGATAAAAAATTACCGACACAAGTTACACCCCTAGCAATAAAGTGCCGTTACGCCTGAACCTTTTTTCAACGTCCATAAACAACCCTGTCGTGTTTACTAATATTTATAACTGGCAACACTATGCATATGGCAATGTTTCGCTGTTCACGCGTACACTAACGTTTACCCGCGATTTCATTTATGAATAAAATATGTGTTTTTGCTTTTCAGCAGTGTGATTCTGTAAGACTTCGTTCTAAACTTCGAATCTGAATCCGCTGTGAGTAGTATTACACTAGCGCTAGCGCTACACTTGAGAGTTGAACTAAATTGACCGCAACATTTTGATAGACAAAGTATGAGATGACGTTAAAAGTGGCATTCTATAATGTAATTTCCCCGTCACTTCGCTCACTTCACACTCGAACAAGATTCAAAATCAAACAAAAATAGAATGGACGCTCGCCTCAACCGCGAAGGTGTGCGGTATTTGCAAATGTCCTGTCTAACAGTCACAACTAACTTAAGTAGTTTATTTTTCAATAGTCACATAAATATTATCTGAAGAATAAAATTGTTGCTGTCACTGTCTAATACAAACATTCTGACGCGACAGCATCATAATTATTCCCCAGATAACTTTTATCTAACCATTGAAAAATCAGTCCTAAATGAAATAGCAAACGAATATATGTATCTCGGCCTTGAAAATAATCTGCCGGATTAGGATTAGTATTATTGCATTTTTTGTTCACTAAGCACACAATTACAGCACAGTATTTTTGTATTAGCTTTTTTTAAATAGCTCTTATAAACTTCCTTGTTACTTTTCTTCATACGAGTCTCAATTTTGGAACGAGTATGCGACTGACGAAAATTATATATTAACGTTTAAAAAATGCGAGGTACTTGTTTTTTTCTAGATCGAATATTTGAGAAGAAGCTTACTAAATATGTATAATACATAAATATAATATAGTACAAAAACATAACTGATGAAAATCAACAGGCATTTAAAAAACAACGTTCATCTGTACTTTTAACAACAAAAAAAATCCCTTTTATCGACTAAAAATTCTATCGACAAGACCACAGCGCATCACTATTTTTAATTAAAAATGAAAATACACTTGCTTGCACACATATGTGGGATAGGATACGTCTACTTACGGGACTAAAAAAAATAGGTTTCTCTAACCAGTTTGAATATGTTGACTGACCTGTTCTGACCTGATATGGACCTGATCACCTGTTCGCCTGACATAGATACCAGTCTGTGGTATACGTGGAATCCAGGGGTTCCGTATGAAACATATTGTGTGACCTAGAAACCGATGTGCTTTTGCAAAACTGTGCCATTCTGTAGGTCCTTTTTTATGTGATGGGTCGGTAAACGAGCACACGGATTACCTGATGGTAAGTAAGCTCTTGTTGCTTATTAGGGATTTAAGGATAGGGGATTTGAGGATTGAGGATAGTAGGGAAGGATTGGGCCTCCGGTAACTTCACTCACACGGCGAAACACAACGTTTAGTGTTGTTATACGCTGGTTTTCTGTAAGGCCGTGGTGTCACTCCGGTCGAGCCGATCCATTCACGCCGAAGCTTGGCTCTTCTACAACAGCGAGCTGCCGTTTCATCTGCTGCTCGGCTCCCATTATTTGGACCGTGATGTTTTATAGCCTTTCTCGATGAATGGACTATCCAATACAAATAGAATTGTTGAATTCGAACCAGTAGTTCCCGAGACTAGTGCGTTCAAACAGAAACACAAACAAATTTTAGCTTTATAATATCTATCAATATTTCAATACTAATATTATAAAGAGGTATTTGTAAGTTTGTATGTAAGGGGTAATCTTTGGAACCGCTGGTCGGATTGCCAAAATTCTTTCACTGATAGATAGCTACAACGTTCCTGAGTGCTTTAGGCTATAAAACATCACGGTACTATCAAATGGAGCCGAGTAATGGATGAAACCGCGTGTGAGTAGCTAGTAATATATGTGTGTAATAATGTGAAAATAAATAACTATATTAGTAAGTATATAGAATAATAGTGCAGCTTACATGTCAGTTAAGTAAGTCAGTGCGATAACCTAAAGCGTGTTGCATTCATGAGTATATTATGTGCACGCACTGCTGCATAGGAAAATGCATGCAATCAGGAGATATTAATATTCCATCCGAAGTCGCAAGTGCAATTAGGTACCGCGGCTCCGACCTGAATCAGGAGGGGGAACGGGGGGGTTTAGTCAGTAAGAGTCTAACACTCCCTTTCACCTAACCCAAGATGTAAAGTCCTTGGACGATCGCCCACTTTCAAAATATAAGACATTTTTTATAAGTTTCTATCACTATTTCTATCACTATTACTAGCCGTCCCCCGCGGCTCCGCCAGCGTGGATGACGATTTTACACTATTTAAAAAAAAACTCTACGTACAATTAGTAGACGAAGTCCAGAAAAGGACAAACCTTTTCTGGTCTTCCAGGGATAATTCAAGACCAAAATTAGCCAAATAGGTAAAGGCATTATTGAGTTATAATATTACAACGACATGTGGCATTGATTTTGATTATATACAGATTTGCCACCGTTGAAGTCCGGAGGATGATCCGCACGCTTCTCATGCATGAGAGTGAGAGTTCGAAACCTAGCATGTACTGCAACATATTGTCTAAAATGATTTAAACACCGCTGACAAGCGGCAAACAAAACATCGTAAGGAAAATCCTAGATCTGGAGAATTTATAAATATAAAATTACTGAAATCACCATTCCTATTTGAGCAAGCATGTTGATTAATCGCTTCTTCTCCGTGTGAGAACGGGCCTTTGCCCAGCAGTAGGCTGATATATCCCTGATATAGCTAATAAAACATTGGTCTTTCATTAACTTTAATAACTTGGTTAAATACAGCGTTGTTTTACGCTGGTTTCTGTATCACTGCAAATCACATCTACTACGTATAACACCGGACGAGCCGGCTTGTACCGAAGCACGTTTCTCCCACACTTAAATTCTTCCGAAAAGAATTTTAAAAGATTCTGTCTGAGTAAATTTATTATCTACTTTTCGCCGCGACTCCGTTCGCGTGGAATAATGGATTTTTGGTATAGAAACTATCCTATGTCCTTTCTTGAGTTCCATACTATGCCTGTACCGAATTTCACTGAAATCAGTTCAGTAGTTTAGGCGTAAAGAAAAGACAGACAGACATACAGTTACTTTCGCATTTATAATAAATTAGTTTGGATATAATTATAATATGCGAAAAAAACTGCCAAGGAGCGAAGCAAACCTCTAAAAACCAAGAAGAAATAAATCATAATAATAAGTATACCAGTAATAAAAATGGGTCGGTACTCGATAATGAAGTCGTCGCGTCGTGCGCTCGCGCATCACACGTCCCCCGCGGCTCTGCCAGCGTGGATGACGATTTTACACTATTTAAAAAAAAAAACTCTACGTACAATTAGTAGACGAAGTCCAGAAAAGGACAAACCTTTTCTACCTTTTCTGGACTTCCAGGGATAATCATCATCATCATCATCATCATCATCAGCCCTTTTCAGTCCACTGCTGGACATAGGCCTCAGGCAAGGTGGAGTGATGATTTGCGCAAGATCGCTGGCAGGAGCTGGATGCGAGTGGCCGAAGATCGATCCCAGTGGCGTGCAATAGGAGAGGCCTATGTCCAGGGATAATTCAAGACCAAAATTAGCCAAATAGGTAAAGGCATTATTGAGTTATAATATTACAACGAAATGTGGCATTGATTTTTATTATATACAGATTTGCCACCGTTGAAGTCCGGAGGATGATCCGCACGCTTCTCATGCATGAGAGTGAGAGTTCGAAACCTAGCATGTACTGCAACATATTGTCTAAAATGATTTAAACACCGCTGACAAGCGGCAAACAAAACATCGTAAGGAAAATCCTAGATCTGGAGAATTTATAAATATAAAATTACTGAAATCACCATTCCTATTTGAGCAAGCATGTTGATTAATCGCTTCTTCTCCGTGTGAGAACGGGCCTTTGCCCAGCAGTAGGCTGATATATCCCTGATATAGCTAATAAAACATTGGTCTTTCATTAACTTTAATAACTTGGTTAAATACAGCGTTGTTTTACGCTGGTTTCTGTATCACTGCAAATCACATCTACTACGTATAACACCGGACGAGCCGGCTTGTACCGAAGCACGTTTCTCCCACACTTAAATTCTTCCGAAAAGAATTTTAAAAGATTCTGTCTGAGTAAATTTATTATCTACTTTTCGCCGCGACTCCGTTCGCGTGGAATAATGGATTTTTGGTATAGAAACTATCCTATGTCCTTTCTTGAGTTCCATACTATGCCTGTACCGAATTTCACTGAAATCAGTTCAGTAGTTTAGGCGTAAAGAAAAGACAGACAGACATACAGTTACTTTCGCATTTATAATAAATTAGTTTGGATATAATTATAATATGCGAAAAAAACTGCCAAGGAGCGAAGCAAACCTCTAAAAACCAAGAAGAAATAAATCATAATAATAAGTATACCAGTAATAAAAATGGGTCGGTACTCGATAATGAAGTCGTCGCGTCGTGCGCTCGCGCATCACATCCGGCGGTATAATAAAGCGCCATCTATCGTGAGCTGAATAACTTATTAAACGTCTGGATGTGACGTCATGGCGCTTTGATGTGACCGATGGGTTTTTATTTAAACTGATTGATTGAATGGTAGTTGTTAAGATTTTCGCTTCTTATGAATGAAAACAAGTTTGGAGCCTGGCGAGTACTATTGTCGTGGTGGCCCGGAGGTTAAGCAGCCCGCTTTGCATGCCTGAGGGTGTGGATTCGAAACCTGGCAAGTACCAATGTGACTTTTTCCGAGTTATATGTACTTTCTATGATTATTTAGACACCACTGACATACAACAAAGTGGATTATAATTTCTAATTATAAGTTTGAAATTGCCAATCCGCCTTGAGCAAGCGTGGTGATTAATGCTCTAACCTTCTCCGTATGAGAAGAGGCCTTTGCTCAGCATTGGGGCACTTATAGGCTGATGATGATGATGAGTACTAATGTAATTTTTTCTGTATCACAATATGCTCTTTCTAAGTTAATTTAGATACCACTGACGAACGGTGAAGGATGACCTGGACCTGAAACCTGGACTTATAACAATCGCTACATAGTATATAACAAAGTCATTTTCTCTGTCCCTATATCCCTATTTTTTTGAAAAACGTTGCCCTAGGGTTTTCTCCTGTGTCGTGAGTCGTGGGTGCGTTTACAAACATACAAATTCACATACACAACACACCCAGACCCGAAACAACACTTTGTGGATCAAAGTGTTGTTCCGTGCGGGAATCGAACCCGCGACACGTTGCACAGCAGCCAGTCGCCCAGCCGTGCAGTCAAATATATGCTTAAATATTTGAAATTACTCTACGGTTTTTGACACGGTTTTTTCAATAGATATAATGATTGAAGAGGAAGGTTTATATGTATACTAACATCCATTCAATAGTGGAGAAATTAAGTATGACCCGTAAAACCGTGCGAAGCCGGGGCGGGTTGCTAGTACCTAAACAAGCAGGCGAATTACCTGATGGTAAGCAATCAGCGCCGCTCATGGACAACCGCAACACCAAAAGAGTAACGAGTGCGTTGCCGGCCTTTTAGGGATAAAGGTTTCGGATATTTAAGGATTAGAAAGGGATGGGGGAGGGGCCTCCGGTTACCTCAATCAAACGGCGAAATACAACGATGTGGCTGATTCACGGCGGTTATCTGTGAGACCGTGGTATCACTCCGGTCGAGCCGAAGCTTGGCTCTCCCACACTTAAACTTGAAAAAATACTTCCATTTAATTATCAATAACTCTTCAATTTAATCTTAGCAATAACTTTATTGGTCCAGTAAAGAAACACAGCTCCTGAACTTACGTCTAGGGTTCACTTACCAAGTTAGGATTTTCTGTTTTGGAAACTTTTCAATGGGGACTTGTATGGTTAGGATTGTGCCCAAAATGGCTATAGACTTTGCCTCCTATTACATGGGGTTTTGAAATAAGTAAGCTTTCTATATTATAAAAGTTTGTCCGTCTGTCTGTACGTGCTTGTGTCCAAAACAATTTTTTCATTCAAATACCTACATTGTGTTTTTCGTATGTGATAGGTCGGCAAACGAGCAGACGGATTACCTGATGGTAAGCAATCAGCGCCGCCCATGGACATCCATAACAACAGGAGATTTAGGTATTAGGATATATGTCGTGGTGGCCCGGAGGTTAAGGAGCCCGCTTCTGACAAGTACCAATGTGACTTTTTCCGAGTTATATGTACTTTCTATGATTATTTAGTTAGACACTACTGACATACGGTGAAAGAAAACATCGTGAGGAAACCTGGACTTATAATTTCTAATTATAAGTTTGAAATCGCCAAACCGCATTGAGCAAGCGTGGTGATTAATGCTCTAACCTTCTCCGTATGAGAAGAAGCCTTTGCTCAGCAGTGGGCTTTTATAATTTTGATCAGGTAATCAGACTGATCGTTTGCCGCCCTATCACACGAAAAAACGAAGCTTATTATTATTATTATAATATAAAAGTAACTACAGTTAATTTATTCGTCCGCATATGGCGGGCGTGCGCCTGCGCAGATTTACTGGTCATGGCTCTCTCTCACATATACTCGTATAAGGACGCACCTTATCTCAGCGGCAGACGGGTTAAACGTTAACCGTGTGTGGTACGAGACATGGGCGGTAGAGGGTTGATCATCAAGAAATTCGTAAAGGAGGAAATATATTAGCGTGTCGTGTTGTATATTATAACTAGCCTTTGCCCGCTACTTTGTTAGCGTGGAATAGTGACTTCCTGCAGATTTTTGGTTTAAAAACTATACTATCCTTTCTCGAGTTCCAAACTATGTCTGTACCTATTTTCACACTAATATGGTCAGTAGTTTAGGCGTAAAAAAAAGATAGACAAACAGACAGACTTAGTTTGTATAATTGGAGTGATCCAGAAAACCGGCGTGAAACAAACACAGCGTTGGTATCAGGTAATCCAACTGCTAAAAATGATACCACGGCTTTACAGATAATCGTGAAACAACGCTTGCGATGTTGTGTTTCGCAGTGTAACTTAAAAGAGGTCCAATCTTATCCGCCTAAATCGTCAAATCTTCGGATCTCCAAAAAGCGAAAACGCATTTGTAACTCCTTCGGTGTTGGGACCATGACGGCGCTGATTGCTTACCATCAAGCGATCCATCAGCTCATTTGCCATAATACCTCGAGAGATGATCTCCGGCCACCGTAAGCGCGGGTCTGCGGACGGCGAGTAAGGGTAGCTCGCCGCCCGACCAGAACCAGACCCAAGCGTACGGCGCGTAGCGTTCCGCGCGCGCCTCAAAGAGCCAATAGACCACCACAGACGGGGCCCCATAGGGCTGATGTTCAGCCGGGGTTGCGAGGTAAGCGCAATGAGGCACCGCGACCTCGGCCCAGAGCAGGAGAAGGAACAGGCGGGTTTTTAGTCAGCAAGACTCTGACACTCCCTCCCGCCCGGCTCTGGGCGGGAGAAGTCATTTGATGACTTACCCCTAACAAAAAAAAAATTTGCCATAATACCTCATAATAACTGGGTAGAAGATAATTAAATATCCGTAACACAAATCGCTACCTCTTTAACTTTGGACCACACAACAAGGAAACAATAAGAGTGACCAACCGCAACCGGGAATAGAACCTGTATACCTGGTGATAACAGGTCCATTGCTACTATGGAAGCTAGTTACCGCCATCATCATCAGCCCATATGTGCCCACTGCTGAGCAAAGGCCTCTTCTCACATGGAGAAATTTTGAGCATCAATCACCACGCTTGCTCAAGGCGGATTGGCCATTTCAAACTTGTAATTAGAAATTTATAAGTCCAGGTTTCCTCACGATGTTTTCCTTCACCGTATGCCATTGATGTCTAAATAATCATAGAAAGTATATGTCGGCGCACTGGCCATCAGCACAAGTTAAACCTCTTTGTTATACGTCGATGTCAAACTTCACTGTCAAAATGTCATAATTATTTCAAGTCCATAGCGAACACCGAGCTCTGGTGAGGCGGCCTTCTTGTAAAACAGGACAATTAGTGTTGGACCTTCGTAGAATACGCACGCGGCCACGTGTTCGGTGGACGTTAAGTTCAAATCCAAGCTAATCGTAATTATCCTTAATTAAATTGTAATAGTTGTGATTGTAATATCTAGAGTTGTAAGAAGAGCGATTATAACACCAGTTATTTTATCGAAATACTGTCTTCCTACCCGATAATACGCTCCTAATCGAACATGTCAAATCATTCTAATCATAATCGAAAGACTTCATATATATATGTATAACTCGGAAAAAGTCTCATTGTTACAAAGATGATAAATATAAGCTCATAACAAAGAGGTTACAAGCAAAAAAAAATGTTTTTATTTTACATGCATAGAGGTCTAATACTTGGACACAATTAAATGGCTACTAGTACCGTAGGCTTAAATCTAGGCGACAAAATATTAATTACTTGTCAGGCTTTGAACCCACAATCTCGTGTATGAGAAGCGGGGCCTTAGTCTGAAAAGGAACAGAGACTTACAATAAGAGTCTGACACTCCCTCGCCTCGCCCTCGAGAGAAGGCAATTTATGGTTTTCCCCGGCCAAAAAAGGGCATTAAGGATAGGGGTTTGAGGATCGAAGATAGGGGAAGGATTGGCCCTCCGGTAACCTCGCTCACATGGCGAAAGAGACTGTAAATATTGCTTCACGCTGATTTTCTCACTATCACTCCGGTCGAGCCGACCCATTCGTGCCGAAGCATAGCTTATTATACGTTAAAAACAGAAACAAAAATTCGAACCTTTTTTTATAAGACCGTTAAAAACATAATCAAAAACAGTGTTTGTTCTTTAAACATTCCATTAAAAAGAATGAAGGTAAACACCATAGAAAATCCCTTTTCCATAGTATTTTTATGATCCATGTTGTTAAGGATCGAATTGCCATGCAGATACCCTGATAAAATGTATAATTTTTATCTGAAACATTTTAATTTCTCCATCGTTTTCTGTATGTGGTAGGCTGCTTCTCGCACACTGTATTTTTTTCCTTTTTTTTAATATATTTGTTATGTGATGTGTTCGCCAATTAAACATATGTTTAATTGAGTTGTCATATATAAGTAGAGCATGTAAACATTATATACATATATATGTTTATTTCCACTTGTCGTGATGGCCCGGACGTTAAGGAGCCCACTTCTCATGCATGAGGGTGTGGGTTCGAAACGTGGCAAGTACCAATGTGACTTTTTCAGAGTTATATGTACTTTCTACTAATTTAGACACCACTGGCATACGGTGAAGGAAAACATCCTGAGTTAACCTGGACTTATAATTTCTAATTATAAGTTTGAAATCGCCAACCCGCATTGAGCAAGCGTGGTGCTCAGTGCTCAGCAGTGGGCATTTATAGGCTGATGATGATGATGATGATGATGTTTATTTCTGGTATATATATTTATTTATTTCATATATGGTACTAGCCTTTGCCCGCGACTTTGTTCGCGTTGAATAGTGATTTTCTGCAGATTTTTGGTTTAAAAACTATCCTTTGTCCTTTCTCGAGTGCCAAACTATGTCTACCAAATTTCATAAAAAATCGGTTTAGTAGTTTAGGAATGAAGAAAAGACAGACAGAGAGAGTAACTTTCTCATTTACAATATTAGTTTGGATTTATGTAAGTAAGTGTATAAAATATTTATTATTATGAATCAATATTTCGATTTTGCTTGCTTCTTGCACCTAATATTAGCTCTACATTATCCAAAGGTTCGACTGGCAGAGAATGCCTGTGGCATTAACTCCACCTTGTACACAAATGTATATGCTTAAATTAAAATAAATCATACAAAATTAAAGTTTATCTATAGTCATATCTATGAATGAATATATGTTTTTTTTTAATAATTTGTTGCACTAAATAGTCGAAATAATTTATTAATGACCTAGGGAACTATCCAGTTCATTACATAGTTTATTCAGTGCGAAGGATAAAATATTACGTAAAAATGCATGATAATAATATTGTGGGGAATTAGTTATGTACGTCGATTACGTTAGGTGAAAACCTGTGAAAACCTGTAAAAATTTATTTTACATATAGTTTTTAGACAACTTTTATATAAAAAGATATTCCAAGATAATATTGAGTTCAATAATGACCTAATAATAGATAGACTATAGTCGAATCCGCGACTAATAAACTAAGAAAGAAGCTTCCAAGTAAGGAAGCAAATCTGATTTTGCAATAAAACATTTAATACTAAAACTCGCGTTTAATTTTCTAACTAAACACTATTGGGACCATAAATTTCAAGTGTCTCAGGACTCTAAACAAATTGAAAATTACATTACCTACGGCTGATTTTTCAATGGTTAGATAAAAGTTACTTGGGGAATAATTATGATGCTGTCTCGTCAAAATGTTTGTACAAGACAGTGACAGCAATACCTTTTATAGCTCCATCCCTCTTTCTCGCCCGGAAGATTCACACTTTAACACGTGCCTCAGAAACACAAGATTTGCAATGAATCGTTTGGCTAGCCAGTCTTCTTTATTTTATTCTTTAGATTAGCTATGGTTACCATGGCAACGACTTTGTTAGGATAGCCATTACGAAAACAAATCTTCAGCCAATCGGTGCGTTTTGGTACAAACGCGTCGGCTCGACTGGTGTGATACCATCGCCTCAAAAAAACAACGACGTAAAACAACGTTTTTGGAGATTTTCACTGAGTTTTGAGTTTTAGAGACTGGTTTAGTATACAAGACACAAAATATATACATGTCAACGAGGCATGGAACGCAGTATGCTCAGTATAAGAAAAATACAAAAAATGAGACATACTAAAATCAGACAAATATCGCACAACGCAAAAGCTACGCACTTTTTTTAAAAACATTTAAAAAATACGTCTATCGATCAGGCACTAAACACTAATAGGAAAAAGTCACATTATTAGTTTATGCACTTTAAAGTACGGATTCGGGACGTGGACATTAGAGACTGTCCCTCTAATTGCTCGAAATAAGGGTGTCACCACACGGATCGGTTCGTCGCACGTTCCGGCCGGCAGCGTTCGCGTGTGAACCGACTTTATATTATCTAAATAATGTATAGGTACGTCTACATTTAGAAGCCCTTGGTCTGTGCAATGTTATTAACTTCACGGTAAGTGGGCAAGCAGAAGACTCGGTGATTTATATTAGAAGTTTCTAGTCTAGTGTTTTATACAAAAAAAGATAATAGTCCATTCAAAATGCATTAAAAACTGCATCGATTCCCAAAAAACCAGATCCATATTGGTACACCGAAAATACTTGAAAACCGGTCCGAGTATATAATGTAGTTCGACCGGTTTTGACCGGGGAACTGGTAAAGTTATGTCATGCACATTGCACATACATAAGCTCGCAATCGCCCGCGGATCCGCTCGTGTACACTTTTTTTTATGTAATAAGTCTGCAAACGAGCAGACGGATTACCTGATGGTAAGCAATCAGCGCCGCCTATGGACACCCGCAACGGAGGAGTTACGAGTGCGTTGCCGACCTTTTAGGGATTAGGGATTTGGAGATTTAGGGGTTGGGGAAGGGTCCGGGAAGGGGAAGGATTGGGCCTCCGGCAACCTCACTCACACAGCGAAACACAACGCTGTGGTTGTTTCACGCATTCGTGCCGAAGCATAGCTCTCCCACACTATTTCAAGATTTTTTTTAAATTTTTTCTACATACGAACCTTCTAGGGACTTCAATTCAAATAGACTTCTAATTCAAGACCAAAATTAGCCAAATCTGTAAAGGCATTGTTGAGTTATAACATTACAACGAAAAGTGGCATTGATTTTTATATATAGACTAGCGGCCCACCCCCGCTTCGCACCGGTCCAACTATCTCGCTAACAATGAAAGGGTCTCTATTCCCCAATTTTCCCCTCTACTTTCCTAATATTTTCTTTCATAAGAACGTTCTCCTGACAAAACAAAAGAATTTGGCAAAATTGGTCCAGCCGTTTTTGAGTTATGTGCTTACTAACACATTTTGCGATTCATTTTTATATTATAAGATGTGTTGAGGTGACCTGTGTTTGTATAATAATTTAATTTGAAAAGGTCATGATCGAAAATCATTTTAGAAATGAACAAAGAACCAGGTCTTATTATTATCATCATTAGATCATTACCACCATCATTTTTTTATGTGATAGATAGGCAAACGGGCCTACGGATTACCTGATGGTAAGCAATCATCGTCGCCCATGGATGGACCCGCAACAGCAAAGTTACCTACGAGTATGTTGCCAACGTTTTGGGGATAACGGATTTGGAAATGTTGTGATTGGGGAAGGGATTGGGCCTCCGGTAACCTCACTCATACGGCGAAACAAAACGCTGTGGTTGTTTCACGCCGGTTTCCTGTGAAGCCGAGGTATTAGTCCGGTCGAACCGATTCATTAGTGCCGAAGCATGGCTCTCCCACATTTTACACAATTATTCTTATAAAATGTTATAAAATATTTTTCTCTGTTCTAGGATCCGAACCGAAGGTGGAATGCTCGCCAGAGGTGATGAAAGTCACTGTTCCTATGGATGGAGACAGAAAAGTCACGTACTTGGAGCAATTGAAGGGTAAGTCTTGGGTCCTCTCATCATGAGGTATGGTTGTTCTAAGTTTCAAACTACATCTTGACTCCATTGTTGTTTAGGTGTCTTACTTAAGTGGTTTAGAAATAAAGAAAGAAAGACAGAAAGAAAGAAAGAAAGAAAGAAAGAAAGAAAGAAAGACAGAAAGAAAGAAAGAAAACACGTTTTCATACAAAACGAATAACCCCGCTAATTCCCCGTTCCCGTGGCAATTTCGGGAATGCCTTTCTTAGTGCATCTTCACGATACCCAAGCTAAGTCTCTTTCAAATTTGAAGTGTTACATTTAGCCGTTTAAACTTTACGTTGATATGTTAGTCAGTCTAAAGTATATTTAATAAATTAACTAAAAATCGCGGGTTACTCGCGTTTGTTTTTGAGAAAAGCTCTACTAGTTTCGAACCACAGAGGGGTTCTTCCTCATGAGCAGCGTGCGCGGACGCGGCGACGACGTCGCGCAGCCTACAACGTAACAAACGTGAGTAACCCGTGATTTTTAGTTAATTTAGTGTGTCTCACGATAGTTATTATATTTAATAAGTTATAAGTTTTATACCCAAAATGTTATACACGAAAGTAATTAAAAGTAAAAGACTGAACCTTTTCTTTAGTTCTCATACAACAAATAAAGTGTATCAGTGAAAGTTTTCAAACATTCGCATAATAATTTTACATTTAAGAAACAACAGACAGACGCTATTGTTACAAACAAAACAACAATGAAAACAATAAAAGTGTGGGAGAGCCATGCTTCGGCACGAATGGGTCGGCTCGACCGGAGTGATACCACGGCCACACAGAAAACCGGCGTGACACAACCACAGCGTTGTTTGGCCGTATGAGTGAGATTACCTTTGACTGTACGGTTGGTGCGGTCACTGGGCAACTGGCTGCCGCGCAAGACGTCGCGGGTTCGATTTACTAATAGTTGTTTTGAAAACGCACTCAGGACACAGGAGAAATACTAAGGTGTATTTTAGAATCGTACATTTAAAAAAAATTGTATAAGTCCCGGAGGTCTTTTTCTCCTCCCAGTCCCAGGCTGAACGTCAGGCCTATTTTGCCCCATATGTCGTGACACCGAGGTCATTGGATTATAAAGATTACTTTTTAACCAGTTTGAATGTACGGAAAACTGAATAAAAGACTATTTGACTTTGACTGCACAGTTGGTGCGGTGGCTGAGCAAGTGGCTGCCATGCAACGTGTCGCAGGTAGTGTTGCCCAAATGCAAGAACAAGACGAGACTTAGCCAGTCTTGGTCTTGGTCTTGCGCCAATACACTTGGTCTTGGTCTTGGTCTTGGTCTTGCGCTGCCAGTCTTGGTCTTGGTCTTGATCTTGCAAGTCTTGCAGATACCTATTAGTCTATTACTATTTATTAAAGTTTACTTTAAATCTTAGAAAAACATATTAGAATTGGAACATTTTGAGCTTGAATTAACATAGTCATAGTAAATCAAGCAGATTAATAAATAACTGAAGATTTTATAAGAAATTCGAAAAATCAACTGACTTATATGTCGTTTTCCATGGAAGTAACTGTTTCTCAATAACATTTATGATTTATAAGCTTACATTTGCTAAAATGTAAAAAAACAAATTAATTACAATAACTTGACTGTATTATAAGAACAAAACTTATCTGTCTAGAAAGAGATTGAACCCTCAACTTATAAGAAATTTAATAAAAGAGTTCTACGATTTATCATTTATTTGAATAAAAAATAAAATACAACACAAATCAACAGCTTGATCATTAGTTTATGATACTTTATATCAATTTTTTTGACCAAGAATTAATACAAAGTAACAATCTGGCTTTTTTTTTGTGAGGGGAAAATCATCAAATGACTTCTCCCGCCCAGGGCCGGGCAGGAGGGAGTGTCAGACTCTTACTGACTAAAAACCCCCCTGTTCCTTCTCCTGCTCTGTGCCGAGGTCGCGGTACCTCATCGCAAAGTAACCATCTGGCTGACTCTTATTCTTTGGAACACCTGTAGGATCTCTTAAAATTCGAAATTATTTTGCATGAGTATACCTACGCCCTATGGCGGCAATTAAATAGTGCTTGTCAAATGTTATGATTTCGGCGTGTCGGCAACGATTGTTTTAGATTTCAAAAGAAGCGCGTGTATCATAACCATGTACTTCCGAAAAGCGGCAAATTTCTTTGAGAAGTAAGTACAAAACCTTTTAATGCCGCATTATCAAAGTACCGATGGTTAAAACATAACTATGCATGCACTCAGTTTGATTTTAATAGATATTTTTTATTCGCTATGTTTATGGTATTAGTCGTAATGCGCATAGGTCCAGTTTTTCATATTCTTTGATACAGTTTTTTGCGTCTCATAGAATTCCTAAGCGTACCTACCTATACACCGAACTGTTACACCTGAGTGAAATAGCGCTAAGTCCTAGCTGCAAGACGCAAGAGTCTTGCAGGCCATGTCTTGTTCTTGCTCAAGTCTTGCACGGTCAGTCTTGGTCTTGGTCTTGCTAAAAATACGCGGTCTTGTTCTTGGTCTTGGTCTTGCAAAAACGCACGAACAAGACCAAGACTGCAAGACCAAGACTGAATTTGGGCAACACTAGTCGCAGGTTCAATTCCCGCACGGAACAGCTCTTTGTGTGATCCACAAATTGTTGTTCCGGGTCTAGGTGTAATGTGTATGTGAAATTTTATGTTTGTAACCGCATCCACGACACAGGAGAAAATCCTAGTGTGGAGCGACGTTTAAAAAAAAGAGAAAAAATTGGAGCGAACCTACGGGTCGTGTTTAGTCTAAAAATAAGGGCTTAGGAGTAAGAATGTATTGACAACTCAATAGAGAAGTAAAGACAGTTGATATTTCAACATATTATATATTCAACATAGGCAGAATTCAAACTGACTGTGTCGTTGGCCGAGTAGTCACTAGTGTGAATGAGCAAGGTTAAGGTTTAAGTGTGGGAGAGCCATGCTTCGGCACGAATGGGTCGGCTCGACCGGAGTGATACCACGTCCTCACAGAAGACCGGCGTGGAACAACCACAGCGTTGTGTTTCGCCGTGTGAGTGAGGTTACCGGAGGCCCAATCCTTCCCCGCCCCCAATCCCTCCCCAGTTCCTAAATCTCCAAATCCCTAATCCCTAAAAGGTCGGCAACGCACTCGTAACTCCTTCGTTACGGGTGTCCATGGGCGGCGCTGATTGCTTACCATCAGGTAATCCGTCCGTCGTTTGATACATCAACATCTTTAAAATAGTATGGTGTGCAAATAAAGTATATATAGTATATTATATATAGTATTACTATAAAAGTCTCTAAAACTTTTTTCTCAACTCAATAATCGAAATCTGGAAATACCTTTTTTTATGTAATAGGTCGGCAAACGACGGACGGATTACCTGATGGTAAGCAATCGGCGCCGCCCATGGACACCCGCAACACCAAAGGAGTTACGAGTGCGTTGCCGGCCTTTTGGGGATAGGGGTTGCGAATATAAGGATTAGGAAGGGATAGGTGAAGGGAAGGGATTGGGCCTCCGGTAACCTCACTCACACGGCGAAACACAACACTGTGGGTTGTTTCACGCCGGTTTTCTGTGAGGCCGTGGTATCTCTCCGGTCGAGCCGACCCATTCGTGCCGAAGCTTGGCTCTCCCACACTTAAAATGATTACGCGTGTATTAACGCGAAAATAGTTTCGGCCTGGTTGCACAGGTCGTGGTCACAAGCAGACTGAAGACGCGATGTCACAGTTCCCTGCATTCGGGCGATGAATCTTCATCTACCCCCTTAATTTGCACTTTTTACCATATTAGGCCGTCTACACACTACGCTGACTTTAACCTGTATCATAGAGATTATAAATTTCTCCAGAATAAATAAATCACGTCATAATGTAAACATACTGACTTTCTTATAAATAACTTATTAATTTCGTAATAAATTATTCAATACCATTCGTCCCGATGGACTGTGCCATGAGATATTCCAATGAAGTGTTCCGTAATAATTACTTGAGTCCGAAGACATCACGAATCCTACGCTATATGATTATTAATTAATTAATAGACACAATTTTCTTTTAAATAAGTAGTTGACTGTTATTTTAATATACTGGCCTCCATTTATTGCTGGCTTTATATTTAATACTAACTTTTGCCTGCGACTCAGTTCGCGTGGAATTGTTACTTCCTGCAGATTTTTTGTTTAAAAACTATCCTATTTCCTTTCTCGAGTTCCAAACTATGTCTGTACCAGATTTAAGTAATTAGGTTCTTAACTTAACACTAAATATGAATTTACTAAACAATCATATTATTTTTTTTAATTAGCCAACACCACTGCAACTTTTTTGATTTCAATTAAAAATCTTTACAGAGTACAAGCCCTGTCTTCCGGAGATGAACGGGAACACTGCCATGTTCGTGCTGGACCTCCAGGACCACCACAAGTGTGCAGTCACCAGAATACTGCAGACGGGCACGGTGAGACAATATTGAAGCTGTTATTTCTGATGTTATGCAAAAGTTGGCCAGACCAGGGGTTGTTGACAAGCGTACGGCGCGTAGTATTCTGCGCGCGCCTCAAAGTGTCAATAGACCACCACAGACGGGGCCCTATAGGGCTGATGTTCAGCCGGGGTTGCGGGGTAAGCGAAATGAGGCACCGCGACCTCAGCCCAGAGCAGGAGTAGAAACGGGGGTTTGTAGTCAGTAAGAGTCTGACACTCCTTTTCGCCATACCCTGGGCGAGAATTTTTTTCCTCAAAAAAAGCTTTTCTTTGCTTTGCCCCACACTAGGATTTTTTCCTGTGTCGTGGGTGCGGTTACAAACATACAATTTCACATACACATGAAACCCTTACCCGGAACAACAATTTGTGGAATACACAAAGAGTTGTTCCGTGCGGAAAAAGTCACATTGGTACTTGCCAAGTTTCGGATCCGCGCCCTCATGCATGAGAAGCGGGCGCCTTTGCATCTGGGTCACAGCTTAAACAAAAAAAAATATTGTTTCATAATTTTCTTCTCTTTTATTAAGAAAATAAATTAATGGTGGCCATTACGAAATTGTTTCAGGGGAAAAGATCCTTCTACAGTAACATTGTGATAGAAGACGTGGCCGGAAATATAGAAATGTTGAGAGCTCGCTGCTCGGTCGCCGACAAACTGCGTTACATCTCCAAGAGGGATGTCCCTCCCTTCCCTCTGGACTTCCACGAACCTGAGTGAGTATACACAGTCATTTTTTTTGTAATATATGTCGGCAAATGAGTGTTACCTGATGGTAAGCAATCCTCGCCGCCCATAGCTACCAGGGGAGTTCCGAATGCGTTACCGGCGCCATGGTAGTGACCCATAAGGCCGAGTGATTTAGGAATTGGAGAGGGATAGAGGGAAGCGAAGGATTGGGCCTCCAGTTATTCACTCAGCGAAACCCAACGCTGTAATTGTTGCACTCTGGTTTTCTGTGAGGCCGCTGTATCACTCCGATCGAGTCGACTCTTTATTTATGTTAACTCGCGCGGTTTCACCCGCTGCTCGGCTCCATTTAATCGTAGCGTGATGTTTTATAGCCTACAGGACTAAGGAACATTGTAGCTATCTATCAGTGAAAGAATTTTGGAAATCCGATCAGCGGTTCCAAAGAATACTCCCCCTACATACACACTTACAAATTTTACCTCTTTATAATATTAGTATAGATATATGTACATTGATTCATATTTTACATTAAATATATATACTATTTTAAGTCACAATATGCTATTATAAATTCAAAATCAACTCCCGATCGAATTTTTGTTTTCGACACATTGAAAACTGCCATTTTGTGCGCACTTGGCCCTTGGTATATTGAAAATGATACTTTGTGTTGGCCCTAACTTCTAATATTGCTTATTCCAGAGTCCTGAACATCACTAGGTACGAAGAAGGCAAGGCCCCTGAACCAGTATTAGGTGCTATTGTGAAACAAAATGGAAAACAGTAAGTACTTAATATTTTTATTTTATTTGTAAGAGAAATAAGTTATTTTTAAATGTAAGGCTAATTTATTTTATATCATTTTATGTGATAGTTCGGCAAACGAGCATACGGATTACCTGATAGTAAGCAATCAACAGACATCCGCAACAAAAGACGAGTTACGCGTGCGTTGCCGACCTTTTGGAGATTAGGGATTTGGAGATTTAGGGATTGGGGGATTACCTCACTCACACGGCGAAACACAACGCTTTGTGTTTCACACCGGTTTTCTGTGAGGTAGTGGTATCAGTCCTGTCGAGCCGACCCATTCGTACCGAAGCGTGGCTCTCAGACACTCGAATATAAATTTAATGACCGTATACATATAGTAGTAGTATATATAGACGCAACTTTTGATGATTCCTGAATTGATACTATAGTCTGAATTTTAATTCGATTCCTGATTTGACATGACCTACTGTCATTTTGTGAAATAATGATATCACATATAAAAGTGTAGTGATTAACACAAAAATCGATAAACAATCAGAGAATCAGTTTCAGGAAGGCGTTCAAAAAATTACGGCTACCGAATGGTCTAAATGCGTATTCCATGTTGTCAAAGAAGAGGAAAAAATGAGTAAGCTAGATATGTTAATTGAGAATAAAAATCACAGACACAATTCATAATAAATGTTACAGAAAGTAACAGCGATGGCGATAGCGATGACAGCGACAATTTATAAAATTTCTGTTTTATTTGTCATGTTCCTTCAAGATCACATTTTTTCACACACAATTACAAAAGAAAAGTCTCAGATCGTTAATTAATTGTCAAAACTAAATTATCGGTTCAGAAATATTTTATTTCCTGATAAACTTAGTTTACGAGAGTAAATTTATAAACGAGAGGAATCGATTCAGAAATATTCTATTTCCACATCGAATAATTTCGCAACGTCACTATTTATTTCGTGTCATAACGTTGCAACACTGAAATTGTCAAATCTGGAATGGAATTAAAATTCCGAGTTTAGTAGCTAATTTCATACCTCAAATTTCCAGAGTCTCCGGCGAGATATCAGTGACGCCAGGCACTCCTCTGACGATGGAGATCTTCCTGAACGAGAAGTCGGCTCCCATATACGGTTTGCTGGTCAACTACATGCACGTCACTGATACTGGAAAACAGCAGGAAACTATCATATTGAATGGGTAAGTAAAATTAGGAATATTTTGTTAATTGTAATTGGCATTTAAAAGTTCGAGTTTATTTTAGTAGTTATCTTTATAATTTGACTGACTGCAACGTGTCGCAGGTTCGATTCCTGCACGGAACAACTCTTTGTGTGATCCAAAAATTGTTGTTTCGGGTCTGGGTGTGATGGGTATGTGAATAGAGTGAATAGGCTCTTAATAAACTAGTGCGCCTTACCATCAACGATTGCATCACTGCTTAACATCAGGTGGGATCGCAGTCAAGCACTAGTTTATTGCAAGTAAAAAAAAATCGTATGTTTGTAAACGCACCCACGACACAGAAGAAAATCCTAGTGTTTTATCAAGGTTTTTTTCAAAAAAAATAAATTCTACACGCAAAAGTTTATAAGTACGGATGGATGTTTGTTACTCTTTAATGTAATAACTACTGAACGGATTTGAACTATTTTCTTTTGTAATTTGGGCTTTTTTTTCATGCCTGGTTGTAAACGATGATCCGACCTACGATGGAGCACGTCTACCCATAAGCAATCTATTCACTCGGGCCTTGAAGACACCCAGGTTATACCGTTCGGGGAACACAGACTCCGGCAAAGAATTCCACTCCTTAGCGGTTCTGATTATAAAACTGGATGCGAATTTTGTGTTTATTCATATAACTAGCGTCTTAATGAATTGCGGGATTTTGAAAACAGTAGCGTTTAAAGCGATAGCTCGAGTAAAATACGCAAATCAAGTATAATTTATAGCCTATAGCACTCAGGAACATTGTAAGTAGCTATCTATCAGTGAAAGAATTATGCAAATTTTAGGTGGTTCAAAAGATAAGTCCCATATATCTCTTCCCTTTTTTAATAAAACTTTGCCCCACACTATGACTTTCTCCTGTGTCGTGGGTGCGTTTACAAACATAAAATTTTACGTGCACATCACACCCATCGAATCGAACCCGCGACACAGTACGTGCACAGCAGCCAGTTGCCTGGCCACCGCACCAACCGTGCAGTCTAAACATACAAACTTAAAAATTTTACCTCTTTATAATTATATTCTCCTATATATTCTCTGTATAGATTGATATCTATATAATCCTCTGTATAGATTGTGCTAATTATTCTTTTTTCTTTTTCTAATTTCAGTTGCTCAGTCGATACTTACCTGTTTGACAACTTCGTGACATCAGATGGCGACACTTTGACAGCAAAGTTCAAAGCGTTCAAGTTCCCTGACACATCCTACGTACAGTTCAAGGGCACTGTTACCGTGTGCCTCGACAAATGCCAGGGGGTAAGTGTGCCCGAGCGTACGGTGGAGCCAATAGACCACCACAGACGGGGCCCTATAGGGCTGATGTTCAGCCGGGGTTGCGGGATAAGCGCAGGAGAAGGAACAGGGGGGTTTTTAGTCAGTAAGAGTCTGACACTAGGGGCGGGAGAAGTCATTTGATGATTTTCCCCTCACAAAAAAAAAGAATGAGAGAGAAAGAGAGGTGTTGATGTAAGGTTTGGAAATTGATGGGTGAGCGCTGTAAGCTTAAGGTGAACATGTATATTGTGATATCGAATTTTCACCAGCTTTGATTTTTCAATAGCAATCAAAGCTCGGGGAATGGATCGGGGAAATTTTAGCAGCCAATGCAAGCTATTACTGAGAATCTTCGATAAACTGAAAAAATAACTTTTTCCAATCTCCCAAATCTTTCATGAGCCTGAACGGGAATGAAATTCTTCAAATAAGGGTTTAGCTTCTTTTTTTATCAAAGGTCGGCAAACGAGCAGACAGATTACCTGATGGTAAGCAATCAGCGCCGCCCATGGACACTCGCAACGGAGGAGTTACCAGTGCGTTGCCGACCTTTAAGGGATTAGGGATTTGGAGATTTAGGGATTGAGGAGAAATTGGGGAAGGGGAAGGATTGGGCCTCCGGTAACCTAACTCACACGGCGAAACACAACGCAGCGGTTGTTTCACGCCGGTTTTCTGTGGGGCCGTGGTATCACTCCGGCCAAGCCGACCCATTCGTGCCGAAGCATGGCTCTCCACAGCTTAGGGTGTGATTGTGGTTATCGGTGGCCTAATCCTTCTTCCCATACCCCAATTTCTGAATATTCGACTCACTATTCCCCAAAAAGGGCTGAGAACGCATTCGTAATTCTTTTAGTATTGCATAGGTGTTCATGGGCATGTCCATGGGCCCGATTGCTTACCATCAGGTAATCCGTCAGACAGTACGCAGTCTTATCACAAAAAAATACAGTAAGAAACATACTGCTACCACAGCTACAACGTTATGAAACCAATTGCAGTACACCTATCTACTATAGTTTTATTTATATATTCAGTTCAGATTGGATTATAGAAATAACAAAACGAACTAATTCTTAAATGATATTTTCAGGTCCAATGCAGCAACGGCCAGATAGCGTACGGCCGGAAGCGACGCGCCATTAGCTCCGGAAGTGACGCCAACAAAGTCTATGAAGTCTCGCTAACCACTTTCATCAAGGTCGATTACGAAGAAGGCCAGAATGCTAATGCAGGTTAGAAGAAAATATTTTGATTAATGTATTTTTTTTTCTAGTATAACAGGTGAAACGGGGCAATGCTAATTGCTTACCATCAGGTTCTATTCACTCGTTTGCCGACATATCTCTTTACTAGCTATTTGAGTCAGTAGTTCTGTAGATAAGCGAATGTAAACAAACAAACGAACAAACAAACTCCAGTAACTAATAATATTACTAGCGATCCGCCCCGACTTCGCATGGGTACAATGCTACTTTCTCCTACAATCATTCTGCCTATTAAAAAACTCGCATCAAAATCCGTTGCATACATAGGGATGTAGGGACAGAGAAAGCGACTTTATTTTATACTATGTAGTGATTGTATAGATCAAGAGCCATCAAACCACTACAGATGGGGCCCCACTAGGGCAAATAGCCAGATGGGATAACAGCGGGCTGTCAGTCAGTGAGAGTCTGTCACTCCCTCTCACCATACCCTGGGCGAGAGAACTCATTTGATTTTACCCCTCTACAAAAAAAGGCTATCAAACTTACCTATGTTTTCCCATTTTTACAGAAGACGTTCTGGCCCTTCTACGGAACTTGAAGGTAGCAAACCAGCGTCTAGGAGACATGGATGGAACACCAGCGACCGTGGCAGAACACACAGCCAAGAATGTACTAGTTTACGACCAAGAAACATTAGTCCTAAACAAAGCTAGCACCCTAACCAGTAGCTTATTACTTCTCATTAGTCTGTTACTCCTATTCAAATAGAAACGCAATAAACAAATTTAAAACAAATTCTCGACTAAAACTAAAAAGACTAAATTCCCTTTTAGAAAATTAAATTAAAAAAAAAACGAATGACATTTGATTTTAGTGCTCGTAGCGCCATTGTCAATGGTGACATTTCGAAGCTATTTTGAAAGTTTAATACGAATCCGTCCGAATTTGAAAACTCTTTTTGAATTTTGTATTGTTTTTTCATATTATCATAATAATAACGTACTTATTTGCCAAATAACTAATAAAAACAAGTACATTTCAATTTATTTTTTAATAATAATCGCTCTAAACCATTCCGTAGATATTAAATCGAATATAGAAATAAAATAAAGTGATTTTAATTAAAAATAACTTAGGTAAGAACCGTAAGTAACTAATTAAGTTTTGTTTTTAATGATTTACTACCAGTGTCAAATGAGCGCACATTATCAAATCCAAAAAAAACTCTAGTAAGAAACTATTTTGTAATTATGAAATTCAGAATCTTTGGACTAATGTCGACTTCCTATCTGCGTACCAAATTCTTGTATTGCTGAATATTTAAACGACAACAAAGAAGTATCCTTAAATCCCTTAGGACCCCCAAAAGGCTGGCAAATCAGTAACTCTTCTGGTGTTAAGAAATGTCCATGGGCAGCGCCGATTGCACTTCTACTAGCTAATCCGGCAAACGATTTCATACAATAAATATGACTTCGAAAACATAATATAATTGAACAACCCTTATCACTTAGGGGAATGGAAAATAGCCAGTAGCCTAATCTCAGAGCTACTGAATATACACATAAAATTTGGTAAAAATCAGTAAAGCCGTTTCGGAGGATTAAGGTAACTTTGTTACACGAGAAATTTTTATACAATAGATAATGTGCGTCTCATCTCAAGATAATGCAATGCATTAAGTCCACTAGTCTTATAATTACTGTTCAATAGATAGTTTCGGACCAATCAATTTTATTGTGAATATTAATACTTTTAGTTCGTTTAACATTTAAATTTGTAAGAAATATGTCTTTTTCACTTTACCATACCACAGACTAAATATTATTCTCGGCGTGAACGGCGCAGAGAACTTTTGCCGTGAAGAAACGACTGTCGGTCCTTCAAGTAGAAAAGTAGCTTATGTCAAACGATATATTATTAAATTTTGCACAATATACAGAACCATTTTGTGAGCAAAACGAAACGATAGTCCCAAAAAAAAAAAAATTCTATCACAGATTTCTGTAGCTACGCGCCATACCAAACTTGTTCTCTAAGAACTGATTTTTCTATGGTTAGATAAAAGTTACTTGAGGAATAATTTTATTATGATGTGCGAAACCGGCGTGAAACAACCACAGCGTTGTGTTTCGCCGTGTGAGTGAGGTTACCGGAGGCCCAATCCTTCCCCTCCCCAATCCCTCCCCAATCATTAAATCTCCAAAACCCTAATCCCTAAGAGGTCGGTAAGGCACTCGTAACTCCTCCGTTGCCATAACCATCAGGTAATCGGTGTGCTCGTTTGCAGATCTATTACATAAAAAAAAATGATGCTGTCGCGTCAGAATGTTTGTGTAAGACAGTGACAGCAACAATATTATTCCTCAGATAACATTTATCTGACTATTGAAAATCAGCCCTAAATATTATTTTTATTACCTATTCAAATATCTTTATTATTTACACATTTCCTCCATTATAGTATTTTATTTTTACAAGAAAAAAAATAAAACTGTCATCGGCCATTTTTTTTTACTTTGGAAACAAAATACATTTTATTTTTTACTCTTCTTATTGGTGCTTGCAACACTCACACTTTCACGTTTTGTGATTTTATTATTTTGACTAAGCTTTCTTAGGACCCTTTTTACAAATATAGTAAAGTTTAGATTTAGTAATTTAGCCTAAAAAACGTACTTCAAATAAATGTTAATACTTAAAAGAAATTCAAAACTAGATATATTTTAAGGATCTTTTAATTTCTTCATTACTCTATCCTTCTAGCTAAATAAGTACTTAAATTCAACTATATTTTGAAAAAAATGCCAACATTTTTGACACATCCGTTTAGGAGTTATAAATTATCTATGACTTTATTTGCAAAGAGGGTCCTACGCATAACTTTAAGTTTAGGAATTCGACTAAGAATAAAACAATAAAAAAGGAAATTAAAAATATATATTTTTGTGTTTTATTTAATATCATAATATTACAATTTATTCCACACTAGCGACCCATCGCGGCTTCGCATGGATACAATGCTGATACTAAATTTCTCCACTATTTCATAGATGTTATTATACCTATAAACCTTCCTCTTAAATCACTCCACCTATTAAAAAAACCTCATCAAAATCCGTTGCGTAGAGTCAAAGATACATACATACACACACGAGTTGCGGGACAAGCGCAATGAGGCACCGCAGCCTCAGCCTAAAGCAGGAGAAGCAACGGAGTTTTTTTGTCGGTAAGAGTGTGACAATCCCTCTTGTCCCACCATGGGCGTGAAAAGTCATTTAATGAATTTCTAATCACAGAACCGCATGAATAAAGATGTAGGTATAGAGAAAGAGCCGGGGCTGCGGGGTAAGCGCAATGAGGCACCGCGACCTCGGCCTAGAGCAGGAGAAGGAACAGGGGGGTTTTTAGTCAGTAAGAGTCTGACACTCTCTCTCGCCTTACCCTGGGCGGGAAAAGTCATTGGATGATTTTCCCCTGACAAAAAAAAGCGATAGAGAAAGCGACTTTCTTTTATACTATGTAGCGGTATCCGATGCCGAGAAGAATAGATGTGTAACCATAGAGTATGGAACTACACATTTGACACTACAAACTTTAGCAGCAGCTCTCTCTAACAAACCTTATCTATGTTATCTTGGTAAATTGCTGTCCCAAGCGTTGAGAATTGAGAGTCCGTTTCTACACAATGAGACAGTATTCACGGATGGAGCTGTTTTAAACCCAAAGTCTGGAATTTAACTAGTTGGAAACTACCGTATTAGCGGCGGGCTTGAGTCCATTTCTACACAATGAGACAGTATTCATGGATGGAGCTATTCTAAACCCAAAGTATGGAATTTAACTAGTTGGAAACTACCGTATTAGCGGCGGGCCTTAGACTAAGGGCCTCTTCTACACTAGATTGGTTTGCTATATTCTCAATTAACGCTTCTTTTTGTGGAGGGAAAATCATCAAATGACTTCTCTCGGGGTATGGCGAGAGAGTCAGACTAAAAAACCTAACTAACCTCCTTTCCTGCTACTGCTTCAGGCCGAGGCCGAAGCACCTTATTGCGGTTGCCCCGCAAAACTAAACTGGTCGGAAGCACGCCCGCACAACCGGCACCACCTGGACACGATAAACGGTAGAGAGGATTTAGGGAAGACCTCGTTAGCTCCGATGAGTATAATTAGTATACGCATCTACTTTTTGTGATCATGATATTTGTTAGCTATTGTTACAATGCGCTCACTGAAACCGTTCGTGAATGACAATGTAATGGATTTTACAATGAAATAAGTAGAAAAAAAAAAAGACATTTGTTCGGTATAAACCCGAACACCTGCTTACGAAGCAGTTTTAATGTATTGTTTTAACATGAACATACGCGACATCAGTGTACTTGTCGATCGCGAACAGAACGGGTGCATTCATCAAATAACATAAACATTAACATTTTTAACATTAAGATTAAGTTAGTGCTCTTGAACTCTTTATAAACAATAAACTTTTACGGTCACGAATGCGTTTGATATCTACCTACGACCTTACACCTCGTACAACA
The DNA here is from genome assembly GCA_902829305.4 of Spodoptera exigua. Lineage (NCBI taxonomy): Eukaryota > Metazoa > Arthropoda > Insecta > Lepidoptera > Noctuidae > Spodoptera > Spodoptera exigua. Next base: position 1,837,527 of record LR824628.2, on the reverse strand, counting down.
CTAGTGAACAAACTCCCTTAGTAATGTATAGGCTTACTCCCAAAACCGATTCTGATTAATTTTTGATCCTCACTCGATCGGAAGTGGTACGTAATCTTGAATCAAGACGAATTGAAAACCAAAATCATCTTACGTTCAAGTGTAATCGCAAAACGGACGATTATTTACTAATAAATACACTAAACTACCGCACTGTTTCCATATTTTTTTGCTATCGTGTGATTTGACGTTTCTTGACCTTCCTTTTTTTTATTTTATTTTTTTGTCAGGGGAAAATCATCCAATGACTTCTCCCGCCTAGGTTGAGATGTTCAGCCGGGGTTACGGGGCAAACGCAATAAGACACCGCGGCCTCGGCCGAGAGCAGGAGAAGGAACAGGGGCATTTTAATCAATAAGAGTCTAACACTCCCTCTTACCTCACCCTGTGCGGCGAAGTCATTTAGAAAAAAGCTAGTATCTTTTCGAGCCGCAACACGATCGCGCTTTGGTGTCGAACTCAAGAGTACAAAATGATGTAAATTCTATAAATTTGATTCATTCTGAACTCGAAGTTTGTCGGGAGTGAGGTCGGCAGGGCGTGCGTTCGTGCAGCGGAATGTTGTTGAATTTAAAGATTTTAATTATGCAGATATTTAGTGTATGACGTCGTATAATTGTGTATGGTAAAAAAAAATTTGTGCACGCAACCATTGTGGAGAAATTCACCAAAAACTGATTCCGCTGGGCGAACGTTGTCCTGGCGGAACTTTTTTTAATCCATAGACTTTAGAAGAAAAGAGATGTATCCAAAAATTAGTGTGTATTTGTGTGTAATTGTGTATGTATGAATAAAACTAGTGCATGCATAAACTTCGGAGAAATTCAAGTTTCCGCTACGCGAACGTTTGGCCATTAGCTAGTTTTCATATAAAGCGCTTACATAGAGAGCTGTAGATTTTTACATACGTTGTTTTGAATTTGTGTATATTTGTTTAAAAAACAAACAAACAAAATATAAACGTAAAATACGCTTATTAGGTCTTAGCTCTTAAAGTATGCACTTTAGGGTCTAGATTTTCACGTTTATACAAACCTTGTAAGTGTCTGCAACATGTTGCCAAGTATCAATGATGTTCCGTTAGTAATTAAATAGTTAAAGGACAAATTTACCATGAATAGATCACTGTTTACAAAGCAGTCAAATATCACGACGTTCTAAATGAATTGCATGGTAAAATGTATGCCAATAATTAGTGTATTCATTCAACAATTCACATGCAAAATTTCATGTCATTAAATTCAGTAATTAAAGAAAAACAATTATAATACTGACGAAGCATCGAAAACCTACATAACCCGACCAAGTTCGGATGGCTACAAAAAAGCGGCTGTTCAATATATTTAGGTAACATCCCAAAATTTACAGTATAATACCGGTATTGAATTGGTACAGGTGATAACACACTTGTTGTTTCGAAATAATTTATAGGTCATTTATTTTTGGACACCTACTTTTTTAAATGTATTTGACTATGACAGAAAGTAGGTACTATTTACGTAGGTACTTTATTTAAGTATGCGCTTGAGATTTGAGATATAATCTAATTATATTTAAGACAAATAAAATTCATACAGCTAATTTCTATTGAAGATTTCTCTGATCAGGATTCTAACTATAGACCCCTTAGGGAAATTAAATATTTACCACATGTAAGTACTTAAGTACTACTGTTTAGGTAAACATTTATCATATTGTAGCTTAATTCACTATTTATCCAATATTTTTTATTACACTATTTAACCAATAGAGGCATGCACGAGCGTGTGTACGATACTGTGTTTAATTTTATCCTAACGCTTGTGTACGATAATGTACCATATTAATAAATGCTATATTGGAAAGTTAAGAACGTTTCTTAGATATATGGCACGGCCGCTTTTTTGTAGCCATCCGAACTTGGTCGGGTTATGTAGGTTTTCGATGCTTCGTCAGTATTATAATTGTTTTTCTTTAATTACTGAATTTAATGACATGAAATTTTGCATGTGAATAGTTGAATAAATACACTAATTATTGGCATACATTTTACCATGCAATTCATTTAGAACGTCGTGATATTTGACTGCTTTGTAAACAGTGATCTATTCATGGTAAATTTGTCCTATAACTATTTAATTACTAACGGAACATCATTGATACTTGGCAACATGTTGCAGACACTTACAAGGTTTGTATAAACGTGAAAATCTAGACCCTAAAGTGCATACTTTAAGAGCTAAGACCTAATAAGCGTATTTTACGTTTATATTTTTATCTTTTAAACCCTACGATTTTTTCTAAATCTGTTTTTTAAACAAATATACACAAATTCAAAACAACGTATGTAAAAATCTACAGCTCTCTATGTAAGCGCTTTATATGAAAACTAGCTAATGGCCAAACGTTCGCGTAGCGGAAACTTGAATTTCTCCGAAGTTTATGCATGCACTAGTTTTATTCATACATACACAATTACACACAAATACACACTAATTTTTGGATACATCTCTTTTCTTCTAAAGTCTATGGATTAAAAAAAGTTCCGCCAGGACAACGTTCGCCCAGCGGAATCAGTTTTTGGTGAATTTCTCCACAATGGTTGCGTGCACAAATTTTTTTTTACCATACACAATTATACGACGTCATACACTAAATATCTGCATAATTAAAATCTTTAAATTCAACAACATTCCGCTGCACGAACGCACGCGTCGGCAGGCAGTCACGCTGCAAATAATAAGTCACCGGTATTGTCACATCACTGGTCTCCTATCTTTGCTAAGGAGTGGAACTCTTTGCCGGAGTCTGTGTTCCCCGAAGGGGTATAACATCTATCATGGGTATCTTTTAAGACCCTAGTGGATAGGTTGCTTTGCGGTTGGTTGGTAAGCGTTCTCCATCGTAGGTCTAAATTCTTTAAGTGTGGAAAAACCAATCTTCGGCACGAATGGGTCGGCTCGACTGGAGTGATACCACGGTCTCAAAGTAAACCGGCGTGAAAGATCCACAGGCCACAGCGTTGTGTTTCGCCGTGTCAGTGAGGTTACCTTAGGCCCAATTTCTTCCCTCTCAGTCCCTTCCCAATCCTTAAATATCCGAAACCCTTATCCCAAAAGGCCATCCACGCGCTCGAAACTTTGCTGTTGCGGATGTCCATGGGCGGCGCCGATTGCTTACCATCAGGTAATCCGTCTGTTCATTTGTCGACTTGTCCCATAAAAAAGGCCCGAGTAAATAGGTTGCTTAAGGGCAGGCGTTTTCCATCGTAAATGCCAAATGCTAGCCCATTACGAAATAATAATACAAAAATCCTAACCTTGTTTCTTCCATTTTCTTTCTCCTCTCATTTGTTCTAGGACTATGTATTGTGTCCTAGCTTCGGACCAACTGCAAAAATTCTCTGCACCGCCCTATGGTTGACTGTTAGAGAATGCCTTAAGGCATTAAGTCCGCCATTCAGACTGTTTTGTGTGAAGAAGAAATAATAAATAAATAAAAAATCTTCATTGCACTCAACTAAAGGTAAGAAAATATATCTCAATCAGCTGCGGGTCTAACAAACTGAGGGGTTCGTGGATGGTGATAATAAAAAATAGTTTTCAGATTTCAGTCTTTTAATAGAACCGTTATCATTAAATCAATCTAACAATATAGGTACATAGCAATGAAACTTAAACTTATTACATACAATTATCAATAATCTAATATCGTTAATAATAAAATGAAATCACAACTATATTTCGTACATATTATTTTTTATTATTAATAAATCCACATAGGTAGGTAATAATTATTAAAAATAGTTAATAATTACACAGGCTAGATCGACGTTAAAAAGAATTCAAATGAATGAATGAATGAATGAGACATTAGAACGAATGAATTCTATCATTCATTCAAAATGTTGTCAGATCGGGATGGACTGGCAGAATATTTTTCGCATAGTTTTCTTTTTATTAATTTACTTCAGGATAATATTTATGTATTAGTGTCAGTTTTATCTTGCAAATTAACTATCAGGAACTTACTTTACAGACTGCAAAACTAGCCGCTTCACAATCAAAATTTAGGATTTTTTTACTATTTGTAGATCTTAGTATTTTGAGACATATTTTAAAATATAAATATATTTAGGAAACATAATCAGTTTGTCCGTTTTATTATTTTCATAATTAATAAGAGTGAATAACAATCGTTTATTTTTGAAGTCTCCTAGTGAAACAAAATTTTTAGGTCTCTGATTTGAGTACATTCAATATAAACATAATTTACATTGTAAAGTCAGACATTTTAGGAAGATTTTTCATATATCATATGGGGATGACAAATATGTTATGAAGTTTATGAATTACAGAAAAAAACCTAGTACTTAAAGTTGAAAATAGCAAATGATTTCTTCACAACATTTCTTTCATAGTACATTTTAAAGAAACTTTACATATTTCACAATTATTTAAATGAATTAAAAATAACTTAAACATAATAATATAACTTATTTAACTTCCAACATACTTAGGTTACTAGTATAACGAATGTACACAGTGTTTTTCAATATGTAGACAATGTTTTATACAGATGAACAAATTATTTTTGCCATCGTCATCCGAGAGCGTTAAAAAATCGTTTAGACTGTACTTATATAAATACATAATAATAATTGATAAAACAATTCCACAGTGGCATTACAGTGATAACTAGCAACTACTTAAATACAGTGTAGTAACATTTTAACGCCAACATCTAACCATTCAAACTAATAAAAATGTATGTCTTACAAGTATTATAATAATACTATCTTCATACATTCTTTCTAAATTACAGAAATATCTAAATATCAAAATAAAAAAATCACATTAAAATATTACCACACCCTGTATAAAATAATACAGAAAAAGTTACTCTACAAAATACTTATAATAATAACGAATTTATTATTTTATAAAAATATTTACAACAAAAAAGGTTACATTATTGCTTTCAAAATGGAATTATAAAAAATAAAAATTAAAAGAGGAATTATCTTATTGGTTTTTTGAATAAAATAATATTTTTTTTATTCATAGACTATTGTCGTATGGTATTACAAAAATAGTAGCCTTAGTTTAGGCTAGTAAAATACACAAGGTACTGAAGAAAAACGAATGAATGATGAAAATCAATTTGATTTCGTTCATTAATTTTAATTGTTGGCAAGCATTTTGGCTTTACTTGTTAAAGTCGACAACCTTTTAATATTTATATTGTCCAAAACCTAAGTGAATGAACGAATAGAATTATAAACAAAATGGGTGGACGGATGGATGTAGGTATAAAAAATAATAAGTAATTGGGTAGTTTCTTAAGTCAAAAATAAATTAATTCGACGTTTCAATACAATAAAATATTGAAAAAATAATTATGCTTTTCGATCTATCGATACACTAAATTATCGATATTTTTTAACAAGTATGTGAGCTGTTTGACCTAAATATACTGTGTCGTCATAATTTGGAGTTTCATACAAATTTCATAGAAAAGTATCGTTATTGACATTTGGATAAAAGTATTGAATTTGACTAGTTGGAAACTGCCGTACGGTATGTCAGTTACTGATATTTAGAAACGTACAAAGAATATCTGTTTAATGATTTTAATGAATAGGTGTATATATTTTTAGTACATTTACGTAAAGTAAAATACATCAATGTTCTCAATTTATACCTAATAATAATAATAGTTAATTATAACGAAAATTCTTTATACATTACATTTCTACGCGATCTAAAAATTCGTTTCTATTTATAGCCATTTAAAAAAATTAAAATAATAATCTCAATATTTTATAGAGAGCAATAAAACACGTCGACTTTTATCATACATAATAATGTTTTTACATAATGTATTATTAAAATTGAAATTAATAATATTATGTAAAATTCGGAAATTTGGCAAGTCACTCTTGACAAAAATAATTCATTGAATGAAACGAATGGAAGAATGGTGGTTAATGAATGAATGTTCAATAAAAATTGGGGTGAATGAATGGTGAACATGAATGAACGAAATGAATGCATTCAATGAATTACTTTTGTAAAAGTTTTGAAGATAATTGGGGTTTTATAGTATCATTTAATTTGGCTCAAGGGAAAATATTTATATAGTAATTACAATTTCAAACTCACATTCTCAATAAATCGAATGTATTAATTATAAAACTTTTAAAAACCACTCTCTTAATTATACACAGCACGTGGAACACTTGACAAGGGAATATTTTTATTAATATTATTAAAATTTTACTTACTGAACAATGTCTACTAAACGTAGAAAATACTAAGGGGTCGTCCATTAATTAAGTGTGGGGATAAAGGGGGAGATTCAAAACTCATCTAATCTCAAGTGAGATTTGGGGAAAGCGGAGGAGGTAAAACAAAATCCAATCAAAGGGGGGAGGGAAAATTTAAAAGGATAACACACGTAATTTATGGACGGCCTCCAAAAAAAATGGACAAAACAATCAAAACAAATTTTGATTGACAGTAAAAAAAAGGGATAATGGAAGTCATTAATTTTCTAACTCCTATAATTTTAAATTAAAAATCAATCAGTTACCTGTTTCTCAGACCCACTCTGCCATCCAGAATCCATAGTATTAGTATCACTATAGCAATGATGGTGGTTGGTCTTCAAGATCTCTTCCTTACTTTCTCTAACAGGTTCATATTGAGAATCTGGTCCTAAGCACTTGGAAGTCTCAGGATCGTTCGAATAGACTTGGTCCTGAGGCCTATCATCATCAGACAACAACGACTCCTCCGTATTAGGAGATAAAGGCGATATTTGCCTGAATTCTGGCTTATTCGAGTCTGAACTTGATTGCCTAGGATGATCCTTAGGCACGTTCTTAGGACTAGATCTAGGTATACGTAACGGACTTATGTGTGTACGCATTTTTGGACTACCGTCGATACGAATGCTTGAGTTCATCTCACTCATTCGTTCAAGACGCGAGTCGTTCAAGCGTTCAAGACGGGAGTCGTTCATTCGGTCACTGTGACGGGTATCACTCCTGTCACTTAGTTTAGAATCGTTCATTCTTTCCATTCTTGCTTCGTTCATACGCTCGCAGACGCGTGAATCGTTCATACGTTCGCTTATTCTAGTTTCATTCATTCTATCGCTGATTCTGGAATCGTTCATTCTTTCTATTCTAGGATCAATCACTTCACAATTCCGTGAATCATTTAGTCTGTCCCTGGAATCGTTCATGCGCTCACTCATTCTTGTTTCGTTCATACGCTCGCTCATCCTTGTTTCATTCATTCTGTCACTAATACGTGAGTCATTTAACCTCTCCATTCGTTCACGTTCACACACCCTCCCTTCATTCAATCTATCCCTGGAATCGTTCATTCTCTCACTTAACCTTGTTTCATTCATTCGGTCACTAATCCTACAATCATTCATACGTTCAATGCGCTCTCTATCGTTTAACCTATCCCTAGAATCATTTATGCGTTCACTTAACCTGGTCTCATTCATACGGTCGCTCATTCGTTCACGTTCCATTCGTTCATTCATTCTCATGGAATTGTTGAGCTGTTCAATTTGATGTTCGGTCAATCTTATTGAGTTATTTAGAACTTGTCTCATTTTTTCTTGGTTTTTGATGTGTTTCTCAGCTTGCCTTGGTCTCCGCTTGGATCCGACTTGCGGTTGGGGGCGCTGCTGTCGCGTTAGGGTAAAGGACCCTGTGTCGGACTCCGACGTTGACTCTGGATGGTTCTCTATGGTGCCCACTAGAGCTGAGACGTTGGCATTCATGCAGCATTCAGCCTATAAAGATATTATTGGTTTAGGAAGATCCAAAAACTTAATAATTTAAAATTGAACCGAAACAACTTAACTTACGCTAAGTGTAGGTACTTAACGAATGGGTCGGCTCGACCGGAGTGATACCACGGCCTTACAGAAAACCGGCGTGAAACAACCCCAGCTTAGTGTTTCGCCGTGTGAGTAAGTTACTGGAGGCCCAATTCCCCTCATGCTCAATCCTCTAATCCCTAATAAGCCACAAGAGGCCGGCTACGCATTTGTAGTAACTCCTTTGGTACTACGGGTGTCCATGGGCGGCGCTGATTGCTTACCATCAGGTAATCCGTCAGCTCGTTTACCGAGTTAGAACATAATAAAAACTTACCTTAACAGACACGTTGCAACAGCTAGACACGTCAGCGAAGTATACTTCGGATTCCGCATTCTGATTGGCGGCGCGACAGTCTTGCATGGATGACCTACGCAAAAGAAAAAGAAGATTTAATATGTTTTTTTTTTATATCGTGGTGGCCCGCTTCTCATGCATGAGGGATCGAAACCTGGCAAGTACCAATGGGACTTTTTCCGAGTAATATGTACTTATTCCATGATGAATAGCTTCACTAAGAGGACTGACCGACAGACTGACACTTTGTATCTTTAAAGTTGTGTTGACGTTCAAAAGTGCTTGTATGGGTCTAATTGAAATAAATTATTTTGACTTTGACTTTGATTATTTAGACACCACCGACATACGGTGAAGGTAAACACCGTGAGGAAACCTGGACTTATAATTTCTAATTATAAGTTTGAAATCGTCAATCCGCCTTGAGCAAGCGTGGTGTATATGCTCAAACTCTCCGTCTGAGAAGAAGCCTTCGTGGGTGGGCCCTAGGCCAGGTTTTGACCCGCACCCTCATGCATGACAGCCGGGGTTTCCTAGAGCAGGAGAAGGAATGGAGGGGTTTTTTAGTCAGTAAGAGTCTGACACTCCCTCTCGAACCTGGGCGGGAGAAGTCATTTGATGATTTTTTTCCTCACCCTCATGCATGAGAAGCGGGCCCCTTAACCTCTGGGCCACCAAGACACTACCTAGATTTAGTAGAAAAAAAAAGCTATCATTCCTCTAAAATATTAGAATAGAATAAATATGAGAAAAAGTGGGTACTAACCTTATTGGAGAATGCTTATCGTTCTGGAAGCCCAGGTTTTCTTTGCCCTGCTTCTGACAGGAATCTGAGCTTTGATCTGAAACTGGACAAAACATACATTAGTAAACATAGCAGACAGACAGATACTTACATTTTCAGATTTTAGTTAATTTAAGACGGTGCGAAGTTCGCTGAGTCAATAAATGGTTAACATGAGTATCTTTTCTTGCCTAATCATCAACTGGTGCACTTTGATAGTGCATACAGGGATAATACCCCATTTCACTAATACTAAAGTTGTTCAACGGGCCTCTGCGAGTTGGCTTCGGCCCCTCTAAAAGTCCGGGACTCTGTTTTGTCAGGGGAAAATCATCAAATGACTTCTCCCGCCCAGGGGCGGGCGGGAGGGAGTGTCAGACTCTTACTGACTAAAAACCCCCCTGTTCCTTCTCCTGCTCTGGGCCGAGGTCGCGGTGCCTCATTGCGCTTACCCCGCAACCAACCGTAGCTCCATTTGATTGAATGAACGAACAAACTCACATAGCTTTATAATATTAATATAGATAATACTAACCTTTACTAACAGATTTCTGATGCAAGCACTCAATAGCGACAGTATCATCAATCCTACAATCTCTGTGTAAGTTACTAGCGCTCATTCCCAACCTTTGACATCTGTACGGGACTAAATGACCCCGCAAAGTGTTAAACCGCGCTTCAGGCGGCATATGAGCCAATTCTGCCTGTAAACGAGCCATTTCCGTCACATCCTGAGGATACATCTGCCCCATATGAGCCAATTCCGGATTCAAACGAGCCAACTCCGGATTCAAACGAGCCAAATCCGGATTTAAACGAGCAAATTCCGCCAGTTCCGGGTTGATTCGAGCCAATTCCGGATTTACTCGAGCTAGTTCCGGGTTTATACGAGCTAATTCCGGGTTGATTCGGGCTAAGTCGGGGTTTATTCGGTTGAGTTCGGTTGGTGGTAGGTTTTGATGCATTAAGTAGCTGTTTCTAGCGCATGTGTGGGGTTGGATGTTAGATGGATGGTCGTGGATGTTGGTGCGATGGTCCATGTGGTGGTGGTGTAGGAGTGTGGCTGCTGCGGGATCTTGATGGTGGAGATGGTGTCTGGAAAAAGAAAATAATGCCGTTAGAGAGAGATGAAATGTGAGAATTATTTGTTAATTAGCGTCTTCCCAATATTTTTTTTATCAGCTTTATTGGTCATAGCGTGATGTTTTCTTTATAACTTATATACCCTTTCTCGATAAATGGACTACCTAACACAAACAAACGCGTTCAAACAAACGAACTATTCAGTTTTATAATGCTAGTATAGATTACTTTTTTAATTTCTAATGATAAGCTACCATTTCCTGTCAGACTACTCTGAGAAGAAATATCGAACCAAACTCAGAGGTCAATCTCTTTATCTTGCGGTCGGCGAGTAAGGGCAGCTCGCCGCCCGACCAGAACCAGGCCCGAGCGTACGGCGCGTAGCGTTCCGCGCGCGCATCAAAGAGCCAATAGACCACCACAGACGGGGCCCTAAAGGGCTGATGTTCAGCCGGGGTTGCGGGGTAAGCACAATAAGGTACCGCGACCTCGGCACAGAGCAGGAGAAGGAACAGGGGGGTTTTTAGTCAGTAAGAGTCTGACACTCCCTCCTGCCCGGCCCTGGGCGGGAGAAGTCATTTGATGATTTTCCCCTCACAAAAAAAAAAAAAAAAATCTCTTTATCTTTTGTTAGTTCTTCTTCTGTGATTTGTCTTATGTTAAAGTAAATATAGACATAAATAAATAAATACCTGCTACCACTCCGTCCCTGAGGACTATAAGGAGGGGGAGGTCCCCATACTCCGGTCGCCGCGTCGAAACTTCCACTCGCCTCGCCAAAGCCTTCTTGAGAGAAATTCGGCTGAGGGAAGTTACCTTGGCCCTGTAAAGAAGAATTATTTATATATAATTTTTATGAAATTAAGGTTAACTTCTTTAGATGTCGATAAAATTGGAGTGTCTGTTTGTCGTCATTGAAATAACCGATTTTTACAACATGCCTAAAAAAAAACAGACTGTACCTACCACCATCTAGAATTAAAATGCTTAACCAAAGTCCTTACTACATGGCAGTCAAAATATTCAATAGATTACCGAAAGACCTTCATAACGAAAGGAAGGAAATAATATTTGAGAGGAAATTAAAAAAGTTCTTAATACAAAAATGTTTCTACTTAACCAAAGAATTCTTCGAAGGAAAATAGAACACCAACATTAATGTTAAAACCCTAACCCTAAAAACCTACTAACTCAACTAACAACTTTTTTTTTATTTTTGATTTATCTAATTCTTAACTTTTTTGTTTTTTTTCTCTTTTATACAATGTGATGTAAATTAAGTAATTTAATATTATTTTATAAGCTAGTAATAGCCCTCTTTGCAACGCCTGAAAAAGGCCGTTAAGCTGTGCCTGTTATTTTAATTTAAGATCCTTGTACCCTCCTTAACATGCAAATAAAGAATTTGGATTTGAATTGAATTTGAACTCTAACAACAACATACCTGAACAAAACTTCCCGATCCTTGCGCAAAGTTTCCTTGTACTTGCGCAAAACTGGTTCCTTGCGCAAACGTGCCAGAAGTCTGCGCTCTATTGAACGGAGTTTGGTTGAACGAGTGAGGGTATCTGTCGTCGTATCCTTGCGTTTGTTGCGTTTGCGCAGCTTCCGTTTCGCAAAATCCGTAGGCACTATCCCCTGATTGGGGCACACCCATTCTGCAGCGAGAACTGAAAGAAATATGGTTTTATCAAGAATTGCCATAATACGTATAGGGTACACCCATTCCCGGACGGAACAATTCTTTTTGTTATCCACAAATTGTTGTTCCGGGTCTGGGTGTGATGTGTATGTGAAATTGTATGTTTGTAAATGCACCAACGACACAGGAGTAAATACTATTGAAGGGAAAAGTCATTAAAAAGCATCAATTAGATGCTTTTTATGAGCTAGCGTCGTGGGTGCGTTTACAAACATACAATTCAATTGTCGTGACCTTAATTGAATATTATTGTAATGGTGAGAGAGAGAGAGAACTTAATAAGAAAATATGGTTTATTTCTATTTCGAAAAGTTGCGTTGCCACTATACAGAAATCTTAAATTCTTTAGGTGCTCATAATCTAGAAATCGAACTCGAAAACTACCTGACAGTCACCCTTAACTAACAAGCCAGAAATAAAATTTTAACTCAAAATATTTTCCCCACTCAGTAATAAAACCTTGAACTTACTTCTGACTATTACTCCTGGGCCAAGGGAACCAGCTCCAAGCTGAGGTCTTCCTGCCTGTACCGGGGTTGGGAGAGTATAGGTTGCCTATACGACCTGAAAGAAAATAACAGTTGATATTAATTCTATGAGCCCCACTGTGGCTTCGAAAACATTCGACCATGCTCGAAACTCGTAAAGCTTGTCCGCTGCAAACTATTAATTAAACGTATTATGATAATCATTGCTAAGGCTATGGCTAAGCTTTTGAAAAGGCAAATATTTCGAAAAATCATTATATATCTCTTAGTTTGCCTTAATTACCCCTTTTTAAGTGTATGTGAATTTCTATGTTTGTAAACACAGCCACGACACAGGAGAAAAATATGTGTGAGGCAACGTTTTTAAAAAAACAAAATACGTCATTGAAAACAATAACATAACGGCTATTCAGATATTGTGAAGCCGACTCCTAAAACTATTCTTTTAAAGTTTGTCTATACTACGCATAATGATATCATTTTAAAGCGTTATACATCCTCGACCCTCAAATCCTTAATTCTTAAATCCCTAATAACCCATAGAGGCCGGCAAAGCACTTATAAACTCCTTTCAAAGTCAAAATCATTTATTTCAATTAGACCACAGTAGGCACTTTTGAACGTCAAGCAAAAAAAAGTTAAAAAAGTATTTAAAGAGCTTTATCTTTAAGCGTGTCAGTCTGTCCGTCTGTCCTCTAGTGAACCTAGGAGAAGAACGAGCAAGAAACTACATGGTTGGTCTTTGGTATTACCAGTATCCCATAGGTCGTTTGAAATCACCAATCCACCTTGAGCAAGCATAGTGATTAATACTCTATCTAACCTTCTCCGTGTGAGAAGAGGCCTTTGCTTAGCAGAGGGAATTTATTGGCTGATGATGAATAATATAGTCATGCTTACAATTTTTTACTTAAAACTACCCAAGTATTGAAATAATTACCTGGTGCCCAAAATCTGTGTTGCAGACTTATATCCCACGCCGGTTGAGTTGGATGACATTGAGCGCAACAACTGCAGTTACTCTGAAATAAAAAGGTTTTATTATTACTATATACTGGTAATGAACTTCATACTATGGTATATGAGGGTGTGGAAGAATGAAAGATACCGAATAATAGGTAACTAGTATAATTACCAGAAAGGATTTAAAAAAGTACTTAAGGTTAGACATGTAAAGCCAAGTACCAATGTGACTGTTTCCGAGTTATATCTATGTACTTACTTTCTATGATTATTTGGACACCATTAACATATTTTAACGTGTAAAAGTGCTCAGAATACAGAACAAACCAGAATCCGCGTTCACTCATAATTACATGTCGTCAAATGTGTCCAAAAACAATACGTCAATCCCCCCGCCAGCCGCACTTCCCACCCGCCTAGTGTTGCCGACAGTGGGACAATTCCCTTGGTTTGGGGTAATTTTACAACAGGAGGGTAAGATATGGGTAAACCCAACAAAATAGGTAAACTTACGATAAATGCAACAGAATAGTTGTTCACACATTTCATAGAGGTATCATAAAAGTTAACGATTTCTGACTGTGTTAATTTTAGTTACACCTACTATACACAACAAATAAAACAAAGCTTCAATAAGTACAAAGGTTTTATTACGTTTTTTGATGGTTTAGTTTTTTTTAATATGTATTGTCATAATTTAAATTAATATTGTCATAAATATATGTCTTCAAGGTAAATTGAGCAAACTATGCTCTGGCTAGATGGTTTCCGAAATTAATGTAACCGTGCCCTTTGTATGATTTTTTTTTTGTTAGTCGTCAGGGGAACTGGTATGACATAGGCTCCATAATGGACAAAAATATAACCCACAACAAATTGATAAGTGGGTAAAATTTTCACCAAAAATGACAACACTCACAAAATGGCCGCATCATTTACATAGAAAAATAAATCGATAAAAAAAAATCAATAAATAATTAAATATACATTTCATACTATTCTAGTTGAGAATGGTTTTAGTTGCTTTAGTTTGAAGCGCGATGACGCCTTCTGGTTTGTTCTGTATTCTGAGTAAAAGTGCTGTTTTATGGCCAATTTACAAAAATTTATTCATTGTGTCATTGACATGTCATTGGCAGCGAAGGAAAACATCGTGAGGAAACCTGGACTTACAATTTTTTATTAAAGTTTGAAATCGCCAACCCGCCTTGAGAAAGCGTGGTAATAAATGCTCAAATCTTCTCTGAGACAGGCCTTTGCTCAGCAGTGGGCTTATTTTGTGACAATGACTTCTACCGCCCAGGGTAAGGCGAGAGAGAGTGTCAGACTCCTACTGACTAAAAAACCCTCCTGAATCTTCTCCTGCTTTAGGCCGAGACCGCGGTGCCTTATTGCGCCTACCCCGCAACCGACGCCTATATTAAACTTATAGGCTCATGATGTGATGTGAATAAAATATTTGGACAAGAGAATTCTTTGCCTACCTGAACCGGTCTACCAGCTGATGGTGCAGCCTGTCCAGCTGAAGGTCGGTAGAGAGACCTACAGCGCAGCTCCAGTTGCTCCCAATACATCTTCTTTCTTTCATGGCTAGAAGAGAAAAATTAATTAATTATTATACATATCAATATTTTTCATAGAATTAATTATCTTTCGCTGCCAACTAACTTAATCTAAAGCTATACTTATATATTATATATAATATTATAAAGCTGGAGTGTTTGTTTGAACGCGCTACTCTTCAGAACTACTGGTTCGAATTGAATAATTCTTTTTGTGTTTAGTACATTTATCGAGGAAGGCTTTAGGCTATAAAACATCACGCTACGATTTGTAGGAGCCGAGCAACGAGTGAAACCGCGTGACAAAAGCTAGTTAGCTATAATAATAAATACCTACTTTTCTATTATAATTCAACCATCCAGTTTTATCTAGCCTAGAAACAACAAAAACAATGATAGTAAAAAACGTTTTTAGAGTCTTATGGCGATGAAAGAGCCTTTCGCACGACAAAGCAAAGCCATAAAACTGAATTCAAAAAACTCAAGTTTATGCCAGTCACGAAAACCTCAAAACTATATTCATTATCATTCGTGTTCACCTACCATATTATGAAACCTCAAAGGTCGGATGCGAAAAATAGGCCGACCAACTATTTAAATAGACACGTCATTCTTAACATCACCATGGCAACCGTCGCCTAGCAACCACATATGAATAAATAATTCACACACGGCAGACAGACAGATGACAAATATAGGGTACGTACGGTTCTGTGTGAAAAATCCGCCAAAACATAATTTAATTTATATATAATTTTGTGGTAATTTAAAATGTCGACTGTAGTGCACTCAGCCGTTCGTAGCAGTGTAGTAAGCCAAATTTCAAGGTCCATTAGTGGCCTAGGACCCGAACTGGACGTCCTAACTGATGCTGAACTTGTCAAACTAGTAAATGACCTTAAAGATAGCCTCAACATACTAACATTAGAAAATGAGATTCTTGAAAAGACTATTATGAGATTAGAACCTACGTTGATGCACGGAGTCTACCAAGCTCTGGAATACGCCACCAGAATGAGTTCCAACACCTCGCTAAACGCCGGAAGTTTTATCAGAATGCAACCATCTAAATTCGGTGTCATGGATACATTCCTAAGCCCTTCCAGAATGCTGACAAGCCCTTCAAGAGTGTCCACTAGGAAAGTAGACTCCATCGCAAAACTTGGTACATCAGTCATATTTGGGTCCGGACCGAGAATCAACGTTTTGGAAAGATCAGAGCTAGTATCGGTAGAAGTGGAGGCCTTAATCACAAATCTGAACAAATTGAGGAAGAAAGGAGCGAAACAACATGCTCTGTTAAAAGCACAGCTTGAAGAGATTGGCATTAGGGTCAATGATATTGAGAAGGCGAGTAATCTTTTCCACCAGCAAGTAAAAGTTGAAGGTTGGGACAAAATAGCTCAGCGTATCCCAGCCGAGATCTGGATCAGGTTCATGACTGAATGGGTGAAGATATCGGACAGTCAAATAGGTAAACTAAGGCTAAGAACCAGTACTTTGAACACTCAATACATTAAACTAAAGGGACAGATCAAGGTCAAGGAGGAACTAAGCGAAAGCCTTCGACCAGTCGACTTCGAAAAGTTAAAGATAGAAAATGGAGAATGTTTGAAGCTAATAGACCATAAGTTGGAACAGCTAGGCGAGCTGAAGAAGTTGACGGGAGACGCGAATTTAAACCTTACAATCCACAAGAAAGCAATGATGGAGCAGAACCATTATTTGAACAAAGTGTTGACCACGATAAAGAATAAGGCGCGTATGACAGTACAACTGGATAAAGAGAGAGATTTGATACAGGTACAAGCGGATAAACTGGCACAGAGATTGAATGAAGTGAGGAAAGTGCGTCTGAAGTATCAAGTACCGAATATAATGGACTATGTCCAAGTAAAATGGGTGTTGACGGACTTGAAGCACGCGATAAAGACGCTGGACAATAGAAAGCATATACAGCAGATTGCGTTGCAGTCGATAAATAGAAAACTGCAGACGATAAGCGAATCGGCAGCTAAGAATGAATTGGAAAGTAAGAATTCTTTTAACCGTCCAACCACGCCTACTACTTTTAATTCGATGTAAATAAATATGTTGTTTGGACTGTTAGCTTTGGTAAAGTTTATCTACGGTACGGTAGTTTCCAACTAGTCAAATTCAATACTTTTATCCTAATATCAAAAACGATACTTTTCTATGAAATTTTTATAAAACTTCTAATTATGATGCCATAGAACTTTTGCGTCAAATAGCTTTCTTATATCTTAGCTTTAATATATGTAGAAAATTTAATGTACTCACAGATCGATGAATAAAAGTATAGTTATTTTACAATTTTTATTGTATTAATTCGAGACGTCGAATTCATTTATTTTTGACCTAGGAAACTACCCAATAATAGTGCCTTAATTCCACATCAGAGTGTATAATAGAAGTCTTTAAAGGTCAGCTAAAAGAGTTGAGTGAGAAAGAGACAGTTTTATGTTTCCATATAAACTTAATACGTAATCAATTTCGTTGAATTTCTCCCTTGAAGATATTTTGTTAAGAAGACCTTGTTCTTCTTTAATAATGGCCCTTATATGTGATTTTTTTCTGTCATTAATCAAAGGACTGATGTTTCAATAGTCAGATAAATGTTATTTGAGGAATAAAATAGTTGCTGTCACTGTCTTATACAAACATTCTGACGCGACAGCATGATAATTATTAACAAGGTAACTTTTATCTAACCATTGAAAAATCAGCCCTAAATGATATTTGTAACATGTTATCTACGGTTTTTTTTCTATAATCATCTTGACTGGTAGGTATGGTTATAAACTGTTTTTATAATAACTATCGTGAGACATACTAAATTAACTAAAAATCGCGGGTTACTCACGTGTATAAATTGATAAAAGCTCTACTAGTTTCGAACCACAGAGGGGTTCTTCCTCATGAGCAGCGTGCGCGGACGCGGCGACGTCGCGCAGCCAACTAGCCTAGTAGAGCTTTTCTCAATATATACACGTGAGTAACCCGCGATTTTTAGTTAATTTGGTTATAAACTGTTCTGTAACTGTTTAAAATAAATCTATTATATTGGTGTTGTTAATATTTTTGTTCATCATCATCTTCCTGCCCTTGTCCCGTTTTATTTGGGGTCGGCGCAATATTATGTTTTTTTCTTCCATTCTGTCCTGTCACCCGTCACGCTATCACTAACTCCTCTGTCTTCCATATCACTTCTCACACAATCCATCCATATTTTCTTTGGTCTCCCTCTCCCTCTCCATCCATCCACATTTATTTTGTTAATAGTTTTGTTATTATTGTTAAATGTTTTCATTGGTAGTTAATTTTAATTGTTTTAATTTAAAACTATGACTTTTCTAAAATGCTCTTGGTGTTTTATTAACATAATTTATCTATACTAATATTATAAAGAGGTAAAATTTGTAAGTTTGTATGTAAGGGGTAATCTTTGGATTGCCAAAATTCTTTAACTGATAGATAGCTACAATGGTCCTGAGTGCTATATATAGGCTATAATAAATCACGCTATGATCAAATGCAGCCGAGCAGCGGACGAAACCTCACAAGAGTAGCTAGTGAAATATAAGAAACATAGTAGCTTCCTCTGTCCCAACTAGCTTCTGTCGCACGGTTTCACTCGCTCGTCTCCTTCAAAATGTAGCGTGATGTTTTATAGCCTAAATCCTTCCTCAATAAATGTACTAACAAACACAAAGGATTATTCATTTCAAACTAGTAGTTCTGTAGATTAGCTCGTTAAAACAAGCAAACTCTCCAGATTTATAATATTATAATAATAATAGTGTAGAATTATAGATGTTTAGGTACTTAAACCTTTAAAACTACGCAACTGATTTTTATGAGGTTTTTTTAATACATAGAATGACTGAAGAGGAAGGTTTATGCATGTATTTTACACGTTCATTAATAGTATAGAAATTTAGTATCAGCATTGCAGCCGCGCGTAGTTAGGGCGGTTCGCTAGTACTAACTAAAAACCATTCCGTTCTTTCTGCTGTTCTAGGCTGGGGCCGTTCAAGGAGTTTCTGTCACCTCTTAGCTATAATTTTGCTTTTAAATAATTTCACACGACCAAAATCGCGGGTCAAAGCTAGATAAAGGCCTGTCTTAAAATGTCTGAATAGTCGCTATAAAGTATTTGCATGAACTATGTGCTACATAAGTTTATCAAGTACTTATAATTATGAAGGTGGTAAAGCAGACGGTGGTTCCTAAATAGACTAACAAAAGAATTGTTTATTTATTTTGGATAGTACGGCAGAAAACCCTACTGAATTCTTAGGTATACCGAACTATATACATAATAAATATAGGCACGAAAAGAAGAAAAAAAAATAACAAATTCCATAAAATAGTCTTCATTCGCTCGAGATCACATCACATTCTGATTAGCGCGTTCAAAAAAACAATCAAATCTTTCTTTGATGTTTGAAGAGTTCTCTCACCTGAGCAACTGGTAGGCGAGCATACAGCTAAAAATGCAGACGAGTACGGCGCTGACAGACAACGCGAATACGCCGCGTAGACACCAGTACAACGCGCCGTGCACTACGCCACACTCCGATACGCCTTCGAATACGCAGCGTACTCCTGTTAATACGAAACAAAAATAATAATCATCGTCATATTTATGAGTTCAAACTTACATTAGAAATTTTTTCGAGTATACTCGACTATTTTCGAATTAAACTGGAGCTCATAAGCAAAGTAAGGCGGGTGCGCGTGGGCGATGGGAAGCGAGCCCATTAGGCAAAATAAGAATAATTATAATCGTCATATCTTTTGCTAAAAACTTACTCAAAAATAATTTCGAGCATCCTTGACTAGCTTCGAACTAAACTGGAGCTCATAACCAAAGTTTAGCGTGTGCCCATAGGCAAGGTCATTCAATTATCATCGCATATTCTTGCTGACCAAAATACCCCCGTTCCTTCTCGGCTCCAGGCAAACCCGGCTGAACATCGGCCCTTTTAGGCCCCGGTGACCTTTTTAAGTCATCCGTCGCTTTAATAGTCTCAGTATCGTAAATTAGTTATTGTATGCAATTCATACCTTCGTCGTCAGCTGAACTGTGTTGAGTGTCAGGCGGCATTGAGAAGCAAGTACAGGTTCGAGTCAGCTTCGTGTATTCACAAAACTTCAGCGTTTGTAGTCTGAAACAATAATGTATTGGGTAAGCATATAACTCAGCAACGCCTGGATCAATTTTGCCATTTCTTGTTTGTTGTATTTATTATATAGTCATCATCATCAGCCTATAAGTGCCCACTGCTGAGCAAAGGCCTCTTCTCATATGGAGAAGGATTGAGCATTAATCTAAGAAAAGAGAAACTATAAGTTCACGTTTCTCAGTGGTGTCTAAATAATCATAGAAAGTACATATAACTCGGAAAAGTCACATTGGTACTTGAACCCACGCCCTAATGCATGCCGGCTCCTTAACCTCCGGGCCACCACGGTCTTATTATAGTGAGGAAAAGTTTTTATAAAAAAAATATTAAAAAATTAGAGAGGAAAATTGGGAAAAGTGACCCTTTCATTGTTAGCGAGAACATTGGACCCGCGCGAAGCGGGGGCGGACGACTAGTTTTAAATATATTAAGTATATCTCAAGCACGCTAGTTGATATTCAATATTATATTAATTGACGTAAAGTAATAATTAAGTCATTTATTACGATCTCATAAAAAGAATGTAAGAAAAAATGTATCGTTTTCGACATTTAAATTATTTTATCAGTAGGAAAACACCCAATTTTTTAAAACTTCGCCCCACACTAGGACTTCCTCCTGTGTTTTGGGTGCGTTTACATGATTTCACATACACAACTCGGAACAACAATTTGTGGATCACACAGTCGTTCCGTTAGTTGCCCAGCCACCACGCGTCAATTATTTTAAACCATTTATTTAGCACACACCTGCATAAGTTGAAAACCTACAAAAATAAACATTACACAAAAAATAAATATATATAGTGTAGCAAGGGGTCCATCTCAGTATATGCTGTGCTAATGCACAGCACTGGTTTTCAGATGGCCTCGGACTGTTGGGATAACAAACACATCTCCGCGCACACACACAAATAAAAAACAAAATAAATGACGTCAAAAAAAACATATTTAACTAAATTTTAATACTTACTTGTTCATATGTATGACGGTGGTTGTAATTGTCACTAGAACACAAGTCAACGCGCAGACCAGGCAGCAAGCTCCTACCACTTTGATCTGTAACCAAACATAATTTACAAGTATTTCATTGTGGAAGGCAAAATCATCAAGTGTGTGGGTCGGTTAACCACAGCGTTGTGTTTCGCCGTGTGAGTGAGGTTACCGGAGGCCTAATCCGGGGAGGATTTCCTTTATCTCTAAGTCCTCAAAAGGTCGGCAACGCACTCATAACTCTTCCGTTGTTGCTGATGTCAATGGGCGGCGCTGATTGCTTACCATAAGCACGCATCAACCTCCTTCGTCCGCTTCTGAAAGCCTGTACCTACAGTAGATACAACTATAAAACTGAATAAAAAACTGATTGAAAATTTCTTGCTCGTTCTTCTACATTCGAATCTACACTTTGGAACGAGCAAATAGCTTCATTAGAGGACCGACGGACAGACTGACACGCATAACTGACTTTATCATAGGTACAAATGTGCAGGACTTGACATAAACTTTTTTATTGCATACGAGAGATAGAGAGAGAGAGAGAGAGAGAGAGAGAGAAAGAGAGAAAGAGAGAGAGACAGACAGACAGACAGACCGATGGTTTTTGGACACTCACAAGACCTATGGCATTAGGTTCTTATGTAATTCTTTGTTGCATAAAAATGTAATAAATAAATAAATCAAGACCAAACAATTAGTTATAAGTGGAGAGATCAGAGGATGTGGTTAAAGCTTTTAAAATACCAGTTACCGGAGGCCAAAAACATGCCCTGCCCCATCCCTCTTCAACCCCAAAATCTCCAAAATCAAACAACGCCGGCAACGTAATAGTATCTTTTCCATTGTTACGGGTTTCCATGCATTGCTTACCATCAGTTAAAAGTTTTGTAGCCAGTTACTCATAAGGATGAAAATGGTCATTTGTAGACTAAGCGATAAATATCTTTATTCTAAAGCTAATAAAGTGCATTCATGCATACAAGAAGCGGTGATAAAATGAATGAAAATGAAACGAACATACTTTTCTTACCATATAGCTGTATCTGTTTCGGCGGCGCGCCAGGCTCATGATACAGACTCCGGTTAACACCAACTAGAAATAAAAAAAAAACAATTAACATCGAAAGAAATATGTTGTATTAAAAGATATTTGTTGTATACTAGCCGTCCGCCCCCGCTTCGCGCGGGTCCAGCTATCTCGATATCAAAGGGTCACTTTTTCCTAAACTTCCCCTCTACTTTTCTAATATTTTCTTTGATAAGAACCTTCTCCTGACAATAACAAACACAACAAAAAAAGAATTAGCAAAATTGGTCCAGGCGTTGTTGAGTTATACGCTTACCAACACATTTTGCGATCCATTTTTATATATAAGAAGAAGACTAGCTATTCTCGCGCGGTTTCACCCGCTGCTCAACTCCATTTGATTGTAGCGTGATGTTTTATAGCCTATAGCACTCAGGAACATTGTAGCTATCTATCAGTGAAAGAATTTTGGAAATCCGACCAGCGGTTTCAAAGATTACCCTATACATACAAACTTACAAATTTTACCTCTTTATAATATTAATATAGATCAAGCTTTCACCCGCGACTCCGTTCTCGTGGAACTTCCTGGAGATTTTTGGTTTAAAAACTATCCTATGTCCTTTCTCGAGTTCCTAACTATGTCTGTATCAGATTTCACACAAATAGGTTCAGTAGTTTAGACGTGAAGAAAAGACAGACAGACAGACAGAGTTACTTTCGCATTTATAATATTAGTTTGGTTTTATTGAATATGTTTATATTGTTTGGTACATAAAAGAATCGAACTATCCGACTAGTATAGTACTTATAATATTACAACTCTCGTTTTGTTTTTTTTTTTAATAACATTTCCCCACACTATGGTTCTCTTGTGTCGTGGGTGCGTTTACAAACATACAACTGCACATACACATCACACCCAGACTCGGAACAATGATTTGTGGATCACACAGAATTGTTCTGCAGCCAGGTTGTCGGCCTGAATATCCTTACCATAGCGGCCGGTACAGCAGCAGGCACCGTCTCCAGGTGCTGAGGGGACGCCGTGTAAGCTCGCAGCAGTATATGCTGGGCAGCGAGCAGGCCGCCCAGCGCCGCCGCCAGCGCCCCGCAGCCGACGCACCACCACGCATACTTCCGACGCCGGCAGGTCCCATCATTACCGTTGCAGCCGACTGATGCTGGAAATAAAGAGAGATTTGGGTAAATACACAGTTTTTAGGCAGTGATATTATATTTATAAGTAAAATGGTATAGATAGGTTACATATTAAACAACATTCGATTTTCAAAAACGGCACACTGATGCACACATGAGTAAATCGTATGATACACGTTAAAGTGGGATGGCATGATTCAATAATCGCGAGTGTAAAAGAGACAAATATGAAAAAGTGTGGCTAGTTAGCCACATTTTAATGTTTTACTTGCTGAGCGCTTATGACCTATCTATACCTTTTTAATTATAATATCATTGTTTTTAGGAGAGGCAGAGTCGCGGGGTAAGCTCCTCGGCCTAAACCAGGAGAAGGAACGCGGGTGTTTTAAGTCAGTAAGAGTCTGACACTGTATCTCGCTCGCCTTACCCTGGGCGGGAGGAGAGATCTGATGATTTTCCTTTACAAAAAAGGGGGGAGGGAACATCCAATATCTCTCTGCCCTTTATGGAGCGTATAAGTAGTTTATTAATTAATATTTTTTATCTTTGTAGACAAAACGCGTAATGTTTACTACACTCGCGAGCAAAAGTATGGAATCACTTACTTGGAATTGAATCCTCGCGATCTTAAGTACTTAATAACTAGTTAAGAATAATAAAAATGGTACCATTTAAAAGGTTAAACTGTTAACTTTAAATTGATACCAAATTCATTTAAATCACGCCATAATTTCAGAAGTTATACGGGATTACGTGAAGACGTAAGGAAAAAGATATGTTTCAATTGTTTGATACGTCACGAGTTGCGCCCTATTGACCCCCTATAAAAGCACGTGTTATCGGATTTTCTTTATCAGTCGGCTTTCACACGTTGACCAGTACACATCTCCGCTACTTTAGACCCTTGAACTTGGACGACAATGGATACTACACCTACAGAAGCAGCACAAATCGTCGCCCTATTGCAAGAAGGGCTCAGCCAGCGGGCTGTCGCACGTCAGCTCCACATAAGCCAGTCCTGTGTTTCGAAAGTTTATAAACGGTTTCGGGAGACTGGTGGCTTTATCCCGAGACCAAGATCTGGACGGCGCCGGTGCACATCGGAGAGAGATGACCGTTTCATCGTGTTAACCTCTCTCAGAAATCGACATTTGACTGGTGTCGACGTCCAACAGGAGCTCCGAAATGTTCGTGGGGTAACTGCCAGTGAGTGGACAGTTCGTCGAAGACTTAAGCAAGCTAATTTGACTCCCAAAAGGCCTGCCACAGGCTTGAAACTGACGGCAGGTCACCGACAAGCACGCCTTCAATTTGCTCGCTCCCATCTTGATTGGGAGGTTGAGCAATGGAGGCGAGTTCTGTTCTCCGACGAGTGCAGAATGTGTTTGCACGGCAGCGACCGAAGGGGCCGGGTCTACAGGCGGCCTGGGGAGCGATTTGCGCAGTGCTGTTTCGCTGAGACAGTGGCTTATGGGGGTGGTTCTTGTATGATGTGGGCCGGCATTTTCTTCGACGGTAAAACTGAGCTTGTTTTCGTGCCTGGCGGGGGACGAGGAGGCGGTCTAACTTCAGACCGCTATATTTCCGATATTCTGCTGGAACATGTCGTTCCTTATGCGCAATATATCGGCGATGACTTCATCCTTATGCACGATAACGCTCGTTGTCACACTTCCTGTGTCACAACTGAATATCCCGAAGAAGTCGGTATCGCCACAATGAACTGGCCAGCACTCAGCCCGGACTTAAATCCCATTGAGCACGTATGGGATGAACTGAAGAGGAGGGTTCGTTCCAGAAATCCTGCTCCTTCAAGTGTGAATGAGCTGAAATCGGCTTTGATAGAGGAGTGGGAAGGTATCCCGCAAGAATCGATACAGAAGCTGATTAGGTCAATGAAGAACCGCCTTCAAGCAGTTATTAGGGCGAGGGGAGGGAACACAAAATATTATATCTTAATTTTAAGGCCAAATAAAATTTTTATTAATTAATTTTTGTTGTTTTCTTCATTCATTATTTTTTCCATTATCCTTATGTTTTCCTAACTCCTTCACTCAATCCGGGATAGCTCCTAAATACTGGTGTGATTTAAATGAATTTGGTATCAATTTAAAGTTAACAGTTAAACCTTTTAAATGGTACCATTTTTATTATTCTTAACTAGTTATTAAGAACTTAAGATCGCGAGGATTCAATTCCAAGTAAGTGATTCCATACTTTTGCTCGCGAGTGTAGTATAGGTATTATTAAACTAGCTTTCGCCCGCGGCATCGCGTAAGTACTACTAAGTAAGCAAGATTTTAAAAACAACAGCGTTTAAAGCGATACCTCGACTAAAATCCGCATCAAGTATACATAGTTTATAGCCTATTGTAGAAACTAGATCTTAACTCAGAAATAAAACAATGAATACTTGAATATTCTACGTTATAATTATAATTATTCAAAATATATATCCTTAATGTTGAGTTCAACACCGTTCAAAATCCCGCCAAAAATCAGAGTGATCACGGTTAAGGTCGATATCTGACCATAACTATTAAATTAGTCGACTATTACTTTAGTGTCGGGTATCACTTTTATATAATAAAATACAAGACTGTTTACTTGTCTACCACACCCACCACCGCCATAGTCCCACTGTCATAGACAAGTAAACAGGTATCTGTCACTACATATACCTGTCTCTTTACAAATATCAACAATTGGACAATGAGTTTACAATAGGTAATACTATTAGCCTTACACTATACCTATAGCAAGGAACATTGTTGGAAATCCGACCAGCTGTTTCACAGATTACCCCCTACATACCTACATACAAACTGACAATTAATGTTACCTCTTTATAATGTTAGTGTAGATAGACTCCAAAACTCTTAAGTGGATTTATTACGAAACTTAAGAAAAATAAGAAACGTGAATAACGTGAAATAAAAACCGTGCTAAATCTTTGATCACGATTCTTATAATATAAATATATTTTTGTTGTTATAAGTAGTATATATTTTTGTTATTTTTATCATTCAAAAGACTTAACGTGATGCGTAGATAATAAAATACATAAGCTTATCAGTGTATTTTTTTTAAATATTATTATGACGACTAAGGCTGATTTTTCAATGGTTACATAAAAGTTACCTGGGGAATAATTGTTATGCTGTCGCGTCGGAATGTTTGTATAAGACAGTGACAACAACAATTTTATTTTTTCCTCAGATAACATTTATGACTATTGAAAAATCAGCCCTAAAACAACATTCGACTGTTCATATAGTAGATATAATATATATTATAATATTTATAATATTGTTCAAGTGTTATTTTTTTAAGTCTTTTATAGAGTTGGTCATTTTCATCAACATACATAGTAATAAAAAAATAACAATTATATTATATTTTGTTACTAAGCTGCATTTAGTATCCACACTAACACTAACGTACATAACAAACAAACTGAAAACTACATTGTTTATTTGTTATTCGTTTAATTTTTTTGTAGCAACTTCTATTATTTTCATTCATAATTTTGTTTATATTTAATAAATATGCAGTGTTTCCTTTTCTGATAATAAAGTTCAATTTTATTAATTAGTACTTATAAAAAACAATTACCAAAATACGGTGGTGGCGGCACATAGTGCTGAGGCACATCAGCGGCTACAGTCGTACGTGGCGTAGAAACCTGGTATTGTACCACTTGCATAACACCGCACGCTTGCATCACAAATAAACAAACAAAAAATTTTATCACAACAATAACGAAATTACACTAAAAATAATTCACAAAATCATGATGTCCGATTTCCCGCCATGTCAGTTTTTACTTTTTTTATCTGTTACCACAATACACAAGCAACCACGTTCGAATTCCACCGTGAACTTTCAAATCGCGCGCCTTTTCTATAAAATCGATATTTACACCCCAAGCTAACCGTGCGTAAAGAACAATGACCCCTTTTACATTATAACAACAATGTTATGATCATTCATCAGTTATTTAAACTTTTAACCAATTGCACTAAATAATTATTAATTTATCAATTCCTTTTAATTAAATTCCGTAAATTCTCGTCTTTTATTTTTTCCCTCCGTTTCTTTGTTTTTTTAACACATTATAACACAAACTTGGCACAATTTTTCGACGACACGACAGCTTACATTGAAGTTTATAATATTTAACGTTTTATTCGAGTTTATTTTCACGATAAACAAATTCTCGTTGCATTATTGAGTTTACGTTGTAAGGTTATGTGGATTGACAATGGCCGTTTCGCGCAGAAGCAATGGGAGCTTTATGTAGCTCAGGTAGAAAGGTCTTAAATTAAATGTATGGGAATGTGACTTATGGATTTTGTTGTGCACATACATACATAAACTGTATTACTGTAGATAAAGATATATTTTTTCAATGTAGAACAGGTAGTTTTGTGCAAAAAGGTTTCATGTGTAGGTGAGCTTTACATTTTTTTTAATCTATTGAATTGAATGAATGACATTTCGGTTTTGGTGGGAAAGTTTCGTAAACACAAAAAATCCATTTGTATTGTACGAATTTTGTAACTTACAACAATTGGTTTCACATTCATGTTATATTTTAGAAATCGATAGCAAAAACTTTAAATTGATGGCCGGAAAACATTAACCTGTCGATATTACAATAAAATCTTAGTACATATAAGGTGCTATGAATTTCGTAACGGCTTTCAAATAATGTGAGAAAGGATAACTTTTTGCACCATCTAGTTGCGCTTGATTTATAACGCTGTCCGTCCATAGGTTATACAAGTGTCTTTGAAATTATTTGACTACAGGTAACCGATAAAAATAATCATCCGTTTTCTAAATTCAAATTCATATCAATGGTTTTCTATTTGAAACGCTAACCATAGACTTTCAATAGAAATCTACCACAGGTGCCGGCTTAGTTTTTACAACATTAAGGTTGATAAAGGGAATGCATGGATCAACTGCCGATATTGTCCAATGCTAAACTATTGACGTTGGACATCCTCCCCACACAATCATGATCTTCACGCTTTTTTGTGAGAGGAAAATCATCAAATGACTTCTCTCGCCCAGGGTGAGGTGAGAGGGAGTGTCAGACTGTTCCTTCTCCTTCTCCAGGCCGAGCCCCCTTATTGTGCTTGACCCGCAATCCCGGCTGATAATCTTCACGTTTGAAATCGCTTTTTTTAAGTTTGTCGTTATCAGAGAAGCTTTCCATACCATTAAAGAGCATTATTCACCATGGTTGCTCAAGCCGGATTGGCTATTTCAAACTTATAATTATAAATTTTAAGTCCAGGTTTCCTAACGATGTTTTCCTTCACCGTATGGCAGTGGTGTCTAAATAATCATAGAAAGTAGGTACATATAACTCGAAAAAAGTCACATTGGTACTTGCCAGGTTTCGGACGCGCACCCTCATGCAAGAGAACCTGGTGAATTGGAAACAAAATCTTTGAAAAAGGTAACTTACTATTGTTCCTCCGATTAGTAGCTGCCAGTACGCTGGTGGGTGGTCGAGGTGGGAGCGCGGGAGGAGTGTCAGTCTTTGCAGGGGCGGGAGGGCCAGGGTCATCCGCGCAGGCGTACTGCGCTGACGACGGCTTGCACGTACATGCTACTTGATACTGAAATCGAGAAAAAAGTGTTTAGTTTTTAACAAATATATACTTAGGTACTTAATATTATAAAGCTGGAGAGTTTGTTTGTTTGAACGCCCTTATCTCCAGAACTACTGGTTTGAATTGAATAGTTGTTTTTGTGTTTGTTAGTACATTTATCGAGGAAGACTTAAGGCTAGGGCTATAACAAATCACGCTACGATATGTAGGAGCCGAGCAGCGAGTAAAACCGCACGACGGAAGCTAGTTTTAGTTTTAGATATAACTATGGTTGTTGTTTTTGGTCAAAGTCATCTATAATATAAAAATGAATGGCAAAATGTGTTCGTAAGCGCATAACTCAACAACGCCTAGACCAATTTTGCAAATTTTTTTTTTGTCTTTGTTATTGTCAGGATAAGGTTCTTACCAAAGCAAATATTAGAAAAGTAGAGGGGAAGATTAGGAAAATGTAACCCTTTGATAGCGAGATAGTTGGACCCGAGCGAAGCGGGGGCGGGCCGCTAGTTCTTAATAAAGTTGTTTATATTATTTATTCAGATTTTTTTGCTGGTATGGAGTGAGAGGAAGTCTCAGAATCTTACTGACTAAAAACCATCAGGTTCCTTCTCCTGCTACAAGCTGGAGTCGCGGACATTTGTATCCAGCTGGACGAAAAAGCTTAATTAAATAAAAGTATAATAGGATAGAGAGAAGTTAGCATACTATATGAAAGTAGGTAATTCGGAAGAACCAGTGGCGCTGCTATCGCTTTTGGGCAAAATTTTTGGGCAAGATTAATTTATAAATTATTCTTTTTTTGTTGTTTAAGTACCTTTTTATTAATTTGGATGTTATGTTTTGTTACTGGTAGGTACTAACGTTTTTAATTTATCCTTTTATTCTTATTTTTTCTTTTTTGTATATTCTCACCTATTATTATTATACATGTCTTTGGTGCCATGTCCAGTGCCAAATAAATGTTTAGTCTTTCTTTCGTTCAAAACTAATTGTAAGCTGAAGTTTCCTTTTCGACGTGTCCAATTATAAACAAATGAATAGGACCAAAAATTTGCCGTCACCAAACAAAAGAAGTTTACCTTATGCAAATCCGAAGTAACTGAGGCGCTGGTATCGCATTCCGGACAGGCTTCTGGCGCAGGCGAGCTGCGAGCTGACGTCACGTCACCTAGCGACATCTTTCCCAACTTGGTGATGCTGGAAAGAGATAAGGATATTGTTAGAGAGATATGGAGAAACAGCAACAGTCCGTTTTCGTCCAATGCTGGACATAATTCCTCTTCAATAGCACGCCGATAAGCTCGATTTTCAATCCTTAATACACTATTGGTTGTGTATTAAGGATTGAAGATCTAGCTCAGCGGCGTGCTATTGAAGCAGCAGCCACTTATTTCCAAAACTAAGCTATTTTACATCCGTCCGTAAACTTGCACGTAATCTTAAAATTAGTGAAAAGAGAGTGTGTGGGAGAGCCATACTTCGGCACGAATGGGACGGCTCGACCGGAGTGATAACACGGCCTCACAGAAAACCGGCGTAAAATAACCAGAGTTGTGTTTGTGTGAGTGTGATTCCGTGTGAGTGAGGTTACTGGAGGCCCAATCTTTCCCCTACTCCAATCCATTCCCTTTCCCAAAATCTCCAAATCCCTAATCCCCAAAAGTTCGACAATGCACTCGTAACTCCTCCGTCGTTGCGGATGTCCATGACGCTGATTGCTTATCAGGTAATCCGTTTGCTCGTTTGCCGACCTATCACATAAAAAAAGAAGTTTGCTAAATCGAAAGACCCAATACTACCACCACAGATAAAACAAAACTTAATCTGATACCATATAAAATGCTCGTCTCACAAATCACAATGAAGTAACCTACCTAACTCCTACGAAACGGCTTTACTGTGTTTTACCAAATTTTCTCTCAATTGTCAGAGAATCAACTACTGGCTATTTTTCATACCCCCAAGTGATAAGGGTTGTTGTCCAGCCTTTACAATTTTGTTTCGAAATAATTAAAACAAAACAACGTTGTAAAGATAATCAGCTTCAGCTTGCATAGATAAAAAGATTTTTTTTTTTTTCAAAAATCTATTTACAAATTACATCTGCATAAGTTTTATAAACCAATCCAATGCCTCACACAAATACATCATTCTGCCTAATAACGAAATACCTTTGCCATTCAATAGCGCGCAAAAAACAAAAACGCGCGCTATGGCAGCAAAACAACTGTTAATCCATCTACATCCGGTCTCTATGGTCACATCCGGCGCGACCAGCTGTTTTACCCGACTTACAAACAAAAGAGGTATGTGTTCACAGCTGTATTTTGTTGAATGACGACTTTGTATTCAAGAAATTAGCCATTTAAGTTAGTGATCAGCCATGTTGAGTGCATTCCCGTAAACGGACAAGCTCAATAACTAACCCGAGTACTAAATTCACGAGAGTAAGTCGTTATTTTCAATACATGTGTATGTAGTAACCACGAAGTTTCTTGTCCGTTCTCCTCCATAGCAATCTACACTTTGGAACAAGCGCTTCACTAAGAGGACGGTTAGCCAGATTGACATTTTCAATATTAAAATATTTGTTTTCATGTTCAAAAGTGCCTATTGTAGTAGAGGTATGAGAGAGAACAAAGAGGTGAATAGTTCCTCATCCTCCATTGAAAAGGGAGGATACTCCAAGCAGACGGGTGTTATATCTGGTGGGCTACTGCCCGACGCACGATTGCTGTCGGGATTTTGTATCAGTTCTAATTGCGTCGAGAACTCTTATACCGCGATGTAGAATCTTGCACGTAATTGGAGCTGTTGTTAATGTTGTGCTATAGATGTCGCTACAGTAGTCTAATTGTGGAAATAAATAATTTGACTTTTGACTTAAAAAAAATATAGAAACTTGATCACTTAAGGAAATCTCCTTTAAGGCAATAATTGCAAATCTAAACAACAATAAACATAGAATCCTTTCACAAATCCGTGGACTGTCCAAACATCGCCACAAATAATTGTGGGGTCATTTAGATTATCTAAACGGATGCCATTTAGGACTTTTAGAGCGGAGACCAAATGAGGTCAAACTCGGCCGATCTTATTACATTACATTGTCTTGTCACAGACTATAAAATGTCTTCTCAGTTGGTGAATAGATGATTCTATTTTATCTTTATTTGAAGTTCGTTCTCAGTAATAAATGAATAATAAGCTTCTTCTTCGCTTATATTTACGGAATTAATTAATCAAAGGCAATACATTTACACATTTATGCATTAATACATTTGGATCAATCTGTGTGTTACAGTAACTCTGTTAAAGAAATATCAACAAAACGATGCGAATTCCAAAGAGTTTGTATTAGGATCGCTTCGAACTACAATGGTCAAAGTGCCTCAAGAAATTATGCAATAAAAGCTCTCAGCTCATTTCAATTTGAGTACCTAAATAACTTGAAGCGAAACCTTAACCTTAAGAAGTAAAACCATGAGGCAAAAAACCCGGGTTTTTATAGTAAAACGCATTGGTTATGCGTATTAGAATCGCTGGTTATAGACTAACATTATACACAAGAAAGATTGATGTTGGACGCGTACACGCGACACTTAGCCTGTTAGGCATAAAACGGACCGATCGCATACGGAATACCGGGATACGTTCAAGAACAGGAGTCGCTGTTGCGGGCCAAAAGACAGCAAAATTAAAATGGGACTGGGCCGGACACATCAGCCGAATGCATCCGGAGAGATGGGCCAATATTGTCACCCAGAGGACACTCAGGATGGAGGCCGCAGGCGGGGTAGGCCCCGGAAAAGATGGCGTGACGATCTAGACGCCTACCGTCGAAACTGGTAGACACGGTCATGGTAAGCAATCAGCGACGCCCATGGAAACTCGAAGTACCAAAGGAGTTACTACAAGTTCTTTGCCTATTTATTCGGGATTTGAGGATGGATGATAGGAGGAGGGGAAAGAATGTTAGGTTTGGGTTGATGAAATAAAACTAAGTTTATTTATCAAATAGCAGAGGTGGAATTTATTATTATACTTTAGGAGGTGTGTGTTGCCTGAAGGCGTTAGCAGAACAGAATGAGGGCGAGATGCAAACATCTCAGTGAGGGTTAGCTGGCCACTTAAGGCACTTATAATAGTGGCGTGAGAATAATGAGTAGATTGATTTTTGTTATTCCAACACGCCCCCTCAAAAATTAATCTAAAATAAAATTAATTACAAACATAGTATCACACACCATCCTTTATCTGGGGTACAATCATTCAATGGTCCAACATTCGTTGCATAGGATTAGGGAAACCCAGAAAAACCTAATCAGACCATGTTATACTTATTCAAAGTCTTAACCTAGTTAAGTATTTATTACTATAGATTTTATTCATATATGAAATATATTGTAATCTATTCTAGTCCCAATTTATCTCTCAACTGGGAGAAACGAACAGTGGGTAACTGTTTCGTTAACACATCAGCCAACTGGTTACCTGTGGACACATAAATTATTTTAATAACATTTTTCTCAACTTGTTCTCTAGAGAAATGATATTTGATGTCAATATGTTTTGACCTTTTATGACATGTCGGATTATTTGCAATGCTTATGCAACCACTATTGTCCTCATAAATAGGAATCGGATCCAGTATTTTAATGTCTATACTGGTTACTAAAGACTTTAACCATAGAGCTTCCTTTACGGCCTCAAATAGTGCCATGTACTCTGCTTCAGTACTAGAAACTGCTACTGTTGTTTGCCTTTTTGTTTTCCAACTTATAGTGCATTGCTCAAATAAGTTAAACAAATAACCCGTAGTACTTTTTCTATCCACTTCATCAGAACCCCAATCAGAATCAACATAACCACTTAACGGTATTTTATCTGAATTGCTCCGACGATAAGTCAATTTTAAATCAAGCGTCCCTTTTAAATAACGAAGCACTCTTTTTAAGTGTGACCAAAGTGCATGGTTGTTTTTGTTAGCAAATCTACTCAAGACGTTTAGACTATAACTCAAATCGGGTCGAGTGCAAACCATAATGTAAATTAAACATCCGATAAGGTTTTTACAAGGGGCATTCATTGTTTCACACGAATTTAAAGCTTCGAAATCAACTTTAGTTTCAAGTGGAGTACTGACATGTTTACAGTCACTCATGTTGAATTTATTAAGGACTGTTTCTATATACAATTTTTGGTCTAAAGTTATTTTGTTATTGCTTCTTTCAATTTTAATCCCCAAGAAACACTTTATTTCTTTCAAATCTACCATTCTGAACCTTTTCATTAAGTATTGTTTAAAGGTGTTCATGGTTTTGATATCTGCCGTTGCGATAACAAGATCGTCAACATATAAAATCACATAAATGTTTTTAGAAATATCACCTGCATCTAATATATATAGACATCGGTCAGCTGATGAATATCGAAAACCTTTTTCAATCAAGACTTGTTCGAACGTTGCGAACCAACAACGTGCTGATTGCTTTAATCCATATAACGACTTATTTAATTTACAGACCAAGTTGTTATCTGTACATGGGATTCCTTGTGGTACTTTCATAAAAATCTCTTCCTCAAGTTTCCCATTTAAAAATGCCGTTTTTACATCCATATGATGCACTAGCAATCTATACTGATTCGCGAATGCTAAAATAAATCTGAAACTTGCTATTCTTGCAACAGGTGCAAACGTCTCATTATAATCAATAAGATATTCTTGATTGAAACCACGAGCTACTAAACGCGCTTTATATTTTAATGGTTTTCCAGATTCATCGTTTTTAATAGAAAATACCCATTTACAATCAATGATATTTCTGTCAATAGGTTTTTGTACCAGGGTCCAGGTTTCATTTTTGAGGAGTGAATTAATTTCCTCTTTTATAGCACTTTCCCATAAATGTCTATCATCCCTGGATTGGATTTCATCAAAAGATCTAGGTATAGAACATACTAATGATTGTGCATGCAGCAAATAATTATTTGAAAGATCATCTTTACTGTCATCATAACACACTTTAGGTATGTTTTTAATCCTTTCACTCCTTCTTAGATTCGGAGATGTTTTATCATCTTGAGATATTGTCAATTCATTTGGAAATGCAGAGTCTGAGTACACATCTGTTTCACTTACAGATTTATTAGATGGTGGATCTAATGACATAGGTATTTCGAATGTTTGTCTCATATAACTATCTGATTTCATCTTATCAGATTTTTGCACCTCCCAACCATTGGAGTGCCCGTCAGATTTAATGGAATTTTTACTCACAATTCCTTCAGGCTTAACTGGCCTACTTGATAAGAAATTAATCTCATCAACTATTACATCTCTGACTTTCACAAACCTTTCGTCTACCAGTAACCACACCTTATATCCATTTGGTTCATATCCAACCAGGATACCTTTTGATGACTTTTCATCAAACTTATGTCTTTTTGTCTTATTCATAAAATAAACAGTTGAACCAAAGACTTTCAAATACTTAAGTTGCGGCTTTTTACCATGCCACAATTCAAATGGTGTGTTATCAACTCTCAGTGCTTTTGTGGGTGTGATATTTACTAGATAAGTAGCAGTTAACACAGCCTCACCCCAGAATGTTTTCTCTAATTTCGCACCGGACACCATAGCCCGACTGCGTTCCGTTAATGTTCTTATCATTCTTTCTGCTACACCATTCAAAGCTGGCGTATGCGGCACTGTTAAATGGTAGCTTATACCTTTTGTAACACAGTACTCTCTCATTTCTTTCGATAAATATTCACCACCATTATCACAATATAAATTGACAATACTCAGGTTAAAGTGTGCCATACTTTTTGTTGCATAATCCCGAAAAGCAGTAAAAACATCTGATTTATGAGCTAATAAGTATGTTGCACAATAATGAGTAAATTCATCGACAAAAACGACAAAATACTTTTTGTTGTCAAGTGTCGAAGGAGTGACGGGACCCGAAACATCTGTGTGCACCTTAAATAGTGGTCGTTTTGTTACCTTTGGCTTTGATTTGTTAAATGGTAAACATGCTTGTTTTCCATAAATACAAGCTTCACATAAGTTGTCACATGGCTTAATATGACTTATTTTCTCTATATCAGAAAACATTTCTTTATGCTTTATTTGCATAAATTTTGATTTACTAATGTGGCCTAAACGTTGATGCCACAACTCATAGTTATTTACGACTCTATTTAAAGAACACACAACAGACCCTTCAAGTAAAAAGTTAATTCCAATTAAATTGTTCAAACACTCACCCTTTGTTACCAATGTCTTACCCGTGTCGAATATTTGTACGCTTCCATCTTTGCCAAAAATAATTGTCATACCAGCTTCTTGCATTTTCTTTACTGAAAGCAAGTTGTATGGAATATCTTTACAGAATAAAACATCCTGTAATATACCTTTTAATCCCAAGTTACTAATAACCGGTAAGTTTCCCTTTCTTGTAGCCTGGATGTAAGTACCGTTCTTCGCCACGGAGATATTTACTGGTTTTTCTAATTCTGTAAACTTTTCCGCTAAATCTGGCCTGTTGATGAAATGGTCTGAAGCGCCAGAGTCCAGCACAAATGTAATTGTTTCTTGGTTATAACGTTTTATGGCATTTGCTCCTACCATAAATGCAAATCCGGATATGTTTGGATCAGTTGTTTCAGTATTCACTACTTGTATTGTTCGATGGTATTCAGGCTTTTGAAACCGTTCAGTTGCCATCTTGTTGTAATAACAGTTTTTCATAATGTGACCTTTTCTTCCACAGTGGTGACATTTCACGTTTTTAGATTTATAATTTCTTTTAAATCTGTTATTAAATAATTGTTGACCCCGTTTCTGTTGATGATAGGTCGCATTTGGGAATTTATTTGTTTTTGAAAACGACGTAGTCTTAGCTTGTAATACTTTTAAACTTGTGTCTCGATTTTCATTGTTTAGTTTAATTTCATGGTCTAGCAATCTAGTTTTCACGAACGTCAAGTTTAAATTTTCTTCGGCTAAAGTTTCAATCGCAGTAATAACACTATTATAAGAGTTGGGTAGTGTCATGAATAAATGCGTTATTTTATCGTTCTCATTTAACGTTGCTCCCGCCGATACTAGTTCGCATATTAAACCATCAAAATTTTGAAAATGCTTTACTAATTGGTCTTCTTTAAACTTCATATTGAGAAGTTGTTTTCTCAAAGTTAACTGATTAGATGTACTATTTCGCTCATATATCAAATCTAATTTATTGAAAATGTCTTTAGCTGACGATTGTTCAGTAACTAAACCGAGTAAGGTGTCTGATAAATATTCTACCAAAATATTTTTCGCTATTTTGACACTTTTAATCCACTCAGTATTAGGTTCGTTTGGCGATTCTTCATCGATCACATGAAGTACATTAAGTTCACTTAATAGATTACGAATTCTTAATTTCCAAACACTATATCTTTCACCGTCGAATTGTTTAATGTTCCGTTTCAAGTTGGAGCTGTCCATTTTCACTGATTTTAATTTCACAGTATATTTATAAAAATAAAGTCACTTAAAATTTATTAATTGTCTTTTAAAAGTATTTACGATACTTCTAACAATTATTATTAATTACACTGTACTTTACTGCACTGCACTGGTGCACTGGTGCACTGGGCCCATAACCTGTTAGGTTTGGGTTGATGAAATAAAACTAAGTTTATTTATCAAATAGCAGAGGTGGAATTTATTATTATACTTTAGGAGGTGTGTGTTGCCTGAAGGCGTTAGCAGAACAGAATGAGGGCGAGATGCAAACATCTCAGTGAGGGTTAGCTGGCCACTTAAGGCACTTATAATAGTGGCGTGAGAATAATGAGTAGATTGATTTTTGTTATTCCAACAAAGAATTGGGCCTCCGGTAAACTCGCTCACTCGGCAAAACACAACTTAAGTGTTGTTTCACGCCTTTTTCTGTGCCGTGGAATCACTCCGGTCAAGCCGGCCCATTAGTGCCGAAGCAAGGCTCTCCCACACTTAAAATTCTAAGAAATTTTAAATACATAAACAGTTGGAATTGAAGCCATCATTTGATTGGTAAATTAAAACCAATTCTCAATTTAAACGATGCCTAACAATTTGGAGTGCGATAAATGCTATGGACTCGCCTATTAACAAAATGGGAGTTCAAACGTTCCATTGCCTAATTCTTAAAGAAAGAAATTGTAAACGGTCAAATTCTATTAACGTTTTTTTTTTTGGAGAAAACGTGGCACTAGAGAGATTGTCTTCGGTATTGTAGATGCATTTACAAAGACTAAATATCACAATTTGTATATCACATAGTGATAGGTAGGCCAATATTATATTCATCATCAACAGCCTATAAGTGCCCACTGCTGAGCAAAAGTCTCTTCTTACACGGAGGTTTGAGCATTAACCACGCACCACGCTTGCTCTAGGCAAATATGCAAACTTATAGATAATTAGAAATTATAAGTCCAGGTTTCCTCACGATGTTTTTCTTCACCGTATGTCAGTGGTGTTTAAATAATGAGAGAGTGTACATATAGCTCGAAAAAGCTACACCCTCATGCATGAGAAGCGAGCGCCTTAACCTCCTGGCCACCACGACAAGTAGAAAGAAAGAAAAATTTAAACTATAATATTATAAATGCGAAAGTAAATCTGTCTGTCTGTCTGTCTTTTCTTCACGCCTAAACTACTGAACCGATTTCTGTAAATTTGGTATAGACATAGTTTGGAATTCGAGAAAGGACATAGGATAGTTTTTATACCAAAAATCTGCCGGAAGTCCGCCCGCGACTCCGTTCCACACGAACGCAGTCGCGGGCAAAAGCTAGTATTATAATATTTTATAGCCAAAGCTTAAATGTTACTTGAACATCCTAGTGTAGTGTGATTCAAGACAGAAAACCTGACCAACCAAGCACATTGAATTATACGAAACTTTTAATATTTAAAAAGTAACCAACGAACAAAATTACGAAACATAAAATAAAACTTTAATTCGTCAATAAAAATATTTACATAAATATCGGCGGTACGAACAAATCATAATTTCGAAGTTCGAACGACCATCGACACAGATCGTTTAGTGAGTGAATGAATGATTGAACGATTACGCGCGGTCATCGACCTCGAGGAAGCGGTTTGTCAACAATTCGTGAACTTTTTTTGTTATTTTTAAGGCGTGGGAAGGAGTTATAATGCCTAGTTGATTTTAAGGCTGTTATTCAGCCTAGATTTTGTAATCTTTTTGCTAATTGAAGTACAATTTTAATTGTTGGTCTTAAGTTCTTCATAGAAAACCGGCGTGAATGAACACTTATGTTGTGTTATACCGCGAGTGTGAGGTCACCGGAGGTCCTATCTCCCCCATCCCGAAAATTCTCTATCGTTAAATCCATGATAACCTACAAGGGGATTGTACGGTTGGCGCGGTGGCTGGACAACTGGCTGCCGCGCAACGTGTCGCGGGTCCGATTACCACACGGACTCTTTGTGTGATCCACAAATTATTATGTATTTGAAATAGTATGTTCGTAACCACACCCACGATAAAGGAGAAAATCCTATTGTGGTGCAGCTTCTTTTTAATAAGATTTCAATGTTTCTGTACCTAACATAAAACTTATTTAGTATCCATATAATATCGCAACATTTATTTTTATCATTATTAACAAAAACATTTCACCATAGCATGAGAAAAAACAATACTTGAGTAACTGTCGCTCAGCATTCAACCTTGTACTACTAAACGCCATTGTTCTGGCTAGTATCGCGCTTTTTGGTTCCCTAAAGTGTAAGTAGAGGTAGACATTCATATATTTTTATACTTTTCGCTCCTTTTCGACTCCTACAACATTGTGATTCTGTAAGACTTCATTCTAAACTTCGAATCTGAATCCGCTGCGTGTGAGTACACTAGCGCTACACTTGCGAGTTGAACTTAATTGACAGCAATATTTTGACAGATAAAGTATGAGATGACGTTAAAAGTGACATTGAATAATGTAATTTCCCCGTCACTTCACATTCGAACAAGATTCAAAATAAAAAAAAGAATCGACGTGCAGATAGTAGTGTGAAATTTTATATCTTATAGCCTACCTCGATAAATGGACTAACACAAAAAGAATTGTCCATTTCGAACCAGTAGTTCCCGAGATTAGCGCGTTCAAACACAACACCACAAACTCTTTAACTTTATGATAATATATGAATATAGATATAGATAACAACTACTTTCCTCTAGTTATGTTATAGAAGTCCCACCACCCATATAATTACGACAACCAAGGTTGCGGGTGCAAACATTGCCGCGGCCTCGGCCCAGAGCAGGAGAAGGAACGGGGTGTTTTTAGTCAGTAAGAGTCTATAACTCCTTTTAGACCCATCGAGGACAAAATAAGGTATACAATGATTAAGCTCCCTCAAAAAAACAACATTTATTAGTTTGTTAGGGCGGCAAACAAGTAGTCGGGTTACCTGATGGTAAGCAACCGACGCCACCCTTGAACACCCGCCACGACGGCAACGGAGGAGTTACGACTGCGTTGCTGACCTCTTGGGGATAAGGGATTTGGAAAGGGAAAGGCCACCGGTAACCACACTCACTCGGCGAAACACAACGCTGTCGTTGTTTCACGAAGGTTTTCTAGTAATAGACTGTCTATTGTCCTTAGGGTTACTTTATTTTTATATTTTAATAAATATTAGTGTTACACTGTTCTCACAGAATTGAACCAACTGTTTGTAAAAGGAATCTGTATGTGACACTAATTTAAAAAGAGTAACCATGGAGTTTCTTGCTCGTTCTTCTCCATCGGAATCTACACTTTGGAACGAGCAAATAGCTTCACTAAGAGGACTGACCGACAGACTGACACTATATCTTCAAAATTTAGTTTGACGTTCAAAAGTGCCTGTAAAGGTCTAATTGGAATAAATGATTTTTGACTTTATGACTTTGAAAATAATAATATAAAGAAGAGCATTTATCAAATAATATTATTTTTATGAGTAAAATTCAAGGGATGCACAACCGGAATTCTTAGCACAGAATAAAAAAATCGTAAAAGTGACAGGTTGCAGATACAAACTTTTTAAAAATGGATCTTAGACGTTACCTGTTCCATTCTCTATACATTTTTTTTTTCTTAAAAAGGGCGTTTCTCCGACACCGGCTTTTAGGTATATGTTACTACCAATTTTTTTTCAATATTGTTATTATAATCTTTGGCGGCATTTTATAAAACGTTCATGAATAAAAATGTTGGTGGGAGTTTGAGTTTATTTATTTTGAGTTTGTAGGATTACGCAGGTGCGTTGAAAACGTTCTGTCGTTTAACCGATGTTAGTGAATTCCTGAAATTCCTTTTGGTTCCTCCAGTTTAGATAATGTGAATTTAAATGATAGATGAATACCCCATACAGCTGTATATGCTGTAAGTGAATTTTTACTCATGGCCAGTCTTGAAGCTTACAGCCCCATTTCAACCAAAATATTTTCTTCTCTTTCCAAGTTATTTTGGTTGAGGGATCTAAGTCAGTCATTCATGTCCCTGGGACTTAAGTGTTTCGGTGTTTTTATGGTTGTATCTACTGTATACTGTATACTGTTGGGACTGGTCTTCTCGAGGCTGTCTTAATATGTTATCCTTGAGGTTAACTTCCTAAACATTAGTGTTACACTGTTCTCACATATCAGAACCGACTAAATGTCATAAGTAACAAAGAAATGAATTGTAAAACTGATTGAAAAAGAGTAACCATGGAGTTTCTCTTCGTTCTTCTGGATAGGAATAAATACTTTGGAAGGAGCAAATGTAGCTTCACTAGAGGACAGACGGACAGACTGATACGCATGAAGTTAATCCACTTGTAATATTTTTTTACTTTTTTTGTTTGACGTTCAAAAGCGCCTACTGTGGTCTATTTAAAATAAATACTTTTGACTTAGACGTTGTAGATCCTAGCTCACAGCAGTAGCAGCTGTTTTCAAAAATTAAAGTATCTACTTTTATTAAAGCGATTTTCACGGTCGGTAATTATTTTCGACCATAAAAATAGTCTCCCATCCTCAACTATAAAACATGACTTTCTCTGGCCTTCGACATGAGAAACATTGCAGCATTACAATTATTATAATGTTCTAGGTTAATAATAGGAAACTTTCACTAAACAACTAAAATACTCGGACGCATTTGCAAACAAACACAAACTAAATTATAAGCTTCTGTGAGAATCTCTATCGAATATGGCCGGCACGTCAACCTACCCCGAAATGGACGACTTTTCAAGTGATTTCCACCTTTATAAAGTTGTATATAAAGGTGGAAATGTTATTAGGATTTGTGGAGGAGCTTGATCTGTTGGTTTCCATTTATGCATGATAAAACAAAGTTTATAAAAACAGAAAGAAAATTCGTCATTGTGCTACAAATCTTTTTTTTCTTTTGCATATTATGCATGTCGTGGTAGACCGGAGGTTAAGGAGCCCGCTTCTCATGCATGTGGGCGTGGGTTCCAAACCTGGCAAGCACCAATGTGACTTTTTCCGAGTTATATGTACTTTCTATGATTATTTAGACACCACTGACATAGGTACGGTGAAGGTAAACATCTTGAGGAAACCTGGACTTATAATTTCTAATTATAATCAACCCGCATTGAGCAAGCGTGGTGATTAATACTCTAACCTTTTCCGTGTGAGAAGAGGCCTTTGCTCAGCAGTGGGCACTTACAGGCTGATGATGAATTTATGCAGTGGCTCGGTGACCAACGCCGCGTGATTTTTTAATGTCATAGGTCGGTAACGAGGAGACTGTTTACCTGATGGTAAGCAATCAGCGCCACCCATGGCCTCTTGTAGTTTATTAGGGACTAGCTATTCTCGCGCACTACCCGCTGCTCGGCTTCAATCATTGGATTGTGATGTTTTATATCCTATAGCACTCAGGAACATTGTAGCTATCTATCAGTGAAAGAATTTTGGCAATCCGACCAGCGGTTTCAAAGATTACCCCCACTACATGCAAACTTACAAATTTTAACTCTTTATAATATTAATATAGATTTGAGGATGGAGGAAAATAAGGCCTCCGGTAACC
The DNA here is from genome assembly GCA_902829305.4 of Spodoptera exigua. Classification (NCBI taxonomy): domain Eukaryota; kingdom Metazoa; phylum Arthropoda; class Insecta; order Lepidoptera; family Noctuidae; genus Spodoptera; species Spodoptera exigua. Next base: position 1,794,592 of record LR824628.2, on the reverse strand, counting down.
TCACTCATACGGCGCAAAACAACGTAAGTGTTTAATCACGCCGGTTTTCTGTGAGGCCGTGGTATCACTCTGGTTGAGCCGACCCATTCGTGCCGAAGCATGGCTCTCCCACACTTACAAACTTACGCCTTTATAATATTAGTAGGATGTGAAACAGAGCTTTTATTGTAATAGAAAGTGACTGTTATATTTCGTGACACATATTTGCCAATTGCCCTCTCGCGGTAATTGACCCTTGCGCCCGACAGAGGGCACTGTCCTCTTGGAGAGCGGGTAATAAAGCAGGCAGGACGTCTTGTTTAGATTTCTTCATTTAGGACGCATTAGAGGGTCCATTGATGATATAGAAAAAACTTTGAGAAAAGTGGGAAAGGTGCAAGGTCGTATGTACCTATTTTTACTTATACTTTTGAGTGTATTGTAGGTTGTATGGTAGGAATTACGTTAAAGCGATCGAGATATTACTGCGTATAACCCTGGTTGATTAGCTTGAATCAGGCCAATCAGAACACAATGTCTCTACATTATTATTAATAATGTCTCTACATACAATGTCTGAATAATAATGTCTCTACATTATTATTCCGTTTCCATGAACCTAAAGCAAAGTCACACTCACATCACATCATCAGCTTACAAGTGCCCACTGCTGAGCAAAGGCCTCTTTTCACACGGAGAAGGTTTGAGCATTAAACACCACGCTTTGCTCAATGCGGATTGGAGATTTCAAACTCATGATTAGAAATTATAAGTTTGCGATGTTTTCCTTCATCGTATATCAGTAAAAGATAAAAGATAAAAGATAAAAGATAATTTATTTTGTAAAACATGGGTGTATGTGTACAAAGCAAATAATTGCAACATAAGGTGTAAAAAATAATAATAATCAGACCCTTACATGTTTTGCCTAGGATAGGCGTACAAAATTTTGTTCTATTTGAACCGAAACGTCATAGTGTTAGGCATCAATTAAGTATTCCTTCAGATTATAAAAACATTTGCTAATAAGAAATTTCTTTAATTGTAATTTAAATTTATTTAAGGGAAGCTGCTGAATGGATTTGGGTATTTTATTATAAATAACAGGCGCTAGGCAGAACACACTTTTGTGCATTAGTGCAGTGTTGCACGGCACAATACTTAGTTTGTCACCATCCCTACGGCTACGATTGCTTGCATCGGCAAGGCGACTAAATAGCTTTGGGTTGGTTTTTACAAATATAGCGACCTCATATATAAATAGGGAGGGTAGAGTTAGTATTTTATATTTAATGAAATATTGCTTACAGCTATCAGTGCTTTGGAGACCAAACATTGCCCTGATGCATCTCTTTTGAGATTTGAAGACAATTTCTTTGTTGGTCGAGTTGCCCCAAAATATTACTCCGAATCTCAAGACAGACTCAACTATGCCATGATATGCTGTAATAATGGCATCAGTGTCTATGATGGCTGATAGTCTGTATAGAGCGTACGTGGAGGAACTAACTCTTTTTGTGAGTTCCTCCGTGTGTGTCTTCCAATTCATATTTTTGTCAATGATAATACCTAAAAATTTTGCAGTAGCAACTGTTTCTAGTAATGCGCCTTGATAACTGATTTTAAAATTTGGAGAAATACATTATTTTTGTTTTGGCTATGTTAATCTTCAGGTTATTATTATTCATCCATTGTATTAATGATTGGATGGTTTTATTAATTTCGTCCTCATGTGAGGCGTTTACTTTGGAGTCTACAGTAACTGTACTATCATCGGCAAATAGCGTTGTTGGATATTTTGTCACTAGTGGTAAATCATTAATATATATAATAAAAAGTAGCGGTCCTAATACGCTGCCCTGTGGTACGCCAAACATGACTTTACGGTTATGGGAGTTGAAAGTTTCCTCACATTTTTTGTTTATATTTATTCTGGTGATTTCGGTGTATTGTGTTCTATTTTTTAAATAAGATTCCATTAATTTGAGTATATTGCCCCTAATACCGTAAGCTTCCAGTTTATTAAGTAATATGTCATGACTCACATAATCAAAGGCCTGAGTCATGTCACAGTAGACTGCACATATGGGTACTTTTGTATCAACTTTGTTATAAATATTCTTTAAAAAATCAAAAATCGCCATGTTTATAGTTTTATTTTTACGAAAACCTTTCTGCTCATGCGTTAAAATATTATGTCGTTCTAGAAAATTATAAATTTGTTCATAAATGTATTTTTCAAAAATTTTAGAAAATATTGAGAGAAGGGCAATTGGCCTGTAGCAGTGCATTGATTCCATGTCGTCTTTTTTAAATAAAGGTTTAATTATGGAAATTTTTAACTTATCTGGGTAAGTACCTGTTGAGATACACAGATTTATAATAAAACTCAAGTGTACACAGATAATATCAGCAACATATTTGACAATTTTTGTTGATACTTCATCATGACCGACACTGTTGGTATTTTTTAGGTCTTTGATGATTTATAACACATCATGTGGGGTGCTTGGTGCCATAAATATTGAATTTTTACATTTGTTAATTTTAATATTTGTGTTGTTAGTAGAATTATTTATAGGTTGTATTTTATCAACGAAAAAATTATTGAATGAGTTTGCTATTTCTTGTGGATTATTTACATACTTGTTATCTATTTTTAAGGAATCAATAATGTCCTTTGGGATATTTGTTTGATTTTTGTTTATAATACCCCACGTCGTTTTTGATTTATTAGTCGACGTTTTAATTTTGTAGCAATTTTGAGCACGTTGTGTAAGCTTAATAATATGTTTGTAAAGTTTATTGTATTTTTTAAATGTAAGTTTATTTATGTCATTACTTTTTAACCTATAATTCCATAATAGTTCTCTTTTCTTCTTACTGCAATTTTTTATTCCTCGAGATAGCCATTTTGGTTTTTTGAAGACTTGAATATTTATCGTAATTTGTGGTAAACATAGTTTGTACAACAACATGAAGTCGTCCATAAATGAATTGTAGGCTTTATTTGCATCATTTGATTCGTACATTTCCGAGAAAGATAGATTTTTTAAACAATTTCTAAATTTTTCTAAGTTTTCTGTGTTAAAGTCTCTACGTGTGATTTTCCACTTATTTATTAAATAAATTTTATTTACGGAAAATTTAAGTAATTGCGCTGTGTGATCTGATAAACCGAATTCAATAACTTCTGACTTACATTTTTTCCCAATATTGTGTGCAAAATTGTCTATGCAAGTTCCGCTAGCGAGTCTGGTCGGTTGTTTTAATTGCAGTTTTAGATTATAATTTAAAAGCAGACATTCCAGTTCAAGAAATGTACTATTATGTTTAAGACAGTCTATGTTAAAGTCGCCTGCAATTATGACACTTCGTTTCTGTTTCAATGCTAGTAAAATATGTAACATTTTATCAAATTGTTCAAAGAAAATATTTAAGTTATTCGACTTTGGTACTCTGTATATACAAATAACTAATGTTTTATAATTAACTAATTCTATACCACAGCATTCGAAAACCCCACTTATAGAACATTTAGCAATATCTGAAATTTCTTTACAATTGTGACCTTTTTTTACAAGTATACATGTCCCCCCCCTTTTACTCTTAATTCTACTAAATCTAGCTGCTAATATATAGTTTGGTATTGTTAACAATTGTTCGTATCCTTCCGACATGAAATGTTCCGATATGCAGACGACATCGATATCATTGGTTTTTTCTCGTAGTTCTTCCAGACAGACTGTGAGCTCGTCAGACTTATTTAGAAGGCCAGCGATGTTTTGGTGCAGTATATTTATGTATTTATTCAAGAAAAAACTGAGTCTTGTTTTGTTGATTCAATTCGGTCGTCTGTACTTGTTCCAATTCTGTAGTTACATCTGTGCTAATGATGTACTTTGCGATGTCTCTAAATATTGTCTGCATGCCGTAGTTATTGACCGATCTAGTAGTATGACTGAACATGTCATAGTCGCATGACAGATTTTTGTTTGAGTCTACGAAATAGGCATATTCATGTGTTTTGATGTCGGTGCAGAGAAGATTGTTGAAAGTTTCGACATGGCAGTTATACATAGAAGAAAAATATGAGAGCTTGTAAGTTGGAACACATATTATTATGTTCGTATGGGTTATTCTTTCTATGTTTTTTCTTATATTTTCTACAAGAGAATAATAATTCTTGGTTCTCTCAAAATCAGTTGGTCCAATTAGAATAACACAATAGTCGCACATGGTAAACTCCTTCAATTTATCTTCTAGATCACAGATCATATTATTTATTCCACAATTTGGCTTTAGATAGTGACATATTTCATACTCAGAGTTCCTATTAAGTATATTCTCCGCGATTGAGCGTATTTTGTTTATTCTGTTTTCACTTATTATGCATATTTTATTCCGTTTTTTAATCTCACTACTTTTTACTTTTATTCTTCCACTTAAATGACTAGGACAGGTGACTGTGTTTTGAATATACTGTGTACATATTGTGCCATTGACTTCTTGAGCTGTTGAACCATGACAAGCAATTGTTGTAGATTGCCGGGGCTGCTTAGGAGATGATGTAGCAGGTAAGGCCATTCTATTAGAATTACGTTTTTGTTTTTTAGATGTTTTGGTTTTGCGAACAGCTGTATTCGATAGGGACGTATTTATATTTAGTGTAGTAGCAGTAGTGTCTAAATAATCTTAGAAAGTACATAGGTATAATTCTGCAAAAGTCATGATTCATGATGATGAAATCGAGAACCCACATTGAGCAAGCGTTGTGATTAATTCTCAAACCTTCTCCGTGTGAGAAGAGGCCTTTGCTCAGCAGTGGGCACTTATAGGCTGATGATGATGATGACACCCATGGCAAAAAAGATAAAGAATTCAACTCCACCGAATTTCAAAGAATATTTTTTTTCAATCGAGATAAGAGCGAGTTCTTGCGAATTATCCGTAATGAAATAAATAAGGATCCACTGTTTGGTACAAACAGCCATATTGTTTTAGCTGTATGCTATCAGAGTTCACTAATTTATATGGCACATTGAGCGTGTCCAGGAAGGGAATTTGATACTTGACCGCTTACGAGAGGGATGGATAGGGCACACGCTCCGAAGGGGTCCTGGCCACATACCCCAGCAAGCCTTGGATTGGAATCCCCAAGGGAAAAGAAAGCGTGGCCGTCCACGGCAAACCTGGTGTCGCACCGTACTGGCAGAAGCGACGAGCATCGGTATGACGTGGAGTGAGGTGAAGCGTGAAGCTCAAGACAGATCGCGATGGAGAACTTCAGTGGACGCCCTCTGCCCCATCTAGGGGACACAGGATATTAAGTCAAGTCACTTACTAGCCAATTTCAATATCTTTTTATTTATGTATTTATTTATATAAAAGGTTTTTCAACAGCTTCTGTATACATTTTTTATGGGGTAATAATATAACATGAGTTCTTGCCAATTATAGGATAAACAACATTCTTTTTAACACAAATTGAAAACACAAAATAAAGCTTACAATCTAGAAATTATGAGATAGAATTAATAAACATGAACTAAACTATACAAATCATATACTCAAATTATTAAAAGCAAACATATTAATTTAAAGCAGAACAGAAACAGAAAACACAAGAATTAAAATGTAATAGGTGATTTAGTTTAGGCTGCCTTTTCTGATACTCGAGTATGTTGGCTTTGAAAATGATATCAATAAAAGGTTCAGGCACATTCATGTTAGTGTTTCATGTGGACAAAAAGCTGCCTATGTGTTAATCCAGGGTACCACCTATCTACATACCAAATTCCAACCAAATCTGCCTAGCAGTTTTTGCGTGAAAGGATAACAAAACATACATCTATGTATGCTCACATGGTTTAAGTAGGTAGTAGGATATTAGTAGGATGATTTCTTTAAAAATCAGTTAAAAAAATCCAAATCCAAACTAATATTATAAATGCGAAAGTAACTATGTCTGTCTGTCTTTTCTTAACGCCTAAACTACTGAACCTATTTGTGTGTGGTACAGACATAGTTTGGAACGCGAGAAAAGGCATAGGATAGTTTTTAAACCAAAAATCGGCAGGAACTCACTATTCCACGCGAACAAAGTCGCGGGCAAAAGCTATTAAAGAATATGTTGACATTCCTAGTTATCGTGTTTCATCCTTGTCGGTGCGTTTGTAATGGAGTTTTAGTAGTAATAGATACTGTTGAGAAAATATAAATGTATAAGGAAACAAAATGTATTAAATTACATGAAGTAAGTAAACAACAGACTTATATCATTCTTTATTAAGTATACCTACATACTATCATGTATTATCTATTATACTAATATTATAAAGAGGTATTTGTAAGTTTGTATGTAGGGAGTAATCTTTGGAACCGCTGGTCGGATTGCCAAAATTCTTTCACTGATAGATAGCTACAATGTTCCTGAGTGCTCTCTCCTGGGGCTATAAAACATCACCGCTCGAGATAAGCTTATAGCATAGGTATATCTTGCGAAGTTGCGATTGTTACTATATAAGTTAGCTACTCTCGCGCGGTTTCACCCGCTGCTCGGCTCCATTTGATCGTAGCGTGATGTTTTATAGCCTAAAGATTTCCTCGATAAATTGACAAAAGATAACAATTTTTGTTTTTAAGAAATATTGCCCCACACTAGGATTTTCTTCTGTGTCGTGGGTCCGTTTACAAACATACAAATTCACATACACATTATTAAATTCGAACCAGTTGTTCCGGACATTACCGCGTTAAAACAAATAAACAAACTCTTCAGTTTTATAATACATATTAGTATATGTAGATTAAAAATAACGACATATTCGTCATTTTATTTTATGGAATAGGAATTAAACGAGCAGACGGATCACCTGATGGAAAGCGATCGGCGCCGTCCATGGACACCTGCAACACCAGAGGAGTCACAGGTGCGTTTTCGGCCTTTTAAGAAGGAGTACGCTCGTTTCTTGAATGTATGAAGGTGTTATCGGTTCGGAAATCTCCTTATCATAATTCTTCCCCAGCTAACTTTTACCTAACCATTGAAAAATCTGTCCTAAATGTAGTTAATACGTGTATACATATAATATTGTTATGTCAAAATTTCGGTTATGGTCTACTGTGCTTCTTGACGCGGTTCTTGGTTATAAGCTCCGTTTTAACTCGAAAATAGTCGTACGTCCTCAATTTGTTTACGTTAGAAATACCTACCTATATTAATATGTAGGTACTCCACGCCATAGTTAATGTGTTTGATTGTAACCTTTTTATGTATTTTTTTTAATTTTGGCTCACTTCTATTTTGGAGTACTTCGCGATCAAGTAACGGACTAAAGCTAGTAAAGGAATAATAAACGCATATCAAAGCTACATTTTCCGCTATAAAATGCAACATAGGTACACATTCCTTACCATTCTCCATTTTATTAAATTCGAGTCCAACAGAAGCCAACGCCCGCCATATTAGTTCCGATGGATAAACAGCACATTAACGTATACTAAACTTTCATTTACGTTTAAAGCATTTTCAACTCTATCACTATATTATTAAGATTGGTATTGTCTATACAGGTCTCATGAACCTTTACCCTTAATTGTCAAATGCATTTAACCTATTTTAGACTTTATTACAAAGTAATAGAGGTTGTTATTGTCTTTTAGAGGTTTAGTAACACAACACTGCGTCTTTGATTACTGTGAGAACGAACGTTTAGGTATTATTATTATCAATTGCGCGCGCAATGACAGCGACGCCATTGTTGTTTTGGTTTTTTTTTCTTTCTTAATCGGCAATTGAATTTAGACGTGCATTGTTTTACAGCCTTGTTGAAAACTTTTTACCGTTATTATTTTGTTTTATTTTTTTAATTTGGGTTATTTCTTAATGCTTGATATTATTTGTTACAGGGACTTCTTACATAGTTAACATAACTAGTCCAAATCTAAATACTTTATTTCGAGCTCCTATTATCCATATAAATAAGCCAAAACTAAAAATCTTTTTAAGATGAAAGAAATTATCATTTAACTCCATCGATCACTAATAAAGAAGTTCTTTATTAGTGATCGATGTTTAACTCTATTGGAAATTATTAGAGTCAAGTTAGTGAATAAAAACCACACCGTAGGTAGGTAGGTACTCTTCTCCTGCATGTGCAACCTTAATCCTAGCTGGCTATGTGTATTAAAGTCTGGAATCAGAGCAGACTTTGGGAGTCGCATTTAACACCGCCATTTTCTAAAAAAGAAATTCGCCTATGGTCACATATTGACTACTTGGGAAGGTACTAACTTCATACAAAGTGTTACAAAGAACATTATATTTACGCGGGTATTAACGCGGAAAATTATAATTTGAATACCTTGGTAGGCTTGACGTTTCGACCCGGTTGCACAGGTCGTGGTCACAAGCAGACTGAAGACGCGATGTCAATCGGGAGGACGGCTTTAAATTGTCGTCGACGTGGAATCCAGTGCTTCGCAAAACACAACCTCGCTTTCCTTCAAAGTCGGTTAACACATCTGTGGATATAATCAGCGTAGTGTGTAGACGGCCTAATATGGTAGAAAATGAAAATAAGGGGGTAGATGAAGATTCATCACCCGAATGCAGGGAGCTGTGACATCGCGTCTTCAGTCTGCTTGTGACCACGACCTGTGCAACCGGGTCGAAACGTCAAGCCTACCAAGGTATTCAAATTATAATTTTCCGCGTTAATACCCGCGTAAATATAATGTTCTTAAGATGAAACGCGAAAGTTTAAAAGTAAGTGTTACAAATGCACTATTATGTAGAATCCTTGAACCTTTAACAGAAGTTTAGGAGAAATCTACCTATTATAACAATAACGAAACATCAAAAGACATCAAACGCGAAATCCTTCAACAAAAACCTTTTTTCCTATTAAATTCGTGCAGGGATGAGCGATAAATTCACTCCTACATAGATAGGTATACATTCTACCAATCATAACAAAAAAATATGAAAAGAATTTTGACCAAATTCATACCCAGTTCCAAAAAAAACTTTACCTGCCCTTTGAGGACCCAAGTCGACCACAGCGCCAACTATGTTTAAGTTTGTAAGAATTGAAATTTAAAGCTCGTTTATACTGTTTGGCAGAAATTAAAACCTTGAACTCGAAAACGTCCGGATTACTAGCTTTTAAACTTTCGCGTTCCATATTAACAACATACTATATTTAATTACGCGGGTATTAACGCGGAAAATTATTATTTGAATACCTTGGTAGGCTTGACGTTTCGACCCTGTTGCACAATCGTGGTAACAAACAGACTGAGCCCGGATTTCCATTTTATCTATTTCCTAAAGCAAGCTCTGCTACTGAAAGCTCTTTCTTAATTTTGTTAATAGTAACTATCGTGATACAATACTAAGTGTATGACGCGGCGACGATCACGCTGGTCATCCAAACTAATATTATAAATGCGAAAGTAACTCTGTCTGTCTTTTTTTCACTAGCACTTACCTAAACTACTGAACCTATTTGTGTGAAATTTGGTACAGACAGACAACATACAGAGACATAGTTTGGAACTCGAGAAAGGACACAGGATATTGTTATGTTTTATAACCAAAAATTTGCAGGAAGTCACTATTCCACGCGAACGCGAAAAGTCGCGGGCAAAAGCTAGTATTTCATATAAATAAGAGTCCCGTTGTGACTTGAAACTAGTAGAGCTTTTCTCAGTTAATTCACGTAAGTTTTTTCAGTTAATTCACTTAAGTTTTTGTAAGTGTGGGAGAGCCATGCTTCGGCACGAATGGGTCGGCTCGACCGGAGTGATACCACGGCCTCACAGAAAACCGGCGTGAAATAACCACTGCGTTGTGTTTCGCCGTGTGAGTGAGGTTACCGGAGGCCCAATCCTTCCCCTTCCCCAATCCCTCCTCAATCCCTAAATCTCCAAATCCCTAATCCCTAAAAGGTCGGCAACGCACTCGTAACTCCTCCGTTGCGAGTGTCCATGGGCGGCGCTGATTGCTTACCATCAGGTAATCCGTCTGCTCGTTTGCCGAGATATTACATAAAAAAAAGTAAGTCGTTATCTTTTTTAATAAACTCGTTCTTAGTTTTCCTATTAGGGTGCTCCATATCACACAGTTTGCTACGCGCAGTAGTAACAGCTGTTGGATGTCTGTCATTAAAACTAAGTCATCCAATTATAAAGAACTAGCTTTTGCCAGCGACTTTGCTCGCGTGGAATAGTGACTTTGATGTTAGGTTTAAAAACTATCCTATGTCCTTTCTCGAGTTCCAAACTATGTCTGTGCCAAATTTCACACAAATAGGTTCAGTAGTTTAGGCGTGAAGACAAGACAGACAGAGTTACTTTCGCAATTATAATATTTGTTTGGCTTGATATTGATAACCCAGTGGTCATCTTTAAATAACAGATTCCTGCTTATTGGTACAAAACTTTAATAAAACTTCTGATTGATGTATGTTTATACGGATTTGATACAATTAAATTAACAACAAAAAAAAGAAAATTCATAAGTTCATCTCGCAGTAAGTACTTTATGCATTCCAATCATCCATCTGCAAACAAATCAATAGCTGAATTCTCCAGAAGATCGTTTAGCGAGACTAGAGTGTGATAAATAAATAAATGACTTAGCACGTAAAACTGATGAAATCGTATGAAAATATGTTCGTTAGTTTTTGAGTTCGTTACATTTGAATTGACAGGGAACGACAGAGGAAATTTGTTTAATAACGGACCGATTTTAGTAGCATTTTAATGACTTTACATGACGACAAATACAGGACTGAAGATGAAACATTAGAAAGAACTTCCTGTCCTGAGATAAACACGTTTTTATGTACTTTTTTATGTTATTAACCAAGGATGCAGTTCCGGAGTCCAGTTTAACAAGGACAACTGATTATTGAAGAAGCTTTTTGATGATATTACTTCTTTTTTGCTTTTCTTTTTAATCCGATTTCAAAATCGGCATACGAGCTTTCGTATAACTTCGACACCCGCAACACCAGAGAGTCACGAGTGCGTAGCCGGTCTTTTGGGTATAAGGGTTTCGGAGATTGAGAGATTGAGAAGGGATGGAGGAAGGGGAGGGTTTGCCTCCTGTAACCTCAATCGTGCATTTGGGGAGGTCTTGGTCCAGCACTGGACGAAATCAGGTTGATGATAATTACAAAATCACACGGCGAAACACAACGTTGGGGTTGTTTCACGACGGTTTTTTGAGGACCATCATTCCGGTCGGCCCGAGCCATTCGTGCTGAACCATGGCTCTCCCATATTAACCTAAATTATTTCTTTTATATTCACGAACAACAAAATTCTTCGTTTTTAAGATAGGTATAGTCAAGAAAATTGTAAAGTTTAGTCTGCTGTACTAAGAATCAACCATGATGGTCCTCCTTTACGAGGAAGTGTAGGAATGTCACTTGGCAGTTCGTTGAAAAAGCAGTATGTATTACGACAAGAAACAGCGCCTATAACTTGTATGAAACTATGCAATGTGGCATGTGCGATGCATGCAGGTATGCGCAAGTCGTTCAGCTTGTGGAATGACAGATGACAAATTCTTCACATTGTCAAGGTTCTTCATTGGAAGGGTTTTAAGGGAAACTAGTTACACACACGTACTCATGACGTCACATACCTTTTCAATTTGCTTCAGGGGTAAGAAGAGGTGTATCCTTTCTACATATCCGAGGATCCTGAATACCTAATGTTTAGCCGGAATATTTTGCCTCCTATTTTACTTATTTTTTCCAATATTTTGACTCCTATTTTAGGAACTTATTTTTGTCAAGACAGGCCCTCCACTATCTCCCGATATCGCTGCAACTTCAGAAAGCCAAGGTCTACAGTAGATACCACCATGAAAACACCGAAACACTGAAGTCCTAAGCGTTCCAGGGACAGAAATAACTGTCGTGAACCCGCCAAGAAATAAATCAGAAGATATTATTTGAGGAGAACTGGAGAAGCAAAAACTATATATTTTCCACTTTCTACTTTAGCTATAGGAAAATCAGAGTTATGATCGGAATTGTACTTTTTTTGTACTGCTTGTTTTTTTTATAAACTTTGCTCCACAATAGGATTTTTTCCTGTGTCGTGGTTGCGTCCAGTTGCCCAGCCACCGCGCCAACCGTGCAGTTGTTTTACCAGATATTTCGATAATAACCTTGTTTCTCAGTATGCAAGGTTGAAACCATGGTCTGCAAAGCATATGGTCAACATTACGGAATTATCCGGTATTGCAGGTGCGCAATAATATACCCGGCCCGCAGGAGCAGAAGGGACGAGGTGGTTTTTAGTCAGTAAGTCTGACACTCTTTTGCTACTTTATAAGTAACATGGACGAATAAAATCTACTTTTAAACCATTCTTCTGGCTATTCTATATTAATCACGAAGTCGACCATTTTGTCCAGAAGCCATTACCTAAATTAGAGACACAGAAAAAAAATTAAGACCCATTTCACGCGTCATTAGTGAAAACAATTGAATTACTTACATTAGGTAAACAGTAATAGTGTCATGGTATATTTTACTGATTTTTAAACACATTATTTATTATGGAAGACTTTCTTTTTTATCTGCCTTATTATACGCAACTGTTGTTGACGAAACAGAAAACAAAATGAAGGCATTCAGTTGTTTTGTTGTTCGGCTTGAACTTAAGGTAGGCAGAAACCTTTTTTTCATAGGATATGCTTAAAGACAAGCAGGCAAATAGACTGATTGTAAGCAAGTGATCAGCAAAATGAAAAATTGACCATAGTCACCCTCAATCACACTGAGCGCCCACTCTAAAACTAAAGCGGCGATCAGACGGCACGATTCATCGGGACTGAGGGACTTAGGGCGCTCGGGCATTCCCGATCGCCCGATGTAGGAACACTAACAGCCTAACAGCGATCATACCACTCAATCCTGAGGGTTTAACGATGAATCCTGCCGTCTGATCAGTGCTATATAAGTACTTATACATTGGAGCTTATTATACCCCTTTATATACATGTCCTTGGAAACGCCCAATAAAGATCTGCCCAAAAAAAAACTGAACCCAATTTCTGCTCTGAGGTCAGACTTGATTCGAACAACGAAGCGGACTATTATTATTATTTATTAATAATGGGTAGACTGGCGTTTCGCCGCCATACCGCCTGGTGGTTTAAGCGATGATGCGACCTACGATGGAGCTCGCCTACCCATAAGTAACATATTCACTCGGGCCTTGAAGACACCCAGGTTATACCTTTTGGGGAACACAGACACCGTCAAATAATTCCATTCCTCAGCTATTCTGATGATTAAACTGGAGGCGAATCGCTTCGTGTGGGTGGGATATCCAACATGAAGCTATACCTGGTTCATTCTTATGTCAAATTAATATTTTGTATATTTAGTAGGGCAGATGGGTAAGCGGGCGGATTGATCACCAGATGGTTGACCTTGTCACCAGTGGAGATGAGGGTATGTTCTTGGCCGTTTAGGGATTTTTAATAAAGGAATAATGATTTAGGGATTGAGAATTTTATTAGGTCTTTGATGTTTTTACAAATCCGCTTACCCATTGAAGTTTTAAAAACAAGTATTTTTATCCTTTTCGCTAAAGGAAAACAAAACAATTACAATTTTACATATTAGATAGATCTAATAAAATAAATGTGTGCACGCAATTGCATTAAACTTCTCCACTTACTTACCAACTCAAACGTTATGTTGTTGTAGTAATTTGATAGTTACAAGTATTTACTACGTAAGTATTAATGATAAGGAATTTAAAATAAAATAGCTACGCATATTATTAACTACCTAAGTATATCCATTCTTTCTTTAATGAAAACAGAAAAAGAAAAAATTTAGGATAATCGACATCGACAATACTTTTAGCGCCCACTTAACTTTTTTTGTCTATAAAAAAAAAAGGCAAAGATACAACACAAAACATCCTTGTTAGCGGGCCGCCTTACAACTAACGAAATTTTACGCCGCTTACTTTCAAAACTAGTTTACAGTTTCTTTGTTCACCGGTCATACTTTAAAATCACAGTCAAATAACTAAAAGAACCATGAAATAACAAATTATAACCTATAACTTACCATAAATGTTTTAAATAATCACAAAATCCTGTTTTCGTGTAACAGCACAACTTTTGCACACCACACAACTATTTCGAATTTCGAAACTGATTTTATAAAATGGAACACATGTCAAACGAACGGCGCACGGTCGCTCACTCACAGACAAACAAAGATTTACATTTATCCGTTCATTTTTCATTTAAAAACGATATTTTTAAGTTATTAAACTAAATAAAGTTTAACGTGACACGCGTACGAACCGCGCCGCGTCGCATTTTCACTGGTTTTGAGTCGAGACGAAGATATTTTTACCTGTGATGGCAAAAAAAGTTTCGTTCTTATTCAGAGCTTAATTGATTAGCGCACTCAATATTAAACCTCGTTACAATAAGATAACGTCTACTTTCGCTTGCAGCGAACAAATTGCATTAGTGTGATCGTACTTGTAGTGTCTGTTAATTGAATTTAAGTTATGCTGCTTTAATGTAAGGTTGAGTTTTGAATGGTTATTATTAAAAAGCTTGGGTCTTGAATCGTGCGCTTGTAGATATACGGTGGGCAGTTGGTTTGTGGCAAAGATTCTAAAACTTTTTTTTACACGTATTTCGACCTTTTTGGGTGCGGATGTTTTAATTACCACGGCTTGAGAGGCTGAATGATAGAATGTTTTTGAGTATGTCCGACGACGGTTGCCATTAAGCACTTATCATAGATGCACAAGAGTCCTTGTAGGTACTGAATTCCCGAGTAGGAAAAATTAATAAGTATTGATGTTTTCTACCATTTAAAATTTATAAAAGAGACCTGCCAAATGATGAAAATGTGGGTATACGTTACTTGTTAGCTCATCTTGCCAGGGGCACTCAAATAGTACCATCTTTTCGAACCCGCCATTTTTTTTTTTCATTTTCACTACACTGTGATTTTTCTTGATTCGGTCTGCTTTTATTAAACACTAACACAACAAAGTCACGCATGCACACACTCAGACTCGAAATAACAAATTGTGCACTATACAAAGAATTTGTTCAATATTCAATGATCCTACGATACGTTAGGCAGCATTCGATCGCTGCGGCTAACAGCATTTGTAATCTATTTTATACTACCTAATATTGCAATTATTAAGACATAAAATTAGTAAGTTTGTATGTAGGAGGTAATCCTTAAAACCGCTGCTCGGAATTCCGCATACAGCTACAATGTTCCTTAGTGCTATAGCTATAGGCTATAAAACATCACGCTACTATGAAAAGGAGCGGAGCAACATGTGAAAACGCACGAGAGTGGATAGTGACAGAATAAGGACAAACAAAACAATTGCAACTAATTTCCTTAAAAGAATTATCCATCTATTAAAAGACACCGCACATCAATTGTTGATGTCCAAAAATATCGAGGCAATCCATCACTGTCAGTTTATAGGACACAGATGGACAAAACTCCCGCCGAGGCCGAAAAGGAAGTCGATAAAATAAATCAAGCGTCGCTTTTATTACCAAAACTTTTTACACTTTGTTGATGTTTTCCTTGTAAATAGATAAAATGAAGTTAAAACATTGTTGTTTAGGATCAGGAGTATCTATTCTTAAGTGTGGAAGAGCTATGCTTTGACACGAATGGGCTAGGTCGACCGGAGTGATATCACTGCCTCACAGAATACCGGCGTGAAGCAACGCTTATACGCAGCGTTTCACAACGTATGAGTGAGGTTACTGGAGGTCCAGTCCTCCCCTCATCCTCAATCATCAAATCCCCTATCTAAACCTTAAATAAGCCACAAGAGGTCGGCAATGCAGTTGTAGTAAATCCTTTGGTAATGCGGGTTGCCAAGGTCGGTGCCTATGACTTACCATCAGGTAATCGGTTTTTCCGAAGTCATAAAAGAAAGAATTTGGAAAGGCAAACGTTTTCATCGGTCCAGCCTATGAGTCGTGAATGCTGGTTCTATCACAATTATGTAGCTACCGTAGCCCTGCTCAAATCCAGAGAATTTTTTTGAGAATGTTTTTAGTCAGTAAATTGAGTCTGACACTCCCACTCGCCCTATCCAGGGTGCGAGAAGCCGTAGCTAAAGTAATTTATTTCCTTCCTGAAAAAATATAGATTTTCACCGTTGTAATGTGGGTCATGTGTTTTACCTATTAGACCATAGTCAAACGCAGGCCACAGCTTTGCCGAACGGAAATTTAGCCCATAACACGTCATCAACCGCACCTGTATTCAACTACAATATTACATTCCCAAAAATTTTAAAATAAAGCTATCAAAATCAACGAAGTCATAACACATCTCTGTACGAAACTCGGGTAAAAAACTTTGAGCACCGCTCGCCAGGACTCATGGCAGTAGAAACAGGTTTGGAGTAGAAATAATAACTGAATGCGGTGTGTGGTACGAATTATACTGTTCCCAACGATATCTACACCCAGAAGCATACATACGTACCATGCGTGTTATTGCCACATAGCTTAAATACCTAAGGATACCTGCTAACTAAACCTGCGAGTATTGGAGAGCCAAGCTTCGGCACGAATGGGTCGGCTCGACCAGAGTGATACCACGGCGTCATAGAAAATAGGCGTGAAACAACATTTGTTTCACGCCGAGTAAGTGAGGTTACGGGACAAAATCCTCCCCTCCACCATCCTCAATTCTCAAATCCGCTATTCTTAAATCCCTATTAACCCGTAAGAGGCCGGCAAAGCACTTGTAGTAACTTCTTAGGTAATGTGAGTGTCAATTAACGGCGCCGATTGCTTACCATCAGGTAATCCGTCTGCTTGTATGCCGATTGTTACATACTATGTAGGGATTCTCGCGCGGTTTCACCCGCTGCTCGGCTCCATACAATCGTAGCGTGATGTATTATAGCCTATAGCACTCAGGAATATTGTAGCTATCTATCAGTGAAAGAATTTTGGAAATCCTACCCGCGGTTCCAAAGATTACCTGCCCTCTACATACCAACTTACAAATTTTACCTCTTTATAATATTAGTACCTATAGATTAAACTAGGCACCCACTACTCAACAAATGTCCCTTCTCACACGGATAAGGTTGAGCATTAATCATCACCGTTCCTCAAGGCAGGTTGGCGATTCCAAAATCTTCAAAATTATACATCCTTTCCTCACGATGTTTTCCTTCACCGTTTGTCAGTGATGTCGAAACAATCATAGGAAGTAGGAAGATATCTATAAATTGGAAAGCTTTACATTGGTACTTACTAGGAAGTTTTTGGACCCGCACCCTCTTCGGAAAAACAGGAGGTTTCAACCACGACATAAAGTAATTAATGAAAATACATTGTTTAAATGCATCTCTGTTTACTCTCGGGAGGTTTAAAAAGCGTAAGGTAGAAGTAGTAGTGTTAAGGATACCTGACTATTCCAACTAATATCATAACACGCAATTTTGTCAGTACGGGTGGATATTTGTTACTATATTACGTAAATACTACTTACTGTACTGATCTGAATAAAATTTGGTACATTTGGTACAGTCTGGAGTAACTCATAAGCTTTTAATTCTAGTACTGTGGATGAAGCCGCTGACAGAAGTTAGAACGCAATAGGTATCATCATCATCATCATCATCAGCCTATAAGTGCCCACTGCGGAACAAAGGCCTCTTCTCATACGGAGAAGGTTAAAGCATTAATCACCACGCTTGCTCAATGCGGGTTGGCGATTTCAAACTTATAATTAGAAATTATAAGTCCAGGTTTCCTCACGATGTTTATCTTCACCGTATGTCAGTGGTGTCTAAATAATCATAGAAAGTACATATAACTCGGAAAAAGTCACATTGGTACTTGGCAGGTTTCGAATCCACACCCTCATGCATGAGAAGCGGGCGCCTTAACCTCCGGGCCACCACGACCGTCAATAGGTATATTCATCATCAAAAGCAGTCCTAGAAGTCTACAGCAGGATTATGTGGCTACTCTACAGATAAAAGATTGACTTGCAAGCAGGTTGGAGATCAAGTGCAATACATTACCTAACGTCCTAGCGACGGCCTAGAACAGAAGGAACTTTGGGGGTCTCTAGTCAGCAAGTCTGATGTTTACCTCTCAAAAAAAAAAAGATCTTAGTCTAAAAGGTACTATTAGCTGGACATTCATGTAGCTGGATAATCGAGCTCAGGTCAGAGTCTCCTTTTTTTCATCTTCACGATATGTCAGCAAACGGGCAAACAGATTACCTGATGGTTAGCAGCCGCCCATGAACACTCGCTACTCCAGAGGAGTTACGAGAGATTTTGACGTTTCAAAAGTACGTATTTATGGTTTAGTTGGAATAAATGTTTAACCAGTATGTGTTGCCAGTGATGACGTATGGTACTGAGACGTGGTCCTTAACTTCTGGCCTTCTTTCTAAACTCAGCGTCGCTCAGCGCGCGATATGCTCGGGGTCTCTTTGCGCGACAAAATCCGAAATGTGGAAATTCGCCAAAGAACCAAAGTCACCGACATAGCTCGTAAAATCTGCAGGCTAAAGTGGCAATGGGCAGGCCACGTCGCTCGAAAGACGGACGGTCGATGGGCCCGAAAAGTCCTAGAGTGGCGACCAAGGACCGGAAAACGTAGTGTGGGCAGGCCTCCCACTAGGTGGACCGACGACATCGTCAGAGTCGCGGGGAGCCAATGGATGCAGGTGGCAACTTGTCGTTCGACGTGGAGAGCCAAGGGGGAGGCCTTTGTCCAGCAGTGGACGTCTTCCGGCTGATGATGATGATGATGATGATGGAATAAATGATTTTGACTTGAATTGGTTATTCTTGTACACAAAAACGGTTGAACCGCAGGCGAAGCAGCGTGAGCAAGCTAGTTACGAATAAAACACAGAAATAACAATGAACTCAAAATATGATTTAATCCATTTTCTACTTACAACTATTGTTTAAATATTCCACTGAATGTGTATATTTATCATGTTTTCCCATAGTATCATTTTTTTTTCTTTGTACATTTTTAACGCATTTTTTTAACAATATTATTTTGAATACGCTGTCTTTTATATTATAAAAAGAATATACTCAACAGAGATGACAATAAAAATGGTCACTCAAATCGATTTATATGATTTGACAGCTGTCAGATCTGACACCTGTCAAATTAGACAGATAATAATGCGTTTTGTTTCCTCGTTTGATGTTGGAAGGGAGTTTCACAGAATGATACTATGGGTTGTCTCCGGTTGAAGATTTATGCGGCTTTCTTGGGCACCCACGGTTCCACCTTAGGCCTGGTCGTGCTGTAGGGAACGTATTGACCGGTAGTACCAGACATGTTCTCTGTGAAATCAGCCATCCACTTGTATTTTGGTCTGCTTGGGTCCTAGAAAAGAAAAACATTATAAGATTTTATATGTAACATCCAAACTAATATTATAAATGCGAAAGTAACTCTGTCTGTCTTTTCTTCACGCCTAAACTACTGAACCGATTTTTTTGTTTGTTTTTTGTTTGTCAGGGAAAATCATCAAATGACTTCTCCCGCCCAGGGTTAGCCGAGAGAGAGTGTCAGACTCATACTGACTAAAAACCCCCCCGTTCCTTCTCATTCTCTGAGCCGAAGCCGCGGTGACTCATTGCGCTTAACCCGCAACCCCGGCTGAACATCAGCCCTATAGGGGCCCCGTCCGTGGTGGGCCATTGGCTCTTTGAGGCGCGCGCGTAGCGCTACGCGCCGTACGCTCGGGTCTGGGTCTGGTCGGGCGGCGAGCTACCCTTACTCGCCGTCCGCAGACCCGCGCATAAAGTGGCCGGAGATCATCTCTCGACAGACACAGTTTGGAACTCAAAAAAGGACATAGGATTTTATACCAAAAATCTGCTAGACTTTCTATATGTATGCACGTGCAACGCAGTGCCTAAATAACTGGCGACGAGACGGGGATTTGATTTCATCATAGATAAATAAGATACTTTTTTTCTCTTGCCCCGAGGTAAGGCGACAGGGAGTGTCAGACTATTACTGATTAACAGCCACCAATTCCTTCTTCTGCTTAAAACAGAGACTAATGAAGTTCTCCATTATTTATTCCGTGAACAGAATGTGGATTACTGCATTGTTCTTAGGCCAGGCGTAATGTATATGTAAACCCGTGTGCACCCACGACACAGGAAAAATAGACAGTCAGAATTCACGTTACAAAATACAAGTTACTTATAACAGAACACAACGCCATACAACGTAATAGCTTACTCGACTCAGAAATCAAATCATGACTATGATCAAACATAAGCAAGGAGTTTCTTGCTCGTTCTTCTCCATAGGAATCTACATTATGGAACGAGCAAATAGCTACACTAGAGGACAGACCGACAGACTGATGCTTTTTATCTATAAGATTTGTTTGACTTTCAAAGTGCCAGTAAACGTCTTATTGAAATTAATAATTCTGACTTTTGACTTTTAAACCTGGAAGTGTATACTGAATGACTAAAACAGTCCAAACTAATATTATAAATTCGAAAGTAACTCTGTTTGTCTGTCTTTTCTTCACGCCTAAACTACTGATCCGATTTCTGCGAATTTGGTACAGACATAATTTGGAACTTGAGAAAGGATATAGGATAGTTTTTATACCAAAAAACTGCAGGAAGTCACTATTCCACGCGAACGAAGTCACGGGTAAAAGCTAGTCATACAGTAACTATAAAGTAATTAATTACTTTATGAACAACATATGAACATTTGAGCTCACCTGGTGTGGGGGCAGATCCGTTTTGTAGTGGAGCCAACCAAACCATTCAGCTGAAACCTGAAAATCAAAATAAAATTATGAATAATATAATTTTTTTACTGATATTCATTTTTGTTACCACATCTCTGTATTTCGCCGTTTAAGGTAGGTTACAGGGGCACAATCCTGCCTTTTATCCCTAAATCTCCAAAACCCTAATCCCCGAATAGAGAATGGTTACGCCGTGTAAGTGAGATTATCACACAGACGGCTAAACAATACTTACGTTTGTTTTATTATTTTAATGATATTAAGAATATGATGGAGAGCTCTGCTTCGGCTCAGCCGGACTGATACCACGGCCTCACAGAAAACCGGCGTAAAACAACTATGGCGTTGTGTTTCGCCCAGTGAGTGACGTTACCTGAGGTTCAATCTTTTCCTTAAAATAAACCAAATCCCTAATCCCTAAAGGGTCGGCAACGCACCCGTAACTCCTTCGTTATTGTTGCGACTGCTTATTGCGTAATACTACTACGTAAAGGAATTACTACATATACGTTTTCGGCCTCCTGGGCCGGAGACAACCAGAACCAGGCCCGAGCGTACGGCGCGTTGCGCTTCACACGCGCCTCAAAAGGCCAATAGACCACCACAGACCGGAGCCTATATGCCTGATGTTCAGCCGGGATCGCGGGGCAAACGCTATAAGGCACCATGCCAACGGCCTAGGGTAGCAGAAGAATTTTCTTCTTACAAAAAAAAAAGGGTATCTCACCTGGCTTCCATCGTAGTTCATATGCACCTTGTCACTGTACTCCACCCAGCGGTTCCTACCGTAGAAGTAACGAGGGTTCTCATAGTATTTGTTGCCATATTTATCTTCACCAACCAGTCGGCCGTCTTTCAACTCATCTTGTCTGAAAATTTTTACTATTTTATTAGGAAACTTGATATTTCTATTAATTCACCTATACACATACCATAAAGAGGTTTTAGAGTTATTTGTTTGTTTAGATTGAATAGGATATGAAACTGCTTGACTGATAACCAAAATAATTTCACTATTGGGATTTTTTCTTGGGCAGGGTACTGCTAGGGAATATTAATTTAGATTAGATCTATAGATATCACAGCATAGAAACAGACTGACACATAGAGTTCATCATTATAATTAGTAGACTATAATGATGAACTCTAAATCAAAAATCTGATCCATACTAAAGATAAGTAACATTTTTTATACTCAGAAGTCTGTTTCGCTATATTATTCATAGTTTTGTTTATATAATGAAATTATATAAACATTTTTTTTTAGTTTTGCAAGTAGATTACTAAGTATCACTTATGCATCAACTATATTAATTACTGCTACCATACTTATAAAAAAGAGAAGAATACCATTTTTATGTTATCCATAAACCTTGAAATTTTCTTTTCTTTCACAATTTTTTTTATTACATCTATAACAATTGAAGATCAGTTTAAATAATGTGTATTTACTACCATTATAGTCTTGAACAATTGAAATAAACATAATGATACAACAAATTTATTTTAGCAAATAGGCCATGAACTGTCCTTTTACATGTCAACATTATATCTGACTGCTCTGAGAACAAATGCTGTAACAAACTGGTCATTAAGTGTGTATATTGGACCTGTATTACTGCTAAAAAAAGGGAATTGAGGATACTCTAGTTCATTATCCATTCGATACATATCCTTGACACAAGCAACTGGGTGATTCTTCACTTCAATTAGATAAAATTTAATAATGTCATTATCCTCCACCGAAAATTAACGAGTCTGCTGATTAAAACACAGATAATTATTTTATTAAATTAAATCTCACCACTGCTTACAAGCAACCGATTAAAAATATTGTATAAAATAAATTACTAAGATGCTTAAAAACCTGGGGGGATAATGACTTGTTAAATAAAAGTTAAAGTTTTTTGGAGAATCACCCAACTAACTTCCGAAAGAAAACACAATTTAATATTCAGAATAAAGTCGGTTTAAATACAACATGCAGTCTTGCCGAAATTACGTTACAATATTAGATAGGAATCAATGACGATAGGTATAGAAAATTAAGAGAAATTAAGCTTATTAATTTGAAAAAGCAATGAGTAAAATTATGTACTCGTAAGCAAGCTTTACGAATCAAGAATTGTCAATAATAATATTTTATTACTGCTAACATGACGAAAGGTAAATAATTTCGAAAGTTTTTGCGTAATTTATGCCTGGAACATATCCAAAAGACTAAATTCTGGTATAAACATAACCTTAAAGAAAATTACATAATTAACAGAATTATTCTTTACCTGTACAGTTTAAACAGGGAAGCTCTTATTCCACCATTCTGGCGGATTGCATTGAAGAAATTTGTAAGTTTATCGAGCGCTAATATCTTTCCTAAAGACATTTTTACAGTATTTTTCGATTTCGATCTTCGTCGAAAATATTGACGACTTTGACAGATAGAAAAGTTGGGGTTGCTAGCTTATTTATAAGATTCTACCAAATACAAGTAAAATGTTTAACAATACGGTAGTTTCCGACTAGTCGAAAATAACACTTTCATCCAAATGTCACAAACGATACTTTTTTATGGATAAGTCGGCAGATGAGTAGACAGATTACCTGATGGTTAGCAAACGGCGACGGCTGCCCACGAGTTACGAGTGCGTTGCCGGCCTTTTGGAAAGTTGCGGATATTTTAAGGATTGGGAAGAGATAGGGTTATTTTGCACCGGTTTTCTGTGGGGCCGTGATGCCGGATCACTCCGGTCGACGAGCCGACCCATTCGTGCCGAAGCTTGGCTCTCCCACACTTTTCTATGCAATTTGTATGAAATTCCAGATTATGACGTCATCGTATTTTAGCGTCAATTGGTTTACCTATTACTTAAAAATTAGCTAAACAATATGAAAAAAATGGTGTATAGATAAATTGATGGGTAGTAATTCAATATTTTATTGTATTGTAATGTCGAATTAATTATTTTACACCTCTGAAACTATCAAATTTACAACATATATAGTAGTTCCGACAGTGACTTGTATGGTTACTTTACTGCCTTTAAATCAAATATTATTCAAACTGAATGAATGATCTTCCTTCACTGAAAAAAGTTATACATATCACCCAGTTAAAATAAACACGTATCTATAAATTATTTACATGATTTTATTTTATATTTACATTGCTTGATCAAAATTAGTTAAGATAATTCAATATTTTTATGCTTCTTCTTTTTATTTTTCTTCTTAGTTGCAGTTTCAGAAGATATCTCATCATCTTCAACAGTATTTGCTATCTCTGTTTCAGGTGCTTCATCATCCTTTTTTCTCTTCTTCTTTTTAGGTTTAGGAACATCTACATTTATTTCAGGAGTTGCTTCAACATCATCAATTTCATCTTTTGTTTTTTTAGATTTTCTACCAATTTTCTCTACGTTTTCTACATTGGCAGCATTGATATCATCTGTCATTTGATTTTCATTAGGCAAAGGCATCTCATCAGATTCAGCCAATTCACATTTTGTTATGCTAGAATCATTTTTCTCATTGCTGTAACAGCGATTACGTTTCTTCTTCTTTTTCTTTTTAATTTCTGTGCTATCAGAATCACTGTGGAAGTTTATGTTGTCAACTTCTTCTTTTAACTTCTTGAAATGTGAATAGCCACTGTATTTTGATTGGGAGAGTAGTTGTGCTTCTTGTTGGGCTATTCGCGCTAACTTTCCAGTGGCTCTTAAACCATGGCGAGCACCTCTGAAAATTATAGAAGAGATTTTTTACCAACAACATTGAAATATGTTATGAAAATTGATGCTTGTATAATAATATTATGAATGAATTTTTTCATAGACAGTACTGTACTTTTCTTCACAATACAGATGTTAACAAGAGTTCAGAAATGCAAAATTAATTTTAAATTTGTAGTATATTAGTAGTTTGCTGTAATAAAATATCATCAAAAGAATTTATAAAAAAATATATGCAAAATATTATATTTTAGCATACAAAGATTCACACTTATAAAAAAAAAATGATACTAACTTATGAGCAGTCCTGCCTTCACACTTCGCAAACAACTCTTCATCGGTCATCTTGAACACATCTTTCTTTTCCTCATCATCCTCCGAGTCAGATTCCCTCACCCTCTCAACATTACTAGCACCGTTAGTCAGCACCGCTGTCCGCACAAAGTAATCGGAGTACTGTTCTTCATTTTCAGCCACTTTCTGTCGTTTATTTAGTTTCCACGTACTATTGGTGATGACAAACTCCTGATCGTCTTTTGTCTTTATTTCTTTTGTTTTACCATTTTTCTGTTTAACCTGGAATTTTTAGATTAATTTTTAGTTAATCATATGCAACTCAACTTATAAAAAAAATAGCAGATATGTTTTTTTTAGGAATTTTGACATCTTGATATACTCTTTCCCTTCAATGGATATAAAAGTATTTTTGCTATCTACCTCAACATTAGCAGCTGCTTTATCATACAGTGTCGTCCACCAGTGCTCATTAAACTCAGCGGCTGCATCATGCCCCACTCCCGCCACACTGCGCTTCAGTTTAGGCTTCAGTGCCTCTGATATGCCATTTTCATGCTTACCCAGTCCTTTGCCTGGGGAAAAAAACAATATTTTATGTAATTTATTCAATTTTCATTAACGATTCATTTTTTGGTGGAAGGAAGGTATTTAGTATTTTAATGTTATTAAAGAAAAAATTAAGCTTTGCTCTTTTCTCTTTTTAACATATATTACCTATTTAACAGACCTTTTCCATAGCATTGTAGTTAGGTAGGAGTGCCACGCCAAAGCAAAAATAGTACAACATGTAAATAATCACAAATTACTCCAATGTCATTGAATTTTTATATAGGCTGACTGCTGAGATGGTTTAAAAAAATGAATTGTAACTATCAAGCATTAAGTCTTCACAATGGTCACTGGGTATCCTCAGGTGCAGGCTATATATTACAATGTAAAAATAAAAATCGACAACAAAATAAGCACTAAGACA
This sequence comes from Spodoptera exigua, assembly GCA_902829305.4. Taxonomy (NCBI): domain Eukaryota; kingdom Metazoa; phylum Arthropoda; class Insecta; order Lepidoptera; family Noctuidae; genus Spodoptera; species Spodoptera exigua. Next base: position 1,768,772 of record LR824628.2, on the reverse strand, counting down.
TTGAGATAAGAACGTCATGTCAAATAAAACATGCGTAATTAATTGTAGAATAAAGTTTACGCATTTATCTCGATACCGTTATTGTGATTTATACTTATATTGGTCAACAGATAGAAGGCGGAACCAATTTTTTATAAAGAACACCTCAATCACACTCATGAAAGTTTAAAAAATACCTCAGTATAAAAAGTTTATAAATCAAAACAAAACAATGTTATAGTTTACCATCGGTCCAGCCGTATTTTTCTAGTTGTTTCCTAGCAAAATCCATTATACAGAGATACGGTAAAACAATAATTTTACTGAAAAGCTAAAATTTTTTAAACATTTTGTGTCGTAAATATAACCTCTTTCGACACGCGTATTTGACATTGACACTGCCACTTTGAGCTTCTCGTCAATTGAATCCGTCAAATCGCTAATTTTTTTTTTGGAGTTTATGGCGTGGGTGCAAGTTTTTTAAGCAAATCAAATCGCAAAGAGCGCAAAATTCCACAGAGTCAAACGAATAAGTTTAGACTCTGTGTAGAGTGAAATGAAACAAAAAGTTGACCTTTTTTTGTTTAGTTTTTTGAGTATAGGAGAGCTATGCTACACAGAAAACGGACCAACGAAACAACCACAGCGTTGTATTTCGCCGTGTGGATGAGGATACTGGAAGTTCAATCCTTTCCCTCCCTGAATCTCCAGAACCTATATCCCTAAAATGGTAAGCTAAGCACTCGTAACTCCTCCTTTATTGTGAATGTCTTTGGGCGCCGTTGATTGGCTACCCGTAGGTAATCCATCTGCTCGTTCGCCGACCACAAACGATGACACCGGCTAAACCTAGCAAGTACCAATGCGACTTTTTCTAAGTTACATGTACCTACTCTCTAACTAAATCTAAACAGTGAAGGAAAACGTGCATCGTTAGGGAATCTGGACTTATTAAGAAGTCTGGAATCACCACCCCGCCTTGAGTATGTGTGGTGATTAATGCTCAAACCTTCTCCGTATGAGAAGAGACTTTTGGTCAGCAGTGGACACTTAGGTACCTAACTATGATGATGTGAATTTAGAAGTTATAATACTAAGGCCTAAGACTAAAACAGGTTCTCGCTACTTAACAAATTTAAATAAAACAACAAAATGTAATTTAGTAATAAAATATTATAATTTTTAACAATTGTAAATATAACTTACATATTCAATTTGGTCAAATATAATCTCTTTATTGTATAGTTTTATAAAATCTACTGAACATTTGCATGTTTTATGAACTCACTAGATATCGCTTTTTAACTTATCAATCTACCAATTTTACAACCAACCGCTAGTCTAATTACCCATTCAATTAACGAGCAGAATGACTAGCCGTATACCTAATTGAATGGCTTCAAGTCTCGTTTAGGCCATATTAAGTTGTATAATTGTGTATTAAGTTGTCATTAAATCGGAGTTGTTGCCAGAAATGTTGGTCAATTAAAGTATTTTTTCGCCTTGGTTGCGGCCACAGAAAGTGTCAGATTATTACCGACTAAAAACAACCACGTTCTTCTCCTGCTCCAAACCAAGGTCGAGGTAAATTTCTGCGTATGACCCACAACCCCGGCTGAAGGTTATGTTATAAATCAATAATCATCATGTAAGGTTTGTTCATCGGATACGTGTATGGGGACATACACGGTGTCAGGATGGACGAGTGTAAGGTTTAGGATTATTTCAAACCCTCTATCTGTATTTAATTTTATGTTTTATGTTTTTTATTTTTAAAAAGAGTTTCTAAATTGACAGCATAAAATAATAAATTAAACTTGGCGGGAAAATTGAATTTATAGTTGTCAGCAGCAGCTAGCAACACGGGGAGAAAATGGCGAGAATTCGAATGGAGCACACAGAACCGTACGGTTGTGATAGCGATATTTAATATTTGAAAATAAATAAATATTGATTGTATACTGGAGGTCTTAGCGTTAAATTTGGAGTGGAGTCTAATAATCCGAAGTCAGATTTTACAACGACGGGTAACGAAGCTAGTTCACACAAGATAACGAGACCAAGATACTGAGTATATCTGCCTTAAAGCGACATCAGCGCCACCTAGTGAGTACCTACTACAATTGAAAGTCTTATCAGATATGTATGGAATGCATTATTAAAAAATCAACTTTATTAGTCACCAACATTTATGGTTACGACTATAAAAAAAATTATAGTTAATAGTTTTAGTTACACAATGAACAAAGACCTTATAACAGAATGCAAAGGTCAATTTTTATGTTCTAATATAATTAATTAGCGCCGCTTGCAAACACGTCGTCATCTAGATCCTCGATCACAGACTCGTTATTGCTGGAAAATAAAAAAATATAATATTCATATGGCAATACCTCTCACTGCAAGAGACTGATCTTTTTAAATGTGGGAGAGCCTTGCTTCAGCACGAATGGGTTGGCTCGACCGGAGTAATACCACGGCCTCACAGAAAACCAACGTGAAACAACAACAGCGTTGTGTTTCGCAGTGTCAGTGAGGTTACCGGAAGCCCAATTTTTCCTAATTCCCAAAATCTCCAAATCTCTAATCCCAAAAGGTCGGCAACGCATCGTAACTCCTCCGTCGTTGTAGTGTTCATGGGCGGCGCTGATTGCTTACCATCAGGTAATCAATTTGCTCGTTTGCCGACCTATAACATAAAAAAATGTTTACAACTTATAATTACGCGGGTATTAACGCGAAAACTAATTATTTAAACGCTTTAGTAGGCTTGACGTTTCGACCTGGTTGCAAAGGTCGTGGTCGCAAGCAGACTTAAAATGCGATGTCACAGTTCCCTGCATTAAGGCAATGAATCTTCTTCAAGGTAAATATTACTTTTCGCGTTAATACCCCCGTAATTATGTAGGTATGTGTTGTCATGTTTCAAAAGTTTTTTATTTGTTTCGAAGTTACACTATGATTTTATCCTGTATCATGGCTGTGTTTAAAACACACGCATATCACCCAGACCCGGAACAAGAATTTATGGATCACACTGCGTTATCCCGTACAGGCATTAATCTAGCAGCCAGTTGCCCAGGCGCTGCACAACCATGCCTTCATAATGGTAGGAAATTCAGTGACTACGGAGTACGGACCTTCGTAGATAAATGGGGTCACGCTTTTGTAATGATATTATTACTAATTGTAACTTTAATTGGTCGATTGGCGGTAAGGGCGACTGGCAAACTGTCATCACGCAATAAAATTAAATGTAGGTAATTTGTAAACGTCGTGGTATCTCATGCATGAGGGAGCGAGTTCGTAACCTGGCAAGTAAAAATGTGACTTTTTCCGAGTCTATGTACTACCTATGTCTAGTGTTGACTCTATGATTGTTTAGACACCACTAACATACGGTGAATGACAACATCGTAAGGAAACCTGGAATTATAAGTTTGAAATCCGCAATCCGCCTTGAGCAAGCGTGGTAATTAATGGTCAAACCGTCTCAGTGTGAGAGACCTTTCATCAGCAGTAAGCTCTTTTAGCTATAGACAGGTGATGATATTGTTTTTGTGAAATGTTACCACATATTAGTACCTATAATCCTGGGTCTGTCGTAAGTTCGCTCGCAAATAGTTTGTTATTTATAGACAACATCACACAAATAACAAAAACAAAAAGTCCCTTAACTTATCTGGCGAAAATTAGTCACATTCAATTCTGGTATTTCTACCTTGAAGGTATCTTCAGGAAAAAAATACAAAAAGGCGCGATTTTATGAAAGTAAAAATTATAAACAAATTCGTTCTTGCTAAAATAAGTAAGTTCATACATTGAGCCTTTTACCGGCCGAAGGCCGGTATGTTAGACACTATAGAAAGTTCTTGCGTGGTTCCGCGTCTACCACGGTATACCACGAGTTAAAATAAAAGACTGAGACCAGTGCAAATCTAATAGTGTAAATTAAAAGAGAGGGTTTTCATAACCATTGCCCACCTTTCAAAATGATTTGCCCTCCTCCAAAAACGAATAAAAACTACACGAAAGAAAAATAAGTATTTTTTTTCTGTATCGTCTAAAATCTAGTCATACCAAAACTACAAAAAAAGGAATAAAGCAGTTTTTAGTCATTTATATTACAAATTACATGTAAAAAAGGTACAGGTGTCTTTTCATCCTAAAAATATAAAATAATACATTATATATTTTTATTTTTGAGTAGCATAGACACTTCAAGTTTTATTTTTCTTCTTATTTAATAAGTCGTCCATTTCTTTATAGACTGATTTACTTGAGCCACTGAAAGAAAACATATTTGTTAACAATACAAACCACGCCTCTAATTCTCTGAACCAAAGGTGAAGGCAGATCTATATATTAGGGGCCATCCATAAAGTACGTTACAAGAATATCATGATTTTTTTTAACTGTCCCCTCGTCCGTTGCGTCACTTATTTTGCAATTTCCCATCGAAAAATCATTAAATAGATAGTACAATAAAATCGCATGATTTTATTGTACAATAAAATCGCATGATTTTATTGTACTATCTGGAGTATAGTAGTAGTGGAGTGTGTGGCATTCGTCAAAGGGCTTGTCAGCGATCGGCGCGTGCCACTAGAGCGGGTATATATTCGCCAACAAAACAATTTAAACCGTGTTGTCGTAAAGATAGAGTCAAAAATATTGTTTAGTTTGATTAAAATTTCAAATTACGCGATTAGTACATCTAGATTTATTAAAAACATCCCTTGTCACACCAACGTGTGACGTATTATATCGATGGCCCCTTACTGAACAGTTTCACCTTATTATGTTCTAACATCTTAAGATGTAGTGCATTTATCTATACATATGTGAGAGAGCCATGCTTCGTCGCGAATGGACCGGTTCGACCAGGGTGATACCGCGGCCCTACAGAATACCGGCGTGAAACAACGTTCACGTTGTGTTTCGCCGTGTGAGTGAGGTTACCGGCCGCCCAACCCTCCCCCCCCCCCTTCCCCTAAAGTTTTGGGGAGTCTAAATCCCCAAAACTTTAATAGGCACAAAAGCCAGCAAAGCGCCTATGGAAATTGCTTTAGTATTGCGTCAGTTACACCGGTGGCTTACCATCAGTATACCGTCTGCTCGTTTGCCGATCTATTCCATATTTTTTTTTTCTCATCGCAAGTGTTTGGTGATTTGTGGTGGCCCGGAGGTTAAGGTTAAGCTCCTCATGCATGAGGGTACGGGTTCGGAACCTAGCAAGTACCAACGTGAGTTTTCCGAGTTATATGTATGTACCTACTTTCTATGGTTATTTGGACACCACAGACAAACGGTGAAGGAAAAACATCGTAAGTAAACCTGGACCTATAATTTCTGATTATAAGTTTGAAATAGCCAATCCACCTTGAGCAAGCGTAGTGATAAATGCTCAAACCTTCTCCGTTTGAGAAGAGGCCTTTATTCCACTATGAGCGCTTATAGGCTGGTGATGATGAAATTTTTCTAGTCTTTATTAAGGATTTTTTTAAGGATTTTAATATTAAAGAGTCGCATTTACCGCCAATCGACAAAGTAGGTTTATGAAAACAAGTATATAACCACTATACCACCACACTTAAATGAAGTGGGGATAAAATTATAGGGCTTATGGCTATCATTCTTCCTACTAATATTATAAATGAGAATTAATGAAAATAATATTCTCTAGATAAAACCAAAAACCACCAAAGTAGATATAGAAAAAGGGCAGTAGGACAATTTAATTCTTTCCTCAAAATTTTGAATACACTGCTTAGGGCTGATATTTCAATAGTCAGAAAAATGTTATCTGAGGAATAAAATTGTTGCTGTCACTGTCTTATATCTCATAATTATTGCCCAGATAATTTATATCTAATCATTGAAAAATCAGCCCTAAATCAGGTTCGAGAATGCTCGCCTGGTTTTAACCGATGAATGTAAGAGCCCCGGCGTAGCCTGAACTTGGTCAAACATCCTCGAACCGATAAATGAAAAAAAGGACTATTTTACAAATGCAAAGCCTTAGGTAAAAACTATACGGCCTTATTACAAAAAAAGGTTTTTCTTTATACTCAGGTTTGAACCATTGAGTCCTATGATGTACTTATAAAACTATACATACATCCGTAGTTGTCCACACTCAAAAATGACAACATGAAAAGTGGATAATGCTTAGTTATTTTTTTCTTTATTAAAAATAAATTGGGAAAAATAATACTTGATTAAATTGTTCTACTGACCTTTTATATATCATGGTGGGGTTGGTTCAGGATCGGATCGTACGTGATTACTTGGATTTGATTTTATTTCGCTTTTATGATTATATTTGGGATCTCGCTTAGACCTGTCCATATACTGCAACCCATGGCTCCCCAGGGAATCGTAATTGTCATAAAAAGGCCGCTGCAACAGTTCAGGCTTAAAATTCTTCAAGAAATACACCCAACATTTTTCAGTTTGAGAATGTTTCGATAATCTGAAAATATTAGAAAAAAAAACACTGTTAATAATGCCCGACAATAGCCAATCGTTTTTTCGGAACAACTCTTTGTGTGATCCACAAATTGTTGTTCTGGGTCTGGGTGTGATGTGTATGTGAAATTGTATGTTTGTTAACGCACCCACGACACAGGAGAAAATGTAAGTGTTTTTTAATACCCGCACACCGTTTTTTAATGAAAAAATATATATCAACTAGTCAAATTCAATACCTTTCTTTATCTATAAACGAAAAAAACTATATTTTTCTATTAAGTACTTAATATTCAGAAACTAGCAAAAAAAGACTGCACGGTTGGTGCGGTGGCTGGGCAACTGGCTGCCGTGCAACGTGTCACGGGTTCGATTCCCGCACGGAACAACACATTGTGTGATCCACAAATTGTTGTTTCGGGTCTGGGTGTCATGTGTATGTGACATTGTATGTTTGTAAACGCAACACAGGAGAAAATCCTAAAGTGGGGCAAAGATTAAAAAAAAAAATGAATAAATGAAAAATGATTTTTTTTCAGTTTTTTAACTAGCGGACGAATGTCATCTGCGCCTCCCATGGACACTCGCAACATCAGAGTTACAAGTGCGTTGCCAAGCCTATCCCCCTTATCACAAAATAAAATTTATCTTTAGTTTAGGTTTAAACCACCGAGTCAGATTTTAAATTTTGAATATTATTCTCACCTACCTTCAATATATGAAAAACTAATCTACTCTCACGCGGTTTCACTTGCTGCTCAGCTCCATTTGATCGTAGTGTAATATTTATAGCCTATAGCACTCAGGAACATTGTAGCTATCTATCAGTGAAAGAATTTTGGCAATCCGACCATCGGTTCCAAAGATTACCCCCTACATACAAACTTAGAAATTTTACCTCTTTATAATATTAGTACCTACCTATATACAAAAACTGTCTCAATGGTTTAGACCTAGATAAGGCCGTTTGGGGATAACGGGCTTGACTATCTGTGAGTATCCATCGGCGCAATGAAATGACACGATATTGGGCGACGCAGATCGCTTACCATCAGGTTATAATCTAATCCGTTGCTGCCTTACTTACGCCATTAAAGAAAAATGCAAATATAAACTTACGTATTCTTGACAACGATATCATCAATCTCCCGTACGTAGTAGTTCGGATGGTCTTCCAAAATGTCTAGTTTCCCTAGCATTTTTTCATCAACGTCATATATTTCACCTGTAAAATTGATCAGAATTGTTAATTTTATTTTTAGGAGTTTCCACTTAACTAGAATTATGTGAGCTGGTCTTCTAAACTTCTAGTCTTTTAACCTTTCGAGACACAATAGAAGAACAAAGTGTGGGAGAGTCATGCTTCGGCACGAATGGGTCTGCTCAACCGGAGTGATACCACGGCCTCACAGAACACCGGCGTGAAACAGCCACAGCGTTGTGTTTCGCCGTGTGTGCTTATTCTTTGGTATCGTGGGTCTTTTTACAAACATATCAAGATGAAAATCGACAGTTTATACACCGCCCAACGAGTTGTTCCGTGCGGGAATCTCACGCCAGTCACCGCGTCAACTGGGCAGTCTAAGTGCAACCTTGTCCAAGAGAATTTTAGATCCAAAGATCCTCTAGTCTGTGGTATAGTAGAAACATAAAATAAGTGAGTTATTTAGTTTCAGTTACATATAAAATGATGATATCTGCTGATGAAGATAAAGAAATAAAGCTGTTACAAATATTAAGGACGCCCAGAGATTAAGGTGCCATCTTCTCATGAGTGAGGATGTGGCTTCAAAGCCTGACACATTCTGGGTCTTTTCCAAGATAAATGTACTTTCCTAGTTGATTCAGAATTCGCTAACAAACATTTAAGAACATAGTAAAGAAACCTGGATTCCGGGGCTTATAATTTCGAAGTATAATTTTGAAATGGCCAATCCGCATCGCGCAAGGTTCGCGATTAATGCTCAAACATTCTCCGTATGAGCAGAGACCTTTGCTCAGCAATGGGTACTTATATGCTGTTAATAATAATGATGATGTACTTTTTTAATTGATTTAGAGACCACTGACAAACAGTTACAAACATTGTGCGGAATCCTGACCTCAAAATTTCTAAGTTTAACTTTGAAATGGCCAGCCCGCATCGTGCAAGGATCACGATTAATGCTCTAACCTTCTCCATGTGAGAAGAGGCCTGTGCTCAGCAATGGGTACTTATAGGATGTAAAGTATTAGTGACATTTTAAAAAACTTGCCTTGTACAAAATGCCCATTCCCAGGACTGTGTAACAGAAACGGCACATTATATTTAGTTGCAATGATCAGCGGATACTTTGTCTTAGTGTAACCATCTGCTAAAAAGTTGCCAACACCATTATTTGGGTCTTGCAACCAATAGTTGTTGGGCTGGTTGCGTTTAAGAGTACCATAGACAAACACTTTCTGCATGATCTACAAATAAAAAATATTATATAGATGTAAAACCTACTTACAGCTGTTTTATAATAATATGCGATAGATTTGTAAACAAGCAGTTAGCCTGATGGTAAGCAATCTAAACTTCTTAGGGAAGGAGTAATAAAAAATTTTGTAGTCCTTTGTGCTTAGTTTGGGATTTGAGGATTACGGGATGAGGGATGGCCAGGGGGATGGATTTTAACTAAACCTGCTGTGATCAAGATCAGTAATTTACAATATAAAAACCACCATACATTTTATCAGAAGTGGGCAAATGTCTGAATTCTTCTCCAACTTACATAAAAACAGACTCTAAACAATATATAAACTAAAGAAAGAAATCATTGGAGAATGACAGGATACAGGCAGTTAGTAATTCACTCATCAAAGAAGGGTCTTCCAATCATATGACTAGTCTAGTATGGGTTTGTGTATAACTTAGGACCCATCCAGTTTAAAAAGAGAGCCAAACAAGAACTACACTTGGATAAAAACGTTTGATCAAATTTGTATTATACTATTCTGAATTGCAACTAAATGTGAACATGAATTTGCCCTCTTACAATAATTTGAATGCATATACATTACTTCAGTGATAAGAAACGATGTGAATAATTATAACTATCTTTAGTTAACCATTTTGCCATTCAGCCACAAGCATCTAAACTAGAGTAAGTACTAGGTACTTACTCTAGTTACTAGTTAGTACTACTAAAAAAGTAGTTAGTGCTACTAAAAAAAGTAAAGGTTATTTTTATGAGCATGATAAAATGAGGGAAGTTTTAAAAAAGGAATTAGGAACAGGATGTAGAACTCACGGTTCTTATCGTATGCACACCAATGGGTTTGGGAATTTTGTGAACAGGGATAGCGGTAAACTTATGCATTATGTAGTTTTATGCTTTACCCTAACATTTTAAAACAAATTGATAAACCTTTTCGTTATTATTTGAAACCAAAATCAACTGGAAAGGAAAATGCACAGCCTGTTTTTCCTGAAATTTTTAAATGTCAAAATCAGCTGGTTTATTTATTTTTCAACTGTCATTTATTTCATGTCAGACAATATTAATTTTGATGTGATAGTTTTAAAATTTATTTTTAAAATGGTTTTTATTTCAAAATTATATAAGTTAATTTGCAAATAAAAATGTTTTTAAGATACCTATTTCTGTTGTAGTTCAATTGTGTAACGCTTCAATGAATAGACGCAACATTTTATGAAACTGAATTAAAACACTAATAACTGAACATATATTTACAAAACAATAACAAAATAAATTCAAACAAACTACCAAAAATTTTATCCATTACAAACATATTTTCAGAAAAGCCAGACTGTTTTTTTATTGTTGGAACACTGAAGTTCAAAGTTCACTTTTCATTGAAATATATTCTGGTGTAGCGGGCAACACTTCTTCAGTCGAAAATTTTACGCACTCGTGTGAAGTTTATGCCGGTGAAAAATAAAATTATTAAAAATTTGTTAAACATGTGTTTTAATCAGCTGTGACTGTGAACAAGTTTTGAAGTGGATATTTAACTGTTCTTGAGTTTGTAAACGTTTAAAAAAATCATTCAAGATGAGGTTAGCGGGTGCTATTTTCTCCAATGTTACGAAAATGCTTGATTTTTACTCGCAATTCAACCCTTCGCCGTTGTCTATAAAGCAGTTTATAGACTTTGGTAAGTAAACATATTTATTAAGACAATAACTAAACTGAAAATATTTAAAAAACCTACATTACTAAATCTCGGTCGTTACCGATTTTCGCTTGACCTTATTATTTTTATTTTGTTTTTCTTTCGTAACTGTAGCAATGATCGGAAATCCGTTTGGAAGTATGTAATAACAACACTTCTTGTTTGAAAATGTATGAGTTTGTGTAACTTTTTTTTTAACTGCATCGCTCCTCGTTCAATATTTTATTATTTATGTTTATTGGCTCTGACCTTGGCACTGTATAGCGAATGCAGGCGACTACACATTGCACAAGACCATTCATTTAGAACAAATTAAATTCCTGTACATAAAGGCTGTATAAGTTGATATCAGCGTCACTAACGCGCCTATAAAATCGACGATATTTTGTAAACACTTCTTTTTTTGACTAAGCTGTATTTTATTTTTCATAACAAAAACTGGTGTATGTGTAAATCTTATTGTCATCTAATAAGAAAGTAATTTGAACCAAAATCCTTAGTTACAACTTAAAAAAATTTCTTTGTAGAATATATTAAGAATAATTCAAAATTGGGTCATAACATCACAAAAATTATAATAAGTTTATCAACAACCTAATAATTACCTATTTATCTATGATGGTTTTTTTTTTAATTAAACAGATTATAAATACTTTTTGCCACCATAACAGTGTTTCAAGTTTTTATTGTTTTTAGAATTTACACCATTAAGTTGGCCCATTGACCAATATTAATGTGTTTACACAGATAACAGATATTAATAATTCATAACAGTTTCCTATTCAACCACTATGAAAATGATGGCCTCATTCTAATATGAATCTAACTAGTATTCATCAAATAAAAATATGTATATGTCTTATATAAACAGATGTTATTATTTTGAGTTAGCACACATTGTCAATATTTTATTTTATTAGTCTTTTGCGGGTCAAATTTAATTAAATAACATTGTATTTGTATTTTATGTGTGATTTATTACTGTGTTATATACATCTTATTTTTTAAATGAGATTTATTTTTCCATTATAGTAAAAGTAAAAGTAGCAGAGAATTTCAGTAGTTTGTTCAAGTTACAATTTAAACTAAAAAGACATCTTAAATTCTCAGGGTAACAATTTAATAAAGAAAAGAAGTTTCTGAGTTAGAAGATCTCTAAGCAAGACTATGCCAAAATAACAGAAGACTAGCTTAGAAGAAGAAAAGGAGTTTTTGAAAATGGAATGTTATAAATATAGATAGATACAAATTATTTTGGCCATCTAAAAAAATAATGTTCCTTATTCAAATTCTGATTCTAGTGAAAGATTCAATTAAAGAATAACTTTTAAACAATACATGTGTTCTTGAGCGTACCTTAATAAAGTTTTTTGTCATACAAAGATCATAGTATTTATGTGCCTTAGAACATGTATTATAAACTAATATGAAAGTTTGCTGGTATGGATGAATTTTTGTCACTCAAACAAAAGCTATGCATTAAATCTGACTGATATTTTGTACAGACAAAGATTTAGATTTCTCATTTTTTCCTCGGTACTGCTAGGAGAAACTAGGATATCTGTACTTCTGTACTTTATTATAAAGAGGTAAAATTTGTAAGTTTGTGTGTAGGGGGTAATCTTTGGAACCGCTGGTCGGATTGCTTGTAATTATGAATTTGAACATTGAATTGATAAATAACTTAACAATGCCTTTACCTATTTGGCTAATTGGTCTTGAATTATTTTAGGAAGTCCAGAAAAGGTTTGTATGTAAAAAAAATTAAAAAAAAATATCTTAAAAATATGTAAAATCAACATCTACGTGGGCGAAGCCACGGGCGACCGCTAGTACTTTGATAAAAATACCTAAATATAGCTAAAAATAAATATTCACACTTAAATAATGTAGGGCGCACAAGTTTAAAGCAGTTGTTCTGAATTAGGTGGTTGAGTCACAATGCCTGTTTTGTAGTACTTATTGTACATAACTATAACAATAATTGGGCCAGTATACAGGGTTGCCACTATTTAGAAACTTTTGTTTTGTGAAGATCTAACTGAGAAACTACTGAACTGAATTTAATGAAACTCATATGCAGTAGATTAAAATCAAAAATTTTTTTTTTCGAAAAGTTAATTTTTTTTAAATTTATTGTTGTTATCTAAACCAATAACCAAAATTAATTTTCAGAACAAGTAAACTAATCTTAAAATAAACTTTGAATATCTTTCTTCTGTCCTAAAATCCTCTCAATTTTAATGAAATGAATTACAATCAATTCAGTACTTTAGGAGTCATATAATAACAGGGTTGTGGTTGCAAACGCATTAATGTATAGGTGAAGTGAATATGGCTTTTAGTCAGTAATGCTTGGGCCACACCATCTGGAAATATCATTCATTATCGCGATAATGGACGTTAATCGTAGGTGTAATTTGATTACTAAACAAATGATTTAGGGTATATTTTTCATTGTTTAATACAGAAAGAAATAAAGAAAAAGTATTTATTCGCGTCTAGGACGCACATAAGACACGAAACAAACAAGTGTATAAACATTAAAACAAAAAAAAAAAAACGGTAATACCTACAATATAAAATGCACGCGAAATGGCCCTTGCTCAGCATATGCAGCTACCATCAATTATCGTGATAATTATTAGCGTTTCTCGTCAGTGTGGCCCCAGCAAAAGTTTTTTTTTGTGAGGGCAAAATCATCCAATGACTTCTCCCGCCCAGGGCCGGGCAGGAGGGAGTGTCAGACTCTAACTGACTAAAAACCCCCCTGTTCTTTCTCCTGCTCTGGGCCGAGGTCGCGGTGCCTCATTGCGCTTACCCGGCAACCCTGGCTGACCATCAGCCCTTTAGAGCCCTGTCTGTGGTGGTCTATTGGCTCTTTGAGGCGCGCGCGGAACGCTAAGCGCCGTAGGCTCGGGAGCAAAAGAGTCTGACACTCCATTTCGCATTCGAGAAATCACTTTTACATTTTCCCCCTCAAAAAAAAAGGAGGGTATGTAACAGAACAGTTCATATAAAATTTGCCATTTTGTCCTTCTATGGCTTCGTCGGTTGAGCCAACTGGCCTAACTTTACAGCCTTACCTTGACCTAATTGCGTTGGCCGGATTTACGATGTGCTAAATATCGGCGTTCCTCAAATAATTTTCTTTCAGAATTCATGTTGTTACACTTAGATACAACCATGTAATGACAGTGAAGTGAAGTAGTTCATCCCTGGGTTTATTAAGAGGTAAGCTGGGACTCGGATAAGGAAGTAACTAGCAATACAAGAAAACAACACTTGTTTCAGGCGATCAAACTGCCTCGATATTTTTTTATCTTGTGTATGCCAATGGTGTTTAATTCAAATCCCAAGCTAATACTAATAGTTTGTGGACTTATTGTACTACTTTGTTTCATATTATCACTATAGAAAGTATGAATAAACTTTCTAAAGTACTTCCAAATAATCATTTTTCATCATCATCGGCCCATAAATGCCCACTGCTGAGCAAAGGCTTCTTCTCACACAGAGAAGGTTGGAGCATTAATCACCACGCTTGCTCAATGCGGGTTGGCGATTTCAAACTTATAATTATAAGTCCAGATTATCTCACGATGTTTACCTTCACCGTATGTCAGTGGTGTCTCAATAATATACATAGAAAGTACATATAACTCGAAAAAGTCACATTGGTACTTGCCAGGTGTCGAACCTACACCCTCATGCATGAGAAGCAGGCTCCTTAATCTCCGGGCCACCACGACCACCGACTTCCAAATAATACCTACTTCATTAAAATCAATATCCTTTGTCGACAGCCCTGCGGCACAGCTTGAAATGTAATACCAACCACAGTTTCATTATTATAAAATCAGGTTTTCGCCACCCCTGTGGCGGATCATGTTGCTTTCGCATGCAATACAATTATATGCTACATGATAGCTGATAAATTATTATCAGTGCTATGTTTTCATTTAGTTTGTTTATTAAACTAACTTTCCGCCTGCTACTTCGCCCATTGGTCTTTGGTCAAAACTACTACTACTAATGCTAGAGCCAGACTCCGAACAGGAGAAGGATCGGGGTAGGGTTCAGTAAGAGTCTGACACTTCCTCACGCTCAATCCACGCCGGTAGAAGTCGCTTGATGATTTCAGTCACACTATTGTTAAACATTGTACAGAAATCGATTCAGTATTTTTTGTCAATTTGCGTTCATCCTGATAGATACAAAAGTGGACTCCTTTTTAATAAAACCTTATTCATAAAAAATAAATAATATTTTTAAAAAAAAACGACTTGTACACGTGTATTCTGAGTATTGTAGTCTCTCAATAACTTTTAATGACATCCGCTGTAAGGGAAGAGGTGGTGAACTGTTGATTAACGTATTCTAACCTAGCGACTCCAGAAAAATTACATGGAACTAATTTATCAAACATAAACAAAGTTCATAAAAAAATTGGTTCAATATAAAAACTAAGTCTAACTTTAATACACTATGCGTTTAGTACTTAAGTATAGACATAGAAATAGCTTCATAAACTTGTCTGGAATCTAGATAACCCTTTAGTGTTACGTAATCGTGCTGGGAGTCCAAAGGTCAACTTACGTAACGGTATCAACGTAAGTACAGCTAAGAGTGAACACAGACTTGCAATTTTAAGTTGGTTGACCAGATCGTAATGTGGTCTTACAATGGCATTTATTAGACCAGAAGTAATAAGTTTTATTTCAAGGTCAGATGAAATTTGACTCAATATTTCAAAGAGAGACATCGTTTTTATAACAACTTCTCTTTTTTGAGGGGAAAATATCAGCATTCTCTCGTCGAGTGTGAGGTGAGAGAGTTTCAGAATTACTGGCTAGAAGTCACCGGTACCAAAAAAAAGTAAAATAATTTATTTCAATTAGGCCACAGAGGGCACTTTTGAACGTGAAGCAAAAAAAAGAAATAGAAAATATATTTCAAGAGGTTTAACTTTATGCGTGTCAGTCTACCCGTCTGTCCTCTAGTGAAGCTATTTGCTCGTTCCAAAGTGAAGATTCTGATAGAGAAGAACGAACAAGAAACTCCATACTACCTTTCTCGCTTGCCCCACAACCTCTGCTGATCTCCTCTTATGTTGCTTACGAGTACCTGCCAATAAAGCAATGTTTACTAGACGAAACCCAACGTAAACATTGTTTCACTACAGTTTCTTGTGACGCCCAGCCTGAGAACTTCGATTGTATTTACAACTGGCTACTCTCGCGCGGTTTCACCCGCTGCGGCTCCATTTAATAGTATCGTGATGTTTTATAGCCTATAGCACTCAGGAACATTGTAGCTATCTATCAGTGAAAGAATTTTGGAAATCCGACCGGCCAGCGGTTCCAAAGATTACCCCTACATTCAAACTTACAAACATACAAACTTACAAATTTTACCTCTTTATAATATTAGTGTAGATAAAACTATGATTTCAAAAGCATTTTTCTTTTATAACTGATTCATGGAAATGTTGCTTATGATAACCCAAGCTATTATTCCTACACCACGCAGATTACTAAAGTGTTTTTACAAAGTAAGCGACAGTGCTTAGGGCATCTCAAAACAGCGTGATAAACTGCTTACAATGTCTTTGACGAAGGACACTAAGGGACACTTAGGCACACTGACTTATCTGATCTTAAATAGGTGCTCAAGAAGCCTTAAAATTATTATTTAAAATGACAACGTCAGCTCTGTCTAGTGTCATTATAAAAGTGTTAATCTTAAGTTTGAGTGTTTTAAAACGCCTGATGTTTGTTGACTGGCTATGTCGGGATATTTAACCAATAGAGACAGTTAGCACAAGATCTTCTAGACAAATCTTCTAGGCACTTTTAAGTGAAGAGTGGAGAAAATCATAGGATAGGCGTCGTAGGGACTTGACTTAAATACCATTCCATTCCATGTATTTGAACTTAAATTGAATATTTAATTTTTATTTCTAGCTATACTCGTTGCGAACTGACACTTCCGTGCCTGTCTTCAGAACGGGTCCACTTAAACTGGTGTAGTTCTTTCCTCAAAAGACCACTGCAGAATGAACTTGCACGGTTATTTTTACATTTTCTGGACTTGAAAAGAGACTGACCTCTGAGTTTGTTTCGGCATTTCTTCTCAGAGTAGTCAGATAGGACTTGCCATCTTCATCAACTTTTTACATATTTTACGTGTAAAAGTGCCGTTTTTTGGCCTATTTGCAAAAATAAATTCATTGTTTCATTGTTATGAAAACACGTCTGTAGACGCTCTTAAAACGAGTTAAAGATAAAATTGCTTGAGAATTTATGTAATATCGAAGGTTAGACAGTTTTATTACATACATTATTGGCTTTTTACATGACTTACAATTTGTTTGAGTTTCGATCGATTCGATGTGGTATTGAAGGCTGGTCAATGCTCAATTTTTTATAACTTTTCGATACTTAAAGAGATGTCAATCTACTGAATAATGTGTTTCAAAGAATTCAAGAACTACTTCCAATTAAATGTACGATATTAAAATGGCAACCTTTACAATTTTTGGGTTGCGGGGTAAGCGCAATGAGGCACCGCGTCCTCGGCCCAGAGCAGGAGAAGGAACGGGGGGGTTTTTAGTCGGTAAGAGTCTGACACTTTGCCACCGCTCAGCCCTGAGCGAGAGAAGTCATTTAATGATTTTCCCCTCACAAAAAAAACCCTCTCAATTATTCCGAAGTAAGTAATATATTATGTGACTAGACGGTCGACTACAGTTTATTTATAAGCAGTCTGATCTTCAGATGTCATTTATAATATTTGTATACACGTACATATAATGCAAAGTAAATAATTATAATATGAATGTTATTGTTCTTGAGGATAAAACCAATAACACGCTTGTTATTCTTGCCATCTAACAAAAACAATTTGGTTATGGTAACACGTGTTCGGTTCGCCAAAGTATTTTGTTTGCAGGTAAGAAATAAAAATTGATTTTGGCAAATATTTTTTTTGACCTATAGGTAACATGATAATAAAATTCGTATGCTTAAAAGAAAAGAATCCTAAATATAACAAGAAGGTATTTCAATCTTAACAATGTATGTTTTAATAATAATGTTCAATTTTGAAATACCCTTTTTTACGTGTATGACTTCTTAAAAAACATAGGTACAATTTAGATAGGCAGTAGCTATTGTGATTGTAATGACTTTTTGAGAGTGAAAATTATCAAATGACTTCTCCAGGACTGGGTGAGGTGAGAGGGAGTGTCATACTCTTACTGACTAAAAATCACCCCGTTCCTTCTCCTGCTCCAAGCCGGTGCCGCAGTAGTTTGCTTCTTTTTCTTACCTGCTTGCTAAATAACTTATTGTAGGTTTTATTATTATTTATTGTAATGTTTGTTGATCGTTTTGAAATAATCTCGTTTTATGTGAAATTAAAACGTATTTGCTTCAAATTGAATTCAAAATTGTTTACATATTTTCGGTTATGTAAATCGGCCTATGACTCTTTAAGAGCGTTTACACGGCGCGGTTTCCATAATAACACATGGAGACTTTTAAGTCCTTGGTGTTAAAGAATACTTCGAAAATGTAAGTTTTTAGAATTTTTGAGTATAAGTTTCATTTAAATTGCTTTAGTAGCAATTTCTATGATTTATCCTACTTTGAAAAAAATCACATTTGACTTGCGGAACGTTAATAAGCCCACATGCATTGGTACAATACAAACTACTCTATCACAAATGGCTATATAAAAGCTTAACAGACAGACTTCAGAAAGCTCCTCAAGGTCCCTCCAAGGTTATTAAGTACAGCTGTCTGACCTTCGGGGAAGGTCGTTGAAGCCGTGAGAATTAACCCATTTGGTCTGAAGACATATGAAACGAATAAAAGTGTTTAATATACGAGTTTATGTGGACTATTATTGTTTTAGTAGGTAACTAATTGAAACGATTAAATTATAAAACCTTCGATGTTGCGGGTGTTCGTGGTCGGCGCTATTTGCCGACCTATTGAGGGTCCATATCTTCAGTCAATTGCTTCAAGATGTTGGTGTCAAATGTAGAAGATATCACCTTAAAAAGATGTCATGTTAATGTCTATAAAATTTTTAATTACGAAATCGATCCTTGTAACTAAACAATAATAAAATAACTAAACAATTTGCGTTTGCAAGTAGGTATCAAACCTTTATGGATTTATGGTATATAATAATATTAATTTCCGTAAACGAGAGCCGATGCAATACAAAAATATGTTATATGTAGTATGTGGTATGTTAGTAACATCTACCTCTGGTGTCATCAAGTAGGAACAAAATAATTTACTTTACCTTTGTTTTGTGTTCAAATATCAAAACTACCTCATTTATATTAACAAAGAAATTAAATTATAACAAAGCCCACAAAAGTTATTAAAATCGTGAAACATACACGATGAACTTACTATACATGCATACGAGCGTTTTGCATTTGGCGGCAATCCGCCATTTTGGCGCAGTGCCCAAACGTCATCTCTAGGTCAATGCTGCATCCATAGAGAATGGCTATAAATAAAGAACTCTTCCTATATTTATTATGAAAATATTTGGAAATTTAAATGCACTGACGTAGTTATGTATTACTCGTAACAAAGAGGATAACTTGCATATTACTAATTAGTATAAAACAAAGTCACTTTCTCTGTCCCTATATCTCTATGTATGCTCAAATGTTTAGAAGTTCGCAACGGATTTTGATGCGGTTTTTTAATTGTTGAGAGTAATTGACGAGACAGTTTTAAGTGTATAATAACATCCATTAAATACCTAGTGGAGACATTTAATATCTGCATTGCATTATTAAATAAGATAAATTTTTATGCCTATACATGGGTTAATTTAAATAATATCTGTGCCAAAGAACGCAGTTGTAGTTAAGAAATGATTTAAAAGAGGGACATAAATATTTCTTCAAGCAGGTATCTCTTTTACTCATTAAAGTTCGATTGCAAAGTTTTCCGGGCAAATTGTTAACAAGGCTTATTGTCCAATCTAATGTCTAAACGTTGTTTCTTAGTCCACTTATTTATATCTGCACCATCTTTTATGCATCATGCCAGCTCATTATATTTAATTTTCTATTGTTTACTTAAGATTGTAACAAGACATGTTTGGTATAATCAACTTAGTCTATCATCATTGTTCGCTATATAAGCAATAGTATGTTTTCTTAGTAAAGTAGTATTTATTACAAATGGTTAGACAATAATTGCTTTCACAAGTAAATCCGACATTATTTTCTTATTATTTGTGGTGGGCAATTTGGACTTTCAAAAGATCTACAATGCCCACCAAAAACTTTATATGAATTTTTTATTATTAATTTCCGGTTGCCGGTTATGTTTTATTACTCTCACGAATAGACTGCATAAGATTGGTGCGATGTACACGTATAGTGTAGTATTCTGTTTTCATTTTAAAATAGCAATTAAAAACCCGGAAAAAGAAAAACCAGTTGCAGATTCTATTTAAAATAAGGGGTAACTTGCTTTAAATAAACAAAACCCAACACCACATGTATATGTTCGCTATAAACTTAATGTACGTACACGTAAAAGTACCTACTTAAAGTACAGTAATACGATTTTATTAATTAATTGAAATATTCCAATAATTTTCTTGAAAAATTTTTTGTAAAGCAACCCCAGCGAGCTAGTTATTTGAAAGTGTACCCAAATTTTCGTCAAAAAAATAACTAAATTCAACGAAGAAGTTAATAAATAAAGAAAGAAAGTACTAGAAGCGTGTTATCGATTACAATTTCGGTCATTGTAACAAACATTGAATCAAAATGTATTTGACAAACAACGTTTGACATAAGGTGAATGAACTCCAACGTTTTGCTCTATGTATGTCATTGAAGTCAAGTTTGTAGCACAGATTAAAAAAAGCGAACTACCTGAACGATAAAACAGGTTAAATATACGCAGGCTGTATATGGTTAAATGTCTTATTAATTGTTTTAGATGTTTGAATAACATACCAACATTGTTTGAATACTTTTTTGAATTAAAAACAATAAATTGCTAATACATATTATTTTATGCATCTAATTTAAGACTTACCTATTTCTAGGTAAGTTATGTATGTTTGAGGGTCATCAAACTCATGTAGTAAGAAAGCGATGCCATTATCACGATCCGTTTTTGTTTATTGTGACGAGGAGACTTTCCAATGTATCTAGCTTCTAAAGAAAAAGAATATGGAGTGTAAGATTCTTACTTAAAACAAAGTAGTTTTTAGTTCCCTTAAGCTTAAATCTTTAAAACGAATCAATGATTGTTGATACGTTTTTAAGAGATTTTTATATGTAGGTATAAATAGATGTAGCATCAATTAAATAGTGGGGAAATTTAGTATCAGCGTTGCAACTGGCACTAGTTACCTATAAAAGTTCACCGGACCTAAGGCCCCCATTCTAATGATTGTGTAAGGGCTATCTTGCACCAATTAAAGCAATAGCTTTAGAAATACTATAGGAATTTTATTCTAAAATGTATCAAGAACAAAATAAGACTTTGCCCAACCCGAGAAGACCAATAACAACCAATAAACTAGACAAACATCTATGCCTAGGTCATAGAATTGATCAATAAATTTTGAATCTGAATTGATAGATGAACACATCACGTACGCTAATCATTTTGGTGTCAAAACCAATTGTTATGATACTGATCTATTTAACTAAAATAATACTACTAACTACTCTCGCGCGGTTTCACCCGCTGCTCAGCTCCATTTGATCGTAGCGTGATCTTTTATAACCCATAGCACTCAGGAATATTGTAGCTATCTATCAGTGAAAGAATTTTGGCAATCCGACCAGCGGTTGCAAAGGTTACCCCATACATACAAGCTTACAAAATTTACCTCTTTATAATATTAGTTTACAAGTATAGATAAAGCTGTAGACTTGTTTGTTTGAACGCGCTAATCTCCGGAACTACTGGTTGGAATTTGATTATTCTTTGTTTGTTCGTTAGACCAAACAAAGAAGTAAGGGAAGTAAATAGGGAGTAGAAGTGTGGGAGAGCCATGCTTCGGCACGAATGGGTCGGCTCGACCGGAGTGATACCACGGCCTCACAGAAAATCGGCGTGAAACAACCATGCACAGCGTTGTGTTTCGCCGTGTGAGTGAGGTTACCGGAGGCCCAATCCTTCCCCTCCCCCAAACCCTCCCCAATCCCTAAATCTCAAAATCCCTTATCCCTAAAAGGTCGGCAACGCACTCGTAACTCCTCCGTTGCTGGTGTCCATGGGCGGCGCTGATTGCTTACCATCAGGTAATCCGTCTGCTCGTTTGCCGACCTATTAGGTACATAAGAAAAAAAAAAGACCATTTATGGAGGAAGGCTATAAAGCATCTTGCTCATCTGTAGAAGCCTAACAGCTGGTAAAAGCGCTAGTGTAGCTAGTCGTTTATAAATCTTTTGTTTCAATAGTGTACGTGACAAAAAACACGCGCTTAATGTTTTGGGAAATCTTACAAAGGCTTGACTTGGCGCGAAATTCGGACTTGATTAAGTGTTAGTCACTCACAGCTGCAATTCTGCGCAGCCGGAAATAACGTTTGCTGCTTTAATATTGTAAACTTAATAAAGTCCTTACGTGAAATGGATACGATGCACTTTGCAATGAAATGACATAAAACGGATGTTTTTTCCTCGTCAAATATCGTAACTGCCGAATTGTGCCGAATATATAGGTCTTTCAGGGTTAGTTTTCGGCTAAGATTTTGTAGATTTTATTGTTAAAGGTACCTATATAACGTGTTAGAACTCCGCTTGACTTTCAAAATTGCGCGGGAATTTACATTCCCGCGTAATAAGATGTCAATCAACTTTTTTTTTAAGAAATCGCCATAGATACAAAAGCAACGTAAATGTTTATTTTCAAACGATTCACCAGACATTTCTTTGAACAATGTAGAAAATGATTTCCTTAATGTGGAGTTTTGGCACGCTTTCAATATTGCTATATTACTTCAAAATGGTTGATAATACTTCAAATATTTCACGTTAAGTATTACAGTGTTACCAGGAATATGTATAAATACATTTAGATATTGTTACTTTGAACAATGATTGCGGATTCAATTTTTTAATATATTCACCATAACTATCAAATTCTCAATGCAACATTCTTTATTTATTTCATAGGTACTAACGTCCCGTCCTGGCTTCGCACCAGCGTGATGCTAGTACTAAAATGTCTCCTATATTTAATGGATGTTATTATACATATTATAAACCTCCGTCTTTAATCACTCTATCTATTGAAAAAACCGCATAAAAATCCGTTTCGTAGTTTTCAAGATTTGATAAGCGTACGCTATATGAATATTGGGACAGAGATAGCGACTTTTCTGATCGTTTTATAACCTGTTTGTGCAAAAATAGGACAACTGAATACAATCCTCCTTTGAGTTGACATGGAAACTCAAACCTTTAAACGATATAATTCATTACGTATTGTTTTAAATATACATATCTATATTATATAGGTTACATTATTGTATTTTTATATGAGTACGAAGGTTAGAACTATAGATAAAATTGCAACAATTGGTTTCAATTGATTAGAAAATTATAAAAAGGTTATTTTTATACTTAGTGCAGTACAAAAAACGTAAATAATACTTAATGTCATGTTGTAAAATACAAACGTCTTACGTTTTATCAGTGATCAGACTTCGGACGCAAGCGAATAAGTACCTACGCTATATATTTATAACTTTGTATAGAATATTCTAGACTTTAAAGAGCTCACAATATCTAGAATTGCTGACGACATCAAAATCTTCCATCGCACAGGCCGATAAATTGCTAGAAATAATGTTCACTTGCAGACCAATAAAAATTTATCAATCTTGACAGTTTAAACGGCGGGAAAATTAGCGGCCATGTTTGTTAGTCAGTGACTTCCTACT
This sequence comes from Spodoptera exigua, assembly GCA_902829305.4. Classification (NCBI taxonomy): domain Eukaryota; kingdom Metazoa; phylum Arthropoda; class Insecta; order Lepidoptera; family Noctuidae; genus Spodoptera; species Spodoptera exigua. Next base: position 1,745,204 of record LR824628.2, on the reverse strand, counting down.
AGTTTAGTTCAGTTGCAGTCCGTACCTATTACGAACGATGCTTAACCCAACTCATTTTAGAAGCAAAATATAAAAAGAAGCGAATTTTAGAATCGAAATGTGCAAACATTGCATTACTATGTGGGACAGCTATGCTTTAGCACGAATGTGTCGGCTCGGCCTGAGTGATACCACGGCCTCACAAAAAATCTGCGTGAAACATCAACTGCGGTGTATTTGTTGTTGTGATCCACCTGCTCGTTAACCGAGTATCAGATAAAAACACAAGATCATTCAATTATCGCTGTCAAACTAACATTTCAAAAGGAATTTCTTTATTTTTGTATGTGGACAGGAAAATTTGAATGAAATTAAAATACAATGACTAATAGACTTCTTCCACAGCTCAGTTGATTGATTATAATCCTAACCACACTTGCCTGTCTCAAGTCACGTAAGATCATAACAACGCTCTGTTTACAGCCGCCATTGAAGCGAACCTCGACCTTTTTGCACTCTGCTGATTATTCCGTACTTGTGGAATGATCCTGTCAGTGTCAATTACATATGTCGGACATGAAGTTATTTGTATGAAGTGAAAGTGTTTTGTTTTATCCGTTTCATGTCGAACTTTTAGTTTTAACATTATGATTTGTTTTTGGTGTTTCGTTAGAATGATTTTTGTGTTGTGTTCGAAAAACGTAGTTGTTGTGTCACTTTCAGAATATTGAAAACCTGTTGTAACAAATATCTGATCGTGACATAATCTTGTATCGAATTGACACTTTATTTTCACTTAATGTTTAAGGAATAAAAATATGCATATGCGTATGCAAAACTGTTACAACCTAACCTCTAAATATTCATCAGAGGTTACGGGTGCTCACAATGATTCTTAGAGGAGTAGGAACGAGATGGATTTTAATCAATAAGAGTTCGACTCATTCTGGCCTTACCCAGAACTGGGAGAAGTCATTGGTACCCACCCAACAACACAGAAATAAAACCTACTAGAAATAGAATACTTAATGCAAGTTTATTGAAATAGCAACTTGTCTAGCCTGGCTAGGTCCCTTCCTCCGACTGATTAGGACGCGGCCTCGAACTGCAGTTGTTTGCATAACGCAATAGTCTTGCTCATACTAAATAGCACCTACCTAACGAGTTAAACGACTTGTACTTGCAAGCAAAGTAAAGAAGTTTAAGATTTAAAAATATCTTAGTTATATTGTGGTTTTCTTTAAGGGAAAAATTGTCAAAGGCGTTTTCTGGGAGTGTCAGACTCTTGTTCACTATAAACTACCACGATCCTTCTCCTGCTCCAGGCCGCGATATATTATTGCGCTTGACCCCCAACGACAGCTGGAATTGTCACAACAGAATAGTGCTGTGGAAGTCAGAAGACTAAACCAGAAGACCGCTTTCTACTAACGCGGACCTTTTTAATTGCTATCTTTAATTTGCTTGCTTAGGCAAGTGATTATAGCTTACTAGCTTTTGCCCGCGACACCGTTCGCGTGGAATAGTGACTTCCTGCAGATTTTTGGTATAAATAATATCCTATGTCCTTTCTCGAGTTCCGCACTATGTGTGTACCACAATGTAATTTCACAGAAATCGGTTCAGTAGTTTAGGCGTGAAGAAAAGACAGACAGAGTTACTTTCGCATTTATAATATTAGTTTGGATGTAAAAAGGGCTGATAGACTCTTACGGCCTGATAATGATGATGATAGTGACAGTAGACTGGCCTTCTTAATGGAGATCACCGTTTTTTGCTCATAAGATAGCGTAAGCATAGTCGTCCGCCACCGTCTTAACGTCCATTAGTAAATTACCTAATGTCACGTTCAATTTTTGATAGCTTCTTGTTATTAGCGCCATCTTTGAATTCATCAATCTTTGAACAAAAAAGACTGTAGTCCGATTTATTAGCTATTCGTGGATCCTATTCACGAAATTACAACTCAAGCCAAATGGCTAAACTTAAATGGTAGTCACGTATCCCTTTCTTGTCTTTTATGAGTTAAGGTAATGTTTATAGGTATATGTACGTATAATATATCTTGATAAGAACTAACAATAACAACTACAGTAGACCATTATGTTGTGTGAATCATTAAAACCTCCTTATTATTACATAATTTTTTTATTTACGATGCAACTTGTGCGTCATAAAACATAAAATCAAATGTTTATTGTAGAATCATGTTCACGCTCCACGCATTACAATATGACTAACAAGTACCTACATAAAAGAAACAACCCTACTTTTCTTTTCCCTGCTTATTTAAGAAAATGCTTTGTTCTTTGATGGTTCCTCTGGAATGTTATTGTTTAGAACACGACACAATAGAAAACTAATATATTTTGGCGACTAAGGATCCATTTTACTCTCATAATAACATTCAACAATGCAGTTCATTTTATTTTCCCGTGGTTCCCGCCAAGTCAACAAATGACAGATGACATTAGTGACAGTTACATTGCCACTCGTTTATGAGGCAAATTAATTTATACTATCCTTGAATGAGACTTTATGCGTATCTAGTATAGTTATGCCGAAACGGCGTCAGTATTTTTATAGTCCCGAGGCAAGGACGCGTGAAGGGTCAGTGCTGAAAACCAGCGCTGTTGTATCGTGCATGCGTGCGCGAGACACAGCATTTATGCTGAGCGCTGCCCTTTTTCACGCATGAGTGACGCAATTGTAGTGCTTTTCTTTTTTTCTTTTTTTATGTTCATTGCTTGTTTTGTCCCTTTTTAACTATAATCGTGTGTGTGTGTTTCTTGCGTCATTTGTGTGTGAAATAAATGGTTTTTCTTTCTTTCTTTCTTTCTTTCTATCTAATGCAAAATATACGTTACATGTTAAATTAGTCCCATTGTTATTCACAATTGCAATATCCTCGGAAAATATTGCTGTTTCCTGTTTACGTGTGATGCTGGTTGATAAAACATTATGTACTTGGTTTAATTGTCATGAAAAATGGTAACTATCATTGTTGTGTGTAAATGGAGAAAGATTAAAATAATAAGTATTTGAGTTGTTAATGCCAGTATGAATGTGTTATTCAGAAAAAATCCTTTAAAGTGGGAATTGAATTGTTCTGTTTTGCCTTTAAAACATCGAGTTTTTTAATAAATTGACAACTGGTATCCAAACATTAATCCATTATGCCTTTTGGGTGCATAGAAAAAAAAAGAAGAATTCGAATCACAATTGTGAAAATTTCATACTAAAATTAACCCGTTTTCAAAATTATAAAACACTAGTTTTTAACTGTCTATTGATAATGTACGTAGATAAGCACTAAATAGATAAAACAATTTATTTATGACAGCCGTTTATTTTTATTATTTCGCCGAATCGTATATTCGAATATGTTTTTTAGTTTATCTATACTAATGTTAATGTTTGTCCGCGTTAATACCCACTTAAATATATTATTAATATGAAACGCGAAAGTTTAAAAGTAAGTATAATTAAACTAATGTTTTACAGAGGTAAAATTTGTCAGTTTGTATGTATGGGGTAATCTTTGGAACCGCTGGTCGGATTGCCAAAATACTTTTACTGATAGATAGCTACAATGTTCCTGAGTGCTATAGGCTAAAAAAGACCCGCTACGATCAAATAGAGTCGAGTAGCGAGTGAAACCGCGCGAAAGTAGCTAGTCATAAATAAACACGAAAGAGATGAGATCTATCCAATACTAAATGATAGCACGTCAATTTAATATTCGATATCAATAATAGAATTTTGCCTCTAAAATATTCATAGAAGCTTAGTGAACTGATATACATAATGACATCTTGAATGACAGGTGCTCATATTTTTGTGATAAATGCGGTGCAAAGTACGCAATGATACGTGTCGAACAAAGGATTCTCAAATTATTTGTTTATACATATCAATTGCTCTTAAATTGTTATGGGCTGTGGGCTGCGGATGATGTCATGAGTCCCATATGTGTGAGTGTTTAATGTGTTTGTGTGTGCCAGCTGGGTGAGCAGAACGGGGTGATTTTTAGTCGGTAAGAGTGAATAGGCTCTTAATAAACTAGTGCGCCTTACCATCAACGATTGCATCACTGCTTACCATCAGGTGGGTTCGCAGTCAAGCACTAGTTAATTGCAAGTTAAATAAAAAAAAAGTCTGACACTCCCTCTTATCGCACACTAGGCGAGAGAAGACATTTGATGAATGAATAAAATAGGAGAGGAAAATATTTGTTGAAGAACAAGTTTTAGTAAACGTGAATTCGATCAAGCGCAATAATCTGGTGGGTTTTTTTAGTCAGTAACTCAGACATTTCCTCTCGCCTTACACAGGGCGGGAGAAGTCATTTAGGGATATTCTTCTCTCAAAAATAAGTAGTAAGATTGCACCATTTTTTCATAAAGAAATCAGAATTACAACCTATAACGATCTGTCAAATACGGTTTCGACTTTGTCATGTATTAATAAGGTTGTAACTTCTGTCACAGTTGTGTGTAGGTTGATATATCTACGTCTGGACTTTGTGCTATTTATAACCAGATGGCGCATGACCAGTTACCTTGACCGTCAATAATCTGATTGCTTCCTTCCGCGCCCTCAGCGCACTCAGTAACACTTCCTGGCAATCTTAACGTATTTGCGACGATTTTATGTTTACAACTACATACATAATCAAAGGTTGGTTAACCGATTTTTTACAACACAACGAACGAACGTCGGCGGCGTCCTTATCAAATACAGCTGATTGTCATTTTAGTTTTATCATTAAAATAATCAACAAGCAAGTCTCAAGGTTAACGAACTACAAATGTCTAGAAAATACTCTTTCCGTTCATACGTGTTTAGCCGGGATTGCAGGCAAAGGAACGGGATGAATTTTAGTCAGTAAAAATCTGACACTCTCACTCGTCCCGCCCCTGACTGGAGAAGAAATTTGATGAGTTTAACCCATCAAAAAACACCGGAAAATAACACAATTAGGTATAATTATCTGCGTTTTTGATTTTTACCAAATATATTTTACCTATGTTTTATAATAGAATCAATTTGTATTAATTCGCCAAACCCTAATTGAACGCCGGCGTTCGCACACATATTGTCCTTCTATTGTATCCACGACTGAAAGGTCAAAAGGGTAACTAACTATAATACAGTAAAGTACATACAACCCATGTAGTTCTGTACCTATTGTCAATTTTCTTAGATAGAATATCAACTTTAAAACAATCTAATAAGATGGTTAATCTATCCATGACTGTATAAAGTTACATTAGAGTTCTTCGAACACAACAAAACAATGGCGTTACGCAATGTTTACTAATATCGTTGTATAAAATTATGTGTGAGTACTAACAACAAGGCACACGTGTAGCGACCAACATGGCGGGCGCGTGTCATGTCATGTGTCATGTGTAGGTTTCCAATATGGCGGATGACAGCTGGTTGTTAACGTTTATTTTTTTCTGAAAAGTCATATTATATATTTTATGTTATAGAAAATATTTATAGTTGTAATTTTTACAAAAAGTCGCCTTATAGTAACTTGATACTTCATTGTTTTACAAATTATGCTTGTTTTCTTTTTAATCTAAAGGATTTTTTTAAACTTCGTTATATTTTCTACGTAGGTATTTTAAATTCCACCTACAAAAAATCAAAGCATAGGTTTTTTTTAAAACAAATTCCATAGAAGCCATAAACTGACATTATAAAGGAAGGTCAAAAATAGAATGGTGCTACTGACACTCAGTTATTTAAAGCTTACTCGTCGTTCTAAGGCATATATTTATTAAGCACCATAAAAAATTTCTTCATAAAATTATTGGAACCCATTTACAATGTTAACTATTTTGAGTATTTGTAACTCAATCGGTATTGCGGGTGACCATTTCATTGTGTTTGCTTACCATCAGGAGACCCGTCTGCTCATCTTGCCCATATTCCATTAAAAAACTGAATTACTGGTCGTTTAGACCAGTAGAAACACAAATCGTCAAAATTACGTATCAGTTGTGCATCGGCATAAATGGATCGGCGCGATCGGAGTGATACCATGGTCTTTAAAAACCTGCGTGGAACAACCCCAGTATTGTCTCTCGCCGTGGGAGAAGTTACCGAAGGCCCAATCCTTCCCTTAGTCCAATACCTAAATCTCCGAAACTCTTATTATTATAATGAATTAAATGGATTTGCTTTCTCTGTTATGCTTCATAAGAGGTTGACCGTGATTTTTTGTTGCGTCAGATAACTAACCCAGACTCATTCATAAATATTAATGTTAACGTTGCGAAAATGTATAATAATTTGCGATTGTATGTTATAAGAGTTTTGTTTACATATGTAACTTTTTTATATTGTTTTTTATAATTATACCTATTACCATTTCTTATCACATTATCAGCTTATAAGCGCCCAGTGCTGAGCAAAGGCTCATTCTCACACGGAGAAGGTTTGAGCATTAATCACTACGCTTGCTCAAGGCGGATTGGCGATTTCAAACTCATAATTAGAAATTATAAGTCCAAGTTTCCTCACACGATGTTTTTCCTTCAGTGTACGTCAGTGGTGTCAAAATAATCTTAGAAAGTAGATATAACTTGGATAAAGTCACATAGGTACTTGTCAGGTAGGTTTCAAACTCGCATCGTCATGCATGAGGAGCGGTCGCATTTACCTCCGGCCCACCATGACACAGACACGCATTTAGTTTGTAGAATTTTCTAAATTCTGTCTTTAATAGCATATTTTTTATCAGAATCACAAGTTAGACTTTCTTGCAAAAGTCCTGAGTTTTCCGGAGGGTGATAAGCGGGTGTCAAGGCCCGATCGAATGGGTTACTTGTAAGTAGGCGTAAGCTTAAAGCTACATTAACGCCATCTAGCAGACGAGATAGCTAACTAGAATGATTTCAACAAATAAAGCACATTTTTTTCGGCTTGTCAATACCTACAATAACAAAACTTATTACCTATCATAAAGTGAATGAACAAAACATATTCTCGAAATCGTGAACAAAAACAAAACAAACATTGACAGTTCAATCCGGATTTTAAATGTAAACATGAGATTACCATGTTGTCATAATCAGAGAAAAACATTAAAAAAAATAATTGTGTAGGTACCTACCTACTGTAAGTTTTTTTATTGTTTTTTTTTAATATTGTAAATAGTACGAAGATATGAGTTTTATCAACCAGTGGGCAGTGACCCGTTTAAAAACACACGTAACATACAATAATGTTTTTCTAAAATTTATCTCGATCGACAGCGACGCGACGTCGCTACGACGCGCGCTTAGCATGAATAAGAGTCCCGTTGTGACTTGAAACTAGAAGAGCTTTTCTCAGATAAATCACGTGAGTAGGTCGTTATTTTCAATAAATTGTGTATAACCATAGCTTTTTATTTATTTAAAACTTTATGTAATACGTACAAAGACGGAACTGATGCCAAAAGGCATTCTCTAGCAGTTAACCCGAACCGTAATGGTGTTTCAGAGAAGTGTTTTAATAGGTTCTAAACAAGCTTGTTTAGCGCGTCAATCTTCTGGGCAAGAAAGAGGGATGAGGCTATACACCTTTTATATATCCATCCTTCTTTCTCGCCCAGAAGACTGGCGCTTTACAACGTCATGGTAGGCCCTGATTCATCTAGCTAGATAATTACTATTCAAAAACAAATAACCTATCTCTGAAATGTATGTATATTCATAACGCTATCATCTTCAGCCACAAGCCGCAAGAACTGTTAAACTAAATCAAAATGACTTCTGGATCAGCCATTTGGAAGCGAATTTCTGACGTCATGTGGGTGCTTCGTTCCGCTTTATGAACATGTCTTGCATAATTTAATATACGTTAGATAAGCTTTAATTATTACATTTTCTTTTACAAAGAACATTATGATAAGACAATCTTATCGTTACACCTCCCAGGGTTATTTGACACATCAGAAGATAACGTCTTTTGCCATACTAAAACAAAAAACAAGTTAAGTGTTAGTTGATACCTAAGTACGTGTGTCGCCTGGACAGTCTACGCTACATCCTTGTTGACTGGACAATCTCTGCACTACATGAGCTGCTGTTTACATGTGAACATTAGCTCATGACGATACCTAAGTACGTGTGTCGCCTGGACAGTCTACGCTGCATCTTTGTTGACTGGACAATCTCTGCACTACATGAGCTGCTGTTTACATGTGAACATTAGCTCATGACGATACCTAAGTACGCGTGTCGCCTGGACAGTCTACGCTACATCCTTGTTGACTGGACAATCTCTGCACTACATGAGCTGCTGTTTACATGTGAACATTAGCTCATGACGATACCTAAGTACGTGTGTCGCCTGGATAGTCTACGCTACATCCTTGTTGACTGGACAATCTCTGCACTACATGAGCTGCTGTTTACATGTGAACATTAGCTCATGACGATACCTAAGTACGTGTGTCGCCTGGACAGGCTACTCTACATCCTTGTTGACTGGACAATCTCTGCACTACATGAGCTGCTGTTTACATGTGAACATTAGCTCATGACGATACCTAAGTACGTGTGTCGCCTGGACAGTCTACGCTACATCCTTGTTGACTGGCCATCTGCACTACATGAGCTGCTACAAAGTCTTTTAATTATGTAGTACTTATCTATAAGTAAAATGGTGACAATGTTTTTCTCACGACACAATGACCCTGATTGTTTGCAAACGCATTTTAAATGCATAAGGAGTTTGTAAGGAAGTAAACGCGATAGTTTGCATAAATACGTGCAAGCTGTGTTTCTAGCTAGTTCGAATCACTACATAGTATAAAACAAAGTCGCTTTCTCTGTCCCTATGCCCCTATGTATGCTTAAATCGTTAAAACTACGCGACAGATTTTGATGCCTTATGCCATTATTTATGTATAACGTACACAATTTCTCTTTTTTTATGTAATAGGTCGGCAAATGAGCAGCCGGATTACCTGATGGTAAGCTATCAGCGCCGCCCATGAACACCCGCAACGGAGGAGTTACGAGTGCGTTGCCGACCTCTTAGGGATTTGGGATTGAGGAGGGATTGGGGGCGGGGAAGGATTGGGCCTCCGGTAACCTCACTCACACGGCGAAACCGCAACTGTGGTTGTTTCACGCCGGTCTTCTGTGTCGCCGTGGTATCAATCTCCTTCACTCTACTTATCTATTCAACCTTAAATAGGACAATGCTACTTGATACAAACAAACACTTATGTCAATACAATAGCTTTATTATTTTAAGATAAAATTTCACACTCGTCTGATTACGGATGACGAAGACAAACATTATGTTTTTGTTAAAACAATATAGGTAGGTACGTACTTTCACATAAAACTATGTTCTTTGTTTAAATAAAAGAAATTGCCGTTCTGCAGTACTGGCCATTTCAAATCAAAATAGTTTTTGTTAGGCTAAGGCTAATTAATTTTCTTTTAAAAACATGGGATTCTTTTGCCAAAAGTAGTCATTTGTTTATTGATTAGTGTTACATTTTCAACGCATTTCAAATCAAAAAAATTGTTTAAATTTTTTCATGCAAAACGACAATTTCATAGGTATAGGTACCTATTATATTGAAAAAAAAACGACTTATGAATTGACGCGACGCTCACGCTGCTCATGAATAAGAGTCCCGTTCTGACTTGAAACTAGTTGAGCTTTTCTCAATTTATACAGATGAAAAAGTCGTTATATTCACTAAATTACAATTCACTAATTACAGTTAGTATTTATTACACAGACATCCTATCTGTGTAATAAATACTAACTGTATTTTTATTATAACTTTGTGTCTTATGTTTTCGGCTTACTCACGTAATAATTTGACGAGATACTCGACTAGTTTCAAGCCATGCTAGAGGCCCATACTCATGAGCAGCATTCCGCGACACGTCGCATGTATCTCGTCAAATTATTACGTGAGTAAGCCGAAAACATAATAATTAATAAATTTAAAATACTAACTGTATTTAAATAATGGTAACTACCCCCGCGGAATTACCTACAACCGCTGCTGGGCTCTTATAGCTTGATTTAAAAGCATTCTATCTTCTACGAGTAAATTTTTTTGAACTCCCTAATTATACGGGGTCCCTATTGGGCTGATGTTCAGCCGGGGCCCTAAAGGGCTGATATTCAGCCGGGGTCGCTAGTCTGATACTTCTTCTCTCCTCACCCTGGGCGGGAAAAATCATTTGATGTTTTCCCCCTTACACAGACTACAGATAGATAATGGTTGAAGTAGCCATAAGGCCGTTACTAGGCTAATAAAGAACGCAAATTTATTGACTGTTTTTATTTCAATAATACATATAACATTCTTAGTATCCATACAACAGTAATCGTCACCTTATTCTTGATTCTAACAATTTATTTGTTCAGCTAATAAATCAGTCACAAATTCAAAGAACTTATTGCCTTAGACATGTTTATTAATTATCGCCTTTAACTGTGGTGTTTGTAGATTTATGTAACACTAGCTTTTGCTACCGGTCTCGCTCACAATGCATACCAGAGTACGAAATAGCCAATGGACAAAGTATTCCAGACTATAATCTATTCCTGTGTCAAATTTCATTCAGATCCGTTCAATAGTTTTTACGTGAAAGAGGAACAAACATGTATCCATACTTAGGAAACTTTTACTCTACTCTTAGAAAGCGTTTACCTATTGTTTTTAATTGATAAGTGAGCATCTGAAACTAGCAGACGGATTACCTAGAAAGAAAGAAGATTTAATAATTGGGGAGGGGATGGATGGGGCCTCTCCGGTAACCTCACTCACCTGGGTCACACGTTGTGGTTGTTTCACGTCGGTTTGCTGTGAGGTTGTGGTATAACACCGATACTTCAAAACTAACAATCAAAATAGTTTTCCAGAAACATTTTCGATAAAATATCAAAACTCTTTACTCACTGGCAACAGAAAAACCCGTTTAAAAATAGAATAGAGTGTTTATTTGACTATAAATTAGAATCTATGACGTAGATAATACTTTGGATAAATATTTTTCAATTAGTACGCGACGATCCTCCTGCAAATTGTGTTATAATAAACCTGTAAATGGAGTAGCGTCATGTTTTCATGTCATCGCAATCGCCATCTTTGTTTACCTGTCAACGTCAATATTAGACGCCATCTTGGTTTGTTGTGGTTGCTACTCAGAAGTCACTTGCGTAAATAAGTTTTAACTCCACCAAAGTCTAATAGACTAAAGGTTAATTAAGCTACGTGGTTTTCGATTTAGTTTTTTGTGTTACTATATTCATTCTCTTTCTCTGTATGTAATTAGGGTGGGTATACATAGAATAAAAGTTTTGTCTAAATTCAATGTAGTCTGTGCCGAGGTGCTGTTTGTCCTATAGAGACTTTTCTAGTGTCAAATCATTGTAAATTTAAAAAAATCTTTTGAAAAACACGTCTTGTTCAGATTTTTTTTTTTATACTATACAGGTCGGCATATGAGTAGATTGATAACCTGATGGTAAGCAATCGGCGCCGCACATAAACAGCTGCAATACCAGACGAGCTACGAGTGCGTTACTGGCCTTTTGGGGATAAGTGTTTCGGAGTTTAGGGGGGTAAGAATTGGACCTCCGGTAAAGCATGTTACAATAACGCCATCTAGTCAGCACAAAATCGTTATCCTAATTACTCGTGTATTGATAATGAAACCACGAGAAAAGCTACTATCTGATAAATACAAGAGTTCCCATCTACTTCATAACGAGGCCATGTAATACAGATTAAAGATAATATTATTCAACAAACAGATTGCTGTAAAAATGCTTTGTAGTTCGATAAAACATTCTAGCTTGTTGGACAGTACCGGCTAAGCACCGATCAGACGGCATAATCCATCGTGCCCTTAGTCCCTATGTTCCTATGGATTGAGTGGTATGATCGCTGTTAGGCAGTTGGTGTCCTTAAATCAGGCGATCGTGAGTGTCTGACGGCCTAAGACCCTCAGTCATGATGAATCGTGCCGTCTGATCGCGGCTATAGATTCGACAAGCATATTCATTTCTATATCGAGTATATGCACGGAAAAATCTACAATTAAGCCTTAATACGGCGTGGCATGACGTGAAATTTAATTCGAAATACTAATGATGTACCTATAAGATTAAAAGTTTCAACTTGTCGAAGAAAGTTGGGAGTAATAAATACTTCAACCATTTCATATGTAGAAATTGGATCTCTTCGGAATTAGTATTTGTGTGTTCTTATCTCCTTCTGAGTGCCTGACTGTACTGATCATCACGTATTGACGCAAACTACGTTATAATAAAATCGCCATAAAAGTCGAAATTCTTGGACGAAAATCAGATGATGTAATATTTTCACACATTTCTCTCATAATAATCTCGTATTCGGTCTCTATGATGCGTCCCGAAAGATTTCACGTAAGTCGTAATGACGCCGCGTCGCGAACGGCGTCCGTTGACTTGGCGCCAAAAATTCCCTTCGTTGACAGATGACGTAACAGTAGCTGTCATTGTTATGAATTTAGAAGGTTAGAAAAGACATCTGAATGACTTTACTATCTTCTTTATGACGATAATGTTTATTATTTTATAAAAGGTTTAGTTTAAAACAACAGAATGTTTTTGTTATGTGCCCATATTATTTTTTTGAAGATCTATATATATAACTGTTAGCGTTATTCAATGCATATGTCTAAAGATACTTAAACAAAAGTTATAAAATGAAATAAAATTTGATGTTTCACTCACTACTAGTAATTTAATTAGTCCTACTATTAATTTATCACTACATAGTATAAAACAAAAGTTGCTTTCTCTGTCCACTTATCCCTATGTATGCTTAAATCTTTAAAACTGCGCAACAGATTTAGATACATGATTAAAGAGGAAGATTTTATGTATAATAGGTAATAACATCCATTAAATAGTGCAGAAATTAAATGAGCATTGTACCCGTGCGAAGCTGGGTCTTGTGGCTAGTTTAGAATAAAACCTATTCGTTTCACGTCGGAAATCAATACTCGGGTCTCGAAATATCGAGTACACGATATTGATAGCGTAATATAAACCCTAGGTGTGAAACAATGCGGTTTTCTCAGTTACACAACCGCCAGTGACTATGCAAACTGCACGTAATTAAGATTAGGTTATTAATTCTTTACTTTTAATTTGTCAGGTTATTATAACTTTAACACCGCTTAAACTATTGGGGTTGCGGGTGTAAGCGCCATAATCTACCGCGACCCTGGTTCGGAGTAGGAGAAGGAGCAGGGTGGTTGTTAGTCAGAAAGAGTATATGTCACACCCTGTCGACCTGCTGGGCTGGAGAAAGTCATTTCGCGATTTTCTGCCAAGGTTTTGCAGGTGTCTTTGATTGTTTTACTATCCAGTGATTCGTCTGTCCATTTGCCATCATCATTATCATCAGCCTATAAGTGTCCACTGCTGGGCAAGGACGATTGATTGGATTCTAAACTTTTAATTAAAATCAATAAGTCTAGGCTTCCTTACAATGTTTTTCTCCACCTTTGTCATGTCAGTGGTGTCTAAATAATCATCAAGATTATTTAACTTGGAAAAAGTAAAAAAGTCAAAATCATTTATTTCAATTAGGCCAAAGTAGTCGTCACTTTTGGACGTCAAGTCACATTGGTGCTTGCCAGGTTTCGAACCCTCACCCTGCTACAAACCTGAGAACCGAAAGCCCAAATACTAGTTTGATGCCCTCGTTCTTTTCTAACCCCCGGTTTCCGAAAGGCCGATCAATGTTAAAATGGTTGACTGAATTATCAACAACCAATTAGATGACTTGACAAGAGATTTAACAGGATATTAGTTAACAAGCCTTTCAGAAACCGGGTGTAAGACAGATAAACTAATCAAGTTATTATTATGAACAGCAGCTGAAGATGAGAAGAAAACACACTAAAAAGATATTCGCGAAAACAAGAGACTGTTTTTAGTACATTCTAGTATTTACAGTATGGGTCAATTCATCAGCTGTTTTTCTCCAATTGTTTTGCTTAGACTTTATCATGGATCGGGTTATCAGAGTGCCAAGTAGCATGGCTATAAGGCTATCTTGCTTGTGATAAACTAGTTTACCGCTTGCCGCTTGCCTTACCGCTTAATGGAATTTAGAAGGTTTGTCTATACTAATATTATAAAGAGGTAAAATTTGTAAATTTGTATGTAGGTGGTAATCTTTGGAACCACTGGTTGGGTTCCCGAAATTCTTTCACTTATTGATAGCTACAAAGTTCCTGAGTGCTATAGGCTATAAAACATCACGCTACAATCAAATGGAGCCGAGCAGCGAGTGTAACCGCGCGGGTGTAGTTTGAAATAATTCGGTCCTTTGAATTTTCTTAAACAATAATTTCATGATATTAGTATATGTACCTATATCTCTTTCAATATTTTAATGAAATAGTTGGTCCTGCAGTTTATGCGTGAAAAAATAACTTCATTTTAAAAAACTTACATCATTTTCACATACTTTCACACTTATAATTTAAGTAGGATACTCTTGGAAACGTAATTTAAAACAGCTGCTGGAAAGTACCTATTAAAAAAAAACATTCATTCATTTAAACACTATTAGGTTATCAAAATAATATATTAGCTTTGGGTATTAAGCGCGTATTTAAAAAAATAGCTGTTACACATTTGGCTGTGTTTCTTGTTAACTGACATATTTATGCAAAGAATTTATGAAAGACGTTTCTTATTTACCAGTCAAAGAATATTGTTCGATCACAGTTCTGAGAACTTTTGACTGAGTTTTGCGTGACGCGACTTCTCGTAAACATTGAAGGATAAGTTTCTTAGAAAAAGAATTTTACATTTTTTTGTATCTTAAATGAACGCCTTAAAAAGAAGACTTTGTTTACTTAACTGATTTGAATAAATTTTCTTTATTCAATACTAGCTTCTAAAAAGTGGTGTGTTCCTTAATTTAAAAACAGCAGCTTTTAAAGCTACGAGTATAACTCGACTAAAATACGCAAATCAAGTACCTATACATATATTATTATAGCCTACAGTATTCAAGAACATTGCAGCTATCTATCAGTGAAAGAATATCGGAAATCCGACCAGGCAGCGGTTTCAAAGATTACGCCCCTACATCTATACTTCTAGACTAATATTATAAAGAGGTAAAATTTGTAAGTTTGTATGTAGCGGGCAATCTTTGGAACCGCTGGTCGGATTACCAAAATTCTTTCACTGATAGATAGCTAAAATGTTCCTGAGTGCTAGAGGCTACCTACAATTTCAATTTATTTATGACAACGTGACGATACCAGCAACAGTGCACATAGGGAAAACAATGGACTATAACTGTGAATTTCTATTTTAAATCCTTTATAATTTATTTATAAAACTTCAATAATAATAATTTTATTTCAAGACTCGTGCACGTTTAATTCGTTCAAAGTCCAAGTGAATTCTGAGATGATATTCTCGTCTGTCGTGCCAATAATCATAGACAAGTAGAGTTTATAGTCAATGAATCGTGTGTATGGGAAAGTTACGTTGCGTTAACTCGTGTATCGGTGTATTAGCACGTGTAAAGATATTGAATTATTTCTCAGACTTTTTTTTATAAAAATAACGATGGGATTTAAATACTATTGTGTAAATTGTTATAACTTATAATATTATCTAATAGTTTAAGAAAAATATGCTATTACCCACATTCAGTTTTTTTTAATAATAATAATAATAAATACACTTTATTGTACACCAAAAGAGTTGACATGCATAGTACAAAATGAGTGAATCCAAAGTACTGGGTACAAAGGCGGCCTTATCGCTAAAAGCGATCTCTACCAGGCAACCTTTAGGTGGACGGAGTATTGTAGTAGTGGGTGGCAGTCTAGGTGTAACAATAGAATTAAAAACATTAACAAGCTATATACAATATTCATGCATACATACATACATACACACATACTTACACATACATACATACATATATACATACATACATATATACATACATACATACATACATACATACATCAAAGATATACCTAACTATAATTATAGCGTGGCCAGATAATGTTCTTTCACGAGCGATTTGAAAGTGACAAGGGACTGTGCTTGTCTAATGGAGACTGGTAGAGCATTCCACAGTCGAACAGCTTGAACCGAAAAGGATTTGTCAAAGCACCTGCTCTCGTGCTGGGGCATCTCAAGCCTCAACCTCTCCGACGACCTTATTGGTCGAGAATGTGTGTCATGGTGGAACTTGAAACGTTCTTTAAGGTAAAAAGGGGTTGCAGGATTAAACAGTATATTGTATAAAAGGGATAATATATGAGTATTCCGGCGAAGGCGGATCGGCAGCCACTTGAGTTTTGCACGATATTCAGAAATATGGTCATATTTGCGTAATCCAAATATGAACCTGATGCAGAAATTTTGGAGTCGCTCAAGTTTATTTAACTGCATTTCGGTAAGATCTGGATAGCTGGCATCTGCATAATCAAGGATGGGAAGGAGAAGTGATTGGGCAAGCGCAATTTTAGTGGCTGTTGGAAGAAAATTTCGAAGTCTACGCAACGACTTTGCAGACGCAAACATTTTCCGACTGACGTGCCCCAGTTGAGGTCCCTAAGAAAAGTCTCGGTCTATAAGAATGCCTAAGTTTTTAACCGTGTCGCTGTATGGTATTGTGGTACCATTGAAGACAATCGGTGAGACGTGTGACCATGTGATTTTGCTGCGTAAACGAGGGCTACCGACAACAATGACTTGGGTTTTCGCCGGATTCACCTTGAGACCATAGGCCGTACTCCATTTCACGATTCGAGTCAAGTCGGTATTCATCATCTTGACCGCCTCGGAAAATTCACCCGGAGGTGCCTGTGAATAAATTTGCAGATCATCAGCATACAAGTGGTAGGAAGACAGAAGTTCTTCTGAGATAGAATTTATAAAAATAGCGAAGAGTAAAGGAGAAAGAACACCCCCCTGTGGTACGCCAGCAGCCGTATCTGACCAGGAGGAATAGGAACCCTCAATGGCGATCCGCTGCCGACGTCCACACAGGTAACTACGAAAAAAATCAATCACAGCTGGAGATATGCCAAGAGAGCCCAGTATTCCAAGCAGTATATCGAAATCGACGGTGTTAAAGGCGTTGCTAAAATCTAGTAAGGTCATTAGAGTTAGATTGCCGTTCTCAAATCCTCTCCGTTTTTTAAATCAACATCGTTGGGATACACGGCCTTTTTGTATACACTTATCTGGATTCGATTGGACTTTTGAGACACCAGTCACTTCTTTTACTTTGTCTAAAGATAATTACTTCAATGAGATTTCAAATGACAATCACCAGATTAAAATGCGACATCGGGATAAGCGCGTACAAACCCTGCGTACAATTCTAGGCGCCTATCTAGTTAATTTTAAATAGCAATAGCACACGGTAAAACTTTCCACCCGTCGAAATCTACAAATAATTTATCTCAACAAACAAAATAATTTAGAATATTCCGCGCTTGCGTAATGCCTGTGTAGATTACCCAGTTCTAGACTAGATCGCTTTTTTTTAAACAGCATTATAATCTTCTCCAAATCCAACAAAAAGAATTTAATTACAATTAAGTTTTATCGCCATTTTATTTTCATAATTGATTACCAGTCATGTTTCTTTACTATGTGCAACAGCTTGAAACTTCTTCCGATGTTGCGGGGCAAGCTCAATAAGGTACCGCTGCCTCGGTCTAGAGCAGAAGATGGAACATCATATAAGTGCCCACTGCTGAGCAAAGGCCTCTTCTCACACGGAGAAGGTTTGAGCATTACCCACCATGCTTGCTCAAGGCTCTGCTTCAAACTTATAATTAGAAATTATATATGTTTTCATTCACCGTTTGTTAGTGGTGTCTAAATATTCGTAGAAAGTACATATAACCCGGAAAAAGTCACATTGGTACTTGCCAGGTTTTCAACGAACCCTCATGCATGAGAAGCGAGTGCTTTAATCTCCAGGCCACCACGAGTAGAAGAAAGGAGAAGGAACGTAGTGGTTGTTAGTCAGTGGAAGTCTGACACCATCTCTCGCCTCAGTCTGGCAGAGAGAAGTCATTCAATGATTTTCGTCTCACAGAAAAAATCTTGAATATTCTAGACCAAGCAAAAATAGTAAACACTAACTGAATGAATCTGTGCCGGCGGCGGCGTCGCAACCATAAACAACTGACTCGGATGAGGTCAAGGTCTACTGAGATCGTTGACTGATAGAAAAGACAGCGTAACGGAAACATTTGAGGTTTACCTATAGTTTTTTTGACTGATAAAACTGACTCGAGCCTCTAGGAATAGAAGTAAATCAAATTAATTCTTTATTTATAGTATTAATTTATTTGCGAGAAAAACATAGTCAACAAGAAAAGATAACCTAAAAGACGCTGTATTCTGCCTGCAAGCAAGCGTGTCTAAATGTTTATTGACATCGATAATATGTGAACAATTCCTTAATAATTCATCTTAATGAATTAATCTGATATTGACGGCGTGTTGGACATATTTTTTTTAGTTATAATAATGCCATCTGTAAATATTGCCTGATTAGATTATCATAAGATTTTTATGGAGAAAGATTTTTTTGAATTCGGAACGTTAACGTTTTTAAGAATATTTCACGATAAAAAATAAAAAAAACAAGTTGTATAATAATTTGAAGGTTATTATCTATAACTGAATAGCTATTACGAGATCAATCAATCAACTCATAGCGGCTCAAAATAAAAATTACAAGTTTTCAATCGTGCAAACAGTGATTGAACTGTTAGTAGCTAAGTGTGTGTTGTATATTGTGCCAATCGTATTCGTATTACACAGTAGGACAGTTGTTGGCGTCATGCCGACACCGGCGAAGTTTCCGTAATAATCTAGAAAATCTCTGCTAGATTCGAGAACAAGGTTACTTATACCATCACCATCACGGAGGTTTTAGACCGATTTTCTATATAAAAACTTCGACACACACCTTGTATTTTTCCTATGTCATGGAATAACAAACTTAAAACGTGTGCACACAAGCAATGAAATACAGAACTTTAATTATTTAAGAATGGAATGTTTCAATTAATTGTAATATAGGTTTAGCGTTTTTGTAATTCATCCATTTTTTTGCATTCTATTCCATTATTATTCAAGCTTTTTTGACTACTTAAATAATAGACTTTTTGAGAAATGAGAAATATTAAAACAGGACTCATCCTTACGTAGTTATTTAAATGTCAAATTAAATTCATTCATTAAAAATGCTAAAGACTTAACATGTTTAGTTAAACATTCTAGATCAATCCAACGTGTAAGTACCATGACTAATTTCTTTGTAAAACACAATAATTACAAAATTACTGGAACTAGAATAGATGGGAAACGACCAATTTGTTGACGAAAAACATGTTGACATATCTAATGACGGTTTTTATTTGTTTGTTATTCCGGTTATCTGACTAATAAAATGAAATTAACATAGTCAGGTTATTTTACGTTAGATACGTAACTAATAATATCAAAACACTTGAGTTCAAAACAATTTGGTGTTGCGTGCCAACTTTTCTAGTTCGCGCCAAAATCAGCTGTGGACTTTGTGCAGACGCCATCTTGTCTCGGAGTGAAGGACACGTTTTGTTTATAAACTGTGCCGGCTAAAGTGCGTTGTCTTTTGTCTGTGTATGTTCTAGAAGAGGATAGAAATATAGTAAAACGTTGTGTTAGAAAAGGTCAGATATAATAACAAATTAAAAAGCGTGTTTCCGTTTTTCTATATGATGTAGAATAAAGGATTGCAAATACTCCATTATTTCATAGCCTTTTACTTTTTGTTTATTTACCTACATATTGATCAACAAAAACAAACGTACGTAATACAATAGAAAAATATGTACCTAGGTACCTCTAATGAAATACATACATTCTGGAAGTAAAAGTACTGAGTAGGTAATCACTAATCGAATTGTTTTAAACTGATTCTTAATTGATTACTTAACGCCATATGTAAATGTTATGCGTAATGTATTATTTATAAACTGAAAAGAAACAAACATACTTAAGAACTGCTGATTAATGGTTTTCTTGCGTTGTTTGACACGCGGTTTCGGGATCGCAAGCTCAGCCTGCACTAAGTCATAAAAACTTTAGGGGTTGCGTCTACCCTGTGACATGGTTGATTGCCGCAGCACTATCATATAGCCATGTCTGGCAAGTACAGGATATCCGCAGAAGGCCTGATGAAGATCCCATGCAGGTTCTGCTCGATGCAGGTTCATTACAACCAACCGATATGAGGCGAGACTGCGAGAGGGAGTGTCAAGTGCCAGACTCTTATTGACTAAAAACCAAGTCGGGGACGCGGTAACCTATTACGCTTGACCCGCAAAATAAAAAAGTATTTACCTTCAAATTATTACAAAGTCATTAATTTCTTTGTGGTTCGTATCAAATGTTTATTTGAAATCGATGTCAACAATAATGTTTGTATTATTTTTGTTGAATCATGCATGGCTTCGGTTGGTTTGTGCGTCACTGCCACGCCCCCCTTTTACAGTATTCTAGTGTAACTACGTACTAAAATTTAAATGGCCAATAAATGGACGGATTGCTGTGATAGAAATAGTTTCAAGATCAATTTATAGTTTTAAGCTATTAAGTTGGTGGCAACTTTTTAATATTTGTTGAATGGACAAGTGGACAATCTCTGCATTACACGAGCTGCTGTTTACATGTGAACATTAGCTCACGACGATACCTAAGTACGTGTGTCGCCTGGACAGTCTCTGCACTACTATAAACGACAAGAATACATTTTTTACAACTTTAAAAACAATGGCTCTGATAATAATGCAATATTACATAACAAATTAACATATTTATCGCTTCGACTCTTCCAAGTACCTACGTGTACTTATGATTTGATGGAAAAATAACCTTTATTTTACACGCGTTAAGTACTGTTTTTGTATTATTTGAACTGATAATTAATTGCAAAAAGTTGATCACCTTGAGTTCTTATGTTGTATATGTGTAATAGTTACTTGTATAGTTGGTTTGTGGATATGGTAGCTAACCTACATGGAGAGCTTGGTAAACAAGTTAGGCCGCCATATTTGATTATATGTCAAATTGACAGAATTTATAACCTATAAAATTATAATTAGGATTTTATTTATCTAATTTAGTTTGGAGGCTAGCGGGAGGGGAGAGGGAAACTGGTCAGATAATTTTCTTTTTCAGCAGACGAAACGCAGTAACATACCGCGGCCCTGCTTGGCCCAGGAGATTGGTGTGGTGGGCAGGAAAACCGAATGGTTGCTTTCTAGTTTTACTGTGGTCGAAGCCTGTAATGGTCGATCTGTGATTGTTGTACTGCAAATACATGCAATATGTTAATTAAATAACACCGTATGGCTTTTCATTGAAGAACACATTTGATCTAGCAGAGAAACTAGAGTTCTCGACGTAGCCAAAGGATTAACTGACTATTGGTCATGGTATTTATAACAGTACAAAACCGATGAATGTTTGGGGTGTTTTAGAGTTGAGATCGCATCTAGGCATACGGAGTTTAGGACGAACTCCAGTTAGCTGGAGTGACGATATTAGGTTTGTGCTTAGCAAAGTTTAAAGGCAAAGAGATGAAGATTGAGCTAAGTAGCATATGGAGAGGGCAGGGGCCTATCCTCACTAGTTATCGGAAATGTATGATGATAACGCGCACAATTTTTTTTCTGGAAACTTCATAATATAATTTCACCGCTAAAGGTGACTTTCAAAACCTTGGAACGTGTGAAAGTGAAATATATTTACGAGAACCGGAAAAATCTGCTTCATTTTCACCGGAAAAAACTGGATCGATGCTAGCCAACTGGATTACGTTAACATTTCAATGATACATCGAAAAAAAAAGTTTTTTTAAACGCATTACGCAGAAAACTGGTAAGAAAAGCAACAACATTGTGGTAATCACTAATAATATGTATTTTCATCCCGTCCTGAGTCATTATACAAATTAATGGTAATCGTTGCACGTAGACCATTGGAGATAGCAACATATTACACTATACTATAATGTCTTTCTTCAAAACATTATCACTACATAATATAAAAAACAAAGTCGCTTTCTCTGTCCCTATATCCCTATGTATGCTTAAATCTTTAAAACTACACAACGGTTTTTGTTGTGGTTTTTTTTAGTAGATACAAGTGATTAAAGAGGAAGGTTTTTTTATATGTACTTATAATAACAGCCAGAAAGGCTGGGCGGGTCGCTAGTAGAGTATATTACAATGATGTAATTTTGTGCCCTACATTTCTTGATTCGCCCTTGTGCCATAGATACCTACAAAATCCAAGATCTAGTTAAAAAGTTACTGTCCCACCTAGTTAAGAAAAGGCTTGCATAAATAGTTTATTTTGCACACGAAATACCTACTAGTATTTGTTTTAAATATAATTATTCACTCAATCAAATTCTGTCTCTGGTTGAAATTTGGACTATCGATAACAAACCACAGATAACGAAAGACATTTCAAAAACAAGTTCCATTATGGACACACCTCCTTTTATCGTAAGTGAACCAAGGAGGTTATGCATATGTAATGCGAATTGTAATTAAATGAAATGTTTCGGTAATTAGGCTTATCGTAATTAGGTTTTTGTATCGGATTTAAATACATTATAAAACGATTTATATTATTGTACCTATGACTGCACGTTTGGTGCAGTGACTTGGTGACCACTTGTTGCGCAATGACTCGCGGGTCCGCGTGCCTGCCTTTAATGGTTTGTCAAGAATTTAAGAATTACTTAGGGATGAGGAAAATATTGGGCCTCCAGTAACCTCACTGATATGACAAAACAACGCTTCGGCTTTTCACGTCGGTATTCTGTGAAGTCATGGTATTATTTTGGTCGAGCCGACCTATTTCACCCTTGCACTGCAATCACAAAAAACACCAACCAGGCATTCATTCTCAATCATATTTTACACTCCACACTTCAGCCGGGGTTACGGGGTAAGCGTAATGAGGCACCGCGACCTCGGCCCAGAGCAGGAGAAGGAACGGGGGGATTATTAGTCAGTAAGACACTCCCTTCTGCCCGCCCCTGGGCAGGAGAAGCCATTTGATGATTTTTCCCTCACAAAAAATCACTATACACTTTATCAGAATAAAGACCTGCTTGACTTTTAAAAAAGAGTTCCTCCGCAACAATCCACACCCCAAAATTCGATTACAAGCCTTTTAGCACTTCCAAAGTGAACAACTTTCCGATTCGATGGCTTAGAAAATAGTGGTTCAGCTGAACACCGTGTAATGGAACGCCGCTACTGGTAAATTGTCATTTATAGAGACAATGAACTGAAAATTAGGATCGAATTGAATTTTATTGTGAACCCACACGATGTAGAATTTATTGTAGAACTGGCCGAATCGACCTTAGTGATATCATAGCCTGAAAAATACCAATGTGTATTACAACGTGGAGGTGTTAAGGTTAAGGCACCGGAAATCTAGCAAGTGCCAATGTGACTTTTTCGATTCATATGTATGTTGGCACTTTCTAAGTTCATAAGACTACAGACAGGTGAAGGAAACGTGAGGAAACCTGGACTTATAATTTCTAATTATAAGTTTTAAATCGCTAATCCGCCTTGAGCTTGTGATTAATGCTCAAACCGTCTCTTGTGAGAAGAGGCCTTTGCTCAGCAGTGGGCACTTATAGGCTGATGATGATGATGAAAGTATTTGAACCTACAAATATGGAACACCTGTATTGTTATCCATACTAACATTATAAATGCGCAAGTAACTCCTGTCTGTCTTTTCTTCACACCTAAACTACTGAACCGATTTCTGTGAAATTTGAGAAAGGACATAGGATAATTTTTATA
This sequence comes from Spodoptera exigua, assembly GCA_902829305.4. Classification (NCBI taxonomy): domain Eukaryota; kingdom Metazoa; phylum Arthropoda; class Insecta; order Lepidoptera; family Noctuidae; genus Spodoptera; species Spodoptera exigua. Next base: position 1,721,295 of record LR824628.2, on the reverse strand, counting down.
CCAAAAATGAACAGTTTAACGGAGTCGCGGGCAAAAGCTAGTTACCTACTCATAATGTATCTTCATTAATAATTCAAATGTATCGACTGTGAACTAATCGATTGTTCACAAGGGAAATAAATAAATAAATGACGAATCACAAGGTCGAGCTGTCAAAGCTAAAGAAATGTCAAAAGGTTATTGCACTTTGTTGAGCCACGTGCATTAAATACCTACATACAAAGTGAAAATAAAGATAATACTATAGTGTTGTCTTTGTTTGTTATCTGCGATGATATTTTGATTGAGTGGTCTTATTTTGAATTAATATGTATAAAGTCGTTTATTGATTCACATCTTTCTGTCTACAGTTTTGTTCTCGTGGTAAAAAAATAAAAAGGCAAAAATCTTTTTTCTACGTTGTATCACTTGGCTTTAAGATTAAAATAAGTTATTTCCAATAGTATTACTTTATAGTTAAACTTATAATTTGAAATAATATTTTTTATACTGTCCCACGTTGTCTGCCATCGGCTTAGGAAATTAACTAAATAATGTAAACCATCTTGGTTTTTTTTATCTAAAAATTTTAAGTAGGTATGTGAAATGTTTTACAATCAGTTTATTTTCGTAAATCGATGTTAGCTAATAAACTTTAAATAATATTTTTATGCCTTTTATACAACCTTTTTTATATAAAAAGACCTACCGTACTAAGATTTTTACGTTTAGAATACCACCTAAACCGATAGACAATCTAGAACAAAATTACGTCAAAATTTCGTAATCTGACAGGTGTTAAAAAATAGTTTAATTTAAAAAAAATTAAACGGTATCTTAATAAATAAATTTAGTATCTTATTTGAAAATAAACAGTAGTTGCTTGATATTGGGTTTTCACTGCTGACGTAGAAAAGTCAACAAATAAAATGATTATAAACGCTATCTTAATATGTAATTATTTAAGACTTTAGTGCCGTAAAGTTTGTCAATTTCACTGAATTTTTGTTATGTTGGTAAATATTAACATTGTGTTTTTTTTTGTTCCAGGTTTGAATGCGTGCGAAAGTAAATCGTTTCTCTTTTTGAGGAAAGAGCTGCCTGTCAGGTGAGGATATTTTACCTTTTTTATAAGATAGTTAGGTCGGATTACCTGATGGTAAGCAATCGGCGCCACCCATGGACACCCGTAACACCAAAGAAATTACGAATGCGTTGCCGGTTGCCTTTTGAAGATAAGGGATATTTTTATGTGTTGTCGGCTATACTGCCAGTAGTATCGAAACCCGTAACTATACAATTTTTTTTTAAAACAGTTTTATTATTGACAGACGGACCTACGGGTTGTCAGTGAAGAAAAATATAAATTAAAAAAATAATGTTCATTATTTTGTAGGTAAACTAAAAACGGCTTCTGATCCGCAAATAACAGAATTGGAGCAAATAGAAATGTCCGGAATAGTTTGTTTATCTTATTTTTATATGGCTTCTCAACCGTACAAATGTCTGTGACATGTTATCAACCGCCCAACTCGCAGACAGAATGTTACCGAACATTCTATTTACAGTCAGTTTCAATAAATAAAATTAATTTAAACATTGTTTGTGGAGAAGAAAAAATTTAGTTGTTTCTACTTCCCTCGCTATTATTAAAGCTGATTTTATATAATTACGTGATGAAGAGCAATCAGCGTCGCCCATGGATACTTGTAGAACCAAAGGTCTACAAGTGCGTTGCTAGCCTCTTGTCGGCTATTGGGGATTTAAGGATTGAGGATGGGGGTAGGGGGGAAGGATTGGGCCTCCGGTAACCTCACTCTCACGGCCAAACACAGTCAGAAAATGTTATCTGAGGAATAAAATTGTTGCTGTCACTGTCTTATACAAACACTCTGACGCGACAGCATCATAATTATTTCCCAGGTACAATGACGTATTATATATAGACACGTCATGAACGAACATCGCGGCGCTTAAAAACGGCGAAAATACTAGATAACTACTTCTACGAGTAAAGAAAGGGAAAGAAAATATGACATCGTATAGTGGAATGCCTTTGCTAGAGGGAGATAAATATACATCTTCAGTTACATCGGCACGTGACTATACCTTCATGCGCCGGCCGCCTTAAGATGGCGGGCGCCGGCGTCGAAAAAATAAAATAAATATAGGTTGTTTGGTGAACTTACGCATGAAATGACACATTTTTGTCTTTAACTTTTGGAGTATAATTTGTACATCGTCTGAACACACACGACGACATGCTTTCTTTGTTTCGCACAGGTTTACACACACGATATAAATTAAAAAAAAACGTAGCATCGCGCGGCTGGTTGGTGCGTAACTAAGCGCGATGTTGTCAATTGCCTTCATTTCATGTTGTCATTTTAGAGCGCGGACAACGTATCTATAGTTTTATACATCATTGCCCAGGTAACTTTTATTTAACCATTGAAAAATCAGCCCTTATACATATTATTTATTTTTTCTATATTAGAGGACAGATATCGTACGACGTAAATTGTCAATAAATCCGATAAAACAACGAAAGGCCTATTACTTGTCAATAAGAGGCATTCAAAGTGTTTCGATTATCTGGAAGATTCGAGGCAAACCTTGGAGATTATGTTGTTTGTTAGGCTGAGGTTAAACTGTTGAATGGTAGCGATCTTTTGTAAGCGATAGCGATTATTACCATTTTGAGAGTCTCATATGGAATGTGTTTTATCAATTCTTGACGAGATTCTTAAGACTTACTGTTCACTGTTCAGATTCAGAGAGTACGATAATTGTTTTTTTTATCTTTTATGTGATACAGTGGTAATGGGCATGTCTATGGACACCTGCATTACCAAAGGGGTTGCAGATGTGTTGCCGGCCTTTCGGAATAAGGGGTTTTGGGTGATTTAGGGATTAGGGGATGGAAAGAATTGGGCCTCCAGTAACCTCAATCACTCGGCGAAACACAACGCTGTTTTATCAACTAATTTTTTATCAGGATTTATTGAAATTGAATACGAATCGCGAAGTTGTTATTGACAGAAGAAGGCTTTTATGAAAGAAAACTTTAGAAAAGTAGTATACAAATTTAAATGAAATTCAGGGGCCTATGTCCAGCTGTTGACGAAATCAGTTTGATGATGATGACAAAAGAATATTGGGAAATATTCTTCGTTCCTTTCGTCGTTACCCAGATTTAGTACATCAGTGCGAAACAGGGGCGGATAGATCGCTACCGCTTATCACTGTATCACAACCTTCACGCAATGTTTACGCACAAATCAAGGTTAAAAGGCCTGTTGTTATGAAGTAATTTAATCTCTGATAACTGATAACGATAAAAAAAAATATTGCCGAAGACATGGTCACCACTCGCGAAGAAAAACGTGCGCAAAATTTTATTTTATTATTATTATTTTGATTGTAATCTTTTGTATTATTTTGAATATGAACTACCTATGTATAATATTTGATAAGTTCCTACTAACTGATGCCCGCGTGGTATGTTGATAAAAAGCAGCATTTTTTTGGGAGGGGAAAGTCATCAAATTACTTTTCCCGCCCATTGTCGGGCGGAGGGGAAAGTCTGACTGTTACTGACAAAAAACGCCCCGTTCCTTCTCCTGCTCTGGGCCGAGGCCGTGGTGCCTCATTGCGCTTGCGTCGCAACCCCGGCTGAGCCTCTTTGTTAATCCAGGGTATCACCTATCTACACACCATATTTCAACCATATCGGTCCATCCGTTTTCGCGTAATAGAAGAACAAACATACCTTCATACATTCTCACAAACTTTTACATTTATAAATATTAGTAGGGTTAGTTTTTGTTAGCGTCTTCACCCTTTCTGAGGTAAAAAGTGTATTATGTGTTATTCCAGATCATTCTATCTCAATAAAAAAATCTATTAAGATACGTTCAGTAGTTTTTACGTCAAAGAGTAACAAAATATCGACTCTTATCGCGTTTACAATAATATTTGTAACAAACTATGTCTGTAAGTACCAAATATCATAGAAATCGGTTCAGAAGTTTTAGGCGTGAAGAAAAGACAGACAGAGTTACTTTCGCATTAATAATATTAGTTTGGATGGCTTTATGCATAAGTAAATATACACAAGGTGGACTTCATGGTTTAAGCATTCTCTGCCAGTCTTACCTTCGTTGATGCAGAGAAGAATACCGATGGCATACGGAAGAAGCAAGCAGGATACCTTTTTACCTACTGAAAACTTAAAAGGCTGAAAAAGAATATGTATTATACAATAAAACTACACAAAAAGTATTATTTAGTAGGGTTTGATTTTAAATTGATATTTAAGACACAAAATACGTCAAGCCTACCAAAGTATTTCAATAAATATTTTTCGCGTTATAACACCCGCGTAATTATACATAATATGTTGTAAAATACATCAGTTTTTTTGTTTGGAAGATTCCGATGTTTGTTTATCATTTTTTGCTCGTACTTACTGGTTAAACAACGAAATGATTCACGTTTCACGGGTAATGAACCTTCCTCAATAATAATTAAACGATTAATAGAAGTAATAAAAGAAAATTATGTGTGTGAGAGCCCTGTTTCGGCACGAATGGGTCGGCTCGACTGAAGCAATACCACGGCCTCACAGAAAACCGACGTCAAACCACCATAGCGTTGTTTTACAGCGTTTTGTTTTGTGAGTGAGGTAATCTGAGGCCCAAACCTTCGCCTCCTCGAATACCTGCCCAATCCCAAAATCTCCAAATCCCTAATACCCAAAAGGTCGGGAACGCAATCGTAACTCCTCCGTTGTTGTGAGTATCCATGGGCGGCGCTGATTGCTTACCATCAGGTAATCTGTACGCTCGTTTGTCGTCCTCTCATAAAAAAAATTAAGTCTAAGACTAATTAATTATGACATGGTGCTACTCATAACTCCTTTTTCTCCTGAGATTTACTCAGTCTATGATTATGACTAGTATTCATATTATGTCATGTCTGCTTACATATGTAGGACTTAAAAAAAGCTTGGGAAAAGCAAATTTTACATTGTATTATATTAATTCATCAAACCCCAAGCGAACGCCGGTGTTCACGTACCTATTGTTTTTCCATAGTGTCTCAAGTTACTACAATTGTAGCGTTTAAATGTTTTTCTTTTGTGTAGATAGGTAATTAAAACTGGCCGTTAGATTTAAAATTATATTCATACAAAAGTTAACTATAGAAAACTATATCCATCTCTCTCTGTTCCACAGGCTCGCGAATATAATGAAAGAGATAGCGCTGCTGCCAGAGAATCTTTTGCGGATGCCATCAGTCGGTCTGGTCAACCAATGGTACGAGAGGTCTTTCGAGGAAATCATTCAGTTTGAACAAATGGAGCCAGATCCACCAATATTAAGCTCGTAAGTATCTATTTTTATTTGGAGATTGGAGTACCATGGTCTAACGTTTACAAACGTTGCCTCTTATCGGGCATGTTCCTCGAAGTTATAGGCTCCGGGTGTGACTTGAAACTAATCGAGTTAACCTGTCGAACAGTCTCGTGTGTTATTAATAGCGTTAAACAGAAGTGTATAATGTGACAACAATTATACTTTTCTGTATAGGACTACTATGACAGCCTACAACTCTATTGCCAATCCCAAATTCTCGAATGGAATCCCAAACCCCTCTTTATTTAGAGGTTTAATGATCAAATAACTTGTCTCACCCTGGATTATAAATGTGGATGGATGGAGAGGGAGACCAAAGAAAATATGGATGGATTGTGTGAGAAGTGATATGGAAGACAGAGGAGTTAGCGATAGCGTGACGAGTGACAGGACAGAATGGAAGAAAAAAACATATTGCGCCGACCCCAAATAAAGCGGGAGAAGGGCAGGAAGATGATGACCCTGGATGATAAAAGAGGGAGTGTCAAGACTCTTAGTGATAAGCACCGCAGTAGGCGCCACTTCGGGCATCGGGGATCGAAAGATGATCTCCGACCACCGTAAGCTTGGGTCTGCGGACGGCGAGTAAGGGTAGTTTGCCGTCCGACCAGAACCAGACCCGTAGCGTTCCGCGCGTGCCTCAAAGAGTCAATAGACCACCACAGACGAGGCCCTATAGGGCTGATGTTCAGCCGGGGTTGCGGGTTAAGCGCAATGAGCGCAGAAGGAACGGCTTCTCCGATGATGGATTACAAGCCATGTGATTGGTGAATCGCGGCACAGCTCTTCTCCGCTCCCTCCCGCCTCAACCTAGGCGGGAGAAGTCATTTGATGATTTTCCCTTGCAAAAAATTACTGGCTGGATATTAGCCAGAGGCCCAGAGGCTTCTTGGTCAGCTTTCGTACTTAAAACACCACAATATCAGCGATTCTAGAAACGCTGTGGATTCCAATTGCTACTAATTGGTTTAATTTCAATGGACATTTACTCGTGTTGGCATACGTTTGTATTAATTGTAGTACCTAGTTATAAATATTACAACATGCCTGCTTGATTAGTTGTTGCGTTGTCCTTTTAAACATTGTTTAACACCAGGATTTTCTCCTGTGTCGTGGGTGCGTTTATAAACATGCACATCAGACCCGGAAAAACAATTTGCTCAAATTGGAAACTAGACGCCTTGAGCAAGCGCGGTGACCAATGCTCATTCCTTCTCTGTGGGAGAAGAGGGTTTGGCAGTGGACACGTATAGGCTGATGATGACATGCCTTCTTTGTCTCTCTCTTCTTCTTTTGTCTTCTCCTATATAAAGTTAAGTTGACGACGACACTCGAAAAGTTTCAAGTTACAACATGGGCTTATAATCATGAGTAGCATAAAAATTATAGGCTGATGATGACATGTCTTCTTTGTTTCTCTTCTTCTTTTATCTTCTCCTATAAAAAGTAAAGGTACTCTATATTCAATAGTTGTAAGTTGACGACGATACTCGAAAAGTTTCAAGCTACAACAGGTGCTTATAATCATGAGTAGCATAAAAATGTCGGACGACGGACTTGGCGAGGGTAGTTCTACCATTTAATGATGACGTTAAACATGCAAATAAATAAAACCTTTGTATTTTTTTATTTTACAGATTCTGTGAACGTCTAGTACACATACGTAACCGTCACGCAGACGTTGTCCAGACGATGGCTCAAGGTGTACTGGAACTGAAGGAGTCGCACGAAGTAGACCCAAGCACTGAGAACTCCATCCAGTATTTCTTGGACCGCTTCTATATGAGCCGCATTTCCATTAGGATGCTAATCAATCAACATAGTAAGTAATTGGATCTTTACCTCTTTACTCTTTGACTCTTCTACTGTTCCAGTGGGCGTGGTATAGCAGCGCTCTCTGAAAAACCATTTTTTGTGGTGGAAAATGATCCAGTGTCTTCAGAGAGGGAGTTTCAGACTCTTACTGACTAAAAACCTTCCCGTTTCTTCCCCTGCTCCAGTCTGAAGCCGCAGGTTATTGCGCTTGACCCGCGATCTCGGCTGACCACCAGCCCTATAGGGCTTCGTCTGTGGTGGTCTACTGGCTCATTGAGGCGCGCGCGGAACTACACGCCGTTCTGGTCGGGCGGCGAGCTACCCTTACTCGCCGTCCGCAGACCCGCGCTTTGAGCATCCAGGGATCTTTGTCCGTTTAAAATAAAACTTACAACATTTCTCCCTTCCAGCACTCCTCTTTGGCGAGCAAATCGGCCCAAGGCAAGCGTCAGTGACAGGAATCGGCAGCGGTGGCCGCCATATTGGGTCGATTGACCCCGCCTGTGACGTCGCTGCCGTCGTAAGAGACGCGTATGAAAACGCAAGGTTCCTGTGCGATAGATACTATTTGGCTTCTCCAGAATTACAGCTGTTACAGGACGGAGGTAAGGGTTTTTTTTATTTATGGCATAAGTCAGCAAACGAGCAGACGGATTACTAGATGGTAAGCAATCAGCGCCGCCCATGGACACTCGTGGTATCAAAAAGGTGTGAGTAGAAACGCGTTACTAACCTCCCTATTTCACTCATACAACCTTTTTGATCGTCTCTTTTTATATTAATACAGCACTGTGAGTTACTTGGTTGTTAGAGATTGAAGGATAGAGGATGGGGATGGGTAGGATTGGGCCGGTAACCTCACACACACGGAGAAACGCAACGTTGTGGTTGTGTCACGCCGGTTTTCTGTGAGGCCGTGGTATAACTCCGGTAGAGTCGATTCATTCGTGCATGGCTCTCCCACATATACTAGTAGTGATAGAGTTATTCATTTGTTAATTTCTGTTTCCATTTCCAGTGCCTTCCCAAGGTCCCATGCCGATAGTGTATGTACCGTCCCATCTTTACCACATGCTTTTCGAGCTGTTCAAGAACTCCATGCGAGCTGTTATGGAGACACACGAAAGCTGCCCCCCACCCATCACCGTCAACCTGGTTCGAGGTCAAGAAGACGTCTCTGTAAAGGTAAGAACAATAATAACGTTTTTTTGTATGGCAACCCTCTTGAGACATTTCTTTAAAATAACGACTTCGCGAATTTGTGTAGGTAGTTTCTTTAATTTATTTATTATCCTTCGACGGAAAAAGAGAGGTGTTGTAAGTTTGACGTGTCTGTCTTTCAGTCTGTCTGTAGCATCGTAAAAAATGGAAGGTAATAAAAATTTCGAACGGTCCCTTAACGCGACGTATTTTTGTTTTTTTTTACTTTTTGAATGTATCTTAGTTTTACTGTCGGAGTTTATTTTTTTTATTTATTTATTTGTGTATTTCTCTGCTCAGCTATCGGACCGCGGCGGTGGTATCCCGCGCAGTGTGTCGGACCTGCTCTTCAAGTACATGTACAGCACGGCGCCGCAGCCATCCAAGTCTGACGCACACACCGTCCCTCTTGCTGGTGGGTAAAAAATTATATTTTAAGTGAAGTGATGTTGATTATGAGTTTTGTTTACATAAGATTAATAATTATTTCTTTTATAATTTATGCATCGAACAATCCGTAAAAACGTGAATAATTTGGGACTTAACTTTTATGTTCTTTTTTCTGTTTCTGAGAAAAAAACTTTGGAATTGCGTAATTTACTCGGTCAAAAAGTAATTATATCAACTTGTAAAACCATAAAAATATTTAAAAAAAAAATCACACGTTCATTTATAAATTCTACGATGTATACTAAATGGTGTCCTATTTTTTTAGATAAGACAAGAAAAATAAGTATTTTATTTGACGTCACAACGTGCTATTTCATAGAAAACCATTGTATTTGATATTTCGGAAAAACTATTGAATTTGACTACAGTTGGAAACTACCGTATTGATTTTTGTTGATTTTAGTATTTATTTTATTTCAATGCATATTTTAGTGGACCATGTCTGATGCCTAATGAATATTTTTCTTTTTCTTTCTTTCATATCATATCATGATCCCCATTGATTATGTTATTCCAGGATATGGGTACGGTTTACCAATCTCCAGGCTGTACGCTCGTTACTTCCACGGCGACCTGATGCTGATGTCATGCGAGGGCTACGGTACGGACGCCGTCATCTATTTGAAGGTAAGATTTGTAATAATACTAATATAACTTTCTATATCTGTACTATGACGTGGTGGCCCGGAGGTTAAGGAGCCCACTTCTAATGCATGAGGGTATTCGAAACCTGGCAAGTACCAATGTGACTTTTTCCGAGTTATATGTACTTTCTATGATTATTTAGACAGCACTGACATACGGTGAAGGAAAACATCGTGAGGAAACCTGGGCTTATAATGTCTAATTATAAGTTTGAAATCACCAACCCGCATTGAGCAAGCGTGGTGATTAATGCTCGAACCTTCTCCGTGGGAGAAGAGGCCTTTGCTCAGCAGTGGGCACTTATAAGCTGATAATGATCTGTACTGATCTGGATCCGCCCGCGTGGGTTTAGATTTTACCATTTTTCAAGATTTTTTTTTATTTTCTTTACGTAAAAACCTTCTCTGAACTTCCACGAATAATTCAAGACCAAAATTAGCCAAATCGGTTAAGTCGTTGTTGAATTATAACATTACAACGAAAAGTGGCATTGATTTTCATATATATACATTATTTAAGTACTTTATATGCTTGTAGTGCAATAGAATGATATTATTGGATTTTTTGAATTGTCAAACGACCAGCAAGAGTGATTATTTTTATCTATACTAATATTATAAGGAGGAGAAATTTGTAACTTTATATGTAGGCGGTAATCTTTATAACAGCTGGTCAGATTTCCAAAACTCTTTCACTGATAGATAGCTACAATATTCCTGAGTGCTATAGGCTATAAATTATACTTAATTTGCGTATTTTAGTCTAAGTATACGCTGCTGTTTTTATTGTGCCGGTATAGTTACTTTAATACGTGCACAAAGTTGCGGGCAGACGCCAGTTTTTTATTAAACGGCTTTTTTTTAATTTAATATATTTTTCCATAAATAGGTGACGTTTTTCTAATTAATAATATGATAAACTATATTTTTCTTGCAGGCTCTATCAAACGAAGCGAACGAACTACTCCCAGTGTTCAATCGAACGTCAACGAAGTTCTACAGGCCGGTCACACAACTCGCCGACTGGTCCGGATCGCTAAACACAAGCAATTCGCAATGCAAGAACCGAGACAAGGTCTCGCCCCTCTCCTCCCCAGTCTCCCATAGCCTATAGTCAACAAAGAAGGAGTGGCATCACTCCTTTAGACGGGTATTATCTACCTGTCTACGAAATTTACGGAAGTTTTTTTCTCCGTAAAAAAACAACACCCTGTAAATAATATCGATGAAGTAATGTAGTATTTAGGTGATAACAGTGCTTTTATCAAATTCGAAATTTATTGAAGGAAGATTGTTGGTATTAGAATTATAATTTTGTAAAATACAGTTATTTTAATTTGGTTTTTGAATGCGTATGCAACTATTATTATTTGTAATATTTGATCTTGAATTTATTTCGTAACTAGTTATTTGTTATCAACTAGTTATTTAAATAAATTAACTTTTAGATTCTGAGACAAGAAAATGAAATATAAATCATTAAAAGTGTAAAAAAAATCACGTTCAATTCATTATATTTTTATTTATTTCTGTCATATGAACAGAAAAAAAAACAAACAACATTTTTGGTTCGATCTTCGTTTTTCACAGGTTTTCAGTAGAAATAGAACAAATATTGAAAATGAATCTTAAAACGAAAACTTCTGTTATTGTGAGACAGCCCCTAACTGACAAATATAAACCTACACTCCCTTCAATAACAAGAATACTTAATAATTATAAATTAAAAGTAAATAAAAAAGCACTGAAATTGGCTATTAAAGATTATTCTGTTAAAATTATTATTTGTTGAAAACGAATGCTGTACAATTTTGTTTTTTTTTTATATTAAATATAATTTTTGTGATACTCGAAAGTTAGATATTGTTTCCGGGCTCGTAAATGGACTGATAAAATATGAGCTCTAATGATGTTTTATGAGTTTGTTTCATAATAAAGATAATTATTGAAACTTACGTAAAAAATTAATATTGCTATATAAATTTTTGAGTAACTTTTACCCTACACTTATCAATTTTCTAATTTCTTATGATACCTACCAGAACGAAAAAACGTAACCTTATTGCTATTTCGTATTTGAAACAAATTCATATAACGTCAAAGTGCAGGTAATGGGAAGATAATTAAACCACTCTTATAATTAATTAGATTTAGTAAAAGAAATATCATAGAATAGTATTTAGCTAAGGCAGTATGACTGAGGGAAGTAGAAATTTTAATTAAAAATATTTAATCACTTTTTAATAAATTTATAGATCAACAATTTTCCCGCAATTTTTTTTGCGACCATCTTGAGGTTTTTCGTTTTACTGTTCAATTGTTACAAGCTAAATTAATAATTTTGAACAGTTAATTTCTGTTTATATTTATTATAATCGTGATTAAATATTTCTAAATGCAATAATCTAATTCCAATTTACGATTTCGATGTTTGCTATGTATGAGATCTCGTACAATTTTGTATAATTATCATTTAATACGAATTAGCACGTAGATTAGTGAAAAAAAAAATGTTTTCTGACAAAGGAACTTCTTTTTTTGGAATAGAATATATTTTTGAATAAAACCTAATAATGGCGGACCTAAGAATAATGGTGTAGATAGGGGAATGTAAAATGCGAGTTTAAAATACCGCGACGGATAAGTTAATAAAATACCTAATGTTATATTATAATAATTTATCTAAGATACGCCTTAATTTACAGCTAACTAGCGAAAAATCTTGACTTAATTACCTGTAATTAGTACCGCTTAATCAAACCAAAATGAAGATCGTAAAAATAATAAATGACAGTTTCTTCACTTACTTTATTTGAAATAGTAGAAGTACATTTTCATTTAATATCTAGTTTTAAAATTACTCGAATCGTATGGTATGTACCAGAAAGAACGCCCCAAAAAAATTCTGATCTTCAAAACAAGAGTGAACTCGTTTTTAAGTTCAACTCCTTGCTCTGGTGGTTGCCCATTGGCACAGGTGATAACATACCTACAGATAATCAACCAGGTCTTTTATTATTTCTGTGTGATTCATGTAATTTTAAAACTATGAAACAGATTCCTAAGGTACCCAAGTGAAATAGTCGGCTTTTTCGTTATAAAGATGTTAAATATAATGTATTTTTATTACCTACGAAAAATAGTTTGTACTTTATTTTTGATATCTAAAATGCTCTATAAGTATACTGTGTCTTAGAATAAGCATTGTAAATATATCTATTTATTTCTTCGTTTCGGTTAAGTTTTGAAAAAATCACAAAACTACAATGCACTTTAACAATAGAGAATTACAAATCTTACTTTAAAATGCAGTAAAACTTGTTTTAATAGTAAATAAATAGATATTAATGTAATTTTTCTTATTTTTGATTGAGAAAAACTATTATACACTATACTTACTATATATACACTATTGATTGAACCAATGAGTTTGACAGTACTTGAAAAGCCCGCGAAAATCGATGTAGATACAAAAACTTTAATCAAAGATAAAATAAGAACTAAGTAAAAACTTTTTGTAAATAATTTATTTGATAAGTGAAGCAATAAACTAATAAAATTATCCTATTTTTGAAAAAATACGCCTATTTTTATGTACCTGGTGGTATTCTAAAACAAATATAATATTACTCATTTGCATTTTACTCGTTCTTATAATGTTGTATAAGTTTTATTCCAAAATCGATATAGTTACTTAGCGATTAATAAATATTGCATATAGTCGGACGTTAGTGAGGAAAAATATTTAATTTTTACTAAAATAAACTTTTATCACATAGAATTTGTGTTTTTATTTTATTTTATAGCAATGGTGTTTTTCTTAATTTACCTGTCGAAAGCAAGACGTCTTAAAATGAGCCCGGCAATGCTAAACCAGCTCAGAGTGACGTCTCAGCGCACAAGAAACCAAGGAGTTAAAACCTACTTTAGAATTTTACTCGACATTATGTCAATATCGTGGCTTCTGTGCGGTGTAGGATAAGAAAGGGCTGGTTTTTAGACAGTAAAACGAACACTCCCCTTTGCCCTACTTAGGGCTAGCCAACTTATGTGATGATACCCTCCCCTCTTAAAAAATTTGAAAAAGAATTAGCACAAAATAGGTTTGTATGACATTTAAACGTGTGTACAGACGAACACCTCTACATCAGCTAGATATGAGATAAATAGTGCAATATAGTGTAAGTAAGTTTATATTTTTAATAAAAATAACATTACCTTTTATCTAAATCTAAGACATTTTTAGAACCTTGTTCAACCCAACTTATGCTATAGTCTATATGTCTATAAAGCAAGTCCATCAAGCAACAATGTGATCGGTGTCGGTGATTTACATATAAGCATAAATATCACATTTTCTTTCATATCACGATAAATAATAAATCTACATAATTGAAGATGCATTTTGTTTTTATTGTATTATAGTCTGTGGTTGGCGTTGTTGACTAACGCTGTATCATTTTTTTTTTTCTTCTATATTTATCCTCTTTGATTTTATTGATCTTATCTACATAAAAAGGAACGCGCCCACTATTATCCAAACAATTTATATAGCACATGTATCGCGTATGTGAACCACGTCTCAATGTGATTTTGAAATGTGTAGGGTTTTTTAAAAGTCAATGAGCTGAGCTGTCATTTTTTCAAGCGTGTCAGTTGCGTTCCGTTCATACAGAAATGCTTATTTGAACATTACGTATACTGTTGTTTCTTTCCTATTTTACCAGAAAGACAGAGAACGAACATTTGGTAAAAAACATTTCCTCAAAATTCTAATTCATTTTCTGCCAGCTGGGTAAACCGTAGAGGTTATGGAAAATTGTTATTGATCTAAAAATTACTTTTAAGACTGAAATTTGTATTAAAATGAAGATTTACACAAACGAAAACAACACTTCCACGCTAAAGCTGCTTATTGCGGCTAATTTAGCGGGCAAGAAAGTGGATCTTGTCAGTGCTTCTTTCGAAGGTAGGTGGACTTTCCTCTTAGTCCCTTAAAAGTGTAATAAATCATGCGATATTTTGCTTCTGTGCGTTTAAGTATCTAATAGGGAGCATGAATTTCGCTGTTCACTAACCGGCGACTAACATTAGTTCTAATTCCATTAAGAATCTAATAGCTATGTTGAACAAAAATAAGATTTTTTTTTCCTATTAGAACCTGCTTATTGCGACCTCATGCATGCTTAATACATTGTAACCATGACCAATTTGTACCTATAATTCTTAAAAAAGCAGCTTATGTGTTTTTTATTTTACATGGCATCTTGAATATAGGTGTATTTTTATGTTAATCTGTAAATCATCTTTATAATTACTTAAGCATATTATTTATTGCATCAGAAACTAACTTGAGGACTTAGGATTTATATTATTTCCTTATAAATGTTGTGTAGAGTAGCGTGAGAGGATTTTTTTGGAATGTTTATTAACAAAGTTTTGTAAATCGGCAATGTTTATAACTCTTTTAATGTATGGTTTGTATGAATTTTCTTTTAATTTGTAAGTGGGACTGCCACGACTAATTCCATGTATGTATATTTGCAACACCAAAAGTCACATGTATGTTACAAGCCTTTTGTTGGATATTAGGGATTTTAAAATTTGAAATTTCTTATTTATTTTGTTTTTCATTCCAACACAATTAATTGTAAAATTAAATATGCTACTATTCATTTAAAAATTTTTATGATCCTGTCCAAGGTATTAAATGTTAATCTAAGATTAGCCAGTCAGCATCTGATAAACCTGATTCTTTTCAATTTTATTTCTTTATAATTTACGTTGTTATTAAATTAGCAATGTATATAAGTTTATGCAGTGGAATCTTACAACTAATTTTTGAAGCAGACATTTGCAATTTATTGAGCTTGACATTTTGTTTTAACTACCAAAAATGCTTAGCTCTAAGCTTTTAGTGCAGTCATATGAAACTGAATTTATTTTTATAAATAGGCCATAAAACAGCACTTTTGTGCGGCAAAATTATATGTAAGAAACTAGATGAAGGCGACATTTCCTATCTGACTAGTTTTAGAATGAGAAGAAATGCCGAAACAAACTCAGAAGTCCATCTCTTACTACTCTATGTCCCCAAAAATATGCCTAAAGTGCAGTAGTAATGAGACTTGAACCACATGACAAAAGCTTGTTTTTATAAATTTTTTTAATGCTATGCCATATCGCTGCTATTGTAATGTAAACTTTTTATGTGTATCATATTTGGGATTATAATATGGAGTAAAAGAAAAAAATATTTCCATAATTTAAAGTGCCAATACACTCATTGAATAATTTGATTTCAAAGCTGCAACATACGAAACATACCAAGTAAAAAAAATTGGCTCTATTTGCGAGATGTATGCAGACTTGCAACAATAAAGCTTGCCATATCAGATCACATTCATAATTAAAATGCTTCAAAAGCATTATTCAGCTGCCAGTTGCCACACTACAAAAATGTTTACATGCAAAAATTCTGTTTATATTACCACCTATCTGAATGCTGATCAAGTATGAATATTGGCTAGGTATTTGATAGTAAGTTGTGACCACACAATATTATCTTGTGTTTATTTTAATATGTATAACATTTCGATATGGTGATAGTGATTTGCTGAAATATTTGTTTTGATAAATTTTTTTATGATGATATTGTTATTTTTGTATAGGGATAGACAGTGCAATACCTTGATTGGCAAATCAGCCAACTTTTTTAACAATTTTATTAAACAGAGTAAAATTTAAAAATAAAAACTATTGCATTAGTAAAAAAAAAAAAAAAACATTGATTGTATTGGTTGATTAAACTTTGTAGTTGTGTATTACAGTGTAATTTAAAACTTAAAAGTGGGGACCTATAATTGGCTGCATGTTGCATAATTTGTTTTACAATTAATAAATGTTAATGCTGTTGGTCCTCCAAATAAGAAATGAATACTAAAAGAGGTACAAAGGTATTATTCCTAGAGGATTTTCTCCCTGCAAACCTGTGACAGAAAAATACACAATTTAAAATCATAATACAAACAGAAATGACAGACAGTTCAGACGGTAACAGAAAACAATGTAAAAAAATATGAATATTATGTATGTTATACTTATGTAATTAAGGTATGCAGGTGTGATTGTTTTTTTAAGTATCTATATGAAAATGATTGGTAAAGAGTAACCATGGAGTTTCCTGCTCGTTCTTCTCCTTAGGAAACTAGACTTTGGAACAAGCAAATAGCTTCACTAAAAGGACTGATCGATAGACTGACACTTTATCTTAAAGCTTTGTTTGACGTTCAAAAGTCTGGAAAAGCCTATAAGGATCGAATTGAAATTTTTTTTTGACTTACACTGGTGACTTTTACCTTCGACTTTTGACCTTTGACTTTGACTTTTTTTTAAACTTTGCCCCACAGTCGTATTTTCTCGTCGTGGGTGCGGTACTTTGATATATAGCTTTATAAGTTGAAATAATTTAAATGTTAGGGAAAATATCCATCCTTCATCCAGGAGAATTTGACATCTCCTGAGGATGCCGTGTGGAGGGGCGAAACACGTGTCGAGTATAGGTTTGATTGCGTGGCATGTTTTTCCGTTTTGTGTATGTGTGCATATGCATGTAGGCGGGAGGGTGGCACCCTTGCTGCATGTGCATATGCATGATTGCATAGGAGTTGGATTGCATCCTGCAACAAGCCTGGATTTTTGTCGCTAACTAAATATTTTCCCTAACATTTAATGTCATGGATTTCCGCAAAGTAACACGTGATTCTATAAATTATTTGAAATACTTAATTTGTTTTTGGCTTAGGAAACTAATGCTAAGTAGATATGCTAACATAGCCTCCAATACAAGCAACACAGCTCAGCATGCAACTAACCCTGGGCAACGGTAACTGAGCGTAGGTCTGTGATTTCAGACGATGTATTCGCAGGGCCACGCCAACTCCCCCTACTGGAGGTCGACGACAACTTGACATTCTTCTCGAGTAATGCCGCAGCGTCATACCTGTTCCCAGTTCTTGATTTGACGGATGATGGACAAAGGTAGGGAGATCTCTAATTCTACTGAGATCAAATTAGCCTAATGGCTGATTTTTCAATAGTCAGATAAATGTTATCTGAGGAATAAAATTGGTGCTGTCTCTGTCTTATACAAACATTCTGACGCGACAGCATCATAATTATTCCCCAGGTAACTTTTATCTAATCATTGAAAAAGCAGCGCTAAGTCACTGCTTATTTCATTAGATAAGTTTAATAAAGTTCTGGTCTAAATCGGTCCAGCCATTCCAATCAAAATGGGATAAGGCGGCAAACGAGCAGACCGATTACCTGATGGAAGGCAATCGGCGTCGCCCATGGACACCTGCAACACCGGTCTTTTGGGGATAAGGGTTGTGGATATTTAAGGATTGGGAAGGGGTAGCGGAGGGGCTAGGGATTGGGCCTGCGGTAACCTTACTCACACGGCGAAACACAACGCTGTGCTTGTTTTCTGTGAGGCCGTGGTGTCACTCCGGTCGAACAACCCATTCGTTCCGACGCACGCTTATTATAAAGGTGTATAATAAAATTCAATTTTAATCATTCTCTTGTTCCCTTCCAGCCAACAGATGCAAGAATGGGAAGCGACGCGGCTCCACCCAGCTGTCGCAGCGGTGCTGACTGCCAAGTCAGTGGCTTCAGATCTCAAACAAGCTCTTCAAGCTCAACTCTCGACTATAGATACTACTTTGGCAAAACACAAGTATATACTAGGGGTGAGTTATCTTTTAAAATTCGTTTAGGCTAAAGCACCGATCAGACGGCATGAAACATCTCGCCCTGAGACCCTAACTGATGAAAGATTGGCTGGAATAATTGCTGTTATATCAGGCGATCGAGAGGGCCTGACCGCCCTAAGAGCCTGGCCACAGCTTCTAGCGGTGCGACGGGAGGCGCAACGGGCGACGCGATTTGCGTTGGTATGCCACAGCTCGACTAGTTGCGACCGCGGCGGCATCAGCGGTGGACGTACTCAGTATTATTTATAATGGCCCTAGCAAAAGTGGCACGATATTGTCTTGAGACTAATGCGTTTTTAGCTCAAGATATCATTAACTCTAAAATTGGAACGCACCCAGTTAATGAAAAAAGGAAAAACCTTGGCGAATTTCACACGCTTTATCACGAATATAGGAACTATCCAGATTTTTTTTTTAATATACGAGGACTTTTGACGACGCTCTCCGCGCCACAGGTCGCTCCGCAATTCGCGTCGCCGTTAGCTGTGGCATACTTCATACGTTGTCTACCATTTGTTTTCCGCGCTCACCGCTTGTCGCGCCGCATTTCGCGCCGCAATCCGCGCCGCGCTTGGCTGTGGCCAGGGGGTAAGGCCGCTATCCCACTAGGCGTTTTAATAACGTTGACGTCAGCATCGCGTTTGCACAGCGTTGACGCGATGACAATGTGCGTCTGCGAAACGATAACGTCGCGCTTTTTAACCCCCGCTGCAAAAAGAGGGGTGTTATACGTTTGACGTGTCTGTCTGTGGCATCATAGCTCCTGAAAGATTTCTTTTGTCTATGCTAATATTATAAAGAGGTAAAATTTGTAAGTTTGTATGTTTGTAAGCAGGGGGTAATCTTTGGAACCGCTGGTTGGATTGCCAAAATTCTTTCACTGATAGATAGCTACAATGTTCCTGAGTGTTATAGGCCGTAAAATATTACACTACGATTAAATGGAGCCGAGCAGAGGGTGAAACCGCGCGCGAGTAGCTAGTATTATATACTTTTTAAAGGAAGCTTATGTTTTTTGTGTCGGGGTTTTTTTTAATTTTAAATTCAATCCCTTATTGGTGACAGGTACAATAATGCCGTCCTGCTCTATCAAATGTAGTCTTTGGTATAAACCTGTTGCCAACAAAGGCGACTTCAACGTAGCGCAGACACGACGCTAACGTCGCGGTCAGCGGACGCTAATGCTTCGCGTCAGCACGGCCTAGTGGGATAGCGGCCTTAGCACCTGAGCCCCTAAGGGTCACAGCTAATTTGAGCCACTGGCACCGTCATATTGCACGGCGTCCTCTCGTCGGCGGTTGAATTGTTGTTTCGAGTCTGGGTGTTATGTGAACAGACAGTTCACACAGAAGAACATCCTAAGGTCGAGCAAAGCTTTTTATAAAAAAAAACATTGATTTGAGGATTAATTTTAGATTGTGATTTCAATGTACGACAAATGCATAAACAAAGCCTTAAAGTGCTACTATCATACTTCCAGGACAAACTGTCAGCGGCAGACATCTCCATATGGAGTACACTATATCCCATTTACTACAACCCTGATCTCAAGTCAGGGTACCTGGCAGAATGCTCACACATTACAAGGTGGATTGAAGAATTGGCCAGTGCTAAGGCTATACAGGTAATATGCAAGACATTTTCGAGGAATGCTCTACCAGTTTCATGTTATTTCGGGACCCTTATTTTGGTAGCTTGAAATTAGTAGAGCTTTTCTCGAATTATTTTTTTAAGCGGTATTTTTATTTGCTTTTGAATGACGCACGATGGTTACTACATCAAAAGAACATAATACAACGTTGTGTTTCGCCGTGTGAGTGAGGTTACCGGAGGCCCAATCCTTCCCCTACCCCAATCCCTTCCCAGTCCCAAAATCCCAATCCTTAAAAGGGCGGCAACGCACTCGTAACTCCTTCTTTGTTGCGGGTGTCCATGGGCGACGCCGATTGCTTACCATCAGGTAATCCGTCTGCTCGTTTGCCGTCCTATCACATAAAAAAAAAAATAATATACTGTCAGAGGTGCCATTTTACATAAACTTTCATGCAATTTTTTATTGGTATTTGTCAGCAAACGAGCTGGCGATTCACCTGATGGTACGCAATCAACACTCCTGGATACAGAAGAAGAAATCCTAGAGAAGTTTTGAGTCCAATGTAAAAGGGAACGATCCTTATAGCACCCTACCAGACTCTATGCCATAGTGGCGACGCACATAGTAACGACAAATTAGTTAAACGTGCAGACGGATTACCTGATGGTAAGCAATCAGCTCCGCTCATGGACACCCGAAACAACAGAGGAGCTACGAGTGCCTTGCCGACCTTTTGGGGATCAGGGATTTGGGGATTTAGGGATTGGGGGGATAGGAAGGATTGGGTCTCCGGGAACCTCACTCAGACGGCGAAACACAACGTTGTGATTGTTTCACGCCAGTTTTCTTTGAGGCCGTGGTATCACTCCGGTTGAGCCGACCCACTTATGCATAATAAGCATGGCTCTCCCATACTTACTACACTATGATGATCAATAACGTGACTTTGTCTATCAGGAAGCTGTGAAACAGTGGGGTGGCTCCGCTGCGGGTCCATTTGGATCATCATCAGCTCTGGGCATTCCTCAAGTGGCTAGTTTACCCTCGCCTGTCGGGTAAGTACTTATTTCTTTCCCTTGGCAGATTGGATGACGATGCAGGACTATTGTGAAATGTAGTAAAAATTGATAGAGTTATGAGTATGGGTTGCTATGAACTAGTGAATGACAACTATGGAAGTACTATGGCCCCTGCCCTTGATCGATATTAATACATACGGATAAATAGGCGGGGAATGATTGGCAAACTAAATTAATGGGTCCCCGGAAACGGCCGCTAGCATGTAGCGACACGGAGGCAACATACTTTGAGCTACTTGGGGAAGGCATCCTACGGCTATCAGAGCAATCCCGGAAGTACAGTCAAGACCCCTACCAGCATCTTACTGAGATATATCCCTCCCCCGAGTCTCCTTTAACTCTTGCGGATCGCCACTTAAGGCAAGAATGAGGAAGGAGGGCTCGTTCCTTACCAGTGTTCACTCCAGCTAGTCACGAGGACTAGCTGGAGTGGAGATGAAGAACAACACGCCAGTGGTAAGTGTGAGAGAGCCAAGTTTCGGTATGAATGGGTCGGCTCGACCGGAGAGATACCACGGCATCACAGAAAACTGGCGTAAAACAACCACAGCGTTGTGTTTCGGCGTGTGAGTGAGGTTACCAGAGGCCCAATCCTTCCCCTTCCCTAATCCCTCCCCAGTTCCTAAATCTCCAAATCCCTAATCCTTAAAAGGCCGTCAAAGCACTTGAAACTCCTTTGGTGTTGCGTGTGTCCATGGGCGGTGCCGATTGCTTACTATCAGGTAATCCGTCTGTCTGTTTGTCGTCCTATAATATAAAAAAAAACCTCCTGGAAGTCAGGTCCGTGGGGTCGCCACTTCCCAACAGCTCGCCACAAGCTGCCTTGCGGATACACATTATTTATTGTTATTATTCATCATCCTACTACTGAAATCACTCCTACTTACCCCCTTTTCTAAGTAACAAAAACTATACTGTATTTGTTTCTCTTCAACAGTTCACCAGACGAGGGCGCTGCAGTCGAATTAGGTCCTACTGCCGAAGAAATACAAGCGGCCAAAGACAATTGGCTGAATGGTCACAAGAAACTACAGAAGCCTTTGATTCCCGGAAAATTAGTGTGAGTTGGAAATCTTTTCTTTGGTAAATTAGCTTCATATTATCATCTCCAACCCGTGGACGTCCACTACTGAACGGTGGACATCCCCTTCATAAGAGATATTTGGCGTAATCAACACAATTAGTAGGTAGATATGATTAATTTAAATTTTCTAAATTTAAAATAAAATAAAAATTAAAGTTTCGATTACTTATGTGTTTCGAGAATTATGGCTCTCCAACACTTAAATTATTTTAAATAAAAGCGTAAAAAGGCATTTTTGAAACGTCAGTGTCATTTGTGCGTCTTTTTTGCTAAGATAGTATCAGAAAGTCAAAAAGACAAAAAAGTCAAAAATCATTTGTTCCAATTAGACCTTTACAGGCACTTTTGAACGTCAAACAAAAATTTTGAAGATATAGTGTCAGTCTGTCGGTCAGTCCTCTTAGTGAAGCTATTTGCTCGTTCCAAAGTGTAGATTCCGATGGAGAAGAACGAGCAAGAAACTCCATGGTTACTCTTTTTAAATTAGTTTCACATACAGATTCCTTTTACAAACAGTTGGTTCAATTATGTGAGAACAGTGTAACACTAATAAAAACAAAAATAAAGTAACCTTAAGGACAATAGACAGTCCGGAGCTGACCAGTCCCAACTGACGGCGCTCGTTCACGAACATGACACGTACACCAGCATCGCCCAACTCAACCATATTATAGGGAATTAAGCGATCCAGCGCCCATGCCACCGCCAGTGTGACCAGACCAGACCAGACTCTTACTATTATTTTTTATTATTATTTATTTATCTTATATTACAAAGGTAGCCATCTTATGTGCTAAGCCCCACAAAACCGTTGTAATGATTTGACTGTGGGGTCAGTGAGTATCTTTAATAACAATTAGATTTACTTATAACTAAATACTAAAGTTTAAGTGTGGGAGAGCCATGCTTCGGCACGAATGGGTCGGCTCGACCGGAGTGATACCACGGCCTCACAGAAAACCGGCGTGAAATAACCACAGCGTTGTGTTTCGCCGTGTGAGTGAGGTTACCGGAGGCCCAATCCTTCCCCTCCCCCAATCCCTAATCCCTAAAAGGTCGGCAACGCACTCGTAACTCCTCCGTTGCGAGTGTCCATGGGCGGCGCTGATTGCTTACCATTAGGTAATCCGTCTGCTCGTTTGCCGACATATTAAAAAAAAAAACTATAGCCATCCCGTTCTTTAACTGCTCCGGCCGTTCATCAGTCAAGCTAGGTGTTTATTCCAAACGGTAGATTCGAATGGAGAAGAACGAGCAAAAAACTCAATCGTTTAAAATTTTATATATCTTTTGCAGATTACCAGTAAAAGACAGGAAAAACGTATTAATAACATCAGCGCTACCGTACGTCAACAACGTACCGCATTTGGGGAATATCATTGGTTGCGTTCTCTCTGCGGATATATTTGCCAGGTAAGGTTGAACATATATACATACAAATATAGAAATATGACTACTGGCTGCCGCGTAACGTGTCGCGAGTTCGATTCCCGCACGGAACAACTCTTTGTGTGATGTGAAATTGTATGTTTGTAAACGCACCCACGACACACGAGAGAATCCTAATGTGGGGCAACGTTTTAAAGAAAAAAAAAAGAAATAAATATAATCGGGTAGTATCGTAGGCCAAAAATATTTTTTTGAGGGTCGCAGGTCAGTTTGTTTACCCAGTGACCCTCTCATTGTTTTCTGGGATTGAGTGTGTGGTTTTAGTCGGTAAGAGTCCGACATAACCTGCTGTCTGACACTCTTGTCTAGACAAAGGGTATCCATGAGGATTCCCACACGTTAAAAAAAAGTAAAAAAAAAATAATTCGATGTTACAATACAATAAAATATTGAAAAATAACTATACTCTCATTCAACGATCGGTCGATACACTAAGTTTAGATATTTTGTAGCTAATTATTAAGAAATAAGTAAGCTATTTGACGCAAAAAAAAACTATGACGTCATAACTCAGTAGTTCATAGAAAAGTATCGTTTTTGACTTTTGATTAAAAGTATTGAATTTGACTTGTTGGAAACTACCGTATTACGTACCTCTTTCATAGTCGTGGTCGTGATAGCCCAGTGGTTAAGACGCCCGAGTTCAAACCTGGCAAGTACCAATGTGACTTTTTCCGAGTTATAGTATGTACTTTCTATGATTATTTAGACACCACTGACATACGGTGAAGGAAAATATCGTGAGGAAACCTGGACTTATAATTTCTAATTATAAGTTTGAAATTGTCAATCCGCCTTGAGCAAGCGTGGCATTAATCACCACGCTTGCTCAAGGCGGCCTTGGGCAAACCTTCTCCGTGTGAGAATAGGTCTTTGCTCAGCAGTGGGCACTTATGAGATATAATAGGGCAATGTAGAGGATAAATTGTTTCAAAATAAAAAACTATGGTATAAATTTTACATAATTTTACATTATTTGACACAGGAATCTATCTTATTTATAATAAATACTAGCTTTCGTGTGAAATAGTGACTTCCTGCAGACTTTTGGTATAAAAACTAGTCCTTTCTCGAGTTCCAAACTATGTCTGTACCAAATTTCACAGAAATCGTTTCAGTAGTTTATAGGCGTGAAGAAAAGATAGACAGACAGAGTTACTTTCGCATTTATAACATTAGTATAGATATAGGTTATTATGTAGTATATTGTACCTTTATATAAAATCGATTTTGTGTTTTTTTAAAGGTACTGTCGATTATGCGACTACAACACCCTGTATATAAGCGGCACAGACGAGTACGGGACGGCAACGGAAACTAAGGTGAGATCAACAAACATACATATATACAGACTAAAGTTTTATAATTAAAAAAAATATACATATTATATACAGATTAACAGACTATAGTTTTATAATTAAATAAATATGGGCAGTAAGAATTCTGTTTGTAATGTACTAATTATATACTTATATAGTATAGTGTACTGTTAAATGAGCCGTACTTCGGCACGAATGGGTCGGCTCGACCGGACCGGCAATAATGTATGAGGCCTCGGCCTAAAGTAAGAGAAGGATCGGAATGGTTTTTAGTCAGTAAGAGTCTGACACTCCCGTCTCGCTCCACTCAGTCCGGTTGAAGGCATTTTATGAATTCCCCTTCTTTATTTAAAAAGGGAACTGGCGTGGAGAAAGAACATTGTAGTTTTTAGTCAGTAAGAGTCTGACACTCCCGTGTCGCTCCACTCAGGATGGGAAAAGCTTTTTGATGAATTCCCAGCTTGAAAAAAGGGACCGCCCTGATTCTGGAGAAATAACGGTGTGGTTTTTAGTCAGTAAATCTGACAGTCTCTTCTCGCCCCACCCAGAGCAGAAGAAGTCATTTGATGATTTCCCCTCCCTTAAAAGGAGGGGCCTGGTCTGGAGAAGGAGAAGGTTTTTATTCAGTAAGAATCTGTTACTTCCCTCTCGCCTCACCCAGAGCGGAAGAAGCTATGTGATGATCCCCCCCCCCCATCCCCTGTCAAAAAAGGGAAGCTTGCTTGGAGCATAAGAAAGAGCTGGATGGTTTTTAGGCAGTAAAAGTCTGATACTTCCGTCTCACTCCGTCCAGGGAGAAAGAAACTATATGATGACCCCCCCCCCCCCCGCTCTTAAAATGGGCCTAGTCTGGAGCACGAGAAGGCGCAGGTGGTGTTAGTCTGATACTTCTCTCTTGCCCCACCCAGAGCGGGTGGTGAGAAGCCATTTGATGATTACCCCTCCTCAAAAACACAGCCTTGGGAGCTGGGAACGAGCGAGATAGTATATAGTCAGTAAGCGTATTGGCAGCCCCTCTAGCCCCACCCATTTAATGACCGGGGCGGGTCGCTTCTTCCAATGGTCAGCATTCTATTACTACTTTTTTTATTGTTTTTTTTTTTCTATTCTAGGCTCTAGAAGAAGGCATAACTCCCCGTGAGATCTGTGACAAATACTTCGACATTCACAACTCGGTGTATCGCTGGTTCAATATCGGATTCGATTATTTCGGCCGAACGAGTACACCACAGCAGACTGAGTGAGTATCAACTCTTTTTTTTTTACTGATGCCGAATAATGATTTTTCCTTTAATTACTTTCATTTTTAATATTTCAATATTTCCGCTAGAGCTGTTACTGCTGAACGAAAAATTGTTGTACTGATTATATATATATATATTTATAGATATTTTTTTATTTGTGTCTGGATTTCTGTGTATCGTATTAATCTCTTGTCTGCCGGTATATGTGACACATTAGAAAACACATTGTGTCTCGCGTATATCAAATACCAAAAGCTAAGCTATTAAAGATTATTTTTCGCTGTTTAAAAATAAGGATTTACTAGCATCCGCTCGTGGGTTCGCTCGCGTAGTAAGTTGACAAAAAGCAATCTTTGTGTTAATCCAGGGTATCGTCTATATAAATAAATACCTACCTAACAACCAAAGCGGTCGTGCCGTTTTCGAGTGAAAGCATAACAAACATACATCCATACATTCTTTCACACTTATAATATCATAGTAGGATAGTAGGATAGCAGGGAATTTTTGATTGATTATTGGTAGGAGAAAATCTATACCTACTAATATTATAAAGCTAAAGAGTTTGTCTGAACGCGCTAGTTTCAGGTATTACTGGTCGAATTTTTTTTTCATAACCACTTTGTCCCACACTTTGATTTTCTCATGTGTCGTGGTTGCGGTTACGAATATACCACTTCACATGCACATCGCACCCAGACACGGAACAACAATTTGTGGATCACACAAAGAGTTGTTCGTGCAAGAATCGAGCCCACGACACGTTGCACAGCCAGTTGCCCAGCCAACGCACCAACCGTGCAGTCGATTTGAAAAATTCTTTCAATTTTAAATAGCTCATTTATCGAGGAAACTATAGGCTAAATTATCATGCGGCAACCCATGACAGCGGAGTAGTAACCCGTGGGTGAAACCGTAGAACAGCTAGTAATTTATATGTGACTGACTTCCAACCATATTTTGTCCTTAGAATCGCCCAGAAAATGTTCCTGAAGCTAAAAGACAATGGGTTCGTCAGCTCGCAGTCAGTGGACCAGCTACTCTGCACCAACTGTGACAGGTTCCTCGCAGACAGGTATGGTACCTCCCTCATTCTCGCTTTTATTCAATACTAGCTTTTGCCCGCGACTTCGTTCGCTTGAAATAGTGACTTCCTGCAGATTATTGGTATAAAAACTATCCTATGTCCTTTCTCGAGTTCGAAACTATGTCTGTACCAAATTTCACAGAAATCGGTTTAGTAGTTTAGGCGTGAAGAAAAGACAGGCAGAAAAACAGAGTTACTTTCGAATTTTTAATATTATAGTTTGGATTTATAAAATAAAAGAGTCTCAGAATTCAATGTAAGAAGTAAAAAGCAATACAATTTTTTTTAATGTCAAAGTGACATTGACAATTTGGCATTTAATTATTATTATTAAATGTCAAATTCAATGAGAAAGATGATAGAACAAAATAAATTGCCTTCGGCATTAAGTCCGCCATTGTGCAACAATTGTGGAAAAAGTATTTAAAGAAAGAAAGAAAGAAAGAAATAAAATATGATTGAATTCAATACTATTTTCGAAATATCAAATTCGACATGACATGTCAACTTCATTTTTTTTTAATAGTTTAGATAAATAGATTTTTTTTATGGTATTGGTTGGCAAGTAAGCCAACGGATTGTCTGATGGTAAGGAATCTGCGCCGTCCATGCTAGTAGTAATAATGAGTGTATTGCCGGCCTTTTAGGGATAAGGGTTTCGGATAGTTAATGATTTGCGAGGGATAAGGGTAGGGGAAGGATTGGGCTTCCGGTAACCTCACTCACACTGCGAATTTATCTCTAAGCACTCGTAACTCCTCCATTATTGGGTGTCCATGGGCGGCGCTGATCGTTTACCATCAGGTTATCCGTCAGCTCATTTACGACCTATAACATGAAAAGGATTATAATAAGATGTTCTTGTCCCTTCTAGGTTTGTAGAAGGTACATGCCCCTACCCTGGCTGCGGGTACGAAGGTGCCCGGGGTGACCAGTGTGATAAATGTGGCAAGTTGATCACTGCCACCGAACTAATAACGCCACGATGTAAGGTCTGCGGGACGACCCCATCCGTGACCCCCAGCCGACAGTTGTTTATAGAATTGGGACAGGTAATAACTGTTTTTTTTTTTTATTTAGGGCTTATTTTTCCATAATCAGTCATAAATGTTATCTGAGAAATAAAATTGTTGCTGTCACTGTCTTATACAAACATTCTGACGCGACAGCATCATAATTATTCCGCAGATAACTTTTATTTAACCATTGAAAAATTTGTCCTAAACCAACTTCTAAAATAAAGTGTTTTTATATAGGACTAGATTCCGCCCGCGGCTTTATAGTCAAGTCAAAAATCATTTATTTCAATTAGACCTTTACAGGGACTTTTAAGCTATCCTTTTATAGCATTTCATTATATTTATGCATTCCACAGCTAGAACCATCGCTCCGAACTTGGATTGCCTCGACGGAGAAGCAATGGTCGCCGCCGGCGAGGGCTGTGTCTCGAGCGTGGATGAGGGAACCCCTCCGAGCTAGGGCAGTCACTAGAGACCTTAAGTGGGGGGTGCCCGTACCAGTAGAGGGGTATACGAATAAAGTAAGCAGAGATTTATTGAAAAAAAAAACATTAGTAATTGAAATTGGTATAAATAAACAAACCAATTAAGTGTTGGAGAGCCATGCTTCGGCACGAATGGAGTGAGAGCTCGACCGGAGTGATACCACGGCCTCACAGAAAACCGGTGTGAAACAACCACAGCGTTGTGTTTCGCCGTGTGAATGAGGGTACCGGATGCCCAATCACCCTGTAACCCCCTCCCCTAATCCCTCCTCAATCCCTAAATAAAAAGACATCAGGTTTTAGCGACAAGTAGAATGTATTTCTCGAAAGTTTGCTAGAAATTTAATTAAAAGAAAATGTTTTTTTTTTTTATGTAGTAGGTCGGCAAACGAGCAGACGGATTACCTGATGGTAAGCAATCAGCGCCGCCCATGGACACTCGCAACGGAGGAGTTACGAGTGCGTTGCCGACCTTTTAGGGATTAGGGATTTGGAGATTTAGGGATTGAGGAGGGATTGGGGGAGGGGAAGGATTGGGCCTCCGGTAACCTCACTCACACGGCGAAACACAACGCTGTGGTTGTTTCACGCCGGTTTTCTGTGAGGTTGTGTAGAAAAGTCAAAAAATCTTCATTTTAACTAAGGTAATGTAATTAGATTTATGTTATTTAAATTGATGTGCTATTTGCAGGTGTTCTATGTATGGTTCGACGCGCCTATAGGCTACCTCAGCATCACCCAGAACGCGACTAAAGAATTCGAAAAATGGTGGAAACCCGATAAAGAATATAATGTGAGTTGATTTTACATTTATTATTTAGTCTCATTAGATATAGTATAATAATATTTTCATCTAATAATAGGTCTTTACCTATGAAATTGCCGTTTTGCATGAAAAAATTTAAACGATTTTTTTGATTTGAAATGCGATGAAAATGTAACACTAATCAATAAACAATGACTACTTTTGGAAAAAGAATCCCATGTTTTTAAAACAAAATTAATTAGCCTTAGCCTAACAAAAACTATTTTGATTTGAAATGGCTAGTACTGCAGAACGGCAATTTCATAGGTAAATACCTATTATATAAAATTCTCGTGTCACAGTTTTCGTTGCCTTACTCCTCCGAAACGGCTTGACCTATTTTGATGATATTTTTTGTGCTTATCCGGTATCTATGAAAATCGGCCATAATCTATTTTTCATCCCCCTAAATGTGAGGGGTACTCCACCCCTAAATTTATTTTTTATTTTTTAGACATTTCTTTATAGTTACATACTAATTAGTGATGTTAGATCTCCTATTAATGTAATTAGTTAAAATTGTTCCTCACAAGGATTTTCTCTTTTGTCGTGGGTGCGTTAACATACATACATATTCACATACACATCACACCCAGACCCGGAACAACAATTTGTAGATCACACAAAGAGTTGTTCCGTTGTGACATGTTTATGGGAAATGTTATAATATAATTTTTTTGTGTACAGGTAAAACTATACCAGTTTATGGCCAAGGATAACGTTCCGTTCCACTGCATCATGTTCCCTGCCACTTTGATGGGGGTAAACGAAGGCCACGTACTCGTCAGTCATCTTTACGCCACAGGTAAGCCAGTAGTATCCAACTAGTCAAATTCCATATAGCGTAGGAGAGCCATGCTTCGGCACGAATGGGTCGGCTCGACCGGAGTGCACGGGCTCACAGAAGACCGGCGTGAAACAACCACAGCGTTGTGTTTCGCCGTGTGAGTGAGGTTACCGGAGGCCCAATCCTTCCCCGCCCCCAATCCCTCCTCAATCCCTAATCCCTAAAAGGTCGGCAACGCACTCGTAACTCCTCCGTTGCAGGTGTCCATGGGCGGCGCTGATTTGCTTGCCATCAGGTAATCCGTCTGATCGTTTGCCGACCTATTACATAAAAAAAATAGTTTAATTACAATTTAACAACTATAGCTTTCTATGAATTTTATATGAGACAGGCAACTTATGATGGCATGTTTTTTTGCGATAAATTACTTGGTTATTTCGAAAATTTTGGTAGAAACGATATTGATAACTAGCTAATCTCGCATGGTTTCACCTGCTGCTCAGCTCCATTTAATCGTAGCCTCATGTTTTATAGCCTATAGTTTGTAGCTATCTATCAGTGAATTTTAGAATTTTGGCAATCCGATCAGCGGCTCCAAAGATTACCCCCTACATACACACTTACTACCTTCTTCCTTTATAAGCCTTTTCCCTCCCCCACTGCCCAATTCCTCAATTTCCAAACCTCCGGAACCCCCCCAAAAAGCTTGCAACGCACTCGTAGCTTCTGTGGTGTTTCGGATGTCCATGGGCGGTGCGGATTGCTTACCATCGGGTAAACCTTCTGCTCGTTTGCCGCACTATAACATAAAAAAAGAAATAAGGCAGGTCGAGCGGGGCGCTGGTTTTCTGTATTAATTTTATTTCATTCTTGACTGTTTTACGGGATTTATAATAGGACGTACCTTATATTTTATTTATTTTTTGCTTAACGTTTCGGCAGTCTGCTTAAATTCCTGGAGTCCTGAAATACAGGGTTTAGGCTCCAGTCCACTCTTGAATTGTTTTATACTGTTTAGACTCTAAACTGTTCCTACATTAGTGGTGGAAAATGCATGTTTTTTATTTATATATACCGTAAAACAGTAAAGTAATGCAACGCGCAACTTTATTTTATTTCATTTTTGAAACTTTTCTTTATAGATACTGTTTCTATGAATTAAATGTTTTTTGTTTCTAGAATATCTAAACTACGAGGATGGCAAGTTCTCAAAATCTAGAGGCGTGGGTGTCTTCGGAACTGATGCTCAGGTAATTATAATAATAATGTTATATTAAATTGACAAACATGGATTCCTAAAATATCTAGACTTAGCTCTCTAGGTTGTTGACATGTTGAGTGTAGACTCGGCTATCGTTGTGCCTATAGTTGTGTCGGCAAATGGGTTAGTTCCCAAACCCTCGACAACCACCTTAAGAGGCTGACGTTAGGCGGATGGATCAAGGGCCTCATACAGAAGGCAGTCCTCCTTGAAACGGCACGTATTGTGAGGAGGTTTATGTCTCTGAAGCCCTAACCACCGGTACCTTGGCCATGTGCCGGCTGGCTCCTAATTTTTTTAAAAAGAAAAATCTTTTACTATTGTTGTAATATTTTTAAACGAAATTTTGATTATATAAAATACTTACTAGCTTTTGCCCGCAACTCCGTTCGCGTGGAATAGTGACTTCGGCAAATTTTTGGTATAAAAACTATCCTATCCTTTCTCAAGTTCCAAACTATGTCTGTACCAGATTTCACAGAAATCGGTTCAGTAGTTTAGGCGTGAAGAAATGACAGACAGAGTTACTTTCGCATTTATAATATTCGTTTGGATATAGGTTGAAATTTGCCAGTCGTGCCCTGTCAAACCTGGTAATGTGACTTTTTCCAAGATATAAGTGCCTCGGAAAAAGTCACATTAGTTTTTGCCGGGTTTCGAACCCGCACCGTCATATGACAAGCGGACGCCTTAATCTCCGGGCCACCACGACTCAACTCGACTTTTATAAATAATTATCTTAATTTAAATACCTCTGCTATCCGGTTGATTCATATTTTTAAACGTATGTTTCAGGACACGGGTATACCATCAGACGTGTGGAGGTTCTACCTGGCCAGCATCCGGCCTGAAACTTCAGACTCGAGTTTCAGCTGGATCGAACTTGGCACCAGGTTAGTATAGATTTATACTCAACTACAACTACAAACAAACAAACAAAAAGTATTTATTCGCGTCTGGGACGCATAAAAGACACAAAACGAACAATAATAAAAATAAAGGTAAAAAAAAATACATTAAGAATTATACTACAATATAACAAAAGTAGAGGGTAGGAGAAAAATATGCGCCCAAGCACGCGAAATGGCCCTCGCTCAGCATTATGCAGCGACCCCATACGAGACAGTGTCGCGGCGCTGATTTTCAGCGATGGCCGAAACCAACGCATGACGCCAATCAGTGCAGAAACTTAAGCTAAGTTAAATAACTTAAATAAAAAATAAAGTTAATATAATAATAAAGTTAAAATAAGTTAAATAACTAGCCGACCTTCTCCGAAAACCACCTTCTATAAAATTTCCGCGATATCGTTTGAGCCGTTTCTTAGATCACATCCTTTTTGGCACTTGCCAAGAATATTATATACAACACTGGATGTTGCACCAAGAAAAAAGAACTGAGGACTAATAAAATGACCTTGATACACGTCATTTATGTTTTCCATCTCTTTCATCAGGGTGACAAGTATTTTTACTAGCTTTAGGATATTTTGTACATATTTATGATTGTTTAAATTCAACATTTCTATTTTAGTGTGGTTTTCGATCGTATTAGTTTTGGTTTAGTAATCTATACATACATATAATTGTTAATCTGTATAGAAGTCAATTCTGTACATTAAATATATTTTGAAAATAACTATCAGAGGTGATTGGTAGTCGATAAGTCGATACTGATGCCAAAAATACAATCGCTAAAATGTTTGTCTGTCTGTCTCTCTGTCTGTCGTATGTTCCTTATCCCATTCGTTGTTACCAACGCACTATTTGCGTTGATCGAGAAAACTACGTCATGCCACCAACATACCGTATGCGTTGAGGGTACCTTAGGACTTTTATTGGCATTACATAAAAATTATAAAAAATATTTAAATATTTGTCAACATTCATGGCCAGAAACAATGTTTAAATGTAGAAATACTGTTGGTTTTTGCTTTGAACTGTATTTTTGTGCTGATAAGGTAAAAACGGTTGGTGCCGTGAAGATCGATTTTGATTTTGGAATAACAGATTTAATGAGTGTTTACCGCATATTTGTGAATTGTCCATCGCCTGCGCTGCGCCGGCCCCGTCGCTTTACGTCGCTTGTGTGTGTTTTAGGTCTAAGGCGAGCACAAAGCGTGCGCGGATGCTGTGCGTGTTCAGCGCATGTTATCTTAATACACCCTTAAGAGTACTTACGTATACAAACAACCGTTAACACTTAACAGTAATATTGCTATATCTAGTTATCATTTCTTTGGATATTAAACTTGACACTATTGAACTATTTGAATATTTTGGCAGGTAAGCAACACACATTAAAAAGAAATACTACGTATGTAAACAATAAGGATTATTATGAGAGGTATTCTTCCAAAAACACCCCTTGAAAACAAGTCAATCTGATAAGTTCCCATTTAAGCTTAAAAATTACTTGCAGCTAAAAGCCAATATTTGATTTCATAAGTCCTTACCAGTCCACGATATCAACCATTCCAGTTACAAGTCCTCGTTTTTATTCCAAATCATAAAGCCTAGTATCAAGTCCTTTTTATTTAAATAATAACAAATGTTTATACATATTGAAAGAGGGCAAATTAAGATCATGTGCATTGACGATAGGATCCCGATCACGATTTTCAGCCACCATAGGCGCGGGCTAGCGGATGGTGAATAATTGGTAGATTGCCGTCTGGCCGTACCGGGGATATATAAAAAAAGTCATTACAGTGCAAAATCATTTTTATTAATAAAAATCACAAGTTTATATCAAACGTGTGAAAATAAAACAGTTTTATGCAATTTTTGCCTTTTAGTGCGAATGTCACCCAAAAGCCTTTGAGTATAAGTTTTTAGATAAGAATGAATTCTTATTTTAAAAAAACTATTCGAAATATATTTTATTATTTCAGTTTCGTGTAAATCCATACAAGTATCAGTGATTGGATGTTTAGGCAAAAATAATTCCTGCAACAATGGATAAAATTTTTCCAAGACCGCTAAAACTAATTTCGATTGCAAATTATTCGTTTTACTGTGAAGCAATCCTTTGGATACCGAATGCTTAAACAAACTATCTGAGTAGCGGACTATCTCGAACGCTGCATCAGATGCGAAACATAATTTACCCCTATTTACAAAGGTAGTAAACGCAGAATATTTATTAATATTAACAAAATAATCATGATCATATTTTTTTTCATTTTGGGTAATTAATAATTGATGACAAAAGTTACAAGTATTTTTTTGTAAAATTTTATGAACTATGAATCCTGTTATATAGTACAGCACGTTTTCTTGGTAAGCACTTAATTGAGGACTTTCAAGATTTTTTATCATTTCACTAAATAAATCATCAACATCACCATCTTTATTTAAATTATTTTGTTCAATTATAGAATCAGTTTTTGATTTAAAATCAATAATATGATTAGTATGAAATGTATCGTCTATACAATTGGCATTTATGCTAGGCTGAATAGAATTTCTAAATAGAAGTTTTCTTAAAATATTTCTGAACTCTAACGGACTGGGGTTATCCTGAGTTCTTCCTCGGGCTCTGATTACAGAAAAAAAGATTTCCAAATTGTCTTGAGAGCATTTAAAAGTAAGGAAATATTTTAAAGGATTTTCAGGCAAAGACGTTAACTCTTCAAATAATGAAGACAGAGACGAAATATTCATTAAAAACCCAAGACAAAATGTTTTACGATTATGAAACCGTAAATAAGTGTTATCGATTTTTAATTCTTTTAAATAATCAACAGTTTCCCGGAAAAAAGTTTGCGAAATTTCTTTATTGCGAGAAGAGTGTGGTGTGAAGTGGTGATTTAAAATTTTTTCCGAACGGCGAACGACAATTCATATAATCAAATAATCTATCTATTATTCTTATAAAATGTGTGGTAGCTTCACTATTATCAAATATATGATTACCACTATTCCTTAGAAAATCAATTGCATCTGCCACCAATGAGCTTAGGGTCTGAGCAGCTAATCGAACATTCATTTTTTTATTTTGAAATTTTACATGCGTACCCGTAATTTTATTAGAAAGTTTGAGCCCCTCTTCTTCTTGTACTTTATAAAGTTCTTCTATGTACTTAAAAGATATTTCACCATCTGATGACTTTAACCCAAAATCAAACATTACATTTCTTGCTAATTTTAACATATGTACAGCATCTAATAGACAGTGCACTTTTGATATTCCGTTTGGATGTGGAAAATAAGGTCTAAAATCACTGTCTCCAAATGAGCAACCCAACGTCTCGTAAGCTTTAATATTAGACTTTGCGCCATCGCATGTTACTGATCGCACAGTAATACCTATTTCTTTTAACATAATTAATGCTGTATTTACTAATTGTGCTAGTAAATCCCCAGATAAACAGCCTGGGGTAAAAAAATATCCAATCGGACACTTAAAATAATTAGTATATGATACTATCATAAAAACTAATGCTTCGGACGCCAGCTGCTCCGGGTCACTAACAGGAATACTTCCTAAATCAACATAACCAAAAACCTTACCGAGCTTTGGTGAATAGGCAATGTCTTGTTTTAAGTTCATTGAG
This sequence comes from Spodoptera exigua, assembly GCA_902829305.4. NCBI lineage: Eukaryota > Metazoa > Arthropoda > Insecta > Lepidoptera > Noctuidae > Spodoptera > Spodoptera exigua. The sequence goes on along the minus strand of LR824628.2, from coordinate 1,685,236 downwards.
TCAAATATTAACGCAACGTTTTTTAAATGCTTTTTTTCCGGAAGTTGCAATTTCAAATACTCGAATACCTCATTCAAAAATCCAACTGAACAATTAAAAGAGGAAATAGAGCGCCATAATGTAGTTGAATGAGGTAGTGACATAATAGTTCTTAAATATGCATATGCCTTTGGCGAATAAAAATGCATTGTCAAAGCGAAAGATTTAACTTCATCACTATAACTCGATGTGACTTTTGTCTTCTTGTTAAAATGTTTACAAATATCAGCAAAATTGCCTTGTAAAATATTTTCAATTTCTGACTGTGATGTGTAATTACGAACAATGTTTACTAACGACTTCAAATCTTTTATTTTTTGTTCATTTCGCGCAACTTTTTGTTGTAAAATTTTTTTCTTTTTTTCCAAACACTTTTCCCGAAGTGACTTTATTTTACATTGAACATTAAAATCTTTTAAGCGGCGTCGTTTCACTGGCGGTTCATTTTCATTAACTACCTGTGGAACAAAGATTATAATCAGTAACAACTAAGATGTCCCAATTTCTTTTATACATTGCATCTAAAGGTTGTCTGGAAGAAATCACCTTGTGTGATAAGACCGCCCATTGTAACCACAACATTCGGTCATTGTATCCAATGTATTGCTACTTGGTGTATGTGTGCAATAAAGTATATATAAATAAATAAATAAATAAATGATTAAAAGGTCTCAATGTCTATGATGAGCTTACTACATCTTGAAAAAAAAAAAAACAAAAAAATCCTAACCTGGATGTTAAAGGTTTTGTAGGGATGTATTTTGACTTCTATGCCATAAATACAAGCTAATACTACACGATAAATTAAATACTTACAATATTTTCACTGTGTGTGTTGTGGGTTGGCATCGTTTCATTTGATGAAGCTGAGCACTTGAATGGTACTGTACTTGCCTGTAATTTGAAATATTATTGTTAACATGATTGCTAGGTATGTAAGCAGCAAATTTTGAAAAGGTTAAAAACATAACACTAGACAATAAGTTAAATACTTACAATATTTTCATTTTGTATAATGTGTATGTCCTTTTCACAATAGCTGTGTTCTTTTCCTGACACTGTGGAACAAGTATCAGTTTCTGTCGGTATCATTGCATTAGATGAAACCAAGCATTTGAATGGCGTTTTACATGCCTGTAATTCGAAATATTATTCTCAACATGGTTGTCGGATGGGTAAGCAGCACATTGTGAAAATTTAAAAAATGCTTACCATAACATTATTACCACAGGAGCATAATTGTACAGAATAAACCGGAACAGCACTATTTAAAAGCCTTTTTGGTCTTAATGGATCATAATTCTCCGGCTTAAAGTGTAAGCCACAAATCTTTGCTGATTCATAAAACTTCCCTTTTAATGGTATAACAGACAACCATTTCTGCCTTTTTTCCGAGTCCTTGGGAAAACTGAAACATAAAATTAATTGTATATATACCCTTTAACCGAGTTGACTGATTTAATTTACTATAATTAGAGCAAAATAGCAGTAACCTCTCTAACCTTAGTTTCGGTACTCTTTTAATTGTTAAAATTTGAAGACCTTTCTGTTTTACCCCCAGGTATAATACGTTAGTCGCATTATGAGAGCAACGAGGCCTACATAAAATTCAACCATTCCATAAATCAAAAAGTATCTACCTAACTTAAAAAATATGGTCACTCTTTAGCTCTTTGTTTACAAACACATAATTTTGACGTCTAAGACTAAACGTACCTGTTTTTTAATAATTAAATGCTATTTACACATATAAATTTATAAACGATGACAAAGATTATTAGATAAATGTTTGTAACACCGTTTCGAACGTAAATATTTACAGATTTTTTAAATATTGGCATAAAATAGGTAAAGATAATGTATAACTTAAAATATGGTATTTCTGGACTTGCCTGTGAAAGATGACATTTGATGTCGGGTTCCATACACTTGGACAATCTTTGACTACACAATACATATTAAGGCACTTTAAATTAATTCACAAATCCTCGAAATACTTCAGTCAAACACTTCAAGTAGTCGAAAAATAATTGACAGAGTAGCCATTTTGGATAATACTACCCCAACAGTGTTACAAGTTTTGAACTCCACGTTAAAAGTTTAAAAGTGGGTAAACTTAAAAATAATTTTAATAAAAAAACAACTTTAAAATAGCCTGAATAAATTATGAATAACTTTTAAATTGTTTAATTTTTTAAGGCTGATATTTGGATTTCAAAATAAACATAAAATATGTATGCCTTTCTTTTGGTCATATATTTATTATCAGTTACCAAGGTAAAAAGTCATTTTATTATGGCAACATTTTATTCAAGTGTGAGCGAGATAAAAAACATACGAAAGGTGAATAAACTCGGCTTCAATAATTTCTTGTAAGGGCAACATCCAGTGTTGTATATAATATTCTTGGCACTTGCACAATCAGCGCCATCTGCCGGGCTGAACCTAAACCATCGAGGGCGCCACTCAAACGCGTACAGAAAAAATCATTTACATCGGTCAAGCCGTTTAGTAGTTCAATGATATAAACACGTACAGCAGAATTATTTATATAAAGATAAGCCGGCTCGAAAGGCGTGATGTAACCGCGTCACAGATAATAAGGCGTGAAACATGAAAACACTTACTTAATAACTACCGTGACACATTTTATTGAAAAACTATGTGTATGTGTGGGAGAGCCATGCTTCGGCACGAATAGGTCGGCTCGACCGGAGTGATACCTCGGCCTCACAGAAAACCGGCGTGAACCAACACTTATGTTGTGTTTCACCGTGTGAGTGTCGTTACTGGAGGCCCAATTATTCGTCTCAATCCTTAATCCTCAAATCCTTTATCCTTAAATCCCTAATAACCCACAAGAAATCGGCAACGCATTTGTAGTGTCTATGAGCGGCGCTGATTGCTTACCATCAGGTAATCCGTCTGCTCGTTTGCCGACCTGTCTTAATCCAGGTTTTAAATATAATAAATCAATCTATCTCCATAAAAAAATTCAACCAAATCGATCCATCTGTTTTTGCGTTTCAGAATTACAAACAGACATCCAAGCATTCTCACAAACTTTCACATTTTTAATATTAGTTGGATTTAATTTGTGATTTTCGTTGTTACAGGAACAATTCGGAGTTATTAAACAATTTGGGTAACTTCTGTCATCGGTCGTTGAGTTTCTGTGCGAACACGTTCAAGGGTCGAGTCCCGGACGTGGCATTTACACAGGCAGACTTCGAGCTCATCGCTTTAGTCAATAGGGAGGTTGTTGGTACGTATTAACTCACACATTATTTATGTATAATGTGACGGAAAAGTGGTTCAAACTCTTTGACATCATGACGTCAATGGATGGTTGTCAAACGTTGCCTAGAGATTGTAAATTTCGTCGTGAATTGTCAACACGAGTTGGTGTAATCGGCAAGGCGTGTGGATTACACCACAGAGACCCCGAGTTCGAGTCCCGCCGTAAACATGAAGTTTTTTAGTTGATGGAAGTTTTGTCGAACTTTCTGGAATTATTTGTGTAAAAGAAATGAAAAATTAAAGAGCAAGAAGGAGAATAAATAAAAATGAATAACGAAATTATTGGAAGGTTCTGGAGGCATGACGATCAAAAAGAATAACGAAATTGAATGTTCCAGAACCTGACCGGGGGTATATAAGCGGAACTGCGGCTCACCGCTGGCAGTTGAGTTCTAAGTCTAAAGCGATTCGGAAGAAAAGGAAGAAGTGAAAAAGAAGAAAAGTGAGTGAAATAGTGAAGTGCTGTGAAATAGTGAAGTGCAGTCAGTTAAGTGAAGTTAGCGTGAACGGCAAAGTTGTGTCAGTCGGCCGGACTCTGCTGGAGAGGAACGCCGATAACTTAACTCCGTGGACGCTGTAACTTAAGCGCAATAGAAAGTCTGAAAACCGGTATTAGTGTTTCATTTCATCCAATCCCGTAACCCAAGCCCGCATAGTCAGGAACGTGACGTCAGGCACGTAACATTTGGTGTCAGAAGTGGGATTGGAGAAAAATGCCGCTAGTGCCGCAGGACGTAAGAGGAGTGAGTACCCGTGCTATGTCAGAAGCGCAGCGTGTGAGGGAAGAGGGTGCTGCAGCTCAGACCAGCGATGCAGAAGCCAAGCCTGTGCAGATGGATCTTCTGCTACAGCTGCGGCAAATGATGGCAGAACAGCTGCGTGAGCTGAAAGAAGATCAAGCGCGCCGCCAAGAAGAGCAAGCGCGCCGCCAAGAAGAGCAAGCGCGCCGCCAAGAAGAGCAAGCGCGCCGCCAAGAAGAGCAAGCACGCTGTCAGTCAGAACAGCTGCGGGAGCTGAAAGAAGATCAAGCGCTCTCAGTGCTGGAAGCTATCGGCGCAAGTGGGGATCTCAGCTTTAGTGCCCTCCTCGACGCACTTGAGGCACGTTTTGGAGACAGCCACCTCGAGCACGTGTACAGAGCGCAATTAAAAGAGCGTACTCAGCGTGCTAATGAGAGTCTACAGCAATGGTCCGTGGAAATCGAGAAACTTGTGCGTCGAGCTTTCCGGTCGACTCCGTCAATGATTGAAGGCACGCTTCTCCAAGCATTCATTGACGGTGTTCGGGACCCCGAAGTACGAGCTGCTGTTCATCTGGGCCATCACAAGAACATGAAAGAAGCTCTGGCCCATGCATTGGAAGTGGAAGCCGTGCGTGGTAACTCCCGTACCTTACGTCTGCGGGAAATGACGACAACGGAGCAGGTACCTCCACGCCGTCGTAACTTCATGTGCTATGGATGCGGAGAGCGTGGGCACATGCGTAGTAACTGCCCGAAGAAGGTGAACCGCCAGGACGCGGCGGTCTCAACTTCTGACCAGCAGGGAAACTTAAATCCAGCCAGGGCTGCGGGGTGGGCGCTGGCCGGTAGTGGAACAACCCCAACAATCTACATCAAGCAAACTAACGATGGAAATACTCTGGTGATAGACGGTCAAGTAAATGGGAAAAACAGTCAGCTAACATTAGATACTGGAGCTTCAAGGACGGTGATAAATGTTCGGCTGCTCGGGCAAAACATCAGGAAACACCTTAAACCAATTGTCGGCCTACGAATGAAATCAGCTACCGGCCAGTGCATACCGATAAGTGGAAAACTGCAGGTAACGATCAAAATTGGGGAACGTGTTTATCGACATGAGGTTATTGTGGCCGAAATTCTGGATGACTGCATCCTGGGACTTGACTTCCTGCGAGGGCACCAGTGTAACATCGACTTAAAATCTGGAGTTTTACTATGTGGAACTGAGGAAATTCCGATGAAGGGTGGAACCCTGGGAAAAGTTTGCTGTTTAAGAAGAACTGTTCTTGCACCAAAATCACAGACTCTCGTACCAATCGCATTACCTAGGAGGAAGGAAGGAAGTTTACCTCGAAGGTGCGCTGTGATTGATAAATCGGAACACGTAAGCTCATGGCTACCGGCAAGAACTGTCGTGGGGTCATCTGATGTCAACCGCATTCCGGTATTCAACTTCAGTGATTCAAAAATTACGATTGAAGAAGGAGAGCCTGTGGGCGTATTGGAAGAAGTGGCCTGGATAAGAAAATGCTCGGAGAATCTTGTGAAGAAGGACAGTACGGGAATAGACTTTGTAACGAAAATCTTAGACGAAAACAAAAGTCTGACAAAAGTGGAGACTATGAAAGCTAGAAATTTACTTCTTCGATTCTCTGATGTGTTTTCAAGAAGCGATGGTGATATTGGCCGAACTGGTTTGGTGAAGCATAAAATAAACACAGGTGATACAATGCCAATTCGTCAAAGGCCCAGACGTATACCATTCGCTCGTGAGAAAGAGGTTGAAGAAATGATTGACGATATGAGGAAAAATGACGTGATAGAGCCCTCTTCTAGCCCTTGGTGTTCACCTGTCGTGCTTGTCAAGAAGAAAGATGGTTCAACGAGGTTTTGCGTAGATTATCGACGATTGAATGATGTAACCAAGAAGGATAGCTACCCGTTACCAAGAATCGATGACACACTTGACACACTGAGTGGCATGAAATGGTTTTCAACGCTCGATCTGAAAAGCGGCTATTGGCAGGTGGATTTGGATCCCAAGGACAAGGAAAAGACCGCATTCTCAACTGGGAAGGGACTCTGGCAATTTAAGGTGATGCCATTTGGATTATGCAATGCACCGGCAACCTTTGAGCGTTTGATGGAACAGGTGCTGGCGGGACTGCTGGGCGAAACCTGCCTAGTTTACCTCGATGACATCATCATTGTTGGACGGGATTTTGACGATCATCTAAGGAAATTGGAAAAGGTACTCGACAAGCTGCGTGGAGCAAATTTAAAGTTGAGTCCAAAGAAATGCTCTTTCTTCAAGCGCGAAGTGAATTATCTAGGACATGTTATTTCTGAGAGAGGAATTGAGACTGATCCAGCCAAGACTGCCGCTGTTAAGGAATGGCCAACACCTAAAGACAAAACGCAAGTTCGGGCATTTCTTGGATTGTGCTCGTATTATCGGCGGTTTGTGAAAGGATTCTCGGACATTGCCAAGCCATTGCATCGATTGACAGAGGAGAAACGTGCCTTTATCTGGGGCGAGGATTGTGAGCAAGCCTTTCGAGAACTAAAAGAACGGCTTTGTAACACACCAATTCTCGGATACCCCAGTGCGAAAGGAATATTCGTAGTTGATACGGATGCCAGCAATATTGGAATAGGAGGTGTCCTTTCACAACGCGATGGTGAGCAGGAGAAGGTTATTGCTTACTTCAGCAAGTCACTATCCAAGCCGGAGAGGAATTATTGCGTGACCAGGAGGGAATTGCTGGCCGTAGTCAAAACTCTGCACCATTTCAAGAAGTATTTACTGGGACGGAAATTTTTGATCAGAACTGATCACGCTGCTTTGAAATGGCTGCTTCAGTTTAAGGATCCCGAAGGCCAAGTAGCCAGATGGTTGGAACAACTTCAGGAATTTGACTTTGAAATCGAACATCGCGGCGGAAGAATTCATGGCAACGCAGATGCATTATCGAGACGCCCATGCGTGGAAGATTGCAAGCATTGTGCCAAGAAGGAAACTGCTTTTCTTAAGGTGATAAGGACTGATACTGTTGACGAGGCATGGGGAGATGATGCGATGAAATTAGAACAGGAAAGAGATGCAGATATTAAACCAATACTGGAGTGGCTACGAAGTGGTAACAAGCCAAGTTGGAGTGACGTCGCCCAATATAGCGCGGTAACGAAAGGTTTATGGGCACAGTGGAAAAGCCTTACGCTGCATAACGGACTTCTGTGCAGGAAATGGGAATCAACAAACGGCAAGGATGAGCATTTGCAATTGGTGGTGCCTCGTTCAAAAATAAGGGATGTATTAAAAGCGTTCCATGATGGATCTTCTGGAGGACATTTGGGAATTAGGAGGACTTTGGTGAAGATCAAGGAGAGGTTTTATTGGTTGCATTGCAAATATGACGTCGAAGATTGGTGCCGGAAATGCACTAGTTGTGCAGCTGTCAAGGGTCCACAAACAAGAAGCAGAGGGGCGATGAAAATCTACAATGTTGGTATGCCTTGGGAGAGAATAGCCTTAGACATCGCTGGACCATTTCCAATCACTGATTCGGGCAATCGCTACGTTTTAGTGGTTATGGATTATTTTACAAAATGGCCGGAGGTCTTTGCCATACCGAATCAAGAGGCAGTAACGGTAGCCACGAAGTTGGTAAACGAGGTATTCACCCGATTCGGAGTGCCCTTGGAGATGCACAGTGATCAAGGACGGAACTTTGAATCCCAAGTTTTTCAGGAAACTTGTAAACTTTTGGGAATCCATAAGACTCGAACGACCCCTTATCATCCACAGTCAGATGGCATGGTCGAACGCTTCAACCAAACATTGGAGCGACACTTAGCAAAGGTGGTTGACAGCCATCAGAGAGATTGGGACACTTACATACCTCTCTTCTTGCTTGCCTATCGGACTGCTGTACATGAAAGTACCGCAAAGACGCCTGCATTTGCAAATTTTGGAAGGGAATTGAGATTACCGGCAGATCTTGTATCGGGCTGTCCACCTGGTGACTCTCGCACCGAGTTTAGCGATTACATAAGCGAGTTAAGGACAAAAATGTTGGACATTTATGAGCAGATCAGGGAGGCCGGTCTTCAAGCTAGTGATCGCGCAAAGACGCGCTATGATCGACGAGCCAATTCTGTTGGGTTTGAAGAGGGGTCATTGGTCTGGCTTCATAATCCAGTCAGAAGGAAGGGAAAATCTCCGAAGCTGCAACCGAGTTGGGAAGGTCCTTATGAGATAGTCACGAAGATCAATGACATTACTTACAGAATTCGGAAGACTTCAAGGAGCCCTTTGAAAGTTGTCCATATAGACAGGTTGGCGAAGTACTACGGCAGCAACGATGCTCGGGACGAGCGAATCTAAGAGGGGGGCAGTGTGACGGAAAAGTGGTTCAAACTCTTTGACATCATGACGTCAATGGATGGTTGTCAAACGTTGCCTAGAGATTGTAAATTTCGTCGTGAATTGTCAACACGAGTTGGTGTAATCGGCAAGGCGTGTGGATTACACCACAGAGACCCCGAGTTCGAGTCCCGCCGTAAACATGAAGTTTTTTAGTTGATGGAAGTTTTGTCGAACTTTCTGGAATTATTTGTGTAAAAGAAATGAAAAATTAAAGAGCAAGAAGGAGAGTAAATAAAAATGAATAACGAAATTATTGGAAGGTTCTGGAGGCATGACGATCAAAAAGAATAACGAAATTGAATGTTCCAGAACCTGACCGGGGGTATATAAGCGGAACTGCGGCTCACCGCTGGCAGTTGAGTTCTAAGTCTAAAGCGATTCGGAAGAAAAGGAAGAAGTGAAAAAGAAGAAAAGTGAGTGAAATAGTGAAGTGCAGTCAGTTAAGTGAAGTTAGCGTGAACGGCAAAGTTGTGTCAGTCGGCCGGACTCTGCTGGAGAGGAACGCCGATAACTTAACTCCGTGGACGCTGTAACTTAAGCGCAATAGAAAGTCTGAAAACCGGTATTAGTGTTTCATTTCATCCAATCCCGTAACCCAAGCCCGCATAGTCAGGAACGTGACGTCAGGCACGTAACAATAAGTTCGGCAAACGAGCAGACGGATTACCTGATGGTAAGCAATCAGCGCCGCCCATGGACATCCGCAACACCAAAGGAGTTATGAGTACGTTTCCGGCCTTTTAGAGATAAGGCCTTTGGATTTTAAGGGTTGGGAAGGGATGGGGCGAGCGGTGAGGTTGGGCCTCTGGTAACCTCTCACTCTCATGACGATTTTCGTCATGAGAGTGAGAGGTTACCAGAGTAGTGAGGTTAACGCTGTGATTGTTTCACGACTGCACGGTTGGTGCGGTGGCTGGGCAACTGGCTGCCGTGCAACGTGTCGCGGGTTCGATTCCCGCACGGAACAACTCTTTGTGTGATCCACAAATTGTTGTTCCGGGTCTGGGTGTCATGTGCATGTGAAATTGTATGTTTGTAACCGCACCCACGACACAGGAGAAAATCCTAGTGTGGGGCAACGTTTTTTTTTAAAAAAAAAAAAAAAAAAAAAAGAAAAAAAAAAAAAGTAATCAAAAACAAGTGCAACAATATTGAGTTATAACTTAAAAGTAATTAAAAAACACAATATTTATTATGTGTGGGAGAGCCATGCTTCGGCACGAATGGGTCGGCTCGACCGGAGTGATACCACGGCCTCACAGAGTAACAACGCTTATGTTTTATTTCGTCGTGTAAGTTAGAGTACTGGAGGCCCTTTCTCCCCCCAACCCATCCCCAATCCCCAAATCATCATCATCATCAGCTTATAAGTGCCCACTGCTAAGCAAAGGCTTCTTTTTACACGGAAAAGGTTGGAGCATTAATCACCACACTTGCTCAAGCCGGTTTGGCGAATTCAAACTTATAATTAGAAATTATAAGTCCAGGTTTCCTCACTATGTTTTCCTTCACCGTTTATCAGTGGTGTCTAAATAATCACAGAAAGTACATATAACTCGGAAAAAGTCCCATTGGTACTTGCCAGGTTTCGGTCCTACTCCATCATGCAACAGAAGGCTTATTTACCCTCACCTCGATAATATCATAATTTTGTATTGACTGCACGGTTGGCGTAGTGGCTGCACAAGGTGTCGCGGGTTTGATTCACGCAAGGAAGAACACATTGTGTGATCTACAATTTGTTGTTTCGAGTCTAGGTGTGATGTGTACGTGAATTTGTATACTTGTAAATGCATTCACGACACAGGAGAAAATCCTTATGCGAGAAACCTTATTGTGGGAAACGAAACGTAGGATTGCCTCAAAGAGCCAATAGACCACCACAGACGGGGCTATAGGGCTGATGGTCAGGCGGGGTTGCGGGGTAAGCGCAATGAGGTGGGCGGGAGAAGTCATTTGATGTTTTTTCCCTGACAAAAAAAAGGAGTGAACGAAAGAGTTTTATACATAGGAAAGAAAGGGATGGAAGGAAATTACATAAATAGTATTGATAGTAAAGATGGCGTCAAGAGCGAAGCGATATGATAGAGATTTAGTAGGTAGTGTTTCTTTTACAAAAATCAAAGATTTTTTTCAGTTTGCTTGGCTTTTACTTTGAGTAAATACCACATGTATATCATCATCACACGTATTATATCAATTCATCCCCCCTTCCAGCGTACGTACAACACATGGAGAAGGGTCGACTCCGCGAGGCTCTACGCCACGTCCTGTCGATATCTCGGCTTGGAAACCAGCATATGCAGTTCCAGCAGCCCTGGGTTCTGCTCAAAGGGTCTGATGATGACAAGTAAGTGTTTTTTTGAACCCCGACGCAAAAACGACAGTGTTTTTTTATGGTGTATGTCGGCAAATTAGCAGTCGGATTACCTGATGGTAAGCAAAGCACCGCCCATGGACACGAAGCAACACCAAAAGAGTTACGAGTGCGTTGCCGTCCTTTTAGGGATAAGGGTTTCGGATATTTAAGGATTGGGAAGGGATGGGGGAGATTAGGGTACCGCGTTTTTGTTTGATATCGTCAGGATAAGGTCCTTACGAAAGAATATTTTAGAAAAGTAGGGAGATAATGGGGAATTAGTAACCAGAAAAATGGTTTGATATCCGTGCGAAGCAAGGGCGTACTGCTAGTTTGAATTAATCTTCAGATTTATTTCGTTGCGGGATCCAAGACAGTCATTCATGTCTCTGGCAGACTTCAGTGTTTCGGTGTTTTCATGCTTGTATCTACTGTAGATATTTGTGTACAGGAATTGTAGAGGTTCTGGAAGTATGTAGAAGAAAGGCTTCACTTAGATTTTTTTTTTATGTGATAAGTCGGCAAACGAGCAGACGAATTACCTGATGGTAAGCAATCAGCGCCGTCCATGGACACCCGCAACGGAGGAGTTACGAGTGCGCTGCCGACCTATTAGACAATAGGGATGTGGGAGATTTAGGGATTATGGGGGGATTTGGGGAGGGAAGGATTGGGCCTCCAAGGATTTTGACAATATTTTTTTTGTTTATTTGCAGGAAATGTGGAGCCACCGCTATAGGTCTATGCTGTCAGCTAGTAGCTTTACTATGCGCTCTGCTTACACCGTATCTGCCGGAGACCACGAGGAAGCTCAGAGAACAGCTCAAATTGAAGCCAGAAGCGCTGAGGATCAATCCTGAGTGAGTAGCTTATGCGCATAGACTCTTAGATAATGTCCTGCAAATCCCCATGTAAATTGCCAAGCTTGGGGATTATGGAAATACATAGTATACAAATATAATTGACTTTTGCGATGTTGGTAACATGGGAATGCACTCATCTAAGATCATTATCGACTTTTGCCAAGTGTGGGGATTATTGAAACTTCCCTAGCGCACTCATTATGGGAATTGCTAAGTGTGGGGGATTATGGAAACATACTATCTACGATCGTAATGGAATTCGAGAGCCCGGGGATTATGGCGTTACCACACATGCGATTCGCAAATTATGTCTAAGAGATAAATCAAAAATCAAATTTATATTGATTTTAAATATTATGCGAGCTCCCTAACATCCCTGGTAAATGACCAATTCTGTACAGGAATCCGTCGCTGATACAGTATTTACCAGCGGGACATGTCATCGGCAAACCGGAACCATTGTTCGCCAAGATTGAAACGGAGTTACTATACAAGCTGAGGGCCAAATATGCTGGCACACAGAGCGAAAGGGCCAATAAGGTATTTATTTAAACACCACTTTTTAATTTTTTTTTTTTCATTGTATGGGTCGGCAAACGAGCCGACGTATATCCTGATGGTAAGCAATCGGCAGCCTTTTATGAAGATTGGGGTTAGGGGGTAAGCGCAATGAGGCACCGCTACCTCGGCCCAGAGCAGGAGAAGGAACGGGGGGGGGGGGGGGGTTTAGTCAATGTCTGACACTCTCTCTCTCGCCCCCTTTTATGAAGGGTTTCGGGTATTTAAGGATTGGAAAGGGATGGGCAGAATGGTAGAGTTTCGGTCTACCTCTGGTAACCTCAGGCACACGGTGGAAAAACAACGCTATGGTCGTTTCATGTTGGTTTTCTGTGAAGCCGTGGTATCACTCCGGTCAAGCCGACCCATTCGTGCCGAAGCATGGCTCTCCCACACTTTAGTTTTATGTGATCAACATAAAGATTTGTTTTTAGATTGCCGTTTTTCCATATGAGATAGGCAGCAGAAAAAAACTTATACACACATCACATCATCAGATTTTAAGTGTCCACTGCTGAGTAAAGGTCTCTTCTTACACGTATAAGGTTTGAGCATTAATCACCACTTTTTCAAACTTTTTTTTCTTGCCTGTTTTGACCCACTACTCGGCAAAGGCTTCCCTATCTCGCTTCCACACCTTTCTATCTTTTGACCGTGTCCACCAGTTTGATGATAGGAGTCTAGATCTTCACGCCATCTTATCCGGAGCCTACTGGGTGACTATAGTGGCCCATCTCTTCGGATACATTCGGCTGACGTGTCCGGCCCAGTCCCATTTTAATTTTAATTTCAAACTTATAATTAGAAATTATAAGTCCAGGTTTCCTCACGATGTTTTCCTTCACCGTATGTCAGTGGTGTCTAAATAATCATAGTGAATACATTATACACTGATTTTTTTTTTAATTTTGAGGTTGAAAATCGAATGACTTCTCCCGACTTGAATGAAGGATGGAGTGTCTCTTACTGACTTAATACCACCCCGTTTTTTTCTTCTCTTCTGGCCATGAGGCTAAGTTACCTTACTGCGCTAGACCCTCAACCCCGGCTGAATATCAGCCTTGTTAACTCCCATCTATGGTGGTATACTGGCTCTATGAGGCAAAATAGAAATCTGCAGATTACGTTTAAAAAAAAATCTGCTACTACAAGACGTCCTCTGCCACTGGTGGTAAGCGATAATGCGACCTGCGATGGAGCACGTCTACCCATAAGCAACCTATTCACTTGGGCCTTGAAGATACCCAGATTATACCCATCGCGGAACACAGACTCCGGCAAAGAAACCCACTCCATAGCGGTTCTGATTATAAAACTGGAGACGAACCGCTTCGTGGGTGGGTGGGATATTTTTTTTTATGTTATCGGACGGCAAACGAGCAGTCGGATTACCTGATGGTAAGCAATCGGCGTCGCCCATGGACACCCGCAACAAAGAAGGAGTTACGAGTGCGTTGCCGACCTTATAAGGATTGATATTTTGGGGATTTTGAGATTGGGAAGGGATTGAGGTAGGGGAAGGATTGGGCCTCCGGTAACCTCACTCACACGGCGAAACACAACGTTGTGGTTGTTTCACGCCGGTTTTCTGTGAGGCCGTGGTATCACTCCGGCCGAGCCGACCCATTCGTGCCGAAGCATGGCTCTCCCACATTAGGATATCCACCACGAAGTGATGACGGTTCGCCGATTGTGTGATGTTACGATGGTGGAAAGTACTAAGGGAAAACAACTCTCGCAGCTGCTCAGAATATTCTTCGTAACGTATCCGATAAAATCGATAAATTTTGAATATTTTGAACCTATATTCGACGATTAAAATATTTATTATTTACTTTTAAATTCTCTTGTTTTTTCAGGAAAATGGTTCAGCTGGAACCGTCGCCGATCTCGAAGAAGCTGTTAAGCAACAGGTATGTGGTACTGGTTTTCCGTTGGCAGTTATTTATTTTTTAATCTTTATCTATACTTATATTATAAAGAGGTAAAATTTGTAAGTTTGTATAAAGGGCGTAATCATTGGAACAGCTGGTCGGATTTCCAAAATTCTTTCACTGATAGATAGCTACAATGTTCCTGAGTGCTATAGGCTATAAAACATCACGATACGATTAAATGGAACCGAGCAGCGGGTGAAACCGTGCGAGTGTAATTAGTGCAACATAATGATGCTGAGAGAACATACAGATCAGAAATGGGCTTCACTTCATAGTATAAAACAAAGTCGCTATCTCCCGCCTGTCTGTACCTATGCATGCTTAGATCTTTAAAACTACACAACAGATTTTGATGCGGTTTTTTTAATAGATAGAGTAATGATTCTCCAGGAAGATTTATACGTACAATACACGCTTAATGTAGTATAGTAATAAATAAATTGTATAGTTTTTTTAAGGTACTTTATTAGATTTATTTTTGAATACTTTTTTAGCAGTCTGATCTTTCCAATCGTGTATATTTTTTTTGTTTTTTTTTATGGTCTAAGTCGGCAAACGAGCAGACGGATTACCTGATGGTAAGCAATCGGCGCCGCCCATGGGCACCCGCAACACCAAATGAGTTAAGAGTGCGTTGCCGGCCTATTAGGGATAGGGGTTGCGGATAAAAGGAACGGGCAGGGATAGGGGAAAGGAAGGGATAGGGGAAAGGAAGGGATAGGGGAAGGGGAGGGATTGGGCGTGGTATCACTCCGGTCGAGCCGACCCATTCGTGCCGAAGCTTGGCTCTCCCACAATTTTAATATAGGTAATATTATGTCATCATTTTAGGATAATTTTTTGGCTTATTGTATCTAGTTTATAAATAAAAATTCCAGGGTGAAAAAGTGCGTCAATTAAAAGCGTCAACTAAAGACAAGACGGTATGGCAGCCTGAGGTAACCAAGCTGCTGGAGCTGAAGAAGCAGCTCGAAGCTGCGAAGCAATCAGCTCCAGCGGCCCCTGCATCCACCAGCGTCGAAGCACTGGAGAAAGAAATCGCAGATCAGGTAGATCTTTCTTGCTTTTTATCATAAACTAGCGGTCGCCTGCCGATCCGCTCGCGTGGATGTCGACTTACCACTTTTTCAAGGGTTTTTTTTTATTTTCTCTACGTTAAAACTTTTTCTGGATTTCCACGAATAATTTGACATTATTGTACGAATACGAGTACGAAAACGATTGCACGAATAATTTGGCATTGGATTTTATACATATAGATAGAGAAGCCTCAACTAGAATGGCTTGGTCTTAGCGGGTTTCGCAATCAGCGCCGCCCATGAACACCCGCAAGAACTGTGGAGTTTACGAGTGCTTTGCCGACATTTTCGGAATTTGGGATGGGGATTGGGCCTCTGGTAACTTTAATCACACGGCGAAACACAACGCCGTGGTTGTTTTACGCCGGTTTACTGCGAGGCTGTGATATCACTCCGGTCGAGCCGACCCATTCGTGCGGAAGCATGGCTCTCCCACACTTAATAATGTGATTTTTTATTACTTTTAAGTTATAACTCAACATTGTTACATTTGTTTTTGATTACTTTATTTATTGTACTCGGTGAGGGAAAATATCGTGAAGAAACCACGACTTGTTATTTCAGCAAGCGTGGTGATTAATGCTCGAACCTTCTCCGTGTGAGAAGAGGCCTTTGCTCAGCAGTGGGCACTTATATAGGATGATGATGATGATGATCGGTGAAGTTTCTTGCTCGTTCTTCTCCATTCGATTCTACAATTTGGAACGAGCACCTAGCTTCACTGACGAACAGACTGACAAACTATTGACGTTTCAAAAGGACCTATTTAGGTTTAAGTTGGTATAAAATGTTTTTGACTTTGATTTTTTTCAGGGTGATAAAGTGCGTCAATTAAAAGCGTCAACTAAAGACAAGACGGTATGGCAGCCTGAGGTAACCAAGCTGCTGGAGTTGAAGAAACGGCTCGAAGACGCGAAGCTCCAAGCTGCATTACAATCTACAGTCGCTAAAGGAGCTGGAGACGTCAGTGCTATGGAGAAAGCTGTGGCGGAACAAGTGAGTTATATTTTTTTGACAGATTATCTGATGGTAAGCAATCAGCGCCGCCCATGAACCCTCTTGATACCAGAGGAGTAAGTGCGAGAGCCGTTGTCGGCCTCTTGTGGGTTATTGGGGATTTGAGATTTGGAGATGGGGGGAGGATTGGGCCTCCGGTACACTACTCTGGAGGCGAAACACAACGCTAGGGTTTTCTTGGCCGACGTTATGGTATATTTCAACGTTATGGCTGACCCATTCGTGCCCTCCCATAATATGCTATGTTTTTTTTATCGTCGGCAGACGAGCAGACGGATTACCTGATGGTAAGCAGTCAGCGCCGCCCATAGACACTCGTAGTACCCAAGGAGTTACATGTGCATTGCCGGCCTTTTAAGGATAAGGGTTTTTAATATTTAAGGATTGGGAAGGGATGGGGAAGGATTGGGTCTCCGGTAACCTCACTCATAACGGCGAAATATGACGCTTTGGTTGTTTCACGCCGGTTTACTGTGAGGCCGTGGTATCACTCCGGTCGAGCCGACCCATTCGTACCGAAGTATAGATCTCCTATGATATGTCCGGCTTTCGTTCGTCCTTTCGTTTGTAGTTTCCTAATAATCGTAGTATTAATTAAAGCAGAATAATGACGACTCCTAAATCTGAAAAAGACTTGCATTTACCGCTATCCAGAGTCAAAACTATAATGAAAAGTTCACCGGACGTCGAAGCTGTTGGGGCTGAACCGTTGTATTTAGTTACCAAAGTTACTGAGCTATTTGTAACAGATTTGGCGAAACGGGCTTTCAAAAACAGTAAAAACACTTTTTTGGAATATAAGCACATAGCCGAGGTTGTGCAGGAAGACGATACATTAGACTTTCTACGTGAAATAATGCCTAGGAAGATCACTGTGAGGCAGTTCAAAGAAATGATGGCCAAAAAAGCAGCAAAGAGTGGAAACTCTGATGACTCTAGCGAGGAATCAAGTGAAGAGGAGAGTAGTGAAGAAACTTCTAGTAACAATGAACAAGACTGACATAGTGTAGGACTAATAATTTAAGTATTACCTAATAATTTAAAATTACATTGATGCCTCCATAAATAGATTAGTTCTACCATACCAGTGGAAAAGGCTGTGATATGTGGTCTTTGTACCACAAATAAACAATTTGCTACAAAAAACCTCTACACTCTTGAGTCTCATTAGAATGTTGAGTAGTTAAATGAACTTAATCTGACAGTAAATATATAATGTGACAACAATATGTGATATCCTAACACATTACTGGCCATAATGAACTTCTTTCTTTAGATGGGACGTTGAATTATTGATTATGATTATGGATGAGCAACAGGCCACGGTCTACTAAAACCTCTTTGATTTCATTTGTGAGTTCATAAACATATCATAATAATAAATAATCGATTGTAAACAGAACTTTGTTTCTTGTATACATTCATAATTAGAAAAATTGTTATTGTAAAGGAAATGAAATATTGTAGCCGAGTTGTGAGTTATAATCATATTTTCCAAATAATTACTACCTGGTTCTTAGACTGTAGTATGGTTAATGCTATTGTTTAACTGTTTATGGGTGAAAATATGTGTATAATGCTATGATATTATAACTGAAGTTGGCACTGGATGTTATTTTGACAAATGAATGAATATTGTTGCAAAATGTGTTGAATAAAAAATGTGTGTTGAATGTCTTTATGCTATCTTTATATTTTTTCGTTGTTCACAGGCGGACAAAGTGAGAAAATTAAAAGCTTCTACAAAGGACAAGACAGTCTGGCAGCCCGAGGTTAACAAACTGTTGGACCTTAAGAAGCAATTAGCTGATCTACAGATTAAAAAATAAATTATTATTTATTTATTGAAACTCGAGTTTTATTTCATTCTCTTGTACCTTGAAATCCTTTGCTGTTTTTCTATTGGTAGTAGTGTGATATTTTTTAGACCATAATGACTACAGACTTCGACAAATCCTACTTTCCTACTTATATCATAAATGTGGAATTTTCACTACACGGTTGGCACGGTGGTTGGGAAACTAGCTGCCTCACAACGTGTCGTGGTTTCGATTTCCGCACGGAACTACTGCTTGTGTGATCCTCAAATTGTTGGGTCGTGATGTGTATGTGAATTTGTATGTGTGTCTTTCACGCAAAAACAGCTGGAGCGATTTCGTTTAAATTTGATAGGTATGTAGAATTCTCCATGTTTGGTATGTAGGTGATACCCTGAGTTACCGCATAGGCTGATATTTAGTAACATACCACACGGGTGAAGCCGCGCGTGGAAACTAGTATACTATATCTACAATACAAAAATATTTTTTTCGAAACAGTTTATTTATGGTACAGGTCGGCAGACGAGCAGACGGATTACCCGATGGTAAGCAATCAGCGCTGCCAACATCATAAAAGTGCGTTACCGGCCTTTTAGGGATAAGGGTTTCGGATATTTAAGGATTGGGAAGAGATGGGGTAGTATTGGGCTTCCGTTAACCTCACTCACACAGCGAAACACAATGCTGTGGTTGTGTCATGCCGGTTTTCTGAGAGGCCGTGGTAAAAGCTGAAAAGCTCAACTAATTTCAGTTCACTGAGCGGATGCTTCGACGTCACTGGGAATGCTCATGAGTAAGAGTTCCGTTGTTACTTGAAATTAGTAGAGCTTTACTTAGTTTGACAAAATAATCACCTTAGACCGTAGTAGTAGTAGTAGACTTAATTGATCCATGGGTGCAACCCCAAATTCAATCCAATGTTGACAAAATCGTAGTTTGCCCATAGGCTCATAAAAACAGGATGCAATAGTGAAGATACTAAGACAGAGACATACATTGAGAATAGAGATGAACACATATTTATATTCATAGTAGTTTTTCATTAATCTCTTTTCTTTGGCCAATCATCATAATATGAACATGACCCTTAAAGTCCAATCATTTTTTCCATGAAACTAACGCTATAAAATTTAGTCGATTAGTAAATAAGGCGTTCCTCTAGTCTATCTGACATATTGACATTCAAGATCGCGTCATTTCTCGAGTTATTTGTTGTTCTTAATTTGTTTAGCAAATCTGGGCAAAATAAATTGTATTTTGTTATAAAATTAATATGGAAATTAGAATAGATACATTTGATAGAATATGCCGTGTCTGTTTAATACAATGTGCCGACATGAAATCTCTGTTTACAAAAATAGATGGAGAAAAACGGAACTTGCTCGAGATTTTAGGATTTACTGCAAATATTAATATTAAATACGAAGACCCTCTGCCGAAACAGGTTTGTAGTGAATGTGAGACGATCATGTGCAAGGCTGATGCATTTAAACGCCGCTGTCTTAACTCTGATACAATTTTAAACGAAATATACCAAAATTCCTTGATCGTCGACGATCCATCTATAAATGACAAGAAGTACTCAATAAAGGATGAAAATGGGGATTTATCTGATAAATTAAGTTCGTATATTCCTCTTGACGTTGCAAACACAGCAGAATACGACGTACAAGATAATTTTGACAAGAAAAATGTTATAATACATGATGCTTCTATTTTCACTGCCACTGATGGTAATTTCTGTGATCAAAACAATACTGAAGTGTCAGTCAACTCTGAACAGTTGGTCAAAGAAGAGTTAAATCTCAATTTTGAAGACGATATAGCATTTTCTGATCATTATGATGACGAAACAATACACACCACATCACCAAAAGAGTTCAAAGAAACACTACCAGAATATTCAATGTTCAAATGCCATTGCGGTACAATTTTCAACGACAAATCCAAGTATGAAAGCCATATAAAGGGTAAATGTAAAAGTAAGAAAGTATTAGCAAAGAAAAGTAAATTAGTAAAGAAAAATATTGAATTCAACTGCAGTTCTTGTAATTATAAGTTCAACAATTTGAATAATTTGAAACAACATCAACAAAAAATGCATAGTAACGAATTGGATAACAAGCCAAAGGAATATGTTTGTGAAATATGCTTAGTCCAATTCAGCACAAAGGCCGCATTAATAAGTCATATACGGAAGCACGAAAACACAGGAAATACAAAATCTGAATCTTACCAATGCTCATTTTGTTTACGGAAATGTAAGAATAAGTCTTCTTTATCCGCTCACATGCAACGCCACGAAAAGATGGACAGTATAAAACATATTTGTAAAGTATGCAAACGAGAATTCAAGTACAAAGCGTATTTAGAAAATCATATTTTGACGATGCATTCAAGGAAGAATGGTATTAGTTGCGAAGTGTGCGCTCAGAATTTTCCAAACGAAGAAAGTTTGGAGTTGCATAAAGACAGTCATAAGAATGAGAAGAAACATCGTTGTACAGTATGCAATAAGGGATTTTTAATGTCATGTACTCTTAAGGAGCATATGCGGACACATACGGGGGAGAAACCGTTTTTATGTTCTCAATGTGGACGAGGGTTCAGTCAGAAAACTAACTTAGCGCAGCACATGAGGAGACATCAAGGCTTAAAGCCATTTAAATGTGAAAATTGTGAAAAGAGGTAAGTTTTAATTTCATTTGTTTATTAAATCATCACATCATAAGCCTGTATGTGCTAAGCAAATGCCTCTTCACACACAGAATAGGTTTTGAGCGTTAATCACAATTGTTCAGCCCGCTGGATCCATAGGAACTAGAACTCTACATATTAAAGAGAAATTTGACAACTCTTTTAGCCTTTTTAACTGCGATTTCGACACGTCAAAATGCAACGTAAAACGTGGGAGAGCCATGCTTCGGCACCAATGGGTCGGCTCGGCCAGAGTAATACCACGGCCTCACAGAAAACCGGTGTGAAACAACCACAGCGTTGTGTTTGCCGTTTAAGTAAGGTTACTGGAGGCCTAATCCTTCACCTACCAAATCCCTAAATTTCCTAATCCCTAATCCCCATAATGGTCGAAAACGCACTCGTAACTTCTCTGTTATTACGGGTGTCCATGGGCGGCGCTGATTGCTTACCATCAGGGAATCTGATTGCTTGTTTGCCGGACTATCCAATAAAAAAACCGTTTGGAGATTATAGCAAACTCTTCGTCTGTCAAGCAGGCATATGGGTATGCAGTAGTGGATTCCCACGGGCTTCGATGTATATCTTTAACTCGGAAGGTTGTGAGGTCGATAAATAATTATTTTGACTATTCAGTGTAAAGAATTATTAAAATAGAATCATACTTTAATTAATAGGTTTGACTTGATACGTACTTTAATTTTAGTTTTTTTTTTCAAAATAAGTATGATATTCGACGTCATATGCTTTTGTCTTTTCAATAAAAATATTGAATTTGACTAGTTGGAAGTTACTGGATTGTTTTCCTTCTTCGTTAAGTGGCGACTGCCGATTTATTATATTGCAATGAACATGTTTTTGTTAACAAATCAAATCCGCATCCATGGTGGGAGAATCAATTAATAATTTTCCCAGTTGAAAAAATAATAGTAGTTCCACAAAACTAAACTCTTAATAGAACAATTTATTTACAGATTTGTATCCAAAGGCGAATTGGACGCTCACAACAGGAAACACAGCGGTGCACATCCATTCGTTTGCGATGATTGTGGAAACGGCTTCACAACTTCAAGCGCGTTAGTCAAACACAGACGGACCCACACTGGAGAGAAACCTTACCAATGCGACCTCTGTCCTATGAGATTCGCTGCTTCAGGAACTCTTAAAAATCACAGAAGAACTCACACAGGCGAGCGGCCCTTCCAATGTTCGTATTGCGAAAAAGCATTTGTCCAACGCACTGATTTGATTTCTCATATACGTTGCCACACTGGTGAGAAACCTTATATTTGTACGCAGTGTGGGCAGTCGTTCAGGAAGGCTTCGGGCTTGAAGAGTCATGTAAAGATGCATGGTAAGGAGCCAGGGTTGTTGCCTGCAGTAAATGTCATGTTGAACGGAATGCACTGTGCTGAACAATGAAATGTATAAATGCCCATCGGTGCAAAGGCCTTTTTATGTAATAGGAGTCAAAGGAAATTTGCCAATCCGCCTTGACCAAGTGCGACGATTAATGCTTTTATGTAATAGGAGTCAAACGGAATTTGCTTTGAAATCGCAAATCCGCCTTGAGCAAGTGCGGCGATTAATGCTCAAACCTTCTCCGTGTGAGAAGAGGCCTTTGCTCAGCAGTAGGCACTTATAGGCTGATGATAATGCTGAAGAGTTAAACGAGCAGACGGATCCCCTTATGGTAAGTGCTTAGTGTCGCCCAAGGACATTCTCAATGTCAGAGAAGTCACCGGCACGTTGCCGACGCTTGAAGAAGGAGTACGTGCATTTCTAGAAGTTCTGTAGGTTCGGGAATACATCCGGTAAAAGATCATTCCAGAATTTTGCTGTGAGGCAGAAAGTTGCTCGAAAATCTCTTAGTTTTTGAATTCCAGCCATCTTTATAATTAAACCTATCATCCGTTTGTCAAAAAGAGTAATACTCTGTGTAGCCACTCAAAGCGGATTGGTGATTTCAAAGTCGCGCTTCCCTCACGGTTTTTTCCGTTAATGAACTTTGTTTTCAATGAATTATATTAGCCCTTATCAAGTTTCTTGCTCATTAGGTTTTTTCTACCAGGGTTGCGGGCGATGCTTACTTATTTACAGATGACCAAAATACAATAAACTTTCCTTCAGTATTAGAGGCGCTATGAAAAATAAATCAATGCGCTTCCACATCTCTCATTTGCCAAATGCAGTTATATCTTCACGGTATTAGCCTCTGTGCCGTACTTCCCCAGTTGAGCTCACAGTTTGAAATTGAATAAAGATTTTTTTTTGTAAGGTGAAAATCATGAAATGACATCTTCCGCTTAGGGTAAGGCGAGAGAGAGAGAGAGTGTCAGACTCTTACTGACTAAAAAGAACCAGTTTCTTCTCCTGCGACTACTCGCTTTTGTTACGTAGAATTCCAGCGAATGCTCACATCTTTTACTAGTTGATGGTCAGGCAATTTAACTTCTTGTTAAATGGATATAAGTTTCTCTTCTGCTAAGCTTAGATTCTCTCAGAAGATACCATGATGAACTTTCCACGATTGGAATTATGCTATCACAAATAGGTTTGACTAATTTCTAATAATCGGTCGAAGAAGTTATCTCTGTAAGTGGTCTAAAAACAATGTTGTTTTCTAGGGAATAAATTGGCGTGGCTCTCCCACGCTTATGAGATTTTGAACTTGATCTTGAATTGAAAAAGAAGTAATAAAGATTTCTACAAATCCTAGGTGATGTTCTGTTTTTATAATAATCTGACAAAGCCTGCGCCTACAGGCAATAGAAACAGACAATCAAATGGTTGTACGACACTCGCCCGCCCGCGCTCGAGTGAGACAGATCGTGACATGAAATGTACTTAGTGCCGAATATTCGATAGCGTTGCAGGAAATCCGGAATTCGGCTAAAACACTATTTGTGGCAACTCTAGTTAACACTTATTGGCAGCATTTCACTACACGCCTTATTCTTCTTCTGGGAATACCGATCTTCTTTGGGGATTTCATCCATCCTACCATATCTGACGATTATTTTTATCCACTATTACTACTGACTAAAAACCCCTATTCTTTCTCCTGCTTTGAGCCGAGGCCGCAGTGCCTCGTTGCGCTTGCCCCGCAACCCCGGATGAATCCCAAGTCTGTGGTTAAATATACAGGGTGGCGTTTGAACGAGGAACATATTCTAGAACCCGATTCTGGTGCTCAAATAAAAAAAACTTTTTCCATAAGACCATTATGGAAATCTCAAAAAATTTTACTTCTCCATTCAAAATGATCAATCAACTGGTGTGATTTGTATGGGGAAATAAATTTATTTTTGAGATTTAGATATTGGTCCCTTGGATTGAGCACCAAATCGGCTTCTTGAATATGACCTCCGTTCAAAATGCGATCCTTTACAGCAAATCCCATTACATCTTATCCCTCATGTCGCTCATGTCTGAGGATCGTGATCAGCATCGGAGTAACATCTGGAGCGAATGATCCGCCTCCACCGGTTTCGATCCGGCGCATCTCTTTCACTTGATCGGTCCATCTGGTTGGTGAACGACCACGCAATCGTTTGCCTTCGGTGTTCCCAACGACAATCAGTTTTTCCAGACTTTCATCGCCTCTGCACACCGTATGGCCGAAATAGGATAGAATTCGTTGTTTGCATATGGTTGATATGTGTGTATTCCCCATTTTGGGACATATTAGGTCCCATTAGATATATGTATATCTATTATTCATCTTTTTATTAAATAACCTGGGTGTCTTCAAGGCCCGAGTGAATAGGTTGCTTATGGATAGGCATGCTCCATCGCAACTGCCGATCGAATCGCGTAGGTCGCATCATCGTTTACCACCAGGCGTGATATCGGCAAAATACCAACCTATTATATATTAAAAGTAAACTTTTTTATAAAGTAAAATATGCATTTACTGACCGTCCGAACCATTTAGGTCTTTTATAACTTGAAAATGTGCTAGCAAATATTTTTAGCAAAATCAATATGGATTATTTTAAGTAATGAATTCAATATTGTATTTATAACTTAATTAAGTATTATTGTGTGTTTTAATTGTAAATAAGTAATTTAATTAGGGGACCAATGTGATGATTGTATTTTAAATTTAAATTAAATGTAATCTTAATTATTTTTGTTTTAGGGTTGATATTTCAATAGTCACATAAATGTTATTTGAGGAATAAAATTGTTGCTGTCACTGTCTTATACAAACATTCTGACGCGACAGCATCATAATTATTCCCCAGTAATCTTTTGAAAAATCAGCCCTTATTAGAAATCTGTATTAAAATCAACCCAACAACAATATTAATAAAATCTTACAGCAGTCAGGTTGGTGTATTTTTTTATTCGCTACCCAAACTAAAATTATATATGCGAAAGTAACTCTGTCTGTGTGTCTTTTCTTCACGCCTAAGCTACTGAATCGATTTCTGTGAAATTTGGTACAGACATAATTTGGAACTCGAGAAAGGAAAACTATCATAGGATAGTTTTTATACCAAAAATCTGCTGGAAGTCACTATTCCACGCGAATGGAGTCGCGGGCAAAAGCTAGTACATTATAAACCTTTTTTGATGAGCTAAGGTTCACATTTAAACATCAGCTTATGTAGTGCAGAGATTGTCCAGTCAACGAAAATGCAATTTGAAATATTATCTCTTAATAATATTTTGTACCTAATTATGATATGTATTGAATTAACAATATTTTTAGTTATATGTCAATCAAATACGAATGTGACTCCGAATAAAATTATACTTTTATGAAAACAGTTCATTTTATTAACCCTGGCACCAATATTTTTTACTTTCGCGCCTTTTTTTATGTTTAGGTACTTGACACAGTAAAATAGCAGTAGAGTACCAAATAAAGTAATTTTGGTTTAGGAGAAGAAATGGTGTGCTTATTTATGAAACACAAATCAAAATTAACTTAATTTTTAATACTTACAAA
The DNA here is from genome assembly GCA_902829305.4 of Spodoptera exigua. NCBI lineage: Eukaryota > Metazoa > Arthropoda > Insecta > Lepidoptera > Noctuidae > Spodoptera > Spodoptera exigua. Next base: position 1,659,436 of record LR824628.2, on the reverse strand, counting down.
AAATAATTTGATTCAGCCTACTGTCATCCGCGCCGTCACTGCTGGAGGCGGCGAGGACTTTGAGCCAATGATTTGTTTCAATATTCATGTCACTAAATAAGGGGCTAGACGGTTAATGTACCACGCTTGTCTCATGAAGGTTGGTAGGTATGCAGTAAGCCATCTAATTGGGCCTTTGTGAGGGGAAAATCGTCTTCAGACTTCTTTCGCTTAGGCTGAGGCGAGAGGGAGTGTCAGACTTTTACTGACTTAAAAACACCTCCGTTCCTTCTCCTGCTTTGGGCCGTGCCGCCGAGGACACGCTACCCCGGCTGGACATCTGTCTGTCTATCCCGTCTGTGGAGGTCTATTGGCTAATTAAGTAGACCTGTGCATCCCAACGTTGGTACACTAGGTACCTACTTCTCTGCCATCTTGAATTGTTCTTCTTTAGCCTCGTTTGACAATCTTGTTTTTAAGCCTAAAGGAGGTAGCTTTTTGCTGTAAGATCATGGACTGCTGATGCAGCTAATGGTGACATCTCATCGCCGATCCATTAGCCGCCACTTATGGACCCCGGTAGTAGTCTACGGCTAACCCTACGTAAATCGTATGACGGTCTCCGACCACCGTAAGCGCGGGTCTGCAGACAGCGAGTAAGGGTAGCTCGCAGCCGACCAAAACCAGACCCGGGCGTACGTCGCGTAGCGTTCCGCGCGCACCTCAACAGTTGTAAATGATGTGATGACGCTTTTAAGGCCCAAAAAGGACATTGACGTAGATATATTAAAGACGGATATCATATAAGTCCTATTCCTAAGACAAACATGGCAACTGTCTAGGGGCCACGTAGCGCAGGGGTACCATGGGACGGGCGTGCTAAACCTGAACGCACGAGGCATGAAAGTTTTTTTAAGAATATCTATCTTAAAAAAAAATATGGGCGCCTATAGCGCACTTCCCTTAAGCGTTTACTAGTTTTAGATAATCTATCTCTGGATTATAGCAACCTGCATAGTCGTTGATTATTCGACTACATCAGCATAAAGAGCATTTTGCTTTGACCATAATAGTTTGGGGTTTTAATTAGTTAAGACTAGCAGAATGTCGGTCCTTGTGCGCCTTGGAGTTGTCAATTTGTCATGCTTACTCAAAGGTCACATTGGCGGTGGCACGGGCGCTGAGGATCGCTCGATTCCCTGTATTATGGTTGAGAATTTGAGATGGTCGGTGGTAGGTACTGTATGTGTCATGTTCGTGAACGTGAGCCGTCAATTAGGACTGGTCGGCTCCGGACTGTATGTTGTCCTAAGGTTATTTTCTTTTTATGATTGTCTGTATATAAGCGTTACACTGTTCTCACATAATCAAACCAACTAAATTTGAAAAGAGTAGCCATGGAGTTTCTTGCTCCTTCTTCTCCATCGGAATCTACACTTTGCAACGAGCTTAACTACTGACCGACAGACTGATACTTTATAAGTATCTTAAAATTTTTGTTTGACGTTCAAAAGTAAGTAATTAGCCTGTATGGGTCTATTTGAAATAAATGACTTTGACTTTTAATGCTTTTTAAGGCGACTTTTCTGCGAAAATTCAAAGCACCGTGCAATACACGATTGTCACGTGCGTAATATGTATGTTAATAGTTTTTCCTTTTAAACTTAGCTTAGCCACTAGTATGTTCCCTGTTTAGTCTTTACAAAAATACCTACCATTTCACATGAAGAACCAGCCTCACTCTCGAAGTCTCGAGGTTGTTTAAACGAAATGTTTAAACAACCTCGAGAGTCTCGGAGTATTCAGATATTCGGTTTTTTTTTTTGTGAGGGAAAAATCATCAGACGACTTCTCCTGCCCAGGGTCGGGCGGGAGGGAGTGTCAGACTCATACTGACTAAAAACCCCCCTGTTCCTGCTCTGGGCCGAGGTCGCGGTGCCTCATTGCGCTTACCCCGCAACCCCGGCTGAACATCAGCCGTTGGGCGGCGAACTACCCTTACTCGCCGTCCGCAGACCAGATATTCGGCTTCATCTCGATTTTTCTATTCACTATCGCAGACGCACAAAAATAAATTCATTGTTTCATTGCTCCACATACACACAGAACTGGAACAATTTGTGGATAACCCAGTGTAAGTTGACGAAACCTTACAGTACTTACCTATCCACGGCTTATGATTTCAAGAATTCTGCTATTAGTTACTGCGTGAATCACCCATATTAGCTGACAACGCAGCAAACAACCGAATCTATTGGTCTATATTGTGACAGAAAACTCTTTGACATCATGACGTCAATGGATGGTTGTCAAACGTTGCCTAGAGATTGTAAATTTCGTCGTGAATTGTCAACACGAGTTGGTGTAATCGGTAAGGCGTGTGGATTACACCACAGAGACCCCGAGTTCGAGTCCCGCCGTAAACATGAAGTTTTTTAGTTGATGGAAGTTTTGTCGAACTTTCTGGAATATTTGAGTGAAAGTAATGAAAAATTAAGGAGCGAGAAGGAGAATAAATAAAAATGAATAACGAAATTATTGGAAGGTTCTGGAGGCATGACGATCAAAAAGAATAACGAAATTGAATGTTCTAGAACCTGACCAGGGGTATATAAGCGGAACTGCGGCTCACCGCTGGCAGTTGAGTTCTAAGTCCAAAGCGATTCGGAAGAAAAGGAAGAAGTGAAAAGAAGAAAAGTGAGTGAAATAGTGAAGTACAGTGAAATAGTGAAGTGCAGTCAGTTAAGTGAGTTAAGTCAGCGTGAACAGTGAACGGCAAAGTTGTGTCAGTCGGCCGGACTCTGCTGGAGAGGAACGCCGATAACTTATCCGTATCCGTGGACGCTGTCACTTAAGTGCAATAGAAAGTCTGAAAACCGGTATTAGTGTTTAATTTCATCCAATCCCGTAACCCAAGCCCGCATAGTTAGGAACGTGACGTCAGGCACGTAACAATATTATGACTCTCATTTGCCCAATTGTTTCACGCAATACTTCATTTTTAGTATTTTAGAACTTCACTGCACAGTTGTCTTCACATTGTAGCGAAATCTATCGCACAACCATAACAACAGCACCAATCACGAGCAAGAGTCTACATCGTTGAACCAACTGTTTGTAAAAGGAATCTGTATGTGAAACTGATTTAAAAAGAGTAACCATGGAGTTTCTTGCTCGTTCTTCTCCATCGGAATCTACACTTTGGAACGAGCAAATAGCTTCACTAAGAGGACTGACCGACAGACTGACACGACATCTTCAAAATTTTGTTTTGACGTTCAAAAGTGCCTGTAAAGGCCTTATTGGAATAAATGATTTTTGACTTTGACTTTGACAGTTGGCGCAGTGGCTAGATTCTCGAACGGAACAACCCTGTGTGATGTGGTCGGCTCGATCGGAGTGATATCACGGCCTCACAGAAAACCGGGGGAAACAACCCAGCGTTGTGAGTAAGGTTACCGGAGGCTCTTTCCCACTACAATCCTAATCCCCAAAAGGTCGGCAACGCACTCGTAACACATCTGTTATTGCGTATGTCCATGGGCGGCGCTGATTGCTTACCATCAGGTTATAAGGATGCTCGCTTGCAGTCCTATCACATAAAAAAGGAAAATGCTCTTTAAGCAGACAATTTAGATTGTCGTTTTTTGAAAAACCTTTGCTTAAAGCTACCAAAAATACTAGCTACTGTAAAATGGGGTGAATAGAATTCGAGGGGTGAATAGATACTAGGAAAATTCGCCAACATAATTATATTGACCCCGTTTCGTGTATCTATGCACCCCGTTTTACGGTAGGTACTAAACTAGAAGAGGCGAGTAGTAATTAATGTCTCTTGTTTCTGTTTAGGTATAGTACGCTAAATGACTTCAGTTTTGAATAAAAAACATCGGAACAGAAAATAAATTCTTTATTTTAATAATATCCAATTTAATCAGATTAACGTAGTCGCTTCGAATAAAAAAGAATGTATTTCATACAATTGCAAGTTTCTTTTTCTAAAATTTTACAGTTTTGTCGGAGGTAAAAAAAATATCTTTTTTTATCTGTATTGAGATCGTAAAATACATCACAATGTTACATTGCCATTTTAAAATATTTTTAAAAAGTATTGCCATGTTTTTGAGGTGCTTACACCTATTTATTGCCATATCGACAGAAGTTGTACTAAAATTGAAATTAAATCTATATTAAAACATTTTAAATTTTGTATTGCCAGACGATGGTAAAAATAATTAAAAAATTTTGTAATCTGGCAACAGAGTTTGACTGGGAAACTTATGAAAACTTGAAGGTGTAAGTCGCCCTCATATAAAAAATTTCTAAAATTTTATATTTTACATCTAAAACTAGTTATTTATATACAATACACTGCATTGAGGTAACGACTCCTTTTCGAAGCCTTTGTACTGTAATTATATTTCCTGTCTAAGTTATTAATATTAATAATATCATCGTAGTGTCCAATAATTGATTGTCTAATTTTCTTTACGTATCTAAAAATCTATTATAACAATATCTTATATATGTAATAACTATTATTATTAACAATGGTTCTCGTTTATTGGCACGTCAATGACTCAAAATAATGTATGGAGTAGTTAGAGCCGCATCGATTACGGTACATCCAAGGCGTTAAAGGAATTTATATCTTAAGATATAGAGACTAACGCCCTTTTTCAATATCGTCGATCCAAAGCCACATATTAATATCACAAACTTTAACTTGACCGTATTTAAGATGCGGGATAACAAAGAGTTGGAACTGAAAATTTAGATAATAAATAAATAATACTTGAAGGATGGCAAGAATTTATAAATCCTGAAATTGGCAACACTGAGATGTCTTTTTTTAATTAATACACTATATACTTTTTAAATACTGATTTGAGTTCTGAACTCTTTTGTACAATAACTATTCCATACATAAAATACATTTTTTAAGACTAGGTTGAACACCTTCGCAGTGTTTAAAAACGTCGCTAAAATATTGAGCACGGTGAAACTAAATCCATTAGTTTAAAATATCGATATAATAATATCGATATGGGAACAACACTAGGTGTAAAAAAATAGCAACGTTTCTAAACAATACGGCCACCGTTATAACTGATACGATACTTGAATCGTCTCCGAATTTAAAAGTATATTTACGAAATATATTTTTATTGTGTTAGGTAGTTCTATTTAGTCGATTTTTCAATATTCGACTAATGTCATTTTAGATATTGTATTTAGTCGATGTTTTAATACTCGACTAAAGTAATTTTTAAGTTATTGCATTGAATTAAGTAGATTTTTTAAACTCGATTAAAATACATTTTTGGCGATTTATGAATGAATTATTGGTACAATTAAATCAATATTTCGTGAATATAGCTACAGACCCCCGGCGAATTATAATGATAGACTTACGGCCCCTAAGTACTATTTTCATAGAACTTTTATTGCGAAACACGATTTTGGCAGTATTTTTTTTAAACAGTTGTCATGTGTCAAATAGTGAATTTTCGCGCGTTTTTCTCAATTTCGACAGGTTATAGAGAGAAATTGTTTATTGTCTATTTCTGAATAATAACTATCGTGAGACATACTAAAAATAGTAAAAATAAGAATTTAATCACGTGAATTAAATGAGAAAAGCTGTACTAGTTCGAAGTCACAACGCGGAACTCTTATTAATGAAAAAAATTATGCGATTTTTTTTGATAAAAGGCATCAATACCTGACACATACAACTAAACAATGAGCTGCCACAGAAAATACTATTAAAATCGCAGCGTTTTACTAACTTAAGCACTTTCCTTATTCTAACGAAAAAAAAACATAAAAAATAAGTTCTAGACAAATGTATAACGGATACAAAAATAAGTTCGTAATCACATTAAAACTTGGCCTTTTGAGCCCATAGATTAGAGTCTATCCTAGACCAATAGGTCTAAATTCAGGCCCACACATCTGTGTTGACTAATTGTCTATAATTTGGCCTTAACATTAGAGTAATTTCAATTTGAAAAAGGCCAAGCAAGGCCCCTTTTTATTTAAATACTAAGAGTTAAGGCCTTAAGGCGGCATCTATCTTAATATTGCTTATATCTCGTTGTTTATGGCCTTAGACTCTGGTCTATGGCCTCAAATGTGGCTGAATGACATTTCCAAACGTCATAGTAAGGTAAACGGACCAAAAGCTGGCCAATGCTATCAGCAACTGGTACCTTTACCCTCTTTTAAGTAATATTGCAAAACTCCTTTTAAAAAATAACATTATTCATAAAATTTTAATGGATCGTTTTTGTAGTTTAACTACTCAAACACAAAATGAAAGGAATTAATTCGGTAACTACACGATAGATGGCACTTTTTAAAACTAGATTACACTCGGATGTGCGGCTCATTTCCTTTGCTCGTTGTTTTTATTTATTAGAAAAAAAAACAAACGGTTCGATGACGTTTCCTTGGGCGGCGCTTTCTGAGAATTGCAAAATTGACATTTGAGATATTCAAAATTTTTTTATAGATTGGTTATAGATTATGTAGTAGTTTAATACTTCATAGACATGGGACTCTAAATCAAATCATAACTGATGCAAAGGGAGTGGTATAAATATATAATTTATGCTGGAACGGAGTGATACCACGGTCTCACATTCACGTTCACTTAAATTATCGGTTGGCGCGATGGCTGGGCAACTGGAGTGATACCACGGCCTCACAGAAAACCGGCATGAAACAACCACAGCGTTGTGTTTCGCCGTGTGAGTTACCGGTCCCCCCAATCACAAACCTCAAATCCATGTATTTCCAAATCTCTAGTCCCTAAAGGTTTGGCAACGCACTCGTAACTCCTCTATTGTGTTGATGGCCGGCGCAGATTGCTTACCATCAGGTAATCCGTCTGCTCGTTTGCCAAACTATGACACAAAACAAAAAAAAAAAAAATGAAAAAAACTCACCCCATCATTTCGCGCTGGCCTTCTCAAGGAAATCCATTTTCAACCGTAGCTCGATTAAAAACAATTGCTTTTGCAACGAGAATATTTCTTCCTTCTGTCTCAGTTCCATATTTAAAATTTTCATTTTCGCTTCGTGCTCCCAGATGGCGTGCTGACGTTTCGCAGTGAAATATAAACGCTCCTCCTCGGTCGCCGTACCGCAGTCATGTTTGATCTGATCTTCAGATTTCTCTTGACGTTCATGTCCATTCTTCCTTTTCATTTCATCTAAATTACTCAAATTCAACGGCGTATTTGATAATTCATTTAGTTTCTGTATAAAGTTTTGCTGTATTCTCGCTTGTTCTATGGCTTGGAGGGGGTTGGTTAGAATGGGGATTGGAGGGATTGGGAGGGGTGTGAGAGGGAGTGGTTTGTGAGGGGGTGGAGTTGGGGAGGATTGGGGTATTATTTGTACTTGGGGCTCGAGGACGTTCGGCATCGTATCTTCGCTTTCGTTCGTACTTGATAGTCGACCGTTTGACATCTGGAATCAAAGAATAATGTTACTTCAAAAAAGGTTTGATAATAGTTTATTTTATGGACACCAACAAAAAATAGAGGTAAGGCAAGAACTGGTTAGATTAACCTCAAAAAACGGGTGAAATAAGGCACCGATCAGATGGCACGATTCATCGTTCCCTAGGTCTCTACGTTCCGATGGATTGCGTGGTATGATCGCTGTTAGGTTGTTAGTGTCCCTAAATCGAGCTATCGAAAGTGCCCAACCGCTCAAAGTCCTTAAGTACCGATAAAGCGTGCCGTCTGATTGCCGCTCAAGCGTCTTATATTTCTTTCTTATACAAATTAGTAGGCAAATTAACAAGTAAGAAAGTGCAAACAAAAAATAATTAGATTAGGTAACTTTTGGTAAAATAGAGTAAGCAATGGTAAGCAAGGATAAGTATGGGTACGTATAAGGAATATATGAATGTAGTTAATTGGATAAAGTCAGAATTAACATAAATAAATAAATTAAAAGTAACAAATGTGTGACAGTCTACATATTACATTGACTGGCCGACTTTGACTAGCATGTACTTGTCATCTAATCTTAGGTAATTAAGGGCATATGAATATTGAGGTTTAAAAAGTAAAGAAGAAAATCACTACATAGTATAAAACAAAGACGCTTCCTCTGCATCTATATTCCTATGTATGCTGTGTATAAAACTACGCACAGAACTTTTTGATGCGGTTTTTTTGATTGTTTTTTTTGAAGTTAGAGAGATTAAAGAGAAATGTTTATATCTACAATAACATTCACATACATAGGAAATTTTAATTTATAGTAGGATATGGTAATTTAGGACGGGTAAGGGTAATTTAGAGTAGGTAAGGGTATTTTAGGAAGTTCACAGTCACACATTCCCATCCACCATCCCCCTCCCCAATACCTAAATTTCCAAAACCTCTTCCAAAGGACTGGCAAGGCATTTGCAACCACTGAATTTAGCATAGGTAATTAACGGTAGGGAATGGTCATTTAGGATTAGTATTGGCAATTTAATGTAGGCAATGGTAATTTAGGGTAGGCAATGGTCATTTAGGCTAGGTAAGGGTTATTTAGCGTAGATAAGGGTAATTTAGCATAAGTAAGGGGTTTTCAAAACCTCTTATCCCAAAGGATCGGCAAAGCATTTGCAGCTACTCTGAATTTAGGATAGGTAATAGTGATTAAGGGTAGGTAATGGTAATTAAGGGTAAGCATGGGTAAACACAGTTAAGTAATAAGTAAGTAAGTGAGTGACGGTATACATAGTGTGCGGGACTCACGTTGACCGGCACGCAGTCGTCATCCTTCACGCTGTGGCCACCGTCCGCGCTCGTAGTCGGCTCGCCGTCCTCGTCTGAAATACAGATATGGAATTTTAATAACTTGACCGAATAAGCGTTATAGGTAAAACAGGAAATGAATAGACCCACAAAGCGTGGATGCTTTTTATGGGATCAGATGATCTGATGGTAAGCGAATAAATGGGGATTTGGTGCCCCCAAATTTAATCTATACTAATATTATAAAGAGGTAAAATTTGTAAGTTTGTATGTAGGGAGTAATCTTTAGAAGTAGTCTGTAAACCGTTACGCTACGATCAAATGGATCTGAGCAACGGGTGAAACCGCGCTAGAGAAGCTAGTTCAAAATAAATGCATATTTTTTGTGAGGGCAAAGTCGTCTATATCTCCTCTCGCTCTGGGACAGGGAGTGTCTGACTCTTAACCCATCGTTCCTTGTCCTGGTCTGAGGCCGCTGGACATTACTGTGATTGCATTCGCGGTGTCTAAGGTATTAACTGAGGACATATCTTGGGATAGGGTTGTATGACCTTCGTTTAAAAGCCGCAACTCATTTCAAACGCCTTTGGAGACCATGGGCGGTGCCGATTGCTTACCATCAGGTGATCCGTACCGTTTTCTCCACTATATCCAAATAAGAAATAATTTCCGTCGGCCTTGTCAGGCATGACTATGAAGTGAACCTACCTTTTACGTCCAAAGGGTGTATGTTCTGCCAGAGCATGCCGTCCAGCAGACCCGGCGGTTCCGACTGCGATTGCTGGAACAATACATCACTACATAGTATAAAACAAAGTCGCTTTCTCTGCCCCTATATCTATCCCTTTAAGACTAAGCAACGGATTTTGATGCGATTTTTTTTTAATAAATAGAATGAAACTTTATATATTACCTGATGGTAAGCAATCAGCGTCGCTCATGGACACCCGCAATGGAGGAGTTACGAGCGCGTTGTCGACCTTTTGAGGATTAGGGACTTGGAGATTTTGGCAAAGGGAACGGATTGGGGTAGGAGAAGGATTGGGCCTCCGGTAACCTCACTCACAAGGCGAAACACAACTCTGTCGTTATTTCACGCCGGTTTTCTATGAGGCTGTGGTATCACTCCCGTCGAGCCCATTTGTGCCGAAGCATGGCTCTCCCACATTTCAGAGAAATCTTTGGGAAAAGCATAATGTCGTGGTAACCCGGAGGTTAAGACGCCCGCTTCTCATGCATGAGGGTGAGGGTTCGAAACCTGGCAAGTATTCTAAGTGTATAATACTAAAAATGTGGGAGAGCCATGCTTCGGCACGAATGGGTCGGCTCGACCGGAGTGATACCACGGCCTCACAGAAAACCGGCGTGAAACAACCTCAGCGTTGTGTTTCGCCGTGTGAGTGAGGTTACCGGAGGCCCAATTCTTCCCCTCCCCCAATCCCTCATCAATCCCTAAATCCCTAATCCCTAAAAGGTCGGCAACGCACTCGTAACTCCTCCGTTGCGGGTGTCCATGGGCGGCGCTGATTGCCTACCATCAGGTAATCCGTCTGCTCGTTTGACGACCAATCACATTAAAAAAAAATCAGAGAGAGAAGAGGCCTTTGCTCAGCAGTGGGCACTTATAGGCTGATGATGATGATGATGATGTAGAATGATACTGCTTGTTGCATACCTGTGTATCGTGTGCGCGCATTTTACACTTTTTCTTGTAGTTCTCGTACCACATCTTGACCTGCGCGGGAGTGCGGGGACGGTCGCCTCCGCACCGTTTGTTCACCTCCTCGCATATTGTCGACCACACCAACTGAAATTATAGTTAAAACATTTTTTTAAGACTACCTACATATAAGTATATTAGTATAGTATTTAGTTATAAGTAAATTTAATTGTTATTAAAGATACTCACTGACCCCACAGTCAAACCATTACAACGGTTTTGTGGGGCTTAGCACATAAGATGGCTACCTTTGTGATATTAGATAAATAAAAAAAATATAAAAATAAAAAATAAGTATCATCGGCTGGTGCGGTGGCTGGGCAACTGGAGTGATACCACGGCCTCATAGAAAACCGGCGTGAAACAATCACAGCGTTGTGTTTCGCCGTGTGAGTGAGGTTACCGGATGCCCAATTCCCCTGCCTACCCCATCCCTTCCCAATCTTGAATATCCAAAACCAATATCCCTAAAATGCCGGCAACACACTCGTAACTCCTTTTTTGTTGCGGGTGTCTGCGCACTGATTGCTTACCATCAGGTAATCCGTTTGCTCGTTTGCCGAGCTACATCATTAAAAAAACACAGGTTTATTTATCCAGAGACGATTAAAACAAATAAATTAAGATTATAAACACGAAAAGTGTTTTAACAAAAAGGAACTCACGTAATTATACAACTGGTTCTGCGGATCCATTTTTTTTATTCTATTCGCTTAAAGAAAGAAATAAGATCGAGACTAGCTAGACCAATTTTTTTTATACTTTTTGCCGCTAAAAATTGACAGTTACAGTTTTTAATACCAACGCAATGAAAGCTATGGTAGCACGTTATACAGCCTAATAGCACTAAGGAGTTTTATTACTATTGTTTATGTTTAAAGTATAAAACTGCAAAATTTATAATATTATTGTAGAATGTAGTGAAATTAAAATACCATTCTAAATATAAATTAATATTAGACAGTTGGTCTGTAGGTATGCAATAAAATTAATAACAAAACTGGTATACATAGATAAAGTGTGATGTTATAGAAAAAATATGAGCATAGTTATGCAACCTCTTTTTAATTTTATTTTTTGCCATTAGTTTTTTTTTTTTGTAAAGGCAGGCAATCAGGCATCGATATTTTTTTAAGAAGTAGTTATAATAATTATGTATGCATTTTAAGTATGGTCTTCTACTTTTTCATAAAAAAAATGTATTATATTTGATAACAACGAGCAAATCTGCGAAATTTAACTAGTAAACATAATTGCGCATTAGTAAATGCAAGATAGTCGATTTTATGCAAGGTAAGCAATCATACACATGGCAGTAACTAAACACTGCTTGTCTATGGTTACTGCTGAGTTGACAGTTAGCCTCGTGTCGTATGTTTATAAAAATATTATTTAATTATTATTAGACTAAGCTCAACCTTGATTGATGCGACATTTAATCGACAGAGATAATTCCAAGATTAGTAGTGATTGTTTTTTCATAGTAAGATAATTTGTACCTAGTTTCTTTGAATGCTACTGATCACTTCATTGTATAAAACTAGGTCGCTTTACCTGTCCCTATATCCCTATGTATGCTTAAATCTTTAAAACTACGCTATGGATTTTAGTAAGGTTTTTTAATAGTTTTTTTTTTTTTTGGTAAGGGGAAAATCACCAAATGACTTCTCCCCCCTTCAGTCGGTCGGGAGGGAGTGCCAGACTCTAACTAGTAACTAAAACCCCCTCCTGCTAAGTACGAGTCGGAGCATGGACATGCTCATTAACAATCATGCAAATAGTTTATGAACTTATAAATTAGATTTCCTTTTTTCTGAGCATCAGGACTTTGGCCTTGGTATGTAAATAAACTTAGGAAGAAGTCGGACACGATTTCTTCTAATTTCTAATAGTCAGTTTCGATCCAAACCTATTTCAATTACAAGTGTATTAAGGTTGTGGGTGGGCATGCCCATCGTGCCCACAACGGTGGATCCGCCCTTGGCACTACATGAGCTGCTGTTTACATGTGAACATTAGCTCATGACGATACCTAAGTACGCGTGTCGCCTGGACAGTCTACGCTACATCCTTGTTGACTGGACAATCTCTGCACTACATGAGCTGCTGTTTACATGTGAACAATGTGGCTCATGACGATACCTAAGTACGCGTGTCGCCTGGACAGTTATTCTTGTTGACTGGACATCTATACTAGAAGAACTATTGTTTAAACATAATTTAAAGGATTTCGATTAACTCCTGAACCACCACGGAAGCAAAACATAGAGATAATTCCGTGATATTCCGTTAACCACTTACTGTATGATTATGATAACGATAAAGCTTACGCAACCTGATGTGATATGATAGTGTTATCGTAATACCGTATCACATAACAATACTGATTATTTTGTAAGGAATTTAATTAGTTTGGTCAGCGGTTAAGATATGGGAATTGTGATATTGATTTTAAGGTCAACATTGTGGCAGTGAACCAGGACTATTTTATTTTTCATGGTGACGAATGTAATGTATGTAGGTATGTGACCTGTACAAAGGGAGTGATAGATGACTAAATGCATGGTTGGCGCGCAACGTGTCGCGGGTTCGATTCCCGCACGGAACAACTCTTTGTGTGATCCACAGATTGTTGTTTCGGGTCTAGGTGTGATTTGCATGTGAAATTGTATGTTTATAAACGCATCTACGACACAGGAGAAAATCTTAGTGTGGGGCAACATTTTTCATTGTTAAACAAAAATTAAAAAGATGAAAGTTCTAGGGACCTTTAGGGTCACGAGTGCGTAGAGTGGGGTAGAGACCTAGACGCCTATTAGGTTCCCCCTAATGGGGGGGGGGGGGGATCCGGATCCAGATCTCCGGCCATCGTAAGCGTAGATCTGCGGATGGCAAGCAAAGGTAGCTCGTTTCCTATCACTGACATTAAGCACCATATGGACGGCTGGAAAGGTATTAATTGGCAAAAATGGAAATACCGATCGCTTAAGTTGTATCAGCTACTTTTTTTAATGATACAAGCCCGTTACAACCTGTCGAAACCGCTACAAATCTTGTACACCATGATCTGCAGTAGATACAACCATGTAAACACCGAAATTCATTATTATGTTTTCGGCTTACTCACGTAATAATTTGACGAGATACTCGACTAGTTTCAAGCTATGCTAGAGGCCCATATTCATGAGCAGCATTCCGCGACACGCGACGCGGCGACTGTCGCGCTGCCAGTAGCAGCTTGTAAGTACGTGAGTAAGCCGAAAACATAATAATTAATTTAGGAATGTCTCACGAAAGTTATATTAAAAACACCGAAACATTGAAGTCCGGCGCGTCCTAACATGAATGACTGTCTTGGATCCCGCAACTAAATAAATTAGCAGATATAATCAGAGGAGAAGAAAGAAAAAAACCTGTGGATAACTTGTTTTTTTTTTATGTGGTATCTCTGCAAACGAGCACACGGATTACCTGATGGTAAGCAATCGTGCTGAGTGCCCGTGGATACCCGCAACAACAGAGAAATTATACGTGTCTTGCCGACCTTTTTGGACATTTAGGGATTGGAAGGATTGGGCCTCCTTTGTCACGCTGGTTTTCTGTGGTACCGTGGTATACTCCGATTCAATCGAAGCATGGCTCTCCTATACCTAATGGGTGATGAAGGAAGGTGTAGGTACCTGTTTGCTCCTGTTAGTAGCGTTGTTGGAGCGGCCCTGTCGCAGTACATCCCTGTGGTGGGCGATCAGCTCGAGAACTGTCCGCTTCTCCAGCTCGGTAAAGTTCTTGGACCGCTCCTTGTGGCCGCGGCGAGCGCGGAACGATGTGGCCGTGTTACGTGTTGACATATCACTCTGGTGACAAAGAGAATGAGATTTTAAGTTAATTTAGTGTAGAGTTCATTTTACTATGTAGGTACATTAACTATCGAACTTTCATATACATAAAACGAGTCACCCCGTACGATAGATGTTGGCTAATTTTCCTACTATTTATTCACCTTTCTTCTAAGTCTATTCACCCCATTTTACCGTACTTGAAAAAAATATGTTTTTTACGTCACTACGTACCAACATGTATGTTTTTTGTGAGGGGCAAATCATCAAATGACTTCTCCCGCCCAGGGCCAGGCAGGACGGAGTGTCAGACTCTTACTGACTAAAAACCCCCCTGTTCCTTATCCTGCTCTGGGCCGAGGTCGCGGTGCCTCATTGCGTTTACCCCGCAACCCCGGCTGAACATCAGCCCTATAGGGCCTCGTCTGTGGTGGTCTATATTGGCTCTTTGAGGCGCGCGCGGAATGCTACGCGCCGTATGCTCGGGCCTGGTTCTGGTCGGGCGGCGAGCTGCCCTTACTCGCAGACCCGCGCTTACGGTGGCCGGAGATCGTCCCTTAATCCCCGACGCCCGTACAAACATGTATGTTTAAGTGAAGCAAAGACAAATACGTCGTGACTCGTGCATTACACCAACAACGAAAGGGTCGCTATTTCCGATCTTCCCATATACTTTTTAGTAATTTACTTCATACAAAATCTTCTACTAAAAATAACACACAAAGTATTGGTAATATTGGTCCAGTCGTTGTTGAGTTCTGCGCTTACCAACATATTTTCCTATTCATTTTATGTTTAGACTAGCTTAAGCCTGCGGCTTCGCCCGATTACGAAAGTAATATATAAAAAATCTGCGTTTAAAGCGATGGCTGGACTAAAATACCAGTGTATATAAACAAATAAATAATAGCAATATCAGTGAACGAATTCTGGGAATCCGCCCAGCTGTTTCAAAGATTATTCCCTACATACAAACTTCAAAATGTTACCTCTTTTTTAATATTTACTTTACTGTAGACTTTTACTCTGTGACTAGAATAACCATGCAAAAAATCAAGGCACAGTAAGCAAGCAAGAAAACAAGCGATCCTGCTTAATACTATCAATTAACACCGATTAGACAGATCTCATTTCCGCATGAGAATCAGAGCGGTGATTAAAAATTCACATGTTTTTATTCCATTAACCTAAAGAAGTTTCCATTAAGAAAATAAATAAAAATAAATTATACCTATATTATCTGTATTACAGTTACGTTTTCAATGTCCGGTTATGTAGGTACAGTAAGCGGCAAAAATTTTCGTAGACATAATAGGTACACTAGCTTTTTCCCGCGACTCCGTTCGCGTGGAACAGTGACTTCCTGCAGATTTTTGGTATAAAAACTATCCTGTGTCCTTTCTCGAGTCTACATTATAGAGTAAGTGTTATTATACATATAAACCTTCCTCTTCAATAAAACCGCATCAAAATCTGTTGTGTAGTTTTGAAGATTTAAGCTTTCATATGGATATAGAGACCGAGAAAGCGACTTTGTCTTATACTATCGGAATCAAAAGTGTCTTATGTACAGAAGAAGATAATTAAAACAAGAAGTTTATATAATTAAATGCACAGTGAAGTTAAGGTAAACAATAATGCCAAAAGAAAATATGATGAGTTATAAAAATGTTTGTTTGTTTCATTGAACGCGATAATCGCAGGAACGACTGTTTCGATTTTAATAATTAATTAATTTTGTGTTGGATAGTCCATTTATGTGGAAAAGCTTATAGGCTTAGGCTATAAAATGTTAAGCTGAAACTTATAGAAACCGGATGACGATTGAAAACACGCGATAGCAGCTAGTGTCTTTGACCCTTTACATAAAAAAATATATATGTAAAGCTGAAATAATTTTGAAGATTTTTGATAAATATAAATACTAAAAGAAAAAACATCTATACACCCTTACTACCTCTAAGCATTAATAGCTTTTTATTATATATAAAGTAGGTACTTACGGTTCAAAAGCATAACAAGAAAAAAAAACAATTCTTTTAATCTAGAAAAGTTACGATACGAATCGTTTTAGTAATAACAATAATAATAAATATATGTTAACATCTATAAAGAATGTTCAGGAACTCGCGCGACTAGAATACTACATAAGAACATGGCTATTCGACAAGATAGATACCTAATTAGCATAGAATCTATAGTTTTTATATTATATCTATACTAATAACTATTACAATTGGTTACACTAGCAGAATGTCGGTCCTTATAACAGCTTGGAGTTGTCATGCTCACTCAAAGGTCACACTGGCGGTGGCATGGGCGCTGGATCGCTTAATTCCCTATAATATAGTTGAGTTGGGCGATGCTGGTGTACGTGTCATGTTCGTGAACGGGCGCCGTCAGTTGGGACTGGTCAGCTCCAGACTGTCTATTGTCCTTAAGGTTACTTTCTTTTTATATTTGAATAAATATTAGTGTTACAGTGTTTTCACATAATTGAACCAACTGTTTGTAAAAGAAATCTGTATGTGAAACTGATTTAAAAAGAGTAACCATGGAGTTTCTTGATCGTTCTTCTCCATCGGAATCTACACTTTGGAACGAGCAAATAGCTTCACTGACGCCCGGTTTCCGAAAGGCCGATCAATGTTAAAATCAATTTAATCTCTTGTCAAGTCACCTGATTGGTTGACTGAATTATCAACAACCAATCGGATGACTTGACAAGAGATTTAACAGGAGATTAGTTAATTTTAGCGTTGACAAGCCTTTCAGAAACCGGGCGTAAGAGGACTGACCGACAGCCTTACACTATATCTTCAAAATTTTGTAGTGGTAGTCGTAGTGGCCGCTTTTCGTGAATGAGATTAGAGGTTCGAAACCTGGCAAATACCAATTTGAGTTTTCCGGATTATATGTACTTATATGATTATTTAGACACCACTGACATACGGTGAAGGAAAACGTCATGAGGAAACCTGGACTTATAAACTTTTAATTATAAGTTTGATATTGCTAATCCGCCTTGAGCAAGCATGGTGATTAGTGGTCAAGCCTTCTCCGTGTGAGAAGAGGCTTTTGCTCAGGGCACTTATAGGCCGATGATGATGAATACTAGGGTAAAAAGAACCTTGAGAAATATTTCACCCAGATTCGTTCACTACTGTTTCCGTGGAAAAGTAATAAACATCCATCCGTACTTACAAACTTTCGCTTATAAAGTTAAAGAGTTTGTTTTTTGTAACGCGCTCATCTCAGGAAATACTGGTTCGATTTTGAAAAAATATTTTGTGTGTCCACCGAGGAAAGATATTAGAGCCGAGTAGCGAGTCAAACCGAAAAGGAATAGTTAGATCAAACAGGTTTTTTTATAAAGTGGAATGTTGAAATGTATTAAAATTTTTAATGTTTTATTTATCTAATAACTAACTGTACTTGGGCTTTGCAAATATTTTGAATAGCAAATATAAAATTTATATATACATGTTTGATATTAAGGATTCTATTTCACTTTGCGTTAGGGTTGTCAGTTAAAAAACTATATCTTTGGAAGGAAAAAAGGATGTCACTGAATGGGGCAAGGATTGAGCCTCGGGTTTTTTGTCCCACCCAGGGTAGGGCGAAGGGAGTGTCAGACTTTTACTGAATAAAAACCTGTTTCTTCTCCTGCAATGCGCCGAGGCCGCGGTGCCTCATTGCGCTTACCCCACAACCCCGGCTGAACATCAGCCCTATAGGGCTCCGTCGAGGCGCGCGGCACGCTACGTGCTGTACGCTCGAGTATTTTTTTTTTGTGAGGAGAAAATCATCAAATAGCTTCTTGTGCCTCCACTCTGCCATGAGATCTCGCCGGAGCTCATTCCGCCACGCACTAATTTGGTCTGGATGTGGTCGGGCGGCGAGCTACCCTTACTCGCCGTCCGGTAACTTTACTCACACGGCGAAACACAACGGTGTGGTTGTTTCACGCCGGTTTTCTGTGAGGGCCACATATTATTTCGTTCGAGCCGACTATCCCACACTTGAGTTAATGATGCGTTGTTTTCATGGTATATGGACGGGACATGAGCAGACTGATATCAGGTAATGGTATGGCCTTTTGGGGTTGTTAGGGATCGTTGTTTCACGGCATTTTTGTCTGAGGCCATAGTACACTCTGGCCTAGCAGCCGAAGCATGGCTTTCATATCTAGACGTTTAATGATTTGAACATTTCATATTTTTAATGAAACTCACGATGAAATTGTTAATTAATCTTTGCAAATTGGCCACAAACAGGACTTTTATACGTCAACATCATATAAAAAGTCTAGATAAAGCAGAAATTTTCTATCTGACTACTCTTAGAAGAAAAGCCGAAAACAGCTCAGAAGTGACAGTGTCCTTTAAAACCTAGACAAATGTAAAAATAATGTAGAACCGAGAAGCAAGTTCATTCTGTAGTGGACTTTTGAGGAAAGAACCACACCAGTTTAAATGGACCTGTTCAATTTAGTTTGATTAAAACATTTTTATTGTATTACTAGCTTTTGCTCGCGACTCCGCTCGCGTGGAATAATGACTTCCTGCAGATTTTTGGTATCAAAATTATCCTATGTCCTTTCTCGAGTTCCAAACTATGTCTGTACCTAATTTCACAGGAATCGGTTCAGTAGTTTAGGCGTGAAGAAAAGACAGACAGGCTGACAGGGTTACTTTCGCATACAGCTTATTCCTAAGAGCTCTTCGGCGTTTCACACCGTGGTCCGAACCACTCGTGGTCCGAAACGACGAAACACCCTTATAATATTAGTTTGTATTTGGATTTATTTTAATTATTATGTTTTAGGCTTATTCGGTAGCGAGTAGCCGAAAACATAATAATTAATTTGGATTTATTTAATACGGACAACCCTGCTATAGGCTGGTTGTATTATAATGGGTTCAACTAGAAATTGGGCCTCGTTCGACCAGTTTTCTGATTTCTAATAAGTTTTATGTCTTGAACTTGTACATTTGTTGTTGTGATTAAATATTTATACGAAGATAGGAGGACTTGTCGCGGTAGCGCAGAGGTTAAGGCACTCGCATCTCATGCATGAAAGTGCGGGTTTTAAACCTGGCTAGTACCAATGTGACTTTTTCCGAGTTATATGTACTTTCTATGAATATTAAGACATCACTGACAGACGGCGAAGGAAAAAGTCATGAGGAAACCTGGACTTATATACTTCTAATTATAAGTTTGAAATCGCCAATCCGGCTTGAGTAAACGTGGTGATTTTAATGGTCAAAACTTCACCATGTAAGAAGAGGCATTTCCTCAGCAGTGGGAACTTATTTATTTATTTATTTATAGGTTGATGATGTGATAGTACGATATATATTTTTATTATTATTTAGGCATAGCGGCAAACGAGCGACTGATCTGATAGTAATCAATCAGCGCCATCTATCGGACACGCGCGACAACAAACATTACTGCAAAAGGGGTAGGTAAAATAGTATCAAATACTTATAACAAATTTTATTATGGTAAAAACAAAACTAGTATTTTAATTGATGTAGTACGATTTTTTTGCTCTGTAGATCCATGATTTTAGTAGCAATTCGTTTTTTTTTTTATTTTATTGAAGGTATATTTTTATGTTGTTCGCTTGCAAACTAGAAGATGGATTAATTGATGGTAAATCGCAATCTATGGCAATGGCAATCTATGGGCCTGTGGGGGTGACCATGGGCAGCGCCGCAACGCCGTTTTGGGGATTGAAGGATTGGGAATGGATGAGGGAAAAGAAGGATTGGTGGTATATTATCCATATTGTAAGTAACTCAAAGCTGTCTATTGATCGATTTTTTCCATTTCTTTCTCATGTAATAGACCGGCTAACGAGCAGACGGATTGCCTGATGGTAAGCAATCAACGCCGCCCATGGACACCCGTAACAGAGGGTTACATAAGGGAATTTGGAGATTTCGGAGGGGGAAGGGAAGGATTGGGCCTCTGGTAACCTCACTCACACGGCGAAACACAACGCTGTGGTTGTTATTAAATTAAGTACTTCTTCCTGGGCAAGGAAAGAAGGAGTGTAAGACTCTTACTGACTAAAAGCACCCGTTCCTTCTCTTGCTTCAGATCAAAGCTTTATTTGAGAGAGGAAAATCATCAAACGACCTTTGTAGCACAAGCTGGGCATAGAGGGAGTGTCAGACTCTTACTGACTAAAAACCACCCTTTCCTTCTCCTGCACTAAGCCGAGGCCGCGGTGACTTATTGCGCTTGCCTTGCAACTTTAGCTGCTTGGGGTAGGTCTTATATCGATACATTAAAATTAACATATAAATTAGATATGTTTGTAGATATGATGCTTCTAACTTGTAAAGGTTACTGGTTTCCCATTACGATTGTGTTTTTATATGGTTCATTAACATATGTATACTGGCTACATGGTTAGCTCAGTGGCCAGGTAATCAGTTACTGAGCTACGTAAAATTTTGCGTAATACAACAGGTATAATTGTTTAAATATATGTAGGTATACCCAATCCTTCCCCTTCCCAATCCTTAAATCCCTAAAACCTCTTACCCTCATAATGCAGGCAACGCACTTGTAACTCCACTGTTGTTGTGGGTGCCCATGGGCGACGTTGATTGCTTACCATCAGGTAATCCGTATGCTAGTTAGCGACCTATCACATAAAAAAAATGAGCGAATTAATTTTAAAATCCGACCAGCGGTTTCAAAGATTATCAATACGTTAAATAAAAATCTAGCAAGGTCACACGTAGCTTGATGAATCATTGTGATTAAATAATCCATTTATTTATTTATTAATTAATTAAGAAAAAAATGTAATTTTAAATTGCAAATTACCAAACGGTTTATGGCCGAGTACCTACCTATTGAGAAAATCTAGAAACCAGTCAAAATGGCATTTGTAATTCGTATAAAAGGTAGATTAATAATCGATTTTAATATTGGATGTAACACAAAAAAAATAGTTGTGAGGAAGAGCTGAGCTTTGGCACGAATGGGTCCGCTAGACCGGAGTGATACCACGGCCTCATAGAAAACGGGCGTGAAACAACATCGTAATTTAGTAGTAGAAGTTACTGGGGGTCTCAATACCTCCCCAAATCCTAAATCTTCGCAATCCTAATCCCCAAAATTGCGGTAGTACCCTTGTAACTCCTCGATATTGCAGGTTAGGAGATATGGGCGATACCGATTTCTGACCATCAGGTAATCCGTCTGTTCGTTTGTCGACCTATCCCGTTAAATAGACAGCACTGCTGTTTAGTTCCTTTAAAATGTGTCACTTAATCGAATTAATAACAGCCTTAGAAAATAAAGGTATTGGTCAAAATAACCCTCAAAAATATATTGTAAGCTGTCTACGACAACCCCTTAAAAAAAGGGAAAGCCAAAAAAAACAACCGAATACATACGTGCAAAAATAGTTCCGAATGGCAAAAAAAATCCTCTTTAGCACCGTTAACCACACAATTGATCCGCTTCACAATCAAAATTCAGATTCGAAGGTCGTACACCAAAGACTTGGTCTAATCGTAAACAGTATGCGACAATATTCAGGTCATTGCGCGACTTTTGTGGCACGTGTAAGCACGGCATGCATTTAATATATGAAAAAAACCTTGTACATAGATACTACAAGTTTATTTATATACATACATATATGTATATACAAATCTATTACTAATATTGCCGCGTGGAGTTGGCAGGATTGAGTTTATGTTAATACGACGATGCGTTAGCGGAAGCCCGACTTTCAAAGCCTTGAACAGAAGCGCAAAGTTGGCGTGCTTTTCGGTTTCTTATCGAATACATTTTGGAGAATGTTCGGGGAAGGACCTTAAGGAAGTAAGGTGGAAAGGACTAGGGGGAAGCCTAGTTCCTTCTACCATCGTTACTCCAGACAATCGGCAAAACGCTATCGCTTCATGGTGGATATCCCAACCGCACGCACGAAGCGATTCGGGTCCGGTTTTATAGTTAGAACTGCTAAGGAGAGACCCAGGTATCTTCAAGGCCCGAGTGAATAGTTTGCTTATGGGAAGACGTGCTCCATCGTAGGTCGCATCATCGTATACCACCAGGCGTGATAGCGGCTAAATGCTTGCCCGTTTCGAAAATAAAAAAAATGTTTGGCAAACGAGCGGAAGGGTAACCAGAGGAATTGTGTATGCGTTGCTGATTTTCGTGGGTTTGAAATTTAAGGATTGGATTTTATTGTGAGGGGGAAATCTTCAAATAACATCTCCCGCCCAGAGCGAGGCGAGAGAAAGTGTTCTCGCGAGTGACGCGCCGTACGCTCGGGTCTGGTTCTGGTCGGGCGGCGAGTTACTCTTACTCGCCGTCCGCAGAAACGCGCTTACGGTGACCAGAGACCGTCTCGCGAAATAATGGAACCTTGGACTGCGACGATTAAATCTACTTGTCCTTGCAAGGGCATTTGGCTCTTAAGGTTCTTAATCTATCCTAATATTATAAATCTGAAGGGTTTGTCCTTTTTAAACGCGCTTGTCTCCGGAATATACTTGTTCGAATTGAACAATTCTTTTTGTGTTGAACAGCCCATTTATCGAGGAAGGCTGTAGGCTTAAACATCATGCTACGACTTTAAGGAGCCGAGCATCGGGTGACACCACGCGAGAGTAGCTAGTTTTTACATATTGTAATGTATTTGGCAAAAGATATATCATTGGAATTCCACGGCCACGTTATCGAACGATCACTGACTAATTTCTATTTGACAGTTACGATTATTATTATTAATTAGTTTTTTATTAAAATATTCTGACGGCCATTGACACTCAGGCCCGGGTACAAAACGGCAGAAACGCGACAGTCCAAGGCCATTGATACTCAGGCCCGGGTACAAAACGGCAGAAACGCGACAGTTTCTACATTTTTGTACCCGGGCCTAGCTCTTGAAAGAAATATGTGGGAGAGCCATCCTTCGGCACGAATGGGCCCGCTCCACTGAAGTAATACCAAGGTCTCACAGAAAACCAATATCTTTCACAAGCTACACTCGCGCGGTTTCACCCGCTGCTC
Source organism: Spodoptera exigua (assembly GCA_902829305.4). Lineage (NCBI taxonomy): Eukaryota > Metazoa > Arthropoda > Insecta > Lepidoptera > Noctuidae > Spodoptera > Spodoptera exigua. Next base: position 1,636,076 of record LR824628.2, on the reverse strand, counting down.
GGCTTCATTTCATCATAGCGTGATGTTTTATAACCTATAGCACTCAGGAACATTGTAGCTATCTACCAAGAGTTTTGGCAATCCGATCGGCGGTTTCAAAGATTACTTCTACATACAAACTTACAAATTTTACCTCGTTATAATATTAGTATAGATTATATGTACATTCATACGTTAAATTGAAATAAATAAACGACACTTCATTCTTTTGAGCAAAAAAAAAAATAAAGAATATTTTGCTCCATTTTCAAAGAATTTTTAGATAAATATAAGAATAGAATCACATGTTCCATTTCACAATAAAATTATATTAACGAATAGTGTCCATTTTATCACATTATCTTTTTAAATAACAGCTTGGTTGGGACAGCATTCAAATCTTGATACTTGATGTCGTTAAGATTTAATCAGATTTCTTCTTCGACGAAGATAAAACTAAGAATTAGCATAATGCTATGCGTATAAGCTATCAATTGTAGGTATAATCAAATAATAATATAAAGGCGAAAGTTTTAATCATGGATGGATGTTCGTTTTTATATTGGATAGGTCGGCAAACGACCTGATGGTAAGCAATCAGCGCCGCCTTTGGACACTCGAAACACCATAGGAGTTTTTTTGTTTAATACAAGTTCGTAGCCTGCTTTTAGTGTGGAGTTACGGATTTAAGGATAGGGGGTTTGGAGATTGAGGATAGGGGAGAGGGGTGGGGGAGGATTGGGGTTCCGGTAAACACACTTACATGGCGAAACTCAACAAACAAATTTTGCTTCACGCCGCGGTTTTCTGTGAGACCGTGGTGTTAATCCGGTCGAGCCGACCCATTACTGCCGAAGCATATCCCTTCCTCTTCAAACCCTAATTTCCAAGAAGCCGGTAAGGCACAAGGAACTTCTATGGTGTCTTCCGAAGGTGGTGCCTATTGCTTAACATCAGGTAATCAATCTGTTGCTTTGCGCGACTATAAACACATAAAAAACAGACTAACACCCGGTTTTCGAAAGGCCGATCAATGTCAAAATCAATTTAAACTCTTGTCAAGACATCTGATTGATTGACTGAATTATCAACAACCGATCAGATGACTTGACAAGAGATTTGACACCTTACTTACCAGTTAGTTGATTTTAACATTGATCGGGCTTTCGGAAACCGGGCATTAGAATCTTTCGCGTTTATGATATTAATAATATAAGTATGTTGCCCCCTTGTCGCTACATGCTAGCGGTCGTTTTTGGGGGCCCATTTATTGAGTTTTTCAGTCACCCCCTGCCTCACTGCCTGCCGGGGGCAGGGGCCATAGTATTTCCATAGTTATCATATCCACCAGTCCATAGCAACCCATACCCATAACCCTATAATTTTGTACCACATTTCGCAATAGTCCTCCATCAACCGGGGATTGTCCTTGGGTGCACTTTCATAGTGCATACAGGGATTATTGCCGACTGATGTTTGGACATCAGTCGGCTTTCACTTATATTAGAGTTGTTCAAAGGGCCTCTGCGAGTTGGGTTCGGCCCCTCGTACGCCTTCCAAAAGTCCGGGACTCTGTGATCCCGTGAACGGAAACGAACATACAAATATAAGTAACTCTCATTATTTAAAAGCAGATGTGACAACTAATTTAAAACATAAAACATAATAATAATTACATGTAACAAAGATGTACCTATAAATAGCTTCATATATAACACGTGCGTATAGACCAGTTTTGTATATAAGACTGATTAGCAAACACGTGATATTTATTTAAACGATTGATACGATGTGTGTATTTAGAAGCTATATAGAACACATTGAATGACTTCTCCCACCTTCGGAGGGGGGGTAGTATCAGACTCATACTGATTAAAAACCACCCCATTTTTTGGCTGCTTCCGGCCGAGGCCGTGGTCTTAGCAATATCGGCCCTAATCAATTCTTTAGATTTTTCTTGAGGGGATATTATCATTAAATGACTTCTTCTGCGCTGGGTGGGGTGTAGTGTCAGACTCTTACTGACTAAAAACCACCTCGTTCCTTCTCCTGCTTCGGGCTGGGCCTCCGTACATTATTAAATTTGGCTGAATATCTGCCCTAATGGATCCTTTAGATTTTATCTTGAGAGGTTATTCGGTTGTGCCTACATCAGTGTTAATTTTGATGTTTTCTGGAGCTGTTATTATCATCAAATGACTTCTACTGCGCTGGGAGGGGTGTAGTGTCAGACTCTTACTGACTAAAAGCTACCTCGTTCATCTCCTGCTTCAGGCCAGACCTCGGTAGATTGCACTTGAACTTGCAACCCTGACTCATATCAGCCCTTTAATTTTTTTTCTGTAAGGTGATTTATCATCAAATGAGTTATCCTGCCCTGGGTGACGAGTAGAGTGCAAGACTCTTATTGATAAAAAACCTCTCCATTCCTTCTCCTTCTCCGGACATTATTAGTTTGATTCCAAAAACTATTGAGCTCACTAGGGCGGATATTTAGTCGGGTTGCAATGACGAGAGATGGCATTAGATGATTACTATAATACTATGCCTCAAAACAATTAAGATATATATTAAAAAAAAAAAAACGTTTGACGGGCCGCATTTTAGTAATAATCATTGAACGATTATAAAAAATAAAATAGGTTAGTATGAACAATTTTAAAAATTCGAATTTGGAACAAGGATACTCAAAACCAGTTGGAGAGATATAATGAAACCTCTTTTTTACATTAGTTTTTTTTTTGAAGATTTAAAAAGTACAATTCTTTGCAATCAAATGAAATAAAATAAAATAATAATATTATACATAGGTATTGTGTGATCTTTATCTGCAATAAAAATCTTAACATATTAAAATAAATTGCGAAAGGTTCCGTAGCAAAAATGGATAAAAACTTTGGCATTATTAAAGTTAGAAATTGGACACTTTTATTTAAGGGAGAAAAATCATCATATGACTTATTTCGAATTGGGTAGGGCAAAAGGGAGTGTCAGACCCTTACTGACTAAAAACATCTCTATTCCTTCTCCCGCTTCAGGCCCATGCCGCCAAATATAATTGACCTCGACCCGCAACCCCGGCTAAATATCGTCCCCGGGCCTGATCTATTTTTTTATGGTATAAGTCGGCAATCGAGCGGATGGATTACCTGATGGTAAGCAATCGGCGCCACCCATGGACACCTGTAACACCAAAGGAGTTACGAGTGCGTTGCTGGCTTTCTAGTGGTTGCGGATATAAAGATCGGGAAGGGATAGGGGAAGGGGCGGGATTGGGCCTCCGGTAACCAATTCCGTATTCACCCATACGGCGAAACATAACGCTGTGGTTGTTTCACGCCGGTATTCTGTGAGGCCGTAGTATCACTCCGGTCGAGCCGACCCATTCGTGCCAAAACTTGGCTCTCCCACAATGAAAATGAGTTATTGAAAGAGGGACCCTAAAAAAAAGAATAATATACAGGTTGACGTTTTTTCTAGTGCCTCGACCGGAATTGAATAGGTATGATTAGAAAATCCAGCATTGAAAGTAATACAACCAGATTGAAACACTTATATTTTTAATCTGCATATTTCGTTGAAGACTTGAATAATTTTATTTGTTCTATTCATTTTGTACGTATCATTATGGTTTGTTTAAAAGTAGTGCTTCTCGAACTTTCGATTAAAAAGTGGTGACGAGTTTATGATTGACTTTGCCAGCGACTCCGTTCGCGTGGAATAGTGACTTCTTGCAGATTTTGGGTATAAAAACTATGTCCTTTCTCGACTTACAAACTATGTCTCTACCAAATTTCACAGAAATCGGTTCAGTAGTTTAGGCGTGACGAAAAGGCATACACATACACCGAGTTACTTTCGCTTTTATGATATAAGTTTGAATTAAACGCAGTATAATCCAGATCGTGATGGCCCGGAGGTTAAGGAACCCGCTTCTCATGCATGAGGGTGTTCGAAACCTGGCAAGTACCAATGTGACTTTTTCAGAGTTATATGTACTTTCTATGATTATTATTTAGACACCACTGATATACGGTGAAGGTAAACATCGTGAGGAAACCTGGACTTGTATTTTCTAATTATAAGTTTGAAATAGCCAACCCGCATTGAGCAAGCGTGGTGATTAATGCTCAAACCTTCTCCGTGTGAGAAGAGGCTTTTGCTCAGCAGTGTGCACTTATAGGCTGATGATGATGATGAAACGCAGTATCCTCTCATAGTTGACACTTCATCTGTGTTAGTAAGGACAAGAGATGGTGTGACGATAATAAGTAAATTAGCCGTACTTAGTGCGTAATTCTAGATGTTGTTTCTGTCCTTTTTTTACAACAAGATGCAATTAAAGGGTTAATGAATAAATTATGTCTTCATGGATTGCCATTGTCTGGGGGAGACGAAAGGAGGGTGGAGATTCTTACTGAATAAAATTAACCTCGTTCCTGACATTGGTTGGTACCGGGTTAGAGTCCTGTTTATTACGTACGCAATTATATTTATCGTGTAAGTACTTCATTTTCTTCTAAACAAATAAATACATTATTCATGTCCTTGGGACGCGCCGGACTTCAGTGTTTCGGTGTTTTCATGGTTGTATCTACTGTAGGTCCTGGAGGAAGGAGGCGGAATTGTTCCGATAAAAAAAATCTTATACAGCATTCTCAGTTCCCTGTTTGACATGACTATATTAAACTACAGGTACTCAATTCTTAATTAGCGTTTCAATTGTTATTAAGGTGGTTAGTTGAAACAATAGATTAGAAGCTAGCTTATCTGCACCTTCGCACGCTTATAAAGTAATGTATCCCAGGATTTTAAATGACAGCAGCGTTTACAGAGATAGCGCGGTTAAAATCAAGTATAATTTATAGCCTGTACTACACAGGAACATTGTAGCTATATCTATCAAGGAAAGAATTTTGAAAATCCGACCAGCCGTTTCAGAGATTACCACCTACATACAAACTTAAAAATTTTACCTCTTTGTAATAAAAAGTGAGTATAATGTGGGTAACGCATACAATTGAGTGTCCAACAGACAATATACAAAACAAAAATGCAACCAAGAATTTCAAAACGGAAAAATACCAATGTAACTTCGTCTGAACAAACGTATCAAAAATTAGAACTAAACGCACAAAAAAATATATAAATACCACAAGACTGACAGGCTGCTCATAATTTTCGATTATATGATGACGAAAAATCTTATTTTTATTGTAAGTTTAAGTATATCTATCTAACGTATAAGTATAAAAATAAGCGTTTTTTTTCGTTGCAAACATCTAAAAATAATTTGCATAGAATTTTTAATAAGTCTAGTCTAGCCATTTTGAGTTGATCGACAAAATCTTTGATTGGCAATCATAGCCATTTTTTGGAAAAATTATCAAAAGCCTCCGGCCACCGTAAGCGCGGGTCTGCGGACGGTGAGTAAGGGAAGCTCCCGACCAGAACCAGACCCAAGCGTTCGGCGCGTAGCGTTCCGCACGCGCCTCAAAGAGCCAATAGACCACCACATACGGGGCCCTATACGGTTGATATTTAGCGGGGGTTGCGAGGTAAGCGTAATGAGTCACTACTTACTGACTAGTTTTTAGTCAGTAAGAGTCTGAAACATCCTGGGCTGGAGAAGTGATTTGATGATTTTCCCCTCACAAAAAACCTCACAAAAAAGTTTCTCCAACAAGACGACAAAGCTTGCCAATTATTCTGACCTTAAATCAGTAGGGAATACGTCAAGAAAGGGCCGAGAGAAATCAAATACTTTTATTGTTTAAAAATTGGAAACCTATCTATTTTATTTGAGTTCCACAAGTACTTTACAAGTCTAATTTATAAATGATTAAATTACAAAATTTTTCCATATATTTATTAATTACAAAATTTATTATTAAAAGATGTAGTTTTTGAGATTTCTAAGTTTACCTAGACACCAGTGCCATACGATGAAGGAAAATATCGTAGAAAACCTTGACTTATAATTTCTAATTTTATGTTCGAAATCCGCCAATCCGCCTTGAGCAAACGTGGTGATGCTATCTCCGTGAGAAGAAGTCGTTGCTCAGCAGTGGGCACTTATAGGCTGATGATGTGATACATTTTGATCGTTATCATGCGCAAGCGCATATTACCAATGTCATAAGCAGGTTAAGCTAATTTTATGTGGAGACACGTGTAACATCAAAAGATAAATAATTTACGACACGCTTACCTCTCACCCTTGGCAGTTATTTCAAAGATTATAAAACGAAACTGAATTTTTTATAATATTTTTTTAATGCATTAGAATTAATTATATGTGCAATTTATAATATAACAATTAATAGCTAAATGTGCAACATTTTGGTAAGTGCTAATCTTGAGAACAGCTGAACCGATTTTAGTTTTTTTATGTAATAGATCGGCAAACGAGCTGACGATGACGGATAGCCTGATGGTAAGCAATCAGCGCCGCCCATGGACACCCGCAACAGAGGAGTTACGAGTGCGTTGCCGACCTTTTAGGGATTAGGGATTTGGAGATTTAGGGATTGGGGGAGGGGAAGGATTGGGCCTCCGGTAACCTTACTCACACGGCGAAACACAAAGCTGGGGTTGTTTCACGCCGGCCGTGTGCCACGCCACTATGAGGCCGTGGTATCACTCTGGTCGAACCTTACTGGTAATCGTGCCGAAGCATGGCTCCCCCACACATGCGAATTCTTGTTTGTCAGAAAGTTTTTATGAGATAATATGTTAGAATAACGGCATGGGGTTCGCGACCTCGGCCCATAGCAGGAGAAGGAACAGGGGGGTTTTTAGTCAGTAAGAGTCTGACACTCCCTCCCGCCCGGCCCTGGGCGGGAGAAGTCATTTGATGATTTTCCCTTCACAAAAAAAAGGAGTTGAGTGGAAATAATAGGAAACCTTTTAGCTTCACTAACAGAACTGACCGACAGACTGACACTTTATATCATTAAAATTTAGTTTGACGTTCAAAAGTGCCTCATATCATCAGCCTATAAGTGCCCACTGCTGAGCAAAGGCCTCTTCTCATACGGAGAAAATTAGAGAATTAATCACCACGATTGCTCAATGCGGATTGGCGATTTCAAACTTATAATTAGAAATTATAAGTCCAGGTTTCCTCACGATGTTTTAGTACACCGTATGTCAGTGGTGTCTCAATAATCGTAGAAAGTACATAGGTATCAGTCAGAAAAAGTGTAATTGGTACATGCCAGGTTTTGGCATTCTAGTCATTTTTTAAATCTATTTTTGTGATTGGCTAAACTTAATCCAAACTAATTAGTATTATAAATGCGAAAATAACACTGTCTGTCTTTTCTTCACGCTTAAACTACGGAACCGATTTGTGAGAAATTTGGTACAGACATAGTTTGGAACTCGAGAAAGGACACATGATAGCTTTTATACCAAAAATCTGCAGAAAGTCGCGAGCAAAAGCTAGTAACATAAATAAAAAATAACATTTGAATTTTGAATTTCGATCACCGAACGACCAGACATGACAATGTTAAAAAGCGGAAATCATTTTGAAAATTTTTTGCGATTTATGCATTGAATGAATAAAATATTCAGTTATTTTATAAAAAAAAATGGGTTTATATTTAAACTATAAATAAAATAAAGATAAAAAAGACGTTGTTTAAAAATCGATTAATTATTAAAAGTGTAAAAAAAACTGGTTAAACTCATTTAAAACCGACGATTAATGCGAAATAAAAAAAAAACATGTGTTAAACCAATTTTTTTACAATTTTATATTTGTTTTGAAGTCGTTGATCTTGTGTTTAGTTTTTTTATATAGAGGAGTGGCAAACGATAACTTTTGTGCATTAACTAAACGTGTTTATGCAAATATATATTTTTGTGCAGTTATTTTTTTTGCATAGTGCTTAATACTTGCTAACGAATTTACTGATGATAAGCATTCGGCGCCTCCCATAGGCAACCGTAACACTAGAGTTTTATTTTTTTTATAGTTGTCGTAGGGCTGGTAGAGCTTTTCTTAGTTTATTCACGCTAGTAAGTCATTATTTTATTTATTTATTATAATAAGGTACAATGCCGCCGACGTATCGTGGCGAGTCTGAAGTTAGCCGATTAGCTGCGCAGTACACAATTTTATTCCTAAAAGATCCATTGCGCAGACAAACGGCTAACTTTAGACTCGCCAACATACGTCGGCCGTACTGTAGGCTCAAAGCTTATGTATACAAAGCAGTATAAAGTATTGGTTATAGGCAGTAGGTCTTATACATTCGCCAGTTACGAGCTAACCAACATTCTTAAAATTATGCGTTTGTACCTACAGACAAAATACATATACGAGTATAGAAATTATAAGTTTTTTGAATAAACTTTTGACGTTGACTGCACGGTCGGTGCGGTGGCTGGGCAACTGGCTGCCGTGCAACGTGTCGCGGGTTCGATTCCTGCACGGAACAACAGTTTCTGTGATCCACAAATTGTTGTTCCGGGTCTGGGTGTCTTGTGTATGTGACATTGTATGTTTGCACCCACGACACAGGAGAAAATCCTAGTGTGGGGCAACGTTTATGAAAAATAGAAATAAACTACAGTTTCAAGTGCGTCACCGACCTTTTGAGGATAATTGGGGATAAATTGGAGATTTGGGAAATAACATCATTTGTTGAAATAAAGTGTACGGTCAGTCTGGTAGTAAGCGAAAGCTAATTAAGAGAAAGAGTGAGTGTTTGCTGACCTGAATGAGTTGAGCAGACCTGTTGAATTTCATTAATCAAAAATAATCTTTGTGATGATATATCGACCAGATATCATCATCATCATCATCAGCCTATAAGTGCCCAATGTTGAGCAAAGGCCTCTTCTCATACGAAGAAGGTTAGAGCATTAATCACCACGCTTCCTCAATGCGGGTTGGCGATTTCAATCTTATTAAATTAGAAATTAAAAGTCCAGTTTTCCTCACGATGTTTACCTTCACCGTCTATGTCAGTGGTGTCTAAATAATCATAGAAAGTACGTATAACTCGGCATAAGTCACATTGGTACTTGCTAGGTTTCGGACCCACACCCACATGCATGAAAAGCGGGCTCCTTAACCTCCGGGCCACCACGACATTTACGACCACATATAAAAAGGCCAAATTAAAAGCCAACTTAAAACGAGAACCCAGCCGCCGCAGAAGGCAACACACTGGTCGTCGGGAATCGAGAGCCGATATCCGGCCACTATAAGCGAGGGTCTGCGGACGGCGAGTAAGGGTAGCTCACCGCCCGACCAGAAACAGACCCGAGCATACGGCGCGTAGCATTACACGCGCTCCTTAAAGAACCAATAGACCACCATGCCCAGGGTTGCGTGGTAAGCGCAAAGAGGCACCGCGGCCTTGGCCTATAGCAGGAGAAGGAACGGAGGGTTTTTAGACAGTGAGAGTCTGACTCTTCCTCCCGCATTACCCTGGGCGGGTGAAGTCATTAGATGATTTTCCCTTGACAAAAAAAACCTAAATCGAGAAGCATGTGGTTGTTTTTTTTTATGGTATATGGCGGAATACTGGTAGTTGGAGGAACGGCACGGGCCTGACATCCGAAACACCAGAAGAGTAAGTGCCTTGCCATTTTCATTGGTGCTGATAGGGTTTACCGAATGGGGAATTGGGGGAGGTGAATCTCTAAATAGCCTAGTTATTTTGACAATCGAAATTAGAATTTGTTTAGTTGTGTAAAAATATATGTATGTAGCATTTATGAAAATACATGTTTGGTCATCATACTATACAATATTGAGGTAAAAATCGCAGAAAATATAAATTTTTCGCGCTTCATCCTTGAAGCATCTACATTGAAAGTTCCTCGAACGAGTAAACAAAAATTTCAAAGAAAATGATAATAAAGAAACGTGCGTGCGTTTACAAACATACAATTTCACATACACATCACACCCAGACCCGGCACAACAATTATGAATCACAAAAAAAATGGTTCCGTGCGAGAATCGAGCCCGCGACATGTTACACGGCATCCGGTTGCCCAGCCACCGCGCCAACCGTGCACTCAATTGACATTGACATTTGTAAAATTATGTCAAAACGAATGTCAAGCAGATTGACATGTTTGACTGTTAAGCTTCTTGACATATAGGTAGTATTTCTGTCGGGGTCGAGCGAGGTAGTCATATATTGCAGCTCTGACTGATAGGACAGGAGTACAAACTGGATTTTTAGTCAGTTAAAGTCAGATCCCAGGCCGTCTAAACCGAGAGAGGTCACTTTACGATTTTGTAATTTAATTAAAATATATTGTTAGTGTTCCAATCACGTTCAGCTAGTTTCGGCTCGATTGGAGTGATACCACGGCGCCGCATGGAATACTGGCGTGGCGTGGCACAACTACAGCGTTGTTTCGCCATGTGATTGAGGTTACCTGGCCCAATTCTACCAATGCCTCATCCCTTCTCAATCCCTAAATGACAACCCTAACCCCAAAAGGCCGGCAATGCACTCGTAACGCCTCTGGTGGTGCGGGTGTCCATGGGCGGCGTCGATTGCTTACCATCAGGTAAACTTTTTCAAAGTTTGACTACCTATCACAAATGTATAAAAAAACATTGTACTTATTAATCAATTAGGTTCTCGTCAATTTCTAGATCACGATGAAGATTCTCAGTCTTCTTTGTAATGGACCAATTAAAAAGAAAAAAAAAACTCACATAACAAAAACTCATATGATGTGTGGTTGTATGTGGATGAATGGATGCGGCATTGTGGAACATACACGAACAAGTCGCTGGTCGCAGATCCATTTCTCATTATTTTTTTCTTACATTAATGTGATTTAGATTTTATATGCTTGTTAGGAGATCACAGTACTATTTTTTTTTTAATAAATATAATTTGTAATAAATAGTCAACATTTACGTGAATATAGCTAAAGTTTTATCATTAAAACATTTTTTTTTCACCAAATATTTTTTACAACCAAGTTTCACTGTTAAAATCACTGTAATGTCCACAGAGAGTCTAATAAAACACAGATAATATTAAAAAAACAATTCACTTTGTAAACAACACAGACTATAAAAAAAGTTTACTCCGTTAAAAAAAAAACTTTCCAATGAAAGAGGTTCGAAACAATCACGTTCCATTTCTAAACGCACTAAAAAAGTTTCGATACTGTCACCGATGCATTTGGCGCGACACTAGCTTGAAAAAAAATCGACTAAATCGATAGAGAACGCTATCTATCCTTGGATTAGACCACTCACTGTCAAATAGGTGGGGTTCAAACTCGAGGTTTACCTAATTATTTAAATAACCCGATAAGTTTATTAATTTATGAATATTTCGGTAATAGTGGTTGAGTGACTGACAGACAGCATACATTTGCAACTGCAGCTCGTTAAAAGCTGTGTCATCTGAACCACTCACTCTTGATATACATTTTTATGGTTTTGATCGCTGGATCTTTATGGTTTGGAAGCTTTCCTCTTTCTGCGAAGCAATGATGCTCGCAAAGGAGGCGGCGTGTGATGGAGCTATCTTCCTTAGCAGCTGCTAGCAGCTGCAGTAGGCAACACTCCAGGCGTTCGGGGATCGAGTGACGATCCTCGTTTAACGTATGCGCGGGGCTGCGGATGGCGAGCTACCCTTGCTCAACGTCCGACCAGAACCAGACCCGAGAGCGTTTGAAAGAGCCAATAGACCACTACAGACGGGGCCCTACAGGGCTGATGTTCAGCCAGGGTTGCGGGGTAAGCGCAATAAGCTACCGTGGCCTCGGCTTAGAGCAGGAGAAGGAACAAGGGTGGTTTTTAGTCAGTAAGAGTCTAACACTCCCTCTCGCCCGGCCCTGGGCGGAAGAAGTCATCTGATGATTTTCCCTCGCAACAAAAAAAATACCCTTTTATGAAGACTAGATTTATAACTTAGAAGTGGGAGTGACGTGTCCACTGCTGACCAAAACCCTTTCTCTCACGAAGAAGGTTTAAGTATTAATCACAACGCTCACTCAAGGCGGATGGGCGATTTTGATTTGATTTCAAACTTATGATTAGAATTTATAAGTCCAGGTTTCCTCACGATGTTTTATTTCACCGTATGTCAGTGGTTTTAATAATGTTAGAAAATACATACGTCTATGTAACTTGGAAAAGGTGGTATTGGTATTTGATAGGTTTTTGGTTGCATAGCTTTGACTTATTTAGAATGTTGTTATAATTAATATCATACCCACAAATACCAATAAAAAACAATCAAACAAAGAACTACCTATTAACTAAAATTTCACAAACAAAACAAAAAAGTTTCACGTAAAATTAATTTAACATAATGTATATACATATTACATAACGTTAAATGTTGTAAAATTATAATAATATACATAATTTAAATGCATGAATAACTAATTTAATAATAATAATTATTATTATTTTATATGGCAACACACCTTTCATTCATGAAGGTTAGAAGAGATGGACAAAGATAATTTAGTTTTATTTTCACTTTACTAGGGGTCGTGTGGGAGAGCCAAGCTTTGGCACGAATGGGTCGGCTCGACCGGAGTGATACCACGGCCTCACAGAAAACAAGCTGACGGTTTACCTGATGGTAAGCAATCAGCGCCGCCCATGGACACCTGAAATAACGTAAGAGTTACCAGTGATTTTGGACATTGGATTTGGATATTTTGGGATTCGGGGAAGGGAATGATTGGGCATCCGATAACCTCACTCACACGGCGAATCACAACGCTGTGGTTGTTTTACGCCGGTTTTCTGTGAGGCCGTGGTATCACTCCGGTCGAGCCAACAACTAATTGTGTACTTCATGTTGTTTTTTTTAAAAAAACGTTGCCCCACCTTAGGATTTCTCCTGTGTCGTGGGTGCGGTTACAAACATACAATTCCACATACACATGACACTCAGACCCGGAACAACAATTTGTGGGTCACACAAAGAGGAGTTGTTCCGTGCGGGAATCGAACCCGCGACACGTTGCACGGCAGCCGGTTGCCCAGCCACCGCACCAACCGGGCAGTGAAATGTGGTGTTCACAATATATGTTTTCTTCTATCGTTAGCACCATTATCATAATAATTTTCATCATCATCAGCCGGAAGACGTCCACTGCTAAACATTTAATAGTACCCCAAGATTCGACCGTCTGTCTTCTGTATTCTGTCGACCTAGCGGGAGGCCTGCCCACGGTCTGTGGTCGTTTTCGTTTTTCGCCCATCGGAACCTTGCCCCAACAATAACAAACATGCCCCATGTCGCTACATGCTAGCGGCCTTTTCAGGGGGCCCATTAATTGAGTTTGCCAGTCACCCCCTGCCTGTTTATTCGTATGTATCAATATTGGTCAGGGGCAGAGGCCATAGTATTTCTATAGTTACCATATCCACCAGTTCATAGCAACCCATACCTATAACCCTTTCAATTATTACCACATTTCGCAATAGTCCTGCATCAACCGGGGATTGTCCTTGGGTTTACTTTCATAGTGCATACAGGGAAAATTGCCGGCTGATGTCCCATTTCACTTATATTAAAGTTGTTCAACGGGCCTCTGCGAGTTGGCTTCGGCCACTCGTACGCCTTCCAAAGGTCCGGGATCCTGTGATCCCGTGAACGGAAACGAACATAATAAAAAAAGAATTGTCAAAATTGGTCCAGCCGTTATTGAGTTATGCGCTAACAAACACATGTGTTTATATTATACATATAGATTATGTAACTTGCTCACAATGCAAATAATTTGACTAATATCATAAAACTTTAAGGTTAAACGGATAGCAGTTCTACATTTTTATAATATCAAGTTCAATGGATCCACGTGTTAGATACAGGCTGTTCATAAATCAACAAATATTTTTTTTTATTTTTTAATGAATTATGGATTTGTGAATGACATAAATAAATAAATGAATATGATTTTTTTATCTGTTACCTGATGTGAGGAAATTTTAACACACATATCACCGGAGCCTTTTTGCATAATAGAGTACTATAATCAATCTCTGTTTGTTTTTTGTTATTTCACAGCCTCAACTACGTAGGAGTTACGAGTGCGTTGCCGACCTTTTTGGGATTAGAAATTTGGAGATTTTGGTATTGGAAGACGGGAAGGATTGGGCTTCGGGTAACCTCACTCACACGGTAAAACACAACGTTGTAGTGGTTTCACGCCGGATTTCTGTGAGGCTGTGGTATCACACCGGTTGAGCCGACCCATTCATGTTGAAATTGAAACATAGCTTGCCTCTGCCAATTTTATCTACATTCGTTTATAGGAACCGTATATTTTTCCGGTACAAAAACAAACCAGTTTTGCCGCTCTTCCCGACTGAATTCAAATTAAAATCTATCCTTATAAAAAATGATCTAGGTCCGGTTTAGCAATTTAGAAGAAATTTTTATTATAACTTTCGTGAGACATTCTAAATTATTTATTATGTTTTCGGCTTACTCACGTAATAATTTGACGAGATACTCGACTAGTTTCAAGCCATGCTAGAGGCCCATATTCATGAGCAGCATTCCGCGACACGCGACTCGGCGACCGTCGCGACGAATCGAAACCGAATCTCGTCAAATTATTACGTGAGTAAGCCGAAAACATAATAAATAATTTAGGAGAAATTAACTAACATACTACAATAATTCGCATTGACATTGGTAATAGGTTATTTTATAACCAGTCCTTGTTACAGTTAAGTTTAAAGGTTAATCAATAAATGATAGACCAGTTATCTTTTTCGTTATGCTCGATTAGAATTACAATTTTATAAGGATTCTCATGGTCTTTTTATAACGTGATAAAAACAAAATTTAGATAAATAGTTAATTAATCTGTATCTATTTACGGTTATTTTGCATAACATATTATTTTGCCGGAAGTTTGAAATCTTAACTGTATTTACATTTTAATCGTGGTAATTCGAGAGCCCAATACGTTAACGAACGCCGGCGTTCGCTTGGGGTTTAGTCGATTAAGGTTTTTTGTAAAACAGACATTTAATGTTGGGACTTTATTTACTTGAAACAATTGGAAAAGGGAAAACTAGTAATAATAAATGCTCTTCATCAGTTTCACGATTATAAAGGTTTTCACGATTATAAATTTATAAAAAGGTTGACCTTGAGAATCGGAGCTTAAATATGCTTATACAATATTTCTCCACTATATAATGGATGTTATTATACATACAAACCTTTATCTTCAATCACTATCTATTAAAAAAACCATATAAAAATCCGTTGCGTAGTTTTAAATGTAATAGGGACAGAGTAAGCGACTTTGTCTTATACAATTCCATGATAAGATTCCTAAAAAAAAACAACAGCCTGTATAAATTTGACAGATACTTTTTTGCATATATATATTTCAATCAAATGATTAGCAGTAGAAATAAATGTAGAATCTCGTATTAAGTTAATTACAAAACATTAAGATTGTTATCGGACGAGGTTAATCAAAATTATGAAAAGAGAAACACTGAAGGTTTTAATAGATATGCATGCACAAATTGCATCAGGCGTGGGAGAGCCATGCTTCGGCACGAATGGGTCGGCTCGACCGGAGTGATACCACGGCCTAACAGATAACCGGCGTGAAACAACTAAAACGTTGTGTTTCTATGTGTGATTAAGGTTACCAAAAGCCCAATCCTTTCCCTATCCCAATCATTAAATCTTCGCAATCCTGATCCTCCAAGGTGGGTGTCTATGGGAGGCACTGATTGCTTAATTTTAGAGAGCACGGCTGATCTCTGTCATTTTGTAGGTTATTAGGGATTTAAGGTTCTTAATGGGGCAAATATAAAGAAATATTGATATTTGCCCCATTAAAATGACCTTATTTCTGTTTTGGCCATATCCCGTGCCATCATAGGGTTCAGTTTTTTTTTCTTTATCATTGTTTTGTTAAATATGTGATATACTGCACTGTGTTTGTTCTTTCTCAAAAAAGTATTAATACTTAAGATAGTTTAAGAAAAAAAAATCTCGTACATAAATTTAATATGGCCTTATTGGTACTGAAAAAGTTTTCAAATAACCAAAAAAGGCTATCTACAACCCCCTACTCGACAGCACTGGCGACGGACGACTCGACAAACAAAGCAATGTACTTACCCCAAACAAAACTTCTGGCTTGAAAATAAATATATAAACAACAGTTTTAAACGATTCAAGAGTAACACGAGCCGTTGAGATACAAGATACACTACAGCTATGAAATTGTGTACAATTGACATTGAAAATAAGCGAACAACGCATTCCTAATAATTGTTAATGTTTGAAACTAGCTCCGTATATTTATGGTACAAATTTTTACTCTATGAAGGAGTAGTTTAAGTGTGGGAGAGCCATGCTTCGGCACGAATGGGTCGGCTCGACTGGAGTGATACCACGGCCTCGTAGAAAACTGGCATGAAACAACACTGAGAGTGAGGTTACCGAAGGTCCAATTCTCCCCCCATCCTCAATCCTCAAATTCCTTATCACCTACAAGGGGCCGGCAACGCACTTGTAGTATCTTTTTTGGCATCCAGACTGTCAATGAGCCGAGAGACGATCTCCGGCCACTGTAAGCGCGGGTCTGCGGACGGCGAGTAAGGGTGGCTCGCCGCCCGAACATGGGCGTACGGCGCGTGCCTCAAAGAGACAATAGACCACGACAGACGGGGCCCTATAGGGCTGATGTTCAGTCGGGGTTGCGGGGTAAGCGCAATAAGTCACCGTGCCTCGGCCCAGAGCAGGAGAAGCAACGGGGGGGAGGGGAGGGGGAGGGTGTTTAGTCAGTAAATCTGACACTCCCTCAAAATAGGTATATTTCCAAAAGACTCTACGATGTTTCGATGTTTTCCCTTCTCTTGGCTACGTTAAAGACAAAGTCACATAAACAACACAATCATTCTGGTTTTGGGTCACACACTACCAAACCTGACCAAAAAAAAATTGACCAAAGTCAATGTCATAAGTTGGCAAATGAGCAGACGGATTATTTTATGGTAAGCAATCAGCGCCACCCATGGTCATTGGATAATAATAAAAATCCATAAAGGAGTTACTAAAAGTGGGTTGCCGGCCTCTTGTGGGTTGTTAGGGATTACTATTATTATTGGAGGGGAAGGATTGGGCCTCCGGTAACCTCACTCACACGACAAAACAAAGGAGTGGTTGTTTCAATTTTTTTTATGGTAGAAGTCGGCAAACGAGCATAGGATTACCTGATGGTAAGCAATCGGCGCCGCCCATGGACACCCGTGACACCAAAGGGGTTGCGGATATAAGGATCGGGAAGGGATAAGGGAAGGGAAGGGATTGGGCCTCCGGTAACCTCACTCACACGGCGAAACACAACACTGTGGGTTATTTCACGCCGGTATTCTGTGAGGCCGTGGTATCACTCCGGTCGAGTCGAAGCTTGACTCTCCCACACTTAAAATTGCTACCTAAACCAGAGACTTATTGTTACCTACTTTAAAAGTTAGTTAAAAAAATTAAACAATGAACTAACCAAAACAAACAAGGTTATTAAAGAAATATCCTCGAGATATCCATACGATTGACCTCCGTTAAGCGGGCAACGCCACGTGCAAGTCTATGCGAATAAATAAATAAATAAATAATCTGTTTTTGAATTATATAAATAAAATTTACATAGAATTTGCGTGAATAATTATATATATATATATAAGTATAATATAACACTGCTGGTTCATTTAAATGGTTAAATAAAATCATTTTGGCCATGTTACCTTGTCCTGTGAGTTTTACACGTGTTATATATAGCGTGTTCTTAAATTGTGTAGGGAGTCGAAATTTATTTTAGTGTTTATTTTTAAATGAAATATCACGAGTGCAATTCTGTAACTATATTTATCCACTTTTAAATGGATGTTATTAAACATATAAACCTTCCTCTTCAATCGCTCTATCTATTAAAAAAACCGCATCAGAATCCGTTGCGTAGTTTTAAAGATTAAAGCATACATAAGGATATAAGGACAGAGAAAGTGACTTTGTTTTATACTATGTAGTGGTACCTATTCGAAATATTCAAAACTCAATACCTACATTTTTTGGCCATCACTTTTTTTTAAGCTTAACCAAAAAGGTTTCATCATTTTAATAAATGTAAATTTAAATAACCTTAAATTTGTTGGGACAGTTCTCCACAGATTATAAACACAATATCAGTTTGACTTTTGACTTTTTTCACTTTTCTGGATTTATTTATTTTAGGTTCTGTCAACTCTAAAAAGTTTTTAATACCTTCCAGATGACCACTAGTTAACCTAGTACAGGTTCGAGGTTTTTAAGCCCAAGGTTAGGTAATATATTAATTTGTTTCATCGTTCTAAGTAGTAACGCGATTACTTGAACTATGTCAAGTAAAGCAAGAGCCACAACTGATACATGATTTTTTTTTATTGGATACGAGCTGACGGATTTCCTGATGGTAAGCAATCACCGCCGCCCATGGACACCCGCAACACAGAAGCGAGTGCGTTGCCGGCCTTTTAGGGATAAGGGTTTCAGATATTTAAGAATTGGGAAGGAATGGGGAGAGGCGAAGGGATTGGGCCTCCGGTAACTTCACTCACACGGCGACGAACACAACGCTGTGACAAAAAATCACTATCAAACTCAAATTCTACTAATATTATAAATGTGAAAGTTTGTGAATGAGAATGTATGTATGTGCATTCGTTATTCTTTCAAGCAAAAACTGCTAGACCGATTTGATTGAAATTTTGTATGCAGATAGGTGATAGCTTGGATTAACACATAGGCTGCCTGTTATCAACATACCACGTAGGGCGGAACCCAGAAGAAGTGTTCAGTATTTTAAATCTGCACGATCTTAACAGATTTCATTGAATGGACAAAAGCTAGACTGTCGATTGATGGCTTCCCAGGTCATTCCTTGGACCGAAGAAAGTATTATCCTGAATGGGTCGGCTCGACCGGAGTGATACCACGCCCTCACAGAAAACCAGCTTGAAGCAAACACAATATTGTGTTTCGCCGAGTGAGTGAGGTTACCGGAGGCCCAATACTTCTCCTCCCACCCTTTATCCTTAAATCCCTTGCATCCGTAAGAGCCCACAAGAGGCCGCCATCGTACTTGTAGTAACTTCTTTGGTATTACGAGCGTCCATGGACGGCGCCGATTGCTTACCATCAGGTAATACACACTCGTTTGCCCAACTATGTGACATTGACATACAAATGAATACTTAATTATTTAATAAATATTCCGGAAACTGTAAAAATTACTTTTTAATATAAAAGTTAATAACAAAACTAGGGTTAATTAGGTCTATAATAAATACATAACGGCTTACCCCTTTTAAAGTTGTCATTTTGAAAACAAAAAAGAAGAAACGTCAAAAAAATACAGACTCAGTCAAAAAACTTTCGAGCTTCAGCTTCAAAGCTTGACGCGGGAATAGAACTCAATCGCATTCGTTTAAAAGTAGAGCTTGTACCCGCTGCACTGTTTCCCAACTCAATTAGTCACCGAGTGCAAATAAATAAATTTTATACAAATATTATATACGCGAGAAACAAAACGATTTAATCTGAGTGTTAAATATTTAATAAGGTTTAAAAATTAGTAGATCTCACCTCCTTGGCGTTCAAGGTAACAGAATACACGTGTCGACGGTTATTTTAACTTTTAAATGCTTTTCAGGGGTCCGCGAGTCGTTGGGTAAAACTGTATCCTTATTCAAGTAGCATTTTTCGATTATTTTATGAATGTTTTAGATATAGTGTTTGGGGTATTAAGAGGATTTTAAAATAAATACGTTGATGTACTTAGTAGATTTTCTCCTGTGTCGTGGGTGCGTTTACAAACATTACAATTTCATATATACTACATTCAGACCCAGAACAACAATTTGTTGATCACACAAAGAGTTGTTCCGTGCGGGAATCGATCCCACGACACGCTGCGCGGCAGCCAGTTGCCTAACTACTATGCCAACTGTGCAGTTAGTGATATTCTTGGAGATGAAATTTAAACCAAATTACATAATTTTTTCTAAATTAACGAAACCTTGAAAATTTCTTATAAATTATTGAAACAAAACTGGAGTACTTAGATCTTTAAACTACTTATGAAAAAACAGAAAGAAATTAACTATTGTGCACAAGTCTAAAGAAAGATTTATAATCAAAAATACAGAAACAAATAAAAACTTTAATTTATAATTTATTTTATACTGAACCACTGCTACACAATAGCGAAGCCCACTTCCCTCTCTCTTATAAATACTAAATCCAAAACTAACCTTAAGAGATTCATAGCTGATACCTTTGTGAGGATATCTTAAAAAAAATAAAAATAAAAAAAAATGCTGGGAAATCAAAAAATCTGACGACTAAATTAGTTAAACAAGTTAATAGGAAGTGTATATAAATAATTGAAAACTTTTGAATGACGTACAAAATAATTTATTTAGTGTTTAAATACTTCCTAGTATTTGCTAATTAGATTACTAAGTTGATGACGAGCTTTGGGATTTTTTTTTCTATTTAATAGGTCGGCAAACGAGCAGACGGATTACCTGATGGTAAGCAATCAGCGCCGCCCATGGACACTCGCAACAGAGGAGTTACGAGTGCGTTGCCGACCTTTTAGGGATTAGGGATTTGGAGATTTAGGGATTTAGGAGGGATTGGGGAAGGGGAAGGATTGGGTCTCCTTAGGGTCAGACGGGGACGACAATACTAATTGTTTTTTATTTTTATTTTTTACCGCAACTTTGTTCGCGTAGAATAGTGACTTCCTGCAGATGTTTGGTGTAAAAATTAAACTATGTCTGTACCAAATTTCACAGAAATAGGTTCAGCAGTTTAGGCGTGAAGAAAAGACAGATAGACAGTCACACATAGTTACTTTCGCATTTATAATATTAGTTTGGATGAAACACATGAACATTAAATAAAATTGACATCTTGCGTATCGGTATGCCTTTTATCACTCCGTTAGTTTTTTTATGTCATAGGTTGGCAAACGAGCAGACAGATTACCTGATGGTAAGCAGTCGCCCATGGATACCCACTATAAGAAATCGGATAAAGAGTTGTTATTAAAGTACTTTTAAATTCAAAATACAATCAAAAACTACCAATAATACTATTTTTTATGAGATAAGTCGCCAAACAAGCAGACGGATTACCTGATGGTAAGCAATCAGTGTCGTGGTGGCTCGGAGGTTAAGGCGCCCGCTTCTCATGCATGAGGGTGTGGGTTCGAAACCTGGCAACTACCAATGTGACTCATTCCGAGTTATATGTACTTTCTATGATCATTTAGTCACCACTGACATACGGTGAAGGTAAACATCGTGAGGAACTTTAAACTTATAATTTCTAATTATAAGTTCGAAATCGCCAACCCGCATTGAGCGAGCGTTGTGATTAATGTTCTAACCTTCTCCGTATGAGAAGAGGCCTTTGCTCAGCAGTGGGCACTTATAGGCTGTAGATGATGAAGCAATCAGTGCCGCCCGTAGCACCGAAGGAGTTAGGATTACGTTGCCGGCCTTTTGAGGATAAGGGTTGTTTTGGATATTTATGTTTTGGGAATTACGTGAAAAATAACAGCGTTAGAAAAATAAGAATAATACCTCTAAATCGAAAAAGAATTTTTTCTCTATGATGTTTTTTTGTCACGGGAAAATCGTCAAATTACTTTTCCTGCTCATAGTCAGGCGAGAGGGAGTGTCAGACTCTTACTGACTAAAAAGCCCCCGTTCCTTCTCCTGATCTAGGCTGAGGTCGCGGTGACTCACACTGTATGATGGTTTAAAGTTGTTTTTTTTCTTAAAACACTTATTTTTTTTTATTCCATTATTTCTGGATCTCTGTCTAGCTGCATGGAACTAATCGTAGTTCCAAATAACGTCATAGTATAGTGCGAACTTTTAACAATCTGAGTCAATTAATGCGGCAGTCAACCTCAATAGCTCATGAGTTAGAACGTAAGCAGTTAATGTAAAGGTCGCGGGTTCATGTCCAGCCGATGAAACTGTTTTTGTTACTACAACTGTGGGATCTTGCGTTTTATTCTTTGACTAGCTATTCTCGCGCGGTTTCACCCGCTGCTCGGCTCCATTTAATAGTAGCGTGATGTTTTATAGCATGTAGCACTCAGGAACATTGTAGCTATCTATCAGTGAAAGAATTTTGGCAATCCGACCAGCGGTTCCGAAGATTACCTCCTACTTACAAACATACAAAAAAAAAAACATCAAATGACCTCTTTCGCCCAGGGTATGGCGAGAGGGAATGTCAGACTCTTACTGACTATAAACCCCCCGTTCCTTCTCCTGCTCTAGGCCGAGGCCGTGGTGTCTTATTGCGCTTGCCCCGCGACCTAGACTAAGCATGAGTCATGTTGGGCCTCATATCTAGCAGCTAATACAATTATTACAACATCATCTTAAACCTGATGTCGTCCAACGTCGTTGTGTCGGCAAATGGGTTAGTTGCCAAAAGCCTCGACAACCACCTTATGAGGCTGACTTTAGGCGGATGGATCAAGGGCCTCATACAGAAGGCAGTCCTCCTTGAAACGACACTATTGTGAGGAGGTTTCTGTCTCTGGAGCCCTTGCCACCGGTATTATATTTTTAAATATTATTTTATTTTATAGTAATATTTTAAAATGTAATTTTAGAGTAAAAATAATAATATAAGTATTATAACTTCGTCCCGCTTCAAATATAAATATATTTTTTTACTTAGTTTTTTTGACCTTTTAAACCTTCCTTCCTTGCATATCCAAGAATAGTTCAAGACCACAATATGTCATGTCGGTTCAGCCTTTCTCGAGTTTTAGCAGAACTAACGAACAGAAATTAATTCGTATAATAATTGCCCAATGAATTGTAATATTAATACAGATTAATATGACGTCATTATGCGTTATCAAAAAGATTGCAACTCTAAAATTACGATAAAATATTTGACCGTTAAAAATGCCAGTAATACCTAGTTATTATTTAGATATTTTATAAGCCTAGGTCGGATCAGATATGCTAAATATTTGCTGAATATATATAACTAGCTACTCTCGCACGGTTTCACCCGCTGCTCAGATCCTACAGATCGTAGCGTGATGTTTTATAGCCTATAGCAATCAGGAACATTGTAGCTATCAACCAGTGAAAGAATTTTGTAAATTCGACCAGCTGTTCCAAAGATTACCCCTTACATACAAACTTACAAATTTTACCTCTTTATAGTTTTATTAGTATAGATAAGCGACCCAGATATACCTAGGTGTGGTGACCTGAAGGGCAGTGCGAAACCTGGCAAGTACCAATGTGATTTTTTCCGAGTTATATTTAAGTACTTTCTATGATAATTTAGACACCACTGACATATGGTGAAGGTAAACATCGTGAGGAAACCTGGACATTTCTTTTCTAATTATAAGTTTGAAATCGCCAATCCGCATTGAACAAGCGTTTGTGATTAATGCTCAAGTATTCTCCGTGTGAGAAGAGGCCTTTGCTCAGCAGTGGGCACTTATAGGCTGATGATGTGTGATTTACCCAAATCCTTGAAAAGACCATCTCCAACAGCGAATGTAAGAAAATCAACATAAATGAAGGCAGATTTTGGTTGCGGAGGAAAACGCAATGAGGTACCGAGGCCTTGACCTGGAGCAGGAGAAGGATCGGGATGGATTTTAGTCAGTAAGAGTCTGAGACTCCCTCTTGCCTAAGCCAGGGCAGCAAATCATATGTACACTATATAACAAAATATAATATACCGCAATAGTTTCCAACTAGTCAAATTCAATAATTTTATTGACATGTCAAAAATGAAAAAAAAATCTACCTACAAGTGAATCCAAACTATTATTATAAATGTAAAAGTAACTTTTTTTATGTGATAGGTCGGCAAACGAGCGAACTGATTACCTGATGATAAGCAATCAGCGTCACCCATGGACACCCGCAACGACGGAGGAGCCACGAGTGCGTTGTCGACCTTTTGGGGATTAGGAATGTGGAGATTTTGGGAAAGGGAACGGATTGGGGTAGGGGAAGGATTGGGCCAAGGTAACCTCACTCACACGGCGCTGTCTCGTGTGTAACACTGTCTGTCTTTTCTTCACGCCTAAACTACTGAACCGATTTCTGTGAAATTTAGTTCAGACATAGTTTGGAACTCAAGTTAGAACAAAGGATAGTTTTTATACCAAAAATCTGCAGAAATTCTACGCAAATGGGGTCGCGGGCAAAAGCTATGTGGTTCTATATAAAACAGCAACAAACATAATATAATAACGTACTGCAACGTCATACTATTTTATTTCTGTCAAATACCTGTTTCTTATAGATTAGCTAGATAAAAAAAATTATGAAGCTTGGAATTCGTTACTTTTATTCATTGTATTTTATTTTTTACTAATGTAAGTAGTACTACTAAATTTCTCCATAATTTAATGAATGTTATTATACATTTAAAACAATCACAGTATGTTTCGCCGCGTGAATGAGGTTACCGGAAGCCCCATCCTTTTCCCTTTCCCCATCCCTTCCCAATCCTTAAATATCCGAAACTTTCATCCTCAAAAGGCCGGTAACGCACTCGTAACTTCTTTGGTGTAATCCATGGGCGGCGCCGAATGCTTACCATCAGATAATCAGTTAGGCGCTTACCCAGAACTAGTAGAGTAAATGTAAGATTTTGCCAATAAATGTATTCTCTATCGCATCTATCACGGGGAGTGTTCTGAGGAATTGTTTGTTTTGATCCCCGCCGCATCTTTTCGCCATCGTTCGACGCGAAAAATTTTTCATCCCCATCACATACATCATAGATGGTTGGCAGTCAACAACTGTGCGATTCACCCGAAACTTTCTTCGAAACGACTTTCAAACCTTCAAGAAACGAGCATATTCCTTCTTAAAAGGCCGGCAACGCGCCTGTGACTCCTCTGGTGTTGCAGATGTCCATGGGCGGCGCCGATCGCTTACCATCAGGTGATCCGTCTGCTCGTTTGCCACCTATTCCATAAAAAAAAAAGATGCATTTTTCACGTTCCTAAAACGTGCAGAACTGCATTCGATGCGGATATTACAACAGTACGGAACAACTCGCTGACATTTCGGTATATTAAAACTAGAATCAACGTTCTTTTTTTGGCCATTTTCGTTTTTTGAAATAAGCCGTTAATCGTTTATTTTATAACTGATTCTTTTTTTTTATTACGTATGTTCTTTGCCGTGTGTTAAATAGCCATCCTATGGTATCATTACGTTTCAGCCGGGGTTGCGGGGTAAGCGCAATGAGGCACCGCGACCTCGGCCAGGAGCAGGAGAAGGAACAGGGGGTTTTTAGTCAGCAAGAGTCTGACTCAAAAGGGCGGGAGAAGTCTATCGAAGATTTTCCCCTCACAAAAAAAAAAAATTGTGTCATTACGTTGATTTAACAGAATTGAGTGTGTTGATGTTGGATTTCCGCGCAGAACAACACTTTTTGTGATCAACAAATTATTGTTTCGGGTCTTACTTATATGGAAATTTGTATGTTGGTAAACGCACCCGACTTGCAATTGTGGAGGCCTATGTCCAGCAGTGGACGGCATCAGGCTGATGATGATATTGATGATGATAACACGCACCCACGACACAGAAGAAAAAGTGTGTTGCAAAGTATTTTTATAAAGAAAAGAAATCTGCGAAAAGTTTGTGCAGCTCTTGGTACTCAAGCTCTACAGCATCTACAGTACATACAACCATGAAAACACCGAAACACTGAACTCCGCCGCGTCCCAGGGTCATAAATGACTGTCTTAGATCCCGCAACGAAATAAATCAGAAGATATAATTTGAGGAGAAGAAAAAACTAAATAGTGCAACATATGTCATCCGCCGCACGTCGATCGTTCAAACAATTGATTATTTATACAGAAAAAGCCGTGAGCAAAACAGATAGCGAACTTTTATTACAGATTAAAATTTAAGGCGACGTGTGAACAGACATATCGTAATTGACGCATTTAAAAAAAATCGTCACGGAATTGTCGTATGTGTGTACTAAAAAGATCAGTAGCCATTGTAACAGATAAGTAAAGTTTAACAGATTAAAAAAAATTACATAAACTATATATGTATTGTGCCTAATCAATAGATAATAACATTTTAAAAACATTTTTAACAAAAGATATTTTTTTTGATATCTATCACTAAGATAAGTGTTATATATTTAAAATATTTCCAATCATTGTTACATGGTTAGATTATGAGTTAACTGTTTTAATATAAGATATGGATGTTTTATCAATGATAGATTGACAAATCAATGAGTTTACTTCAAACTTAAACTTAGAACAATATGTAATAACTCTTTTACAATAAAGAACTCTTTACTGTCTTTCTACGCCTGACAAAAGTAAAAAAAAAAACTGTACCTATACAATTAAAAAAAAAGATGTTGAATATATTAATTTAATATCTAATTATTTTACAAATATACACGAAAAATCTACAGTAAATTATAATTCAATCGATTAATAAAATTCAAATTGAAAGAATTGTCAAATTGTGCACTTAAGTCTGGAATCAATATAAAAATGTGTCCAAGATAAGATTAGGTGTGTTTATGAATATATTTAGCTTTTTTAAGAACAATGGTATAGATAATACGGCATAATGAATAAACTCTTTGGTTGAAATATTCACTTATAGCTTTTACTTATTATTAATAAAATTATAATAATGTTTATAAAAAAGAGGCAACTACATTGTTACATATAAACATAAAACAAATGTATAAAATTTGCAAGTCCATTAAAGTTACATTAAATATCACTTATCTTGTAGGATAAAATTGTAAATTTATATTTAATTTGTTTAGTAACTGAATCAGGCTAATGTTTTTGACCTAATTTTTAAAGTACATTAAATAAAAACAATCAATTTTCTATTCACCTAGTTCACAAAATAATAAATGATCATTTTTTTGCACATAAAAAAAAGGTTGTTTACAAGGCCAACTTTAAGACAATTATGGAGCCTTCTAGTCTATTGTTTTATTTTAAACAGATAAAGTTCTGTCTAAATTGATATTATCTAATAAAATTTATTGATAACATAGTCAATATAATATGTCACACCAAATAATATTAAGTTTAATTTCAAAAAATCTATAAAAAAAATAATATTGATATAAAAAACTCACCTGATAAAGAGCTTTGCATAATATTTCTTGCACCATAGATGTGCAAGGAATTTCGCGTTCAGCCAAATTTTTTTTTTCACAGATATATCCAGAGCCACAATCACTGATTACTATTTGAATGATAATAAAACTTTGCATACAGTTAATAATTATTATCAAGCAGTTTACACCCAATCAAGGGTTTAAATATGAAATTTGTACTAATATAGATAAAGAAACAATTACGTTTGATAAGTAACGATTACAGTAAAGTTAGGCGTTTTAATACTAAACACGAAAATGAATGTGGGCGACCGTCCTCCCGCTAATGTATGCGCCGTCGAGCGAATAGTAATAAAATTATACACGGCATAGCGTCGAATTACGCGTCTCCCGCTTTTAGTTAAAAGGTTAACAGCCAATTGACTACGGTTTTTTTTAATCAGTTAAAAATACAGGCACTAGCATTGTATCGAGGAGCTTAAGTCGTACTCACCGTCGCTAGCGGGTCGCATTCCACCTTTCCCGATGTGCGTGGGCTCTCATTTTCATCTTGTTCACGTAATACCACTTTACGAATATCTAATATTTTGGTATCAAAATGCAAGGAGGTATAAAAAACTAGGATGACCACTGTTACATTACAACTGTCAAAACTGAACTTCACTCGGGTACTTGTGCCAAGAGCCATAGACAAGGTTATGTTTTATAAATAGATTTTGGTTTTACTACTCGATAAGAGATGGCGGTAGGTGATAAAAGTCCGCGAAATGTATTTGGTTTTAGATGGGTAACTTTAAAAGAATAATTGTTATTTGAATAACAACTATTTAGTATACTTAGTATTATTGCATGGTATATAAATAAAGAGTATCGCGTTTTAATATTTCATTTCTAGCACTCATATTTGTATTTTCAGATTTATATTCATCAAATATAATATTATTAACTTGATATTATAAGGTATGTACCATATGCACCTTGCTCTAAATCGCGTACTTAAATAATGTACTTATTCGTTTTTTTATTTTTTGCTTGTGTGAAATTTAGTACAGACATAAGTAGTTTGGAACTCGAGAAAGAAGTTAAGATAATTTTTAAACCAAAGTAACCAAAGGAAGTCCAAAAATCTGCTGGATGTTACTATTCCACGCGAACAAAGTCGCGGGCAAAAGCTAGTTGTAAATAAAACACGTAAGTACGTAGTAAGTTGTAAGTGAGATATTAAAGTCAGAAGTCAGGTTTGAAATTTGAATATACAAGCAGCAAATAAGTGTGGGAGAGCCATGCTTCGCCACGAATGGGTCGGCTCGACCGGAGTGATACCACGGCCTTACAGATAACCTACGTGAAACAACCACAGCGTTGTGTGTCCGATCCCCTCTCCCAATCCCTCCTCAATTCCTAAATCAATTAAAAATAAAAATATTCCAAGCCATGACATATAGGTACATAGACTCAACTAAGTATTTTAGTTTAAGCTGTATTTGTAGATACTACATAAGTAACATACATACTAACCTAGACTTAACCAAGTATTTAATTATATGTAGATACCACATACATTTATACTAACTAAATCGCTTCACTTCTAACAAGCTGCCAATCAACGCCGCAGTGATCCGAATCTTTAATTAGAAAGCGAATCAATTAATTAAAATGTAATCTTTGTTGGCAGGATCCACGTTTAGATTAACGATGTGACATTTATATTTAAATGCATCCTACAATGTAACATATTATGTAGCTCGTTTAAGAGGGGAAAATCATCCAATGACTTCTCATGTCCTGAGTGGGAAAAGGAGTGTAATTTTTTAGGACAATCCACCACAGCCTCCTAAAAACGCTGCAACTCCTGTGCACCAGGATCTACAGTAGGTAGATACAACCATGAAAACACCGAAAGACTAAAGTCCGACGAGTCCTAGGGACATGAATGAGACAGTTCTTGAATCCCCCAATGAAATAAATCAGAAGATACTATTTGAGAAGAAAAAACGCGAGAGATTGTCAGACTCTTAAAAAGCATGCAAGCTGAAAACTATGTAAGTTGCAAAAAGTTTGAGCTTATCCGGGATTTGAATGCGTGACATCTCGTGCTCAATGCAAAAATTATACCCTTAGATCCCTAGACCAACGAATAATCAACAGATACCTCCAAGGGCTTTTCCTTAATTTTTTTTATGTAGGTAGGTAATAGGTCTGCAAACGAGCAGACGGAATACCTGATGGTAAGCAATCAGCGCTGCGCATGGACACCCGCAACGGAGGACTTACGAGTGCGTTGCTGATCTTTTAGGGATAAGGGATTTGGGGATTGAGGAGGGATTGGGAGAGGGGAAGGATTGGAAACACAACGCTGTGGTTGTTTCACGTAGGATTTCTGTAAGGCCGTGGTATTACCTAGCTAAATACAATAAAAAATTGAGATTTTACTATGAAATTTAAAGTACAGTACAGTTTGCCAAAATAAGCCCAAATGGATACAGCGATACAATGTGTAAAATAATGATAAAATTGTTGCTGTCGCTGTCTTATACATCATCATCATATGAGCCAGAGGGCGTCCACTGCTGAACATAGGCCTCCCCCATTAACTTCCAGATAGGCCGGTTGGAAGCGACCTGCATCCAGCGGCTTCCTGCGACCTTAATCAGGTCGTCTGTCCACCTTGCGGGTGGACGTCCTACGCTGCGCTTGCCGGTACGTGGCCTCCACTCGAGAACCGTTCTGCCCCAGCGGCCGTCGGTCCTACGCTCTATGTGCCCTGCCCATTGCCACTTCAACTTACTAATCCGCTGGGCTATGTCGGAAACCTTTGTTCGTTTGCGGACGAAACTCCGAGCATAGCCCTTTCCATAGCGCGCTGAGCTACCTTGAGCTTCTTTATAAGGCCCACAGTAAGAGACCACGTTTCAGCTCCATAGAGCTGTCTTATACAAATGTACACAAATGTTCTGACGTGACAGCGTCATAATTATTCCCCAGATAACTTTTATCTAACCATTGAAAAATCAGCCCTTAATTTAAGTTAAGTAACTTTTTAAAATGACTAGTAAAACACATTCCAAAAACAAATTAACAGAAATGCTGTTTTCACTATTTGATACTAGATGGCGCTAGTAGTCTACTGATACGATCCTCCTAATATCTCAAAATCGCATCACATTGAAGTAAGCACATAGGATACAAATATACATAAATCAAGTTATTTTTGATTATTATCTGCCGATTACCACCAAAGGGTAGATAGAACTTATAATCAAAAAATATGGTACGTATATTAAAACTGTCTAGCAGTTGAAGAGATCCATGCTTTATCTAGATTAGGCCGGCTCGATCGGAGTCATACCACAGAAAACCGGCGTGAAACAACCACAGCGTTGTGTTTTGAAAACTCTAAAAAACTAATGCCTATAAGGCCGGCCACACACACCTCTGTTGTAGGTATCCACGGACGGTACCGATTGCTTTGGCACCATTAGGTAACCAGACTGCTCGTTTGCCGACCTACCACATAATGAAGTACCTACATTAGATCATCTTTATCATTACTGGGTATGGTAGGATACTACAAACTGGAGGTGAGGCGTGAAGTAGGTCTAGCTACTTATATGTTTAAGGTGTTGCGAGGTATAACGCACCACCCTGCCCTACTGGAGGAATTACACCTGTGTGTTCCGAACGGGTACGTGCGGCGTAGGCGGCGGCCGCGGCTGCTGGTGGTACCGTGCGCACGCACGAACCTCTTGCAGAAGGCACCAATGACGCGAGCGTTGCGCATATTGAATGCAATAGCGGACAGTACGGATGTATTCTCGTGTACACTCAACGAGTTCACAAAGGTAACATATGAGGTTATTGTGAATAATAACTAAGTTCCTAGGATTGGTACTTATTTGATTCTATTTATATAATTTATGTGGTTAGTAACTAGGTACATAGATTTTAAAATATAAGTACATATTTGTTATTACTAAAGTTATTTACGTTTATTAGGGATAGTTTTGTGGAAATGTATTAGCCTGTAAGTTTAATTAAGGTTCTTTGTGCTTATGTTCTTTTGTTTTTCTTTGTCTAAATTGTTTTACGGTTATTACTCGGATATTGTGTTATAAGTTTACTAATAATATGTAACTGCATTTATCGTATTAGGTGTGCCTGTAATGATGAATGTAATGTTTAAATATAAATAAATAAATAAATTATTACGGCCATTATTATTTACATGCAAATAGGTAAATAAGTACATAGGTAAGTATATAAGTCTTAGAAATACTGTCACGTATTTAATTGTACTTTAATCCTGGAATGTGTTATTATACATTCAATGTTAAGTCACTCTTTCACAGTGATGTCATGTGTCCTTTCAGAGAGTGTGCCTTTTGCTACCATTTGTCGGTAGTCCAAATCAGTGCTTACAAAAAAATATACGAAAAATTTAAAAACCACCAAACTTCGTCGACCGAGCCCAGAAACGGGCAAGGTTGGAAGAGCCCTGAAGAGCCATGCTTTTGCACAAATGGGCCATTTTGACAAGTCAGTGACAGCACGGCCTCAAAGAATTTTGGTTTAAAACGCTTGCATTAAATAAGGCATAGGTAATCTCCCTTTACCCAAATCCCCAATCTTAAATTTCTTAACAATTTACAAATGGCCACGTACTTGCTCCTTTGGTGTGCCACGCATTGCTTCTATCAAGTGATCCGTTTATACGTTTGCCAACTAATCCCATAATAAAAAAACGACCCCAAAACCGCTTCGGCAGTCGTTAAAACATAACTAATTGTATATCTAATTATGATTTTAAAATAACGGAAGTACATCCATAACCATCAAGGCGCCATTTAAAAGAACTCTATGGTGTTCCTTAAAAAGAAAACAATTATTATTAATTGTGTCTCACAAAAAAGGCCAGCGGCTGTATGAGTGATACCTTTGCCAAACTAAACGATGTAGTATGCTAAACGGCCATCGATACCATCGTTATTGTCTATGGTTGAGCGTTCCAATTTCAATATGGTGATCGGTGCGAGTGGAGTGGAGTTGTATACGTATGTTTATTTTTTTTATCTTTTCACATTTAATATTAATTTATCAGATACACTGTGCTCACTTTTCAATTTGAAAAAGAATTTTTGTAATCACAAGATATACCTAATATTGTAAAACTAAAAACTATTTCATAATTTACTTACACCAATGAAAAATCCGAGATTTACCTATAATTACAATGACGTATTATATATAGACACGTCATGAACTAACATCGCGGCGCTTAAAAACGGCGAAAATACTAGATAACTACTTCTACGAGTAAAGAAAGGGAAAGAAAATATGACATCGTATAGTGGAATTCCTTTGCTAGAGGGAGATAAATATACATCTTCAGTTATGCCAACGGCACGTGACGTGACTATACCTTCATTCGCCGGCCGCCATAAGATGGCGGGCGCCGGCGTCGAAAAAAATAAAATAAAAATAGGTTGTTTGGTGAACTTACGCATGAAATAACACATTTTTTATTTAACTTTTGGAGTATAATTTGTACATCGTCTGAACACACACGACGACATGCTTTCTTTATGTTTCGCACAGGTTTACACACACGATATAAATTAAAAACAAACGTAGCGTCGCGCGGCAGGTTGGTGCGTAACTAAGCGCGATGTTGTCAATTGCCTTCATTTCATGTAGTCATTTTAGAGCGCGGACAACGTATCTATAGATTTATACATCATTGTATAATTAAATAAATCCTTTCAATCAATATCATCAGCCTGCAAGTGCCCATTGCTGAGGCCTCTTCTCATCCGGAAAAGGTTTAATACTAACTTCTACGCTTGCTCAAGGTGGATTGGCAATTTCAAACTTGTAATTAAAAATGATAAAGTTGTCTTAGTTATGTTAGTTAGCCTTAGCCTTCATCGTTAATCACTCGTAAAAAGTCGCACTTGTTCTTGTCAGGTGCAGGTCACTTATGCATGACAAGCGGGCGTCTCAAGCTCTGTCCTGGCCTGGGTGACTAATCAATTAAGAATACTTTACCATCTGCTAAGCAAGGGAATTCATGATGAGCAATTTTAAAGCTTCTAATTGTAATAAACCTCCTCAACTAATTCGATTTTAATGATATCAAAAATATCTTGACTTTTCTCAGGATGAGACGAGAGGGAGTGTCAGACTCTTACAAACTAAAAAACTCCTGTTCCTTCTCTTGCTCTAGGCGCGGTACCTTGTCGAACATATTGGAGTCAATCTGTTAAAATTTAAAAATACACTCATAAATGTAAATGAAAAAAATCAATACGAAAAACAAAGATTCATCTCCACAGCGCCGCTGTGCTACAATCAATACAAAATGGCGGTCACAACAAATTGGTTGCGTGACGCGGCACTACGCTAAATAATGTTATTTACATATTGTTCTGTCACTTTACACACTCAGCTTATTATTTCATCTATTTTGGAGATCTGTTCATCCTATCCTACATTATAAACGAAAAAGTTTGTAAGTATAAGTGGACCTTTTTCACTTAAACACTTCTGAACGGATCTGACTTGAATTTGGCACAGCGATAGATTATAATGTAAAATAGCTTGATTTTTAACCTAGTATTAACGTTCGAAGAAGCTAATTAAAATAATAAATTAAAAGTTATAAAAAGCTAAAAACACGATCGAAGTGTATACTGTATCTATCTAACAAGCCCTAATTTCATTTGTGCACGATTTTTTTTCTGACCTGCTCAGTTGATTATCTTGTCGCATTGAGTTGCCAAGTTTGTACCAATGATGATACAGCAGTTACAAGTGTGTAAAGAGTAGAACGAGCAAGAAAAAAATTAATACCTACATGGTTAAGTACTCTTTTTCAACCAGTTACCCAATTCATTTTTTGAATTCACTTCTAAAATACTTAATAGAGCAATTAGAAGTGATTTTAAAAAAGGAATTGTAAAACTGATCTAAAA
This sequence comes from Spodoptera exigua, assembly GCA_902829305.4. Lineage (NCBI taxonomy): Eukaryota > Metazoa > Arthropoda > Insecta > Lepidoptera > Noctuidae > Spodoptera > Spodoptera exigua. Next base: position 1,601,935 of record LR824628.2, on the reverse strand, counting down.
CAGTAACACATGCGGCCTTATTATAAAACAAGGTTTTACTTTAGTCTAATACTAAACCATTGAGCCAGTTTTTGTATTTCGAATTAAAGGTAGATGACAATAAGATTCAAAATTCAAAACCCGACTCAATGGTTTAAACCTGGACTAAAGATAAACCTTGTTTTGTAATAAGGGGGATGGAGTTTCATGCTCGTTCTTTTCCATAGGAATCAACACTTTGGAACGAGCAAATAGCTTCACTAGAGGACAGACCGGCAAACTGACACACAAAAATCGCAGCTGAACTTTATGATTGTTTTTTGTTTTACATTCTAAAGCTGTAGTGTTCCATTTGAAATGGATGATTTGACTTTTACTACACAGTTCGTTACTGATCGACCTAATAAACGCGTCAAAATATGAGGACATCCTGCCTTTTTTAATTTAAGGCGATAAATCGTACCTAGTTTAATGTAGTACCTACCTACATTTTCAGTGTTCTTTATCATCTTTCATTGATTGTAGCTAACATTTTTTTTTATGTGAAAGGTCGGCAAACTAGCATACGAATTACCTGATGGTAAGCAATCAGCGCCGCTCATGGACAGCCGCAACAACAGAGAAGTTACGAGTGCGTTGCCGACCTTTTGGGGGTTAGGGATTTGGGCAGGGGAAGGATTGGGCCTCCGGTAACCTCACTCACACGGCGAAACACAACGATGTGGTTATTTCACGCCGGTTTTATGTGAGGCCGTGGTATCACTCCGGCCGAGCCGACCCATTTGTGCCAAAGCATGGCTCTCCGACATTTATGTGGAGCAATTGTAGGTGTACGTACTACGGCATTAAAGAAAACCGGCGTGTTACAACGCTTGCGTTCTGTTTCGTCGCTTGAGTGAGGTTTCCTATGGACTAATCCTCCACTTGTACACAAATGCCAACATTTCTATCCGTTTCAATAAATCTATACCCACTTATATTATAAAGAGGAAAGACTTGATTGTTTATTTGTTTGAATGGAATAGGCTTTGAAACAACTTGACCGATTTGAACAACTATTTCACTTGTTGGGAAGCGTTTTCCAGCTTTATTGGAGGTTATTTTATTCAGTTTATACTCAAGAGTATAAACCGTTTGACTGCACGGTTGGTGCGGTGGCTGGGCAACTGGCTGCCGTGCAACGTGTCGCGGGTGCGATTCCCGCACGGAACAACTCTTTGTGTGATCCACAAATTGTTGTTTTTCGGGTCTGGGTGTCATGTGTATGTGAAATTGTATGTTTGTAACTGCACCCAGTACACAGGAGAAAATCCTAATGTGGGGCATAAGAAACTAAGAAGAATCGCTGTCGCCGTACACAACTCACTAATTAAAGGCAACAAAAGGCTTAAATAAGGTTCAACGCCAGGGCAATTTAGGAAAAGCTATGAAGTCTCATTAAAGATACACCGGCGTTTAGCGGGTTAAAATAAAATATATCGAGAACCACATACAAAAAAATTGACGTCTCACGCTTACCCAATAAGCCGCAGGGCCACAGATAATATCGCACCCAAGGAACGTTTGTTTGGTAATTTTGGCGCGATTGTCTCTAGTCTATGGTCTATTGTTTTCTTTTTTTTCACGAGTCATCGAGTTTCATTGAGTAAGTATTAGAAATTGATCTGTTCACACTTGCCACGTCCGGTCTCTGATCAAGATTGTCTATATGTATATCTTTTAAATATATTTACTGTGTACCTATTTAAATATTAAACAACCACACCGTTTTGTGTTGTTTTGTCGTGTGAGTGACGTTACCGGAGGCCCAATCTTTACCCTCATTCCAACCCTCCCCAATCTTTAAATGCACTTGTAACTCCTTTGGTGTGAGTGTCTATAGATGGGTGACGTTGATTGCTTACCATCAGGTAATCTTCGCTCGTTCGCGGACGTATCGCATAAAACTAGAGATCCGACAGAGAACTAAAGTTGTCGACATAACCCAAAGGATTAGCAAACTGAAGTGGCAGTGGGCAGGTCACATGTGTCGAAGAACCGATGACCGATGGAGTAAACGTGTTCTAGACTGGAGACCACGTCTAGGCAAACGTAGTGTAGGTCCTGCTACCAGCCGGTTTCAGTTGGATGAGAAGAGCTGGACATCGAGCTCAGTGGCATGCAGTTGATTTGAATGTACAGTTGACGCGGTGGCTGGGCAACTGGCTACTGTGCAACGTGTCGCGGTTTCGATTCCCGCACGGAACAACCCTGTGTGTGATCTACAAATTGTTGTTCCGGGTCTGGGTGTCATGTGTGTGTTAAGTTGTATATTTAACGCGCACAATACAGGATTAAATTCTAGTGTGAAAGTACCTACCAATATAACTTTTTCCGAGTTTATGTTATGCACTTTCTGAGATTATTTAGACACCGGACGCAGTGAAAGAAAACATCGTAATGAAACCTGAACTTATACATTCTTATTCAATCTAATATTTGACATTAATGCCTAAACCTTCACCTGTTTGAATAGAGGTCTTTGTTCGGCTGTGGGCGGTTATAGGCTGGCGGTGTGATAGGTCCTACATTACGCAACTACCTACATAGAAAAACAAATCCCAAAACTCTTCCCAATCCTTCCCCTCACTCAATCCCTTAATCCCTAAAACCCTAGTTTCCAAAACTTCGGCAACGCACTCGTACTACTCCACTGTTGCGGGTATCCATGGGTGACGCTGATTGCTTACCATGAGGTAATAAGGATGCTCGTTTCCTGTCCTATTACATAAAAAAAACACAAATTCCCTTTGAGCAAGCGTGATGATTAATGCTCAAACCTTCTCCGTGTCAGAAGAGATCTTTGCACAGCAGTGGGCACTTATAAGCTGGTGATGTAATTAGCTGTGTGCATTACGCAAGAGCAGAGAGGAACAAATCACAAAACTCTTCCCAATTCTTCCCTTCCCTCCATCCCTAAATTCCCAAAACCCTACTCCCCAAAGAGTCGGCAACGTACTCGGAACTCTTCCGTTGCTGCGAGTGTCTATGGTTCGAATTGCTTACCATCAGGTAATCTTCTCATTTGCCATCCTATCGCATAAAAAAGGGAAGCAGAAAATGCAAGTAAAGTACTTTTTTTATAATTTCTTTGAAACGGACACAATAGTTGAGTTCCTAGTACCCCATAGTTCAAACAATAGGATATTATATGCATTCTGTAGTTTACTGTGGAATCCGACACAGCCATGTCTATGGCAAGTCTCAGAAAGGGCTTACTGTATAAGGAATCTCGGATTTGATTTTCGAATCAGATTTTTTTTTTTTGGAACGTGCATAGTTTTTTATACTTATTTTAAAACTTCTGCGTTTCATATTTAGAACATATAATTATTACGCGGAAGTACGTTGCACAGCTCGTGGTCCTGCCAAGGTATTTAAATAATATTTTTTTTCGCGTTAATACCCGCGTAACAATGAAACAATGAATTTATTTTTGCAAATAGTGTGGGAGAGCCATGCTTCGGCACGAATGGGTCGGCTCCACCGGAGTGTTGTGTTTCGTCGCGTGAGTGAGGTTACCGGAGGCCCAATCCTTCCCCTCCCCCAATCCCTAAATCTCCAAATCCCTAATCCCTAAAAGGTCGGCAACGCACTCGTAACTCCTCCGTTGCGAGTGTCCATGGAAGGCGCTGATTGCTTACCATCAGGTAATCCGTCTGCTCGTTTGCAGACCGATTACATAAAAAAAAATAGGCTATAAAACGGCACTTTTACACGTCTAATTATATGTCTAGTTGAAGCGGGCATTTCTTATCTGACTACTCTAAGAAAAAATGCCGAAACAAACCAAAGGTCAGTCTCTTTTCAAGTCCAGACAATGTAAAATAACATAATGTGAGAGAACCGTGCAAGTTCATTCTGTAGTGGTATTTTGAGGAAAGAACCACACCAGTTTAAGTGGGCCCGTTCTGAAGACAGGCACGCAAGTGTCAGTTTGCAACCAGTGTAGCTAGTGCTGCTGAGTTGTCCGACCAACAATACCGATCTAAAGAACATTTGGGTTGGTCGCGCAAGTACTCAAACGTATACGTACTCATATGGTGCAAAGTTTTGCTCCCCTTTTTGGTTCTGGGAATTCAGAGAGGAGGTCTTGTAACTTTTGCAACAAAAGTAAGTATAATAAAAAAGGTACGATATAAATTACATTATACGAGTAGTTACAATTTTATTTTTATCGGTATTAAAATAGACTCGAAAAGCGATAAATAGGTATCGCACCGTTTTGTCCACATCCAATGATTTAATTAAGTGAAAGATTGTGATAATGTGTGGATGAGTACCTATGTTTGTTATTATTTTACGCAAAAACGGCTAGACCGATTTGGTTGATACATATTTGGTATGTAGATATGTGGTAGGTACCCTGAATTATGACACATAGGCTGCTTTATAACAACATACCACGCGGGCGACGTCGTGGGCGGAAGCTAGTTTTATAATTTTTACTGGTGTCTCGAACTTCCAAACATCTTTGTTTTTTAAACCTTGTCAACAAACTTGGATCTACGAGTTCTGCAGTGGAACTGACCACCACCAGACCACCGAAGCAGCTAACTAAACTAAAATAAGTCATATTACAATTAAATATTAATTAACATGCAAACCTAATCCTCTACACATTCCCCTGCCATAGACTATAAACTTCACGACTCTATGATTCATCATAAACCATAAAGACATCAATAAAACTATGCAAACCATAAACAATGATATTAATTCTCAACCAGGTGTCTATGGTTGAAGTTTAGCAGTCATAAACTCTATGATTGCTTCCGAATTGTCTGTGGTTTGAATAGTAATAGTTCTATATTTTCTTGGTAATCGTTTAACTAGGTTTTTTAACTTGAAGGTTTTAATTTAATGTTTACTTGGAAGCTTTTATGTAGGTATTGCCTACTAAGTGTATTATGGCAGAGCAAAGCTTCGGCACGAATGGGTTGGCTCGACCGGAGTGATACCACGGCCTCACAGAAAACCAGCGTGAAACAATCACAGCGTTGTATTTCATCGTGTGAGTGAGGTTACTGGAGGCTCAATCATTTCCCTTTGCCAATCCCATCCCAATCCTTAAATATCTGAAACTCCCCAAAGGATGCCAACGCACTTGTAACTCCTTTGTTGTCTTGCGCCGATCGCTTTCCATCAGGTAATTCGGATGCTCATTTTCCGCCTTATTTCTTTAAAAAAAACTTACTGTCCATTGTTATTTCTTTGGTGCATCGGTCATTTATTTCATGAAGGAAAAAGAAGCGATGCAACTGTTCCATGTATCTAGTGGGAGAATGACAACTCACAGGCAGCCGGTGAGAGGGAGAAATCTTCGCCCTTCCGAAAAATCAGGTGCAGAGGATGTCTATGGTTGGCGCTGATTGCTTATCATCAGGTAATTCTCGTTAGCCGTACGATCACAAAAGAAACAAAAATTCCGTTAAGTTTCATCTTCGAAGAATTAAAGGTGTGTGTGTGTACGTCTGCAATGGTATTTAATGATCAATTAACATTCAAATCACAGAAAACACCTCGTTTCTAATGAATAGATAATAAATCAACAAGCTTCGATGCAACGGCTTCATTTGACAGCTAATATGTCGCTTGTAAAGTTTTGGCGCGAATGTTTCCCAATATGGCTACCAGGTTCCTGTTTGTCTGTGGTTTCGGTTAAGAGGTTTTGTCATAACTGTGCGTTGTCTATTATTTCAATGATGCATAATTTTAATTTGATAATGAAATATACAAATTAAATCCAAACTAATATTATCTATAAATGCGAAAGTAACTCTGTCTGTCTGTCATTTCTTTACGCCTAAACTACTGAACCGATTTCTGTGAAATTTGGTAAAAACATAGTTTGGAACTCGAAAAAGGACATACGATAGTTTTTATGCCAAAAATCATCTTCATTTCATCGTTTTAATGGTATTTCATAACTGATGGGACGAAAACCTTGGTACGAAACGGATTCGAGGAACATTACAAAAATAATACACACAGGCACATTAAAAATATACATCCATTATCTAAATAAAACCTCACCTCAATTACAAATGAGTTCAACCGCGCAACGAGGAAAAAATAGCGCTAAAATCTAAAACAATGCACGCCCAGTCTCCTTTAAGCAAACTACAACAGAATATTAAAACGCCAACACAATGGGAGCTTCGTAAAAAGTGCAATAAAAAGAATATCTAATAATTTAATTAACTACTATTAAAGAATCAATATCCTTAAATCGTAAAATCGATTCTCGAAAATCGATTTTCTAATCGATAATGGAGATATTTGTATGCTTGTAGTTCTTGTGAATTGTCAGTGAATGTCAATCTTGTGTGAACTGCTAAGAAGAAGTGGAATTTCTGAAGAGGACTAGTAACCTGACTGTCTTCAAAGCTCTGGTGTATAGAGAAGTTTGCTTATGGGCAGACATTATGGGCTCTCATCCTACAATGGATGCAAAAATCTAATTCTGAACGGTGCTTACGTATACAATTTTCGATTCAGAGGACGGTTGATTAACATTTATTAAACAACCACAGCGTTGTGTTTCGCCGTGTTAGTGAGGTTACCGGAGGCCCAATCGCCCCCTTCCCCTACCCCTTCCCGATCCTTATATCCGCAACCCCTATTCCCAAAACGCCGGCAACGCACTCGTACCTTTGGTGTTGCGGGTGTCCATACGCGGCACCGATTGCTTACCATCAGGTAATCCGTCTTTGCGTTTGCCGATTTATACCATAAAAAAAATATGCTATCGTCTAACATGATACTTAACTGGAGCAGATTACATTGTGTCGAAGTGTTTAGATCTCATTTTGCTGCCACCAAACTTTAATAACAGTGTTGTAATTGTTATGGAAACGGGTGGGTCTTTAAATTTACATTTTACTATCTTGCTAATATTAGAAATGCGAAAGTTACGATGTTTGAATGTTTGTCACTCAATCACGCTATAACCGCCGGACGGATCTGGATGAAATTTGGCACATGCATAGGATACACTCCTGAATAGGACATAGACTAGGTACTTTTTATCGACATACCTCGCGGTCTAATCCGCGGGCGGAAGCTAGTTAGGCTATAAATAAACTTAGTGACAACACTTTAAGTGATTCACAAGTTGTTATTCCGGGCCTACTGTGATGTTTGAAAATGGACCCATCATACAGAAACAAATCCTCGTGTTACGCAAATTAAAAGAAACGGTAATGATCGAAGATCTTTATCAATGAATCTACATTGTAACCTAGATTAGGAAGGATCAATCGAAATTTCGGCCATGACAGGCCATTAGGAATCAATTAGGAAGCGCCCGATAACTTTGACATACATAGAATTTTATCAATCAACCGTCATTGCAATACAATTTTGCATACAATCGATTTCGAACTTATTTGGCGCGCAATCCAATCATAATTGGCGGCCATATTAGTATTTTCGCGCCAAACGCCATTGTGATTTGTGACCAATTTGTAACAATGGATGCAATTACTTTAATATTAATTAATGACGACATTTAATTGTTTTTATATAACGTTGGTCATGGTTTTCTACGGTGACTAGATAGAAAAGACACACTCTTTTCTTTTCTCTTACCTAGATTCACCCTGTTTGCCCAGCTACCTAGCTCCTTATTTTCAATACACTTTCACTAATCACAACAAATATCTTCGTTCTTCTCATAACCGTCTTCTCCAATGCCCCACTCACCGTACCAACTTCCTCCATTCTTCTTTCTTTGTTCAGGCCATTCTATTGTGGAATGCACTCCCCTCCGATGTCAGGACGGTGTCCAGTCGCCTGACCTTCAAGCAGAAAGTTCGGGAGCTTCTACTGAAGAGGTTAGCCGAGTCACAATAATATTTTTACATATTACATTTATTTTGTTATATGCACATATGTAGTATATGTAAATATTATATGTAGTGTATGTAAATATTATATGTAAGTTTATTTCCCATATATAATTTTATTTATTCTAATAGGATTTATGTAAGTAAGTGTAGAAAATATTTATATATCAGTAATATCACGATTTTGCTTGCTTCTTGCACCTACTGCTATCTCTGCATCGCCCAAAGGTTCGAATGGGAGAGAATGCCTGTGACATTAAGTCCACCTTGTACACAGATGTATGTGCAAAAGTGTTAATAAAAATAAAAGACAACAATTTTCGTCAGCGTCCGAAATATAGGTATAAAAGCCACACCCAAGGATACGTAAGCAACAGCTTACGTATCCTTGGGTGTGGCGAAAGGGAGTGTCAGATTCTTCTTTTTCTTAGCCGTTACACTCTTGGCAGACTGGTGGTGGCTGTAGATGGATGGGTTGCGCCACACCGTCGTCCTTCCCTCCAAGAGCAGCATGTTGAGCGATGTCTCTCCACTGTCGACTTTGAGCGTTGCGAATACACCTGCTGCGGTCGATTTCGTAGTTTTTTTAATCAGGTCTATACAGCGAGTCGGAGACCGGCCTCCTGGTCTCGTGCCTTCTGTGTGGCCTTGTACCACAAGCCGCTCCATCAGACTCTTACTGACTAACAACCACTCCATTTCAACTCTTCGCTGTGTTGGGATCATGTTTGCTTTATAACTGGTCCCGAACGCGTAAATCATCAAATGTCTTTTCCCGTTTTGGGTATGAAGAGAAGGAGTGTCTGACTTTTAGTGACCAAAAACCAACCCGTGCCTTCTCGGCCGGGGCCGCCGTACATTGTTGCACTCGAACCGTAAATCCGGCAGAAGAATTTCTAAAATGACAAACGAATTTTGGAGCGTGAGAGTGAGATGTGAACATTAGCTCATAGCGATACCTAAGTACGTGTGTCGCCTGGACAGTCTACGCTACATCCTTGTTGACTGGACAATCTCTGCACTACATGAGCTGCTGTTTACATGTGAACATTAGCTCATGACGATACCTAAGTACGTGTGTCGCTTGGACAGTCTACGCTACATCCTCGTTGACTGGACAATCTCTGCACTACATGAGCTGCTGTTTACATGTGAACATTAGCTCATGACGAGACCTGAGTACGTGTGTCGCCTGGACAGTCTACGCTACATCCTTGTTGACTGGACAGTCTCTGCACTACATGAGCTACTGTTTACATGTGAACATTAGCTCATGACGATACCTAAGTACGTGTATCGCCTGGACAGTCTTCGCTACATCCTTGTTGACTGGACAATCTCTGCCCTACATGAGCTGCTGTTTACATGTGAACATTAGCTCATGACAATACCTAAGTACGTGTGTCGCTTGGACAGTCTACGCTACATCCTTGTTGACTGGACAATCTCTGCACTACATGAGCTGCTGTTTACATGTGAACATTAGCTCATGACGATACCTAAGTACGTGTGTCGCCTGGACAGTCTACGCTACATCCTTGTTGACTGGACAATCTCTGCACTACATGAGATGCTGTTTACATGTGAACATTAGCTCATGACGATACCTGAGTACGTGTGTCGCCTGGACAGTCTACGCTACATCCTTGTTGACTGGACAATCTCTGCACTACATGAGCTGCTGTTAACAAGTGAACATGTTGGTATGACTCAGGCTCCTAATTCAGACTCGGTATAAAGTTATTCTGTTCCTATTATGATTATGATAATGACCACAAATTGCGTACTATGGGCGAATGTCAATTGTTTCGTACCGTCCCATTCTAATCATTGTTGGCCGGTGACGTAAGATTATGAGTTATGACGTCATACTCCGTATTGGTCGTTGCATTATTTAAAGTATCGGGTCAAATCGTAGACTGTGGCAAAGTGTGACGGTGGTGGGACATATCGGGATGTTCATGGAATTATCAGTTATCATTGTAGTTGCATTGGATTATGCCAAAATCTATGGTAAAGTTTTTGTCAGGAAGTTATTTAGACTCCTAAATAACGGGACAACAGAGTCCCGGTTATTTAGGAGGCATACTAGGGACGGAAGCCTGAAACTGCACAGAGCTGCTTCAAAAAACTTTAATCTTAATGAAATGGGACACAAATCGGCGACTATCTGATGCACGTGGTATGCACTATGGAAATGCGCCAAACGAGAGCCCCTTTTAGTTTAAAATATAGCGGAAACAAGGGATAAGGCTGGCATGGGTGTGGCTTGCTATAGACTGTATTCGGTCTTATTACAAACCAAAGTTTTTCTGTAGTCTAGGCCTTAACCATGGAGCCAGTTTTTTTTTTTGGAATTGAAGGTCAAGGTGAGAATAAGATTCATAGTACAAAATCTCACTTTATGTTTTAAACCTAGATAGACTATATGAATCTTGTTTTTAATAATCATTCATATTAGTAGGTATCAACCTAATCTTTCACGATTCGAGATTAGTATCAGTGATTAATTTCGCCTATTTTCTGATGAGTCCTAGTTAATATAACAGAATGCTAGGTAGGCTGTTGGTTCATAATAAAACGTAACAACCAGATTCCACAAGTATGTTATACTTAAGTCCATAGCCAATACCAATAGCCAATATATCCATCAGAAACACAGACTCTGAAAATAACAGAATAACCCCAAGAGATTGTTAGACTTACACCCGGTTTCCGAAAGGCGGATCAATGTTAAAATCAATTTAATCTCTTGTCAAGTCATCTGATTGGTTGACTGAATTATCAACAACCAATCAGATGACTTGACAAGAGTTTAACAGGAGATTAGTTGATTTAAGCGTTGACAAGCCTTTCAGAAACCGGGTGTAAGGGAATAAAACTCCGCTCCAGCTCAGAGCAGGAGAAGAAGCTGGATAGTTTTTAGTCAGTAACAGTCAGACAGTCTCTCTTGCCCTTTTTTACCATCTCCTTAAATAATGTCTTCTGATTTATTTCGTTCTGGGATCTCAAACAGTCATTAATAATAATGTTCCTAAGACGCGCCGGACTTCAGTGTTCCGGTGTTTTTATGGTTGCATCTACTGTAGATCTTGGTGCATAGGATTTGCTGCAGGATCCACTAGACTAGTAGTTTTGGGAGGCTAGGGACGGTTTGGCCCAATACAAAACTCTTCTACGCGGGAAGAATTCCACTCTTTAGATGATTAAAATAGAAGTAATCGACAGAAGCACTGACGATTCTTCATTAAATTTTTTTATGTAATAGTTCGGCAAACGAGCAGACAATCAGCGCCGCCCGTGGACACCCGCAACGGAGGAGTTACGAGTGCGTTGCCGATCTTTTAGGGATAAGGGATTTGGAGACTCAGGGATTGAGGAGTGATTGGGGGAAAGGAAGGATTGGGCTTTCGGTAACCTCACTCACACGGCGAAACACAACACTGTGGTTGTTTCACGCCGGTTTTCTGTGAGGCCGTAGTATCACTCCGGTCGAGCCGACCCATTCGTGCCGAAGCATGGCTCTCCCACACTTAAATGATCCATTCATATACCAAAAGGTACTTTAATATTTCAATAAAATCATAAATAAGTCTATCTTCGCCTATTGTCTTACGAAAGACACATTAAAAATAAATGATAGCACATAACACATTAAAAATCAATATTTGGTTAATAATTCTATCGATAATATCCGTTCTGGCCGGAGTTTGGCGATTACCATAATAAAAACATTTGTTCGCGGAGCCTAACACCGGACAGTAGGACGCTTGGGTACCGTTCGCAGAACAAGCTGACTTGCGAACATAGACGGTATATGACATCACTTTTATTTCTCCTTAGAGAAAGTCTGATGTAATGAAAGATCATGGTTTTGTTCATTCAAATGTAATTCACCTGGGACATTTAGCGCCGCCCATGGGCACCCGCAACGGAGAAGTTACGAGTGCGTTGCCGACCGTCTACGGATTAGGGATTTGGAGATTAGGGGGTTGAGGAGGGATTGCGGGAGGGGAAGGAAGGATTGGTATCACTCCGGTCGAGCCGACCCATTCATGTGTCGGCTCGACCGAAGTGATAAAACGGCCTCACAGAAAACCGGCGTGAAACATCCACAGCGTTGTGTTTCTCGTAACTCCTCCGTTGCGGGTGTACATGGGCGACGCTGATTGCTTACCATCAGGTTATCCGTCTGCTCGTTTGCCGACTTATTACATAAAAAAGGATGCATTGTGCCAAAAATATCACATACAGCCGAAGACAGAGCGAGGAATTTGACGTACAATGGTACATGCATTCACATGCAGTTTTTAGTACTTTTAAATACCTAATACGTTTCTTAGTATTGCTTTATGACTTCAAGTTGTTTTTATGTCGTGTATTAAATTTATTTACAACATAAATCGTATACGCCACTAATAAAAATAAAATCGATAAATATTTCCATTTTACTTGCTGTCCGTACCGATTCCGTGAAGGAACGCGGGCTGTGAGGCGAAATAATCAAATTTACGTGTGTGAACCGTACCGATATTATTTTATTATCTGTGGTATGTGACAATTTGACATTTCGGTGACAGTTGCTAGCCAAAGAGTGTCTAGTAGAACGAACGTAGTGTTTATATACTCTTTTGTTAAAATGAGGATCTAACCGCTTGTAGGGCTTTGTGCTATTGCAGTATTTTGCTTGACTTCACGTAGGCGTACTTTGTCACTAAGGCCTTACCACTGCGACGTGTATCGCCATGTGAGTGGGCCATTCTTGCTCTCCTCTCATACTTCTTCAATCCCTAAATCCCTTTGGTGTAACACCTATGATTTTGCGATTGCGAATGTCTATAGGCGGCGCTGCAGTGTGATTCTGTAAAACTTCATTCTAAACTTCGAATCTGAATCCGCTGTGAGTATTAGTACACTAGCGCTACACTTGCGAGTTGAACTAAATTGACCGCAACATTTTGATAGATAAAGTATGAGATGACGTTAAAAGTGGCATTCTAAAATTTAATTGTCCCGTCACTTCGACGCTCACTTCGCACTCGAACACGATTCAAAATCAAACAAATTTTATAGAATCGACGTGCTGATCACATTATCATAACATAAAAACTCATCACATAAAAAACGATCAAATTACTTCTCTCGCCCGGGTACAAGGCTAAAGTTCCATCTCCTGCTCTAGGCCGAGGCTACGGTACCTTATTGCGCTTGCCCCGTAACCTTGATTGAGCATGTGCCCTTTCGGGCCCAATCTCCAGTGGTTTATTGCCTCATCGATGCGCTACGCACCGTACACTCGGGTCTGGTTTTGTACAGGCGGCGAGCTACCCATGGTCACTATCCGCAGACTCGCGCTTAAGTTGGCCTGAGATAGTTGCTCAATTCCCGACGCCCAGAGTGTCCCTTATTGCGGCGTGAGGAGGATAGTTCCCTCATGCCCTCCGCCTCCTTCTTTGCGATTATTACTACTTCGCAGAAAGAGGAGACGGCATCTCAGCATCTTGCGCCAGACCATGTCAACTTGACACCTAAGCAACACATTTCAAAGCTTGGTTTTTATTTTTTATATACGTTATACTAGATTTTTTCTGGTACGGATATCGAAGCCACGACATAGTGCGTCATAGACGGTCGCCTCGCCACGTAGTCTCAAGAAATGTGTAGGTATAAAAACCAACAAGATAATTTCTAACTATTATAGCCAACAAAACCATTAACAAACCATAATCAATTCGAGTTTCCGCGCCAATATGTCTGCCCGTTAAAAGTAGGTACTAAACGTCAAATCAATTTGACATTTCGATGACAGGAAATCCTCTACGAGTCTATGACTCATTTAAAAAAAGTTTTATCGCTTATTAAAAGTAACTATAAATAATTTCAATAATAAAAATCATCGTTGACATTTATATCAACACCTGTAAGCTATAAAAATAGTTAGATAAGCTGTTTTATATGAAATCTATTTTTATTATCTACATCCTGAAATTAAAGGGTTGGTTTTACTATGGTCTATTGGTTTAGGTTGCTAAACTAAATGTTATGACATGTTTTGACATGTTTTTATATCTAAAAATTTTATGTAAAAATGTTTTCAATTAACTTACACAAAACTTACATAAATTGATGTCCGCGGGCGACCACTAGTCTTGTATAAAATGTTTTCAGCATGGTTGGCATTGGATCCTTAAATTATTGTTCGGAGCTTAGGTGTGATGCGTACTTACATTATATTTTTGCAAAGTACCAACTGACGTGTGCTTCGTATTTTTATTTAATTATTCTTTATATACAATTGCATGTCGGAGGACGTAATGCTAGAAGCATTTTCTGCCACTTATCCAGTCAGTCTAGTATGATAAAAACATAAAAATCTTATTAAAGAATTTGCTAGAAAAACGTTTGTAATTTTTGATCCTCATCATACTCTGTTTCACCATCATCATCATTATTATCAGTGAAGAGACATGGATTCATCATATCATGCCCATATCATCTTTTTTTAAAAGAATCTGCAATAACCTCTACGTCGCAAGTTTAAGAAGCTAAGTTGAATGACCGATGCCGCTGCTTTCTTCTTTTCTGGTTGGTCAGTTTTACTATACCGTGTACTCAGGTAACGAGAAAAACTATGTTGAGTAATATACTCATTTTATGAGCTGTCTTAATAACGAACTAGTTACCTACCAGCTATAGTCAGCCTGAGGGAACTAGCCACTCCTCGCGCCCCAGCCGACGTATGTCAGACTCTTACTGACTAAAAACACCCCTGTTCCTTCTCCTGCTCTGAGCCGAGGTCGCAGTGCCTCATTGCGCTTACCCCGCAACCCCGGCTGACGCACTTACTGGTATTAGCCTGTAAGTAACACTGACTGGTATTAGCCTGTAAGTAATTGTTACACTTACAAACGCACGTTAAACAATTGTAGGCTGACTATAAATAAACTAGCTACTCTCACGCGGTTTCACCCACTGCTCAGCTCCATTTGATTGTAGCGTGATGTTTTATAGCCTATAGCACTCAGGAACATTGCAGCTATCTATCAATGAAAGAATTTTGGCAATCCGACTAACTGGTTTCAAAGATTACCCCCTACATACAAACTTACAAATTTTACCTCTTTATAATACTTATTAGTATAGATAAATTAATCAATAGTTTAAAAAAATAAACCAGTGAAATCGCACCTTATAAAATCAAAAGACGGTTTTTAATTGCGGCCCCTTGAAAGCGCGTTGATATTATGCGTCGCGCGTCTCAGCGGCAGCATAAAGGCAGCCATGCACACTGCGTTGCATTCCTAATGCACGCGCAAATGAACGCGACTCTAATTGATTTGTGCGTTTGTGCCCGCCTGTCAAGTTGGTATTGCTTGTCATTTTTGTGACGTCACAGTGACATGATTCTCTTTTTGAATTTTAAATTTTGAGGGTTGCGAATTTAGAGTGATATGTTTTAGTTTTTTGATTGACGTTTAGGTTAAGTGCACTTAAATAACTTTCCTCTATTTGCGAGGAGGACGAGACCTTGGATTCGGTTTCTATTTTGTATTTTTTTCAATAGAAGATTTCTTCTATTGAAAAAAATAGGAAGGAAATGTTTTTGGGAAATGCCAAAATATAATCGTATTTTTACGTGATAGGTCAGCAAACGAGCTGATGGATTAACTGATGATAAGCAATCAGCGCCGGACACCCGCAGCAATAGAGTGCGAGTGCGCTGCCGACTTTTTGAGGATTAGGATGGGGAAGGATTGGTCTTCCGGTAACCTCACTCACACGGCGGAACACGACACTGTGTTTGTTTCACGCCGGTTTTTTATGAGGCCGTCGTATCACTTCGGTCGAGCCGAACCATTCGTGCTTAAGCATAGCTCACCCACACTTAAAGTTGTTTTTCAATACGCTATAGGAAAATTGGGTTCTTCCTTCGAAATTTTAGTTCTAATGGAAAAGTATCAGTTTAATCGTAATAGGGATGGAATAAGAGTAAGGAAGAAACAGGTAAGAGAGTAAATTTTATGCAAAAGACAAGCGTGCAACTCAGGTAAGAGTAGTAAAGTACCTCTGGTCGGCAGGTCAAGAACAATGACATGGGTACCGCCAGGCCATCTTGAAGTAGGAGAAGAAACTGAGTGATTTTTAGTCGGTAAGACTATGGACACATCCGTTTTTGGGCATGACTGGTATTCAGTACAAAACATACCTACATGCGTTTATATTTTATAACTCCTTCTTTTTTTTGGTAATTCCTGCAAAATAAACAGATAAAGATCTTCTTAACATTTTGACAGCAGCGTGGCGGGAAATCGTCGAGAAACGACTTCCCAGGACCATTCTACGAATGTCACGAAACGTGAAAATTAAATCAATGCTTTACGTTTATTTGATCGGCACAAAACTGCACTTTGTCGCGCCGACGACCGCTCGATTCCAATTAATCAATTACCATAACAAATACGTGCGCGGCGGCCATTTTAAGTGCGCCATCTTATGTTGAACTGTCAATTTTGGCGCGTTTTTTTTTATTAACGGAGAGATAATGGTTTCGTTTGCTTAAAAATGATTGAGATTTTTTTTGTTTAATTTTAATAGGTTAGTATTATCAGAGTATGTCTATTTGGGGTATTAGATAAATGGGTTTGTGTAAAGAGAGTTCAACATTGCAACAAAACTTTATTTGTTATTGTTTAAAATAAAACAGAAAGTGAAAATTCAAACGACAGAAGAATCCTTCAATTGAAATCAACGAGTTAAATCTTGTCATAATACTCTCGACTTTCCACCAAGCAAATTAATCACAACATAATTTTGCAACCTAAAGCTCATTGTAAACTGGTCATATTTACTCTGTGGCAAAAACACAATAACCATAGACAATGAAGACTATACTTTTTCACGTCCAAGGCAAAGGGCATAAGGTTGTTATTCCACAGCTGTCATTTGTTTGACGTTGCATGTAAGTTTGTATGTGCATCAAAGACGGATGCTATCAGACGTACGCGAGGAAAATACTAAGGAGATTGGTAGCCCTTTTTAAATGGTTTTATTCTGTACGAACGTTTTGTACTTTGGAATCATTAATTTCTTGTTTAAGTTTCCTGTAGTGATTATATTTTATATTAGTTGATTCAAAGTATATTGACAAAAGTTAATGATAAGAAGAAAATAGTTTTCTCAAGTTTTATTTTCAATTTTCTTTTCTTACAATAAGTTTCCTGTAGTGATTTTATTTTATTTGAGTTGATTCAAAGTATGTTGACAAAAGTTAGTGATAAGAAGA
The DNA here is from genome assembly GCA_902829305.4 of Spodoptera exigua. Classification (NCBI taxonomy): domain Eukaryota; kingdom Metazoa; phylum Arthropoda; class Insecta; order Lepidoptera; family Noctuidae; genus Spodoptera; species Spodoptera exigua. The sequence goes on along the minus strand of LR824628.2, from coordinate 1,584,784 downwards.
AAATATTTTTTTCAATATTTTTTTATTATTTTTTTCTTCATACAAACCTTCTCTGTGTTTCCACGAATAATACAAGACCAAAATTAGCCAAATCGGTAAAGGAATTGTTGAGTTATAACATTACAACGAAAAGTAACATTGATTTTTATATAAATATACTAATATTATAAAGAGGTAAAATTTGAAAGTTTGTATAAGTATAGGGGTGTAGTAATCTTTGGAACCACTGGTCGGATTTCCAAACTTCTTTCACTAATTGATAGCTACAATATTCCTGAGTGCTATAAGCTATCAAACATCACCCTAAGACCAATAGGAGTCGAGCAGCGGGTGAAACTGCGCGGTAGTAGCTGGTGATACAATATAAACTTATCATACTTGATTACTTATTTTTCCGTACAAATGTAGCGACATCTATCGCACAACAATAACAACAGCACCAATCACGTGCAAGATTCTACATCGCGGTATAAGAGTTCTCGACGCAATTAGAACCGATACAAAAATCCCGACAACAACAGTCGGGCAGTAGCCCACCAGACATAACACCCGTCTGGTTGGAGGATCCTCCCTTTTCAATGAAGGATGAGGAACTTGCCACCCTGTTCTCTCATTCCTCTAAACTGCAATAGGTTCTAGTTCGTCAGACATATTTGCTACTCGGTTTCCGCGACTAAGGTCCGGCTATCTTATATTCTTACCTAAATTAGTCAAGTTTTACAAAATCTTAAAGTAAAGAGCGTAGGTACCTACTGCTCTTTAAATGGGCCTTAACGCAGTCTTGACTCCTTAGGTGCGGCGAGTGTCCATGGGCGGCTCTGGTTGCTTACCATCAAATAATCAATCAGTTTGCTGTTGCAAAGTTTCATTGAAAAATATGAAATACCCTTTTAATGGTACCCTTTGTAATGGTAAGTAAAAATCCTGTAATCCTGTATCCTACCAGATCATCATATAACTGCACGGTTGGTGCGGTGGCTGGGCAACTGGCTGCCGTGCAACGTGTCGCGGGTTCGATTACCGCACGGAACAACACTTTGTGTGATCCACAAATTGTTGTTTCGGGTCTGGGTGTCATGTGTATGTGACATTGTATGTTTGTAAACGCACACACAACACAGTAGAAAATCCTAAAAGTGGGGCAGCGTTTCTTATAAAAAAAAAATAAACATAATCTATCTCTATGCCAAATTTTATCCAGATCTGTTCAGATGTTTTTACGTGAAAGAGTAACAAACATATGGGTATTTGTTACTCCTTACCTTACTTACAAACTTTCGCCCTTTTTATAATATTAGTAGGATGTCCATTCGAATCAACTATCGACATGCATTTGTTTACAGTAGCAACCTATAAAGTTTATCGCACGCGACGATCGAGGCAATGATTGAAATATTAATTGTGTTTCTTTTTTTGAGTACTTTCTTCAGCCTGCTTGCGGATCAAATCTATCCGGAGTCAAGAAAGCATTTTTTGTGATACCTAAGTCCTCAAAGGAGGCCGGGGTTGCAGGTTAAGCGCAATGAGTCACCGCGGCCTCGGCTCAGAGCAGGAGAAGGAACGGAGGGGGTAGTCAGTAAGATTCTGACACTCTCTCTCGTCTAATCCTGGGCGGGAGAAGTCATGTGATGATTTTCCCCTGACAAAAAAAAGGTCGTCAAACGAACAATTGGATTAACCGATAGTAAGCAATCAGCGCCGCCCATGGACACCGGCAACACCAAAAAGAGTTACAAGTGCGTTTTCGGCCTTTTGGGGATAAGGGATAAGGTATTGGACAAAGTCGTATTCTAAAATATATGGAAAAACTTTTATGAACAATTTTGGTAACGTGATATGAAATAACGATTACTGTTTTTTTAGATATCAGAAGGCAAACCAGAAGGCGCGTCACCTGATGGTAAGCGATTAGCGTCGTCCATGGACATCTGCAACACCAGAGGAGTCTGTCACTCCTCTGGTGTTGCAGATTGCGTTGCCATTTAGGAAGGAGTATACTCGTTGCTTGAAGCCCTAAAAGTCCTATCGGTTCGGAAATACCATTCTAATAAAGATCATTCTAAAGTATTGCTATGCGAGGCAGAAAGTTTCGCGAAAATCGCACAGTTCTTGACTGCTTGATGATTTTATTTAGAAAAATATGAAAAAAAAAATGTTTTTTCTTATATGAAAAAACGTTGCCTTACACTAGGATTTTTTCCTGTGTCGTGACCAGACTTGGAAAAACAATTTATGGATCACACAAAGAGTGGTTGCGAGCGTGAAACCGAACCCGCAACACGTTGGGCATCCACCGCGCCAACCAGTCAAAACCGAAAGCTGAACATCGATCTCAGTGGCGTGCAATGCCCAGCAGTGGACGGAATCAGGCTAAAGGAAGGAATAATAGAAAATGATTATCTATATCTATACTAATATTATAAAGAGGTAAAATTTGTAAGTTTGTATGTAGGGGGTAATCTTTGGAACCGCTGGTCGGACTGCCAACATTCTTTCACTGATAGATAGCTACAATATTCCTGAGTGCTATAGGCTATAAAACGCTACAATTAAATGGAACCGAGCAGAGGGTGAAACCGCGCGAGAGTAGCTAGTACACTACATAACCGTCAAAATAAGCAGTCAGGATGAACAAGTAAGTACATTTTACTGTAAGCAAGCTGGTCTGCAAGTACCAACCTAGGAGGACAATGAAAAAAAATCGTGAACCTATTAATAGATAATCGAAAAATCCAACACGACCGATTTCCCGGCTATAATGCGAACCAATCAAAACGCAACTCACGCGCACTCGTCGATTATTCACAATATTCACAGAACGCATGATCGGCGGCGCTGTAAAGAAATTAAAAAGAAATAGGGCCATAGACAACACCGCTTTGTCTATGGCGGCGTCACAAAGAAGGTCCGTTGCAACACAGAATTTTAAACGAATTTGATTAGTTTATTACACGTGACAAGATGGCCGCTTTTGATTATTTAAAACAGTAATTGTTTGAATTTTAAGTAAATTGGGCGTTGCGTTGATAATATTTAATTAAGTGCTACTGGATTGCCTATTGAAGGACAATAAGGAAGAAAGTATTTAGGCATTCCTTTCATATATGACCGCCTCGGCGCCTTGTGTGTCCTATAACTTACAAGGCTTACACCTTCATAAAATAAAAAGGGCCTTTTATAGGTAAAAGTAGTGTCTTGCTCATAAAAATTCAAACGATACATCCTTTTTCTATTGACTAAATTGTTTGCTTACCGTTTGCACCAATCAATGGCTTGTCTCTGCATCATCTAAGGGCTCGACTTTAAAGATAAAGAATAATCTATAATATAAAAATGTATCGCAAAATATGTTGTTAAGCGCATAACTCAAAAACGTCTGGACCAATTTCGCTAATTCTTTTTTTGTTGAATTTGTTATTGTCAGGAAAAAGTTCTTATGAAAGATGATTCTAGAAAAGTAGAGGGGAAATCGTGAAATTGCAATCGGTTACCCGTGCGAAGCAGGGGCGAACGGCTAGTAAATAAATAATTCACAAACACGTCATACTAAGACCTTTTTTTTGTCAGGGTAAAATCATTCAATGACTTCTCCCGCCCAGGGAGGGAGTGTCAGACTCTTACTGACTAAAAAGTAAAAACCCTCTCCTGTTCCTTCTCCTATTCTGGGCCGTAGTCGTGGTGCCTCATTGCGCTTACCCCGGCTGTCATACTTAGACCTGGAACAAACAAATGAACAAGCATTTGTTAAGTCAATAGACTTACTTCTCCCGCCTAGGGTGAAGCGAGAGGGAGTGTTAGACTCTTACTGATTATCCTCCCTGTTCTCCTCTCCTGCTCCGAACTGGACCGCACCACATGATTGCGATTGCACCCGCAATCCCGGCTGATCATCGGCCTTAGAGGTCGTCTGACGCCTCTTTGAAGCGCGGGGAAGCTGACTACTTGTCTGGTTCTAGTCGAACGGCCTAACTTGCTCATCATCATCAGCCTATAAGTGCCCACTGCTGAGCAAAGGCCTCTTCTAACACGGAGAAGGTTAGAGCATTAATCACCACGCTTGCTCAATGCGGGTTGGTGATTTCAAACTTATAATTAGAAATTATAAGTCCAGGTTTCCTCACGATGTTTACCTTCACCGTATGTCAGTGGTGTCTAAATAATCATAGAAAGTACATTATAACTCGGAAAAAGTCACATTGGTACTTGCCAGGTTTTGGACCCATATCCTCATCCATTAGAAGCGGGCTCCTTAACCTCCGGGCTACCACCACATTACTTACCATTTGCACCATTGCTCACCGTCCGCAAACCCACGGTTGTAAAACGTTGTCAGAGAATAGTGATGCCTGACGTCCGGAGTGGAGCGGCATGAGTAATATTGTTACCTAACGCGCTCGGCTTCCTCCTTAGCTAGCAAGACAGCCTCGCAGAAGGAGGAGCCTTTCAGTTCCTCTCGTAACACACCATAGCCTGAAGCAAGACTGGACGTGAGAGGTTGCAGCCGCCGATCACTTGCCTGATAACAAGACCAATTGTATAAACTTTTTGCTTCTCACAAAAATTCCTTTCCAAAGACATAGACATGTTTTTTGTAGGGTCTGAGAAATAGCCGTCGTTTAATAGCTAGTTATAAACAGGTTTTCAATTTTTATCGCAATAGGTAACACCGAGTTATTATGATGTTAGGAATAAAAAAACCCGATATATTGGTAAACGTTCAAAAATGGTCATTCTATTCTTTGCAAAATGTATCTAACTCTAAAACATCAATCAATAAAGATTTAGAATCGCTCGGTACGGTAGCGGTCGGTACTCAAACCAACTTTATAGTCGAGTAAGTACGTTATTGGATACCGATCCGCTCTTAATGTGTTGACAGAAAATGCAGATTAGGACCATTATAACAATGGGATGCCCATTCCACATTACATATTCAATAATCCTATTTCAATATCCATTCTGAACACGTATTTTCCCGGCGCCATTGTTTTTTCAACAAAATTTCTTAGATATCCTCCTTTAATCCCGGCGGATTTTACAAAAAAATGTGTTACAATATCTTTTTAATATTAATTTTTATAAAAAACTAATATGGCGCCTTTGCCGCCAACGGAGCTGTCAAAAAAATCGAACAATACAGTTTATGTCAAAAAAGGTTGTGTTATGATTTATTTTGTCTATGGTTTCGGTGTTTAGTATGCGTAAAGGGTTAAAGATGGCGCCAAACAATTTTTTTGATATCATGTTACAACATTATTAAATATATGAAAGTCGTGAGAATTATCGAAACGAGTTTGAAGAAGCATTAATATTAGGTACCTCTTAATTCAAGTAGCCCGAAAAAATCCACCATATGACATCGGAATTTTACAGGAAATCTTTTACTAAAAATTCATACTTGCGGCCAGTCAAGTCGACAATGAAAACCCAATAATTTGGAGAACGATTACTTGTAGAATAAGTGGTTGGTCGACCAAGGTACCGCTGCAAAGATGTGTTTCGTGTGAGTGAGGTTACCAGAGTCCCAATAATTCCCCCCGATCCTCAATCCTCAAATCCCCTACCTTGAAATCCCGTTGTTATACCCACAAGGGCTCGACAATGCACATTCATGTAATAACTCCTTTGGTATTACGAGTGGCCATGGGCGCCGCTGTTTGTTCACATTAGGTAATCCATCTGGCCCTTAGCCGACGACGACATAAAAAAAATTGTTATTTATATCAATGAGAAATCAAAGTAGCCCAAGGTACAAATAGGTCATTAAGACTATGGATTACCTAAATAAGTAGGACAGGAATCAAATCCTATAAGGAACAAAATAATCCTATAAATAAATAAATATTACTCTCAAGTGACGTATTATTTCGCTACGGATCTCGTCGGCTGTCGCGGGGGGAAACAGGGATATGAATTTTATGCACCGTCTGATCTGTCGGGGTAGTGATGTTTTCGTATCGATGGAGTATGGATGTCGATAGATTGTAAAAAATATATGTTTCTTTATCATCATCATTATATGGGGTATAAGACCTCCAATACAAAATTTACAGGGAATAAAAACTTACTCATGTGAATAAACTAGTAGAAAAGCTCGCTCAGTTGACCACGCGACGTCGCTGCGACACGAACGCTGCACGTCGATTCTATATTTGTTTGAATTTGAATCGTGTTCGAGTGCGAAGTGAGCGTCGAAGTGACGGGGAAATTAAATTTTAGAATGCCACTTTTAACGTCATCTTGTACTTTATCCATCAAAATGTTGCTGTCAATTTAGTTCAACTCGCAAGTGTAGCGCTAGTGTACTACTACTCACAGCGGATTCAGATTCGAATCTTACAGAATCACACTGCTGCTCATGGATTGTGACTTGCAACTATTAGAGCTTTTCGCAGTTAAAACACGTGAGTAAATAGTTATTTTCAGTAAATTAGTAGATATGTCTCAGGATATTTACTATTAAAAAAACTTTCAATATTGTACAATATAAAGCTTACCCCAGTGACTTCCAAATCGCCTGGTTGGAAGGCGGTCTCTTGTTTTATTTTAACCTTTTATTCGTGGTAATTCGAAATACAATATTTACTTGGGGTTTGGTGAATTAATTTCTGCATTAGTGGGCTCTTTGGTGTTGTTTTTGATCCCTTGAAAAAAAAAGGAAAGAAGAGAATGTTTTTCTGTGACTGCTACGTATTGACATGCAGGGAGTTGTTGTCATACCGGTTGGCTTTTCATATGTAGAAAGGGTAGATATTTATTGCGATTTTCTAATTATTATTTTTTTTCAATAAAGTCACGACTCAGAACTGGTATACTCGTGGTATAATAATGAGTTTGGCCCAATTTTTGTACAACGTAACGTATTTTTTTTTTGTAAAGTATTATTATTTCTTTAATGCTGAGTATAATTTGATTGGACTTCAGAATTTCTCTATGTTTAATATCTTTGTATATTTTCATCAGTTCTTTATATCTATACCTATTCAATAAAATAATAGTACACTATGGTACAAGTGTGTAAAGTTGGTGATTACCTCAGAGGCGCATTGATCCGTCAGGCGAGGATCTTAAGGTGTCGAGGCCAGTAATCATCAATACACACGTGTGTCATACGACGTTTTTCAACACACTTCTGAATAAAATAAATATAAATAATTGCTGTGGGATTAGAGCCACTTTATGAAGAAGTATGTTGTAAAATTTAAGAAACTGCAAGGTGAGCTGGGCAGGCGGTTGAAAAACTCAATGATGTGCAACGTGTCGCGAGTTTGACCGGACGGAATTATTAAACGTTTTTTTTTTTTATATTCTATTCCGTGATCCACAAACGTTTGATCTGGAGCACAGCCGTGTATGTAAAATTCAATGTTTGTAAACGAACCTACGAACAAGGGAACAAACCAAAACGACACCTTTTTTTCTACACGTTTAAAAAAATAAAAACTATCGACAACAGCCCCATCCCTATTCTAGAGGGGATATCGTTTACACAATTGGGAATCTGCATAACAAGTAAGACATGAAAATTGATTTAAACGCCGCGCGCCGTCGCCCGCCATGCTTTGAGAGTAGGGGTGAATGCAGGGGGGGATGTGGTTGTCCGTTTTGTATTACTGCGTTATGATTATGGGTAATGGATTTGGCAAAGAGGAAGGAAAGCGTTTAGTTATCTGCTGTGTTTGTGCTAATGTTATCATTAACTAGTAATATATGAATTTACGGTTGCCTACCAAATATTTTCAATAATAGCAGTTTTAATAAAAGCATAAAGCGGTAATTGATCGTTTATTTTTATGTCTCAAAATAGTCACTATTTAAAAATGGTAATATTTTTTGTTTAATTAAATTAGCTAGGAGTCAGGTTTGTCTTTCAGCTCTGTTCTTCGGAAAGCGCGTAAAACCGTTGGTCTTCTTTCCGGTCGTGCCGGTCTACCATCCCAAAGGTACATTAGACCACCAGACAAAGGGCAGAATAGCCCTAAATATCAGATAACCGCAATAATGTACCGAAGGGAAAGTAATATAGGGTGGTTTTTAGTCAGTTAGCCTGACCCTCCCTCTTGCACAGGGTTGAAGAAGAAATCGAATGCAGGCACTTCAGCTTAATAATCCGCTACGTAGTGTTCCGCGCGCGCCTCAAATAGCCAATAGACCACCACAGACGGGGTCCTATAGGGCTGATGTTGAGCTGGGGTTGCGGACAGGAGAAGGAACGGGGTCTTTTTAGTCAGTGTAGTTTAGTAATGGTCTGACACTCTCTCTCGTCTTTCCCTGGGCGGGTGAAGTCATTTGAGGGTTAGGCCAGTCTCAAATTCTGTCTCCTACATAAAATTTTACGAGGGAAGTGGAAACTATTTCGTTTTTTCCTTCATCTCAAATAATATCTTCTGATTTATTTGGTTGCGGGATCAAATACAGTCATTCATGTCCCTGAGACGCGCCGGACTTCAGTGATCGAGAGTTTTCATGGTTGTATTTACTGTAGATCCTGGTGCACAAGAGTGCAGCGGTTTTGGGAGGTTGCGGCGGATTTGTCCCAAAAAAAGTATAACCACTATCAAGTCCCCCAGAAGCCGTTTATATTGACAAATAGAAAGGGGGCGTGGTCCAATACATTAGGGTTGTAATAGCTGTGCCATAGAGTACAAAGGACTTAAGTTCTGAGTAGTGGTGGCTCGGAGGTATATTTTTCTAAAAGTCTCTCTTCAAGCATGAGGTGGGATGTCTGAAACCTGGCTATCCCCAATATGACGTTATAAAATACTAGATCAGTTTATTAATACGTCGATCAATGAGTATACAGATTACCTGATGGTGAGCCCGCCTATGGCCACCCAGAACACCAGAGGAGTTGCAAGTGCGTTGCCGGCATTTTGGAGATTTGGGTTTCAAAGATTTAGGAATTGGGGATTGGAGATGGCGAAGGATTAGGCCTTATTTAAAAGCCGATACACAACGCAGCCGAAACGCAATCAGCGCCGCCCGTAGACACATAGACACCCGCAACACCAGAGGAGTTGCAAGTGCGTTGCCGGCATTTTGGTGATTTGGGTTTCAAAGATTTAGGAATTGGGGAAGGATTGGGCCTCTCTCACACGACGAAACACAACGCAGTGGTAGTTTCACGTGGGTTTTCTGTAAGGCCGTGGTATCACTTCGGTGGAACCGACCCATTCATTCCTAAGCAATGCTCTCCCACACTTAAATCTGCAGAGGTTAAATAACACCAAACGCCTTTTCCAGTCGTCCCTTCGCCAATAAAATTAGCAACAAAAAAAAAAATTAAAGAAGGCGTTACTAAAGTTTAATCGTCACAATGGCTAAACATCAATTTGACAGCAGTAATCACTTGACAGTTGACAGTTTTTTTGAAACGTCACCCTCAAAATGGCTGCCGACACAATTGATAAGGTCACAATGAACGAATTAGGGGATTACGCCCTTTCAAAGTTGTATTATTACTGTAGTTTTAGGGTTTAATAACAAAATAGTTTTTGTAATTGATATTTTATTCGTCGGTTGTGCCAATCTGTGATTTCAAATGCAATTACCGAGTGGGACGTCTCGGATGCAATTATGTTCAGTAGGTATACGAAGTCTTTTTTTTTCATCGTATACCACAGTGATAATTACTTAATATAAGTAAAATGGTAATGGTAAAAGATAGGTTACATAAACAACATTCGATTTTCAAACACGGCACACTTATGCACACATGAATAAATCGTATGATACACGTTAAAGTGGGATGGCATGATTCAATAATCGCGAGTGAAAAAGAGACAAATAGGTATGAAAAAGTGTGGCTAGTTAGCCACATTTTAATGTATCACTTGCTGAGCTCTTGTAACCTATCTACACCTTTTTACTTATAATATCATTGACAAACCACATTTTCTCCTTAGTCATAACTACAATGTTATATTGAACATTGATCACCACGCTTGCTTAAAACTCATAAATAGAAATTAAACTTAGTACTTAAATACAGACTAATATTTGCTTAAATGAACATTCCAAATCAAAATTTATTATGTGCATAACTTTTATACGATGTTTTCCTTAAAAACGATTTTAACATTAAGTGTCGGAGAGCCATGCTTTGGCACTAATGGGTCGGCTCGACGGGATTGATACCACGGCTTCACAGAAAACCAGCGTGAAACAACCACAGCGCTATGTTTCCCCTTGTAAGTGAGGTTACCAGAGTGCCAAAACCTCTCCTCCTAACATCCTCTTTCCTGAAGTCCGCGTGAAACAATCATAGCGTAGCATAGCGTTGTTTCTCACCGTGTGAGCGAGTACCAATGCTTCTCCACCTCCCATTACTCTCCAATCCCTATCTCCGAAACCGTTTCACCCAAAAGGCCGGCAACGCGTTCGTAACTCCTATGGTTTTACAAGTGTCCATGGGCAGCCCCAATTTACTGACCATCACATAAAACATAACTACGTCGCAAAAATACTTTTCACACTACCTATTTACAAACTAGCTCTCACGCGCGGTTTTACCCGCTGCTCGGCTCCATTTGATCGTAGCGTGATGTTTTATAGCCTATAGCACTCAGGAACATTGTAGCTATATATCGGTGAAAGAATTATGGCAATCCGAGCAGCAGTTCCAAAGATTACCCCCTACATACAAACTTACAAATTTTACCTCTTTATAATATTAGTATAGATTTACTTTTCCTGCCCCACGTGGAGGGATAAGGACTTTTTAATATTACTTAGCATAGATATAGCCGTACTCTATAAATGGACTAACGAACAAAAATAATTGTTCAATTCGAACCAGCATTTTCGAAGATTAGCGCGTTCAAACAAGCAAACACTTAAGCTTTATAATATTATATTAGTATATACTCAACCAAGGCGACAAAAATCTTTAATCTATAGAAAATAAATATAAAAATGAATTAGAGAATTGAACAGCTGACAAATATAATTTATTGTTGACTTATTAACACGAGATTACAAGGTTTAGCTCGATATAATGCATCATTGTTATTTTACTCACACCCTGTAGCTGCCCCGCCCACAGATTATACAAGCTTGACACAGATATTGACTGCACATCTGTCGGCATAGAGAATGCTGTTTTATTTTTAAACGATCGCGATGTTTTTGTATGTGCAACTAGCGACCCGCCCTGACTTCGCACGGGTGCGAAACTATTGCAAATCATCAGCCTATAAGTGCCCACTGTTGTGCAAAGGCATCTTCTCACACGGAGAAGGTTTGAGCATTAATCACAACGCTTGCTTAACGCGTGGATTAGCGATTTCAAACTTTTAATTAGACATTATAAGTCCAGGTTTTCTCACGATGTTTCCCTTCACCGAAATAATCATAGAAAGTACATATTACTCGAAAAAAGTCACATTGGTACTTGCCAGGTTCAAACCGGCACCCTCATGCATGAGAAGCGGGTGCCTTAACCTCCGTGGCTATAACGACACTATTTATTGAATGTTATTATACCTAAAAACCTTCCTTTTCAATCACTCTATCTATTAAAAAAATCCGTATTAAAATCCGTTGCGTAGTTCTAAAGATTGAAGCATACAGAGGGATATAGGGACAGAGAAAGCGACTTTGTGTTATACTATGTAGTAAATTTACCACTTACTTATCACTGAAATATTTTAAAAGCTTGACTTCATAGGATTTCATGTCTGTCGTCTATGCCGTGTGACAGTATTTATGTTTAGTGCGTTGGTTGTGTACTATCGATTCCTTTCTGTTTTTGAAGTGAAGAGAATCAGTAATTTTCTCTTCCCGCCCTTTGTGTAGTGATAAGGAGTTTACTTACTAATAAAAAAAAACCTCCGTTCCTCTTCCTGCTCCTTGTTCGTGAAGGGAATCCGGCTGGACATCAGCCCCAACTGTGGTGGTTTGATAGCTGTTTAAGCCGCCGTGAATTCAGGTCTGCATCATACCCTTGCTTGCTGTCCGTAGATCAGCGTCATTATCAATTCCTGAGGTATTGTTAAGTGGTTTTGATAGAATTCTGTCATAAGCACGTAGTGGCGCTAAAGTAAAACATTTTGTCATATCTGTTCGCTTCCTATGGTTGTCTCTTACGCCAACTGCGTAAGTGTGGGAGAGCCAAGCTTCGGTACGAATGGGTCGGCTCGACCGGAGTGATACCACGGCCTCACAGAATACCGGCGTGAAGCAACACCTATGTTGTCTTCACCGTGTGAGTGAGGTTAAGGGAGGCCCAATCGTCCCCCAAGGCCGGCAACGCACTTGTAGTAAGTCCTTTGGTTATATAAGTGTCCATGGGCGGTGCTGATTGCTTACCATCAAGTAATCCGTCTGTCTCAATTGTCGAGATATGACTTGAAAAAAATACCAAGTCCCAAATCCACCCCCATCCTACATCCTAGTTGGAAAAAATGTAATTTATCAGAATACCTTACACTAAACATCTACACCTCTGCCTACCCCCTTCAGAGATTCTATAGCACCATGTTAAGATTCACATCCATTTTTTGAGAGTAAATGGTAAACTTCAGAGTCAGAAAAGAAAAATAAAGTTTACATCGACGCAGCAAGGTCGAATTTAGTTTGCAATGGCTGTCCATTCAAAGAATTATTTGTTAGACACGCCCCCTTACAAAGGTAGGGTGTCTCTGATGTAATTGATTTTTGAGATAATATCAGTACTACGCAAAATTGCGGTTGAAATTGTATCCGATGTGAAATTAGGACAAATAATATAACAATTAATCTATTAGTTCGACACCCCTATCAGGCATAGAATTATCGCGTTTTTTTCGGTAGATCTTTCGACATGAGAATGAGCTTACCGAAAGCACATGCCTTCCCCTCCTCCAATTCCTCCCCAATCCTTATATCACCAAGACCCCTTATCCCCAAAAGGTCTACAACGACTCTAGAGGTGTACATTGATTTATTGCTTACCGTATTGATTGATTTATTGGTAATCCATTTGTTCATTTACCGCCGTATCATAATAAAAAAAGATCTCAGATATTTGTGTTTGGTGTTTAGTAATAAGTTGATCTCTTATTACATGTAACATAACTGGATCAGAGCTGGGGTTCATCATCATCATCATGGACCTGTTGTCGTCCACTGCTGGACATAGGCCTCCCCAATTGCACGCCACTGAGCTCGATGTTGAGCTCTTCTCATCCAACTACTGCCAGCCACCCTGCGGATGTCGTCAGTCCACCTAGCTGCCGGGTGCCCTACACTACGTTTGCCTAGACGTGGTCTCAACTCTAGAACACGTTTACCCCAGCGGTCATCGGTTCTTCGACAGATGTGACCTGCCCACTGCCGCTTCAGTTTGCTAATCCTTTGGGCTATGTCGATAACTTTAGTTCTCTGTCGGATCACCTCGTTTCGAATACGATCCTTCAGAGAGAGGGGTTACATTGTATGATTTTTAAATGATATTTTGAATCAGCAACCTGGAAATTTAATTAATAAATGCAACCGACACTTATGTACGCACTCGTAACTTCTCCATTGTTCCGGGATACCATGGGCGACGCCGATTACTTTCCATCAGGTAATGCGTCGTTATATAGGGCAGGAAACTTACTTTTACATCAGGTTCACTATCAACCTTTAAGTGCCCACTGCTGAGCAAAGACCTCTTACAAGGTTTGAGCATTAATCACCACGCTTGTTCAATGCGGATTAGACATACAATTTCACATACACATCACACCCAGACCCGGAACAACAATTTGTGGATCACACAAAGAGTCTCAGAGAAGGGAATCGAACCCGCGACACGTTGCGCGCCAGCCAGTTGCCCAGCCCCCGCGCCAACCATGCAGTCAAATGAGATCAGATGATGTTTTCCTTAAGCGTATATAAGTGGTGTCTAAATAATCATAGGAAGTACGATAACTCTGAACAAAAAATTGGTACTTGCCAAGTTTATAATCATCTCTTAATATTCTTAGAGAGTATGAGTTGCCAGGTTTCGAACCCATGCCCACTTAAACTCCTGGCCACGAACTTAAAAAAAACAACAGAATATGATCACACATTATTATTTAATATAATCGATATAATAATTTGACATAATTATAGGCATTGCTTTTATATACTTAGTTTAATTATTATACACGTGTTAAATTATTCATTAATAATACTAGTACCTAATCACTGAAATCTTTTGAAGCTTGAGTTAATAGGGTTGTGTTTTATGGTGTACGAACATAATTCTGTTTGAATCCTGTTCGTGTATCTATTTAAATCTAAAACCCAAGGGGGAGACTTCTCTTTGTGGTAGAAAAATGTCTCTAATTCCTTTTCAAGTCGTGTGTGGGGAGTGTCAGCCCCTTACTGACTAAAACTTTTCTTCTCGTATATCATTACGCTTGCATAAGCAACTTCGGAAAGAGAAACACCGCAAGGTATGGCACATTGTACTAAAAAAAGGAAATTCATGTCAAAAATATGAGAAGATATAGATTCAAAAATATAGACGAGTAAATAATGTTTTAATATTGTGTTACTAAGTGTAAAAGTATTGTTGAAAAAGATTCTTCTCGTTAAGAATCTAAGTACACATTGGTAGGAGAAAATAGCTTAACTAGAGGACAGACCGACAGATAAAATATTTTGATTTACTATTTGGTATAATTGAAATAAATGATTTGACTTTTGATTTTTATACAACATAATATCGTCACAATAACATGTAATTTTTCCTAAAACTCAAGCTCCAAAAAACGATTGGTCCATTAACAATAATTAGCTCGGTCGGCCATTTTGAAAATGTCTCAGATTTACTGGATTCATGGTCGTCATACGCGCCGGCATTGAAACGTCAAACATAGAGCTGCGACCATTCACAATCGGTTCCCTATCCAATCGATTATTTGAATCGATTTTTGTTGCACTTAAAAATGCGGACGTTTGCGATTGTAGGAGACTGCCAGGTAACGGTTGCTGCCTTTCTAATCGATACTGAAGATTTTGTTTCTCCATTTGATGGTGTTGTGTTCGAATAGCGAATCGATTTACGTGGACGGGAATAGGTACAACTATTTTGGTGCCAGAACCATTCTTGCTCGAGTGACTGCCGGACGCTAGGCCCGCTTTGACGCGTTTCCATTTCGCTCGACGATTTTGAAACCAAATTTTTACCTGTAGACAAAAGAAAAGGTTATTTCAAACAGATTATGAGTTGCTGGGGGAGGGGGAGGCCCTATCCTTCCCCTCCTCCAATCTCAATTCCTCAAAAGGTCGGTAACACACTCGTAACTCCTCTGTTGTTTCGGGTGGGTGTCCATGGCGGCGCAGATTGCTTACCATCAGGTAATCCGTCTGCCCGTTTGCCGACCTTTACCATAATAAAAACGACAGAGTAAGGAACCACCACTATAACTTTGTTGTATTATATTTACGTAACTAACCGTTTAATTAACCCGTTGCTCAGATCATACAGATCTTAGGGTGATGATATTTTATAGCCTTCCTCGATAAATGTACTAACGAACACAAAAAGCATTGTTTCAATTCGAACCAGTAGTTACGGAGATTAGCGCGTTCAAACAAACAAACAAACTATCCTGCTTTATAATATTATAATAATATACATAAATATACTAGCTTTTGCTCGCGACTTCGTTCGCGTGGTATAGTGTCTTTCAGCAGATTTTTGGTTTTGCCTACATAGTTCCCGATCTCGTGGGAATTTCGGGATAAAAACTATCCTATGTGTCCTTTCTCGAGTTCCAAACTATGTCTGTACCAAATTTCACACAAATCAGTTCAGTGGTTCAGGCATGAAGAAAAGACAGACAGAGTTACCTTCGCATTTATCATATTAGTTTGGAAGTTTGGATAATAAGTATAGATAAATTAACTATAGTGATTTCTTCCCTTTGCACTCGACCGATTTCTCTGCACTGCAACCGTAACTGAATATTGTATCTACTTAACCGTACTATCCTATTATTTAACTTTATTATTTAACTAGCCTACTTTACTATTTTGCCCGCGACTACGTTCGCGTGGAATATTGACTTCCCAAATTTCACAGAAATCGGTTCAGAAGTTTAAATGTGAAGAAAAGCCAGGCAGAGTTACTTTCGCATTGATAATATTAGTATAGATAGTATAAATACCTCACCTGAACTTCACTAAGTTTCAAAGCGGACGCTATTTGAGACCTCTCAGTGAGGCTCAAATATTTCTTAGCGTGGAACTCCCTCTCCAGCTCGAGCAGTTGTTCCGATGTGAAGGCAGTTCTTCTTCTTCTCGCTTTGCTTTCTCTTGCTGTGTCCGTTGAGTCTTCTGGGTCGGGCTCCGAGTCATTACCTGGTGGAAGAAGAGAGAGTCAGTAAGAAAACTGATTATATATCTATTTTTGCTTACTTGAATCCCCATTATAATTTTTTCTTATGTAATAGGTCGGCAAACGAGCAGACGGATTACCTGATGGTAAGCAATCAGCGCCGCCCATGGACACTCTCAACGGAGGAGTTACGAGTGCGTTGTTGACCTCTTAGGGATAAGTGTTTTGGAGATTAAAGGATTGGGAAGGGATCGGGGGAGGGGAAGGATTGGACCTCCGGTAACCTCACAAACACGGCGAAACACAACGATGTGTTTCGCCGTGTGAGTGACATTTTTCACAATTTCACGCCGGTTTTCTGTGAAGCCGTGGTATCACACCGGTCGAGCCGACCCATTCGTGCTGAAGCTTGGCTCTCCCACACTTAAAGCCTTAACAAGAGGCAGCCGCAAAAATATATCCCAAAATCTTTATACAAAGAATTTTAAATAGGCGTATCAATATTAATGGGATAAGCGTACAACGATTAAATCCAGTTAAATACGTTACATTAACTATTATTCCTACAGTTAACTGTTAACCATTATAAAGCTAACTGTACTGTTGTTAAAATTACAATTAAACATGTTTTTCTATACTGGCAAATGTATAGGGGGCGTGGTTGTTGCGTAAGGGCACGTCGGGCGCGAAACGTTGTGTAGTTTTAAAAGGACTTAAGAGTGTACGTGTAAGTCACGGACTTAAAAACAAATTTAATATGTACATATATATGGACAAGGTCCAAAAATTAAATCTATATCTATACTAATATTATAAAGAGTTAAAATTTGTAAGTTTGTATGTAGGGGGTAATCTTTGGAACAGCTGGTCGGATTGCCAAAAATCTTTCACTGATAAATAGCTACAATGTTCCTAAATGCTATAGGCTACGTATAACATCACGCTACGATCAAATGGGCAGCGGGTGAAACTGCGCGAGAGTAGGAAGTTAAAGAATATTATCGGAAAAGTTAAGACAGTTGGAGAGAGGCCATTTTTATCAAATCAAAATCATTTATTCCAACTAAACCATAAAAAGGTACTTTTGAAACGGCAAAATAGAATAGTAGTTGATTATATAGTAAAGATCACAGTAATTGATCGTAGCATACCGAGTTGATCATTTATTGTCTTTTAAAAAGTTTGGTTATTAAAGGAATCTATTGATAACATTCGCATCTGGTGTCTGTATGCCCTTTATTACCAGGGTAAGAAAGAAAGACTGAAGATATTCATAATAATAAAGGAAGAAGAAAGAAAAAATATTTATTCGGTACAGCATCATACAGAATAAACTATACAATGCAAACAAAAATAATTGTGAATAAAAAAGAACACAAAATAGATGTAGGAAATACAAAAATTCTAAAGTTAAATACACTAATTGAAATAGACCTGGAGCAGGAGAAGGATCGGGGTGTTTTTTAGTCAGTAAGAGTCTGACACTCCCTTTTACCATACCCAGGTTGGGAGAAGTCATTCGATGACAAGATCCCCCAGAAGAAAAAACTGTGCCAAAATGCCTAAACCAGTCAAAACATTGATGTGAAACGTTCGGGCCTTAAACTACCTAATTATTTTGATTTTAAATAAGTCCGATAAAAATATAATATACATAAATGATTCAAAGAGTTTGAAGTATAGGATACTTTAAACTTAATTTACTTATAATAGATACTGTAGCGACATCTAGCGCACTACATAAACAACAGCACCAATCACGAGCAAGAGTCTACATCGCGCTATAAGAGTTTTCAACACAATTAGCACCCATACAGATATCCCGACAACAACCGTCGGGCAGTAGCCCACCAGGCACGAACACCTAGCCTGGTCGGAGGATCCTCCCTTTTCAATGGAGGATGAGGAACTTTCTACCCTGTTCCTCATACCTCTAAACTGGTGACCCCGAGCATGAACATCAACGCAGCCGTCGTGCAACTACGTCATAGCCATGACGTCATCACTTCCTCGAGCTTTCAAGCAGCGAATCCTACAGTCAGCCAGCTTCCACGGCTACAACGGGTTCCCTGACCACCAGCATGCAGCCAACGCGCATTCCTGGTCAGCACCAACAGCCTCATCAGCAACTTCGGCACAGCATACTGCACCGGCCGGTCAGCAAGCAGAGACGTACTCCCTCTCCTGGTCGACGCAGCAGCCAGCCACTCTTCAGCACTGCACCACCCGACTCACTGGGGCATCTTCGCAGACAGATTCGACGCACTGAAACCATCAACTGGCTCGACAAGCATCTCACAGACGTCTCAACTAGCTAACGACCTCCGGTCTCGGAGGGGAGTGATGTAGCGACATCTAGCGCACTACATAAACAACGGCACCAATCACGAGCAAGAATCTACATCGCGCTATAAGAGTTTTCAACACAATTAGCACCCATACAGATATCCCGACAACAACCGTCGGGCAGTAGCCCGCCAGGCACGAACACCTAGCCTGGTCGGAGGATCCTCCCTTTTCAATGGAGGATGAGGAACTTTCCACCCTGTTCCTCATACCTCTAAAATACTTTAAATAATTTTTAATGATGAACGACACCTACTTAAATACACAGTTTTAATTTTCCAAACGTTTTTTTTAACTTTATACTTATTTAGAGATAAAATACACAAATTACCTTATTTCATACCAATTGTACTCGCAAAATGGGTTTAAATCGTGTATAACCCTCACCGCCATCCATGCTACTAACCACTAAACTAATACCGCAGTTAAACTAAAAGATATCGCAATAAAATCGACTAAATAGACCATAAAGCTTCGGCCGCCGTTACAGAGTAGAAAGCGCGGGAAATGGGGAGTCAAATGACAAATAGTCGCGTTGACAGATACGGACATATTATTGTTTAATAGCTTTTTCGCATCTTTTTTCGTCATTGATTTTATAAAATTTATTGTTGTGTAGTGGTTATTATACTTTATTTATTTATTTTACCACGGCCTGACAGAAAAACAGGGTGAAACAACCACAGAGTTGTGTTTCGCCGTGTGAGTGAGGTTACCGGAGGACCAATCTTTCCCCTCCCCCAATCCCTAAATCTCCAAATCCCTAATCCCCAAAAGATGGGCAAGGTACTCGTAACTCCTCTGTTGTTGCGGGTGTCCGTGGGCGGCGCCGATAGCTTACCATCAGGTAATCTGTCTGCTCGGTAAATGTCAGATTAATGTTTTTTCACATCAATGTTTCACTTTTTCTTTTTTTACATTAAATGCTAGTAGGTACCTTTGTATATTGGCAGGGACTAGTAGATAACAATACAATTTTTTAGATTTGGAACAATTATAAGCAATTTAAAATCAGTAGGTACCTAATTGTTTGTTTTTAAACACGTCCGCGATACAGGAATATATACCAGGGCATAGTGACATACCACAACATAGTATAAAGCAAAGTCTCTCTCTCTGTTCCTATATCCCTATCTAAGCTTAAATCTTTAAAACTGCACAACGGATTTTTGATGCGGTTTTGTTAATTAATATAATGATTGGAGAGGAAGGTTTATAATATGTTACAAGTTATGATGACATCAATTAAATAGTGGAGAAATTTAGTATCAGCAGTGCACCCGAGTCGCTAACTATCAAAATAAAATAATGCAAGAATTTTTTTTCGTTTCAACTTTAGCTATTTTTCTTTGAAGAAAATTCGCTCACGTTTACAATCTGTCGTCTACAGAACAAAGCAACTTCACAAAAATCTTTCCGTCCGTCAGTCGTTCACATCAATTCGGATGTTCCCTAAGTTTTTGCCCAGTCATAACCCCGGGTTCCCGGTCAAATGGACGATAAAAAGTCCGAGAGCCGAGTCAGCGCCACGCCCAACGTCGGACAAATCTAATCATTCGATAGTTGGGGTGAAGAGAAAAGGGCGATTCCGAATTTGATGTGTTTTGAAGGATTTTGTGACGAGATGATTTTTTAGGACCCGTATGGTGACTGCAAAGTGTAGTGTAGAGACATATACTTTTCTCGAAGGCATAGGAAGAACTGAGATTACAAGCTTGATGGTGATCCGGCAACAACGCTCTCTGATAAACCCGAACACTACTATCTACGGCTTCTAATCCACCGCTAAGGATTATCCCGAGCGTACGGTGCGTAGCGTTCCGCGCGCGCCTCAAAGAACCAATAGACCACCACAGACGGGGCCCTATAGAGCTGATGTTCAGCGGGGCCCACGACCGCGACCGCGACCTCGGCCCAGAGCAGGAGAAGGAACAGGGGGTTTTTAGTCAGTAAGAGTCTGACACTCCCTCCCGCCCTGCCCTGGGCGGGAGAAGTCGTTTGTTGATTTTCCGCTCACAAAAAAAACCGCTAAGGATTATGGTCTTTTATGTGGATAAGGGTTCATAGTTAAGCAGCAAGCCTGTTACCGATGGCGATTTCCAAGATGTTGTGAAGTTTTAGCGAAACAATGAAACAATAAGTGTGAGAGAGCCATTTTTCCATACGAATGGTTCGGCTCGACCGGAGTCATACCACGGCCTCACAGAAAACCGGCGTAAAACAACCACAGCGTTGTGTTTCGTCATGCGAGTGAGGTTACCGGAGGCCCAATCCTTCCCCTTCCCCAATCCCTCCCAAGTCCGTAAATCTCCAAATCCCTAATCCCGAAAAGGTTGGCAACGCACTCGTAACTTCTCCGTTGCGGGTGTTCATTGGCGGCGCTGATTGCTTACCATCAAGTAATCCGTCTGCTCGTTTGCCGATGAAGCATTCTTTATCCATCTGCTCTGAGGTTCAGGGGTAGTTTTTTTTTGTAATTATCAAGTAAGAGGTTTTAATATTTCAAGCTTCGATGGGGCTGATGTGGTTAGAAGGTTTGGAATCTTAAGCTTCAAGCAACTGCGTTAGAACCTTTAAGTCTTTTAAGTATTCCAAAGAACTAGCCTTGGTTTTGATCACAAAATACTTTTTTTATGGTAAAGGTCGGCAGACTAGCAAACTGATTACCTGGTGGTAAGCAATCAGCGCCGTCCATGGACACCCGCAACATCAAAGGAGTTGAAGTCGAGTGCGTTGCCGGCTTTTAAGGGATAAAGGTTTAGGATATTTGTGGATTGGGAAGGGATGTGGGATGGGGAGGGATTGGGCCTCCGGTAACCTCACTCAAATGGCGAAACATACCGCTGTGGTTGTTTCACGCCGGTTTTCTGTAAGGCCGTGGTATCATTCGGGTCGAGCCGACCCATTCGCGCCGAAGCTTGGCTCTCCCACACTTAAAAACTAAGCATTGGAACGTCTAACACTAAATAAAAAATAAAAATAAAAACCATTAACGTAACTTGACTGTAGTTGTCGATTGGATAGACATCGGATCATGCTGCGGATCTAATTCCCGTAAAAATTGTTATTATAGGTCTGGGTGTGATGTGTATGTGAAATTTTATGTTTGTAAACGCACCCAAGACACTGAAGAAGGTCTTACTTGGGCACAAAAAAGTATGTATAGTTTTGTAATTTTAATGAAAGTATTTAATTTGAATTGTTGGAAACTATCGGATTGCCATTGTTGCATGTTTTATGCAAATATTGTAACAATAACGCGAAGCTACCATCTGGAGTGTTGCCAGATACAAGCCATAATTGCATAAAGCTGTTGTTAGTATGTAACCTTGTGTTACACAGTTTTCTTTACTTCCTTCTATTAATTAATACTTATATTTATGTATAACTAATAGACTACCTACCTACCAGTCGTTGCATGATCTAGAAATCCGAAGAAGAAGACCTTTAAAGCAATCTGTCTGTGAGGGATTTCAATTTTTGTGATCTTGATATAAATCTTAATTCAATCTCATAATAAACTTTGAATATTGGTAATTCGAGACGAGACCTACAGGTGCACGAACGCCGGTGTTTACTTGGGGTTGATAAATAAAATTTAAACAAATATCTTGACATTAACACTTAATCTATTGGGTTATAGACTTAAAGCGACACTAGCGCCTTTAGTGTAGCAAGAATCTTATTGCGACAACTCAACGAGAGAGCAAGACAAATAATACGAAGAAAAGTCCACTAACACATTAAAATTTTAAGCCGAAAAACAGACAAAGAAATAATAAATCGCAATAAAATCTCAATAAAATACCAATTACGAGACTAAATACGTGCACACGAATACGCATTGACTTCTTAAAACAGACCGCACCGACGTTTTCCATGAAAAACACGATAAAATATCCCTTTAGCAAATAAATATATTTATTCATCACAGTCCAACGACGATTGACAGTTATCGAAAGCGCCAAATGAATTGTAAAGTCCGCCATCTTAGATTTACTGTCAAAAAGAAGAAAATTCGAACGAAAACCGGCCAGTTTGCCTGCATCGAATAACTTTGTTAACGCATAAAGCCCCGCGCAGTCGCGTTTCGAATTTTAAATGACTTTATACGAGCGGCGAGTTAAATCGATTGTAAACTCGAATGCATTTTAGTCGATTCAGATGTATCGATTACGATAAACATTTAGTAAAAATTGTGGTCACGTTTTATTTCAGTTTAAATTTTCACTCTGTCACTTTGGCAGTTTTCCTCGAACGGTTGATGGATTTAGAATAAAGGGCGTAAAATTGTTGATGGATTTGTTTGTCTGATCGTTTTAGCGTTGATGGCAAATTTACGAATAATATTACCATAACACGTCACACAAGGCTGTGCTTTTTAATCCCTTATACAGAACAAAGTACATATTATTATATATATATATATATATAAAGATATTATATATATATTATTATATTAATATCTAAATACCTATTAAAATATAAACATAATAGCAATACTATACATACTTAGAATATGAAATACTTGTGCATAATTCTATATAGAACAAGCCTGCCTCTCTTCTAATTTAGGTACTATTTGCTGTGCCCATCAGGGTCCATGATTGTTACTATACATATTATTACCATCTTATCTTACATTGTGGATGCAATAAAGAATTATGATTATTATGATTATGATTATGATTATTGTTAGGTACAAAATACATTTAAGGTATATTGTTATGAACAGATTTCTTTCGGATTTAGGGATGATGTGTATTTCTAGGGATCATGTTCAGTCGGGATTGCGGGTAGCGCAATGAGTCACCGCGGCCTCGGCCTGGAGCAGGAGAAGTCATTTGATGATGTGTATTTAAAATTGTATATTTCACGCTTGGTGGTAAGCGGTGATGCGACCTACGATGGAGCATGCCTACTAGGTATAAGCAACCTATTCACTCGGGCCTTGAAGACATCCAGGTACCCTTAACACAAACTCCGGCAAAGAATTCCACTCCTTAGCGGTGCTGATTTTAAAACTGGAGGCGAATCGCTTGGTGTGTGTAGATGGGTTATCCACCATGAAACGATGTTGTTTATCGACTGTCTGCTAGCAAAGCTTCCCCGAACATTCTTTGAAATGTATTCGATAAAGAACCGAAAGGCTTGCTACTTTGCGCTTGTGTTCCAGGCTTTGAAGTCAGGCCTCCATTAGCTTATCGTCGTATAGGCAAACAAAAACTCAATCCTGCCAACACCACGCGGCAATATTATTAGGTAGTAATTTAGTTAATAATTGCTTTTATTAATTGTATGCAACAGGCAAGAAATTTGGGTCGTATAAATAGTGCTTTACTTTTAAAACAATAGAAAAATTGTTAACTTTTCCTTTAAGAAGAAAGAAAGAAAGAAAAAAGTTTATTGACACAAACCATGTGCACACAGACATAGTAACAAAAAGGTTATTTAATATAAAAGAAAAAATAAAGAAAACTACATAACTGTGTGCCTCACGGCTGCGCCAAACAGGTCCAGATCAGCATAAATGCCAGACCACTTGGGCCTGACGCTGGTTTTCAGCTGGACCTTTGTGCATGACGTGCTACGGATGTAAACCGAATACTTTAATACTGTCTATCTAAAGAAATTCACTCCTACTGACTAAAAATAAACAAAGAAGCTACACTAAGGATGAACAAGATGTACACCAATAACAAAACAAACTTCGAAAAAAAAAAAACAAACTAGAAAAAAAAACTTGCCAAATCTGACAGATGTCACCTGAACGATTCCCGCCAAAACGGCAAACGTTCGGTTACTTGTCGATTTCACGCCACAGATGCTTTCGAGTGGCGTGAAATTATCTTTTTAAATGTCAAGCAGCCATTTCTAATTGCTTTAGTTGTTGATTCCAAATGTTTAGGGGAACCAGGAAAGTTGTGTGAACTGATTTGAGTGGCCATGAATTTTGGGGTCGATATTGTTTCGGAATAAATTTATAATGCGCTACATTTGGCCCGGGCGAAAAACCCATGAGGTTCTTCCTACTAGTAAATTAAATTAATTAAAATTTAGCTACGTATAGGACGTCGGTGTAGAAAGAAAGAAACAATTATGTAGTTTCCTAAATCAAAAATTAATTATTTTCCGTTTTCATTACTTACAATAAGTTATTAAAACATACTAAATTATCCGAGCGCTGATATAATTAAGTTATTTTAAATTGATTTAGATGATTTGATGTGATTTGACGTTAAACCATTATAACATCAAATGTTGCGTTTTTAAACAAAGTTCATAGAAAAGTATCGTCGTTGACATTTCAATAAAAGTATAGATTTCTTTTTATCATTCATTTATTTGTTTTGTGTGTTATGAATCACAAACGCGAAGAAATACTTTGATTTGAATAGTTGGAAACTACCGGATTAAATTAGCAATGATTTTTTTTTTCATAACATTGGTTGTGTTTTGTTTTTAAATTTCGAGTGACAGCTCTCTGGTGCAACAGGATTAGGCCATTAGGCTGTATGTATATATTTTTTTTTGTGAGTGGAAAATCATCAAATGACTTCTCCCGCTCAGGGCCGGGCGGGAGGGACAGACTCTTACTGACTGAAAACCCCCCTGTTCCTTCTCCTGCTTTGGGCCGAGGTCGCGGTGCCTCATTGCGCTTACCCCGCAACCCCGGCTGCTGCATGTATAATAAACTAGTTACTCTCGCGTTTCACCCGCTGCTTGGCTTTTATAGCCTATAGCACTCAGGAACATTTTAGCTATCTGTCAGTAAAAGAATTTTGGAAACCCGATAATAATATAATAATAATAATATTCTTTATTGTACACCACTAGGACAAGAACATAAAAAATATATAAAAACAAACAAACATGAGTACAAAAGGCGGTCCGATCAGCGGTTCCAAGGATTACCCCCTACATACAAACTTACAAACTTAAAAACAGTGTAAGAAGCCATCGAGTTTGCAAAGATGTTACGATTACGATAAAATAAATTAGTAAAAAAATAATTAGTTATTTCAATGTAGGTAATAAAATATAGAAAATAAACACACATTAATTTATTCACGCTTAACTTTACCTAAGTACTTAGTGCCCGTATTTTTTTATACTCAAACCCGGTTTCCGAAAGGCCGATAATGTTAAACACCCGGTTTCCGAAAGGCCGATCAATGTTAAAATCAATTTAATCTCTTGTCAAGCCATCTGATTGGTTGACTGAATTATCAACAACCAAGCAAATTACTTGACAAGAGATTTAACAGGAGATTAGTTAATTTTAGCGTTGACAAGCCTTTCAGAAACTGGGTGAAAATCAATTTAAACTCTCGTCAAGTCATCTGATTGGTTGACTGAATTATCAACGACCAATCAGATGACTTGACAAGAGATGTGACACCTGGTTCCTTGATATTAACATTGATCGGGCTTTCGGAAACCGTGCATTAGTTAACTCGCGATCCCGTTATATTTTGAAACTAGTAACTTCTCGGTCAATTAACGTGAGCAAGTAAATTTTTCTTACTATTTTTTAAGGCAATTGTATCTGATCCAATAAAGATAATATTCTGATTTCAATATTTATATATATTTATATAATAATTTTTGTTTTGATTTTAGTTTTGTTTTTTAATGTTATATAAAGTACTTAATTAGCTAGTAAGTAAAACAAATGAGCGCTTCTCGCCGTTAAACGTTATGTTTGGCGAGGATCTTTAATTATAAGAACAAAATGTTATTACTACAATTGTACTTTTGCTAAATAAATAAATAAATAAATAAATATTTAAAACCTACCTTGGACACTGAACTGAACTAAAACAATTGAACAAATCACTACTAAAACAAAAATTCACTAACTAAACAGTATAAAACCAAGTAAATATTTTTTCTGTCCTAAGTATATCCTGAACTGAACTGAAGGAATTAAACAGATTATTATGAAACAATGATTCACTAACTAAGAAACAATGAAACAATGAATTTATTTTTGCAAATAGGCCATAAAACGGCACTTTTACACGTCAAATTATATGTGAAAAACTAGATGAAGCCGGCATTTCCTATCTGACTACTCTGAGAAGAAATGCCAAAACAAACTCAGAGGTCAGTCTCTATTCAAGTCCAGACAATGTAAAAATAACATAATGTGAGAGAACCGTGCAAGTTCATTCTGTAGTGGTCTTTTGATGAAAGAACCACACCATTTTAAGTGGACCCGTTCTGATGACAGGCACGCAGGTGTCAGTTTGCAACCAGTATAAATACTACATACTGTGACAGAAAACTCTTTGACATCATGACGTCAATGGATGGTTGTCAAACGTTGCCTAGAGATTGTAAATTTCGTCGTGAATTGTCAACACGAGTTGGTGTAATCGGTAAGGCGTGTGGATTACACCACAGAGACCCCGAGTTCGAGTCCCGCCGTAAACATGAAGTTTTTTAGTTGATGGAAGTTTTGTCGAACTTTCTAGAATATTTGAGTGAAAGTAATGAAAAATTAAGGAGCGAGAAGGAGAATAAATAAAAATGAATAACGAAATTATTGGAAGGTTCTGGAGGCATGACGATCAAAAAGAATAACGAAATTGAATGTTCTAGAACCTGACCAGGGGTATATAAGCGGAACTGCGGCTCACCGCTGGCAGTTGAGTTCTAAGTCTAAAGCGATTCGGAAGAAAAGGAAGAAGTGGAAAAGAAGAAAAGTGAGTGAAATAGTGAAGTGCAGTGAAATAGTGAAGTGCAGTCAGTTAAGTGAGTTAAGTCAGCGTGAACGGCAAAGTTGTGTCAGTCGGCCGGACTCTGCTGGAGAAGAACGCCGATAACTTAACTCCGTGGACGCTGTAACTTAAGTGCAATAGAAAGTCTGAAAACCGGTATTAGTGTTTCATTTCATCCAATCCCGTAACCCAAGCCCGCATAGTCAGGAACGTGACGTCAGGCACGTAACATTTGGTGTCAGAAGTGGGATTCAACAAACGGCAAGGACGAGCATTTGCAATTGGTGGTGCCTCGTTCAAAAATAAGGGATGTATTAAAAGCGTTCCATGATGGATCTTCTGGAGGACATTTGGGAATTAGGAGGACTTTGGTGAAGATCAAGGAGAGGTTTTATTGGTTGCATTGCAAATATGACGTCGAAGATTGGTGCCGGAAATGCACTAGTTGTGCAGCTGTCAAGGGTCCACAAACAAGAAGCAGAGGGGCGATGAAAATCTACAATGTTGGTATGCCTTGGGAGAGAATAGCCTTAGACATCGCTGGACCATTTCCAATCACTGATTCGGGCAATCGCTACGTTTTAGTGGTTATGGATTATTTTACAAAATGGCCGGAGGTCTTTGCCATACCGAATCAAGAGGCAGTAACTGTAGCCACGAAGTTGGTAAACGAGGTATTCACCCGATTCGGAGTGCCCTTGGAGATGCACAGTGATCAAGGACGGAACTTTGAATCCCAAGTTTTCCAGGAAACTTGTAAACTTTTGGGAATCCATAAGACTCGAACGACCCCTTATCATCCACAGTCAGATGGAATGGTCGAACGCTTCAACCAAACATTGGAGCGACACTTAGCAAAGGTGGTTGACAGCCATCAGAGAGATTGGGACACTTACATACCTCTCTTCTTGCTTGCCTATCGGACTGCTGTACATGAAAGTACCGCAAAGACGCCTGCATTTGCAAATTTTGGAAGGGAATTGAGATTACCGGCAGATCTTGTATCGGGCTGTCCACCTGGTGACTCTCGCACCGAGTTTAGCGATTACATAAGCGAGTTAAGGGCAAAAATGTTGGACATTTATGAGCAGATCAGGGAGGCCGGTCTTCAAGCTAGTGATCGCGCAAAGACGCGCTATGATCGACGAGCCAATTCTGTTGGGTTTGAAGAGGGGTCATTGGTCTGGCTTCATAATCCAGTCAGAAGGAAGGGAAAATCTCCAAAGCTGCAACCGAGTTGGGAAGGTCCTTACGAGATAGTCACGAAGATCAATGACATTACTTACAGAATTCGGAAGTCTTCAAGGAGCCCTTTGAAAGTTGTCCATATAGACAGGTTGGCGAGGTATTACGGCAGCAACGATGCTCGGGACGAGCGAATCTAAGAGGGGGGCAGTGTGACAGAAAACTCTTTGACATCATGACGTCAATGGATGGTTGTCAAACGTTGCCTAGAGATTGTAAATTTCGTCGTGAATTGTCAACACGAGTTGGTGTAATCGGTAAGGCGTGTGGATTACACCACAGAGACCCCGAGTTCGAGTCCCGCCGTAAACATGAAGTTTTTTAGTTGATGGAAGTTTTGTCGAACTTTCTAGAATATTTGAGTGAAAGTAATGAAAAATTAAGGAGCGAGAAGGAGAATAAATAAAAATGAATAACGAAATTATTGGAAGGTTCTGGAGGCATGACGATCAAAAAGAATAACGAAATTGAATGTTCTAGAACCTGACCAGGGGTATATAAGCGGAACTGCGGCTCACCGCTGGCAGTTGAGTTCTAAGTCTAAAGCGATTCGGAAGAAAAGGAAGAAGTGGAAAAGAAGAAAAGTGAGTGAAATAGTGAAGTGCAGTGAAATAGTGAAGTGCAGTCAGTTAAGTGAGTTAAGTCAGCGTGAACGGCAAAGTTGTGTCAGTCGGCCGGACTCTGCTGGAGAAGAACGCCGATAACTTAACTCCGTGGACGCTGTAACTTAAGTGCAATAGAAAGTCTGAAAACCGGTATTAGTGTTTCATTTCATCCAATCCCGTAACCCAAGCCCGCATAGTCAGGAACGTGACGTCAGGCACGTAACATGTGAGAGAACCGTGCAAGTTCATTCTGTAGTGGTCTTTTGATGAAAGAACCACACCATTTTAAGTGGACCCGTTCTGATGACAGGCACGCAGGTGTCAGTTTGCAACCAGTATAAATACTACATACAATAAAACCAAGTTGCTTTTTCTGTCCGTAAATCTTTTAAACTACGCGACGGATTTTGGTGCGGATTTTTTAATCGATACAGTGATTGAAGAAGATGTTTAACATGTATAAGAAGACCCATCAAATGGGGGGAAATTTAGTATTACTAATTAGTAGGGCACTCAGCCGTGACGGATCATTACAAAACAAATATTTAAGTATATCAAAAACACTGACCATGTTACCCGGGGAATCGGTAAAACAAATTGAAATCCCTAGGGCCATTTAAAAGCTACCGGGACGTCGGACGTCGGACGCGTCGGGAAATCTCCTAGGGGTAAAATTTTGCTAAGCGTTCAAGAACACCATCAATTTCATTTCCCTAAAGGATGTCATAGGTCACATAGGTGACTAAAACAAAATTATGATACAGTTGTTGTGCTGTTATAGAGTTAGGTGATTTGGAATAAAAGGTCAAATTCCCAAATATTAGGTATATAATTTTATTCAGTAAAACACAAATGATTACATAAAAGTCACTGGTAAATGTCACTGCATGAGAGATACACTGGATAAGATAAAGTCACTGGATGAGAGAGTCACTGGATGAGGAAAATAACTGGTTAGATCGGATTATTAATTAGTACTACCCGCTGTCTCACGGGATGACAAACATCGCGCTGGGTCTCACACATGCTTAAAGTGCATACAGTGTATAACAGTGCGTTGTCTTAAATAAGACTTTTTTGAGAGGGAAATATGTATTTCTTCTTACTCCTACTGATTAAAAACCTCCCCAAGATATGGATAATCTATGAATTTACTTAATAAATATAGTTAACTGTTTATGGCAAGGTTTGAAATGTGGGAGAGTCTTGCTTTGATACGAACGGGCCGGTGATACAGCGACTATAGAGTAGTGTTTCCCCCGTGAGAGTGAGGTTACAGGAGGCCTAATGCTTTCTTTTCCTTCATACCTAATCCCCAAATCCCCAACCCTCGAACCTCTAGCCCAAAAAGGTAACACACTCGTAACTTCGTGTCTGTGTCTGTCAAGAACCTAGATTTAGGATTGAGTAGGTAGATTCGATAAATGACATTGCCAGTAAAACAATTGGGTAGTTTCCTAGGTCAAAAATAAATTATTTAGACGTTTCAATACAATAAAATATTGAAAAACAACTATACTTTTATTCATCGATCGATCGATACACCAAGTTTTAGATTTTTTTAGCTAATTATTGTGAAATAAGTAAGCTATTTGACGCAAAAATGTTATGACGTCATAGCTCAGTTTTTCATACAAATTTCATAGAAAAGTATCGTTTTTGACGTTTGGATAAAAGTATTGAATTTGACTAGTTGGAAACTACCGTATTCTCTAGGTACTTCAGTAATTATTAGTCTCTTTGCTATTACTTTAATAAATAAATAAATAACTCAATACTTACTTAAATCTATTTGTACGATTTATTAGGTAATCATAATATTGAGAAGAAAATACTGTAGAGAAAACTACTGTTACACAGTACGGGTTTCTATAGAAACTTTCAAATTAATAAAAAATGACGGCAACTACTAAACTGATTTCCATGAAACCTATACCTAATATATCAAATATATATAAAGGTTTATTTTCGAAAAACATTTCAAAGACTTTAGATAGGTACCTACTTAATCTATAATATAAAAATGAATCGCAAAATGTGTTGGTAAGCGCATAACTCAATAACGCCTGGACCGATTTTTATTTATTTATTTATTTATTCATATTGCACAATGTACACATAATGTCAAGTATAACATACAGCCAGTACAGTACATTACCCTGTTAGGGCGCAGCAATTTAACTTATAACTAGATAATAATACATGTTATATTTTTTATTACATTAGTTATCACTTCAATATCACAAACACTTTTATGCATTGTTATAAAATATAGTTCACATTAACTCACTACGTTATTAAAGTTAGCTAAAAATTATTACTAGGTACTTCTTAAAGCTATAACTGTTACCTATACATATAATAACTATTCAATTCTATAGTGTTACCCATATAATAACTATTACCTATATAATAACCATTTTATATTTATAATTTTACACATGAAAACACAAAATCCTTGGACGAAATCAAATATTAGAAAACTAAAGGTAAAAGCATAATAAAATTAAGTGAAAAGCAAAGAACATTAATATCATATAAAATAAATAAATTTTGCTTATTCTTAGATAATTTTATAGAAAAGTAAAGGGGAATAGCTGTAATTAACATCCCTTTCAACGCCATGGCCGTTCGCTTGCAAAACAAATGACTGACACCAGGTAAGTCATGTACCCGTGCGAAGCAGGGGCGGTCTGCTAGTAATATTATAAATGTGAAAGTGTATGGCAGAATGTATGTATGTATGTTATTCTTTCACGCAAAACTGCTGAATGGATTTGTTTGAAATTTGGTACCTATGTAGATAGGTGACATTCCGGATTAACACAAATAGTCTGCTTTTTATCATAACATAGTAATACAACGCCAGCAAAAGCAGCGGGTGGAAGCCTAGCCTAGGTAGTTTAAACATAAAATCACGAGTTAATAAAGATTTTAAATGCACGGTGGCTGGGTAACTGGCTGCCGCGAAACGTGTCGCGGGTTCGATTCCCACACGGAAGAACTCTTGGTGTAATCCACAAATTGTTGTTCCGGGTCTGGGTGTGATGTGTATGTGAAATTGTATGTTTGTGTTAACAAAACGTATGTAAGTTTTTAAACGCACCCTCCACACAGGAGAAAATCCTAGTGTGGGGCAATGTTTTATCTTAAAAAAAACCTCTTAGAATATTTTATGGGTAAAGTAATAATACTTATAATCTTTTGAAGTAATAAAGCTGTCTTACGCGGTTGGGAAACAACCTTAACCTTCCCCTGGATATCGAAAGCTACAGTTGCAGGATGATAAATGGGCCTACTTGTGGGACAGCAGCCGTTATACACACACCTTCGCTATTACGTAAGAAATATTGGTCCACGACATTTTTCTATACTTCCATAAATGATTAAATCCTCCTTTGATGAATTTTTTACCCAGTTTAACAGCAATTTTTGTTAGGGAAAAATTTTCAAATGACCTCTCCCGCCCAGGGTAAGGCGAGAGAGAGTGTCAGACTCTTACTGACTAAAAACCCCTGATCCTGCTCCTGCTCCTCTCTGACAAACGGTGAAGGAAAACATATCAGGAGGAAACTTGATATTATCCTACTTAATAATAGGTCTTTACCTATGAAATTGCCGTTTTGCATGAAAAAATTTAAACGAATTTTTTGATTTGAAATGCGATGAAAATGTAACACTAATCAATAAACAAATGACTAGTTTTGGAAAAAGAATCCCATGTTTTTAAAACAAAATTCATTAGCCTTAGCCTAACAAAAACTATTTTGATTTGAAATAGCCAGTACTGCAGAACGGCAATTTCATAGGTAAAGACCTATTATTGTAAATGCGAAAGTTTGTGAAAATGTATTTATGTGTATATTTCACGCAAAAACGTCTGCACCGACTCGGTTGAACTTTCGTGAGAAGATAGGGTCCTGGATTAACACAATAGGCTGCTTATCATCAACATACCACACGACAACGACCTTGTACAATTATAAGTTTGAAATCGCCAATCCGCCTTGAGCAATCGTAGTAGTTAATACTCAAACCTTCTCCGTGTGAGAAGAGGCCATTGCTCTGCAATAGAAAAATACTAGGCTGATGATCTATGAAGACAAATGCCTACAAACCTTGATTAGTTTCCTCTCCACCGTCACTCTCAGCTTCACTCCCGACACTCACAGGACTCTCCCTTTTCTCCTCTTCACGATTTTCCCTAACTGGAGCCGGTACAGACCCAAGAACTCTCGACAGCCACGGTTCCGGGTACCCTAAGAGAAAAGGGAAGCCATTTTGTTGTAAAAATGGCGCGTAATATCGCATCTGATTAAATCCGTCCAATCTCTCATTATCATCTTCTTCTGAATTTCTAGAACTTTCTGAAATATTGTTTTCTATGTCAATCTCTGGTGATTTTCTATCTCCAATTAGAGATTCGATGGAGAACGGTTTCGGTACTTTTTTCTGTGTTTGTGTCTCACTTATTTCGACTTTTGACTCCATTTTAAAACTAAACTTTTTGCTCAGTCACTTTTTTTTTCTTTAAATCACAAACTAACAGTCTTTATTAATTAGTTTCTTGATTCATTGCTTTCTTTTTATTTTTAGTAAAACACCTTCAGTTTATTTGCTTTTTTATTTTTTCACTTTCATATGTGAATTAGAAAAAATATCACTGTAACATTTTATTAATATTGGCTATTATTATTTTAATTTCAATTCGAGTTCTTTGAAATCACTATAAAATTATTAAATCGTATTCATTGGCCACAATAATGTCAGTTTTCAATTATCTTCGTCCAAATTTAGTCTAAATTTAATTTTAAAAAATCACAATCGGACCCGTGTCGTCGGACACGACTGCACTCCGCGACAATCGCGCGTAAACTCACTCGCCACGCCTCCATACGGGGTGTTGTCAAAACGTTATTTTATTTTATCACTACTAACCACTGGACAAGGGAATGTAAGCTTTATTGCTATCGTCATAACACTCCCGTCATTATCCTTTATCTACATCGCTAACGAGCCTATTATAACACCGCACAAACATAAACCAACCTCTATAGCCTACATGTTAAAGATCCCTTTTGTGTACCATCATAAATGAATCAAAACTAAACGATTAACATTGGAATTCGAACTCTATTCTGTTAGCTACTGCGAGCAATTTATAGGATCAGAATCTCTTTATAAGACGTTTTGGTTGTGTTAAAGAAATGATTAAGAAGACTTTTGTGTGATGTGAGAAAGGGATGGATTGTGTTGGGACGGTACGTTAGAGAGAGATGGGGCTAGTGATATTTGTGGAGGCAGTGTAGCAGTGGTAATTGGTGGTGATCACAATGTTTTGCCGGTGTCAGCACGGGGTATAAATTTCATTGCTCTATGCCTCGTTTGATATGAGCCACTTGCTCGTCTATTCAAGTCTAGTCGCCTTTTTTGACTAGCCTTTGGAATTCTTATTGGTTGCGTTAAAAACGTCGCGGTGACCCGGAGGTTAAGGCGTCCGATTCTCATACATGAGATCGAGAAACTTGCAAGTATTTAGCAATGTGATTTTTTACCAGGCATATGTAATTTCAATATTTTTGATACTACCACAGACATACGGTGAAGGAAAACGTCTTGAGGAAATCTGGACTTATAATTTCTAATTATAAGTTTGAAATCGCCAATCCGTCTTGAGCAAGTGTTGTACCTAATTAATATTGGTTCAAACCTTTCTCCGTGTGGGAATAGGCTTTTGCCCAGCAGTAGGCACTTATAGACTGATTATGGGATGTGTGTAGATTACCACCAAGGTTCATTTCTAGTAAATTGTATGAAATTTTAAAAATTGCCTCTCTGTCCTCTGGAATAAATGCTTTGATATTGACAGTGAATATTTTTAGTCCTGCAGACAGTTATATATCAAGCAAGTGTTAAAGCTTTTTAATTCACTTCAGGAGGAGCATTTCTCGGCGGGAGTGACACCACGGCTTCACAGAAAACCGGCGTGAAGTAACAATTACGTTGTATTTCGTCGTACGAGTGACGTTAGCGGAGGCCCATTATTTACCTATTTTTTTGAAATCTATACCAACTAACACCTTTTGATCTATTTTTTTTCTTATGATAACAACTGAGTCTAAAGTATTTGGTTGTTGACTATACTGCCAGTCTCATGTCAAAGGTCTACTTATAAATCCATTAAAACACCAATTCCCAATTGTGAAAGCTTGTGGTAATATTACTCTTCTGTTCCCTAGACATGAGAATAATTTTTGACAGTGACAGACATAGAATTAAGTGCGCTCGCGCAAATACTCATGGGAATTGAGGCGCGAATGTGCCTACATTAACTGTTTTGGTTTCTGTAGGTGGGTATTGAAATTAGGTTGTGTTGTTATGTTTAGAAATTGCTTACATTTTAATGGATTGTTTTTTAGCTTTTGATTTTGGTTTGTATCAATTTTGTTTCTGTAATCGTTCCGAAGGCTGAATAATTCGTCGAGGTCTAATTCGTTATTAATATTTTCATACCTACCAATCATTCAATGGGATATTTTGAAGGGATGTGGTCGAAATAATATATTTTTTTTTGCATAAGCAGACATTTTAAATAGTTTATTTGTAGAACGACACAATACACGGCGAATTCCTAATGGCAAGAGAGAGAAGTTCGCTGTCACATTTTATTCGTGAACTAGTAAAATATATAAATTATTATGCGTCGTTTATTATTAAATACACCGAGCAACTAGCTTCATTGACGAGCAGACTGATGATACTATATTCTATTTTGATGGTTTATAAGCTTGTATTTATGGTTTACTTGGAATAAACGATTTTGACTTGACCTTTAACTACAAGTCTCATTCTTGTCTTCACTCTCCCCCATTCAAAGCCAGCACCGGCACTTGGCCGGCGAGGTGGTCATTAGAGAACAATTTGTCCCCCTCCCCTGAACACTTAGCGAGTCCCCCGCTAAATTGATTGTGGCTATTTGGAACACCGCTGATGTGTACATGATAATTTACGATTTGTTGGCGAAGCTTGATGGCTTTTAGTGTGGTGGGCTATGAGTGATATGAAACTTTTATTAAGTCTTGTCTTTTTTTTTATTGCATTATTAACTAGGCTTACGGGTGTAGTGTGTAATACTAAATTTCTTGACTGTTTCATGGATGTTATTACACATATAGGTACCCATTTCTTCCAGTATAATCACACTATTATAAATACGGAGTGTATTTTTAAAGATACATAAAGATAATTTTGATCGGACAGACAAACTATGTGCTACTAATATTTTTGTACGTCGTAAAACTTAAACTGTAGGTTCCTATTTGATCAATAAATAATTAGTAGAGACAAAGAAATCGACTTGGTTTATAATCGACCATGCAGTGATAGCACTTGCTTCTGTACATAGGTATGAAGCTATATTAGATTTCGATCAAATGTCTCTAGTGGTCACAATGAGCTTTTAACGCATATATTTAGTAGATACATAATTGCCTGCTGATTGGATTACATAATAGGATATATACCATAGGTACCCAAGTCTGAGTGTAATCTTTGAACCACTGCCTGGTTGGATTTAAAAATTTTTTTCACTGATAGATAGCTACAATGTGCCTGAGTGCTGTACCTAGGTAGACTATAAATTAGATTTTTGTTCATTTGTGTAATTTAATCGAGCCATGTCTTTAAACGCAACTGTTTCTTATAATTTCGGGATACATTTCTTTTATAGGTAACGCGTGCAAAGCCGCGGACTAATAGCTATATTATAAAACTAGCTATTCTCGCGCGGTTTCACCCGCTGGTCAGCTGCATTAGACTACTATCTAATCGTGATGTTTTATTGCCTATAGCACTCAGGAACCTTGTAGCTATCTACCAGTGAAAGAATTTTGTCAATCCGGCCAGCTATTCCAAAGAATACCCCCTTCATACAAACTTACAAACTAACAAATTATACCTCTTTATAATATTAGTATAGATTCATATATTAATATACTTATCCAGAAAAAGAAATAGCATTACCTATATTTCTTTTTTATCATTTACTGTGTGAGACGAAAAATTCCAAAACAAAATTCGGTAAAACTTAAAAAAGCAAACGCCTTTGCAAAATCCAGTCTCGTATACAGTTCTCACACATCACAGTCTGAATTATTTTCCAAAATGCGTTCGCGAATTGAATTCTGATTGCATTAACAATAAAATGAGAGACAATAGAACATTCATTCATTCATATTTTCTGCCTATTACCGGCCGATAAAGGGTCTGCCGGTAATACGGACGGTCTGTCGTTACAACATCCATTCATAGCATGTTGATTTTATTGAGTCACTCATTAATATTATAAATGTGATAGTTCGTAAGAATATATGGATGTATGTGTGTGTGTTTGTTATTATTTAACGCAAAAACGAATGGACCGATTAGGTTAAAATTTGGCACCTATGTGCCTACTTAGATATGTGATACTCTTTTTTTGTGATGGGAGAATCATCGAATTACTTTTGCCGCCTAGGATTCGACCACCGGTAACCACAATCACACGGCGAAATACAACTCTGTGCTAGTTAAACGTCGGTTTTCTGTGAGGTCGTAGTTTCACTCCGGTCGAGCTGATTCATTCGTGCTGAAGCGTGGCTCTAACACACTTGAATATAAGGATCATGCTGCCTTTGGCCTCCTCCGTTGTTATAATACATACTTAATCACATGATGGTAAATTTACAAGAGTGTGATTTTGACTTTGATTGACTCTTCCTCATTCAGGGATTGAAGTCAACGACTCAGTTCAGTCCTTTAAATATTTGTTATCTTTAACGATAAAACATAGCGGACCATCTTTATATATGTAAGACCTTATTGTTATGTAAACTACCTACCTATGTTAACAAAATAAATGATGCTAATTCTGATTATGATTATAATTCAGTCCTACCGTAAAATTACCGTTAATTATATTATGTTAAGTATTAATCACAGTGTTTCCAATACCACAGTCTAGGTTGATGAAAATAGAACGGACCGAAATCAGAATAAAATAACAACTGCAACAAAATTCTCACAAAAGAAATCAATAAAAAATACGTCACAGTAATGAATCTCAATAAATGACACTCGCTTCTTCAAAACTACGAACTAATCAAATCATGGCGACACACAATAAAGTGTAATTTAAACAAATCACACTTCGTAACATTAATACGAATCGGGGAACGCGCCATTACCGCACCCCCCACATAAATCCAGTACAATAATAAAGTTATTTTATTATTCACAACAAACTTAATATCGCAATAAAATTAAATATTAAAACACGCTGTGAATTGCTCAACGATCCGCGCAAATTGCTTTACAAGTACACCTATCTCTTTCTAAAACGCGTACACAAGAAAGAGATGGTTGTATATCTTACGTTGCGTTTTCGAAGTTTAGTTCTGAGTAATGAGTGCAGTCACGCCCCGCAATCAAATTCCGGCGCCATGATTGGTCGTTAAACAGGGTTCGAAGTTTGAAATGTTCGTTTTTTTTTTTCGGCGTAATTTTTGTTGATTATCTGTGTGCTCGTGTCGTCAAAATGACTGCGTTCGTGATGCGGACGATTTTTTAATCGCATTAGTTAGTTTTGCGTTAAATTTATTTCAAATGTAATTTGTTAGTTTTGGGTAATTTAATCTTGATGGAATAAGTAGTGTTTTGTCTGTTTATTTAGATGTGAATTTTGTATACGTGGGTGGTTGGATAGATGTTGTTTTTGTTAGAGATGATGCATGGTGCATGGGATGCTTATTTTGATATCTAATATAAAAAGTAACTAATGATGGCTAATGCTTGTAGTACCTACCTAATAGTAAGTAAGTAAATTCATTTTGAAACTAAGCAGGTATAACACCCGTTTCCTGAAAGGCTTTTCAAAGCTAAAATTAACTAATCTCCTGTTAAATCTCCTGTTTCTGTCAAGTCATCTGATTGGTTGTTGATAATTCATTCAAATAAACTGATGACTTGACAAGAGATTACATTGATTTAAACATTGATCGGCTCTTCGGAAACCGGGTGTCTTGTCTTCTATGAGAGTAAGTCTTGCAATAAGAGAGCTCGGTTAACGCAGTGGCTAAATATGTGCAGTCACTTATTTATGAGTATCTTGAACGTACGTATGTATTGATATAGTTGCCTCGAGGAAATGAAAAACAATCATAAAGGACTAAAGGACAGTAGGCTGCGCGACGTCGCCGCGTCCGCGCACGCTGCTCATGAGGAAGAACCCCTCTGTGGTTCGAAACAAGTAGAGCTTTTCTCAACATGTACACGTGAGTAACCCGCGAATTTTAGTTAATTTAGTATGTCTCACGATAGTTATTATAAAAACAATCATAAAGGACTTATTAGATATGTTTGATACAAGCTTTTTCTCATAATGAATCATTAGGTGTATCTATTTATACCTACTTATATAACCTATACCTAATAAAATATTAATCGTCAAATCTATACTAACTAATATTATAAAGAGGTACTTAAAATTTGTAAGTTTGTATGTAGGGGGTACCTACCTAATCTTTTGAACCGCTGGTCGGATTACCAAAATTTTTTCACTGATAGATAGCTACAATGTTCCTGAGTGCTCTAGGCTATAAAACATCACGCTACGATTAAATGGAGCCGAGCAGCGGGTGAAACCGCGCAAGAGTAGCTAGTCACATATAAATAAGTAAGTAGTTACCATATAAGTAAGTTCCTCCTGGATTCTTTGGATCAGACACAAAGGTTTTCATCTCAAATTGAACTCGCGCTACGACATAATTTTGGACTAACGTACCTACTTACAACAATCAATTTGTTGTTTCAATATTTTTTAACCGACTTCCAAAAAAAGGAGGAAGTTCTCAATTCGACCGTATATATGTTTTTTTATGTTTGTTCTTTGTAGTTAAATGGGTAAGTACCTATGTTGTGACTCTGATCATTCAGAATTCTTCCGTGCGGGAATCGAACCTGCTACATTTTAACATATCCGTCCTGTCATCACACATAACATCACTGCGCCTTAAAAAGGTGCCTACAACAAAACTCCTTAGAACAAAAAATACAGAAAATAAATTGCAAATCTCATCAATAAATTACATACTCTTTGCGTCTCTATGTACAATATTTAAAAAAAAATATAATTTTAATAAAACAGTTATTTGTTACGCGTATCCGAACGTCACTTCGCGTCTATTCGATTTTCGAATGGACTTAAAAACCGTTTCTAATGCTACAAACTTAACAACTCGTATAAAACAAAGGGAATTGAACCTTATTTTGAAAGTGCTAAGTTCGTGCTTATAAGTAAATTGTATTTGTATTTTCGTGAAATAGTATTATCAATGTGGGTGATATGTTCTATTCAGTTCTATCCATATGTAGTGTACAGAAAATACAACTGTATTTTCTTAGCAATAAGCTTTATTTGTCCATGTTCCGCAGTCGAGATCAAACTGTGCAAAACAAAGTAACAAAATGTACCCGAGAAAACAAACATAGAATTCTATTGCGTATGAAATAAAGTTCATAATGGCACTAAAACTAATCTTATTTTACGCATATTTATTTTTGTATTGCATTTCGATTTCGCGCGCTATGCTATGGTGGTCTTTTTGTCATTTTTGACAGTTTACTAAAAGGCAGTCACAGTTGAGTGAGATGGAATTAACGCCAATTTATTCCTAAAGGGTAAGCAGAGAGAGGGTTAGTGAAACATTTGAGATGATTGTTTGTCAAATAATATTTTTAAAATAATATTAAATTTTGAAAGATAACCTAATATTAAAATAATTAGGTAAGGTTAGAATATAAACTACTACAAACTCGTAGTACGTAAGTAACATAGATAGAAAATCCTATAATTAAAAAAACTTTTTGTTGGCAACATTCAAAACCAGGAACTTACTCCTATTTAGATACTGGAAACACCAGCTGTCAGCAACTTACAAAGAGGTTTAATTTTATAAGAAACTAGCTTTTGCCCACGCCTTGTTCGCGTGGAATAGTGCCTTCCTCCAGATATTTGGTTTTACCCCACATAGTTCCCGATCTCGCGGGATTTTCGGGATAAAAACTATCCTATGTCCTTTCTCGAGTTCCAAACTATGTCTGTACAAAATTTCACACAAATAGGTTCAGTAGTTTAGGCGTGAAGGAAAGACAGACGGACAGATTTATTTTCGCATTTACTATGTAAGTTTGGATAGACGGATGGTACGATACGACCTTCAAACCTTTGAGAAACGAACGTAGGTACTCCTTAAAAGACCAGCAATGCGCCTGTGACTCCTCTGGTGTTGCGGGTGTCCATGGGCGGCGCTGATCGCTTACCATCAGGTGATCCGTCTGCTCGTTTGCCTCCTGTTCCATAAAAACAAGTTTATCTAAAAATAAAAATGTGATCTTTCTTACCTATAAGCTGCTAATGGCTTCATTATATCATCACCTTCGTTAATTAGAGGGTAATTATAATATATACTAATTAACTACTTACTTCACTGGCTTTTTATAAATATAGATAGGTAGGTACCTTATTAATTATAATTCTTTAGGCACGTTTCGTGGAAGACCACCGGTCTAAAGAGCGGCTTGTTATCCAGGGGTCTTCAGGACAATGACCTTGGGCGGATCATGAACTTGTGAGGCCCTGGGTTGATATTTAGAGGTCTACTAAATTAGTCGAGTTAAGGAGTGATAGGTACCACGTACGGCTTTACAGAAAACCGACGTGCATCAACAACAGCATTGTGTTTCGCCGTGTGAGTTAGTTTTTCGCAGTAATAATCATCATATAATATAGGAGGGCAAGCCTTTTCTGACCCAATCCCTAAAACCCTGATCCCCAAAAGGCCAGAAACTGATCCGTCCCAAATCCTTATATCCCCAAAACCCCTTATCTTCACAAGACTAGCTACGCACTTGGAACTTTTCTCTGGTGTTGCGGATATACACGAACATCCGGGGGCTATCAGGTAATCTAAGGTCATTAGCTGCTGTATCACATAAAAAAATACCTAACTAAGTTAAATGGAACCTGTTTATTGGAAAAGATAATCTATGTTCTTACCTGCATATAAAATAACTGTGTAAATTCAACGCCAAAGTTTTCAAACAACTTACTGAATTGAATAGCTACTACCGGGAGATATTACTTGTACTTGTGTGTGAATACCCTGGAACATCTAACATAGATACAGGATGTTGCCTTTAAAAGTTGCTTTTACTTTTATTTTTATTATACTAAGGCCTGATATTGCAATAGTCAGATAAATGTTATCTGAGGAATAAAATTGTTGCTGTCACTGTCTTATACAAACATTCTGACGCGACAGCATCATAATTATTCCCCAGGTAACTTTTATCTAACCATTGAAAAATGAGCCCTTAGAGATTTTTATGCGTCGAATATTATGTCAGTCCCATCGTATCTTATAATCTACTTAAGTCTATTTACTTAACAAAACGCCCATAACTAACTAACCTATCCTCTAAATAAATTAAGGGCGGCTTCAGAATTAGGTGACGACAATATGTTTTTAAAAATACTTATATCATGTTTAGCACATAAACAATCTATAACAAACTAAAGTCAAAGTCAAAGTCAAAGTCAAAATCATTTATTCCAACTAAACCATAAATAGGTACTTTTGAAACGTCAAAATAGAAAAGTAGTCTGTCAGTCTGTTCGTCAGTGAAGCTAGGTGCTCATTCCAAATTGTAGATTCGAATGGAGAAGAACGAGCAAGAAACTCCATTCGTTACTCTTTTTTTTTTTTAAATTGTTTTACAATTTCAATAATATAACATTTATAGTATACATTAGTGTACCCTTATGTGAGAACAATGCAGAGATAAGTTGTTAAAAAAAAGAACAAATGAGGGGACCTATCATAAAATTTTACTCCTTTGTCGTCTCGAACATGGCGCTCACATATGCGTACTCACAATATTTAAGAGTGCTTCTATATAAACTTTTTGGATATATAAATTAAGGATGCATTATTTTTGAGAATTTTACCTAACTGCTGACTATATTTGAGTATTGTCCAGTGGAGCCGAATCAACATGCTGCCAGGCATTCTTATCCTCAATATAATCTGAAAGTTTGTAGTATGCCTGTCTACACAATTCACGTTTAATATAAGTTTTAAATTTTCGTTCGTTAAGATTCAATACAGTACTTGGAATTTTATTGTAACAATTTACACAGAACCCCATAAAGGATTTCTGTACCTTGGACAGACGGAATCGTGACACAGCCAGCCTATCTTTGCCTCTTGTATTAAAATTATGTCTATCGCTTCTTTTTTCAAATAATTGCAAATTTTTCCTTACATACATAATATTTTCATATATAAACTGACAAGGCACCGTCAGGATATTTATCGTTTTAAATACTTCTCTCAGAGATTCGCGACGGGGCAAGTTATATATCGCTCGGATAGCCCGCTTTTGTAGAATAAATATTGATTCTACTTCCGCAGCTCGACCCCACAGCAAAATTCCGTATGACATAATGCTGTGAAAATAGCTAAAATAGACAAGCCTTGCTGTGTTC
The DNA here is from genome assembly GCA_902829305.4 of Spodoptera exigua. Classification (NCBI taxonomy): domain Eukaryota; kingdom Metazoa; phylum Arthropoda; class Insecta; order Lepidoptera; family Noctuidae; genus Spodoptera; species Spodoptera exigua. The sequence continues at coordinate 1,540,981 of LR824628.2, read as the reverse complement.
ACGTCTGTGAGCTGTCTTATCTGTCTAACTGCAAAAACCGCAGAGCTTAGTCTCCCCGAAAGCGTCTTTATGTGGGAACCCCATTGAAGTCTATTGTCTAGTGTGATACCTAGAAACACTGTCTCGTTGACAAATTCTAACTTTTGCCCATTTAAAATTATGCTACAATCATTACTGTGTACGTTGGGCAAATATAATAAAATCTAGTAATTACACTTATATTTTGTTCGATGTTTCAAAAATTAGGAACAACCTTTACGTGTGGGAGAACTATGGTTCGGCACGAATTGGTCGGCTCGACCGGAGTGATACCACGGCTTCACAGAAAACCTACGTGATTAAACACTTACGTTGTGTTTCCCTGTGTGAGTGAGGTTACTGGAGGTCCAATTCTTCCCCCTCCCCCATTTTAAATCATCAAATCCTCTATCCTTGAATCTCTAATACCAACTATCTACCTTAAGACATCTCTAGCAACTAAAACCAGAGATACAGTTTTGAATCACCCTGTATGTACCTACAGAGATAAATATGAAAAGCGAAACAGATCATAACAGATCATTGATTTATACATGACTGTCGCGTCGCGGCACTTTAGGGTGGGGGGACACGAGGGGTAGTCTTGGGTACTTTGTGTAGTCCACAAATTGCTGTTTCCAGTTTAAGTGGGTTGTGTATGTAAATTTGTACATTTAATTTTGTAATTGCACGATCGACACAGGAAAGTCAATAGTCCAGGGCAACGTATAAAAATATAATAGGTCTTTACCTATGAAATTGCCGTTTTGCATGAAAAAAATTAAACGTATTTTTTGATTTGAAATGCGAGATAAGATAAGATAAGATAAGATATATTTATTTAGTAAAACATGAGTAATTACAATAAAGGTGTTTTTGGTATATACAGAGTCTACATGTTTTGCCATTTATGGCGTACTAAATTAGTCACTTTAGGCAGACATTACCAAAATCTACATACAATAAAATGATTAAGATTTGGATAGAAAAAAAAAATATTAAATGTCAAAGTCAAAATAAAAATAAAAAAAAATGAAATGTTCCCAAATAATTAACAAATAAAATCATAGGTCAAAGAATGAATTACATGTCAAACAGTCTAAATGTCAACTGGTTACAAATTCTAAATATCATCTTTTAGGAAATCGTCTACCCTATAATAAACTCTTCTACATAAAAGTTCCTTAATTTTCTTTTTAAATTGGTTAATATTTAATTGTTTATATGCATCTGGTACTTTGTTATAAATTTTAGGAGCCATACAGAATACACTTCTCCACATGAGGGTAGTTTTGGCGTTGTGTAAACAAAGTCTATCATATTTACGTCTATTACGTTGAGATACACTTGACTGAAGAGGGAACAATTGCGGATTCTTCTTGACAAAAAGACAAATTTCTAAAATATATAAAGAAGGTAATGTTAAAATATTATATTTAAAAAACAGCGGTTTGCAACTATCTGTGACTTGTAGACCAAACATAGCACGGATACATCGCTTTTGTATCTTAAAAGCAAGCTCTTTATCTACCGAGTTCCCCCAGAACATAATTCCATATCGTAGTATAGATGCAACCAAACCGTGGTAGGCAATTATTAGGGTATCTGTATTAACTGTTGGTGCGAGTTTATACAGTGCGTTAGTGATTGGCTTACTTTTTTGCAAACGTTCTCAATGTGTGCTTTCCAATTGAGTTTTTTGTCTATTGTTAGGCCGAGAAATTTAGTATTGTCCACTTCTTGTATTATCTGTTTGTTATAACTTATTATCATATGTGTAGATTCTTTCCGTTGACTAAAATGTATTATATTAGTTTTAGTTAAATTTATTTTTAAATTATTATTTATAAGCCAGAATATTACAGACGAGATGGATCGTTGATTATATCGTTTTGATACGAGTTCAGATTATTTTTTGCAATTACTGTTGAGCTATCGTCTGCAAAAAGGGACATTGGTTGTGAAACTGAGTTAGGTAAATCATTAATATATAATATAAATAATAGTGGTCCCAAAACGCTCCCTTGGGGAACTCCAAATGCAACACTACATTCGCTGGACATAAACACTCTTTGATTTTTTGTATTAGTATCTAATTTAGTGATTGTAGTAACTTGTTTTCTATTAGATAGGTAAGAATTTATGAGTGCTAAGATGTTTCCTCTTAGACCGTAGCGTTCCAATTTGCCCATTAATATCTTATGATCAACGTAATCAAAAGCCTGGGTCATATCACAAAAAACTGAGCACACAGGCGTACATTTATCAACATTTAACATTACATTTCTCAAAAAGTCATAGATAGCTAGATTTATGCTCATATTTTGTCTAAAACCTTTTTGTTCGTTGCACAGTATTTTATTTTTTTCTAAATATTGATATATTTGGTTAGATATGTATTTTTCAAATATTTTTGATATGATAGATATTAATGCTATGGGTCTATAATTTTTCATTAATTCTTTGGCATCTTTTTTATGAAGTGGTTTTATTATAGAAATTTTTAACGTGTCGGGGAAAGTACCATTGCTTATACATAAGTTTAAAATATAACTTAGATGTTGGCATATTAGACTAGCTACCGATTTAATGATTTTGGTGTCAATTTCATCTACCCCAACACTACTTGTATTTTTTAGACATTTTATAATATTAAGAATATCTATGGGCAAACTTGGAGCCATAAACATCGACTTTGTTCGGTGCGTGATATTTATAGAATTTTTATTAATTATTTTTGGTATAGGTACAACTTTTCCAACGAAATATTTATTAAATTCATTAGCTATTATTAAAGGGTTAGTTATTATTTTATTGTTAATTTTAAGCTGTTCAATGGTATCTTTTGGTGTATTAAATTTTGATTTATTTATTATTTGCCATGTACTTTTACATTTATTAGTTGAAGTTTTAATTTTAAAGCAGTTTTGAGCTCGTTTCGTTAAGGCTATTATCCTTTTATATAGTTTAGCATATTCAATGTATTTGTAACGGTTTACAAGAGTACGATTACGTCTATACATCCATAAAAGTAACCTCTTTTTTCTACTACACGATTTGATACCCTTTGATATCCATTTCGGTTGTTTTTGACATCTAACAGTAACGTATATAAGAGGAAAACATAGGTTATAGAAGAGTTTAAATTGTTGTATAAATAAATTGTAAGCCATGTTAGCATCACAGGTTTCATATATATCAGAGAATGATAGACTTTTTAAGCAACTCTTAAATTTGTTTATGTTATCTTTTGAATATTCTCGCTGCTTTTTACGCCAATATTTTATAGTGCATTTATTTTTTACTGGGAAATGTATTAATTGAGCGGTATGATCCGATAAAGCAAATTCTATTATTTCAGTTTTACACTTTTTATGAAAATTATGTGCTATGTTATCTATACAGGTTTGACAACGAAGACGTGTTGCTTGTTCTAAAGCTAATTTTAAATTAAAACGCAACAATAAACACTTAAAATCTAGAGTTATATTATTCTTTTTTATTATGTCAATGTTAAAGTCACCTGCTATTATGATATTATTAAATCGATTGTTAGTGCAAACTTTTTTCAGCAATTGTTCCATCCTATAGAAAAATGTGTTTAAACAATCAGGTTTAGGTGGCCTATAGATGCATATAACAACCAATTTATATTTAAGCAATTCTATTGCACAACATTCAAAAATCCCTATCTGTGACAACTGTGAAATCTCTGGTAGTTCTTTACACAAATGATCACTCCTTAGTAAAATACATGCTCCACCTCTTTTAATATTAGGTCTACTATAACAAGCTGCTAGATAATAATTAGATATGTTAAGTTGACATTCATAGCCAGACATTATAAAATGTTCCGTTATGCATACTACGTCAACAGATTTGTTACTTTCTGATAATTCAGTAAGAGAGACAGAAATGAAAATGTAACACTAATCAATAAACAAATGACTACTTTTGGAAAAATAATCCCATGTTTTAAAACAAAATTAATTAGCCTTAGCCTAACAAAAACTATTTTGATTTGAAATGGCCAGTACTGCAGAACGCCAATTTATTAGGTAAAGACCTATTATAAGTATTATAAAAAGGTTTCTCAGTACATATTCATTTTTTATTTAAGCGTGTATGTTTGGGCATTAAAATTAGGTATCTAATATCAGGCCTCATTGAAAACCGGCGTGAAATAATGCTTGTGTTTCGCCGTGTCAATGAGGTTACCGGAGATACAATCGTTCCCCAGTTCTCAATCTCTAAATCCCCTGTCCGTAACGAGAACGAGCTACAAAACCACAATAATTTAAAGAAAACATGTGCCCATGGTTGTGGTGACCATCACACGTTGTGGTTAATCCTATGTTACTTCACTCTTTATCTATCTATATACCTATCCCCCATGTGACCACAACTTTATGTGGCAATAAACACTAGTTCACAAAAAACCCCCCAAAGTTTTATTCTTGGAAACAGTTTCACGGTAAACATGATATCTAATAAAGAACAATTTTAATTGTGTGTAACTACATGTAAATAGACTTAAACAACAACTTTTCATACAGGATAGAGTGGCAAACGAGCAGACGAATTACCTGATGGTAAGCAATCGGCATCGACATACGCGCAACACTAGCTAGAGTTACGAGTGCGTTGCCGGCCTTGTGAGGTTTCCGATATTTCTCAATCCCTTATTGACGAGGGATAGGAGGGGATGGATTGGGTCTCCGGTAATTTGACTCACACTGCGAAACACAATGCTATCTATGGTTGTTTTACGCCGGTTTTCTGTGAGGCCGTGGTATCACTTCATTCGTACCTTTCGTAAGGGGTAGTTTGGAATTCCAATGCTATTTGCAATACCTATATCTGTTTTTTTCGGCTACACAAACAGGCAGTAAGTCTGTCCTCTCAAGCGAAACAATTGTCTACTAATTAGCTAAGCTACCATACAATCGAAACAGTTTTCTACTGATTAGCTAGGCTAGTATAAATTTTTCGAAAACATAAATAATCCAATTGTTGCTACTCGCCCGACTCAAAGTCCCCGTGTGTAAGATAAATCCGAACCCTCGATCAACGATGAAAAAACTTTTCTACCTAATTCGAAACCACAACATAATCTGTGGCATGTAATTTGGCGCGCTGTCACGATGACAGCTCGTCGGAAGGGGCGTGGCTTCCGGCCGCGTTCCGTTTTACTTAACGCGCGCTCGCAAAATGACACGACCCATTAAAATCGACCAGCGTAACTTGAACTACCCTCTCGTCGCTTTGATGTTTAATGTTGACAATCTTTGAGATTCAAGTGGTTTACGAAAGTGGGTATTTTGTATAATCTGATCATGTTTTTTTGTGATCTCGTTCTATGCTTGATTTATTGTTGAGTGGGACGTTGTAAATATTATATAAGGTAAGTATCTAATAGACTTTCTGGTACATTCTTTACAAATAGAAGAAAATATTAATAAATGTTTTTACTTAAGTTAATATTATCTTCTTAAGAATATACCTATACTGAAAATGGTTAGTTCACGTGTAGTGGTAGTTTGTTTTTTTGTACATAATATATGTAGGTATTTTGCATGATGATGCACATGATGTTTACATACAGATTCCTATCTGAGGTAAACCTAACATGCCACTCAATACTACTAAACTTAGACCGCTCATTAGAAATTATGAGGGTGTATAGAAAATTTGGTTTCACACAAATCACCAATACACAAAAAAACACCTCCAACCATAATAAATGTATGAAACAGATAAGCTTTTTGAGGACGGAAAATCATGATAGTGCTATTCTATCGCTCAGGGTGAGGCGAGAGGGAGTGTCAGACTCTTACTGACTAAAAACCACTCCGTTCCTTCTTCTACCGAGGTACGATATTGCGCTTGACCTGGAAACCGTTAGGCTTCTGGCACGATACGACACAGTAAATATATTTTCGCGTTTTATCTCCACATCGTGCATAACGCCGTTCAACGAATGCATCCACAGGAAGAAATGCTAGTTAGTTACAAAGTAACAAAAATAAGAAAGAAACGTGATATCACTTATTTCTCCACAAAATTTCACAAAACCATCATTAAGGGTGGTCTCCTATTAATAATCTTTAACAATACATCGAGAGTTCAACTAAAACTGGTCGCTACACTAATGGGATAATTAATAATGTCAAGATTTATGGCGCGAAACGAAACGACACGACGCGACGCGACGAGACGCCATTTTGACGGAAAAAATACTTACTTATTCGAAATATTTTTCGTTGATTGTATTTTTATTTATAGTATTCACAAAATATTTGGCGATCCAGTTGAAATGTTTTCACGGTAATTTATTATTAGTTAGCGTGAAGCGTAAAATAACAAATGTTTGTAAATTGCTTGCTTTTTCCAGGATCACGTATTTTATTTCAAGTTGACAGAGGTATCTTCATATCGTTTTTATGAGTAATCCTACTAATATTACCTATAGGTAAATGCAAACAATTTATAATACTTATTATAGTATTATAAATGTAAACATTTTAAAGATATTTCTTAAACGTCCTACACAAGGATTTTCTTACGCTATAGATGCTTTTACAAACATAAAACTTCACATACACATCACACCTCGACTATTTTAGGGTGGAAAATCATCAAATGACTTCCCTTGCCTAGGGTGGAGATAGAGCAAGAGACAATGTAATTCTGTTTGTGTTTGTTAGTCCATTTATCAAGAAAGGCTATAGGCTATAAAACATCACACTACGGGCCGGCATCACGCAACATAATCTATAGGAGCCAAGCAGCAGGTGAAACCGCGCTTAGCTAGCTAGCTAGTTAAGTATAAGTTTGAAATCGCCAATCCGCCTTGAGTGATCATGGTGATTAACGCTCAAACCTTCTCCGCGTGAGAAGAGGCCTTTGTTCAGCAATGGGCACTTATAGGCTGATGATATTGTGATTAGAAAGTTGAATCGAAAGACAAAGTACTGTGCTATCATCGCCGTCTTTAAAAACATCATAGATTTCTCGTTAAAATAAAAAATAAAATAAAAAAAGAAACCTAAGTAAATTTAATTGTACCTACCTATAAACAAACATTCATATTTAAAAAGTAAACATCGATACCGTATAATCTGTATAATGATGGTAATGCCTACCCGGTAACTAAAGGCTATAATTACCACAGGCTACAATTACCGGTGGCCACAAACTGTGGCAAATTATCGAATTAATATTGATCGGCTATTATTGTAGCTGCGTTCGATGTTGGACGAAAGTAGAAAGACCAATGTTTTTTTTTTAATATTGTAAGGCGGAAAACGACCATTTCGGTCTCATGAATAATTGGAACCTCTTAAGGCACAAGCAGTACTGAAGATGTTTGCGGGGTAAGCGCAATGAGGCACCGCGACCTCGGCCCAGAGCAGGAGAAGGAACAGGGGGGGTTTTTACTCAGTAAGAGTCTGACACTCCGTCCCGCCCTGGCTCGGGCGGGAGAAGCCATTTGATGATTTTCCCCTCACAAAAAAGGGCACCCGCGGTACTGAAGATGTTACAAGTACGTTGCAACTGTTTTAGGGGGTTTTTAGGGAATTAAGTACTCACCCATGGACACCCTGACCTCCTGAAGAGTAGCAAGTGTGTTATTTTTCTCTTTTAAGAGGTTAGGTATTTGGTTATTTAGGGTGGGGAGCATTCGGGATGAGGAGTAGGATTGGATTAAGACATTCGGATCTCTCTCACAATGCAAACTTTGTTTTGCAGCGGTTTTCTTACGACTAATATAATATTATCTTAATTAGTCATACACAAGTTAATGGATATTCATAAAATGTTTTATTGGGAGAAAATAATAAAATAATACTTACGAACTATAAAAAGCATCGGCTTGCTCCAGTAAATTTTTCACAACCCGGTTCTCAATGGCTTGAGAAGGGAATTATTTTGCAAATTTCTTTTAACTTTTATTTATTTTGAGCATTGTCTAACTTGAGTCGTAAATAAATAAATTGAATTAACCAGTGATTATTTTTGTTTTGTCTGTTTATGAGTTTAATTATAAAGTCTAAGTCAAAAAATTTCTATCAAAATCGTCAAAATTGTCAAAATGTTATTTTTATTTTTTTATTCCAATGTTATATAACTAGGTAACCTATTCTTAAGACCTAAATATTTTATTACTTACCTAAATATTTGTCATAATTTATTATTTACGTTTAATTTCAAGCCGTTTATTGTGCATGCGGTGTTAGCCTTCAAGTTATTGTTACACTCGCAACTGTATTTTTCGTTTTTATCTATAATGTTCTTTTTAGTGTAAACAATTGTTGGCTAGCCAAATAAATAAAAAAAAAATTGAATCGTCCGGCAGTGGAGCTAGGTGCTCGTCAAGCTGACTATTGAAAATAACTTTTTTTTAATCAGCGTCGGACGGACCATGGACTCACGCAACACCAAAATAGTTACAAGTAAGTTTACGGCCTATTAGGGGTTTTGGATAATTTATTTATTTATTTATTTATTGAAAAAAGGTAGGCTCACAGCTTATGTATACAAAGTTCTTAAATGTATTAGACAATAGGTAGATAATGAAGGTGTATTAGATAATGAAGAGATGAGGGGAAGGGGAGGAATTAGACATCCGGTAACCTCACTCACACGGCGAAACACAACGCTGCGGTCGTGTCGAAGCATGGCTCCCATACTAAAAACTTAAACTTTACAAATGGCATTTTAGAAGGGAGATCAAATACTTGGTTCAAACATTGGAACGTTGGCTCCAAGTGCCACAGTAGCGCTACTTGTAAAGCCATAATTGGTGGGTGTTCAATGTCCGATACGTGTAATTTGTGCCTCGCAAACTAAGGGGCACTGTTTGTTTTGTCACATAGACTTTTTAACAGTACAGACTCTTATTCAGTTACGCATTTTTTGCCGTTAATTTTTTCGCTACCGACACTCCCCGTCTTCGCTCGGGTGCAGTGCCGATACTAAATTTCTACAATATTTAATGGATGTTTTATATTCATATCTAAGTATAATAATATTATAGAGAGGTGGCGATGATGCACTTGTCGAGTCGAGACTTCAAAGTCTTGAGCATCGACGCCGAGTTGCTAGCCTGTCGGTTTTCTACCGGTTGCATTTCGGGGAATGTGCGTTGGAATTACATAATAAAATTTAATTCCGCCTAGGCCGTTCCATCATCGGACCACCAGACGTACGGCATTGCGCCACCGGTACATGGTGCATGTCCCACATATACTTACGTACAAAACGTTTTGGGAGCACATTTATTATGCGTACAGCCAAGGAGTGGAATTCCTTGCCGGAGTCGGTGTTTCCTGATGGCTACAATCCGGGTATCTTTAAGTCAAGAGTAAATAGGTTACTTCTAGGTAAGCGCGCTCCATCGTCGACCGCATCGTCGCTTTCCATCAGGTGAGATAGCGGTCAAGCGCGATCCATTAATCAATAAAAAAAAATTGTAAGTTTGTATGTAGAGGGGTATCCTTTGGAACCGCTGGTCGTATGCCAAAATTCTTTCACTGATAAATAGCTACAATGTTCCTGTGTGCTACAAAAAACAATAAAAAAACTGCTGTAAACATTACGCTACGATCAAATGGAGCTGAGCAGCGGGTGAAACTGCGCGAGAGTAGCAGTAGTTATACATATAAATCTTCCTCTTCAATCACTCTCACTAAGAAAAAAACCGCATCAAAGTCCGTTGCGTAGTTTTAAAGATTTAAGCGTACCTACATAGGGATATAGGGACAGAGAAAGCGAGAGCTGGATATTAGGTATATTTATAAAGATCCAAATTGTGGTACAGCAAATAATATTATTTCATTATGCCCCTTCTAAACATTAGTCGGTCTGTCCCCTAATTTGTGTAATCAATATATAATTTGATAATGAGAGGGTGTGTTGCTTAAGCATCGATTTATAAGTACGACAGTCACGCTAACCAGCACCCGTATGTATCCATCCGTGAGACATATTTGTATATTATATAGACTCCCTGACCCAGCAAACGTTTAAACTGTATTACCATATAAAATATTAAGAAAAAAAAATGATAATGGTGTACAACTTTATCGCTTAGGCGTATGAAAAATATCCAGTAATTAAGTAGCCGATTCTCAGACGTACTGAATATGCATATAAAATTTGGTAAAAATCAGTAAAGCCGTTTCAGAGGAATAAGGTAACTAACACTGTCATTAGAATCACTACATAGTATAAAACAAAGTCGCTTTCTCTGTCCCTATATTCCTATGTAGGTATGCTTCATTCTTTAAAACTACGCGACGGAAGAGGTCGCTTTATATATGTTATAGCTAATTTCCCGCGATTTTACATTCTGCTCGGTTCCATTTGATCGTAGCGAGAGATTTTATAGCACTCAGGAACATTGTAGCTATCTATCAGTGAAAGAATTTTGGCAATCCGACCGGAGCGGTTCCAGAGATTACCCCCTACATACAAACTTACAAATTTTATCTCTTTATAATATTAGTATAGATTTTTTAAAATCTTTATTTATAATTAGGGAGTTTTTCCTAACAGAAGGTTTCAGCCTAACTAATACTTAATATTAGTATAGATAATATACATCCGGCAAGCGATTGTACCTGATGCCATGCCACCGACGCTTGGACACACTTGACAATTACCAATATGACTTTTTCCGAGTTATATTTACTGTATGATTCTTTAGACACAACTCACTTCAGTTGAAAAAAAAAACATCACGAGGAAACCTGGACGTAAATAATGTCTAATTATAAGTTGCGTGGTGATTAATGCTCAAACTTTCTCAGCAGTGGGCACTTATAGGCTGATGATGATGATGGGCATCGAACTCAAGTTCCCTAAGTTAACAGCCACATTATCTAAACTAATTACTACAACCTAATTAACACAAGAACACTTCTCCCACAGAATCTCACGACACACGATAATTAAAAACTTACGAACACAAACTGTCAACAACACTAATTAGAAAATACATTCTATTTTTAAACATGGCAATTAAACAATTTGTTTTCGACGCTGACAACACGCATGGCTAGCTGCAGTTTATTACTCTGGCAACATTTTACTTGCAAGTGTGAATTACGTTTTAAAATGGCGATGAGGCGTGAAATGGAGTGTTTTCGCGCCTTTGAGATCTAAAAATGGTTGACAGATGTGTGGCAGACGTTTTGCCTGAGTTGGACGAGTTTTATTACTTTTGTAATACTTGCTAAGTATATTTAGTGATTTGTAACAACTTTGTTTTTGTTATTGTGTATTGTTTTTCAGTGCAGCAGATGGCTTAACATCAAGCAATGATATTTTATTAACACAGATATGTTATACGCTCACAAAACGCACGAAAAATGAGTTCCGCGCCAAGCGTCAGCACACACACATAGGTACCATTCATTAATTTTACATAAGTGATTATGTAAAATTAATGATTACAAGTTACAATTGTAGAAAAAGGATAGTATGATAATCTCCATGGAGTTTCTTGCTCGTTCTTCTCTGACACTCTCTCTCGCCTTACCCTAGGCGGGAGAAGTCATATGATGATTTTCTCCTGACATAAAAAACAAAAAAAAAATGGTTAGCCCCCTGTGCTCATGTATGGTCAGCTCATCTATGGAGAGAACCCTGTGAAGAATTTAACTATCGGATGTTTAAATAGAATTGTTTCCAGTTCTAGTTTTAGTTAAAGTCCAAATTCAAAACGGCAGTTAATCATTAATAATGTTAGTTTTTTAATGTATTAGTAATTTTCCTTAGTTTAATGTTTATGTTTACATACGGTAAGTGATGTGTACATCTGTTAAAGATATACATACAAGAACTCTGTCTCAGTCATAAAATTAAGAAAACGATTTTATGTATATTGTTGATGTACCTTATTAAATAAATAAATAAATAAATCATAGTTAACTGTTCTTTCTATGAAAAAGCACGAATTGTGACTAATATTTACCCGTGTAAAAAGTTTTGTTTATGTCAAACTAGCTTTTGCCCGTGTCTCCGTTCACGTGGAATAGTGACTCCCTGCAGATTTTTGGTATAAAAACTATCCTATGTCCTTTCGCGAGTTCCAAACTATATCTGTACCAAATTTCACGGAAATCGATTCAGTACTTTAAGCGTGAAGAAAACACAGACAGATAGACAGGGTTTCTATCGCATTTATAATATTAATTTGGATAAGTAGGTATACTAGGAAAACTTTTTTTAATGAAAAATAGCACACTTTTTTTTTTGGATTATCTAAAAAAATACGAATACAAAGTATCGTTAAGTTTATGCACGAGGTTGTTATTATTTTTAAGTAGGTCCTCCGTCCTACTAAATATAAATTAATGACAACGATTGATCCTGCCACTACCTGGTAATTACTTTTTACATATTTAGACTGAAAATACTTATTATATACATACTTACTGTTAAACTTGGTACCTGTGGGAGAGCCATGCTTCGGCACGAATGGGTCGGCTCGACCGGAGTGATACCACGGCCTCACAAAAAACCAGCGTAAAACAACCACAGCGTTGTGTTTCGCCATGTAAGTGAGGTTACCAGAAGGCCAGTCCTTCCCCTGCCCCAATCCCCAAATCTCCAAAAGCTCGGCAACGCACTCTGAGCTCTTTTGTTCGCGACGTCCATGGGCGGCGTTGATTGCTTACTATCAGGTAATGCCCCTAATCGTTTGCCGACCTATGAAATAAAAAAAGATATCTACATAGTATAAGTCTGTGAAGTGGTACCTAATTTAAATTAAATAGTTTTTAGAGTGGTTCCAAATAATCCTAGCTAAAAATAACTAAAATTGCCCATCGATTGCAATTTAATTTTACTCGCATCATAAAACGAACGAGCTCCGATCTGTTCGCGCCAAAACAAACGTCACATTTCCCGCCCATTCGTATCAATCACTTTGACAGCTCATAGGGTTGACAGTTAGAAACAATGATCGATATTTTGTAATTATAAAATTATTGACAATATTAATTTGTTTTATTAAGATGAATGATATCTACGTATAAATTAAGGTTTAATTTGTAATTTTATGGCAGTCATTTGCTAATTGCAACTTTATTGTTATTGCAGTACTTTTTTTCGAGGAAGAAAATCATCCCACGACTTCTCTCACCTGGGATATGGCGAGAGGGAGAGCCAGAGTTTTACTAAAAACCCGGCGTCCCTTCTTCTGCTACAGGCCTGCCTTTTTGCACTTGCCCTGCAACCCCAGCTGAGTTAGGGCAGTATTTGTGTTTTGTTATATGTTAATACAAAAGATATACATACATAGTAACCATAATCAGCTGGAAGACGTTCACAGATGAATACAGGGTTTCTCTCCCTCAGTGAATTCAAGTCCTGCATGTTCAATGACAACTCGCCAATAGTGGCCACTTGTGTTTATTCGTTCCTTGCGACTCTGGCGATGTCATCGGTCCACTTAACGGGAGGCCTACTCTACATAGGATGTCTTACATTCCTTTATTGATCCGCACACAGAAAAAAATCCAACCGCACCGCGACCGCGACCGCCTATCCGCTTTCTTATACGAACGTCAAAAATCGCGCCAAATTTAGACAGCTGTCATCGTTATGTCAATGTCAAATAAGTTGAAACAGCCCTAAAGTTGCGGACGTTGTTTCAAGCACTAATGGTTTCGTTAATTGTGAACTGAGATTATAATTAGAATTGAAACTGACTATTTAACGAGCTAAAGACTTCAAATTAATTGTCACTCGAGAGTCTGAATGCTTGGCAGTCGGCGTGGTAGTTAAAATTCTTTTGATGAACAACTTTTTTTTTGTTTACCTAAGTAGTCATTTGTTGGTATTCCGGTTGGGATGGTTTCATTAATTTATTGATTGCGTCCTTTTCTTTGGTCGTGTTGTTGTTAATGCAACTTGTGAGTTCAGAATCACTGGGTCGTTTCCCGTTCGGGAAAAGTTTAGTAGGTATGCAGTCTAGAATTGTAAGGTACCGCGGCCCCGGACTGAAGTGATGTTCCCGATTGCTATAGGCTACATTATACTTGGGTTGGGCAAACGAGCCGGCAGATTACCTAATGGTAAGCAATCAGCGTCGCCAATAAACCCGCAACAACGGAGGAGTTATGAGTGCTTTTCCGACCATTTGGGAATAATAGGGGGAGGGGAAGTATTGGGCCTCCGGTAACCTCACTCACACGGCGAAACACAACGCTGTGGTTGTTTCACGCCGGTTTTCTGTGAGGCCGTGGTATAACTCCGGTCGAGCCGACCCATTGGTGCCGTAGCATGGCTCTCCCACCCACTTTTAGTCGAGCTATCGCTTTGAACGTTTTTAAAATCTGGGATACATTATTTGAATACGCGTGCGAAGCCGCGGGCTAAAGCTAGTCTATACTAATATTATAAAGTTTTTATGTAGGGGGAACCACTGGTCGGATTGCCAAAATTCTTTCACTGATAGATAGCTACAATGTTCCTGAGTGCTATAGGCTATAAAACATCACGCTACAATCAAACGGAGCCGAGCAGCGAGTGAAACCGCGCGGGAGTAGCTAGTATAATTTTAATCTTAGTTAATTCGCTAAGATTTGGTGATCATTTACTATTGTCGGTGTTCAAATACAATTTGAACGCGAAAATTAAAGGCAGCAAAGCATTTTATTGTGGTCGTTATTATTTTGTAAAGTCAGTTTAACTACTTTGCCGCGACGACGTGCACGCTGGTCATGAATGAGTTTCGTAGACTGTTCTTGAAAAGTTGTAATTTAAAAATTACTATGTCTTTAGAAAGTTACTATTCCAAGATACTTTTGCCCGATATGGAATTCTACTCGAGATTCTTTGCAAGATTAATTTTAGAAACATAACGAATGTTATAAGCAAAGCACAGTATAATTCAGTAACTATTAATTTTATTACATTTGAAAGTTAGGCTAGCGACATCTATAATGTCTAATAGCAAATTATGTTTACTTATTAAAAATGTTGGGCATTTAGAGACATCTAGCGTGGAATAGCAATTTCCAAGGTCACATGGAAGAAATCATAGACAACACAATAAATCATTGTACTCTTTTTAACTATAACCCAGCTGATTTTGATAGCAAGATTCTAATAAGAATCTTAATGCTTAGTTGAACTTTTTCAATGATTTGGATAATATCCATTTTCAGATCACGTTCGGAATGTAAAATAAAGAATAAGATATTTTTATTTTATTATACTACTGAAGATAACGCAGTTTTAAATTTCATTTAATTATAATGAATTGAGTAATACCTTTTAATAATAAAACGAGTTGTACATTTTCTGTGTGAATTAATTGATAAAAGCATGATTTCAGAACGCACTTTTGCAGCGACACGAAAAGAGAACAAAAATAAACACGTCAGATGTCAAAATTTGTTGTGTCATGTCGATGTAATATTTTTGTATTAAACCAAACACTGTGAACTCGTCTTAAATAGAATAATTATCAGCCATAGTTTATAACTGAGCTAGAAAACTTACTACCTGCGTTTCCACCATGCATTGGTACGGAGGCAGCATCGCGGAAGCGGTGACATTATCAAAACAGAAAAATGCAATTTTCGTCGTCTTCGTTGAAGGTAAATTGTTTTATTTGTTCGTAAAAATAATTTTCAGGACTCTTTTGTTATATTAAACTTGTAAATTATTCTATTTTAAACCTATTTTCTGTATATAATTAGGTCAAAATGTATGTCATGTCAAGTCAGTAAGGTTATTAGCAAATACTGACGTCACTCAGCGGCAGTGTCGCAACATTTAATTAAAAAATTAATAATAAGTACGTACATACATACTTATATTATCCTTTAAATAACATCTCAAATTAATAACATGTACATTGGGCACCAAAACTTGAAACAAAGTAAGAAATATTTGGAGAAAATGTTCACTCAGAAAAGTGGATCTAAAATGGCCCCATTGTATTCACACTACACTGATTCAGTTATATGTGAGCAAGTCTTGAACAAAAACATACCATAAAAGAAGTTAAACAAGTTTTATTTTAATTTTTCTTTGTTTATTTACACAGAAATAAGGTTTTATATCTGGTACTTAGTTTTAGTTGGATGCTTGTCAATAGTAATCTAATTTAGAACTCTATTGTAAATTTTTTTATTGAATTTGTTACAGATTACAATATCTCAAGTTATATATGTTTATCATTATTTTATTTTTATCCTGTATCCTGTATATCTGTATCCATCATTAAATTTTAATTCTTTGTTGTCTCGAACATGGCGCTCACATATGCGCACTCACAATCTTTAAGGGTGCTTCTATATAAACTCTTTGGATATATAAGTTAAGGATTCATTCATTATGAGAATTTGAGTAACTACTGACTATATTTGAGTTTTGTCCAGTGGAGCCGAATCAACACGCTGCCAGGCATTCTTATCCTCAATATAATCTGAAAGTTTGTAGTGTGTCTGTCTACACAATTCGCGTTTGATACAAGTTTTAAATTTTGGTTCATTAAGATTCAATACACTAAAAAAAACAATAATCCCGTTAAAATAAAGTAATATTGACTTTTTTTGAATTGAGTAGTTTTCTTACTTAAAAATAAACAATATTGATGTTTGAATACAAAAACATTATGAAGAATAAGCATTCATTTTTTTATGTTACCCTCATTAGTTGTCATAACACTCAAATTTCATACAAAATTATTGTTTTTGAACTACATAACTACTAAATTTGTCAACTACCTACAGTACGGACGAGTTTTTGGGTGCACAAAATTTCAATAGTAAAATTAATTATGACCATAATACCTAACAGTAGATTCTTTAACATATTTATTCCTTTTTAAAAAACATTGCCTCACACTAGGATTTTCCTTGATGTCGTAGGTGCGTTACAAACTTGCAATTTCACATGTATACACATCACACCCACACACAAAACAACAATTTGTGTATCAAACAAAGAGTTGTTTCGTGCGGGAACCCACAACAAGCTGTGGCGCATCCAGTGGCCCAGCCGCCGCGCCAACAGTCCAGACAATTACACAGAACTGAAAAACTAAAAAATTAAAAACAGAGAAATTCACATTGTTTTCCCTCTCAACGAAATCTTCAATCCCAAAATATAAACAAACAAGTTTACAATGATGTGTAAATAACATTTAAAGAAATCGGATTAACTGATAAATTTATTTTTTGTAAGTGTCCATGACTCTTACTGCCAAATCTCCTGTGTTGCATTGGCTAGGTGCCAGTTGACTGACTGTTTGGCAGTCCACTGTGTGATATGCAAACTGACTCATTCACAGCTGTTTGTTTTGTATATTCACGGCGTTTATTAAAGGATGGGTAATGGTAGAGTTATGCGAACTTATTACAAAACAAGGTTTTACTTTAGTCTAGGACTAAACCATTGAGTCAGTTTTCGTAATTCGAATTGAAGGTAGATGACATAAGATTCAAAATTCAAAACCCGACTCAATGTTTTAAACCTGGACTAAAGATAAACCTCGTTTTGTAATAAGGGGGATGGAGTTTCTTGAAGAATTCAAATCTACAATTTTGAATGAGAACCTAGCTTCACTGACGAACAGACTGACTACTATTCTATTTTGACGTTTCAAAAGTACCTATTTATTGTTTAGGTGGAATTGTGATTTTGACTTTGACTTCGACTGCAGTTGTTATTGATTACATTTTTTTCGCCTTTCGCTGAAAATCAGTGCTGAGGCTTTGTCCCGTATTGGGTCTCAGCATTATGCTGAGCAAGGACCGTTTGACGTAGGTGTGACACATATGTATTTCCCGTTATATACTTTCTTTTACTTTAGTGTTTCCTATTTTCGACATTTATTTTTAGTTTTGACTATAAAATTTTGTTTGTCTATGTTTTATTAACGTGCATAAATGTGTTTTTATAATAACTAATCTCTCTAACTAAGCTCATGAGGAAGAACCCCTCTGTGGTTCGAAACTAGTAGAGCTTTTCTCAACATTTGCACGTGAGTAACCCGCGAATTTTAGTTAATTGTGCATAAATGTATTTTCTTTCTTTATTTATTTCTTTTTTTGGAAGGGGCATTTCTTAATTTAAAATTTAAACTTTATATTTCGATTACCTGATGGTAAGCAATCAGCGACTCCCATAGATACTCGTACTACCAAAGGAGTTACTACAAGTGCGTTGCCGGCCTCGTAGGTTATTAGGGATTTAAGGATATAGGATTTGAGTATGGAGGAGTGCGGAAGGGGGGAAGAATTGGGCCTCCGATAACATCACTCACACGATATTACTTTTCACTCCTTTTATGTTAAAACCATGATATTAATCTCACTCCAACTCACTCTCCTTTTTCTCCAGGTGACAATGATCTATCAGTGGAGATGGCAGCGACCATTGATGACACGGATGTCCTGAATCGCCTCTCCGACCAGTCCAATTTTCTCGCCATCAAGCTGAAGAGCGGTTCTCCGAATTATAACTACTTTGCTCAGATCTGTATCCTTTAAAAATATACAAAAGTACCTACTATAGAATTAAAAAATGCCTTCAAGATAAGAGCGGCTTTGAGACATTATTTTTCCAAATAGACCATAAAACAGCAGTTTACACGTCAATATTATATGTAAAAAACTAGATGAAGCTGGCATTTCCTATCTGACTACTCTGAGTAGAAATACCGAAGCAAACTCGAAAGGTCCATCTCTTGTAATAAAGCGCAGACAAAACCTTACAACCGTAAAGTTTATATCCTTGTTATGAACTTGTGCGGTTCCATACACCTTATTAGATGCCATTCATCCAAGATTGCGTGGTTGAGAGAGTTGGAGCAGGAGAAGGAATGGGGTGGTTGTTTAGTCAATAAGGGTGTTTTTGAGGTTGGAAAATCATCGTGACACGGAGTGACAGACCCACTGACCAAAAACCACCCTGTTCATTCTCCAAGCCTGGGTCGCTTTATTTATGGAGCTTGTTCAACAACATGTTTTCACAATTACATCTCTACAATAATGTTTATTATTAAATAATGTATTAGTAAACTCAAAACAAATACTATTCAAAAAAACTAACGATTGAAACACTCGTTCTTCTCCATTCGAATCTACAGTTTGGGACGAACACCTACTTTTACTGAAAATCAGACAGACAGACTACCATTCTATTTTCACGTTTCAAAAGTACCTGCTAAGTAAAATGTCAAATCATTTATTTCAAAAAATAAACATCGAAAAGTTTGCGTGGCAGTCAGTCAGTCGGCTTGATCGTTAGTCAAGCTATTTGCTGTTTTCGAAAGTGTAGATTCTAATGGAGAAGAATTCCGGAGATGAGCGCGTTCTAACAAACAAACTCTACAACTTTATATATTATTTAGTATTAATTGATATTCCTTAACCAAGAATTACAAGATCAATTCGTCCCGGTACCGTCATTGTTCTTCATCGGTAGGAATGGCATGCCTCTAGAAGTTGTATGTGCAGGGGTGCAACCTAGCAATTTGGCGGTACGCATAGACAGGATCCTTGAACAGCATTGTGAGTATTATTTATTATTTTTTTATATGTTTAGAAGCGGTCGCCCGTGGCCCCGCCTGCGCGGTATAAGATATTTTTTTTTTATTTACATTTTTTTATATCTTTTCTGGACTGACGAATAATTCAAGACCAAAATTAGCTAATTCCGTAAAGATATTGTTGAGTTATAACATTACAACGAAGAGTTAGATGGGTGGCATCGAATGTGTTACTTGTTCGGTGTTACGGGTGTACATGTGTGTTCGAATAAATAAATAAATAAATAAAAATACATAAGCGATGATGATTGTTTACCCTTGTAATCAACCAGGGAAATTCAATAAGGGTTTTTCGAATTGTTTGAAAAAAATAACGAAAACAAGATTTCTTTAATAAGGACTGTTAATAATAAATTGTAAATGTAAAATTTTGACTGTAATTTATGACATTCTATTTTTTTATATAGTAGGTCGGCAAACGAGCAGACGGATTACCCGATAGTAAGCAATCAGCGTCGCTCATGGACGCTCGCAATAACGGAAGAGTTACGAGCGCGTTGCCGACCATTTAGCGATTAGGATTTTGGGGATTTAGGAATTGGGGGAGAGTAAGGATTGGATCTCCGATTACCTCATTCACTCGCCGAAACACAACGCTGTGTTTGCTTCACGCCGGTTTTCTGTGAGGCCGTGGTATCACTCCGGACGAGTCGACCCATTCGAGCCGAAGCATGGCTCTCCCACACTTCATTAATTACAACAAACATTATACTTATTAATCAATTAATTTATGATGAACGTTAAAAAAGAAAAATTTCATGCCTGACTTTGTGAAATGTGATGATCTTAAAAATATTGTATTATCTGTATTGTACCACTTTTTCTAGCTATTCAAAATTTATTTGTTTTAAATATCTAGTATTCTTGTGCGAGATATGTTTGTATGCCTTTGTTAGTTGAGTACTTTTGTAAGTGCTACTTCGGAACACGGACTCAGGTATGATTTCCGGATCGCTGAAAACGATCTTTATAGAGATTTCAAATCTGATCTGGAACAGTGCTCTATCATAACTTACCTATAAGTGGTTCTCACTTTTTATAAGGACCTTTGACTACCCCTTCAGATTAACTTATTCGTTCATGATACTGATCTTTTTATTTTCCTGTCCAGTCAAAGACAAACAACCCTCCCCCACTGGGGCGCAACCAGCCGCCCAAGAACCAGTCCAGCCATCCACATCATCCACCAACATCCACGGCTCCACTGACGTGAAGGATCAGACTGTCAACTTCGTTCAGGCTGAGACTGCAGCTTTGGTTTCACAAACTGCTGAGGCTCCTAAACAAGTAAACGATGACCTAGGTAAGTTTACACTGTAGCATCCACTGACATCCACTATCATCCGACAACATCCACTTCATACATAAATGTGTAAATATCCATTAAAATTCAAAAATAATATCCACTTTATCCACTACATTCACAAATACCCACATCATATGCCAACATCCACTTGCATTCAGAAACATACACTAGACACCACCATCCACTAATATCTACCAATATTTAAAAACATCCATCAACATTCAACAATATCCACTTCATCCCCTACATTCACATAATTCACAAACATCCACATCATCCACCAACATCCATTCATGTTATTGTTAGTAAAAGATGTGAATGTTCGATGCTGGTATGGATGTTGGCGAATGATGCGGATGTAGTAGACGAATTGGATGTTATTAGATGTTGTGTATGAATGTCGGAAGCCGGTCTGAAGATTTGGATAATCTTTCACCAACATCCACCATCAGCTACAACTACAATATACCAAAAAATTTTAGCTTCCGGATCGCCCCCACCGAAAATCCCGAAGACTGCCCAGGAGACGAAGCCACTCACCCCAGATGATATGGAGTGTGACGGAGACGTTTGTGTGAGACGAGCGCCCAAGGCTGATGAGCCTGGACCTAGTCAGGCACCTACTCCAAGTCTATCCAGCACCCCGGCTTCGGCACAGGTAAGTAAAAAGCACGAATGGGTCGGCTCGACCGGAATGGAGGCCCAATCCTTCCCCCATCCTTAATCCCTCTTCCTCCATTTAAGTGTGGGAACGCCATGCTTTGTCACAAATGGCTCGGCTTGACCGGAGTGATACCACGGCCTCACAGAAAACCGGCGTGAAACAACCACATCGTTGTGTTTCGCCGTGTGAGTGAGGTTACCGGAGGCCCAATCCTTCACCTGCCCAAATCCCTCCCCAATCCCTAAATCTCCCAAAAGGTCGGTAACGCACTCGTAACTCCTCATTTGTTGAAAGTGTCCATGGGCGGCGCTGATTGCTTACCATCAGGTAAATGCGTCTGTTCGTTTGCTTACCTTCTACATAAAAAAAACCTTAAATCCCTTATCCTTCAATCTCTAATAACCCGCAAGACATCGGCAAAGCGTTGTAGTAACTTCTGTGGTATTTCGAGCGTCCAAGGCTGGTGAGCCAGGACCGTGTCAGGCACCTACTCCAAGTCTACCCAGCATCCCAGCATCGGCACAGGTCAGTAAAAGACCATTCAAGTGTGAAAGACCCAGGATTTTGCACCAATGGTCTGAAAATACCACGGCCTCACAGAAAACCGGCCTGAAACAACATTTACGCTGTGTTTCTCTCCCCCCCCCCATCCCTAATCCCTAAATCCAAGAGATCCAAGAGATAAGAGAATCCGAGAGCGATCAGTCCTTCGTTGTTGCGGGTATCCATGGGCGGCGCTGATTGCTTACGATCAGGTAATCCCCCCATCTCCAATCCGTAAATCCTTAAAACTGTAATATTCTACAGAAGACCCGCAATGCACTTCTAAATCTTTAGATGTTGCTAATGTCCATGGTTGGCGATGATTGCTTACCTTTAGGGAATCACCGCTCCCCCAACCAAATCGCTAAAGCCTCCAATCTCTAATAACTTACAGAAGACCAGCAACGCACTTGTAACTGCTTAAGTATTGCTTGTGACCATAGGCGGCGCTGATTGCTTATCATCAGGGAATCCCCTCTCCCCCCAAATCGCTAAACCGTCTAATCTCTAATATCCTACAGAAGGCCACCAACGCACTTGTACTTAGGTGTTTGCTAATGTCCTTGGTCGGCGCTAATTGCTTACTATAAACGAATAACACCCTCCCCCAAATCGCTAATGCCCCCAATCTCTAATAACTTACAGATGACCAGCAACGCAACGTTTTTGTGAAAACACTTTATCATCTTCTTTATGTATAAAAAATTCGTGTCGCGTGTTTGTCCGCGATGGACTCCTAAACTACTAAACCGATTTTTAATTTGATTTGCAATCCGTGTGCATTTTGATCCAACTTGAAAGATAGAATAGCTTACATCTCAATTTATAGTCACAATATTATTTACCTTAGCCACAGCAACGCGTGGCTAGGTCTGCTAGTTTATACTAATATTATAAAGAGGTAAAATTTGTAAGTTTGTATGTAGGGGGTAATCTTTGGAACCACTAATCGGATTTCCAAAATTCTTTCACTGATGGATAGCTACAATGTTCCCGAGTGCTATAGGCTACAAAACATCAGGCTACGATTAAATGGTGCCGAACAGCGGGTGTAACCGCGCGAGAGTAGCTATATATTATTAATGTTTATAATTTTTTTCTATTTCCAGGCCCCAGAAGTGGCGACCACAGAAAGCTTGGGCAGTATTGAGGAGAAAATGGAACGAGCCAAAGAGCTCATTGAGGCTCGGAGGAGAGAAAAGGCTGATAAGGAAAAGGAGGTAATCAGAATTGTCTTGGACAGCCAATTGGGTAGTTTCCTAGGTCAAAAATAAATTAATTCGACGTTTCAATACAATAAAATATTGAAAAATAACTTTACTATACTTTTATTCATCGATCGATCGATACACTAAGTTTTAGATATTGTTTAGCTAATTATTAAGAAATAAGTAAGCTATTTGACACTAAAATAGTATGACGTCATAACTCAGTTTTTCATAGAAAAGTATCGTTTTTGACATTCGGATAAAAGTATTGACTTTGACTTGTTAGAAACTACCTATTTGGTATAGGTGTGGGAGAGCCTTGCTTCGGCACGAATGGGTCGCCTCGATCGGAGTGATACCACGGTTTCTCAGAAAACCGTCGCGAAACAACCACAGCGTTGTGTTTCGCCTTGTGAATGAGGTTACCGGAGCCCTAATCCTTTTTCCAATCCCTAATCCCCAAAAGGTCGGCAATACCGCACTCGTAACTCTTCCGTTGTTGCGGATGTCCACGGGCGGCGCTGATTGCTTACCATCAGGTAACCTGTAAGCTCGTTTGCCGACCTATCACATAAAAAAAACATATACGGTCGAATTGAGAACTTCCCTCCTTTTTGGAAATCTGTTAAAAACACAATAAATTCATTAAATTTATATTTGACCTGCCAAATAACTGTCACATTATTCAATTAGGTACCTAGTATAAATTTAGTCCAAAGTTTAATATTTTGTCTCTTTCTTTTCAATAGTTGGAGAAAGAGAAGGAAATGGAGCGGCGCGCTCAAGGAAAGGGCGTAGCGGAATTGAAACGGTGGCAGGCGGACCAGGAACTCAAACAGATACAGGTAACTATCATCATCATCATCATCATCATCAAAAAGTCAAATCATTTAATTCAAATAGATCACAACAGACACTTTTCAACACTGAACAAAAAAATAAATCAAAAGGTTCCACTTTGTCTGTCAGTCTGTCGGTCTGTCCTAGTGAAGCTATTTTTTTTACTAAGTTAATAGGTTGGCACTTGTAGGTAATTCTTTCGTTGTTGCAAGTGTCCATGGGCGGCGCTTGATTGCTTACCATCAGGTAATCCGTTGGTATCTTACACATAGAAAAACATCTAATATTAAAGAGATAAAAATTTTAAGTTTGTATGTAGGGGGTAATCTTGAGAACCGCTGGTCGGATTGCCAAAATTCTTTCACTGATAGGTAGCTACAATGTTTCCGAGTGCTATAGGCTATAAAACATCACGCTAGGATTCAATGGAGCCGAGTAGCGGGTGAAATCGCGCGAGAGTAGCTATAAAACATCACGCTACGAACAACTCAGGGTCCGAGTAGGAGGTAGCGTAAAATATTGTTTTTTTTTCGTAGGAGGAGCGTCGTCGTGAGAAGATGGAGAACAACCTGGCCCGGCAGCGCATACTGGAGCAGATAGCGCAGGACAGGCGCGAGAGGCGCGCGAGGGACGCCCCTCCTCCCGCCCCCACACCAGCCACAGTACCGCCCCAAACCACTCCTAGTTAGTATAATCCATTAAGTAAAATACATAGCTACCAACTTTCTCATCATCAGCCCATAAGTGTCCACTGCTGAGCAAAGGCCTCTTCTCATACGGAGAAGGTTTGAGCATTAATCACCACGCTTGCTCAAGGCGGAAATCATAAATAAAAAATGAAGAAGTTTTAAATCCAGTATTCTTTAATATTTTTTCCTTCACCGTATGTCGGTGGAGTACTATTTGTACTCCTAGAAACTCCTGCCTAGAAAGGGAAGAAATGTGGCTCAAAAAATTATTATTCTATAATATCTATATTAATAATATTATGAAGCTGAATAGTTTGTTTGTTTTAACGCGTTAATCTATTTAAGTGTGGGAGAGCCATGCTTCGGCACGAATGGGTCGGCTCGACCGGAGTGATACCACGGCCTCACAGAAAACCGGCGTGAAACAACCACAGCGTTGTGTTTCGCCGTGTGAGTGAGGTTACCGGAGGCCCAATCCTTCCCCTCCCCCAATCCCTCCTAAATCCCTAAATCTCCAAATCCCTAATTCCTAAAAGGTCGGCAACGCACTCGTAACTCCTCAGTTGCGAGTGTTCATGGGCGGCGCTGATTGCTTACCATCAGGTAATCCGCCTGCTCGTTTGCCGACCTATTAAATAATAAAAAAAAACTACTGGTTGAAATTGAACAATTATTTTGTGTTGGATAGTCCATTCACCAAGGAAATCTATAAAAATCATGCTACGATCTATAAGAGCCCGCGTAGAAGCTAGTCCTAAGCTTTAGCTTTGGCATTTATGCTAAGTCTAAATTCATCTCAAGTGTACGGCGCGTAGCGTTCCGCGCGCGCCCCAAAGAGCCAATAGACCACCACAGACGGGGCCCTATAGGGCTGATGTTCAGCCGGGGTTGCGGGGTAAGCGCAATGAGGCAACGCGACCTCGGCCCAGAGCAGGAGAAGGAACAGGGGGGTTTTTAGTCAGTAAGAGTCTGACACTCGAGAGAAGCCATTAGATGATGTTTCCAGGTCAAAAACACTAGGGACTTATTGATCCACGTGATAAAAGCTTGTTTTAATTATTTTACCCTCTCCTCCAGCATCAGGCGACGCAGGTAGAGGGGCGCGCATCCAGTTCAAGTTGCCGGACGGGACCTCCCACACGGCGCACTTCGACGCAGACGGCACCCTCGGGGACGTACAGAGATATGTCGCGGATAATCTACAGGTACTGTTTATTTTATTTTTTATGGCATAGGACGGCAGATGGATTACCTGATGGTAAGCAATGCGGCTATACCGAACCTTTCTAAGTGTAGTAGAGCCATGCTGCGTCACGAATGGATCGGCTCGACCGGAGTGATACCACGGTCTGGCAGAGAACCGGTGTGAAACAACCACAGCGTTGTGTTTCACCGTTAGAGTGAGGTTACCGGAGGCCCAATCCTTCCTCTCCCCCTGATCCCTAAATCTCCAAAACCTTAATCCCTAAAACGTCGGCAGCGCACTCGTAACTGCTCCGTTGCTGGTGTCCATGGGCGACGCTGATTGCTTACCATCAGGTAATCCGTCTGCTCGTTTGCAACGCTGTGATTGTTTCACGCCGGTATTCTGTGAGGCCGTGGTATCACTCCCGTCGAGCCGACCATCCATTTGTGCCGAAGCTTGGCTCTCTCACACTTATATGACATCCTTTCAATATAAGTAATTAACAATTTATCATGACTACATTTACATAGAAATGACTCCTATCGTCTATATTTTGATTTCCCAGCTATCAACGTCGTCATTCGCGCTATGGACGGCGTTCCCCCGTCGCGAGCTGACGGATGCGGAGGCTAGTCTCAGAGGGCTACAACTGGCGCCCTCTGCCGCCCTCCTAGTTCTACCCAGGAGAACTACCCCTACTGTAGCCAGGCCCTCAGCTGTCGCTAGTATTATTAGTAAGTTTTTTTTTTATTTTAAATGCTGATTTTTCAATGGTTAGATAAAAGTTAGCTGGGAAATAATTATGATGCTGTCGCGTCAGAATGTTTGTATAAGACAGTGACAGCAACAATTTTTTTCTCAGATAACATTTATCTGACTATTGAAAAATCAGTCCTTAGGTTATTTTGTAAGGTTACAGGTAATGCTAGCACTGCCGTACAACGGGTTGCGGGTTCGATTCGCGCACGGAACAAGTATTGTGTGATACAAAAATTGTTGTTACGGATCTTGGTGTGATATGTTTATGTGATAAAATACAGTCAAAAAAAGGTTAATATTCTATGTAGATTTTTAGAACATAATATGGCTTTTCATAGCCTAAAATTTCGAAAAAATTTCTTTTGCATTTGACTGCCGATAAAAACTGTTAAAGTGTTTAAGCTAACCCTCCACTAGCGTCGGACACCATTGTCCGTCACGGCGTTCTAAGTGTTAAAACTCAAAATTATTAATCTTATAACGTAAGTTCGGGCAACTTTGATCCAAATTTTCGAACTAATGAAAAACTAATATATTTTTGGTTCTCAGTTATTATTGGTTAAAGGGTTTTGATCAAAGTTACCCCGCAGGGTCAAAGTAATGCCGGGGTGGCGGGGCAAGCGCAATGAGGCACCGCGACCTCGGCCCAGAGCAGGAGAAGGAACAAGGGGGTTTTTAGTCAGTAAGAGTCTGACATTCCCTCCCGCCTGGCCCTGGACGGGAGAAGTCATTTGATGATTTTCCCCTCACAAAAAAAAGGGTCAAAGTAATTCGAACTTACCCGGTATACGGATGTATTATGTGATATACATGCACGCATGTAGTAATTTTTTTAACGTTTAAAATTACTAATAAAGTCTATATTTCACTTCACAGCATTCTTCACACAACTCTTCACCACTATGATCCTAGAACCATCACAGACTCTGCTTGTATGGCTGCGCACGCGTCTATTCCCCCCTCCCGCCACCTCACCCAGGACCCCTCGAGCTCCCTCCCCCGCCCCTCCAGCGCCCCCTGGCGGCGTCCGTCGAAGGGGAAACATACACCGCCTGCCCAGCGATCGAGCCCCGGACGATGATAATAACACGTGGAATGGTAATTCTACACAGCAAATGTAATTCTTCACAGTCCGCACTAGGTCTTTTTGCAATTTTCGAGCAACCCCCGAAAGATTTCGCGGTAACTCGAAAAGTTTCGGTACGAACCGGAGTCGGTGTTTTTCGAGAATGATGAATTTAAACATTCCTATGGCCTTAAAGTTGAGCTGTTCGGTTCCCTAGTGCGAACGACGAAATCTAGTTAATATCTAGATTTTTCTTACAATATTTCTCATTATAATTGACTTCGTATATGTTAAAAATGGATGTAAAGTATATATAAACTAATATTTCCTCCCGGTTTTACATATTTTTCGGCTCCTCTAAGTAAAAAACTCCCATTTTCTTTCGGTAATGGCATCACGCGTAAGAAGGGACAGGCCGCTAATATTTATTTAAAAAAGTCACTCAGTGTATTTAAAATTAATTTACTTATTTAAGAGCTGATTTTTCAATGGTTAGATAAAAGTTACCTGTGGAATAATTATGATGCTGTCGCGGCAGAATGTTTGTATAAGACAGTGACAGCGACAATTTTATTACTCAGATAACATTTATCTGACTATTGAAAAATCAGCCCTAAAAACGCAAATTTTACTTAAATTATGACCTTTATGTATAGTAATTTCGCGACTATTTTCCCATTGGTTAGTTAGGATTGTTAGTTTTGGCACGTGATTGGTTGATTGGTCGACTGGATCGACCAATCGTAAGAGCTTATGTTTGAAGGATTTTTGCGCTGGTAGCGGCGCTAACTATGCATAGTTTTAAATCTTATACATACGGTCATTTTTAGTACTTGGTTTTCTTACTAGAGATAAAGTGTTACATTGTATCTTGTAAAGCTTACGTTGTTTCGCCGTCTGAGTGATGTTACCTGGAGGCCCAATTGATCACCCCCACCCCTATACTGAATCCTTAAATCTCAAAATCCCTTATCCCTCAAAGGTCGGCAACGCACTCGTAACTCCGACTCCGACCATCAGCTAATCCGTCTGCTCGTTTGCCGACCTATGACATAAAAAAAACCCACAACCTTTCTCAATCCCAAATCTTCAAGTTCCTGGTAACTCACAAAAGGCTGGCAAAGCTCTTGTAAGTCCATAAGTGTTGACTATGGATGGCGCTGTTTGCTTACCATCAGGTCTTTAAAAGGGCTTATAATGTATCAAAATTCTGTCTCTAATAAGCAAATCTAGATATAAATATGAAACGAACTATTTATGTAATTTAACTTAATAATATCAACTCAACGCAGTAAACTTTTTGACACCGAACAAGACTTAAAACTATACTAGCGCCATCTATTGGCCAGGAAAGCAAAAGATATTAATTCAGCCTACCCGAAACCAATTAATATTTAGATAGGCTTGAATTATTGACTGTTTAGTTTTATTTATTGAATTGGTCCGATTTCAAATTGCTATCCCTTTCTTGCACTTGATATTTACATAGTGCAACAAGGATAGCGATATCTGAGTATCATCTGAGTCTTTAAAAATATCAAATCTTTCTTTTAAACTCATTTTCACGTGTCTGACTATCGTCATGAGCTAATGTTCACATGTAAACAGCAGCTCATGTAGTGCAGAGATTGTCCAGTCAACAAGGATGTAGCGTAGACTGTCCAGGCGACACACGTACTTAGGTATCGTCATGAGCTAATGTTCACATGTAAACAGCAGCTCATGTAGTGCAGAGATTGTCCAGTCAACAAGGATGTAGCGTAGACTGTCCAGGCGACACACGTACTTAGGTATCGTCATGAGCTAATGTTCACATGTAAACAGCAGCTCATGTAGTGCAGAGATTGTCCAGTCAACAAGGATGTAGCGTAGACTGTCCAGGCGACACACGTACTTAGGTATCGTCATGAACTAATGTTCACATGTAAACAGCAGCTCATGTAGTGCAGAGATTTCGTTAAAAGCCGTCAACTGAGTTTTTACATACGAATTCATAAATCCCGCTCTTTATAACCATCATGTCATTATCGGAATGTATCAAGTATTTTGTATTTTATAAATAATTGTGACCAATGTACTAAATATAAAAATTTACAACTTAAAAGCAAAACTGTCGAGACGACA
This sequence comes from Spodoptera exigua, assembly GCA_902829305.4. Taxonomy (NCBI): domain Eukaryota; kingdom Metazoa; phylum Arthropoda; class Insecta; order Lepidoptera; family Noctuidae; genus Spodoptera; species Spodoptera exigua. Next base: position 1,510,999 of record LR824628.2, on the reverse strand, counting down.
TAAACTTAAATTCGACATAAATAAGGCTCTTTTTTGACTAGCAAACTTACAATAGGAAATTTTTAATGCAATTTAAACCTTAAATTATAAGCAGTGGAGTTTAAATTGTTACTAGCACACATATCTCGTCTATTCAGTTTTGTTAGTTGAAAAAAAAAGAAAAATGTGCTATTAATATGACGCATTTTATTTTCAGCGATGAAAAATGGAACCATTATATTATTATTATTTATTATATTAGTTTCTTTGAATACTGAAAACAAATAAAATTAAAAAGTTTACCCATTCATTGGCATATAGAAAGAAATTGTCTTCTAAAATAAATAATATCTTCTGATTTATTTCGTTGCGGGATCCAAGACAGTCATTCATATTCCTAGGACGCGCCGGACTTCAGTGTTCCGGTGTTTTCATGGTTGTATCTACTGTAGATCCTGGTGCACAGTAATTGCAGCGGTTTCGGAAAGATGTAGCGAGATTGTTTCATTAAAAAAATTAGGAAAGCTTGCTTTTACACTCCCTTAAGAGTGGGAGAGCCATGCTTCGGCACGAATTCGTCTGCCCGACCGTATTGATACCACGGCCTTACAGAAAACCGGCGCGAAACAACCACAGCGTTGTGTTTTGGCCGTGTGAGTGAGGTTACCAGAGGCCCAATTCTTCCCCACCCCCAATCCCTCCTCAATCCCTAATCCCTAAAAGGTCGGCAACGCACTCGTAACTCCTCCGCGCCGTTGCGGGTGTCCATGGGCGGCGCTGATTACATACCATCAGGTAATCCGTCTGCTCGTTTGCCGACTTAGACCATAAAAAAAACATACGAATTTGTTCACGTAAATTAGACCTAACCTAACGTTCGTCCTATAAGGCGGGTTTGCCCTAGAAACTGATTTATAGAAAATTATCTTTACAATACCTTAATCTAGTCGACCATTTACGACGAAAGCGCCCTCTATGCATGACAAAAATGTCATTAATATTGTGCTCTAGCTTCTTGAGCTTAGGGACCATTTTTGATTGAATTTTAAGAGTAATTTTGCATTTTTCTGCTAGATAACACTGAATGGGTAAACTTGAACTCGTTTTCTAGGTTAGTTATGAACTATTATTCGTTGTAAATTATCATTGAAATAAATATTTGTTAATTACTTATGTGAAGTTGTTGTGTTTTATTTTTTAAGACTTTTGTTTATGATTAAAATATTCAATGCTTTTTTTGAGGGACAAATAGAATTCATCTAATGATTTCTCCCGCCCTGATCACTGATTTTTTTATGTTACAACCCTATTTTAAGCACAAGAGAGGGTTTCAAACTCTTACTGACTAAAAACCACCCCGTCCCTTCTTCTGCTCCAGGCCGAGGAGGCAACTGAAGTCTTACAGACCTACATTCGCTTTCTATGTATTGTCTGTAATCGACCAGACGGATTACCTGATGGTAAGTAATGCACACCGATCTTGGAGAACACAAGAGCGATTTACGAGTACGTTTCCGGCCTTTTGGAGATTGGTTTGAAGATGACGGATGGGGGATTATTGGGACACCAGTGGCAGGGCCATTAGTCGCGGTGTGCTGGTGTTAGGGCGTCCGCTTCTCAGTTCGAAACCTGGCAAATACCAATGTGACTTGTTCCGAGTTATATGTAGGTACTTTCTAAGTTCATTAATAATTAGACACCACAGCACAGACATACGGCGAAGGAAAATATCGTGAAGAAACTTGGGCTTATAATTTCTTATAATAAGTTCTAAATCGCAAATCTGGCATAAGCAAGCGTGGTGGTTAATGTTCAATTCTTCTTCGTATGAGAAGAAGCATATAATTGGGTAGTTTCCTAGGTCAAAAATAAATTAAATCGACGTTTCAATACAATAAAATATTGAAAAGTAACTATACTTTTATTCATCGATCGATCTATACACTGAATTTTAGATACTTTTTAGCTAATTTTTAAGAAATAAGTATCTATGCTATTTGACGCCTAAAAACTATGACGTCATAACTCAGTTTTTCATAGAAAAGTATAGTTTTTGACATTTGGATAAAAGTTTTGAATTTGACTTAGTTGGAAACTACCGTATTCCACCACACCATTCATATCGGCACTTAATCATACAAATGGCAATTAACACAAATTCAGGTTAAAAAAAAAACTAGACACACAATTGTACTTACAGTGAAATCAAAGAAATCTCGCCTTTTATAATGAACAAGATTGTTGCGTGACCGCGTGACCATTATTCATTGTAATGGCAACGTTACATTTGAAAGTTTGTTGGCAATTTACTGAAAATATGACTGTGTGCTGTTACTAATGTCTACAACTAAGTCTGGGAGATGCTTCGGCACGAATGGGCTGGCTCAACCGGAGTGGTACTACGGCCCCACAGAAATCTGGCTTGAAACAACCAGTGTTGTGTTTCGTCGAGTATATGAGATTACAGGAGACCCAATTCTTTCTCTCTTCTAAAACCTACATCTTTAAAACCATAACCCCCAAAAGATCGACAACGCACTCGACATGGCTGGTGTCCATGGGCGGCGGCTATTGCTCACATTACATCACATCACCATCCTATAAGGGCACTACTGAGCAAAGGCCTCTTCTCTCACAGAGAAGGTTTGAGCATTAGGCAAGGTGGAATGGCTAAAATAGTCTAGAACTATCCATATATTTATTAAAATTACTCTAAAATTACATTTTTAAATATTACTATAAAATAAAATAAAATAATATTTAAAAATACAAAAGTAGGAGCCAGCCGGCAGCGGGAGCAAGGTCCAAGCTACCGGCAGTTAGGGCTCCAGAGACAGGAACCTCCTCACAATACGTGCCGTTTCAAGGAGGACTGCCTTCTGTATGAGGCCCTTGATCCATCCGCCTAACGTCAGCCTCTTAAGGTGGTTGTCGAGGCTTTTGGGGACTAACCCATTTGCCGACACAACTATCGGCACAACGATAGCCGAGTCCACACTCCACATGTCAACAACCTCGTGAGCTAAGTCAAGATATTTCAATTGTTTATCTTTCTCAGCTTTCACGAGGTTCTCGTCATGAGGGATGGCAACATCGATTATCGGCGTGCGACGCGCTAGTCGGTCTACCACCACTATGTCAGGCTTATTGGCTACAATAGTCCTGTCTGTGATGATAGAAATAGTCTAGAACTTATTATTACAAATTAAAAGTTATACAAATTAAAAGTTCCCGTTTCCACACTATATTTTCCTTCACCGTGCATAATTGGTGTCTAAATAATCATAGAAAGTACATATGACTCGCAAAAAGTCACATTGGTATTTGCCAGGTTAAGAACCCGCCCCCTTATACATGAGAAGCAGAGAACCTTAATCTCGGGGCCACCACGACATTGATTTTTGACCATGTAAACCGCCAGTCCGTTTTTTACACAGAAAAAACAGAATATATCTCCATCATCTCAATTCTTGGTTATTGCCCCTAAGAGATGAGAGCAATACTCTTAGTCAGTCAACCACAACACATGCAATATGCCAATGACTTGTTGTTTATAGTCTGTGTTAATTATTACTTGCGATTTCAAACGTCAGTGAGATGATAATCTGTGGTAATTAAGGCGACGTTGTTGGACTGGTGCCTGCAAGTTCGTCTGTCGAGTAAGGAGTCTTAGATCGTATTTGGGGGTGGACAAAGTTGTATGTAGCATTTTCGGTTTCAGGAAAATTTGACAGCAATGACACGTAGGGGAGAGTCGGGTAGTCACGGACACATAAACAAAACTCAAATTATTTTTTAAATGAACATTATTAGACATTTGTTAAGAATCAAACTATTAAATAAAACATATATAAAGTATTTTAGTACAAGTAACGATCAGATAATTCCTTAATCTTAACTGTAATCAAGTCTAATATTGTTAAAAATACAATACTGTTTGTATTGTATTTTTAACAATATTTTTTTTTGGCGGGTAGCCCCGGACGTCATTTATTGGTGATGATCAAGTGGCTTTACGGCTTTTCAGACGTCACAAAAATAGTAAACCTGTGAAGGATCAATATCTAGGTACGCATGCTTCATGCTCCCAGTTTTTGCATTAATGACATTGTATCCAATCTACTTCAAATGTTTCTCCACAAATAATGCACTCGGTATCTTGGTCTCTTGACAGTTCGTGGATGTTTCGTTTGGTTTTCATGTTATTTTTCCCTTTCCCTTAGCCCTCTTTATAGTCTCTGCCGCTTCAGATTCGTTACCTAATTTTGTGTGTTTATTAATAAAGATTATTTAAATGTATATATAGAAGATGACAGAATTTCGCTCTTTTGAGTTTTTCGTGAACGCGCCTTCGAATCTCCCTAGTTTTGGAACCAAGTTAACCTCTTGTCGAATATTAAGTGCTTTTATTCGATTCCGAAGAGTACTCGGCACCAGACACCTGCTATCTGCTTCTCCCAAAGAATAGTTCTTTTCTTTAACACTTGTACAGCCTGTTTCATTTTATCTGCATCCCAATTCCTTCGTTTAGTGACTATTTCCTAAATTTTTGGCATTTTCCTGAGTTTCTGCATAAAATAAATAGCCTATATTTACTCTTCCTATCATAAAAACATCTGTAATATCAAAAAACGCGATAAAAACATTTAAATACAGATTTTACTTAAGCTCCAAAAGTGTCCGTATAGATACCCGACAAAATTGTGTCCGGTTTTACCCGACAGTCTCGATCCAATATACTATTTATTTAAAAATACTATAAATCCCATCGACATAGAAAAACATATTCTGTGACGATTACTACATAGAAAAAATTATAAATCGCGCTTATGTACTTATATTCAATATCTATAAACTGTATTTAAAAAGTAACTTTTTATGTTATAGGTCGGTAAACGAGAATGCTAGGAATGAACTAGGATTTTCTCCGATACGCAATTTCACATACACATCGCACCCAGACCCGGAACAACAAATTATGGATCACACTAAGAGTTGTTCCGTGTGGTAATCGAATCCGCGGAGATGTTGCCCAGCTACAGTCGGTATTTATATTGGAGATTTAATTCAGGAATAAATACATTACCATGTCGTGTCCTGTCCGCCGTGGTTTCACGCGAAGACAGGGCGCTTTAGCGTGACTGCTTTTACGTCCGTTTAAGTAAAATTAATTATCTAACTCTAAGGGAACTACATCTGCTTACAAACTGCTTTAGGTACAGTTTGGCAAAAGTAATATTTTAGTAAATTTTATGTTACTACGAATGAACGAATTTTCATTTCTGCCATTGTGAACACAACAAATGAAACAAAAAAAAGTAGATTTAAAAGTATATAAGTTTAAAAAATATCTCTTGCAAAATTTACCCTAAACATTGATTTGTAATATTATAGTACCTACATAATAACTGAGCACTTCATTTGTTAAAATAAATTGTACCTATTTTAATTAATTAATAAATATAAGTTGATCCCACAGTGAAACTGCTTTTACAGTTTTGTGGGACATTGTAATTAGTTCTTAAGTTTACTCTGTATTTTTCTAATAAATAAATAAATAAGTTAGGATACAGAAGAATTGTCATACAAAACAACTCAACGCGACATACGCTACTTAAATGTAAATTTAAGCTAATTAGAACTAAACTTTCTACATAATCTGTGACATGTTAGGTACAATTTCTCTAAGGAACATGATCTGAATGTGAACTTCTTAACTACATCCTGTAGGTACCTTCTTACTTACCTTACTGTACTTAAAACCAACTGGTTCACATACAGTTGTGAATTTTAAGTTAGTCACTTTTCTTTTTATATGATAAGTTGGCAAACGAGCAGACGGATTACCTGATGGTAAGCAATCAGCGCCGCCCATGGACACCCGCAACGGAGGAGTTACAAGTGCGTTTCCGACTTTGATTGAAGTGGGATTAGGGATTGAGGAGGGATTGGGGGAGGGGAAGAAGGATGAGCCTCTGGTTACAATCATTTAGTTGTTTTTTTGTGAGGGGAAAATCATCAAATGATCGGGGGGAGTGTCAGACTCTTACTGACTACAAACCCCCCGTTCCTTCTCCTGCTCTGGGCCGAGGTCGCGGTGCCTTATTGCGCTTACCCCGCAACCCCGGCTGAACATCAGCTCTATAGGGCCCCGTCTGTGGTGGTCTATTGGCTTTCTCTCACCCTGAGAGCTCGTGTTCCTTAGTTTTGTGTTATTTTAGCAACCATAGCGAATTGACGAATAAAAAGTTAATTCATAAAACTCCAAGCGTACTGTTAGGAGGCGGCTGGTGTCAGTCTTTTTAAAAAAAAATCACTGGTACTGCTAACACTACTTTAATGAAAGAAGTTGAACTTCACAAGGATTGTCTTAAACTCGTCAGGATAAGGTATTGACAATGTGACGGCACCGGTAAACTGAAGCCTCCACGCGGTTGCAAGTATTTTTATAGTAATCAAAATACATGCATTTGCAATAACCGCGGACTAATTGTGAATATAACAGTACCTACGCCGGCGTTCTTATGATCTTCGATCAATCTTAGATGTTACGCACCTATTAACTACACACATTCAAAATGAACTAACAACCGTAATTGCACATCATAGTTTCACTTTCTTTTTGTTTTTATTAAAAAACTTTATCTTTTCTCCATCTGTACATTATCTGTGAACATTCATCTTTACACTATGGTATTTACCGTTTTATTATTACATTTCATAACAAAAAGTTTGCGTTGTTTGTGTAATTTGTAATAATTAGTCTTCAGATGCAACTTAGCACACTGGCTAGCCGTCGTGGTAGCCAGGAACGCTACTGGGTCTGGTTCTGGTCGGGCGGCGAGCTACCCTTACTCGCCGTCCGCCGATCCCCGAACGCCCGGAATGTCACCTACTGCGGCAGCTGGGGCGTGAGGGAGATAGTTTCCTCACGCGCTCCGCCTCCTCCTTAGCGAGCATCACTGCTTCGCAGAAAGAGGAGACGGCTACCCAGTTCCTCTTGCTACGAACCATGGCCTCGACTAAGACCGGTGCGAGAGGTCGCCGCCGCCGATCTCCTCCTCGAGGACACGGCGGTCCTCAGCCCAAGCAGGGCACACTGTCACCGTATGCTCCTCAGTGTGGTCCTCACGATGACCGCACTCGGGCGTTTCTTCCCGCCGGATAAGAAAAAGGAACATACCGAAGCTGCCGAAGCCTCCGAAGGTAAGGACGACGTGGCGTCTCTCAAGCCACTCCTCAAAGAGGGGTCTTACCGCTGCTATAACAGCGTGCCCAGAAGAACTTTTGGGCTGCAGCCCAGTTTAAGGTGTTCCTATGCATCAGGGTTCGAAGCCTGACAAGTACCAATGTGACTTCCTCCGAGTCATATGTACTTTCTGTGATGATTTAGACACCACTGACATACGGTGAAGAAAAAGATAGGAGGAAACCTGGGCTTATAATTTTTTATTACAAGTTTGAAATCGTCAATCCGCATTGAGCAAGCGTGGTGATTAATGCTCAAACTTTCTCCGTGTGAGGAGAGCTCTTTGCTCAGCAGTGGGCACTTATAGGCTGTTGATGTTATGTCATGTGCACTAGCTGGGCGACCGATAGCTGTACAACGGATTCCCGCACGGTAAAACATGACAAGGTATGAAAATCTAAAATCTAATTATTAAACGCAAACACGTAATAGAAATTGGACACGTGTCTTTAATTTTGCTTTATAAGACCAGGCGATTTCCGATTCAAAATGCCTTCTCAATCATCCGCATTGAGCAAGCATTCTGAATTAAGCTCAAACATTCTCCGCGTGAGGAGAGGCATTTGCTTAACAGTGGGCACTTCTAGGCTGATGATGATGATGAGAGCACCGTTATTACGGCGATGACGGGCCTTACAACGTGACCTGGACTGTCGTTACGTGTCCCTAAGGACGTAACAGTCACTTCACTATCAATCAAATTATGGAGACCCCACTAAAGGAAACGTCAATTCTGCCACGCTACAGTTTGACGTCATAACTGTCGTTAGGACTTTATTGCCTAGAGTGTAGCAATGGTCACAGATTGATTTGACAGTTTATTTAAAAGGGAATAAATTAAAATGAAATTATGTATTTGTAAACATAAGTCGATAAGTGTGGGAGAGCCAAGCTTCGGCTCGAATGAGTCGGTTCGGCCGGAGCGATACTTCGGTCTCAGAAAACCGGCGTGAAACAATTACAGCGTTGTTTTTCACCGTGTGAGTTAGATTCCCCGAGACCGGTTGATGATGATGATGATGATCCTACAATCCGATTTAGTATGTAGATAGGTGATATCCGGGCTTAACGCATAGGCTGTTTTTTATTTACATATCCTTGCTTCGCACCAACCGCAAAAATTCTCTGCACTGCCCTATGGTTGACTGTTAGAGAATGCCTTAAGGCATTAAGTCCGCCATTCACACTGTTTGTATGAAGAAGAAATAAATAAAAAAAAATAAAAATAAATAAAAAACAATCGGTTTTGTATTATTACTAGGTCCCGAGTAATAGTTTAATATCTAATCGAGTCCAACAATGTTTTGTCAATCTAAGAAATCAGGATACTACATACTACCTGCATAAAAAAGCCACGAGACGCTTCGAGAAAGGGGTGGGGATTGGCCGTGCCCATTTAGTTCGAGACTTCGCTGGGGCGGTACCGTGCCCCCAGATTTTGGCACTAGTCATATTTCGAACTCGCACCCTTATGCATGCAAAGAGGGTGCCTTAATTTGTAACCTAACACAATACCAGTACCCGACACTGTTTTTCTGGTGGTTCATGGACATTTAGCGAGCTAAACTGAAGTGTCGCACATAAGTAGGTATTTTGTTTAGAGGCGGCAAAATCATCAAAGTCCTTCTCAAAGAGTAGAGTAATATAGTAATATGGTCCTTTTCTCGCCCAGGGCGAGGCGAGAGAGTGTCTAAAAACCCACCCCGTTCCTTCTCCAGCTCCAGGTCGAGGCTGCAGTACCTAATTGCGCTTGTCTAGCAACATTGACGTCACAAGTAAGTATGTCACAAAGCCAAGACAATGTCAATGTCAATAATTTAAAAAGAAGTACATATGCTCTTTTCGTGTGTGCCGTTTGCAGACCTCTTAAATTTTAATCCTTATAGTACTTTTTTTAAGTACTTACATTACGTATTTACCTACTTATGTAAATGTAAATAGGATCAAAAGTGATTAAGTAGGTACGTATTAAATATTGACCTTTGTAACCAATTCGACTGCACAGTTGACGCGGTGGCTGGGCAACTGGCAGCCGCGTGTTCGATTCCCGCACGGAAAAACTCTATGTGTTATCCTCAGATTGTTGCTCCGGGTCTGGCTGTGATGTGTATGTGAAATTGTATGTTTGTAAACACACCTACGACACAGGAGAAAATCCTAGTGTAAGGTAATTTAAAAAAAAACATTTGACTTCACTATGGTCTTTCAAAATCGACTTTCTTGATTCCAGCTGACATTATTTTTAAAGGTATGGTACTATAGGTTAACCTGCAGTTTTGCTTGCCGTATTTAGAGGGTACAAGAAGACAGAAACGAGCAAGTGCATCACCTGATGGTAAGTCGTAAGAGTAGGTACGCTCGTGTCTTGAAGGTTTGAAGGTCATATCGCCATTATTACTGCTACCGAAAGATCATTCTAAAGTTTTGCGCAAGGCAGAAAGTTACACGTAAATCGTACAGTTGTTGACTGCCAACTATCTATGTGATGGGGATGAAAAAGTTTTCGCGTGGAACGATGGCGAAAAGATGTGGCGGAGATCAAACTGAACAATTCCTCAGAACACTCCCCTTGATATAATAATATGCGATAGAGAACACATAGCGAGGCTACATCTATAATATTTATAATCTTATAATCTATAAGTGTCCACTGCTGAGCAAAAGGATTTTCTCACATAGAGAATGTTTGAGCATTACACCACACTTGCTCAAGGCGGATTAGTGATTTCAAACTTATAATTAGAAGTTCAAAGTCTAGGTTTCCTCACGATGTTTCCTTCACCGTATGTCAGTGGTGTCTAGATAATCATAGAAAGTACATATAACTCGGAAAACATCACATTGGTATTGCCAAGTTTCAAACCCGCACCCTCATAACCTCCAGGCCACCACCATTATTTTGTGTTTTATATGATAGGTCGGCAATCAGCGCCGCCTACGGGCACCCGCAACGACAGAGGAGTTACCAGTGCGTTGCCGACTTTTGAGGATTTGAGATTTGAGAGATTTAGGGATTCGGGAAGGATTTGACCACACTCACACGGCGAAAAACAACGCTATGGTTGTTTCACGCCGGATTTTTGTGCGGCCGTGGTATCACTCTGGTCGAGCCGACCCATTCGTGCCTTGAGCATTGGTTCTCACACAATAAGCCTCTTACTCATTAAAAATCACCCCGTTTCTTCTTCTACCAGTACCTTATTGAGCTTGACCCGAAACCCTGGTTGAGTTCTAGGTACCTACTCTGAACTAGATTTATGTGGACATAAAAAAATTTAAGGAAATTGGGAGTTTGGGTACTTTTTAGGTAAAATAAAATAACACGCAATAAAAAATACACTCGCATTTGTACTAAGTTGCGATTCAAAAAAAAACTTGAAGAGATATTTTATTGTGTTTTGTTCGTAACTTATGAATAGACTCACCGTTATTTTAAAATGGCGCCTTTAAGTTAGGGTACAATAAGCAAACGTGCCTAACTTCACGGTTTACAATAACAATGTCGGAATAATAGAATAACGGCCAGTCATTTTTTTTTGTAGAATTTAAATACTCACCTCAGAGACCATAGACATTTATTATTGACTAGCTATTCTCGCGCGGTTTCATCCGCTGCTCGGCTCCATTTAATCGTAGCGTGATGTTTTATAGCACTCGGGAACATTGTAGCTATCAATCAGTGACAGAATTTTGGGAATCCGACCAGTGGTTCCAAAGATCCCCGTACATACAAACTTACAAACATACAGACTTACAAATTGTACTTCTTTATACTATTCGTATAGAAGTATATATAGACTTGCTTTCGCCCGCGGCTTCGCACGCCTATAACAGTAATATGTATACCTGGTTTTAATAAATCTGCAGCAGCGTTTAAAGCGATAACTCAACTTAAATACGCAAATCAAGTATAATGTATAGCCTATATAATATATAGCATTTAGGAACATTGTAGCTATCAATCAGTGAAAGAATTTTGGAAATCCGACCAGCAGTTCCAAAGATTACCCCCTACATAGGTACAATCTTCATACAAATACCTCTTTAGGTATACTTAATAATAATTATTGTACTCTAAGATATTCTTGTCAAATCTGTCATCTGTCAATGTTTATTTTTCTTTTTATCATATATCTGTAACAAGTTAAACTATTTTCACCACTTTCTAACATTTTCTAACGTGTCATAAACATAATAAGTACCTAAGTATTTCATAACGCTGCTTACAAGCGTAACTAACTGGCAAAATATGACTAGGTTACTTTAAGGACAGGCGAAAATAGCTCTTAATACAACGGTATAAGGAAGTTACTTCTAAAGAATTGTGTGCTTGATTGACAGAATTTAAAACAAAAGATGTAAGCAAAAACAATAACGCTTCCGTTTGTTGATTGTACAAAAAAAAAAGTTAAAATAGACGCGTTCTAAAAAATAACTTTCACGCATTTCCTTTCCTTTTCCTCAAATTTCCATCATACGTCTACATTTTAAAGCTTAAATCGGACAGGATATGAATTTTAATTTGTAAAAGGGAAAGTGACTCGCGTTGTTTTATTTTGCTCAGCCAATGAGTCAACCATCTTGTTATCGACCATAGTGAAAGAAGAAATGGGTTAGCGACCTCTTCGCGCGCTCAGTTTTGACCGCGCGATTGGCGCGAAATGTCGTCTGACGTCGCTATTTTCCCGCGCGAGAATTTTTAAAACTACGATAATATAAAACAAATGATGGACTTAAAAGAAATAATTAAGTGGTTTATTCCGTGTTTTCATATATTGCTATTGAAAAAAGTGAAAATGTGTGGCCGTTTCGTGTGTATTTGTTTGTTTTTACTTTTTATTTTGCGTCCCAGTTATGCTATGGACGCGAGTAAGTTAGTTGGTAGTGATGATAATACCAAAAATGCATTTAATTATAATAATTTAGACAATAAATTTAACCGTAGTGATTATTTTGATGTTAAAATGGAGAGTAAAGAGAGAAGTTATGATACGTCTGTCGGTAAGTTATTATTTCTACTTAAATTATGTAGTACATATTTTTAAACTTTAACAGGGCTGAAATATTTGGCTCATTATTATTAGGCACATCAAAACATCATCAGCCTTTATGGGCCCACTGTTGGGCAAAAGGCTCTTCTCGCATGCAGAAGGTTTGAGCATTAATCACCACGCTAGGTCGATGCGAATTTCCGATTTTTAAATAAGTCCAGGTTTCCTCACGATGCTTCCTTTACCGTATGTCTGTGTCAGTGGTGTCTAAATAATCATAGAAAGTATATATAACTCGGAAAAAGTCACATTGGTACTTGCCAGGTTTCGCACCCACCTTCGGAGTCGCGGAGTAATGAGGCACCGCGGCCTTGGCCTAGAGCAGGAGAAGGAACGGGGGGTTTTTAGTCAGTAAGAGTCTGACACTTGGGCGGGAGAAGACATTTGATGATATTCCCCTGACAAAAAAAAACATGCATGTGGGTGTGAGAAGTGGGCACCTTAACCTGCGGGTCATAACGACAACCACTACTTGTTTATTGCATGTAGTCTGAAAATATTATTCAGCTTGTATCTTAATATCGCCTTTGAACCAACTGGTTGTAAAAGGAATCTGTATGTGAAACAGATTTAAAAAGAGTAACCATGGAGTTTCTTGTTCGTTCTTCTCCATCGGAACGAGCAAATTGCTTCACTAAGAGGACTGACCGACAGACTGAAACTTTATATCTTTAAAATGTTCAGATTTGCCTGTAAGGGTCTAATGAATGATTTTTGACTTTGACTTTGACTTTTGATTTTCTAAGGATTTCCTACCTGTTATGAAACTAACTAAAAGTAAACAAGTTTGCATCTTTTTACGAAAATTAACAAAAACTATGTGAGAATGGTAAATAAAAATCTATTTCTAATGTACTATATATTTCATAAAAACTCAGATTCTCACACCGCATTAGTTTTTTTTCTCTAAAAAATTTTGGTTTTGGTTTCAATTTTGGGAATTCCATGACGTAAATTAAATTCACGATCTTCGTTTTTGTTTTGTTTTGCGTTCGATTCTAATTTTAAACACGTTCAAATATGGCGCCCGGTAAAGGGTTTTTGGAGCATGATGCATTAAAAGGTAGATTAATAACGGATATATCTTGAGTCAGTCTTTTAATAAAAAATAAAAACACCATGCAGGTTGCAGTACCTGCTTATGTTTGTTTTAATCCAACGAACATTGAGACCCTGCGACAACGCCGGCCTGAAGTAAATTTTAGAATAGATTGAGATCCAGGTTTGAGGTGCAGATATGGCGCTTCTTCTGCTTGGCCTTATCACACTTATATAAATCTATTCATTAGACAACACTCAAGTTGTGTTCCGAGTGAGTGAGGTTACAATTACTCCCCAATCTCTGGTCCACAAAAGGTTGTCAACGCACTAGTAACTCTTCCGTTGTTGTGGGTGTCTATGGACGGCGCTGATTGCTTTTCAAGTAATCTGTTAGCTCGTTTGCCGACCTATTACCTAAAAACAATCTTGACTATACTCTGAAGTGATCAATTGAAAATAAGACTAGAGTTTTAGAAGTAATAAAATATTGATAATTTTCAAAGTAATACTCATTTTATTGTGAGATCATCAAATGACTTCTTCAGCCCAGGGTGAGGCGAGAGGGAGTGCCAGACTCATACTGACTAAAATAACCCCGGTTCTTTCTCCTGCTATAGGCCGAGGTTGCGGTGTCTTATTGCGCTAGCCTCACAACCCTGGTCAACAAGTCAAATTCCTGGGAACACTAGACATTCAGCCACCCTCAAAATAAAAGTCATATTGCCATCATGTAGACAAAATTTTGCAAAAAAACTTGCTGCACATTTCTTTCAGCAGATCAACATTGGATTTAAAACGCACCCAAACCCTGTGGATCAGCCATCATTTTTTAAAATTAATAGTTCAATGCAGGTTCCGATCCATTCCATCTGCATACCAGATCCCACTTAAATGATTTTGCGTGAAAGATAAAAAATAACCAATTCATCTTCAGAAACTTTCGTTATAATTATAGCAGATAAAATCTAGACATCCATTCATTCATATTTGTTACAGTGAATCATCATTTCTTCACACCTTAATCCTATCGAAATGGTCTTCATGTGTAGTTTACCTATGTTTTTCTTTTTTATCTGGTCTAAATTTGAAAATAATTTAGTTCAAGATCAGCACGTCGATTCTATAAAATTTGTTTGATTTTGAATCGTGTTCGAGTGCGAAGTGACGGCGAAATTAAATTTTAGAATGCCACTTTTAACGTCATTTCATACTTTATCTTTCAAAATGTTGCTGTCAATTTAGTTCAACTCGCAAGTGTAGCGCTAGTGTACTACTACTCACGGCGGATTCAGATTCGAAGTTTAGAATGAAGTCTTACAGAATCACACTGAGGATAGTAACAAGTGTAGGGACAGTACAGAAATACGAGTGAGACAATGAGAAAACAGCAAGAAAAATGAATAAAGATTGGAAGAAGATATAGTGACAAGAATTGAAGAGGAAATTTTAATTTGTTTTGGCAATATTGAAAGGATATAAGGAGATTTACAAAAGAGATTTTTCGATCGAGATAATTCTGAATAAAAAAAGGACACACTCTACCCACTCTTAGAGGGTGACGTTTTTTATTCCGTAATGGGCAAACATTTGGCCACTAGCACGCCTGGTGGTAAACGATGATGCGACCTACGATGGAGCATGTCAACCCATAAGCAACCTATTCACTCGGGCCTCGAAGACACTCAGGTTATAATTGTCGGGGAACACAGACTCCGGCAAAGAATGCCACACCTTAGCGGTTCTGACTATAAAACTGGAGGCGAACCGCTTCGTGCGTGCAGGTAGATTATCCACCATAAAACAAATAACAATCATTAGGTGCGCTTCTATCTCGGACAACTTGTAATGTCCAAATATGTGACGTCATAAATAACGGGTCGAAGACATTGAACTGTTACCTAAAACATCCGTTAGGTTAAATCCTCTTTGGTATTTTATAAATCGAATTCGTAGGAGTTAAATTAGGTTTTTACGAATAGGTCAGTTCCACTGGAGTGGAATACCACGGCGTTTTTATGGAATAGGAGGCAAACGGATCACCTTATTTTCGGCAACGCACCTGTGATTCCTCTGGAGGTATGGGTGTCCATGGGCGGCGCCGATCGCTTACCATCAGGTAATCCGTCTGCAAGTACAATAAGTGATCAACGCCGGTCATAGACACCTGCAACACCAGAGGAGCAAGTGAGCAATAGGCGCGACGTCGGCCTTTCAAAAAGAAGTACGGACGGCCTATTTCAGTCTCACAGAAAACAGGAGTGAAACAACCACATTGTTGTTTTGCTGAATGAGTTAGGTTCCTAGACGACCTTCTTCGCCGCCCCCAATCTCTCTCCAAACCCTAAATCTTTAAAACCCAAATACCAAACTGCTGGCAATGCACAATTAATTCTTTTGGCGTTTCGGGTCGGGTGTCGATGGGCGGCGACAAGTGTGTTGCCGATCTCTTAGGGGATAGGGAATTTGAGGATTTGGGGATTTTGGAAGGTGGAGAAAGTTTGAGCCTCCAGAAACTCCATTTATCACGGTGAACCTTAACGCATAAAGAACCCACGTTACATTACTGTTACGAGCCCTATCCTCACACCATCATATAAAGAGTTATCATGGAGTTTCTTGCTCCTATTTAAATCCACACTTTTACATTAGTCGTATTGAGTACATAGTTTCAGATTCCAAATAATTTTTAATATCGTAATACAATGTCTAACCTCAGTGTCTAACACAGGAAATGTGTCTGAGGCCTTGTGTACCGCATTCATCTTAACATGTTAATCAGACTCAAAGTCAAAGCTTTGAAAAACAATTAGATATTTACCTATTTTATTAATTTTGACAGTCAACAGATTATTAGATATATTTTGGGGGATCTTTATTGAAATTGATTTTCCAAGATTTTTGCTGTCTTGTGCTGTACAATTAATTGGCCCAGTAGTGTGCAAAGCTTTTTCTTAATAAAAAAAAACGACTTAGTCTCGTGATTTAACTGTGAAAAGCACTTCTAGTTACAAGTCACAACGGGACTCTTATTCTTGAGTAGCGTACGCGATGCTGTGACCTTATTATTAACTAACGTCGATTCTATAAAATTTGTTTGATTTTGAATCTTGTTCGAGTGTGAAGTGAGCGTCGAAGTGACGGGAACATTACATTATAGAATGCCACTTTTAACGTCGTCTCATACTTTATCTATCAAAATGTTGCGGTCAATGAGGGTTTTCTGAAATGTTGAGATGGCAGAGCTGTAACGTCAGGTCCAACTACCAATATTTTTTTTGGTTTATTTATTCTTAAAAACGTTACAAACGGAATATTGTTTTCCAAAATGCAATTAAAAAAGGAGGACATAGGTTCCCTACAGAAGATAAACGCCGATTAAAACAGTGGCTTGTAGCTATAATAAAATCATAATACGTTCGGTAAGAATCTGTGCTATCTGACAGCTGTTTGGACCTGACGCATACGAAGCGCCGCCTGGCGGCAGAAAAAGTATCGAAAACCCTCATTTAGTTCAACTCGCAAGTGTACCGCTAGTGTACTACCTGTACTACTCACAGCGGATTCAGATTCGAAGTTTAGAATGAAGTCTTACACTTACTCTCTGTAAATTCTCGTAAGTCGTTATTTTCAATAACCTGCGATTCACAATAGTTACTTTTAAAAACGTGTAGGGGTTTCATTTCCCGCACGGAATAAAACTATGTGTGACCCGAAAATTGGTGATATGGCTCGTAAACGTAAACACTGAGGATGAAATGAAGAAAATATCAGCACTTAGGGATACTGTTAAACAGCTCGGGTATCTTTGTATAGACTTTAAAGTGTATACATATAATGTCGGAAGTAAAATGAAAAATGGTCATAAATTGATTTTCCCATGCAAATCGCACTGTTGAACATTTTTTTGAGATTTCCATAATTGTCTCATGGAAAAAGATGTTTTATTTTTGCACCAGAATCGAGTCTTTGACGACGTTGTCTCCCGTTCCTCTCTAGGCATAACATGGAAGATCACATCAACATAGCGCTTTAAAATAATAATTACGCAACCATGAGCAGCATCAGCTAACCACGAACATTATACCTCTCGTACTTGTACTTCGCAAATCTGCCGGGCACTATCATGTGTATCACTTCAAAATGAGGTAGATGTAGACTAGCCCTTCACCGCTTAGAAACGGACCCCAAATCATTTTGATTCTGATTTCGAAGGCGCAATATAGCCAGATAATTGAGAACACTTGAGTAGCGAGGCAGCAATTAATTTAAATATTTGAATCAGCCTGTTAGTCACGGAGGCAATTTCTCCTTCGGTATTAAATCGTAAACATTGATTACATTCAAGAGATCGAATAACAATTGAAAGTTATGACGCAGTTCCGTGTTACCTTTTCTCCTGGCTTTTTGCCATAGGTTGGATGACTTGGATGGGTGGTCATTAGTGGGACTATTGAGCGAAGGGTTTCAAGTCCTATGCTTCGTTCAGGTCAAATTTTATTGGAATTATCGAAAGTTGATAGAAAAGAAAACTGGCGTAGGTATGCTAGACTCGCGCACGAAGACATCCATATCGTCGTCACGGTTCTGTACGGGAGCTCTTTATAATATTTAATTTAAACTAGCTTTAGCCCGCGCCTTCGTAATAAAAAGTCTATGTGTTAATTCATGGTATATCTACATACCATATTTCAACCAAATCGGTCCATCCGTTTTTGCGTGAAATACTAACAAACATACATTCAAATACAAATCGATACATTCTCACAAACTTTCACTTTTATAATATTAGTAGGATTAAATAAAATAAAATATGATCCGTGAGACAGACAGACGGATAGACGTCGCAGTGTTAAACACAACTGACATACTTAATGTTAAAAATAAGTCATATGCTTTAAGTTTAATACAAAAAAAAGTTCGATATACTTAGGGCCCAATGAAGGGCAATATGGCCTAATTTTTGGTGAATCTAATTCATGTCTTCTCCCACACTGTTAGAGAGTGTAAGACGACTCACATCATCATTACCCTATAATGCACACTGCTGAGCAAAGGCACCTTCTCACACGGAGAAGGTTTGAGTCATAGAAAGTACATATAACTGGGAAAAAGTCACATTGGTACTTGCCAGTTTTCGAACACGCACGCTCCTGCATGAGAAGCGAGTGCCTACTCCTCCAGGCCACTACGACAGTCAGACGATTATGGACTAAAAACCACTCCGTTTCTTCTCAAGAGACCATCTCCGGCTAACGTAAGCGTGGATCAGCGGACGGCGAGTAAGGGTAGCTCGCCGCCCGAGCATACGGCGCGTAGCGTTCCGCGCGCGCCTTAAAGAGCCAATAGACCACCACAGACGGGGCCCTATAGGGCTGATGTTCAACCGGGGTTGCGGGGTAAGCGCAATGAGGCACCGCGACCTCGGCCCAGAGCAGGAGAAGGAACGGGAGAGGTTTTAGTTAGTAAGAGTCTGACACTCCCTCCGGCGGGAGAACTCATTTGATGATTTTCCCCTCACAAAAAACCCGTTCCATCTCCTGCTCTGGGTTGGGACCACAGCAAACCTCTAAACAGTCGCTTATTGCCACAAACGCATCTAATAATATAAAACAAAAACTAACATATTAACTTTAATCTGACGCGAGATAAAACTTTTTACATAAAATGTAATTAAGGCCAGTGGACCACAGTTCCTGGTTCGATTCTCGGTTGGGGAAAGCTGGCAGACGGAGTGATAGTAGACAATACTATTAAGTTTTTTTCTATTTTATGACTGTTGCTGTGGCTGAGGTGTAAAAAAAACAAATGACTGCTAAGCGGACTCGCTCACTAAGCGTTTTGTGCCAACATCACACATATGTACCTACCTCTTTGTGTTATTTTTTTGTTATACCGGTAACCAAAACACTTGAATGTATCCAGCTTCGTCCGCGTGGTATGTTGATAAAAAGTAGCCCATGTCCTATTCCGGAGTGTATCCTATGCCTGTACCAAATGTCACCCAACCGTCCGGCAGTTTTGGCG
Source organism: Spodoptera exigua (assembly GCA_902829305.4). Classification (NCBI taxonomy): domain Eukaryota; kingdom Metazoa; phylum Arthropoda; class Insecta; order Lepidoptera; family Noctuidae; genus Spodoptera; species Spodoptera exigua. The sequence continues at coordinate 1,491,655 of LR824628.2, read as the reverse complement.
TGATTGATTAAAAACATCCAAACATCGTAAGCGTAACTTTCGCATGTATTATATTATTAGTAAGATGGTCTTTAGTTTTAAGTAATCAATTAAATTTAAAGAATCTTCTCATCTAGTACCACCAGAGTAGTTACAAGTGCGTTGCTTTGTGGGGGTTGAAGATTGGGTGTTTTGGAGAACGAGGATCGAGGAGCGCGGAATTGGGCCTCAAACTAAAATGGCGACACGCTCTTTAAATAAATAAGAACCTCTAGTGGTTTGCCATAATCTACATAGGCAAGTGTGTTATCTACATATCGCAAAATAAAAGGTCCAGGTTTATCACATAGCGCTGCTATCCGGTCTCTGTCTAATGTAGTAGTCACTTGCCATAATTTTTTTTTTTTTATGTAATAGATCGGCAAACGAGCAAACGGATTACCCGATGGTAAGCAATCAGCGTCGCCCATGGACACCCGCAACGACGGAGGAGTTACGAGTGCGTTGTCGACCTTTTAGGGATTAGGGATTAGGGATTTGGAGATTTGAGGAAAGGGAACGGATTGGGCTAGGGGAAAGATTTGGCCTCCGGTAACGTCACTAACACGGCGAAACACAACTCTTTGGTTATTTCACGCCGGTTTTGCCGTGGTATCACTCCGGTCGAGCCGACCCATTCGTGCCGAAGCATGGCTCTCCCACACTTAATTAATATCCGATCTTAATCCAAAATATGTTTTGTTTAGTAGAATAGGTCGGCAAACGGACGTACGAGAAACGAGACCCCTGACGGTAAGCAATCGGCGTCGCCCTTAAACATCCGCAACAACAGATGCGTTGTTGGTCTTTTGTAGGTTGTTACGGATTTGAGGATTGGGGATTTTGAGATTGTAGATTGGGGGTAGAGGTAAAGGTTTGGACGTGCGATAACTTCGCTCACGTAAACGGAACACAACGCAAGCGTTGCTTCACACCGGTCAATCTGGCCTATTTGTGCCGAAGTTTGGCTCTCCCACATCTCCACTAGTCATTTTGCATCTATCCACTCATATAATAGTTTTTGACCCTGAATACCACGACCATGTCCGTTCACGGTTAAGTACCTAGCCAAATAAAACTTAATATTTGTTTGTTTTGAAGTCGGTTAAAAAGTTAAACACTTCAACTAGGTGTGTCATCCTTAACCTTTGTGAATGTTCAAATTCAAATACATATATTTGCGAATATTGATTTTTGTACTCGTAAGATTGACGGGTAATTCACCGCCACTTTTATAACTGACGCTTTTTTGGAGCGAGGAAAATCATCTAATGACTTCTCTTCTCGTTCCCTGGGTGAGGCCAGAGAGAGTGTCAGACTTCTACGGACTATAATCATCACGTTCTTTGACCTGCTCCAGGCCTGCTAGTTACATTTCGCACTTGCACTTGCCAAGTCTACGCCCTACGTTTTCAGTGGCAGAAGATCATCCCGTGATTCCAAAAGTCGCGTGTTTCCTGCGGCGGCTGGGACGAGAGTATAATAGCTTCCTCAGTTGTTACTTTGCAAGCTTGACTGCTTTGCAGAAGGACACGGCTTTCCAGTTCTTGTCCCTCCACCTGGTAAATGCTGCTTCAGATTTTTAGGGAATATATAGTAAAATTCCCTAAGATCCGAAAAAGAGAATCTATTGACAATCAAGTATGGGAGAGCCAAGCTTCGGCACGAATGGGTCGGCTCGACCGGAGTGATACTACGGCCTCACAGAATACCGGCGTGAAACTACCCACAGTGTTGTGTTTCGCCGTGTGAGTGAAGTTACCGGAGGCCCAATCCCTTCCCTTCCCCTATCCCTTCCCGATCCTTATATCCGCAACCCCTATCCCCAAAAGGCCGGCAACGCACTCGTTGCGTTACTTTGGTGTTGCGTGTGTCCATGGGCGGCGCCGATTGCTTACCATGAGGTAATGCGTCTGATCGTTTGCCGACTTATACAATACAGAAAAATCATGCCTGGCGGACTACTGACAATAGATCGGTAGAGTTTTCAAACGGTTTTCCATGTTGCATTCTGTCGTGCGCAAATTTAACTTGAGCGATGTAAGATTTGTTACCGTTATCAGTCGATTATTGTTATCTTTTTTTCTATATTTTCCCCACAGATACTGTTAGTTCAGTGTCTATATATACATCACCCGCGGATTGGTGTGATATTTCGAAGATTTCTATTGAGAGACATTCTAAATTGATTATTATGTTTTCGGCTTACTCACGTAATAATTTGACGAGATACTCGACTAGTTTCAAGCCATGCTAGAGGCCCATATTCATGAGCAGCATTCCGCGACACGCGACTCGGCGACTGTCGCGCTGCTACTGGCATGGTAGAATGGCTTGAAACTAGTCGAGTATCTCGTCAAATTATTACGTGAGTAAGCCGAAAACATAATAAATGATTTCTATTGAGTAGATACCGATCCAGGACAAAGGGGATAAAAAGTAGCACACACAGATATACATAACTACTGCGCGTAGCAAGCTATATGATATGATACTGAAGACTGAGACGTGCCTTGAAAATAAAATTGAAACTGTCAAAATACAAGATTTTACACATAGGTATTGCGAACAATATACATATAAAGGTTAAAGACAGATTGGAGTTACAAATAGCGATGTCTTATGGTGAAGGTAACCGGTTTGAATCTGTTACGGCTTGCGAACCACTTTCCTCTCAGACTCGCGTTGTAATAACTAAGCTATTGGAGTATGTGTGGATGAATAGATTTGAAAAATTGTAATCATATCACATCACACATCATCAGTCTATAAGTGACCACAGCTGAGCAGAGGCCTCTTCTCACACGGAGAAGTTTTGAACATTAATCACTACGCGTTCTCAAGGAATGGCGATTTCAAACTTATAATTAGTAATTATAAGTTCAGATTTTCTCGCAATGTTTTCCTTCAAAAAATAGTTCCTAAATAGTCTTAGAAAGTACATATAGTCCGGAAAAAGTCATACTGTTACTTGCCAGGTATCGATCCCGTCCTGAAATGTATAAGAAGCGGACGTTTTTACCTCCGGCAATCACGACGTTTCTTAATTAAAATTGCAATAAAAATGTGATATTACGGTCCTTGACCACAGGGGCTAAAGACAGGTTTATAAAAATGCGTCATATTTTATATTTTGTTTTGTGGTTTCAATCGTTACTTCCAGATTAGTTCTCAAGACGTACGAGGATCTTTAAGTTTCTCGCAGGGTCGACCTATTCTATTAAAGAAAATTGCTACCATCTCATCTCTTCCTGTGGATGTAACTGCAAAAAAAGGTAACGGTATACAAAAAATAAGCAAAAAGTGTAGTTACATAGTGTCTAGAAGGATTACTTAGGTGTCTTCTTTGTTTTGTTTCAACGAAAGAAGTACAAGACGGAGTGATTAGTATGAATTTTGGCAAAAAAATAAATTACCTATATTATGAAAACAGAGTCGATGTCCTCCCAAAGTTGTAAGAGTCGGTGCAAGAGAAGGAATAGAGTAGTGGTAAGGTAACCTTCGGTTATTGGAGGCCCAATCCCTCCCCTTCCCCCATCCCGATCCTTATATCCTCAACCCCTATCCCCAAAAGGCCGGCAACGCACTCGTAACTCCTTTGGTGTTGCAGGTGTCCATGAGCGGCGCTGATTGCTTACCAACAGGTAATCCGTCTGCTCGTTTGCCGACTTAAACCATAAAAAAGTAATATGATGTTGATAGAAACCAGTAAATAATACCTCTGCTTATAAAAATGAAAACGATACCAAACGTTATTCAGAAACAAACATTTCCGAATGTGAACGTTGCGAATCTGATATGTACCTATTTACCTTCTAAATTTAATAGAGCATGAAGCTATATTGTTATATCTAATCATATGGCTTGAGGCTAAAATTATTGTGCTAACTTTATATAATTTGTCATGGTTTTTTGAATAATGGTGTTAAATGCATGGTCGGAAGATTATGTACTATTTGTAAATGGAGAAGTGTTTATTTATGGTTTACGGTTAGTGTAGAGATGGGATGGTTTTTAAAAATGGCTAAACAACATTTTAAGCCATAGGTAAAATAAGAATTACGAATTTAAATACTACATAAGTAAGAATTTAAATGCCTCGGTAAGTCGTGGTCGCTTCTCATGCATGAGGGTGCGGATTGGAAACCTGGCAAGTACCAATGTGACTTTTTCCGCGTTATATGTACTTTCTATGATTATTTAGACACCACTGACGTATGGTAAAGGAAAACATCGTGAGGTCCTGAAACCTAGACTTATATTTGAATTCGAATTATGAGTTTGAAATCGCCAATCTGACTCTGCCTTTGCTCAGCAGTGGACACTTATAGGTTGATGATGATGATGATAACTGGCTCGTTAATTGATTGGTTGGAAGTCTATCTGTGTCAATTATCGAGTGTCAAGTTTCTGAAATGATCCGTAGTTTAGAAAAGTTCCTAATACAAGACTTACTAAAGTCTTTGGAAATACATATGTGATTTTCGCACCGTTCTGTGCTTCCTTGTCAGAGGAGATTGCAGGCTGCGGGTGGTTTTAAGTTATTAACTCCACTATAAGTTTCTGTTAAAAAATATTTGATTTGATGAGTCCAACAGTCCAACAGTCGTACATTAAATTGGACTCACCAACTTAAGTTCTTCCTTGAGGAAAACACTTTAGTTGCTTAGCTTAGTCAGGCCTATAGGGTTTTTTGAAAACAGAAAGAATTAGAGGATAGTTATTTTTTTATTGGAGTTTCTTCTAAATTTCAACTCATATCAGATCGGAATACCTAGTTGGTACGTAAACGTGAAAGTTAAGTAAGCATTGTTATGGTTCGTTGAACTCGCAAATGTCTAACACATAAAAACAACTGAATGGATTTTGAAGAAAATTGATACAGAGATAGATATAGGCATTAAGATATAGATCTAGAAGTTTTGAATAACAAGTTAAGTGAATAACTTTAATGGGTCGGCTCGACCGGAGTGATACCACGGCCTCACAGAAAACCGGCGTGAAACAACCACAGCGTTGTGTTTCGCCGTGTGAGTGAGGTTACCGGAGGCCCAATCTTTCCCCACCCCCAATCCCTCCTCAATCCTTAATTCTCCAAATCCCTAATCCCTAAAGGGTCGGCAACGCACTCGTAACTCCTCCGTTGCGGGTGTCCATGGGCGGCGCTGATTACTTACCATCAGGTAATCCGTCTGCTCGTTTGCCGATCTATTAAATAAAAAACACAAAACTTTTCGTATGTGTAATGCGCGTATCAAAACCTTCGTATAATAAGTACGTAATGGCAAAAGACAGTAAGCTAATAAACGAAACTTTTCACCACCTTGCAGGCCGGACTTTTGGTCGTCCGCTCAAGAAGATGGCGCAGGCTCTCATCCCGCTGGCGTTCCAGATCGGAGCCGCGTCCACTTGGGCCGTGGTTGCCGCCCTAGTGGGCGTCAAGACGTTACTTGTGGCGCTGGCTATACTGAAGCTGTTGCTAATAGCTGGAGCTGCTAAGGTAATTTAAATTTTTAGATCATTATCTGAAAGTCCACTATTAGACTATAAGGATATTATGGTCGATTCGATTTCGATGATATTTCGGTCGGTGTAGATTTTTATGGAGAAGAACGAGCAAGAAATTCTATGGTTCATCATCATCATCAGCTCATAAGTGCCCACTGCTGAGCAGAAAAACCTCTTCTCGCAAGAAGAAGGTTACTCTTTTCAAATCAGTTTCACATACAGATTCTTTGTTACATTATTAAGTGAGGGACACACATTCTTCGGGACTTAGGGTGGTCAGGCAGTTTTTATCTTCCGATTTAGGGGCACTAACAGCCTATCAGCAATCATACCACCCAATCCAACGGACCTTTGCGACCTAGGGAACGTTGAATACCACCACAGATGGGGCCTTAAAAGGCCCATTTTCCGACGTGGTTGCAAGGCTAGCGCAATAAGCTACCGCTGCCTCGGCATAAGAAGGAACAGTTAAGTTTTCGGTCAGGTCTGACACTCCCTCTCGCCTTACCGTGTACACTGGAAGATAAAGGTGATTTGATTAATTTAAAGTAAAAAATATAAATAAGCTAATTCTCTTTAACTCATTGTTACAAAGACCAGTTTGCATTGCCCTCACAAAATCTTACGCCAAATTAAAATTTAAAGGTAGAACAATCTGTGGCACACAGAATTTCTAGACCGGTTCTAAAAAGTTTCTAATCAGAATGTTTAAAAGATTATGACTGGTGCACATAAATATTATTGACCTAAAAACTAAGTTTATTAACATAATATTCGCATATCTTATGATACCTGCGTACACGCATGATATGGTGAGGGCGTAGGTAATCTATACTTATATTATAAAGAGGTAAAATTTGTAAGTTTGTATGTAGGGGGTAATCTTTGGAACCGCTAGTCAGATTGCCAAAATTCTTTCACTGATAGATAGCTACAATATTCCCGAGTGCTATAGACTATAAAACATCACGCTACAATCAAATGGAGCCGAGCAGCGGATGAAACCGCGCGAGAGCAGCTAGTGTGTACATATGTATAAACACGCTAACTATAATTATTCCAAGGGTCTTGGAATCTCAAATTGTCGACCGAAGTGATACCAAGGTCTCACAGAAAATCACCATGAAACAACCAGAGCGTTTTGTTAGACTTCTGGAGGCCCAATTCTTCTCCTCCCTCATCGCTAAACCTTTGTAACTCTAATCCCCAAAAGGTCAGCAAGGCACTTATAACTTCTCTTGTGTTGCGGGTATCCATGGGCGGTGCCGATTACTTACCATCAGGTAATCCGTCTGTTCGTTTGCCTATCCCATAACAAAAATAACTATTTGCCACATAAGTTTATCGAACAGTTTTAGGAAGTACTTATTCTACTTAAAACTTTTTTAATATTAATACTTTTTTTATGTACTAAGTCGGCAAACAAGCAGACGGATTACCCGATGGTAAGCAATCAAAGTCGCGCATGGACACCCGCAACGACGGAGGAGTTACGAGTGCGTCGGTGACCTTTTAGGGATTAGGGATTTTGAGATTTAGGGATTGGGGAAGGGTCCGGGAAGGGGAAGGATTGGGCCTCCGGTAACCTCACTCACACGGGTGAAACAGACCCTTAAAAATAATTAATACAAAATGAAAACTAGAATCCTCATCTATTTATGTATAAACTCTTATAAAAACCTACAACAATACTGACCCACTGACGTACTCAATGAAGTTGACATTCTTCCAACCATTTCTTTAATTCCGTTACGAACTGACTCTATCACCCATCCTTGTCTATCTCGATTTTAAGCTATATCTCCATCCCATTCTACGATCCGGTTGAATTTACTTTCTCTCGCATCGAATGCGCGTGCGCAAATACCTATCTATGTTACGTCTTGTGTTAATGACATTTGTGACCTTGACTGCTTTAGTTTAAGTGTGGGAAAGCTATGATTTGGCCCGAATGGGTCGGCTTGACCGGAGTGATACCACGGCCTTACAGAAAACCGGCGTGAAACAAGCACTGTTTTGTGTTTCGCCGTGTGAGTGAGGTTACCGGAGGCCCAATCCTTCCCATCCCCAATTCTTAAATATCCGGAACCCTAAACCCTAAAACGCACTCGTAACTTCTTTGGTGTTGCGGGTGTCTTTGAGCGACACGGATAGCTTACCATCAGGTAATCGGTCTGCTCGTTTTGCCGATCTATCTCATTACAGTTTAAAACTACTAGTGAATAAACAAAAAAAAAACATATTATATAATTACTTTTACTGCCATTCTAATTTAAACTTTCTTCATAACAAAATGGAAAGCGCATTATGTATTATAACAATTATTATATACAGACCTACATAATGTGTACCTAAGTAGGCATAATAATACAACTTGTATTTTTTTATTACAATCGTTACAATCCAAGTCCAAACTAATATTATAAATTCGAAAGTAACTCTGTCTGTCTGTCTTTTCTTCAGGCCTAAACTACTGAACCGATTTCTGTGAAATTTGGTACAGACATAGTTTGGAACTCGAGAAAGGTCATAGGATAAGTAGTTTTTATCCCGAAAATCCCGCGAGATCAGGAACAATGTGGGGTAAACAAAAAAAAATGTGTGAAGTCACTACTCCACGCGAACGAACTCGAGGGCATAAGCTAGTTATAAATAAAAGTTTTAATTCGTATTCAATTAGGTATGATCATTTTTATATATGAACATTTTAATTTCAATTAATTAAGTAATTTATAAGTATGGGTGCATGTTTGTTACACTTTCACGTAAAGAAAGACAGAGATAGACTATATAGTCTGGAATAACTTAGTAGACTATTTTGTGCCCTGGGGAAAGAAAGGCGAGGGATGTTTGCCAGGTAAGATGTGTAAGAGATGAAAGTGGAATGGTTCTATCGGATAACGACAAAATCAAAGAGAGGTGGAAGGAATATTTTGAAAGACTTATGAATGAGGAAAATAATTGGAGTGGGGTTTTAGAGAATAAACCAGTGAATGTGGGGTTAGTGAGAATGGTTAGTATGGAGGAAGTCAGAGTAGCAGTGAACGGAATGAAAAATGGTAAAGCCATTGGCCCAGATGGAATACCAGTTGAGGTGTGGAAGTTATTAAGAGTAGATGGATGGGTGTGGTTGGCTTTGTTCTTCAATAAATTGTTGCAGGAAGAAACCATACCTGATGAATGGTGCAACAGTTCTTTGGTGCCCATCTTTAAAAACAAAGGTGATTGAGTGCAACAACTATAGAGGAATAAAGCTAATGTCGCATACCATGAAAGTATGGGAGAAAGTTATTGAACGGCGGCTGAGAGAAGAGAGTGACATTTCACAGAACCAATTCGGTTTTATGCCTGGTCGTAGTACAACGGATGCCATATTTGCTATACGCCAGTTGTGCGAAAAATACAGAGGTGCACATAAAAACTTGCACATGGTATTCGTTGACCTCGAAAAGGCATACGACCGGGTACCTCATGAGGTTCTGTGGTGGGCCCTTAAGGAGAAGAAGAGTCGATGGACCACCACAGACGGGGCCCAATAGGGCTGATGTTCGGCCGGGGTTGCGGGGTAAGCGCAATGAGGCACCGCGGCCTCGGCTCAGAGCTGGAGAAGGAACGGGGGGGGGGTTAGTCAGTAAGAGTCTGACACTGTCTCTCGCCTTACCCTGGGCGGGAAAAGTCATTTGATGATTATACAAATTTTATCTCTTTGTAAATTGTAAAATTACTAGATACACTAGATTTCAGTATTTGGTTTTCTCCTTATTTGTTCTTGGAAATTTGATTAGAACAAGGTAGGTATTACCGAGTTTTGACAACTAATCAAAATTATTTGATTTTACCAAATTACAAACTGTTTCTTTCAAACCATTTGGGTACGAGATTCAATGATGTAACGCCATTTGGTAGAAAAATACTATACTAAGTTTGAAAATGAAATGGATGAATGAGAAATTCGGTATTTTTAAATATAAGACATCGTTATTTTAAGATAAGTGTGGAAGAGCCATGTTTCGGCGCAAATAGTCCGGTTAGACCGGAGTGATACCTTCCTTTCCAGGAAACTGGCGTGAACCATAAATTGTGTTGCATTTCGCTGTGCGAGTGAGGTTACCGGAGGCCCAATCCTCCCTATCTAACTCGGTTCGGTATAAAGAGTGTCCATGGGCGGCGCTAATTGCTTACCAACAGTAACCAGGCTGCGCGTTTGCCAACCTATCACATTAAAATAAAATCGATCAGTCATTTATCTTTGACTAAATAAAATACCCAATTCTTTTAACCTATATTAAGTAATTCTATTCTTAATTTCCAGATTGGTGCCCTCTTCGGAGCGAAGACACAAGGCCACGGCCACGGACGGGAGCCCCCTCATCAAAAGGAAATACACCTCCACATCCACAACGGAGGACATCCTGAGGTCCATGATGAACATATATGTAAGTTACCCTCTTAATCTTACAAAAAAAAACTATAAAAATTCGCCAAAACACTTTAATCCTCACCTATAGATGGTTAGCAGTCAACAACTGTGCGATTTTCGCGAAGTTTTCTGCGTCAAACAGCAAAACTTTGGAATTATCTTTCGACGGCGTTATTGCCGAACTGACACGACCTTTAAACCTTCAAGAAACGAGCGTACTCCTTCTTAAAAGGCCGGCAACGCACCTGTGACTTCTCTGGTGTTGCCATCCATGCCAGTCCATGGGCAGCGCTGATCACTTACCATCTGCTCGTTTCCATTAAAAAAAGATTTTTAAAGTAAAAGTATCCTTATGCTGGGCATATCTTAGTTACAGATCTTAACAATATATTAGTATCAATATGTCCTGCCCAATAGGAATACAATAATTAAATATATAGGTAGAGGTATTGCCAGTGGAATAATTGATGAACAATTGGGTAGTTTCCAAGGTCAAAAATAAATTTATTCGACGTTTCAATACAATAAAATATTGAAAAATAACTATACTTACTTTTATTCATAGATCGATCGATACACTAAGTTTTAGACATTTTGTAGCTAATTATTAAGAAATAAGTACGTTATTTGACGCAAAAAAACTATGACGTCATAACTCAGTTTTTCATACAAATTTCATAGAAAAGTATCGTTTTAGACATTTTTATAATAGTATTGAATTTGTCTAGTTGGAAACTACCGTATTAAGGAAATCATGGATCGTGTTATGTTTTCCAATTAAACTAAGAAAAAGAAACATACATCAATGTCATCACAGTCAAGTCTATATTAAGTACAGATCGTTTGGAACGTGGATCCAAAATGGCTGTCGAAAATAACAAGAAGAGAAATAGATTTGTCAAATTCTAATGAAGAACAAAAAACGAGAGACTTCCTTTAAAGATTGGCTTAGATATTCATGATATTATAAATCGATCTCACAGAATTTCTCGTACGCAGATTTTACGCTTACTACCTGGGAGATACCCTATAGATTTAAAAAGTTAGTTAAAAAAAAATCTCTGGCCATTTTTATAAATAAAAAGACGAGCTTTTTATTTATAAAAATGGCCAAACAGAAATGTTGCTGATAAGTCAAATAACCAGTAAAAGACGATTTAAGTACTTAACATTTTTGCTTGAATACTGCAATCAATAATAATTAGGTCACTTTAGGCTAAAGCTTATAAATTCAAAATCACTTATATTTATTTTTTTATTTATTTGAGACTTCATGCACAGAACTCTGTACATAGGCGGACTTAATGCAATGAGCATTCTCTACTAGTCTACCTTTGGGTGATGCAGAGATAGTCTAGTGGCAGGTGCAGAAGCAAGGAAATTCAATTAAATATACCAAATATATATATTAAAAAAATATACACTTAACATACATACATACTATATATATACATACATTATAATACATATTTATAAGGCAGTAAATATATACATATATATATACGTATATGCAGTCATAGTCACGATGATTCCCCCAACCTATTATGTTTTAAAATAATATTTTGTCTAGTGCCTGGCTGGAAGCAACTACCCTACCAGGCTCAGGTAAAACCGGTGGAAAACGGCTACTACTTCAACCCCCAAGTAGCCCCAACGCAGGCCACGAGGAGAATACTAAATATCAAAATCTAGAAGAATCTAGAACGTTCCGTAAGTGACTGGGAATTTGTCACTGAAACCTTGGCTTTTTCACCTGTTTTCTTGGTGTTTTGCCGAACTGATGCTTAATCAACCTTTTATAAGAACTCTTTTACTGTGATCTTACGTATAATTTTTACTTAGATGCTATTTTCAACTACTTATCAGTTTATTTTGAGATCAGTACAACTCAAGAGTAAAAATCACTTATTCCAATTAGACCATTACAGGCAATTTTGAACGTCAAACAAAATTTTGAAGATATCGTGTCAGTCTGTCGGTCAGTCTTAGTGAAGCTATTTGCTCGTTCCAAATTGTAGATTCCGATGGAGAAGAACGAGCAAGCAACTCTATGGTTACTCTTTTTAAATCAGTTTCACATACAGATTCCTTTTACAAACAGTTGGTTTAATTATGTGAGAACAGTGTTACACTAATATAATACACGTACTATATAAAACAAGTAGTTTCTTTCTTCACTATTTACAAAAAGGCCGTCCTTTTTCTGCCATACTTTAGGCCTCAAATAGGTAAATAAGCCGGGGTTGCGGGGTAAGCGCAATGAGGTACCGAGACCTAGGCACAGAGCAGGAGAAGGAACAGGGGGGTTTTTAGTCAGTACGAGTCTGACACTCCCTCCCGCCCGGCCCTGGGCGGGAGAAGTCATTTGATGATTTTCCCCTCACAAAAAAAAAAAATTGTAAGTAAAACGACGGGTTTTATAGTCCGGAGACGTTAATGTACCTAACAGCGCTGGTGTTGCCATCATGAAAATTGTTCAGCTCCCTACCTGGTAGAAGAACAAGAACGTACCTACCCACGTCTAGTTGCTCATAATCTCCTTTTTTCTGAAGAGGACAATCATCAAAATGGTTTCCCAGGGTGAAGCGACAGAGAGTGTCAGACTCTTACCGACTAAAAAACCAGCCCGTTCCTTCTTCTGCTCTAACGCGGTAATCTACTGCGCATGACCCGCATTTAAAAAAAAACTTTTCTGTACCTATGCTCGTCAAATATTTAACTACATCGTCCATAAATGGATTATCAGTAACTAACTAAGTGTGGGAGAGCCATGCTTCGGCACTAATGGGACGGCTTGACCGGAGTGATACCACAGCCTCACAGAAAAACGGCGTGAAATAACCACAGCGTTGTGTTTCGCCGTGTGACTGAGGTTACCGGAGGCCCGATCCTTCACCTTCACCAATCCTTAAATCTCGAAATTCCTAATCCCCAAAAGGTGGGTCTAATTTAAATCCCTAATTTAAAGTGTGGGAGAGCCAAGCTTCGGCACGAATGCGTCGGCTCGACCGGAGTAATACCACGGCCTCACAGAAAACCGGCGTGAAACAACCACAGCGTGGTGTTTCGCCGTGTGACTGAGGTTACCGGAAGCCCGATCCTTCACCTCCACCAAATCCCTAATCCCTAAAAGGTCTGCAAGGCACTCGTAACTCCTCTGCTGTTGCGAGTGTCCATGGGCGGCGCTGATTGCTTACCATCAGGAAAAAAAACAAAACTAAAATGGCCAAGAAAACTATCTATTATCACATAACTTTTTTAAAAGGGTAAAGAAAGTGAATCCATTCGCCCGTTTTCATTGACGCATGACCGACATGAGATATTATTGACTTTTTACACGAACAAGTGAAAGCTTTTTTTTTTCGTTGATAACATTGTGTGTAACCTTTCTTTACGATAAAAAACTTTAAACTTATCTATTGATAGGTTTACTAGCTGCTAGTTGGTCTGATGGTAAGCTGAGTGTGGGAGAGCCATGCTTCGGCACGAATGGGTCGGCTCGACCGGAGTAATACCACGGCCTCACAGAAAACCGGCGTGAAATAACCAAAGAGTTGTGTTTCGCCGTGTGAGTGAGGTTACCTGAGGCCCAATCCTTCCCCTCCCCCAATCCCTAAATCTCCAAATCCCTAATCACCAAAAGGTCGCCGACGCACTCGTAACTCCTCCGTCGTTGCGGGTGTCAATGGGCGACGCTAATTGCTTAGGTACCATTAGGTGATATCCGTTTGTAGACCTATCACATAAAAAAGCAGTTACTGTAATATTAGTATACCTAAGTGGATTCGGCTGTCATTGTACCGATAGTCGTGTCAGCCAATGGCTTAATAGCTACTAGAGCCTCGACAAACACCTTAGGTGGCTCTCGTTAGGTGGCTGGATCAAGGGCTTGATTCAGAAACTGGTATTCCTGGACACGGCTCGTAGTGTCAGGATGTTCCTTTCTCTGCAGCCCTGACCGTCGGTAGCTAGGACCCTGTTCCCGAAACCGGTGGGACACTATTTTTTATATTTTTAGTATTTATTTTTTAGAAATATTTAAAAATGGAATTTATATGTTAATATGCTAAACTAGCTACTCTCGCGCGGTTTCACCCGCTGCTCGGCTCCTACAGATCGTAGCGTGATGTTTTATAGCCTGTAGCACTCAGGAATATTGTAGCTGTCTATCAGTGTAGGAATTTTGGAAATCCGTCCAGCGGTTCAATAGATTACCCCCTACACACAAACTTACAAATTTTAGGTACCTCTTCATAAATTAGTATAGATGAAAAGGTATACCTAAAGTTTACCTAAGTGTGACCGGCGTGCTGAAGAGTTTTTAAAATGCGGGTCAATCGCAATTTGGTACCGCGTCCCCAGTCAGGGAAAGGAGAAGGAACAGGGAGCCAATGTAAAGATTTTCTCCACAGCAATATTAATGTATCTACAACAGCGCAAAATGGCTATCGCGCCAAATAAGACAGGTCTATTTCAACATTTTTCAACGAAAACAGCTTTTTTTCTCGATTCCGTTTACTCAATCTTGTTTTTGCTAATTTCTAAGAACTTATTTTTCATTCCGGAGTGTGGGTTACGAAAAAATATAAACATTTAGTCATTGTTTATACTATTTTCTTTATTTATAATTTTTTCCTCCTTTCTAGACGATGTTTTGAATTATTTCAACATTTTCCCGCAAATTTTGTCGTCTTCTAGTGACATCTATTGTCGAATAGCACAACTCACACATTTATAACACAAAACTATTTTCTTTTAAAAGCATAAACTAGATGGCGCTACACGTTTCTTTTGAATTTAGTCAATTGAATTTTGTCATCTTTCTTTATGAATTTCATTCATTAAAATAATAATATTGTTTTAAAAAGAAATTTGATTTTATAAAAAAATCTTAAAATCAAAATTATACAACTATTTTCTATTGTAACTATTCGCTACTAGATGGCGTTATAACCAATTTTATTATGTTACAGCTAGTTGGAACAGAGATGGCGCTGCCACCGCTACGGCTGACAAAAACATTAATTTAGTGATTAATCCTTACGCCGCCACCGCTGCTGCAGCAGGCCCTCAAACTATAAGCACTCCTTATGGTAACTATGTGAGGGTAGACTCTCCTAGTGCATTATCAAGTCTTAGCACGTAGTATATATGTAAAAAAGTTGGTATTTTCGTATGTATGTTTGATTGTTAATCATATTGATGATGATAGGTACCTTATAGGTGCTTTTTACATAAAAATTCCCCTAAAAGAAGCTGAGGAATGCCAAACCAATTTTATAATGTAATAATTTTTCTGAAAACGTGTAGTTAATTTTCTTATTATGTCATTGGTTACTTAACTTAGCAAAAAGTAATTAGGTATAATCCGTCTTTTCAAAGAGAAAACACACTTTAATCTTAAAAATGGAATGTATATAAAAATGGATCGCAAAATGTGTTGGTAAGCGCATAACTCAACAACGCCTGGACCAATTTTGCTAATTCTTCTTTTGTTGTGTTTGTTATTGTCAAAGAAAATATTAGAAATGTAGAGGGGAAGATTAGGAAAAAGTGACCCTTTGATAGCGAGATAGTTGGACCCTTGAAAGCGGGGGCGGGCCGCTAGTTCGCTAGTTAAAACGATATACTATATACCTTTACAACATTCGTAATTTTCTTTCTATTTCTCAGGGTTTAAACATCAGGTAGTACCTAGGTAGATATTTACCTAAAGCGATGTGAGTTAATACCTAGACTGAATTTAAATAACCTTTGCATGTATTATATACAACCTCTTTAATACGAAAAAACATACCACATGTAAGAATTTTTCAGAATTTATAATTTAGAATTTTCATTTTCCCCAACACACGTGCTTTTGTAACTTATTGGGGATGCCTTAATTTATATTATGTACGCAATGTTACATGAGACAAAAAATCTTTATCTTAATCTTTTTATCTTTATATATGTGATTGTTAAACCTTTAAAGTAATAAATATTAAAGATCAGAACAATGTATATACAGGGTGTAAAAAGACACTTAACGAAGCCGAAAGCCACGTATTCTACCCATTATTTGGATCATTTTTTTCTTAAAGACCATAGCTGGGACTCCACGGGTTCTCGAGATATTGAAGGTCAAAGATGCATTTTTAATTTTTCTTTGCGCAATCGAATTCTATGTATTATTACAAAACTTTTTTCCAAACAAACTTTACCAGAATTTTCGATTTTTCTAAATAAATTACGCATTTGAAGTTACGAACAGTAATGTACGTAATAAATAAATGCAGACCCGCACAAAAAAACATCGTGTATCTCAGTAGGATTTTTATTTTACAGAATTGTTTTGTTGTTGCGAAGTAAAACGTCGACCTACGTACTTGTCACAGCGTTTTCATGCTAAGCTGTGAACCTACGCACACAATGACACGAAGCCCGTTTGCTTTACATTGCGCGCAATAAAATTATTATTTTTTTGATACCTAAAAATAAAAGTCGTTTCCAAGTGATAATTTTAGCGTAAAGCTACTTAGTTCGAACTGCACGTCGATTCTATAAAATTTGTTTGATTTTGAATCGTGTTCGAGTTTGAAGTGAGCGTTGAAAAGACGCGAAAATAAATTTTAGAATGTCACTTTTAACGTCATCTCATACTTTATCTATCAAAATGTTGCTGTCAATTTAGTTCAACTCGCAAGTGTAGCGCTAGTGTACTACTACTCACAGCGGATTCAGATTCGAAGTTTAGAATGAAGTCTTACAGAATCACACTGCTGCAGTATGCGTAGTTAACGGCTTCGTTAAGTGTCTTTTTACACCCTGTATAAAAGAAAAATGTATACTACCTAATTACATAAGCCTGTTCGTATGTTTGGTTGTATGTATGTTATTTATTTAGTATTATTTTTGTATGTTAAATAAAGTTATTTCTTTAGTCAACCAATCTCGCTTGATTTTGGAAATACTTTTTATAATAAAAAATTTAAAACATAATATATGTATGTTGGTAACATAATTACATAAACGATTCTGAAAAAAAAAACTGAAAAAAATGTTACCAACATAGAATATGTGTTGTGCTTATAAAAGCTTTTTGCTTTGACTAAATGTTACCAGTAAGATAAATTAAATAAAAATTAAACCTAATTTAAGTTTTAATAAATAAAAAACTTGGAAAAATATTGTAAGAATTTTATTTAATTCCATACTTATTTATAACTTGTTACTCTCACGCGATTTCAACCGCTGCTCAGTTCCTATAAATATCATAGTGTGATGTTTTATAGCCTAGCCTTCCTTGATAAATGGACTAACAAACACAAAAAGAATTGTTCAATTCGAACCAGTAGTTCCGGAGATTAGGGGGTTCAAACAAACAAACAAACAAACTTTTCAGCTTTATAATATTGTATGTATATTATTATATAAAATAAATCCTAAATCCCTAATCTCCGGGTCCCTAATCCCTAGAAGGTCGGCAACGCACTCGTAAATCCTCCGTTGCGAGAGACCATGGGCGGCGCTGATTGCTTACCATCAGGTAATCCGTCTGCTCGTTTGCCGATCTATTAAATAAAAAAAAACCTAGATGCCTCATAATGCCTTATAACCAGGAAGAAAGGACATCCTACAATATGCCTACAATAGGTACATCAGTTTAATACATAAAGTATGTTAAGAATAACCTACTATCTTTTCATAGTCGAAATCTAAATATCCAATTTTTTTCTTAATCATTTTCTTGTGTAAAAGGCTGGCTTTTAGCCTTTATAACACCTGGTGGTAATCGATGATGCGACCTACGATGGAGCACGCCTACCTATTCACTCGGGCCTTGAAGACACTCAGGTTATACCCTTCGAGGAACACAGACTCCGGCAAAGAATTCCACTGCTAAGCGATTCTGATGAATCTTTTATAAATTTCTTCTGTTTACTATGACCAAATTCTAGTTGATAATTCATGTTGTCAAGAAAACGACCTTGGCTTCAATAAGCTGGCCAGGCTTATAGTTATTGAGGATATTTCTGTCATCAGGCAATAGGAATAGACAGGGCTACATTGAAATAAATCACAGAAAACCGGCATTAAACAACCACAGCGTTATGTTTCGCCGTGTAAGTGAGGTTACCGGGCGGCTAATTCTTTCCCTTCCCCCAACTCTCCCAAAATTTGAATCCTCAAAACCTCTTTAACCTCCATAATGTCGGCAATGCACTACAGTTTCCTCTCTCATGTTGCCTAACTTTGCTGTGCCCTACAGGGTCCTTGATTGCTCTCACACAAATTGCTACCACCTTTATAATGTACTTATGGTAAAGCAATAAAGATATTGAGTATAACTGGTCTGGTATTGCTGGAGTCCAGAGGCAGCGCTGGTTGCTTACCATCAGGTAATCCGTCTGCTCGTTTGCCGGTGTATCACATGAAAATCACAAGAAATTGTCTGCCATCATCCTTATTCTAAATTAACATATTATTTTAAAACTTATTGTAGGGAAGTATTAATGTAATAAATAAAACAGTATTTTTGTCAGTTATTATTTTCCTGACGTGCACCTATTTGTGTTCGTCGTGGTGGCTCGGTGGGTAAGGCACCCGAATTTTAAGCATAAGGGTTCTGTTCCGAAACCTGGTTCCGTAAGTTCGAGTTACTTTGACCCTGGGAGGTAACTTTGATCCAAACTTTAGAACCAATGAAAAACGAATATATGTTTGGTTCTCAGTTATTATTGGTTAAAGGGTTCGGATGCAATAAGTAAGTACAATGCGACTGTTTCCAAGTTATATGTGCTTTTTCCAATTGACAAACAGTGAAGGAAAACATCGTGAGGAAACCTACGAGTAGACTTACAATTTCTGATTATAAGTTTGAAATCCCAAATCCGCCAGAACCTTCTCAGTGTAAGAAAAAGCTTTTGCTCAACATTGGGCACTTAAAGGCTAAAATTATTGTTAGATAATATCTATCTGTCTCTGGCATAGTGTTGACAATATTTAAGAAAATAATTACTGACTGAAAATGGAGTAATTTTTATAATTTGGCGGTTTCTCGGGTGGACTCGATGGCGTCTCCAATTCGATTCCTTTTTCGAGCTAAAGCGAAGTAAGTCTTGATTATGGATAGCATTATTTAATTTCAAAAATTCTGAATAAAATCACGGAGTCTGCATTTATATCCATCCCATTGATAACTTGCTACTGACTGTATTATAAACGCGATTATGGATGTTAGTTTCTCTTTCATTTAAAAACTACTAACGGATCTGAATAATAAATATGTTATTGGCTGGTATTATTTAATAAATCAATTAAGTATCATCAGTGTAGCTATGTTACAACTAAGTACCTAGATTTTGAAAGCGGCTTCGCTCGCACTACTCGGATGAAAATTAGCCTAGTTTTATTTCATAATTAGCTCCCACCCACAGCTTTGCTCGCGTGTTATTTTGATGAAAACCTGCCTATCTGTTAATCCTGGGTATTGCCTATCTTCATATCAAATTTCAAACCAAATCGGTGCAGCCCTTTTGGCGTGAAATTATAACAAACGTACCTATTTCCGTACATTTTCACTTACGTACTTTCACATATCTATAATAATATTAGTAGAATAATATAATGTATGTCTGTGCGAATTTCCATAAAAAATATCAATCACTAGGTCTTACATGACTATTTTACCAAACATCAATTAATAATTACAAACTTTCGCGTTAATAATATTAGGTATTGACTGCACGGTTGGTGCGGTGGCTGGGCAACAGGCTGCCGAGTGCCGTGTGGCGGGTTTGATTCCCGCACGGAACAACACTTTGTGATCTACAAATTGTTGTTTCGGGTCTGGGTGTCATGTTTATGCGACATTGTATGTTTGTAAACGCACCCACAACACAGAAGAAAATATAAAGTGGGGCAACGATTTTTATTAAAAAACAAAAAAAAAACTTAATTAGGATCCGTACGTCTGCCTGTCCAATAATTCTATGTTTAAATATCCCTGCCTATCCTCGTCTAGTACAGTCGTGATGTCATTTCTAGTTTCGCCTTGACGATTCTGTTAGCGCCGCGCTTCTATCAACTAGCGGTCAGACCGGCTCCCCTTGACATATAACCTTGAATATACAAAGATAGCTTATAACGATCAAAATGTTAGTTAGCGCTTAGATCTTGAATATTACCTGATTTGTAATGCAGTTTATAATTCTTAATAACTAGCTTTCAACCGCGGCGTCGTGTATCCCGGGATTTTAAAAATAGCAGCGTTAAAGTGATAGATCGACTAAAACACGCAAATCAAGAGTAATTTATAGCCTACAAGACTCAGGAACATTGTAGCTATCTACAGTATCTACCAGTGAAAGAATTTTGGAAATCCGACCAGCGGCAGCGTACGGGGTAATATTTGGTACCGCTGTAGCGGTACATACAAACTTACAAATTGTACCCTTTATTATATTAGTATCTATAGAATGAATTCCCGCTCTGGGTGGGAGGTGGTGGGCGACTCCCGCCATAAGAGCTTTGCAACGGTTTTTTTTTTATGTAAACGATCGGCAAACGAGCAGACGGTTTACCTGATGGTAAGCAATCAGCGCCGCCCATGGACACTCGCAACGGAGGAGTTACGAGTGCGTTGCCGACCTTTTAGGGATTAGGGATCTGGAGATTTAAGGATTTAGGAGGGATTGGAGGAGGGTAAGGATTGGGCCTCCGGTAACCTCACTCACACGGCGAAATACAACGCTGTGGTTATTTCACGCCGGTTTTCTGTGAGGCCGTGGTATCACTCCGGTCGAGCCGACCCATTCGTGCCGAAGCATGGCTCTCCCACACTTAAATAGGTTTTAGCACGATGTCGTCGTAGCATGATGTTTTATAGCCTTCCTTGATAAATGAAGAAGGAGCGGGGTGGTCTTTAGTTAGCGAAGAATTTTAAACTTTAGTAGGTACGTCATAAGTTGCAATTTCATAGAAAAGTAACTTTTTTGATATTTGAATATACCGAAATCTACGGTTTTTTTGTGTTTTCAGATTGACTAAATAAGTTTTCTAACGATGGATAAATATTGAAGACTAATCGCCAAGTATGGGATCATTGAAATGTATCCCTACTCAAATAAAGGCTTATGTTGTGATATTCCAGATTTTAATCTAATCTATGTCCCCAAGGATTATACATATATATTAAAAGGATAATGCTTAAAAGCAACCCAGGCCTTGGAGCAAACGGTACATATCTCAAATTCTTAGATTAAAATCGTAGTTTCATACTAGAAAAAAAATGATAAAAAAATTCGTTTTTGAACGAACGAATATTATCCTTTTTCGTGAAAGTAATTTTTAGATTGAATTATTTAATAATGTTAATATTGTGAATTTAGGACCTGATAGTGTTTGTAAAAATAAACATTAAATGTCGTTTCTCTTCTAAAAGAGCAACTCGTGTATAATTGACGGTGTCAGCTATCACAAAAGAACACAAAAATATCTTACATACATATATTTTAACATACTCTACTGGGCACACGATGGCGCTGTCAAAATAGATACCTAATTATCATTTATAGGATAAGAGTAAAGAAACAAAATAATTAAAAAAATCACAATTTTGAAGCTTTCAACAACAGCTAAAACAACAGCTAGCAATTTATGACATTTAAAAAAAGATTTTGCTAATGCCCCCTACTGAATATTATGTCACAAATACTTAAAATCTGAGATACATTTCATTTGCGCCGGGCCTGGGTTTTTCCCCATACATTGTGAGGCTTCTTTGGCGTCGGCACCCTCTTGTGTCTGTCTTTAGTTGAAGTCATGGTTAACTGGGAAACTGCTTGTTATGTAACCATCCTCGTCACTGGAACTACTTAGTACCGTTTTTCTAATTTCATTCACGTGAGTAAGTCGTTGATCTCAATAAATAAACTAGGCAGATTTACTTAATAGGAAGCTAAGGCCAAGTTAGCCTCGAAGAAGCTTAGTGTGCTCAATAGATCGAGGCATTATTTCACCCTGGGGCATCGCCTGCTACTTTACAAGGCGCAAGTTCGGCCCCATATGGAATACTGTTCTCATCTTTGGGCGGGCAACCCAGTACCAGCTTCTCCCTCTGGACCGCATTAAACGACGAGCTGTCCGAATCGTTGACTGTCCGTCATCGTTCCACGCGAAAACTTTTTCATCCCCATCACATAGATGGTTGGCAGTCAACAACTGTGCGATTCACGCTTAACTTTCTGCCCCGCACAGCAAAACTTTGGAATGATCTTCCGGCGGCGGTATTCCCGAACCGATACGACCTTCAAACCTTCAAGAAACGAGCGTATTCCTTCTTAAAAGGCCGGCAACGCGCCTGTGACTCCTCTGGTGTTGCGGATGTCCATGGGCGGTGCGGATCGCTTACCATCAGGTGATCCGTCTGCTCGTTTGCCTCCTATTCCATAAAAATAATGACATTATTCTGACATAGGTACGCTTCTTTTACATTCATCGAATATGTGTGAACTGCTTTCCGTAGTGGTCTTTTGAGGAAAGAATTACACCAATTTAAGTGGGCCCGTTCTAAAGAAAGGCACCCAATCGTGTCAGTTTACAACCAGTCAAACTAACGGGTGTTGCTGAGTTGTCCGACGAACAATGCCGATCAAAAGAACATTTGGGTGGGTCGTGCAAATACTTAAACTGTCAGAATATAGATAACTAGCAGCCGAAAAGCGGGGCAAAGTCTCACACAGTCCTTACACTATAAAATAATTGGTAAAATACCACTAATTTGACCACTTTCCCGCACTTTTGGAGATGTACGTCCGTCTACGGCGCCACCTACATTTCCCAACCATATTCGCTCGATAAACGTCAGTCGCAAGTCTCCTAGCACCCATCTCTTCAACGTCACCAAATCACTTTAACATTCCCGTATTATCTATACTAATATTATAAAGAGGTAAAATTTGTAAGTTTGTATGTAGGGTGTAATCTTTGGAACCGCTGGTCGGATTCCCAAAATTCTTTCACTGATAGAAAGCTACAATATTCCTGAGTGCTATAGGCTATAAAACATCACGCTACAATCAAATGGAACCGTGCAGCGAGTGAAACAGCGCGGGAGTAGCTAGTTATATATAAGCTAGTTACAATGTCTCGCACTTCCTCGGAGTTATCACTGGACATCACTCATTGGGTATTAGTCATAAAGGATAATAAATACCAACATACCATTATTGTTGTGTCATTATTTTGTCGTTATTCATAGTTCCTGTTTATTTTTTAAGTGTGAGAGAGCCGTGCTTCGAAACGAATGGGTCGGCTCGACCGGACTGATATCACGGCCTCACAGAAAACTGGCGTGAAAGAACCACAACGTTGTGTTTCGCCGTGTGATTGAGGTTACCGGAGTCCCAATGCTTCCCCTCCCCCAATTCCGAAAAGGTCAGCAAAGCACTCGTAACTCCTCCATTGTTGCGGGTGTCCATGGGCGGCGCTGGTTGCTTACCATCAGGTAATCAGCCTAGGTACGTGTTAATCCAGGGTATCACCTATCTGCACATCGGTCGACAACCAAATCGGTCTAACCGTTTTTGCTTGAAAGAATAACAGACATACCTTTATCCATATTCTCATTTATAATATCAGTAGGATTTATGCATTTTTTTAGCTTCATATACTCGCTTAATGCTCGGCTTCTATTGCTCGTAGCGTAATGTTTTATAGCCTATATCTTTTCTAAATAAATAGACTATCCAATACAAAGTAATTGTTCAAATCGAAACCGTAGTTCCGAAGATTGGAGCGTTCAAAGTACTCTTCAGCGTTATGATATTACTAGTGACCCGTCCCGAGTTCGCACGGGTGTAATGCTCCTCTTCAATCATTCCATCGGTTAAAAATAACAAATGCAAACCCCGTTACAAAGGTTTCAGAGATTTAAGCTTACTTACTTAAGGATATAGGACAGAGAAAGCGAATTTGTTTTTTATACTTTACACAAATACATTATCATTTATAAATACTAAACTATACTATAGGACAAAATACTTAACCCGTGGTGTGCCGGAACGCAGATATGTACGCGAGACACAATGTGTTTTCTATTGTGTCTCATATACCGGCAGACAAGAGGTTAATGAATAGGTAGGTCTGTAACACTACGAGGCGGCTTTGTGTGTCTTGCAGTGTCCAGTAGCCGACCTCGTAACCATGAGTAGACGAGACTTCTCAGCCAAAACTTCTCATTAAAGAAGGCTGACAAGGTCAGTTGGCCCACTACTGCACTAATCCACACTCGCTCAAGGCGTATTGGCGATTTTAAACTTAAAATTGGAAATATTAAGTTCAGGTTTCCTCACGATGTTTTCCTTCACCGTATGTCAGTGGTGTCTAAATAATCATAGAAAGTACTTACATATAACTCGGAAAAAGTCACATTAGTACTTGCCAGGACCTTCCACGCACGAAGCGGTTCGCCTCCATTTTCATAATCAGAACCACTAAGGAGTGGAATTCTTTACCGGAGTCTGTGTTCCCCGAAGGGTATAACCTGGGTGTCTTCAAGGCCTGAGTGAATAGGTTGCTTATGGGTAGACATAGGTCACACCATCTCTTACCACCAGGCTTGATTAAAGCCCAATCCTTGCCTCATTAATCCTCAATTCTCCTATCCTTAAACTAACCCATATGACACTGGCACCGCACTTGTAGTAACTCCTAGTAGTATTAAGTGTCAATGGGCAGTGCTGTGTGCTTACCATCAGGCAATCCGTCTGCTCGTTTGCCGAGGTATGTGCCATAAAAAAATGTTTAAATATTGAGAATTGAATGAGACAAGAGTACAGCACTACAGACCACAGAGTTCTTGGAAATCTTAAATTGAAGTTGTAAAAAAAAGTGAGTTCGCTTGCCAAATATGGAGATTACGCCTAACTCTCTTATGGACGAGAGGTCATAGTTCTGGAGTAGCATATCACGAGTTTTTGTTTTATAAGATGTGTCTAACATAACAATTCACGATACAGCTGTTTACTACTTGACAAAAGAAAAGATATGTACAATAATTAGCAAAAAATATTAATAATACAACAATAAAAAACAAACTAATGCAACAATGTTGAGTTTAGATCCTAAAATATCTGATTCTTAAGACACAAAATAATATAAAATTTAATTACTTACCCCCGGTTTCCGAAAGGCCGATCAATGTTAAAATCAATTTAATCTCTTGTCAAGTCATCTGATTGGTTGTCTGAATTATCAACAACCAATTAGATGACTTGACAAGAGATTTAACAGGAGATTCGTTAATTTTAGCGTTGACAAGCCTTTCAGAAACCGGGTGTTAGACAACTAAAAATACTGTGACGGAAAAGTGGTTCAAACTCTTTGACATCATGACGTCAATGGATGGTTGTCAAACGTTGCCTAGAGATTGTAAATTTCGTCGTGAATTGTCAACACGAGTTGGCCTAATCGGTAAGGCGTGTGGATTACACCACAGAGACCCCGAGTTCGAGTCCCGCCGTAAACATGAAGTTTTTCAGTTGATAGAAGTTTTGTCGAACTTTCTGGAATTATTTGTGTGAAAGAAATGAAAAATTAAAGAGCGAGAAGGAGAATAAATAAAAATGAATAACGAAATTATTGGAAGGTTCTGGAGGCATGACGATCAAAAAGAATAACGAAATTGAATGTTCCAGAACCTGACCGGGGGTATATAAGCGGAACTGCGGCTCACCGCTGGCAGTTGAGTTCTAAGTCTAAAGCGATTCGGAAGAAAAGGAAGAAGTGAGAAAGAAGAAAAGTGAGTGAAATAGTGAAGTGCAGTGAAATAGTGAAGTGCAGTCAGTTAAGTGAGTTAAGTCAGCGTGAACGGCAAAGTTGTGTCAGTCGGCCGGACTCTGCTGGAGAGGAACGCCGATAACTTAACTCCATGGACGCTGTAACTTAAGTGCAATAGAAAGTCTGAAAACCGGTATTAGTGTTTCATTTCATCCAATCCCGTAACCCAAGCCCGCATAGTCAGGAACGTGACGTCAGGCACGTAACATTTGGTGTCAGAAGTGGGATTGGAGAAAAATGCCGCTAGTACCGCAGGACGTAAGAGGAGTGAGTACCCGTGCTATGTCAGAAGCGCAGCATGTGAGGGAAGAGGGTGCTGCAGCTCAAACCAGCGATGCAGAAGCCAAGCCTGTGCAGGTGGATCTTCTGCTACAGCTGCAGCAAATGATGGCAGAGCAAGCGCGCCGCCAAGAAGAGCAAGCGCGCTGTCAGGCAGAACAGCTGCGGGAGCTGAGAGAAGAGCAAGCGCGCCGCCAAGAAGAGCAAGCGCGCCGCCAAGAAGAGCAAGCACTCTCTCAGGCAGAACAGCTTCGGGAGCTGAAAGAAGATCAAGCTCGTCGCCAAGAGGATCAAGCTCGCCGCCAAGAGGAGCAAGCGCGTCGCTTGGAAGAGATGCACAGGGATTTCACGAAGGGACTGCAAAAGGCTGTCGAACGGGTACAAGAAGTGGAGGAAGGGTTAGGCAAGTTGGAACATCGCGTCATGGCGATAGAGGAGAGAGTGGAAGAAGAGATCTCCAAAATCAAACAGGAAGTGGCAAGCCCAAGCCCTTTGAAGAGCCGAAGCCGTCTTGCAGCCGTTTTTGACACCCCAAATATGGCCTCAAGCGCAACGAAAGGGCTAAAGATTCCCCATTACGACGGAACAACATCTTGGACCGCGTTCAAGCTACAGTTTGAGACACTTATGGAGGCTTATGGTTGGACTCAGAAGGAAGCACAGTCAGCCCTTACCCTGGCCCTCCGTGATCAAGCGCTCTCAGTGCTGGAAGCTATCGGCGCAAGTGGGGATCTCAGCTTTAGTGCCCTCCTCGACGCACTTGAAGCACGTTTTGGAGACAGCCACCTCGAGCACGTGTACAGAGCGCAATTAAAAGAGCGTACTCAGCGTGCTAATGAGAGCCTACAGCAATGGTCCGTGGAAATCGAGAAACTTGTACGTCGAGCTTTCCGGTCGACTCCGTCAATGATTGAAGGCACGCTTCTCCAAGCGTTCATTGACGGTATTCGGGACCCAGAAGTACGAGCTGCTGTTCATCTGGGCCATCACAAGATCATGAAAGAAGCTCTGGCCCATGCATTGGAAGTGGAAGCCGTGCGTGGCAACTCCCGTACCTTACGTCTGCGGGAAATGACGACAACGGAGCAGGTACCTCCACGCCGTCGGAACTTCATGTGCTATGGATGTGGAGAGCGTGGGCACATACGGAGCGACTGCCCGAAGAAGATGAACCGCAAGGACGCGGCGGCCTCAACTTCTGACCAGCAGGGAAACTTAAATCCAGCCAGGGCTGCGGGGTGGGCGCTGACTGGTAGTGGAACAACCCCAACAATCTACATCAAGCAAACCAACGATGGAAATACTCTGGTAATAGACGGTCAAGTAAATGGGAAAAACAGTCAGCTAACATTAGATACTGGAGCTTCAAGGACGGTGATAAATGTTCGGCTGCTCGAGCAAAATATCAGGAAACACCTTAAACCAATTGTTGGCCTACAAATGAAATCAGCTAACGGCCAGTGCATACCGATAAGTGGAAAACTGCATGTAACAATCAAAATTGGGGAACGTGTTTTTCGACATGAGGTTATTGTGGCCAAAATTCTGGATGACTGCATCTTGGGACGCTCGTGAGAAAGAGGTTGAAGAAATGATTGACGATATGAGGAAAAATGACGTGATAGAGCCCTCTTCTAGCCCTTGGTGTTCACCTGTCGTGCTTGTCAAGAAGAAAGATGGTTCAACGAGGTTTTGCGTAGACTATCGACGATTGAATGATGTAACCAAGAAGGATAGCTACCCGTTACCAAGAATCGATGACACACTTGACACATTGAGTGGCATGAAATGGTTTTCAACGCTCGATCTGAAAAGCGGCTATTGGCAGGTGGATTTGGATCCCAAGGACAAGGAAAAGACCGCATTCTCAACTGGGAAGGGACTCTGGCAATTTAAGGTGATGCCATTTGGATTATGCAATGCACCGGCAACCTTTGAGCGTTTGATGGAACAGGTGCTGGCGGGACTGCTGGGCGAAACCTGCCAGTTTACCTCGATGACATCATCATTGTTGGACGGGATTTTGACGATCATCTAAGGAAATTGGAAAAGGTACTCGACAAGCTGCGTGGAGCAAATTTAAAGTTGAGTCCAAAGAAATGCTCTTTCTTCAAGCGCGAAGTGAATTATCTAGGACATGTTATTTCTGAGAGAGGAATTGAGACTGATCCAGCCAAGACTGTCGCTGTTAAGGAATGGCCAACACCTAAAGACAAAACGCAAGTTCGGGCATTTCTTGGATTGTGCTCGTATTATCGGCGGTTTGTGAAAGGATTCTCGGACATTGCCAAGCGTTTGCATCGATTGACAGAGGAGAAACGTGCCTTTATCTGGGACGAGGATTGTGAGCAAGCCTTTCGAGAACTAAAAGAAGGGCTTTGTAACACACCAATTCTCGGATACCCCAGTGCGAAAGGAATATTCGTAGTAGATACGGATGCCAGCAATATTGGAATAGGAGGTGTCCTTTCACAACGCGATGGTGAGCAGGAGAAGGTTATTGCTTACTTCAGCAAGTCACTATCCAAGCCGGAGAGGAACTATTGCGTGACCAGGAGGGAATTGCTGGCCGTAGTCAAAACTTTGCACCATTTCAAGAAGTATTTACTGGGACGGAAATTTTTGATCAGAACAGATCACGCTGCTTTGAAATGGCTGCTTCAGTTTAAGGATCCCGAAGGCCAAGTAGCCAGATGGTTGGAACAACTTCAGGAATTTGACTTTGAAATCGAACATCGCGGAGGAAGAATTCATGGCAACGCAGATGCATTATCGAGACGCCCATGCGTGGAAGATTGCAAGCATTGTGCCAAGAAGGAAACTGCTTTTCTTAAGGTGATAAGGACTGATACTGTTGACGAGGCATGGGGAGATGATGCGATGAAATTAGAACAGGAAAGAGATGCAGATATTAAACCAATACTAGAGTGGCTACGAAGTGGTAACAAGCCAAGTTGGAGTGACGTCGCCCATTATAGCGCGGTAACGAAAGGTTTATGGGCACAGTGGAAAAGCCTTACGCTGCATAATGGACTCCTGTGTAGGAAATGGGAATCAACAAACGGCAAGGACGAGCATTTGCAATTGGTGGTGCCTCGTTCAAAAATAAGGGATGTATTAAAAGCGTTCCATGATGGATCTTCTGGAGGACATTTGGGAATTAGGAGGACTTTGGTGAAGATCAAGGAGAGGTTTTATTGGCTGCATTGCAAATATGACGTCGAAGATTGGTGCCGGAAATGCACTAGTTGTGCAGCTGTCAAGGGTCCACAAACAAGAAGCAGAGGGGCGATGAAAATCTACAATGTTGGTATGCCTTGGGAGAGAATAGCCTTAGACATCGCTGGACCATTTCCAATCACTGATTCGGGCAATCGCTACGTTTTAGTGGTTATGGATTATTTTACAAAATGGCCGGAGGTCTTTGCCATACCGAATCAAGAGGCAGTAACTGTAGCCACGAAGTTGGTAAACGAGGTATTCACCCGATTCGGAGTGCCCCTGGAGATGCACAGTGATCAAGGACGGAACTTTGAATCCCAAGTTTTTCAGGAAACTTGTAAACTTTTGGGAATCCATAAGACTCGAACGACCCCTTATCATCCACAGTCAGATGGAATGGTCGAACGTTTCAACCAAACATTGGAGCGACACTTAGCAAAAGTGGTTGACAGCCATCAGAGAGATTGGGACACTTACATACCTCTCTTCTTGCTTGCCTATCGGACTGCTGTACATGAAAGTACCGCAAAGACGCCTGCATTTGCAAATTTTGGAAGGGAATTGAGATTACCGGCCGATCTTGTATCGGGCTGTCCACCTGGCGACACTCGCACCGAGTTTGGCGATTACATAAGCGAGTTAAGAGCAAAAATGTTGGACATTTATGAGCAGATCAGGGAGGCCGGTCTTCAAGCTAGTGATCGCGCAAAGACGCGCTATGATCGACGAGCCAATTCTGTTGGGTTTGAAGAGGGGTCATTGGTCTGGCTGCATAATCCAGTCAGAAGGAAGGGAAAATCTCCGAAGCTGCAACCGAGTTGGGAAGGTCCTTATGAGATAGTCACGAAGATCAATGACATTACTTACAGAATTCGGAAGACTTTAAGGAGCCCTTTGAAAGTTGTCCATATAGACAGGTTGGCGAGGTATTACGGCAGCAACGATGCTCGGGACGAGCAAATCTAAGAGGAGGGCAGTGTGACGGAAAAGTGGTTCAAACTCTTTGACATCATGACGTCAATGGATGGTTGTCAAACGTTGCCTAGAGATTGTAAATTTCGTCGTGAATTGTCAACACGAGTTGGCCTAATCGGTAAGGCGTGTGGATTACACCACAGAGACCCCGAGTTCGAGTCCCGCCGTAAACATGAAGTTTTTCAGTTGATAGAAGTTTTGTCGAACTTTCTGGAATTATTTGTGTGAAAGAAATGAAAAATTAAAGAGCGAGAAGGAGAATAAATAAAAATGAATAACGAAATTATTGGAAGGTTCTGGAGGCATGACGATCAAAAAGAATAACGAAATTGAATGTTCCAGAACCTGACCGGGGGTATATAAGCGGAACTGCGGCTCACCGCTGGCAGTTGAGTTCTAAGTCTAAAGCGATTCGGAAGAAAAGGAAGAAGTGAGAAAGAAGAAAAGTGAGTGAAATAGTGAAGTGCAGTGAAATAGTGAAGTGCAGTCAGTTAAGTGAGTTAAGTCAGCGTGAACGGCAAAGTTGTGTCAGTCGGCCGGACTCTGCTGGAGAGGAACGCCGATAACTTAACTCCGTGGACGCTGTAACTTAAGTGCAATAGAAAGTCTGAAAACCGGTATTAGTGTTTCATTTCATCCAATCCCGTAACCCAAGCCCGCATAGTCAGGAACGTGACGTCAGGCACGTAACAATACGAATGTAATAATCTTACATCATGCCCATATTACCCATGCCAAAAGGGATGCCATCTCAGTATAAGTTGGGCTCAATAAGAACCCAACACTGGTTTTCAGTTGGCACCATTGCAGAGACGTCCAACGGACGGAAGCAACATAAATCTCAAAATATAAAATCTTAAATTCAAACTAAAATTCTTTATTTACATTCCATATGTTAAATGACAGGTGATACACATTTTTTTTTAATCTTTATTTATTATTAGGGACTTCTACACGGACGTGTATGCCAGTCCCATCATACCTTATACTAATACAATCTAACTAAAACGTAATCTAGCGAACATAAATACTTTGGCGGCAGCCTCCGAATTAGGTGTAGATAAAAGATTGTGATATACACCTACATTATACATATTTAAGTTTAAGTCATTAAATAAATAATTTAATTATTTATTATACACATTTTAGAGTTAGATTCAATATGGACCCAGTAGGGCACAGCTTAAAGATATCATGCTGTAACATAATTAATAAATTATTATAAACTAGCTACTCTCGCGCAATTTCACCCGCTGCACGGCTCCATTTAATTGTAGCGTGATGTTTTAAAGCCTATAATACTCAGAAACATTGTAGCTATCTATCAGTGAAAGAATTTTGGCCATCCATCCAGCTCTTCCAAAGATTACCCCCTACATACAAACATACAAACTTCCAAATGTTATCTCTTTATAATATAGAAATAGATGTGCTTCTCAACGCAACACAATATTCAATGTTTATAAAACAATTTAATATATGTATGTGTGTGTGTGAGGATGTGCATATATGTGTGTACTTATTTCTTAAGTGAATCCTATTTCTCCTATACCTATGATCAATGACATACGAGTATGATCTTTTATTTGCCAGACTTTGCTTCCCAATTGTAATATTTAGTTATTTATTTAGTGTGATAAGGTAGGCTCACAGCTTACGTTTCAAAGTAGTTAGAAATGTTCGTTATTTATTTATTTATTGAATTATGCACAACCAGTAGCTGCTACATTATTTCTTACATCTAAACATTAAATACACTATAAAAAATTAAATGTACAGCATTTTAAGGTGTCACAACATGCACAAATTTCGTAGTGACACAAAAAATAATTAATAAAGAAGAATATAATTTAAAATAGTAGGAAGAGTAATAAGATAGAAATTGCAAAAATTACGATTCTAAATTAAATTAAAATAAAATAAGTAGTTATATATAAAACAAAAACATTTTTTTTATTTAAACAAAGTTTATTGGAATTCAGTCCTCCCAAAAATCCCGAACACATTTTTTTTAAATACAAGTAATGTATCACTGAAGATATCCACTTCATCACTAAGACTGTTGTAAGTTTTTGTTTTGTGGAATACGAAAACCGAAAGAACTTAGTAGCGATGGACTATCAAGTTCATTTCTTAGTATTTTATAAAGGAATGTCATGTTATAGAAAATATGTCTTATACATTAGCCATTTACAAAATAATATGTGTTTTTTTATTTTAAATGTTATATCCCTAATACACAAACGATCAAATTTTCTTCCTTATAATATGAGACATACATAGACATCTTCTAAGCAAAATAATAATTTGAGAACAGGTAAACTATTTGACTTTTAAATTATCAGTGTTCATGTGTGTGTGCGTCAAGGGCGCCCGGGGGCATGACGTCAGGCGCACGCGCAGCCATCGATCTTGATATTTAGAAGATTCCAAAATTAAAACGTTTTAAATTCACATCTATTTTTTTTATCTGAAGGTCACAAATGACAGGTTGAACTATAAATGTTTAAGTTTATGAATATAAGTATATATTTTTTTTAATATTGAACATTTTAATAAATAGGTTATATTTGATTCTTTTTGTCGTCACGACAAGTGAGCGTGAGATTCTTAATACAATTACTGAGAAAAGTACCTAAAGATCGTTTAAATGTGGGAGGCAGATTGATACCACGTCCTCAAAGAAAACTGGCGTGAAACAACCACAGCGTTGTGTTTCGCCGAGTTAATGATGTTACCGGAGGCCCTTTCCTTCTTCTCCCCCAATCCCTAAATCTCCAAATCCATAATCCCTCCACTCGTAATTCCTCCATTGTTGCAGTTGTCCTTTAGCGGCATTTGCCAACCTATCACATAAAAAAGAAGATTTTTTTTAATTGTTTGTATTTTTTGAACACTTCAGAGAATTGTACATAAATTGTATATTATATTGAAGTTGTCACACTCACACGAAGTTCTTACTAGGCATAGCACGGGCACTGGATCGCTGGATTCCCTATAATATGGTTGGTGGGGCGGCGCTGGTGTACGTGTCAGGATCGTGAATGGGCGCCGCCTATTGGGACTGGTCAACTCGAGACTCTCTAAAGAGGTTGTCCTTGAGGTAATTTTATTTTTCAGATTGTTTGACTAAATATTAGTGGTACACCGTCCTCATATAATGGAACCGATTTAATTAATCAAATAAATGAATTATAAAACTGATTGAAAAAGAGTTTCTTGCTCGTTGTTCTGTTACCCTCAGTACTTAATTTTTTTTATTACATTTTCATTGTGAGTCAATAAATATTAAAAGCATTAAAATTAGGAACGCTAAACTGTACTGTTATACTTAGTTGAAATTCATTACAAAGACAACAATTGTTTCAATACAATGCCTTAAAACTAAAAATTTACTTTATCCTTCTTATTATTCTTGACGATCTTCTCTTGTCTTCTTGATCTCTTCTCTTCTTCTTCTCCATTGTAGAAACGAAGGGATAAAACGTAACCTCTATCAGGCTATGTCTGAAACATCGTTCCGATACAGACAAAGCCAAGGAGAGGCTAGGTCAACATCCCAGTGTTGGGGGGAGAGGGGATAGGCTTGATCTTCTATGATGGATCTTCGCTCTTCTTGAAGGCATTGGTGCGTTGTCCGTAGTAGGTAAAATGTGAAGTTAGTATTGCTACATAGAGTAAAAGTATTTGGAAATGCATAGGAATGGCATGGCACACACACACACACACACACACACACACACACACACACACACACACACACACACACACACACACACACGCACGCACGCGCACACACACACGCGCGCGTACAAACACGTACACACACACACACACACACACACACACACACACACACACACACACACACACACACACACACATATATATATATATATACATATATACACACAAGCAAAATTGTTGTTCCAAAATTTAGGGGACTCTACGAATTTGATGCACCACTTTTAGGTCTCTACAAAATTGCGTTTGAAGGCTATGTTCTAATGTTCAGTCATAGAGCTCACAGATGATGCAATGGCCGGGCAACCGTCTACGATTCCCACACGAAAAACTCTTTGTAGTAATGGTATTATAAGTAAAATGGTGTAGATAGGTAACACAAACAAAATTCGATTTTCAAAAACGGCACACTTATGCACACATGAACAATGCTTAGGCGTAGCTACGTCAAAGTGAGATGGCATGATTCAATAATCGCGAGTGAAAAAGAGACAGATATGAAAAGTGTGGCTAGTTAGCCACATTATAATGTATCACTTGCTGAGCACTTATGACCTATCTACACCTTTTTACTTATAATATCATTGTTTTGTAGTGATTGTGACTTGTAATCCATAAAATGTTTTTCCGGGTCTGGGTGTACCTACCAATAATTGTATTCATTTATTCAAACAATAAAAATTGTGTAGAACGTTAGGTAGGTACAACCACAATAAGGTTATATCACAATAAAAGTGTCATATGAAAAACAAATTTCCAATACATAGTTAGAAAGTTAAAATCAACATATATAATTTCAAGATACATTATGTTATGATAAAACTAAAAAAAATTGGTAATAAGTATTATAGTAAGTTACTTTTTCCTTTTTTTTTATGTAATAGCTCGGCAAACGAGCAGACGGATTACCTGATGGTAAGCAATCAGCGCCGCCCATGGACACTCGCAACGGAGGAGTTACGAGTGCGTTGCCGACCTTTAAGGGATTAGGGATTTGGAGATTTAGGGATTTAGGAGGGATTGGGAAAGGGAAGGATTGGGCCTCCGGTAACCTCACTCACACGGCGAAACACAACGCAGTGGTTATTTCACGCCGGTTTTCTATGAGGCCGTGGTATCACTCCGGTCGAGCCGACCCATTCGTGCCGAAGCATGGCTCTCCCACACTTAATTTTTTAATTTACTACAAAATCTGTTGCTGGTTTATGTGTAGTTATGTAAAACAGTTTATAAACGCGGATGCGTTCCAATCTTTCGCGTTTATAATATTAATTAGTAGGATTATAATATATAGTTACCCTTTTAAGGATCAATGTAATCATGTAAACAGACAAACATTTTTTGTGATAAAACTAAGTATTTATAATCGCAATACAAAAGGATTACAATAAATCTTTTAATAATGCACCTATCATTGAACAATAAAACTACGCACAATCATTTAAATTTCTAATCCGCAAAAATACTAGTAGGTATAATATATAGGTACATAACCCAACTTCAGATTATAAAAAAACGGTTTCTTGATTGCTAGTCAAATTCAGTTCTTTTTTTATTTTATCAAAATTGACAATTGCCGATGGTTATATAAGGGATTGTATGTTATAATGTAACCTTCCTTTTTACGTCAAGTAATATACTTACTTATTTTTTTAAGGACTGATTTTTCAATAGTCAGGTAAATGTTATCTGGGTTCTGAGGAATAAAATTGTCGCTGTCACTGTCTTATACAAACATTCTAACGCGACAGCATCATAATTATTCCTCAGATAACTTTTATCTAACCATTGAAAAATCAGCCTAAATAAAATTTATAGTTTTTATAAGGATTTTTTCTGTAGAGCAAATCAAGGAACCAGTACTAGGACGACAGGAATTTTTGTTAATACGAAAGAAAGTGTTATTAAAAGAGTTCTTTGATAAAAAAAATGGCCGTCTTTTATACAACATATTATTATGTCTACAAATTCTGATTTATTTTTGTATATTTTGAATGGCAAACTACATATTTTTTTCTAAAATTGCACGTATGGTCAGACTTTTAATCAGCCATTCATAAAGGGTGGGTCAAAAAAAAGTTTTACCACAATTTCCTTGACAAAAATTTATAAAACGAAAATCTCAAACTTCGATTGAAGAATAATATTCTTAGAACGAGAAAAAAAAAACGTTGGTTGAATGGAAAAATACTGGTACACCTTGAATAAAGCAATTCCTAGCTAGACCAGTTATTTTAACATACCCTGCCCCTCTCTGGCGATAGAATTACAGGCCCCCGCGGGGAAAACCAAACCGAATGTAAATGTCAACTTAAAATGGTTATTATTAATATATGATAATGAGCTAAATTCAAATGTATTATATACGAATGCTGAACCTGACTTGATTAAATAAAATATTTTTAAGATATTTTATTTTAGAACATTAGTTCCGATTGGTAAATGTAGATGGCGTTAAATATAATATTATGGGGGTTAGGTACCTATTACGGGTTTTGCGTTCTGTAGGGAAAGATACTCTACCAATGAATTTGTTATGTAATGTAGCATACTTGAATTAGTATATAAAAATATAACATAATGGTAAATTGATAACATTTCGCATATAATTAGTACGAATCAATTTTTCATAAATTAGATTATGATTTTACTCCACGTATAAGGCGGAGAGCTGCTATTACCATACACTGAAAACAATTCCTCTTTCAATGATATTGAGAACAAGTAACAAGTATAAAAAACATATAATGTGAATGAAAATGATCCAAATAACTTGTACTAATTAAATTAAAAACGCGTTGAAATCTTTTATATGGGAGACTGGACGTCCGGGTGAGCTAACCATATGTTGGTTATATGTAAGTACTTTACTACAAAGCAATCTTCTTCTTATATTTAGAAATGAATTGCTTTACGTTAGTCTAGCTAAATCTCGAAAACGGCTGCTCTGTTTTCGATAAACTTGGTCTTAAAATATTCGTTTAAGTCCAGGGAAGATTTACAAGGTCAGAACACATAGTTACATATAGTATAAGGCGGTACGAAGTTCACCGGGTCAGTTAAAAAGAGAGAGTCTGACTCTCCCTCTCACATTACCCTGGACGAGAGAAGTTATTTAATGATTTTCTTTTTACAAAACAGTGTTACACATCACATCAACTCCTTGTAACCTCCACCGTTGGTATATGGACCTTCTCTACATAAGAGGCGGGTTGCTTCAATCTCCAGACTTAGCAGACGGGGTAGAGATCTCAGTTTTTAAGGTTCAAGTTTATCAGAGAGCGCTATAGCCCGGCCTCTGTTTCATGTGTTGTGCCTTAGTCAACTTTTGGGCAACTCGAAGGAGAGTACATTGGAGCTGTAGAAAATGGAATGAATTAAGGAATCAATGAATTGAATTAAGGAATCAATGGAAGACATTATTATATCTTCCATCGATTGATTTTATATTTTGTATACTTGTTTAGTTGACATTGCATAAACGTTGCTGTTTGACGACACTCTAAATCAATAAAAATAAATTTTCTAAAGTGTTGAATTAATGATACACCTGATTGCTTGTTTTTAATTTAATTTAGGGCTGATTTTTCATTCCAAACTAATCACGCGAATGCTACACGAAAAAAAATAACACCATATTTTCAATTCATAATATTTAAAATATGTGCTACATTTTGGAATCTACCTCAAAAACTTAAGCTTAAATATATCAGCCAAATACAAATCGTTTTATTAAAAACTCGATTTCAACATTTAAATCGACATAAACTTCGATATACCTAAAATTCAAATCCGGATTCTCTATGACATCATGAGTCGTGTAGGCAGATCACCTCAAAGTCACTTTAGAGCAGGTCAAACACATTATTACACCTTTTTTTAGAATGGTTAAGGACACACCGCTCTCCTGACGAAGAATTTAAAGAACTCGATTTTGATTCGACATTTTTTGTGTATTATTTCTTAAGTTACAAAATGTATTAGGTACAAAATTATTGTAAGTGGATTGATACTACGGTCTCATATATAACCGGTGTGAAACAATGAGTAAGGTTACCGAAGTCCCAATTGTTACCCTCTCCTAATCCCCAAATCCTCAAAAGTCACTCGGGACTCCTCTGTCAAAAAAAGTCAAAAAAGTCAAAAATCATTTATTTCAATTAGACCACAGTAGGCACTTTTGAACGTCAAGCAAGCAAAAAAAGGAAAAAAGTATATATAACAAGAGCTTTAAAATTAAGCGTGTCAGTCTGTCCGTCTGTCCTCTAGTGAAGCTATTTGCTCGTTCCAAAGTGTAGATTCCTATGGAGAAGAACGAGCAAGAAACTCCATGGTTACTCTTTTTCAATCAGTTTTACAATACATTTCTTTGTTACATCATTTAGTCGGTTCTGATATGTGAGAACAATGTAACACTAATGTTCAGGCAAAAAGTACGAAAAAGAAGTGAACCTCAAGGACAACATATTTAGACAGCCTGGAGATGACCAGTCCCAATAGGCGGCGCCCGTTCACGAACATGACACGTACACCAGCACCGCCCAACTCAACCATATTATAGGGAATTGGACGATCCAGTGCCCGTGCCACCGCCAATGAGACCTCTGAGTGAGCATGACAGCTCCCAGCCGACACAAGTACCTATATTCTACAAGTCTTACTTAATTATAATAGGTTACAGGGCACTCACATTTACAAAATCTTAGAAGTTCATCAACAATTAACAACATAGTGTACAATTGAATAATTAAAAAAAAAAAAATACTCTATACATCCTGTGGAGTAGGACCAGCTAGCCTCCAAGCATTTTTATCTTGTATATAATCATTTAGTTTGTAGTATGCTAGTTTACATAAATGTTTCTTTATACATAATTTAAATTTGCTTTCATTTAAATTTTGAATTTCAACTGGGATTTTATTATAACATTTAACACAGAAACCCAGGAATGACTTATGCACTTTTGCCAATCTAAATAAAGGCTGACTCAATCTATTCCTATGTCTAGTATGATAATCATGTTTGTCAGATACCTTTACAAATAAGTGTAGGTTTTTCCTAACATACATAATGTTTTCATAAATAAATTGACTCGGTACGGTCAGAATGTTGATCTCTTTAAACTTTTCTCTGAGAGATTCGCGACGACCTAAGTTATATATAGCTCTGACGGCACGCTTTTGCAAGATAAAGATAGACTCAACGTCAGATGCCTGTCCCCACAACAGAATTCCATACGACATGATGCTGTGAAAGTAGCTAAAGTACACTAGTCTTGCCGTGCCGACATCGGTTAGCTGACGGATCTTCCAGACAGCATAAGCTGCAGAGCTCAATCGTCTGGTGTTGCGAGTGTCAATGGGCGGCGCTGATTGCTTACCATCAGATAATCCGTCTGCTCGTTTGCCTATCATATAAAAATACCAGTGGTACTCCAGTCAAAAAATATCCTAAAGATATAAAATATCAGAAATAAATGTAGCCTATGTGTTATTCCAGACTGTAATCCATATGTACCTAATCAAAGTTGCATCTTAATCTGATCTGCAGTTTTGTAGTGATTGAGTAACAAACATCCTATCTATTTTCCTAAAATGTATAGTAATTTATATTATATGAAACTGACTACGCTATTATATGAAACTTTTTCTTACTACCTAGATATGAAAAACACATTTTATAACTCAAAACAGCTCTCAAAAATTTAGCCAAGTCGTATTTATATGATAATAATAAGGTAATTTTTTTTTCCTTAATGGCAACTGAGTCTCCAATGTTGTCGACTATACTGCCAGTGTCGAGTTGTGACGGCAGTTTAATAAAGGTAATATTTATTCATATAAGTGACTTTACTTATTTTTTGTACTTAGGTAACTGTGTTATAAGTTGCTGAAAACAGTAACTAATATTTTTTCAGAAAAACATCGTTACTAAGTAATCCTTTTATTAATTATTAAGGCTCTAAAGGTAAAGCAGTAAATAAGTTATTTTGCCATAAAATTAAATGTTAATTAATACTAACTGTCTATTGCATAACACCTAAACGTGATCGAAATTCAAATTTTATGACACTGACAGATACAAATGAAAGATGGCCGATTCAAAATGTCAATGTCACTTTTCGAAATTATGAAATTGTTTTAAAACCGATCGCGGGGATTTTTGCTAATTTAAATAAATTTTGATCATATTACAAATTAAATCCGGCCGTGATAATTGTTTATATTAGAATTATTTTAGAGTTTATTTTTAGATTTTTCGTAGCTGTTTCTATGTTAATGGAATCGACTTATCGATAGGACAAATTAATTTTTTTTCCTACCTTTCATTTATCTGACAGTGACACTAATCACACTGAGAGCAGTGTAGACGGGATTGCGGGGCAAGCGGAATAATGTACTACGACCTCGGATTGGAGTAGAAGAAAGGACGGGGTGGTTTCTAAGCAGTAAGAGTCTGAGACTCCCTGTCCTCTCCTTACACAGGGCGAGATAATAAGACCTTTGACGGTTAAGTACTACAAAATATAAATCCTACTGATGGTAGATGATCGATCACGGCCACAGAGACCCGCAGCTCCAGAGAATGACTGTATAGTTGGGAGAATTAATAAAAACGTTTTTTTTTTTGTACATCTGATTGAAAAAGAGTAACCATGGAGTTTCTAGCTCGTTCTTCTCTATAGGAATCTACACTTTGGAACGAGCAAATATCTTCACTAGAGGACAGACGGACAGACTGGCACGCCTAAAGTTAAAGTTCTTCATATACTTTTTTTTTGCTTGACGTTGAAAAGTCCCTATTGTGATCTAATTGAAATGATTTTGACTTTGGAATATCAACCAATTGTCTCAGTGGGACAAAAAGGCGTGTCAGATTCAGACTCACTAAAAACTATCCAGTTCATCCTTTTTCTAAAAAGTGGACTGCGGTATTTTA
This sequence comes from Spodoptera exigua, assembly GCA_902829305.4. Classification (NCBI taxonomy): domain Eukaryota; kingdom Metazoa; phylum Arthropoda; class Insecta; order Lepidoptera; family Noctuidae; genus Spodoptera; species Spodoptera exigua. The sequence goes on along the minus strand of LR824628.2, from coordinate 1,450,728 downwards.
TTTATTGCGCTTGCCATCGGATCAGTATATACATATAATTTTATATTACTTATATGTATAAAAATAAATTGCGGTTCGTTAGTCGCGATAAAACTCGAGAAAGGCTGGACCGACATGGCTTATTGTGGTCTTGAAATATTCCTGGATATACAGGAAAAGTTTAAAAAGTCAGAGAATATGACTTAATAAAAAAAATAGTTATATTCGAGACTAGACGAAGTTTGCTGGGACAGCCTAAGTAAATGGGTCTCGGGTTTGCTATATATCGTGGTCCCAGAGGTCCTCGAAGCAGGAAAAGGATCTGGGTGGCTTTTAGTCTTATTTTTAAACAGTAAGAGTCTGGCACTCTCTCTAGCCTCGCCCAGAGCGGGTGATGTCATTAAATGATTATCCATTTTCACTCAAAAGGTGCCTATTACTTACATAAAGAAGGTGCCTATTACATGTAGTGAGTACTTAATAACACACATTGAACAAATATTTAAATTTATAATACGAAGAAGAAACTATTATACATCAAGGTCCCAAAATTTTCCTTAATGACTAGTGTCTAATAGGTATTTTTTTTTACTTTTGGCGCCAATATTAAGCTTTGATTAAAAATCACGTTTGTTATTGCAAGATGGGATTGGTAAAGGCTAATGAAGATATACATCCTCTTTGGTAAAGGCCTTACTTTTTACAAGGATTATTTTATTGATCCGTTTTTGTTTATAAGGGTAATACTATCAGAAAAAACGGCCTGTAATCCAGACTAAAGCCAATTCTATACATAACTACTTAAAAAATCTAGTTACACTTCACTATATTCGAAAATAAAGTATTAAACTTACGTAAAACAACTACATTCAGAAGTATCAACTCCACTATCGAGACAACCAAGTCAAGATAAAGTCAAACTAACAAAAAAAACGTTAAGTTTTGGTCAGACATATTAACGAGCAATAAAAGACAAAAATCCTATCTTTAGAAGCAACAAAATATGTGCCGCGTTTTTCTCAGAAACGACTAAACCTACGTTGATGAGATCACCACGACATATAGAATGTAAGACACATCCTTACATATTAACATTCATATGAGAATTATTTAATTCAACAAATACATCGCAAATAAAATATATTATGTAAAATGTCTGACAGTTTAGAATTATGGCGGGAAAATGCTAATGTCTATGGTTTAAGCAAAGGTACATCGAACATACAGCCAAGGTTATAAAAATTCTTAGAAAATACAAAGACAATATATTGTTATTTTAATAAAGACTAGAATAGTAGATAATTAATTTCTGAGAACAGCTAATTACATCTATGTATTTCTTTAATGAGATGAACGCGGAAGGCCAGGTCTTATAAAACTATGTTATAAAGGTAGACCCATTAATATTTTAATTACCATGTTACAAAGTACAATAAGGTAATAAAGTCTATAAATAATATAACTTGTATCACAAATTAATACATAAGAAAAAACAGTGAAAATATTTTTTTAAAAACTTACCGCTAACAAAACTTTTTGGACAACACAGATTAAAAAAAAATGTTTAAAAAAATATTTTAATCCTATAAACAGACCTCCAACACGTCCGCACACACAGGTACACTAAAGAAACTGAGCGATTATCGCGACGGAGCGAAATATCGATATGAGAATCGATTAAAAATATCGACAAAACAGGTTGGAAGTTTAATTATGTGGCATTATGATGAGACTCCTTAGCTTAGAACTGTTGGCGGATTTTAAAAAACGAATCTCGAAAAAATATGGCGCGAATTCGTAGACGGACGGAATTATTTTTATTTTTTGGTGGGAATTCGTTTTGTGGGTTCTGTATGCGATTAGAAAATTATAGTTTACTTTTTTAGTAAGAATAATAATTTCTGCTTCATTGTTCTAGAGGTCATAAAGGCAAAATTAATGCCAAGTAGGTACTAACTTAATTGGTATTGGGTTGGAATTTCCTCCTGGAAACCCACCGCTTTCGGGGACGGGCGAACTGTCAGACTCTTACTGTCTAAAAACCAAACCGGTGTTCGTACATTTACCCATATGTCGGAGAGGCGGGTGTCGCCGAAGCATTCATCGCATACCCCCGCAAGATAGTTATGTGGGCAAAATCGCGTTTTTTAGTACTTTTATATACTTACTGCTGAAGCAAGTAAGTACTAACCTAAGCTAACATAACCCGAACTTCAGATAGGTACTAAAAAGTGTGACAAAGTTAAGGTAAGTATATGATGGGGTTGACCTATTTCTACTAGATAAAACTCCTAATGTCAAATAAATACGTATAAAAAAATAAAACGTAGATACTTAAATTTATTCCTGCCCTTGGAAGTATCGGACAGATAAAAACCACCCCGTTGCTTCTCCTGATCCGGACCGCGACCGCTGTACAATTTTGCGCAATCCCAAATAAATATTTTCTAATCCTATTTTTTTTTTTTGTCATACCTACATATTTTAGCTGTGTGTTTTTTTACTCTGTGTGTTTATTTGCCTAACTTATGTGGGGGAAATGTTATTGATATGACGCGACACACGCACCTTTCTATTTGTCTAGTCATTTTTCGAATAATTTATTTTCAAGTCCGCGTCCGTTACTAATGTCGCACATGGAGCATTCATTCACAAGTCACAACTCCAAGAGCCTACCTAGATACCTACATAATAAAATTAATTACTTATTATTTTTTTTATCTCTAGGACCTTAAGCTTTAAACAGAATCAGAACTCAGAAAAATTCCAATGTAATAAAATTTTGCAACGCAAAGGTTTTTCTCGCGAACTCACGGATCTCCAAACCCCTTCTCCTAAATGTCAATGTTCAAGGACATGCCAAGTCGAAATGTCAAACGATTTATTATATTATGAATAGATATTAGCTATGGACGCCTAACTGGTTGTGAGCAGCTAACATTCAGTGATTATTTGCATAACCTATTTAAAACTAGCTTCTGTAACCGACTTTGTCTGCTTTTCTGAGATAAAATGTAGTCTATGTGTTATTATAGACTATAATCTATCTCTGTGCCAAATTTCATTCAAATCCGTTCGGTAGTTTTTACGTAGAAGAGTAATAAACATCCATTCGTACATAATATTAGTTGGAGTTTCATTAGATACAATATTATTAGGTACTAATCTTTTGCCCTGGACCACGATTTTTGGTATAAAAACTATCCTATGTCCTTTCTCGAGTTCCAAACTATGTCTGTGCTAAATTTCACAGAAATCGGTTCAGTAGTTTTCCGTGGAGAAAAGACAGACGGACAGAGTTACTTTCGCGTTTATAATATTAGTAAAGAAGTATACCTACATTTAAAATGCCTTTTATAAATGACAATATAATTGTTATATTATTATCTCAGATAAATCTTTATTCAGATCCGTCCACGAATTCCTCTTTGGCTGAATACCAACAAACATTAATTGCTTTATTTGTCGCTGTTAAAGTAACCAATGTTCTTCCAGACTTATAATCTATCTCTGTACAAAATTTTACTCAAATCTATACAGTAGTTTTCACGTGAAACACACAATTTTTTTTTATGTGGTAGTTCGGCAAACTAGCAAACGTATTACCTGATGGTAAGCAATCAGCGTCGCCCATCGACACCCGCAACGACGGAGGAGTTACGAGTGCGTTGTCGACCTTTTGGGGATAAGGCATTTGGGGATTTTGGGGAAGGGAACCTGGGAACGGATTGGAGTAGAGGAAGGATTGTTAATAATAAAAATAACAAACATACATTATTTGCCTTTGTAATGCCGGAAATCTAGATGGTAATACATAGTTTAATTAGATAGAATACCATTACTTATTTTAAATGTATATAATGTATGTTTAAGACCATTTCAAAACGCCCTCACATGGTTGAGCGCTGACGAAACTCCATCCACACTTTCCCATTTATAATACAAGTTTCTTTTGTCGCTATCGCGATTAGAATTGCCTATTATGTGTTAATCCAGACTATAACCTATCTCTCTACCAAATTAGCTCAGATCCATACTTCACGACACATCATCAACCTATAAGTGTCCACTGCTGAGCAAAGGCCTCTTCTCACACGGAGAAGGTTTGAGCATTAATCACCACGCTTGCTCAATACGTATTAGTAAATTCAAACTTATAATTATAAATTATAAGTCCTGGTTTCCTCACGATATTTTCTTCGCCAATATTTAAGTGTTGAGTCTTATTCTAACTTCCTATAACACGCGTAACCCATAGACAATATAGCCACCATAGAGGCTTTAAGCGCCGGCGCCATTTTCTGTCTATACCGTTTTTTTGCCGGCTAAAACTGGTTATAATTGCCTGTTATCGGTTTTCTGATGTCATCAGCACATTCTTAAAACGTTTCGATGGATGATTAACCGTCATCTAGGATTTTGTCTGCCATAGTTTTTAGACTACGAGAACTCCTGGGCACCAGGATGTGTTGTGGTACCTACAACTATAAAACAAGACTGTTCCCAGGGTCACGTCTTGAGGGCAACGACAACGATACCGCGGTCAGTTTTTAGTTAGAAAACGTCCGACTCTCCCTTGGCCTCATCCAGGACGGGAGGAGATCCAGGATGGTATTTTCCGTTCGAAAATAAATATTAACTGTATTGTTATTAAGTATTAACGTAAACTCAGTCTTAGCTTAGAAACAAATCTTTTATCTTTAAATTGAGAATGTATTTTGGCATATACCTTTTTTTGTGTAAAATGTCGGCAAACGAGCTGACGGATTACCTGATGGTAAGTAATCAGCGCCGCCCATGGACACCCGCAACGGAGGAGTAACGAATGCGTTGCCGACCTTTTAGGGATTTGGAGATTAAGGGATTGGGGAGGGATCGGGGAAGGGAAAGATTGGGCCTCCGCTAACCTCACTCACACGGCGAAACACGACGCTATGGTTGTTTCACGTCGGTATTCTGTGGGGCCGTGGTATCACTCCGGTCGTGCCGACCCATTCGTGCCGACCCATTCGTGCCGAAGCTTGGCTCTCCCACACTTGATTTTATTACATACTTCGTTACAAGTTGATTTAGAAATAATTTGTTAAAATCTCAAGCATAAAAGAACACAAAGAAATTCGTCCATTTTGATCCTTCATAATGTTAAAGAAAATCGCCTCGATACTAAGGCAAAGTCTAAGCAGAAATAGTGGTAACTATAATTGGTATCCAATCAATTAAGTTTAGCCTTGTTTTTTCTATAGATTATTGAACAAGACGAACAGACAGCAATTATATACAAAGTCACGATGTTAAAGAACTTAGAAAATTATTTTTTGACCTCTATATTTCAAACAGTATTTGATGCTGGATCGTGTGACGTCAGAATACAATATTGTTAGGTTCATAGTTATTTATTACTAGCTATTATCGCGGTTTCACCCGCTGCTCAGCTCCATTTGATTGTAGCGTGATGTTTTATAGCCTATAGCACTCGGGAACATTGTAGCTATCTATCAGTGAAAGAATTTTGGCAGTCCGGCCAGCGGTTTTAAAGATTACCCCCTACATACAAACTTACAAATTTTACCTCTTTATAATATTATATTTATAGAACGTGTCTATGGTTCTGTTAAAGCAGTATTTATTTTGCTAATATTAAAAATCCCAAAGTTACGATATTTGGATGTTTGTTGCTCAATCACGCCTAAACGGCTGGACGGATCTGTATGTAATTTGGCACAGGCATAGGATACACTCCGGAATAGGACATAGGCTACTTTTTATCAACATACCACGAGGGCGAAACCGCGGGCGGAATATATTTTGATATAATAACTCTGGCAAAATGTTAATAAAAATCGTGTCTTCATTTCTTTTCTTTATAATTAGATATTATTTAATTTACATTGTGAAGTTACCTTGTTTGAATATTTTCATAATATATTGAACTAAATTTTTTTTTTATAGCTTTTATGAAATTATTCAAGGGAAGTTATTTATTTATATTAATGGTTGCGTAAGATATGGCAATGTTTTTTTGGCACACACTTTTTGCGGCTGCAATTGTAAAATTCTAACGATTACGCACGCTCTCTGCCAGTAAAATAAAAGGAATTGTAATTTTAAAGTCGATTCAAGTTTTATTCATTGATAAGCCAGCACTCTTTTTATGGGAGAAAAATCATAAAATAGGTAATAGCTCTCGCCGTGGAGCAAGCGAGAGGGAGTCTCAGACTCTTACTGACTTAAAACCTCACATTACTTACTGACTTAACACCTCATTCTATTTCCTGCTCTAGGCCTATACTTCGGCAAAAGTTATAACAATAATACCTACCTACTTTGTCTGACCCGACAGTCTTTTCTGAAACTACATCTTTGGCAATTATCCACGTGAGTGAGGTTACGGGAGGCCCAATCCTTCCCCCCATCCTAAATCCCCAAATCCCATATACTTAAATCCCTAATAAGTACTAATAACCCACAAGGGGCCGGTAACGCACGTGTAATAACCCTTTTGGTATTACGACTCCATGGGCGCCGCTAATTGCTTACCATCAGGTAATCCGTCTACTCGTTTAAGTTACAGTGCGATTTCTTGACGAAAAAATTACATAATATTATCTACATATAGCAAAGAAGAAAAAACAGGATTCATTCAAATCTATTCAGCCATTTAGGAATTCAACCAAAATATTTGGCATTCAAGATATAAAGTAAATATCCTTGTTAAAATATCAATCCAATTCAAAATGTTATTTAATAACAGTAAAAATTACTTTTAATACATTGATACCTAGCTAACATCCTTTTCACACAATAAAAATTAATAATATTCCAAATCAGCTGTTACCGTGCCGCCATCTTGGACGTTTTTTTTTTAAAGAAACGACAGAGGAATGCAAGGTTATGCCTGTCGCGGAATATTTAATATACATCTCATACATACTTATATATAATTTTATGTATATGAGTGTGTGTGTGTGTGTGTGTGTGTGTGTGTGTGTATGTGTGTGTTTTAGAAACTAGAATCGACGTACGGAACTATGTCCATGATTGATTTTTTTGGAGGATGAATGACTTCTCTCGGGATGAGAGGAAATTTCAGATTCTTACTGACCTAAAGCCACTCTGTTCTTTCTCCTGCTCTAGCATTTTTTTTATGTAATATGTCGGCAATCGAGCAGACGGATTACCTGATGGTATGGTAGAAGCAATCAGCGCCGCCCATAGACACCTGCAACGGAGGAGTTACGAGTGCGTTACCGACCTTTTACGGTTTGACGGTTTTGGAGATTTAGGGATTTGGGAGGGATCGGAGGGGGGGGGGGGGAAGGACTAGGCCACCGGTAACCTCACTCACTCGGCGAAACACAACGCTGTGTTGTTTCACGCCGGTTTTCTGTGAGGCCGTGGTATCACTCCGGTCGAGCCGACCCATTCGTGACGAAGCATAGCTCTCAAACACATAAAATAGCATGCTCTGCATCAGTCTGCGTAACTAAAATAGAATAGAACGTGTATAAATTATAATTGTTTCGGCAGGTGCCATACCTAGTCCTTCCATCGTTCCTATCATACCAGTCCACAACAACCCACACCCATAGCCTTATCCCTTGTTTCCATTATCCGCAATAGTCCTACACTAACCGGGGACTATCCTTGGGTGCATTTCCATAGTGCATACAGGGATAGTCGCCGGTTTGTGTCCCATTTCATTTAGATTCATTGTCTAAAGAGAACTCTGCGCAGTTGACTCTGGTCCCTCATACGTCTCCCAAATGACCGGGACCCGTGATTGGTAAAGACATCATAAAGGACAGATATTTAAGTGCTACGAATGTAGGTTCAGAGATAAACTGTTCAAAAGTAATCATTACAATGATTTATAAGTCAGAAAATGATGCAAGGAATAATATCAGTTAATAATTGAGTAGTTTCCTAGGTCAAAAATAAATTAATTCGACGCGACGTTTCAATAAAATAAAATATTGAAAAATAACTATACTTTTATTCATCGATCTGTCAATAAACTAAATTTTCGATATCTATACTAATATTATAAAGAGGTAATATTTGTAAGTTTGTATGGGGTATTATATGTAGGGAGTAATCTTTGGAACCGCTGGTCGGATTGCCAAAATTCTTTCACTGATAGATAGCTATAATGTTCCTGAGTGCTATAGGCTATAACACATCATGCTACGATTTAATGGAGCCGAGCAGCGAGTGAAAGCGCGCGAGAGTAGCTAATTTACCTATATTTTAAGAAATAAGTATTATGACGACATTGTATTTTTGCGTCAAAAAAGCTATTTATTAATACTTGCATAATTTAAAGTTAATAGAAAAGTAGAATCGTTTCTGACATTTCGATAAAAGTATTGAATTTGACTAATTGGAAACTACCGTATTCAGTAAGTAGGTTTTTTATACTTCTTTATCAATGTACATAGTGAGGTTACCGGAGGTCCAGTTCTTCTTCCCCTCCCCTAATCCCCCCCCCCAATCCTTAAATCTTCGCAACCCAATCTCCTATGGTTTTGCATGGGCAGCGCCGCTTGCTTACCATCTTACATAAAGAAATATGTATGAATATACATACATATATACAGGTAAATAAATATAATTTTATCTACTCGTAGATTGCAAGTCTGTCAGTCTAAAGTCTAGACTTTGTTCTTGTTATAAAGGTCAGTTGGTAGTCTAGGTCATCTAGCTTGCGAGGGCAGGACGCCTTCATAAAATATCATTTTTTATAATAGACTAGCTAATCTCGCGCGGTTTCACCCGCTGCTCGGCTCCTACAGATCGTAGCGTGATGTTTTATAGCCTAAAGCCTTCCTCAATAAATGCTTTACCCTCTCCATCCTCAACGCTAAAAGCACAAGAGGCCGGCAAGCACTTGTAGCAACTCCTTTTGTATTGCGAGTGTCTATGAGCGGCGCTGATTGCTTACCATCAGGTAATGTATATGCTCGTTTGCCGACCTATCACATTAAAAAATGATCTGGCCCGGAGGTTAAGGCACCCGCTTCTCATGCGATCACCTTTGACATCTATTTCCATCAAAAACTAAATTCTACATAACTAGTTTAAAAAATCAAGGTATATCTACTAAAAACTACATTGCTGTCTGTTTAGCAATTAATATTTAAGCAAATCAAATCAAATCAAAATCATTTATTCCATCTAAACCATAAATAGGTACTTTTGAAACGTCAAAATAGAATAGTAGTCTGTCAGTCTGTTCGTCAGTGAAGCTAGGTGCTCGTTCCAAATTGTAGTTTCGAATGGAGAAGAACGAGCAAGAAACTCCATAAGCGAAACATCTTTAATGTAAATTATTTACCATTTAAGTTTACATTTTTTAATTACCTATTTTTTTATTCCAATGACATTTTATATCGATTTTAATTTAATAAGTAGGTATGTTAAAATAATTTTATTATTACCGCTATTGAAAAGGGAAAATGTCAAATTATTTTTAAATTCGAATGTCAGTTATTTTATTTACTAGACGGTATTGTTTTTTCTTTTCGACTTCTTGATGGTAAGCAATCAGCGCCGCCCATGAACACTCGAAGCACCAAAGGAGTTACTACAAGTGTATTGCCGACTTCTTGGGGATTAAGGATTAAGGAGAAGAGGATTCAAAGAATTGAGGATAGCGGGTAATGATTTTTGGTATTTCCTGAGATACAGACAGTTATGATAGAATGTCAGACTCTTACTGACTAAAAACCCCCTGTTCCTTCTTCTGCTCTTGGCCGAGGCCAAGGTACCTTAGTGCGCTTTCCTCGTCGGTTATCCCAGCTGAACATCAGCCCTAGTAATGCCTACTATGGTAATTTGATCGCTCTTTGAGACGCACCCTACGCTCGAGTCTGGTTCTGGTCGGGCAATGAGCCAATATTACTCGCCATTCACAGACCTACCTAGGACTGGCCTGTCAAGTAATATTCCTGAGTTAAATTTTAACTGCTTTGTGCTACTGTAGAGTTTTATCATGTGGCCATCGTTTTGATATTCAAAATGTTGTGTCGGACCGGATGTGTGTGGATACCAGTGTGAGACGTACTATTTAGAGATCCTTGGGTAAAGCGTTAGATACCACAGACTTAAAATTAACATATCCTTAGAGTATTTGAATAACTATCGTCCAATATGCTAAAATACTTTCCATATAGCAATCAACGTGCTATTTTCGCGAAATTTTCTGCTTCACACAACAAAACTTTGGTATGATCTTTCGGTGGCGGTATTTTAGAACCGTTACGACCTTCAAACAGCCGCGAAATGTGCTTGCTTCTTTTTAAAATGCCGGCAAAGCACCTGTTTTTTTTTACTTGCAATAAACTAGTGCTTGACTGCGATACAGCAGTGATGCAATCGTTGATGGTAGGGCGCACTAGTTTATTAAGAGCCTATTTACTAGTTTATTATTAGCCTACACTCTAGCCTCGAAGACACCTAAATTGTATTCGGACGGAAAGACTGCAGCCGGCAAACTGTTCCAATCCCCGTTCCACTCCTTTTTTTAGTCAGTAAGAGTCATCATGTGAACATTCATGACGCTCATGACGATTCCTAAGTACGTACAGGATGAGGCGAGAAGGAGTGTCAGACTCTTACTGACTAAAAACGCCCCCTGCACGTCGATTCTATAAAATTTGTTCGATTCTCAATCTTGTTTGAGTGTGAAGTGAGCGTCGAAGTGACGGAGAAATTACATTTTAGAATGTCACTTATAACGTCATCTCATACTTTATCTGTCTAAATGTTGCTGTCAATTTAGTTCTACTCGCAAGTGTAGCGCTAGTGTACTACTACTCACGGCGGATTCAGATTCAAAGTTTAGAATCAAGTCTTACAGAATCACACTGTTTCCGTCTCCAGCTGCAGGATGAGGCCGTGGTGCTTTGTTGCGTTTGCCCTTCAAACCTGACTTATCGCTACAACCTTGTTGACTGACTGGACAATCTCTACAATACATATCTAATATATAAAATTCTCGTGTCAGAGTTTTCGTTGCCATTCTTCTCCGAAACGGCTTAACCAATTTTGATTATATTTTTTGTACTTATCCGGTATCTATGAGTATCGGCAAACATCTATTTATCATCCCCCTAAATGTTAGGGGTAGTCCGCCTCTAAATTTTTAATATGGCAAAACAACGTTTGCCGTGTCAGCTAGTACTATATAAAGTACTAGCTACTCTCGCACGGGGCCTCACTCGCTGTTCGGCTCCATTTAATCCTAGCTTGGTTTTTATAACCTATAGCATAATAGAACTCAGGAACATTATAGCTATCTATTGTAGTGAAAGAATGTTGGCAATCCGACCAGCAGTTCCAAAGATTACCGCCTACATACAAACTTACAAATATTACCTCTTTATAATATTAGTATAGATAATATATAAATTTATTTTACGTACGGAACCTTATAAAAATTCTAAGCAGATGTTCCTAACCGGTTTTTTTTTCTTTCACATTTAAGCTCAGGCATCTTAATGGCCAAACGTAAAATAAAACTACAAGATTCCGCCATTTTCATGCCGAAAATAGAATATAACTTTTAATAATGAAACAGGGTAAGCAGGGATTGAACTAATACATATAACTTGTGTTAGAACTTTCTTGAGACATATTAAATTGATTTATTTTGAGTACATGCGTACCTAATGTTGATTACTTACCAAAATTTCATGTTACCTAGTATGAAACATCCACTATTGTTATAACATGTTGTCGTCTAATTGTTAAATTAATTAAGTTAAGATCTTAGTTATTAATCATTTTTGTTATTATTATTATTACTTTTTCTATGGGGCTGGCATCATCGCTTTGCGATTAAAGCCCTTTATCAATAAAGATTAAAAAAAAAAACATCCACTATTCACATAACTGAACTGATGACGTTTAAAAGTCACAGGTTATAAAAAATAGATTAAGATATTAAGAAGATTCCTTAAAAAGGTACTTATTTCAAATTAAATTTTGTCATATCCTTAACCCGCAAAAGACATTTGCCACTCATCGATGTTCTATGGAAGATACCAATTGCTTACCATCAGGTAATCCGTCTGATTGGGGAGGGATTGTGGAAGTGGAAGGATCAGGCCTTCGATAACTTCACTTACATGGCGAAACCCCAGGCTGTGATTGTTTCACGTCGGTTTTCTGTGAGATCATCACTCCGGTCGAGCCGACCCATTCGGTCCGAAGCACGACTCCCCCACACTTATGACACGGCATATGACGCAAGCACCCAACTATGTCAAATCTAATACAGAAATATGTTGCATTTTCACATAAAGCTGTAGAATTTATTTGTTTGAACGCTCAAATCTCCGTAAGTACTGGTACGAATTTAACAATTCTTTTTGTGATTCTTAGTCAATTTATCGAGGAAGGCTATCGGCTATAAAACATCACGCTACAGCTGTTCTGAGCCGACCAGCGGGTGAAAACGCGAGAGAGCAGATAATATAAACATTACAAGCGTACGGCGCGCGCCTCAAAGAGCCAATAGACCACCACAGATGGGGCCCTATAGGGCTGATGTTCAGCCGGGGCTTATCGGATCAGGGATTTGGAGATTATGGAAAAGGGGAGTTATTGGCAAGGGGAAGGATTGGGCCTCCGATAACCTCACTCACAAGGCGAAACACAACGCTGTGGTTGTTTCACACCAGTTTTCTGTAAGGCCGTAGTATCACTCCAGTCGCGCCGACCCATTTGTTCCAAAGCTTGGCTCTCCAACACTTACAGTTTCAAATCTATCACTTTAAACAAAGTATATCGTGACCATCGAGGCAGTTACACAATTATAATCCGTTAAGAGTGTATCGTGCAAGGCTGTGACGTCATAACGGCGGCTTGCGTGGGCGCAGGTTTTTATAACCACGCGAAACACCGTTGTGATCAATTAGTATAGGAGCCAGGTGGGTTTTTTGTTACATTATGTGTTTTTGATTGATTTATATGGCTTATTAATAGCAACGAGCAAGTTTACAAATGTCATCATCATCATCATCATCATCATCATCAACCTTTAACAGCGTTCATACGCTTTTTTGGAGGGGGTAAAATCATGCAATGGCTTCTCACACCCTGTATCCTGATAGTTAGCAATTGACGACACGGTTGGCGCAGTGGCTGGGAAATTAGCTACCGTGCAACTTGTCGCGGGTTCGATTCCTGCATATATTAGCAAACGCAAAAAAACGCTTAGTGGTCTTTTGGGGATGGGAAAGGTTACAAATATTAAGCCTGTGGTGGCCTCACTCACACGACGAAACACTGCTTGCATTATTTCACGCCAGATTTCTGTGAAGTCGTGGTATCCGGTCCGAAGCATGGTTATCCCATTTTGTACTCTGTGACCACCCCAACTTTTAACCTACAAAAATTTATTGAAGGATTTATAAATAACTAGTGATAAAACTTAATATCTCCACTATTTAATGGATGTTATTATACATACAAATCTACCTCTTCAATCACTACGTGGTTTTAAACATTTAAACATATAGGGACAGAGAAAGCCACTTTGCTTTATACTATGTAGTGATTTAATCTAATAATACTAATAATATTATAAAGAGGTAAAATTTGTAATTTGTATGTTTGTCAGTTTGTATGTAGGGGCTAATCATTAGAACCGCTAGTCCGATTTCTAAAATTCTTTCACTGATAGATAGCTACAATGTTCCTGATTGCTATAGGGTATAAAACATCACGCTTAGACTAAATGGAGCCGAGTAGCGGGTGAAACCGCGCGAGAGTAGCAAGTATATAATAATAAGATGATGTACAACAAGTGTAGTCTGGCTCCTAGCCTACAAGATCCGGGACATCTCATGCATATAACATTGCCCGTGTCAGCTGTTACACTATAACTTCAAACCTCGCGTCCTGGCATCAGCAGAATACTAAACAGATCCGAGATTGTGCACCTACTTACAGATAGAAATCTTGATAATTTAGGTACATCAAGACAGTAATTGATAGAGCAGTTGTGAGCTAACTTTTTCATTGAAGACCCCAAGCGAACGCCGGCGTTCGTGCTTTATGTTGTTCTATTGTGTCTCGACTTACCACTATTGAAGATCAGAAATATCAGGACAAAGAAATGCTTGAAAATATTATGTTTTCTTTACCTTACTTATATTATAAATGCGAAAGTTACGATGTTTGGATGTTTGTTACTCAATCACGCCAAAACGGTTGGATGGATCTGGATGAAATTTGGCACAGGCATAGGATACACTCCGGACTAGAACATAGGCTACCTATCTATATTTTATCAACATACCATGAGGACGGAGCCGCGGGCGGAAATAGTTATTGATAAAAACTCATCAAAAATGGCAAAGAGCCATGCTTGGGCACGTACAGAACGGCTCGACAGGAGTGAAACCAAGGCGTCACAGAAAACCGGCGTGAAACAACCAAAACCTTTATCTTTCGCTGTGTGAGTGAGGTTACCGAAGGCCCAATCTTTCTTCCCCTCCCCCAATCCCTAAATCTCCGAAACCCTAATCCCCAAAATAACGGCAACGCACTCATAACTCTTCTATTGTTACGGGTGTCCATGGACGACACAGATTGCTTACCATCAGGTAATCCAACTACTCGTCTGCCAAATCAAATCTGAGGTCATTCTGAATAACTAGTTATAAAGTGCCAATCCTTATAAAATATACAGTTAATAATACTGCATTCTTCAAGCTAGCCGTGTTTGTATGTTTAGTGGATGTACCTATGTATGTATGACGTCAGTCTACCTGGAAGGCTTCTAAGAACTAACGACTTAGATCAGGCCTGAACGCATGGATGAAGAAATATCGTAGATATGCTACTTACATACCTACTTATAAAAACTAATTAGCTCCGTGTAATAGCTATTCAGTACCTATTTTACGTAATATTTCTTAAAAAAATAATACCTACATATTTATTAATAAGTACCTACCTACACTAAAATATTATTTAAAAAACTATAAATAACTTTATGATTTTAAATGTGTATTATAGGTAATGTTTTTTGTTTTATTTGCCTCTGATTTTTCAATGGTTACATAAAAGTTAGGTACGGGAATAATTATGATGCTGTCGCGTCAGAATGTTTGTATAAGACAGTAACAGCAACAATTTTATTCCTCAGATAACATTTATTTGACTATTGAAAATCCAGCCGTTAGTAGGTATATAATTTAAATAAAATTACCTCATAAAAATATTGGTATTCTAATTTTGGATTCAACAAATGATTTGAAATAAAAAAGCGATTTTGAAAAGGTTAATTCCAAAAACAAAATTTGAAAATGTCCCATCGCCAATGCCTTCCATAGAGTTGTTATTTTTTTTATATACAAGGTACAGACTAAAAAATTTAGGCGGGATTTCTTTAATTAAATAAAAATATTAATTTATGTAAGGCTTTTATAAGGTTTTAAATTTATCTACGTCCAATAAAATAACACGTGAATTAATGCTGTATATAATGCCACATCTACATTTAATGCCTCTTTGTATCCGACCACGCGTTCTTTGGTCATTCGTATTTTGGGACAAAATGTGTGTCTTTGATTTGCCATGACGATACATGAGGCCGCTTTGACACACAAATATTTTGTTACACGCTTATCTAACACGAAACAACGAAATGTATCCTATTAAGTAGGTATACCTCTTAAAATAATTTTATGTGTCCAAAACTTGAAATAGACAGATTAAAGAATTAATAATAGTATTTTTAATACTTTTGTAAATGTTAATTTGTTACTAGAATAATTATACTAATTGATGCGATGTGATGTAACTGGGAGATTGACATTGAACTGTTCTTATAGCAGTTGTAATTGTTAATTAATTGATGTGACTGGAGAGTGGTCGATTTGAAATTCAAATTAGATACCATACAGACTTGATATTATTGTGTGATAAGTAGCGTCATCTAGTGTTGAAAGTACTAACTACAAGCGACCTCTATTATCGAATAGCGGCGGTTTCTCCACAATTTGCACTGATGATTAAAATGTTGTCTGAGGACAGATGTCGCTAGCTAAGCACAATGGAGTGCGCATGTCAAAATTTCATGTCATTCACACATCATTTTATTTTGTGATACCGTAAAAACGAGGTGAATTTGTGAAAATATACGGACGTCGTGTATTTGGGCATGAGTGCCTCATTTCAACGAACGATTGTGTTAAATAATATCCCGTGGACAATGTATTAGTGGACGTTTAAACTGCAGTGTACGATGGTGATCGAAAAACTGAAAGGAAAATCGTCAATTTTCGCTGTTTCCCTCTGAATTTCCGTGCGGTGCGTTTTGTTAAATATATCTTGTTTTGTTTTACATTCCGATATTAATGTGAATTTATTACAAGCAGTGTGTATGGTGTTTAACTTTATCTATTTTCGACTACGATTTGGTTCTATATTTAACGTCAGTGACTCCGATTTAAATGAATAACATTTATGAAAACGAACAAATTGCGTAAGTTTTTACTTTTATTTTGTAGTTATTAGCGTCAATAGGACTTGCAGTTATGTCGGTTGCAGTTTTGTTGCGTTATAAAAGCAGTTTTCGTTAAATTATGCTCGTGTTTACATACGAAAGTATACATAGTAGGGTAACAAAGGCGGACTGAATTTCAGCATTATTTTCATGTGAATGCAGCTAAAAACATGTCAATTTTCGCCCCTGGATTACTTACATGTTTATAAAAATGTCGGACTAGGATATATAGAGATGAAATCTACAATTATTCGCGTGCAAACTTGCACGAAAATGCATAGACGCTTCTAATGTAGGTACTTAACCATAGTCGCATTTTTTTTATTGCTGTCAAACAAAACCAAAATTGTCTATGTTCGTTATCTAGTAGGCTATTTTTAAATATGTAGGTATATACTTTCCAAAAAAATATACAACTATTGTGTAACAAGTACCAAAAATATAAATATTGTAAGTATGTGTAATTCCAATAAAATGTAGGAAACATCATTTAATTTGATAATAATAACTATTTTTGCAAAATAAACTTAGGTACCCACTTGGTCTACCTACCTCAATAAGTATAGTAAAAACTATTACACTGAACAGACTACAAAAAAGTTTCTTACTTTTGAATATGTATAGTTTTTGATCTCTGTTTAAAATTACATCTTTAAAGGACTGATTTTTCAATGTAAGATATATGTTATCCAACGAATAAAATTTTGGTCAGTGGGTCGTCTTAGGGGCGGAGTTGCTGTCACTGTCTTATACATACATTCTGACGCGACAGCATCATAATTATTCTCCTTAAAAATTACCTAGTTCATAATTTAACAAAATGATTTAGCAAAACACAATACTATCTCAAAATATAAAAGAAATAAAGTTATGATAGTGTTTTTATAATAACTATCGTAACTAGTAGAGCTTTTCTCAATATATACATGTGAGTAACCCATTTTTAGTTAATAAAGTTATAATAGTGTTTAAGCTGAAGGTACTCCCTGATTATTAAAAGTTGTGAAACTCCTTTATCAGCCCTAGCAATACTTTAGGAAGCGTAGCAGAGACAAGTGTATTGTACGGCCTTTGAAAGATTTATTTAATATAATTCACTTACATCAGATAAACATGTCTCCAGAGCTCAAACTATAGGTTTACTAGTAGACAGACCAACCTTCCATCATCTAGCTTCCAATTCCATCTTCAGACCCCTAGCACTATATTCTGGCATTATAGTCATTTAATCAACATAATATGCCAATTTATTAAAAATAATTACTTACTCATGTGACTCATCTAAGAAAAGATTACTGATTTAGGCTATGTCACAATGCGCACACTACTCTTGATAAATGTGTCCATTGTGACACTAAACTAGTAGAGGGTTTCTCAGTAAAATCAATTGTTTTTCCTTCATTCACGTTTTTTTTTTTCATTTTGATACATTTCACAATATTTATCATACTAGCTACTCTCGCGCGGTCTCACCCGCTGCTCGGCTCCATTTAAAATTAGTGTGATGTTTTATAGCCTATAGCACTGGGTAATATTGTAGCTATCTATCAGTGAAAGAAATTTGGAAATCCGACCAGCGGTTCCAAAGATTACCCCTACATACAAACTTACAAATTTTACCTCTTTATAATATTAGTATAGACAAAACAAAGACATGCCAAGCTTTAAAATGATATACAACAATAAAAATGTGCATAACATCTATAGCATAATTACATAGGTAGGGACTTTTTAAATGTCCAAATAAATAGTCCGTCAGTCTGTTTATCAGATGAGCTACGTGCTTGCACCAAAGTCTAGATTTGAATCAAGAAGTGTGGGAAAGAAACTCTGACACATTATCCAGATTCTTAGAATTTATTACATAGTTCGTTACAGTTTGTCCTAATAAAACTATGTGTATGCTAAAATCATGTGATTTAAATTATCAGTGTTAGTTGTTAACCATATTAACGGTGTTAATTAAAATTAATTTGTACGTAATCTGAACAAGTATTCATGGTCCCGTAGCCGAAGGTCATTGTAACTATGAAATAATTAGTTTTTGTCCACAAATAGGTGGCATATTGATAACGGTATGTTTTTATTTAGTGAAATTATTAGTTTATGAGGTGAATGTTATAATGATATTTCCTATTTTAATGGTGTTCTATGGATACAATGATTGCCTGCCATCAGGTAGCCCATAACGTTTATTTCTGTTTTACCAGAGGTTCCTCTTCAGTTAGTTGCAGCATTATGTTTTATAGCTTATAACTATCCTCAATAAATGGACTGAGCAAAACAGAAGGAATTAATGAAATCAGTTCCATTTTTTTTAATTAAATATTTTTTTAATTTAAGCTTTCGGTAATCCGTTTTGTCATTTGCAGACCTATCACATAAAAAAAATATAACAGACATATCAAAAATATCAAATATATCAAACAACAAATATATCAAAAAAAAAAAAGAGTTGGGAAAATTGGTCCAAGCGTTTTTGAGTTATGTACTTCCCAACACATTCTGCGATTGATTTTTATATTATAGGTAGATTACTTGGGAATTACAGATTATTCATTTATAATATTGATTAACTTTCTAACTTGACAGTGCTTAGTACTATTATGTTCAGCAGTGGACATCTTGAGCCTTTATAATGGTGATGAAACCTCATACTCTCTCCGCATCACCCTAAGGTTGACTGGTGAGAATGCCTACGACATTAACACCCGGTTTCTGAAAGGCTTGTCAACGCTAAAATTAACTAATCCCCTGTTAAATCTCTTGTCAAATCATCTGATTGGTCGTTGATAATTCAGTCAACCAATCAGATGACTTGACAAGTGATTAAATTGATTTTAACATTGATCGGCCTTTCGGAAACCGGGGGTTAGTCCGCCTTTGTAATGTTTTGTTGCATAAAGTTAAAATAAAAATACGTTCGTAATAACGACGTCAAAACTAAGTTTGTCATAGTTTTGAGGATAAACAAATTGACTACAAAAATAATCTTAATAACAACCTCATAGAGCTGATTTTACTGTCTTTATATATTTTGTAAAACATTGCTCAGTTCAATAATCACCATTATCACTTGGATTTAGAGTCTGTTTTACATTTGAATGGTTAATTATAGTATTATATTTTGAGGTATTTAGGTTCAAATGCACAATTTATAATGAGCCTTAACTTTTTGACTTAGAATTGATTTTAACAAAACAAATTAGTTTCCTAACATTTTTCGCGTTATATACAAAATGAGTAATGTTTTTTATCATCAAATCTAACCTTTAGGAGGCCTAGTCATATAGAGGGTGGTGTTTCGCCCCCCTTCCTCCTTTTAAGGGGGTGGGAGGAGTAACTCCCTCACCCTCTTGTTATGAATCAGGTGCATTATATTGTATCTTATGACCGTGACATTTAGTTTCATTAGAACTTAATCATACCAGCGTTAAGAGCTATGCTTCGGCACGAATGAGCCGGCCTGACCTGTATGATACCACGGCCTCACAGAAAACCGTCGTGAATTAACGCTTACATTGTCAAGTCAAGTCTTATCATCTCTAATCCCTAAAAGACCGATAAGACGATTTTTTTATGGTATAAGTCTGCAAACGAGCGGACGGATTACCTGATGGTAAGCAATCGGCGCCGCCCATGGTCACCTGCAACACCAAATGAGTTACGAGTGCGTTGCTGGCCTTTTGGGGATATGGGTTGCGGATAAAAGGATCGGGAAGGGATAGGGGAAGGGGAGGTATTGGGCCTCTGGTAACCTCACTCACACGGCGAAACACAACGCCGGGTTGTTTCACGCCGGTATTCTGTGAGGCCGTGGTATCACTCCGGTCGAGCCGACCCATTCGTGCCGAAGCTTGGCTCTCTCACATTTAGAATTTATGTTGCGATAAGTCCGCCACAACCTCCCAGAACCACAACTCCTGTGTACCAGTATCTAAAGTAAAAGAAGTCTTGTGGAAGATGTCAAGTTCGTCTCACTATCTCCTTCTAGGCCTGCCTCGGCATCTGTTGACGTCTACGTAGATAAACTAACAAAGCCATAAATCGTAGTGTTAGTAACCAAACGAAAGCACTAACATTAAACACTAGATTTAGGTTCTGACGTCACGTTTCCCGGATATTTACGAATATGTACTACGTAAACCAATCATTTATATATACCTACTTACTTACTTTACAATTCATTGAACTGTATTCGATAGGAGAATATTTGATTGTGGCTGTTGTGACAATATAATTATATTGTGTAATGTCGTGGTGGCCCAGAGGTTAAGGGGCCCGCTTCTCATGCATGAGGGTGTAGGTTCGAAACCTGGCAAGTACCAATGTGACTTTTTCCTAGTTATATGTAGGTACTTTCTATGATTATTTAGAAACCAATGGCATACGGTGAAGGAAAACATCGTGAGGAAACCTGGACTTATAATTTCTAATTATATGTTTGAAATCGTCAACCCGCATTGAGCAAGCGTGGTGATTAATGCTCTTACCGTCTCCGTGTGAGAAGAGGCCTTTGCTCAGCAGTGGGAACTTATATGCTGATGATGATGATGTTGTGACATGAATGTATATGTAGGTACAAATGTACCTTGAATGACTTTCTGCCCAGGGTGGGGAGAGAGGTAGTGTCAGACTCTTACTTACTAGAGACCACCCTGTGGGCCTACCATGACGTGTTAAAGCGTGATTCTTTCGGGCGCGAAAGAGGGATGGAGCTATACACCTTTTATAGCGACATCTCCCTTTCTCCTAGGCACTCTGCTTTTTCTCCTGCTCCAGGCTGGGATGGATACATTATTACGCTTGGAACTGTAACCGCCGCATATTTCCCGTTATATACTTTCTTCTTGTTTTTCTTGTCTACTCGTGAATAATTGTATTGTCTTTGTTTCTTAACTCCGAAAAAGTCGTTTAGTACCTACTTGCTTTAAACATCCACTAGAGGCGGCCTTAAAGTTTTCGGCCACCATGCAGAATTATAACCTGAAATACGAATTGAATCCGTGCGAATTTTACTTCGCTATCCCTGTCCGCATCTATCGGTATTAAATTTCTCAATTCACAAGTTACTTGAACTATCTTTCGAACAAAAATGGCCGATTCTATGACGTCACTCCGTAATTCCGTATCGCCTAAATACCATGGCTGTTTGCTGTAGGTAATTTGCAATAAAGTTTTTTCTTAACTGCTCTGCAACTAACGATGGAATTATTTTGGTTAGGGTTGCCTCTGGTTGCTGTTTTTCTTTTTAAATTTTCTAACGTAGGGAGATTAATAACCCCATTATTCCAGAGGAAAAATAGAGATGTGCTTAGGGTGCCATGTTCCCTTAGACGGTGCGAGAGGGAGTGTCATAGTCTTACTGACTAAAAGCCTCCCTGTTCTTACTCCTGCTCTTGACCGAGGCCGCAGTACCTCATCGCGCTTGCCCCGCAACCCCGGTTCAACATCGGTCCTGTTGGTCCCGTCTGTGGTGATCAATTTAATCTCTGAGGCGCGCGTGGTACGCTAAGCGCCGTACTTCGCGTCTGGTTCTGATCAGGCGACAAGCTACCCTTGCTCGTTCTCCGCAGACACGTAAAGACAAGGAAGAGGGGCTTGCCTAAGATGCTCGGCCCTGTTTAGTCCCGTCTTTGATGATCTATAAACTCTTTGAGGCGCGCGTGGAATGCTAAGCGCCGTACTCCGAGTCTGGTTGTGGTCAGGCGACAAGCTACCCTTGCTCGTTCTCCGCAGACACGTAAAGACAAGGCAGAGGTGCTTGCCTAAGATGCTCAACCAGTTTTGATCCGCCTTAGATTATTACATTTGCATCGTCAATCTGTCAATTCCTGGACTGTGAGCTATTGTGCCCTATTTGACTGGCTGGAGAGGAAGTTTGAAATGTTCAGGTTTATCAGAGTGCTGCTACCTGGTCCTTACCTATTGTGTAGTGCTTTAGTCCTCTGATCTTATAAGACTAGAAGAATGAGTAGGGATACACATTCCTCACTGAGTTTGCAAAAAAAATCCAAGAAGAATCACCCCTATCGGAACATATTTTATATAACAAATAATAAAAGTAATGTTTGTTTATACAGTGTTTATTATAAACGTGTGAACAATTGTTTACGAAATGATTTTCATTATCAACATTACCATGTTATGTGCATTTTATTTTTTGACTTTCATCGTGGGTGGAGTTAATGACTCTACTGCTCAAGGTTATGGAGGCGAGTGTCAATGCTGGACAACCGTTACCGACACTTTAAGTTTGAATCCCGCGCCTTCCATTGACAGTTTTAAAAGGAACATCATGGAAAGTCAGTCTCCTTAAAACTTCTTAAGTTCCAACGATTTTCAAAATGCCGTCTTGGTCTGAATCTGGAGAAGGAACGGGTGATTTTTAGTAGTAAGCTTCTGACGCTCGGATCCCTTTGTGGAGCCTTTGTGGTCTTGTAATGCAGAATAGGCGGTTCTGCTGATGACGAGCAAGTTTTTCATAATCGACCAGAACCAGGCCCAAGCGTACGACGCGTCTATTTCCACACGCGCCTCGCACATATACCAGAGCTATAGGGTCTTCTAGGACATCTTTCCTACCAAGGGTTGGGGACAATGCGCAGGGACCATGGCCCGGCTTGGAGAAGAAAATGGAACGGGGTGGTTGTTAGTCAGATTGAGTCTGATACTCCTTCGCTTCACCCAGGGTGTGAGAAGTCATTTTTTTATGTAATAGGTCGGCAAACGAGCAGACGGATTACCTGATGGTAAGCATTCAGCGCCGCCCAACGCAACGGAGGAGTTACGAGTGCGTTGCCGACCTATTAGGGATTTGGAGATATAGGGATTGGTGGAGGGGAAGGATTGGGCCTCCGGTAAACTCACTCACACGGTCTTCTGTGAGGCTGTGGTATCACTCCGGTCGAGCCGACCCATTCGTGCCGAAGCATAATTCATAATTTCATGATTTTTCTCCTTCATAATAAATTAGGAAATATAATAATGACTTGAGGCATTCCGGCCTCACCTATTTCAGCCAGGTAAAAATAGTCGATGTTCCATTATTCGCATTAAATATAATTTGATGTCTGTTTTTAGTTACTCTTTTTACGATAGTCGAGTGTGTTGACGTGCATCGCTTTTTATGCGATCTTTCCGCTCTTTATGACGTTAGTGATGTGCGATGTTTTATCGATTTGTCGATAGTTCATAATTAGTCCGGTGGGACTTTAGCACGCCACTAATGTCGAATATTCATGATTGTGCTATTTTCTTTATTATGCACTAGCGACACGCCTTGGCTTCGCACGAATGCTATGTGTGTATGCTGTTACTATAATTTCTCTTTTTAATGAATGTTATAAAACATTAAAACCTTCCTCTTCAATCTCTCTACCATTAAAAAAACAACATCAAAATCCGTTGCGTAGTTTTAAAGACTTAAACATACATGACTGCACGATTGGTGCGGTGGCTGGGCAACCGGCTGCCGTGCAATATGTTGCGGGTTCGATTTCCGTTCAATACGTCCGGGTCTGGGTGTGATGTGAATGTGAAATTGTATGTTTGTAACCGCACCCACGACACAGGAAAAAACCTAAAGTGGGGCAACGTTTTTTTTTAAATTGAGATAGCGCCTCTTTTTTATTATATGTAGTGATACGAAATGTTTTCTTTGCGACCTCAATTTTATTTTAAGAATATATGAACGATTCGCAATGAATTATCAATAACTTAAGGACTTGTGTTAAATACTAAAGAACTACTTTACTAAAATAACTTATATTTATTAACCTTTGCTTGAACAGTTCTGACAAAAACTTTTTAATTTTATCGACAAAATATTTATCTGCTTTCCCCTCACTAGCTACTCATCTATCGACATTGCCCGCTGTTGTTGTTATTTCGGTTAGTGATGTAACTGTAACGATATTCGGTTTCTAATAGATTGAAATACGTCTTGTATTTCTCCTGTATTCATGATTATTTTCTGATGGGACTGAGTTACTATCAAAATTACTAACCAAATTATCTCTGAAATCTGTGGAGTAAAATATTTTTTTAAATAAGTTGAAAATAACGACTTACTCTCGTGATTTAACTGAGAATAGCTCGACTAGTTTCAAGTCACAGCGGGACTCTTATTCATGTGCAGCGTGCGCGTCGCGGCGACGTCGTTGCTCGCTATCCTCAGTTAGTTCACACGAGTAAGTTTTTTTTTCAATATATGTTGTACCTATTCCTCATGATAGTTACTATAAAAAAAAGTTGTATGGAATGACAAAAACTTGAATCGATCCAGAGATTATTTTTTATGGACACCTAAGTAAGTTAAGTGTGGGAGAGCCATGCTTCGGCACGAATGGGTCGGCTCGACTGGAGTGATACCACGGCCTCACAGAAAACCGGCGTGAAATAACCACAGCGTTGTGTTTCGCCGTGTGAGTGAGGTTACCGGAGGCCCAATCCTTCCCCTCCCCCAATTCCTAAATCTCCAAATCCCTAATCCCCAAAAGGTCGGCAACGCACTCGTAACTCCTCCGTTGTGAGTGTCCATGGGCGGCGCTGATTGCTTACCATCAGGTAATCCGTCTGGCTCGTTTGCCGACCTATTACATAAAAAAAACCTGCATCGCCAGAGGCAAGTGCTGTGCTAGACCTTTTGATGATCAGGAGTATTGGGCTTTGGATAACCCTTTTTTTTTAAACTGCCCAACTGAAAGAAGCCCAGTCGCATTACGCAATGAGAATTTGATTACAAGATGTGGGGTTATTTTTTTAATGATAAATAGATTGATACCCGGTTTCCGAAAGCCCGATCAATGTTAAAATCAACTAACTAGGTGTCAAATCTCTTGTCAAGTCACCTGATTGGTTGTTGATAGTTCAGTCAACCAATCAGATGACTTGACAAGAGATTAAATTGATTTTAACATTGATCGGCCTTTCGGAAACCGGGTGTTAGTGTAAAAAGTTAATGATTAAAAACTATGCTAGCGACATTCACTTTACACAGAATTGTCTACCATTGGATATAATGTGTGTTCTAGGTAATATTACGTTTAGCGTTAGTCAACTTTTATGGCTATCTGCCAGATAGCTGTCACAGGTTTAGCATTATTATCATTTTTAATACATTGCGTTTGGGCACGTTCTCATATAAGTTAGGCACGTGGTCTTTTCGTTACGTCGTGTTAAAGCTGTCGTCAAGCCGAAGAAATCGATGGCTTTGTCAGAAGACCAAGTTTTGCTACCCTTTTTGTTTCTTGCCCTCATCCCAAGTTATGATTGGCGACAAAATATGTTCTTTCATTCTACCCAGTCAATTGGAATCGTGTTCAGATCTAGCTAATTTCATTTTAATCTTTTTATAATATTCTCCATGATCTGGTCTTCTGGAGAACTATGAGTCATTCTTCGAAAAAAAAAAACGTGTACCTATCTATTATGTTTGCAACGCGTTGCAACTGTCTCCATTCATCAGAGTCTGTTAAGTGAGAGGACGGAAAATGAGCTGTCGGATCGCCTGATGGTAGACACCGGCGCCGCCCATGGCAACTTGCTAGGAATTAGTTATAACCGTCCTTTTGCTTTTTGTGGGGTATTTGGGAATTAGGTAAGGGGAGAGGTAGAGGGCTGGGTCATCCGGTAACCGCATTCACACAACGCTGTGGTTGGTTTACGCCGATATTCTGTAAAGCCGCGGGCGATCGCTCCGGTCCAGCCGGTCTATTCGTGCCCAAGGATGTGGTTCTCACTCACTAGCAAAGGAATCTGCCTATTACATGGGACTTAATAGGCAAAAAATGGGTGTGACATGTAATATGTGCACTTCAGCTAATAACTATGATCCTCATGATATATTTCTCAGTGTAAATATCAAATGATTCACCATAAAATTACTTGTAGGGAATCCCACCTCTCATCTAACTGTCGAATCATACTAATATCAGAAACAAAAGTTTTTGTAGTACTTACGGTTTTTTTGAGGTGAAAAACATCAAATCATGTTCCTCATCCTGGATGGGCGATAGGAAGAATCAGACTCTTATTGGCTAAAAGCCACCCCCATTTTTTCCGGGGGACATTATTGTTTGCACCCACAACCCCGGCTGGTGTAATCACGCATGAATGTTTGTTACTCTTTCACAGTAAAACTTCTGAACGGATCTGAATGAAATTTGGCACTGAGATAAATAAACAAATAAATAAATTTTATTAAAACATTGAACACGTTTACAATTACAGATGGCTCAGATTTTATAGTAATAAAAAGTCTTAATAATAACAATCGTAATATTTAACTTAATCTAGTCTAATACAATACATATGTAAGGAAATAACGTTCTTAGTCTAAATATTAGGGACTACCCGAACTAGGTTTATTTAAACCTGTGTTTCAGGCTATCAATGCAAAAAAATAATTCAATGGATATAATAAATAATTATCGTATTTCATAATGTAAGACTAAGCAAGGACAACCTGGCCTAAATTATTAAACAAAAATAACATCATACTAGTTAATATGTAAGTAATTTACTAAAAATAAGTACTTTATTTTAATACTTCTAGCAATTTTTACACACTAACACTACAACACTTACAACACTAACTATTTTTTCCTGGTTGGTATAGGTTGAAACTATTATTAAATATTACTTTCAAAATATGCAACTGGCGACTCCGCCTTTCTAGTTTTTTTTTATGGAATAGGAGGCAAACGAGCAGACGTAACACCTGATGGTCAGCGATCAGCATCGCCCATGGACACCTGCAACACCAGAGCAGTCACAGTAACGTTGCCGGCCTTTTAAAAAGGAGTAAGCTCGTTGCTTGAAGGATTGAAAGTCGTATCGGTTCGGGAATACCGCCGCCGGAAGATCATTCCAAAGTTTTGCTGTCCGGAGCAGAAAGTTTCGCGTGAATCTCACAGTTGTTGACTGCCAGTGCCAACCATCTATCTGATGGGGATGAATGATGATACCTTCCGGAGCTACCATTCGTTATCTTAAAACAATTTTTCAGGCTAATTGTCGATCGTAAAACATGTTGTACTACATTTAGAGCAGCGCTCGCGCCTGTGACGTCACAGTACATTCGGTTTCCTATAAATAAAATGCGTTCACCGGCCGGAGAAGCGTGCCAACTATGTATGTACTAAGATACGTGTTTACAAATACCACGACGCTACCATTACGATTATTGGGAGGTCGGTTGACTAGTTTTCGTCTGTTGGTACTCTTTTTGTCGGTAAAGCGAGAACGTTAACCGTCGTCGTGGTGGCCCAAAGGTTAAATGCCCGTTTCTCTTACATGAGGGTTCGAAATCTGGCTGGAAATCTTCAACCCGTGTGACTTTTTCCGAGTTATATGTACTTTATAAGATTATTTAGACACCACATTATATTTTTTCTCCATCCTTAGATACCTAACCCTTATCCCCAAAAGGCCGGCAACGCACTCGTAACTCCTTTGGTGTTGCGGATGTCAAAGTTTACGCCAATGAAAAAAAAATAATTATTCGTTTAGGACTTATAGACGATACTTTTTATGAGTTATAAAGTGGTATTTAGAAAATATGTACCTACCTACCTATTGTGATCCTTGCATAGTTCTTTTCGTAGGCATCATTTGTCATAAAAAATAATGAGCCACATCTGTATTTACCTCGCGTTGCAAGCTACGTATTATACATATAGTAAGTGCAGAATGGTAAGGAAGATCTGAGAAAGCATTATTTACCTTCCACTCTGCTTGGTTCCTATTTGGCGTAGCGTGGTGTCTTATAGTCTGCTACCTCGATGAATGGAATATCCAACACAAAAATAATTCAGCAGTTCCAGAGATTAGCGCGTTCAAACAAACTCTTCAGCTTGATAATATTAATAACTAGTGACCCGCCCCGACTTCGCACGTTGCAATGCTGATACTAAAATTCTCCACTATTTAAAGGATGTTATTATGCACATAAATCGTACATATTCCTCATCAATCACTCTATCTATTAAACAAATTCTCACCTAAATCCGTTACGTAGTTTTAAAGGTTTAAAGTTAAACAAACATAGGGATATAGGAACAGAGAAAGCGACTTTGTTTTATACTGGGAAGTGAAGGTAAAAAAAATAAGAGCCGCTAGAAAAAGCTTGTGTCTAGTAATATAATGATTGTGTATATAAACAAAATACATAGACTAAACAAAAGAGAATATTGTTCTAAAAAAAATTTGGACCAAGATACGAAATGAATCAAAAACTTTCCAAACGTAATCCTCTCGATGTTTACACATCAGACAGAAATAAGATGACTTTTCCTATGGTCTGTCTTAATATAAATAAATATTAAGAGTTTTTGTTTTCTAAAGCTGTGGGCACGAATATCAATTCGGAAGACACAGATTTTCTTATATTTTTCCCGCCATCAGAATTAAAGAAAACAAAGTACTTTGCACTGATATGACCTTGAAAGCGTGCTTTAAACTAGGAAAAAATTGGTGAAGCCCCATGTTTCGCACGAATGGGTCGGCTTGTCCGGAGTTATACCATGGTCTTAAAGAAAGCCGACGTGAAACCATCACAGCGTCGAGTTTCGCCGTATGATAGGGGTTGCCAAAGGCCCAATCCTTCCACTCCTGAAGTCTTAGATACTGATGACTGATAAGCCGGCAACGAACTTACCATTTTGCGCTGATAGCTTACCATCAGGTAAAAAACAGTAAAATACTTTTTTAACGCCAGTAACACTTCTAGCATTGCTGATGTCCATAGGCAGTGCCAAGCGCTTAATATATACGGCAATCAGTAAGTTGTCTTGCTCTCACAAGAGTCCGAATTCCGGCAATACTACCGGCACGCCTGTTTTTGCACTGTAGCCTGCTAAAAAGGTTTTCGAAATGAAGCTTAAATTTTATGCCCTGATGTGATTCGATTCCATTTTCTATCTTCACTTCTTCGGCTACACGCAGCAGTTGCAGCTGCGTCCTGTCTGTTACTCACTCAATCACCAGTCGCCATAACCGCGGCCCATTCTCGAGGTATAAGTGTGGGAGAGCCATGCTTCGGCACGAATGGGTCGGCTCGATAGGAGTGATACCACGGCCTCACAGAAAACCGGCGTGAAATAACCATAGCGTTGTGTTTCGCCGTGTGAGTGAGGTTACCGGAGGCCCAATCCCCCCCCCCCCCCCCCCCTAAATCCCTAATCCCTAAAAAGTCGGCAACGCACTCGTAACTCCTCCGTTGCGAGTGTCCATGGGCGGCGCTGATTGCTTGCCATCAGGTAATTCCTCAGCTCGTTTGCCGACCTATTACATAAAAAAAAAATAGGCAGGAGTTGGAAGTGGAGCGGTTCTTAATCAGTAAGAGCCTGACACTCTCGTTTCGTCAGAAAAAACGTTTCGTCGGGAAAAGTTTTTTGTTGATTTTTCCCTATTCAAAAGTCACTTGTAACAAAATAATTTTATGTGAGCATACATATTGATTCACCAAACAAATACCACAAGAAATTTCATTCATCAGATGACGTTTCAGTAAATGTATCAGCTGTATATGAAAAATGTGACGTCAGAGACGCGACCAACATTATTTGACACTTCAGAACGGCGCTGTCTACTATGAAAACGTCCTCAATATGCTCCCAAATTGAGCAGTTCCAATTTTCACCGCGTGTCAACTTATATTGGAGTTGATTTGTCTATGTGTGCCGTATGACGTGTGATTTGACGTCTGTACTGTGTGCTGACCTTGTGCGTGTGTGGGTGTATGCATGTACAGCAGGCATTTCCTGTCGGCGGATGTTTTAAATAGCTATGGTAGAGAAAATTGATGGGCGGGTCAAGATTTTTCAATGTTACGCGCGTAAAAAACTTTACGCTTTTTTCTCGCCATAGGGAAAATTGTTTTTGCCAGTTTTGTACCTAGTTTTAATCTGTTAAATCACTGTTACAATTAAATTCACAGACCACACATCAGCCTATAAGTGCCCACTGCTAAGCAATTCTTCTCACACAGAGAATTGAGGTTTGAGCATTACACCATGCTTGCTCTAGGCGGGTTGGCGATTTCAAACTTATAATTAGAATTTACAAGTCCAAGTTTTCTTTCGATGTTTCCACCGTTTGGTCAGTGGTATCTAAATAAGCTTTAGAAGTACATATAACTCGGCAAAAGTCACATTGGTCCATCCTAGGGTTGAACCCACGTCCTAATGCTTGTGTAGCGTTCGCTTTAACCTTCGAATATCCATGACATATTAGAATACTGGAAGTAGCTGCTCTAGCGGCGCGGATCTAGCGGCGCGAAATAGCAAATTTATAATATTTGCAACCATTTTATGCATACTTCTTTCCTTGATACTTATTATTAATATTATCAAGCTGAAGAGTGTGTTTGTTTGAGTGCGCTAATCTCCGGAACAAATGGTTTGAATTGAATAATTCTTTTGTGTTCGTTAGTACAGGGAAGGTTATAGACTATAAAACATCGCACGAAAGAGAGTAGCTTTAAAAACAATATAAATATAATATGATCAAAACAGATTGCAATGTATATTGACAAATTCGCAACCCTAAGCTGTGTTCGTCCCGCTCCCAGCTAAATTACCGTGAAGAACAAGTAAATAACAGACTAAAAACCCCCTTTTTAGTGTTCCGTATTTAGCTAAAATTGAAGGAATAAATCCCTTCTATAGGAACATTGTAAACTATCTAAGCATCCGATTTGAAATAAAACATACTTTTTTTAAAAACAAGTGACTTGTCTATCTGTGGCATCCTGGAGCCTGAACCGATGAAGCGATTTTAATTCAGTTTTTTTGTTATTAAAGGTGACTTACGTGCGAGTATTCTTAGACATGTTTGATGAAAATCGGTACCGCCGTTTAGAAGTTATGGGGGTGTAAGTGTGGAAGGGTAACCGAAGGTCTGCAAATATACTCGAGTGGAGTCTCAAATGCAACCGCACTGAAAGGGAATGTTGATGACTTAATCCAGAGAGTATACCTAAAAAATGTTAAATTAAAAAAAATACTCAACTAAACATTTTAAAAAGCCCCGTCAAAAAACTAATATCGAGGACCAGGAAGCTCCAAATTTTTTATCTACTATTTTTCACGGTCCCCCAACGCAACGTGTTATTTTTTACTTTTTAATAGGATATTTTTTCATGTAATTAGATCAAATCCGTATTTACATTAATTAACAAATAAATAAATATATCGTACTAGCTTTTGCCCGCGACTCCGTTCGCGTGGAATAGTGGCTTCCTGCAGATTTTTGGTATAAAAACTATCCTATGTCCTTTCGCGAGTTCCAAACTATGTCTGTACCAAATTTCACAGAATGCGGTTCAGTAGTGAAGAAAAGAAAGACAGACAGAAGGAGTTACTTTCATATTTATAGTATTAGTTAAAGTAGCTAACCTCATCCGTAATTTCTCCTTTGGTGTTGTCTACTTAAAAAAAATCCTCAAAAAATCCTCGAAATCCCTATCAAATGTTGTTGAGCTACTTCCTCTACAAACTTGTAAAACAACATGTACGGAATCCGCAGTGACCTCGTAACGCTGATTTTTTTTTTCAAACTACCCTCGTAAAATTGATGTTGCAGGGGTGCGAATCTAGACAGACAAATGGACCGACAATTAACTGGTTATCGTTGACCGTTGGGCTTAACTTTACAGTTAAAAATAACGGTTAATTTCAAGGTTGAATATTCAACTGGAATCTTCCATTGTTGGTTATGTTTGTGGAGTTTTTAGGGTCATTATTGTAGTGACTGCTATTTTTGCAATCATTTTAAAAGTTTCATAAAACTTGATATGTTTTTGAAGTTGAATCTTGCAAGTATATTTTGAAGGAGATATCTGCAACTGATTGAGGTGATGTTTTGTATACACGTTTTGTTTGGATGACAATAAATGCTTTTTTTGTCAGGGGAAAATCATCAAATGACTTCTTCCGCCCAGGGTTAGGCGAGAGAGAGTGTCAGATTCTTACTGACTAAAAACACCCGTTCCTTCTCCTGCTCTGGGCCGAGGTCGCTGTGCCTCATTGCGCTTACCCCGCAACCCCGGCTGAACATCAGCCCTATAGGGCCCCGTCTGTGGTGGTCTATTGGCTCTTTGAGGCGCGTGCGGAACGCTACGCGCCGTACGCTCTGGTCTAGTTCTGCTCGGGCGGCGAGCTCCCCTTACTCGCAGACCCGCGCTCTAGGTGGCATGACAATAAATATAAGCTAAGCTATACATATATGACATATGACTGTATTTGTAAGACTTATTGACCTATCTGAAGAAGACTTGTTTTTAAATAGTTTTTTATTGATTTCGTTTTTTTATTGTGATTGCATACGTGACAAATAGACTTAAGTGTAGGATTAACTGAAAGTTTCTCGATAGATTTAGATAATTCTAAGTGCAATGGTACTAAAAATAAAAATTTTGCAGTATTTGAATAGACCTTACATAAATAGGCTGATTATTGAAACTAACCGAAAATAAACTGAGTAGATATGACTTCGCATCAATGAATACAAGTTTTCTTTATGTAAGACATTCTTTAGCACAAGTAGGCCCGCTTAACCGCAGTGATATCACGGCCCCACAGAATACCGGACGTGGTACAAACACAGCATTGTTTCGTCTTGAGTTCGGAGACCCAATCCTGCCCCTAATCCTCAAATCCCCTTGGACTCCACAAGCCCGACAATTAACCTTCTTTGGTGTTCCAGGTGTCCACGAGCAAAGCTGATTGCTTACCATCAAACATCAGTCATCTCCTTTCTAGATCTATCTCATAAAAAAACTACACCAGTATATCATGGTCTCGATTTGTAGAAACTTGTCCCACAGTCAAAGGTAATTTTATACTGGTTTTTTGTAGCTCTATGTTTAACATATAACCATGTATGCACACACAACGATGACGTATGGGATCTCCCTCGTATACTAAAAATAAAAGTCTGATACAAGCTAGCAACCAGTCAATAATCACCCCTCATATGACCTTTCGCTGCCCCTACATGTATTTTGGACCTTCAGTACCGTCGCTAAAGTGCTGACGTACTTTAATTGAAGCGCAAAATAGGACAGGTTTATTCTTTTTTTTTTAATTATTTTGCTGTTTTAGTAGGCAGTTTTTACATGAAAACACAATAATATGTATGTATAATAATTGAAGCATTCAGCGTTACAGTACAAAAGCGCGCGAAAACAGTTTCTCTCTCTGACAGCCCTAACCTAGAGGGGGGTGCGCGAGTTAAAATGGCGTAGCACTATTGTTGCCAGCCCTCACTTAGTAAGATTTTATTTCTATCATTGGTTGTAAAATATTTTTTAATTCTGTAGCCTTAACAGGGGGCACTTTACACGGTGATAAAAACTGCACATCTACTCTTAGAAGGTGACAGTTTTGTGTGATAATCCGGTCTTGTAAATTAGGGGTTTTTTATGGAATAGGAGGCAAACGACCAGACGGATCATCTGATGGTAAGCGATCTGCGTCGCCCATGGCACCTGCAGCACCAGAGGAGTCACAGGTGCCTTGCCGGTCTTTTAAAAAGGAGTACGCTCGGTTACCTTGGCCCTGCAAGAAAACTTTGATCCAAGCTTCCAAAGTAATAAAAAAGGATAAATAAATATACGTTTTGTTCTGAGATGTTATTGGTTAAGAGGTTTACTTGAAAGGACTTCGCAGGCTCAAAGTAACTCTAGTTAGCATATCTACATAATTCCGAAGCATATCCACTAATAATACATTTAAATGAAATAATAAAAATGTCAGTTAAAACCAATGTAAAAAGAACAAAAACGTCTACAAATACTATCTGCTATATCTATACTAATATTATAAAGAGGTAACATTTGTGTAAGTTTGTATGTAGGGGGTAATCTTTGGAACCGCTGCTGGTCGGATTTCCAAAATTCTTTCACTAATTGATAGCTACAATATTTCCGAGTGATATACATATATAGGCTATAAAATATCACGCTACAATCAAATGGAGCCGAGCAGCGAGTGAAACAGCGCTTGAGTAGCTAGTTAAAAATAAAATAATTCAGATACGTTCACTAGTTTTTACGTGAAAGAGTAACAAACATCTATCCGAACTAACAAAACTGTCGCGTTTATAATGTTACTTAGTACTTTTAGTACTTGCAAAGATTGAAAACTTGACAAACTCTCAACCAATACATTTAGCCAGGCTCGTTCGGCAAAGTTCGGTCGTCTTCGTGAAAACCCGAACGATCCGGTTCCATCCGGTTATAGGTCATTGGGGCATCGCACACGCGCGCAGCATCCTACCGACCCTTTGTCCTGTGACTGCAGTTTTGTTGCAAGAAATTGATTAACTCATTATAGCATCAAGTCTTTTATAAGCATTAATGTTTGAATAGCCATTTTGTACCAGATTTATTAAACAACGATTTGGGTAACATCTTATACCCATGTCGCGAGTCGATTCCCGCACGGAACAACTCTTTGTGTGATCCACAAATTGTTTTTCCGGGTCTGGGTGTCATGTGTTTGTGAAATTGTATGTTTGTAAACACATCCAAGACACAGGAGAAAATACTAGTGTGGTAGAACGAGAAAAAAATATGTACCACATAATACGGTAGTTTCCAACTAGTCAAATTCAATACTTTTATCCAAACTTCAAAAACGATACTTTTCTGTGAAATTTGTATGAAAAACTGAGTTATGACGTCATAACATTTTTGCGTCAAATAGCTTAGGTACTATTTCTTAAAAATCAACCTCACAGAAAACCGGCATGAAATAACTACTGCGTTGTGTTTCGCCGTGTAAGTGGGGTTACCGGAGGCCCAATCCTTCCCCTTCCCCAATCCCTCCTCAATCCCTAAATCTCCAAATCCCTAATCCCTAAAAGGTCGGCAACGCACTCGTAACTCCTCCCTTGCGAGTGTCCATGGGCGGCGCTGATTGCTTACCATCAGGTAATCCGTCTGCTCGTTTGCCAACCTATCACATAAAAAAAAGTAATGTGAGATTTTTGGCAAGGGAACGGATTGGGGTAGGGAAGGATTCAGCCCCCGGTAACCTCACTCACACGGCGAAACACAACTCTTTGGTTATTTCACGCCGGTTTTCTGTGAGGCCGTGGTATCACTCCGGTCGAGCCGACCCATTCGTGCCGAAGCATGGCTCTCCTACACTTACTACTTACATATATTGCAAGAGCTGAAAGCAGATGAATTTGAAAACGTTTCTTGTGTTTCGAATTAATTACGAGGGAAAGGTTGATTGTTTGTTTGGATAGAATAGGCTACGAAAGTACTTGACCAGTTTGAAAAATTCTTTTTCTGCTCTTAAGCTACACTGTCCCCGGTGAACATATGCTACAAACTTCGCGAGCGAACCCATAGGACACATCTAATAAAGAGCAGGAGAAGGAAAGAGATGGTTTTTAGTCATTAAGAGTCTGATACTATCTCTCGCCCCATTCAGGGCGAAAGTTCTTTGATGATTTCCCCCACAGGAAACTCTCTCAACTTATCTACTTTTTTGGGAGTACAATATTTCTTTTTTTTTTCTTGTTAGCTAACACCGAATCGGAAACAATTATGTCACTATAGAAAACATAAACTTACTTTGTGACCTTGAAATTTAAATAACGGCGTTACACAGCTGTTATAATAAATACAACCACTAAATAATGACCTTGATAGCCTACATAGATTACACCGATTCCCCTTATCGGACCAGAATCGCTACGCCCTAATTTTTACAAGCTTTTTCACCCTAAAAGCGATTTTTCTCGGAACCTTGTCATGACCCATGAGTAATTTGACCTTCTAAGGGTAAGACCGCACTACGGCTTTTTTTCGCGCTTAGTATCCGACCTATCTGCACACGAATTTTGGTTATAAACAGCGAAAGCAGCCTCAATATTTTCGACTCTCTTGGTGTAACCGTCATCATTTTGTGCCATTTCTGATTTCGCGGAAAAAAAACTGTAAGGGCAATTGTGTTTGTATCCTTGTTTCAAGAACTTACGCTATTAAAAACCGCTGCGGTTTTACAGTAGTGCGGTCAAAGTCTGAAATTGTAGGAGATACATACTTTGACAACACGGTTGGTGGCTGGGCAACTGGCTGCCTTAAAACATGTCACAGATTCAACTCTTTGTGTGATCCACAAATTATGTGTATGTGAAATCGTATGTTTGCAACCTTTCCCTCGACACAGGAGACAATTCTAGTAAAGGGCAACGTTTTTTTTAAACAATAAAAAAATGGGCCGGCTCGACCTTACAGTTACCACGGCCTCACAGAAAACCGCCGTAGAATAACCACAGCGTTAGGTTTCGCCGTGTGAGTGAGGTTAACTGATGCTCAGTCCTTCCCCTCCACCATTTCTCCCAAATCCTTAAATTTTCAAAACCTTTTACTTTAAGAAGGCCGGCAACGCACTCGTAACTCTTCTCTGGTGTTGCGACTGTCCATGGATCGCGCCTATTACTATTCATCTATACTTCTATACTAATATTATAAAGACGTAAAATTTGTAAGTTTGCATGCAGGGGGTAATCTTTGGAACCGCTGGTCGGATTGCCAAAATTCTTTCACTGATAGATAGTTAAAATGTTCCTGAGTGCTATAGGCTATAAAACATCACGCTACAATTAAATGGAACCGAGCCGCGGGTGAAACCGCCCTAGAGTAGCTAGTCAAGTAATACGTTCGCCCATTTTCCACCCTATCACATAAAAAATATAGTAATTTGTGAGCGCAAACACCGATAGTTCGCCCCCATTACTGGTTGGAAGTCAAGGTCAGTACATATGAGTCAGTTCTTCAAGGTTGATACAATGGAGTCACCATAATTCTTAGACTGGGCCCCTTTATTGGTATTTAGAGTGTGATTGTCTGTTCGTCAGGTCAGGTTTGGTAGAGGATAGGGTTTATATGTGTAGGTATAGTTTGAGGTCGGAAAAAATATAGGTATTTAGGTATGTATAAAATTACATATATTTCTAAGTGGAATATGAATGGATAAATCGCTGAACTCGCTATCAAGAATAAGGGGTCTGCTACTCCACCTTCATATTAATTTGTACTCAATAAAACTTGTAACATAATGCTAAATTCATTTTTTCGCTCTCATTAACTGGCCAGGCAATCTCAAATACATAGGTTCTTAATGGGTAATTATTCTTCATAAATTATTTTCATATTGACATATTTTAAAGCAACTGTCGTAAAACTATGCGTTCAATGATTTTTGAAATGTGGAAGAAGCCAGTTTTTCGGAGTCGATCCTTTCGAGACGAAGATAAGATGAATCACTTGCTCGAAGATGCTTCCTTAAGATATTTTCAATGGTCCTATAACAGTTTTTAACAAAAACTGCATTGTAGGACTTGAAGAAATCAACAAGCGTCATCGTCATCGTCAGCATATAAGTGCCAACTGCTGAGCTAAGGCCTCTTCTCACACGGAGAAGGTTTGAGCATTAATCACCACGCTTGCTTAAGGCGGATTGGCGATTTCAGCGCATATAACTCCGAAAAAGTCATGTCGATTTACTATGGCTCTTGCCAATTGGAATCCTTCTCGAACTTGAAATACCCTTCTAATTAACGCGTTAACCGCCACATAGATCACCTGTGACCAACGGTAGCGGAGAATATGCCTTCAAAGGTTTTCTGTCGGCCGTCAAGCTTAGCGTACTACGATGATTGGTCTAAAACCGAGACCCTCAGTAAAAAAATCTAATTAACACCGCCTTGCATTGGACAAATGGGTTAATTTTCATATATGAGGCTATTGGGTGGTTGTCGATGCCCGGGGCAGGGCGGGGTGAGCTCCAAGTGACCTAGTTACAGGAATCAGTACATCTAGGCTATATAGGTTAAGCTAACATATAAACTATTTTCCCTTGAAATAGGAGATAGTGCAGTGATAGTACCTATCTTGTTCGAATTCTATGTTATACGCTTTTTCGCCAAATCTTTCCCTTCCTCCCGTCTCACCCGGGTCCTTAAATATCCGACACCCTTATCCCCAAAAAGCCGGCAACGCTCTCGTAACTCCTTTGGTTTTGCGGGTGTCCATGGGCGGTGCTAATTGCTTAGCATCACCTCTTCAGACTGCTTGTTGGCCCACCTATAAGGCCCAAAGCTCACAGTCACCTGCGCAATGTCGCTGACGCGCACGCTGCTCATGAATAAGAGTCCCGTTTCGAATTGAAACTAGTAGAGCTATTCTCTCAGACGGTTCAGGTGAGTAAGTCGTTATTATGAATATACTATACGGGTTTTAATCTCCAGAGATTCCCATCCACTTTTCCAAAGTCTTTTGTTACGTACCGACATCAATAGGACGGTAGTTTCCAACTAGTCAAATTCAATACTTTTATCCAAATTTCAAAAACTATACTTTTCTATGAAATTTGTATGAAACACTGAGCTATGACGTCATAGTTATTGCGTCAAATAACTTATTTCTTAAAAAATATCTTAAATTAAGTATCGATCGATCGATGAATGAAAAGTATAGTTATTTATTTAATATTTTATTGTATTGAAACGTCGAATTAATTTATTTTTGACCTAGAAAACTACCCAATTACCTATCGACTTGGGGCTATTACGATGACGTGTTTGTATTATATGTATATTATTGTGTTGTTTATTTTATGCTTAAGCGCCATCTCTCGACACGTGAACTTATCAACTTTGTTTTGGTCCAATAAGGAACAATTTTTTGTGCGATTTACAGACTGTTGTTTCGGACCCTTAAGTGTATATTTGACCTCCTGTGTGTGTGTTATGTTGTTAGTGTGATGTTTGTAAAGGCACCTACAACACGGTAGAAAGTTTTATAGTTGAGCAAGCCGTTTTTTTTTAAGTAGAAGAGGTGTCCATTTTTGTGTCGACCAAACGGCTGCCATGAAACCCGTGGCGAGTTCGATCCCCACACGCAAAAACTCTTTTCCCGTGTCTGGGTATTATGTGTATATGAAATTGTATGTTTCTAAACGCATCTACAACGCTGAAGGAAATATTAGGATGGTGCAGCGTTTTAATTTTTTTAAGAGTTTTTACTCTGTTCCGTATGTTCCGTATTGAACACAGGCTTCAGATAATGTACATTATTATGTCACCCAGACTTCGGACGAGTGCAGTGCTAATACTAAATTTATCCACTATTTAATGGAGGTCATTATACACATATACCTTTCTTTTAAATTATTCTATCTATTAAAATACCGCATCCAAATCCGTTGCTTAGTTTTAAAGATGTAAGCATACATAGGGATATTAGGGACAGTGAAAGCGACTTTGTTTTATAATATGTAGTCATATATAAAATTACATCAAATTATTTTATAGGCCTCTCTCAATAACCTAAATAGGATCTAGTCCTGCAATCAGGTCACCTATCCCTCCCCCTCCCTCACTTGCAGTGCGCAGGGTACTAGGTGACCTATTTCAGGAGGTCAACGCCACGACCGGAGCCCGGGAATAACGATAACGGCCTGAAATTTACTGAAAATTACAGTTTTCAGTCCCGTTTCTCTTGTGTGTTATGTTGATTTTTATTTTTTGATAAACGAAATAAAGTAATTTGTTTACTGTATTTTAAAAAGTCAATTGAAAAATATTCATTTTTTAATTAACCTTTTTCATCCAATGCGTACAAGAGTCTTATTGAGTCGCTATGCCGAGGTGGCTGGTGGAAAGATAACGTGGCTACTCATGCATGAAGGTTTGAAACATGGCAAGTACCAATGTGACTATTTCCGAGTCATATGTACTTTCTAGGTTCATTTAGACACCACAGGCATAAGGTAAAGGAAAACATCGTGTGGAAAACTGGGCTTATAATTTCGCCAATTGTCCTTGACCAAGCACAGGTGGTCACGCCTACTTAGGGCGAGAGAGAGAGAGAGAGAGAGAGAGAGAGAGAGAGAGAGGTCTGGACCATAAAACTTATGTTATGTTAGTTGTCAACAAAACAATTCAGTTCATACCTTTTTAATTCCCAAAAGTTGTATCGCGTATTAATCGAAAAAAATTGACTGGTGCAGTAGAAGCCTTTTCTTTCCTGTAAAAGTAAGTTTCAGAGTAGGCGGTGATGACTCACGCCTCTGAACTTGTAACAAGGGCAAGAGGTCATGGCTGTTTGCCTGACGTAATTTATTGTTTCCATTGTAATACGTCAAGAAAATTTGGATGCTTTCTGATCATAGCGCACTCTGATTTCAAAATTACCAACCAAATGTACTACTATGTATCACAATTAGAAATTTCATTTTTATTTTCATTTACGTTGGTTACTAGGTTTTGGCCCTTGGTAGCTTCTCGACCATTTTGTGGCTCTTTTATATAGCTATTCAGGGGAAAATTTATCAAAATGCATTCTTTGAATTAACAATAAAACATTCTTACTTAATCATAATCTGTAGCTCATTGCCAAAAGTTCCCAGAAATTAATATTTAATGACACAAGTAGTAATATTAAATTAAGTAATTTTTTATTCTAATACAGGTTACATTATCGACATTATTAAATTAGACTCGCCGAACTATTCGCTACGAGCTACGGGCTACGCGTCTCAACTTGCTACGATTAGGTCGGCTACGTCGTAGTCAAACTTATACGTAGCTGTTAATTATGTACTATTGTTATATTACTCTATAGAGTATTTTATGATAATATATTAAAATTATCTAAAGTTTTCGCTACGTATTATTTTATCCCGAGTCGTTTTTCTGTTATTTGTGAAAACTATGATACATTTCTGAGAATGTTTGCGAGAACAACATGCCTTGATTCGACCTAGTCCTTTTCACCATCGTACCACAGACAGTCGGCAAAATGTTATCGCTTTATGGTGGATATCCCACCCACAAGCACGAAGTGTTTCGCTTCCAGTTTTATAATCAGAACTGCTAAAGAATGGAATTCTTTGCAGGAATGTGTTCCTCGAAGGGTATAACCTGGGTGTCTTTAAGGCCCGAGTGAATAGGTTGCTTATGGGTAGGCATACTCCATCGTAGGTCGCATGATGTATCGGTAGTAAGCGATGGCTTACCACCAGGCATGATAGCGACCAAATTCCTGGCATTTATGAAATTTAAAAAAGTTATGCCGCTATTGGTAGTGAACCGGTTCGATCGGAGTGATAATACAGAAAGCTAGCGTTGTTTACCGCCATTGTTTCACACTAGTCCAACCTTAAATCTTCAACTCCCAGTTTTTGACAAAGAATTTTAAAAATAAAACTAAAGTCATTTTACTCAACCAAGGAATAAAACATGGTATTTTAACCAGGGTCATATAAACTAACCTCTGCACTATAACAGTGGCTCAATCCGGTGACTCACTGTCGTAGCCCGTAGCCCGTAGCCCGTAGCATCTGATGTAGCGGCCATGACATTTGGTCATGGCTACGAAAGTACCGTTTCCATTGATACACGTCATGCGATAAGAAAATGGGTGTTGGTTGTATTTATCATGGTTTTACCAGATAAGGAAATTTAAAATGTATGTGTAGAAACTATACATGCCCGCGAGTGGTTTTTTTATTTTAAAATGGATAATCAAATAATTTGAACTTACAGTTGCATTACTTGTATAAGAATACTTCGTTAGAAAGACATGTTATATACCTAAACCTTTCTAAAATAAAAACGTAACCTTAATCCCTTTTGGAATCGGTAAGAATAACATTAGAATACAGAAAAATACTTTTTAGTTTAATCATAATGTTTTTGATTTCCATCCGTGTAATTAATTACTAATTAAAGTCTCTATGTTCCACGGCCTATAAACTATCCTGGATGTCATTAGGGCCCGAGTGAATAGGCTGCTCAAAGGCATGCGTGATCTATCGAGTAGGCAAACGCTAGCCCACTACATTATACATAGACTGCACGGTTGGCGCAGCGGCTGGGCAACTGGCTGCTGTGCACTGTGTGATCCACAAATAGGTGACTTGTGTGTGTGAATATGTATGTTTGTAAACGCACCCACGGCACAGGAGAAAATCCCAATGTGGGGAAAACTTTTTTAAAAGAGAAATATAAAACATTAAAGTGACGTGTCGTGCGACACTGGACTCGAACAAGAGATCGTTCGATAAAGGTGAATGATTGCCGCATTTCGTTCCGGCTTACATAAGTTACTGGCGGACGGAACTTGCCTTGTTTTACTGCTTAGACTCAATGATGTGACGGTATCACAACTAATATTATAAATGCGCGAGTGTTAATTAGTTAGCCATGTAGTTGAATTCAACTTCCAAGCAACGTCGTTGGAATGAATGACTAAATTTCTCATTCAGGCTGTAAGTTGAAACGCGAAAGTATTGTCCGCGCGCCCATGGACACTGGCAACGGAGGAGTTAAGAGTGTACTTACCGACCTTTTACAGATTAGGGTTTTGGAGATTGAGGGATTGAGCAGGGATCAGGGGAAGGGGCATTGGGCCTCCGGTAACCTCACTCACACGGCGAAACACAACGCTGTGGTTGTTTCACGCCGGTTTTCTGTAACTCCGGTTGAGCCGAAGCATAGCTTTCCCACACTTATTAGGTTAGGTTGGAACACAGAAACCCAGTCGCCGTCCGAAATAAAAAGCTACTCAAATTGTACCACGATAAAAGCTAGTTGATTGATTGAACGGCTATTTTAGCCAGCTGTCTGCGGCATAGTACCTACGTAAGGATCTGAATGAGATTTGAAACAGAGATAGATTACAGTCTAGATTAACACATGTTTTTTATCATCTAAACTAATATTATAAAGAGATAAAATTTGTAAGTTTGTATGTAGGGGGTAATCTTTAGAACCGCTGGCCGGATTGCCAAAATTCTTTCACTGATAGATAGCTACAAGGTTCCTGAGTGCTGTAGGCTATAAAACATCACGCTACGATTAAATGGAGTTGAGCAGCAGGTGAAACCGCGCTAGAGTAGCTAGTTCTTCATAAGGATTTTGTGGTTATACGAGACCCGATAGGAAGGAAAACAATAGAACAAACGCCGGCGTTTGCTTGGGGTTTTGATGATTTAATATTTAAACTACAATGAAATCAAACAATACATTGCCTAGGTATAAGCCTAAAAACACCACTAGTGCCATCTGCTTGGAGTATGTTGAATTATTGTTGTTAAATTCGTAGTTTTTCTACTATGAAGAAATACAATTTTAATCCTACAATGTATCACCCTCTAAGTCTCTGAGTCACTGTAATTTAACGGGCTTCAGTTTACCAATACTAATTACCTGTACATTTGTAAGAAATACTCACTACAAAGGTTTTTTTATGTAATAGGTCGGCAAACGAGCAGACGGATTACCTGATGGTAAGCAATCAGCGCCGCCCATTTACACCCGCAACGGAGGAGTTAAGAGTGCGTTGCCGACCTTATAGGGATTAGGGATTTGGAGATGTAATGATTGGGGGAGGGGAAGGATTAAGCGTCAGGTAAAATAAAATGGTACTTTAATTCGTCTCAATAGGGTTTAGAGACATTTTTTTAAATATATTCAACATGCAAGTAATATCTCACCTAACACCGGTAACTGTTGACCAATTCAACCTTTTCTTGTTGGCA
This sequence comes from Spodoptera exigua, assembly GCA_902829305.4. NCBI lineage: Eukaryota > Metazoa > Arthropoda > Insecta > Lepidoptera > Noctuidae > Spodoptera > Spodoptera exigua. The sequence goes on along the minus strand of LR824628.2, from coordinate 1,406,658 downwards.
GTCATCACATGCACCATACTGACGCTATTTGGTGGGCAAAAAGAGCCTTGACAGTCCCTCTCGGCCCACCCAGGGCGTGAGAAGTCGTATGATGATCTCCCCCCCCCCCCCCACCCAAAAAAACTTCACTGTGCCTTTTGATTTATTTTTGTCAAAATTATATTTGTTTATTTGGTATTACTTTACCTCTGCTTATCCTATGGTGTGTAAATATTAGATAGGATAGGATATTCCAAGTATGGTTTACAAATAAAAGAATGCATGAAATATCTCATAATTTTATTTTCTATTTGTTGCAGATAAATGGCGTCCGTGGCACAGGAAAACCTCCATCTAAACAAACGCGCACTCCCTCACATTTCAACCAACTTGAATTAAACGAATTTATTAAAAAAAAATGCGCTCCGTCAACTCCCGTCCACGTGCGCACACGGCAAAAGTCATAAAAAAACTAAAAATAAAAAAGAAATACGAGCTTACCAACATAAGAATATTGTGTTCCAAACTTTTTATATAAGCTACCAACTTAAGAGCGCGAATTCTTTTTTTGATTTACGTTTTAAAAAAAGTTTTCGTGTAAAGAGGCTTTAAACTCTGTAGTTTATTGGTGTTACGTGAAATAGTTGCCTTCTAGCGGTAGTCAGTTGGTCCAATCTCTTTAATAAATAAATAAATAAGTAATAATTTTTCCCCCTTTTACATAATAAAACGGTGTTTTAGATTATTGTAATAAAGAGTGAGTGAAAGGTTAGTATCAATGTATTCTTTCTTTATATTTTTAGTAAATAGATTTCTTAGGGCTTCTTAGGGATTTTTCAATGGTTGGATAAAAGGTACATGGGGAATAATTATGATGCTGTCGCGTCAGAATGCTTGTATAAGACAGTGACAGCAACAATTTTATTTTCCTCAGATAACATTTATCTGGCTATTGAAAAATCAGCCGTTAATGGGCCTTTGATTTTTTAAAATTCATTTTAGTCTCGTTCCTTGAAAATAAAGTCAATGGCCAAGATTAAGTGTTATTCTAATCACACATTTACCTAAAAGTGACAGAAATATACTACGTTACGTGTCTTGATGCTCCAGAAAATGCCGTTTTTATTTTAATGAAGATTTTGAACTCGACATGACACGGCACAACAATATATCTTAAATGTATAATGAATATGCAACTGACGCGTCACGACACGAAAGTACATGATATGTATTCTTCAAAGCTAGAGTGAATAGGCTTTTAATAAAATAGTGCGCCTTACCAACACCGATTGCATCACTGCTTTACATCAGGTGGGATCGCAGTCAAGCACTTTTTACAAGTAAAAATAAAATGTGTCTTTGGCAGATAGAATGGCTCCTTAATAATTATTATATAAGTATCCCAAAATATATCTTGTATTACCTATTACTATTACAGAAACTATGAATTAACAAGTGCATCAACAACAGATATCGATTTTGGCCTATGAAACCTAAATTGAACTCTATTTTAATAATACCAAGAAATACAATACATTGTCTCCATAATTATTAACTACTATTAGGCAACTTTTACATATAATTTCTCTATTTATATTTCAGTGTGATATCAACAATGGAGAATACTGAAGTAGAGAAGAGCCCCAGCTCTGAGGAAACTACACAGCTTAATAGAAACAGGGTAAGCAGATATCATTGATTATAGAACTTTCTTAATACTGGTTTTAAGTGTGGGAGAGCCATGTTTCGGCACGAATGGGTCGGCTCGACCGGAGTGATACCACGGCCTCACAGAAAACCGGCGTGAAATAACCACAGCGTTGTGTTTCGCCGTGTGAGTGAGGTTACCGGAGGCCCAATCCTTTCCCTCCCCCAATCCCTCCTAAATCCCTAAATCTCCAAATCCCTAATCCCTAAAAGGTCGGCAACGCACTCGTAACTCCTCCGTTGCGAGTGTCCATGGGCGGCGCTGATTGCTTACCATCAGGTAATTCGTCTGCTCGTTTGCCGACCTATTAAATAATAATAATAAAAAAAAAATCTTTTATATAGATTGATTCTATGTTATATCTTCTATCTTTAAATACCTAATAAACCGCCAAAGAAAATTCACTTTGATTACCTGATGGTAAGCAATCGACGCAGCCTTTGGACACCGGCAATATTAAAAGAGTTATGAGTGCCCTGGAATATTGAAGATTTAGATATTGGGAAGGGATTAGAGGAGAGGTAGAATTGGGCCTCCGGTAACCTCATTTACACGGCAAAACACAACGCTGTGGTTGTTTCATGCAGGCGTTCTGTGAGGCCGTGGTATCAATCCAGTCGTACCGACCCATTCGTGTCGAAGCATGGCTCTCCCACACTTAACTGACCATCAGGTAATCCAAATGCTCGTTTGCCGACCTATCACATAAGAAAATTAAGAGAATTAAAGAATTATCACGCTTTAAAGGTTAGTTCTGTTTTAGTCTTTGGTCATACAGGGCGAATCTATGCAACACCAAAGGAGTTAGGAGTGCGTTGCCAACATTTTGGGGATTGGGGTTTCAGCGATTTAGGGATTGGGGGAGGGGAAGAAAGATTGGGCCTTCGGTAACCTCACTTACACGGCGAAACACAACGCTGTAGTTGTTTCACGCCGGATTTTTTGTAAGGTCTTGTTATCACTCCGGTTGACCCGTCCCATACATGCCGAAGCATGGCTCTCCCACACACACTTAAAAAATCAGTACTTACACACAAACTATAGCGTTTGTAATATTAGTAGGATTTATATGCAGCACCTGCATTTAGCATAAACCTGCAGCCATTACACCCTCTCTCAATGCCAAGGCTAGCTGTGGAAGGTTGAAGGTCTCCCCTCCCCTCCCCGTCACTTATCTGACAAGGCCAGCTTTATAAGTCTAGATAATTAACTGGCAACCTTAATTATGCTGAGTAATTAACGTATCTTTTTAAGTCTGTATACAGATGTTGTTGTAAGAAGTTCTTTGTTTATGAAAAGACAGGAAAATATTTTCATAGACAAGCTTGAAGGTGGGTCTGGGTGTCAAGTGTATGTGAAAATTGTATGTTTGTACACCCACGACACAGGAGAAAATCCTAATCTGGAGCAACGTTTTTTTTATTTTTGTTTATGTTGTAAGTAGGCAAACGAGCAGAAGGATAATCTGATGGTAAGCAATCAGCGTCGCCCATGGACACCTGCAACAGAGGAGTTACGAGTGCGTTGTCGACCTTTTAGAGATTAGGTTTTTGGAGATTTTGGGCAATCCTAACATCTACCTAATCCTTCCCCTCCTCCGATCCAGGATTGGGCCTCCAGTAACCTTACTCACACGGCGAAACACAACGCTGTGGTTATTTTACGCCGGTTTTCTGTGAGGCCGTGATATCACTCCGTTCGAGCCTCCATCCGTGCCAAAGCATGGCTCTCCCACACTTAGAAACTTTTATGGATTTATAGTGACGTGATAGTGTTTAAATCTTAGTGGTTTTTAGTTGCTATTTTAAGTGATAATCTTGTGTTTACTGTTAATATGATAAACTAGCTACTCCCACGCGGTTTCACCCGCTGCTCGGCTAAATTTAATCGTAGCGTGATGTCTCATAGCATATAGCACTCAGGAATATTGTAGCTATCTATCAGTGAAAGAATTTTGGAAATCTGACCCTGGTTCTAAAGATTACCCCCTACATACAAACTTACAAATTTTACCTCTTTATAATATTAGAATAGATAAAAAAACGTCATACAACTTAGCATTTATGGTCATGCAAACTTAAGGTGTATACAAAATTTCAGCTCAATCTATTAAAGATATTTGCTTCACAGTTCAAGTTTTCTTGCCAGATTAGACTTCACAATCATACTACATAATTGTATAAAACTCCAAATGACTTTATTAACTTTTTAATAATGTTACTCGAAAATTAGTTTAGCCTCAAGTTATGTAAGAGCTCTCAACCAGAGTGATACAACGGCCTTACGGAAAACCAGTGCATAAAAACGCTTGTATTGTTATTACTAAGTTACTGGAGGCGAAAAATCCGCCAATGTACCGCATATTCACTAGAAATACAGACAAAACAAAGTTAAAAAAAAAACAAAGTTAAAACAAAGTTAAGGAAAAAAGGATAATCAAAAATAAACATACCTTTTCTTTTTTTACAGAGTTTTAAATCAAAACAACTGGTACGCAGTCAAGCGATTCGGGAAACTCATTCACCGCCCCGCGCCCTAAGCCCTGCCCAACCCAGAAACATAACCCCATCCCCAACTAAAATTACAAACTCCTTGCCTAACATCAACAACTCCACGCCTATCAACAACATAGGCAAAAACAACTCCGTAACAACATCGCCTAGCATCGGGGTTTTGACGCCTAGCGTCGGGAATACATCGCCTAGCGTCGGGAATTCTTCTCCTAGCGTCGGGAATTCTTCGCCTAGCATCGGGAATTCGCCGCCTAGCGTGAAGAATGGCGCTTCGGATAAAAACGATGTGCGAACTGTGAGCGTGAATGTCAGTGAGGATTCTAGTCATCTTAATGTTAGGTGTAGTGATGTGATTAACAGTAGTGATGTGAAACATAGTGATAGTGATGAGTTTAAGAAGAAATTGCCGGTTGAGATTCAGGTGAGTCGAATTTCGTCTTAAATTAGTAGTTTTAAATTTTTTGAACCAAAGATTTGGTTTTACAGAACAACAGAATTAGGAGGGCCGAGAGGTCAGATATTAATTCGAGCAATTTGCATTAGGTTCGATTCCCGAGACAGCAATAACATGTGCAATATGAGGTACTTATCGGCTTTTTGGAAAATACAGTAACATATGCAACGGAATTTTAACTTCTATATAATAAAAAAAAACTTTAATTTTCTTATTATTATTAGTACTTTTTTGTGAGGGGAAAATCATCAAATGACTTCTCCCGCCCAGGGCCGGGCTGGAGGGAGTGTCAGACTATTACTGACTAAAAACCCCCCTGTTCCTTCTCCTGCTCTGGGCCGAGGTCGCGGTGCTTCATTGCGCTTACCCCGCAACCCCGGCTGAATTATTATTAGTACTGGCCAATTATTGTAGCTGCTACATTAACTGCAGGGTAGTTGCCAACTAGTCAAAATCAAAACTGTTACTAAACAATATCAAATTCAGTACATCTGACACTCCCGCCTTGCCTCGCCGTTTCGCCTTACTCCGGACGAGAGAACTCATTTGATGATTTTACCCTGACAAAAATAACGTTGTGTCTTCGTTATGTTATGGTCAAACATGGTGTGATCATTTGACTGCACGGTTGGCGCGGTGGCTGGGCAACTGGCTGCCGCGCAACGTGTCGTGGGTTCGATTCCTGCACGGAACAACTCTTTGTGTGATCCACAGATAGTTGTTCCGGGTCTGGGTGTGATGTGTATGTGATATTGTATGTTTGTAAACGCACCCACGATACACGAGAAAATCCTAATGTGGGGCAACGATTTTTTTTAAAGAATAAAAAATCATATATTTTTTTGTTTTGTAAGTAAAATATGTAAATTCCTTTTCTGTACTTAGGAACTTATCTAATTTACACTACGTTCCATTAATTCCATTTTATGAACGACAGACCTTAGCATATTAAACCTCCTTTTTATATTCCACAGATAACATCAGGCAGCTGGGATGACACACATACTGAGCGGCACAGGACTCGACGTTGGCACTCGGAGGCGCAGCGAGACTTGCTGTCCAACAACCCGAGGGTATCCTGTGTCTGCGGCAATTGTACAGCATGCGTACATTGCAGGTATGTTGCGCTAAGTTTAATGTTTTTGCGCAAGTTTGCGCAAAGTTTTCATAATCATCAAAAAATCGTTGACTGTTAAGCTTTGGGCCTACTCTACAACTATGGGAGTTTGCCATAGGAGATATGGCAAACTCCCATAGTTGTACCTTCAGTAGAATATCAGGAATCAATCACCAAATATTTGCATATATTTAATCACATAATTAAGAAATATTGTTTGTCAAAAAGCGCTTACTACCTTATCTTGCCTTTATTAGATCTGTAGTCAGTAGTAGGAAAATGTGTTCTAGTCTGCCTTCTTACTTATTTGCTTTATTTACCATGTAACTTGACAAAATTTAGCGCAACTTTGCATAAATAATATAGAACAGTATTTCATTGCGTAGGTTTGCGCAAACACAAGTCTGTTTTGCGCAGGTGTGCGCAACGTAATTATGAAACTTGTCGTAGTATCTCGTCAAAGAATTACGACGTGAGTAAGCCGCAAACATAATAATTAATTTAGTATGTATCACGAACGTTATTATAAAAAGGTTTAAAAAGGTTTTCAAAGAGCGATAGCCAGATTATCCTCATTATAATAGTGAACCATGTGCATGTCTGCACATAAGTAACCTATTCACTCGATTCATTACAGGGGCCGCCGCCGTCGTCACTACTGCGCGACGAAACAGGACTCCGGTATCGTCTGCCCGGACGACTGTCCAGACTCCTCGGACAATGATACAAATGGTAAACAAAAACGCGTTTAACGCTTAAGACATTCCAGGCCACACGCCAACTATACTATAAAAAAAGAAAGAAAAAAATGAGCACAGTAAAACATGCCATAACATATATAAAATCTGGTGTACATCTCAGTAGGCTCAAATTTGATAGCCAATTTGCGCAAATTCTTATTATTTACAAAAAGCATTGCCTCACTATAAGTTTTCCTGTGTTGTGGTTGGGAACAACTATTTGTGTGATCTACAAATTATTGTTCCGGGTCTGGGTGTGATGCGTATATGAAATTGTATGTTTGTAAACGCACCCACGACACAGGAAAAAATCTTAGTGTGAGGCAAAAAAATAAATTCACATACACATCACACCTAGACTCAGAACGACAATTTTGTGGATCATTCAAAGAGTGATTCCGTGCAGGAATTGGATCCGCGACACGTTGCACGGCAGCCGGTTGCCCAGCCACCGTGTCTCCCGTGCAGTCTGTTCAGAATCCAACATTAACGCCTGATAGAAATCACAATCCCTTACGTCTTATCATGTTGGAGTGCTTTTAATATTACATCAGGCGCCTATTGTGCGGGTGTCTTCGCATGAAGTTACCCACATCGATTTTTAATTTATTGTAACTTTGCTTTTGTTGGGAATACAGTCTCTTTTACTGATACGACCTAAATTTTATTTTTCCTGGTTAATCATTCACCGTTACACAGTCTATTCTCTCTTTTCTTCAACGATTCTTTAACAACCCTCAATATCTGAATTTATTCTTATACGATACGGTAGTTTCTAACTAGTCAAATTCAATACTTTTGTTGATAATTCAAAACGATACTTTCTATGATTTTTGTATGAACTCGCAACATATGACGTCATAATGTCTTCACGTCAAACGGCGTTCTTATTTTTTAAAAGTTAAATAGAAAAAATCTTAAGCTAATGGCGATTTTTAATAGCCAAATAAATGTTATCTGAGGAATAAAATTGTTGCTGTCACTGTCTTAACATTCTGATGCGACAGCATCATAATTATTCCGCAGGTAACTTTTATCTAACCATTGAAAAATCAGCCCTAAGTAATAGGTACTTAGGGCTGTTTTTTTTAAAGTATTATCATCAAATCAGTGAATGGAATTATGATTACATTTTTTATAATACATCGTATTAAAAGCCAAGTTATTTATTTTTGACCTTCGAAACTACTCAATATTGTAATAGGACATGGCATAAAAGTTAATGTATTAAATTTCGTGCGCAGGCGCTTCTCAAAACGATACCATGAGGAAATCAAGCAGTCTTGACGTGGAAGAACCACATTATTGCAGGTATGTTGTCATAATGTCGTCACAGCCTTTTATGTACCGAGAGATGATCTCCGGCCACCTAGAGCGCGGGTCTGCGGACGGCGAGTAAAGGTAGCTCGCCGCCCGACCAGAACCAGACCCGAGCGTACAGCGCGTAGCGTTCCGAGCGCGTCTCATAGAGCCAATGGACCACCACAGACGGGGCCCTATAGGGCTGATGTTCAGCCGGGGTTGCGGGGTAAGCGGAATGAGGCACCGCGACCTCGGCACAGAGCAGGAGAAGGAACAGGGGGGTTTTAGTCAGTAAGAGTCTGATACTATCTCTCTTACTCTTACCCTGGGCGGGAGAAGTCACTTGATGATTTTCCCCTGACAAAAAAAAAGCCTTTAATGTACCAGGGTTATGGATGCAAGCGTAGTAATGTACCGCGACCTTGATTGCTTACCATCAGGTAGTCTGCCGTTTTTTATTTTATACGGTGGCCAATAAATGCGATTGGCGAGTTGTCCGTCCGTCCGTCATGGGAAACTAAGAGGGAAGCTAATCTCCAGCAGTCGACATCTTCCGGCTGAAGATGATTATGATAATGATAATATGGTAGTTTCCAACTAGTCAAATTCAATACTTTTATCCAAATGTTAAAAACGATACTTTTCTATGAAATTAGTATGAGATACTGAGCTATGACATCATAGTATTTTTGCGTCAAATAGTTTACATACATATTAAAAATTTGCTAAAAAAAACTAAAATTCATTGTATCGATCGATAGATGAATAAAATTATTATTCAATATTTTATTGTACTGAAACGTAGTATTGATTTATTTTTGACCTAGGAAACTACTACAGCGGCCGTGTCACATAAAAAATATGGAAACTCAAAATTGTCGCTGTGCTTTTTGTGCTTGTGCTCTCGAAACACTTTTTTTTAGTAGTTTTTGGCCTTGAAACTGTAATGGAATGTCATAAAGTCTCTGTATATAAATCGTGTTATTTACAGATGCCCTGAACGAAAACCGGATCCCCCAAGACCAAAGAACGCGCAGCTTAGCAGAAACGATTCCGGTAAGGCTTTTGAATCCTCCAGCCGTCCGTCATACAAAATCAAATAAATTATTTTAGCTCTCAAACAAAATATTTATTTATCGCTACATAGTATAAAACAAAGTCGCTTTCTCTGTCCCTATATCCCTTTGTAAGCTCAAATCTTTAAAACTACTCAACGGATTTAGACGCGATTTTTATTAATAGATAGAGTGATTGAAGAGGAAGTTTTACATGTATAACTAGCGGTAGCCCGCAGCTAAGCCCGCGTGGATGTCTAAATATCACATTTTTAAGATTTTTTTAAAATTTTGTCTACTTAAAACCTCCTCTGAACTTCCACGAATAATTCAAGACCAAAATTAGCCAAATCGGTAAATTGTTGAGTTAGCATTACAATGAAAAGTGGCATTGATATATATATATACTAGCAGACCCAGCCACGCGTTGCTGTGGCTAAGGTTCTTGTCGAAATAATATTGTGACTATAAATTGAGATGTAAGCTATCCTATCTTTCAAGTTGGATCAAAATGCACACGGAATGCAAATCAAATTTAAAATCGGTTTAGTAGTTTAGGAGTCCATCGCGGACAAACACGTGATACGAAATTTTTATATATAAAGATATATATAGATGTCATCTATTAAATAATGGAGAATTAATGTATATACCTATTTGATTTCAGACGATCGCTACGAGCCGACCGGTCCAGAATTAGTCGCCTTCATTAAAGACACTCTCAATAAGAATATGCGGGATAGAATGGCGCTTCTGAAGATCGAGAGGGAACTACACGCTCTTGTCAACGATACGGGGTAAGCAGGAATCTCTTGAGTAATGCGTTATGTTTAAATAAAGTTTTTGCACTTTGTAGATGGCGCTAGTGATGTTTTAGGCTTGTAGCCAATATATTTTAAATCTTAATTCGTTAAATATAATATAAATATTAATTCGTCAATAACGCCAAGCGAACGCCGGCGCCCGCACGTTTGTTGTTCTTATATTGTGTCTCGAATTACCGCGATTAAAAGGTGAATATTAATTTTGTAATTATTATTAGTTCTCGGGCGATGTTTTCCTTGTAATTGCTTTTACATACGGAATAAAAACTAGTTTGCCTAAAAGTTGAAGACTTGAGATCAATTTAAGTTACTACCAGAAGTTTTGAAATCTGACTGTACGGGTGACTCGGTGGCTGGGAGACTGGCTGCCGCGCAACGTGTCGCGGGTTCGATTCCCGCACGGAACAACAAAACCGACCGTACAAAAGACCGACTTGATACAAAATATCAGTACAGCTTTCGCCAAACTTTGTGGCCGCCCTGAATATAGTCGCGAGTCCGAACTTGCGCACGGTACAGTCGAGTGGCCAATACGTATTCAACCAATATTATTATATACGTAATCATCATCATCAGCCTATAAGTCCCCACTGCTGAGCAAAGGCCTCTTCTCACACCGAGAAGGTTAGAGCATTAATCACCACGCTTGCTCAATGCGGGTTGGTGATTTCAAACTTATAATTAGAATTATAAGTCCAGGTTTCCTCACGATGTTTACCTTCACCGTATGTCAGTGGTGTCTAAATAATCATAGAAAGTGCATATAACTCGGAAAAAGTCACATTGGTACATGCCAGGTTTCGAACCCACACCCTCATGTATGAGAAGCGGGCTCCTTAACCTCTGGGCCACCACGACAGACTAGATACGTAATCAACCAGTATTAAAAATGTTAGAAAACGATAATTGGTTGATTACCCACTCGACTGTACCATGCGCAAGTTCGGACTCGCGACTATATTCAGGCAAGCGCGGATCCAGCCTTCAAAAAAGGTTGTGGTCACAGCTACTAGAAAAACGGCTAAATACGAGTCGGGGCATGGACATGCTCATTAACAATCATGCAAATCGTTTATGAACTTATGAATTAGATTTCCTTTTTTCTGAGCATCAGGACTTTAGCCTTAGGAATGTAAATAAACTTAGGAAGAAGTCGGACACGATTTCTTCTAATTTCTTATAGTCAGTTTCGATCCAAACCTATTTCAATCACAAGTGTATTAAGGTTGTGGGCATGCCCATCGTGCCCACAACGGTGGATTCGCCCTTGTATTCAGGGCGGTCACAAAGTTTGGCGCGGGCTTCACTCTACAGACAACCTTTAATATTTTTCTTCTTCATGTTCATGTAAACAGCCGCTGCATAGTTCGATTCCCGGTGATGACATCGTACGGCCGCATGTTGGTGCATCGCTGTGCCGCCCTGTTCCAGCTCTCGCATCATCTTGATACGACCAATAAGAATTCTGTACTGGTTTCCAAGAGTGGTATGTTATGCCGTTTTTATAAGTAGGATTATCTGAATTGGTAAGCATCTGTAAGCAGCCCATGAACATACGTAACATCGAGGAGTTACAAGTTTACCCGTCGGTTTAAATATTTGGAATTGGGGTATGAGAAACGTTTGGAAGGCAAATCTCATTATCACCTAATGTAAACTTTAGCTAGAGGAGACTTATTCATACAGGGAGTGGAGTTTCGCACCCTCCCTGTCTTGAAGGAGGGAATCTCACTTACAATTGTATTTTTTTTTTTATGTAATAGGTCGGCAAACGAGCAGACGGATTACCTGATGGTAAGCAATCAGCGCCGCCCATGGACACCCGCAACGGAGGAGTTACGAGTGCGTTACCGACCTTTTAGGGATTAGGGACTTGGAGATTTAGGGATTGAGGAGGGATTGGTGGAGGGGAAGGATTGGGCCTCCGGTAACCTCACTCACACGGCGCTACACAACGCTGTGGTTGTTTCACGGCGGTTTTCTGTGTGTGTTTATGATCGTTTCATGTATTCTATGATCGTTTTTTTTTAGTGGGGCGAGGGAAGTAATTTGATTGGAGTGTCAGACTCTTACTGACTAACCCCCCCCCCCCCCCCCCCTCCGTTCCTTCTCCTACCCCGGGCCGAGGCCGCGGTACCTCATTGCGCTTGAGTTTCTGTTACTTAAAATAGCAATTTAGATATGGATCATTTTCCCCCTAGGCACATCGGGTGGTCGGATCCCGTGCACGAGTTTCAAGGAGTGGTGCACGGTTCAGTTCCCGCCGAGCCCACAACGGCATCAACCCGAGGCGCCGCATGCCAAGTAACTATAACCCTTATGTACTTTTTTTAAATTATAGGCAGACGAGTAAACGGATTACCTCATAGTAAGCATTCAGCGCCGCCCGTGGACACCCGCAACGGAGGAGTTACAAGTGCGTTGCCGACCTTTTTTGGATTGGAGATGATTTTGGGGAGGTAAAGGATTAGACCTCCTGCAACCACACTTACACGGCGAAATACGACGCTGTGGTTGTTTCACGCCGGTTTTCTGTGAAGCCGTGGTATCACTCCGGTCGAGCCGGAGCATGGATCTCTCACACTTACTAAAAACGAAAATAAATAATGCAATTGAGTTAAATGGTTCTCCAACCGAATTGACTACACTGTTGGCCTAGTAGCTGGGCAACTGACTGCCGTGCAACGTGTCGCAGGTTAGATTCCCACACGGAACAACACTGTGTGATCGTCGAATTGGTGCGGTTATGGACACACAATTTCTCACACCGAGACTCAGAATAAAAATGTGTAGATAACTCAAAGAGTTGTTCCGTGCGGGAATCGTACCCGCGCCACGTTGCGCGGCAGCGAGATGCCCAGCCACCGCATCAACCATGCAGTCAAAACTTGAGAACTCAGAGAAAAGATGCGTTGGTCAAAAAATATTTTACTCGGCTATCAAGTAGGTACAAAGTACAGGTATACCTCCGACAGGTCGATCCTGAAACGAGACAGTCAGTCGATGGAGGAGCCGGGAGTGACCCTGGCCAGCTACCGGAGCAAGTCCTTGGAACAGAGGGAGAAGGAGTACGAGAGAGTGCGACGGAGGATATTTAGCTCGGTGAGTTTTTTTTTTAATATTATGAACATTACACTACATCACTAATTATTTCCTCTTAACACGGGCCTCAAACCCGAGGCTTCTTGCTGAATATAACAAGGAGGAAGTCGTTAAGAAAAACAAAACTACAATAAAAATATCAATTTTAACCCAAGACCTTCTCACATTGTAACTGCAATCTGTGTTTCAATCAATCACATAATATTAAAATTAACAACTTACTTACGTAACTATTCGAGACAGCTCGACTGGTCTCAAGCCATGACGGGGTTCATAGTTATAAACAACACAGCATTATCATCATCAAGATGCAAAAACATTGCAAATAAAAAAAGCTAATAAAACATTCTTATTCTTATTCTTATCAGTCTATAAGTGCCCACTGCTGAGCAAAGGTATCTTCTCACACGGAGAAGGTTTGCGCATTCATCACAACGCTTGCTCTTCTTCTTTCACATTCCTACTTCTTCTTTACTTTGTGGGCAATGAAAGTGTTTAAATGATTTATAAAAAAGAGGTCTAATTACAAAAAAAAAACAATATTAAGATTAAATTTTGAAATTCCCTATTTTGAGTAAGTTTTGTTTTTTATTAAACATTTGATTGTTATTATATCGTAAAATTAATAAAGTTGAAATAATTAATTTTTACTAAAGAAACTAATTAATTATGATTACAGCAAGATGAGGCGCAATGGCCGTGGCTGACGTCGGGACCGATCAAGCTGCTTACAGCTGAAGGCAGGAACAAACTCTTAAAGGTATTTTTTTTTTGTGAGGGGAAAATCATCAAATGACTTCTCCCGCCCAGGGTCAGGCGGGAGGGAGTAAAACCCCCTGTTCCTTCTCCTGCTCTGTGCCGAGGTCGCGGTGAAACTCTTAAAGGTATGCAGCTATTCTTAATCCAGGGAAGTTTCCTAACCTTATTTATCGCAAAGGAACCTCCTCACGCCCCAGCCGTTGCCGAGAGATGGTTTTAGGCCACCGTAAGCGCGGGTCTAATAAAATAAGTCTACAAACCAGTCTTGAATGTAGGTACCGCGCGTAGCGTTCCGCACGGCTCAAAATCGCAATATGGCAATATGAGGCCTCGGCCTAGAGCAGGAACGAGGGTGACTGAACTGACTCTCCCTGTCGTCCCATCATGGGTGGGAGAACATATTTCATGGTCTTAAAATATCCAAAAAGTACATTATTACAAATTCTCCTCAAAGACGGAAGAAGTAATTTGATAGTTAAATACTTTTTTTATGGTATAAGTTGGCAAACGAGCAGACGGATCACCTGATGGTATGCAATCAGCGCCGCCCATGGACACCCGCAACACCAAAGGAGTTACGAGTGCGTTGCGGGCCTTTTGGGGATAGGGGTTGGAGATATAAGGATCGGGAAGGGATAGGGGAGTGGGAGGGATAGGGCCTCCGGTAACCTCACTCACACGGTGCAACACAAAGCTGTGGGTTGTTTCACGCCGGTATTCTGTGAGGCCGTGGTATCACTCCGGTCGAGCCGACCCATTCGTGCCGAAGCTTGGCTCTCCCACATATAAAGAATATGAGCTAATTTACGATACGATTAATATATAAATATAAATCGATGTAATTTATAAAAAAATAATAACTCTTGGTAATAAGTTGACCATATAATACTTAATTTTGTCGTGTCTGCAGGTCCAGTCTCTAGAAGGCAGCGGTCCCCCGAGCGGGTCGTGGCGCGGCGGCCGGGGCGCGGTGTCCAAGTCCCACAGCTTCGGCGGGTACACGCAGGCTGACCCCGCCGCGCCCAGGGTACTCAGCAGGCAAGGTGAGAAGATATAAGCCACATATTATATCTATAGCCCCAGAGACGATGACAGACGGATTACCTGATGGTAAGCAATCTTCGTTATTAGAGAGGAGATATGGGGATAAAGGTTGGGAAAAGGATTGGGCCTCCGGTAAGCCCCACTCCCAGAGCGTTGTGTTTCACCACGTGAGTCAAATCAAGATATTATAAGACTAACATTTCTTATTAAATTATTATTAGCCAACTATCTCATTAAACATAAATGTTGCTTCCTTGTCCTTATGGTCCACAGATAATGAAAAATACAAGCGACCTTGCGCATAATGTTATACTCTGTGGATCATAGATAAGAGTTTTGTTTTTTTTTTTTTTTTGTTTTTGTTATTAATTTATTTTTCAGTTATTTCATTAATTTGTATCATTTAGTTTAGATTTTTAGTATATTTATTTTCTTCTTTTTTTGTATTTTAGTTTTCTGTGTGTGCGCCTGCGCAAGAATCAATGTTTTTCTTTCTTCTTTCTTTCTTGTTTACTAATATTATAAATGGGAAAATTACGATATTTGTATATTTGTTACTCAATCACTCCAAAGCGGCTGAATGGATCTGGGTTAAATTTGGCACAGGCATAGGATATACTTCGGAATAGGACATGGACTAAGGTTAGACGTGTTTTAAAACGAGTGCAGTGATTTAAATCATAAAATTGGTAAAAACCTTATAAACTGAATTGTATTATATATCATCTTATTCATTAACTAACGAACTATAAAGTAGTGAAAACAGAAATAAAAAAATTCAATTGGTTTTGGAGTGACTGACATAATAAAAACAAAAATTTTTAAATAACGGCTAACACAATTGAACACTGTGACTACTTGTTGGAAAGAGTCGCGTTCTGTGCCTCACTGTGTCATACGTAACATCGCCGCACCATCAAGCTCCGCCTACTAGGCACGGTAGTGCACTGTGTTTACTTACTGGAAAGTATCGGGATTTGTGTCGTACCGTGTCAGCGCGCAATAGCGTTCTGACAACAACACTGCATCGATTATGGAAAAAGATTGCAATAAATGTAAGATTACTATAGAAAAAGAAGAGTATCTCAAATGCTATAGTTGTGAATATTATTTTCATGTAAGCTGTATAAAGAAGAGTATCTCAAATGCTATAGTTGTGAATATTATTTTCATGTAAGCTGTATAAAATTTACTTTCTTTAATAACACCTACAAAGAGAAAAACATGGAAGTGCTCGCAATGCTCGACACTTGCAAACCAATCAAGTTCATCTATACGGTCCCGAGATCACTGTGACAACATAACTGTTAGAAAGCACAAAGTTAACGTAGATACTAGAAATTCTTTTGAATCACTGCTGATGGCTAGTCAGGAGGAGGATGACGAGTGCACGTCTTTTGTATCAACTAGCAGCATGCACAATACAAGTTGTCCAAACCTGAGATTAACTAAAACCCAACAAATAGAAGAATTACAAGCATTAGTAACTACCTTACAGGAAAAATTAATTATTGCTGAGAAGGATATCAAAAATATCAACAATAAATACAACGCGTTAAAAAAAATTATTCAAGAAAATGACGTAACTATAAAGGACGCTCATATATTGCACTCTGGTCATAATACATCGGCGGAAAATCTGAATGAAGATTGTGATGAGGAAGTCTGTAGAAAGGATGAAACAAATGATACAAAAAACTTAAATAGAATGCAATCAAGAAGGATAGTAATTGTTGGTGGAAACCAGTGCCGAGGAATAGCATCGGAACTAATACACTCCAGAAGTAACTCATGCTACGAGAAATATATCGTACAAGGCCTGATTTATCCTGATACGACTATTGGTTTTATATCCAATATCTGTAACTCTCTTCAGTTAAATGAGCAAGATAAATTAGTGCTATGTGTGGGGGAAGAAGATAAAGACCCGCAGAAATTGTCGCATGAACTTTACTGTATTTTAAAAAATATTAAAGCGTCGGTGATTTTGTTGAAAACAGGTAAAAATAGATATTTAAATGAAAATAAACTAAATAACATGATTAAGTGTATCTCAAAAAAATTTGATAATTGTGAATTTATTAACCATAAGAATGTTTATAATAGATATGCGTATATAAAATTAATTTGTAGCAAAATAAACTTAATCATTGATACAATTGATTATAGTAAAAAATTTATTCCTCAGAAAAATATAATTAAGCGCCAAACAAATACTTATATTACACAAGATACTATAGTTAAAAGTCGTAAAGTGACTTTGCTACAAAGAACCATTACAGATTACTTTTCATATTCGCGTAAACAAAAAATGACAAATGTAGCTCAAAGTACACCTTTAAAGCAGTCTGATCGGGAAATAAATCAAAACTTTTTTCGTCTATAACTCAATTTATGTAATGCACCAAAATATATCGGGTTTAATTAATAAAGCAGATATGTTAACTGTACTGTTGGAAGAACGGTCTAGGTTAAACAAGATGATAGATGTCCTGTGTATAACTGAACATAATATGGTAATAAGTGATAGTAAAATATTAACGATTCCTAACTATACATTAGCTGACAGTTATTATAGAAATAATAGAAAAGGAGGTTCTTGCATATTGGTCAGAAACTTTCACGAGTTTGAAGTGACGCCACAGGTAAAAAAAATCTCTGTGCCAAATATTTTTGAGTGTTGCGGAATTCAACTTAAAAAACATAACATCATGATAATTTGCGTGTATAGGGTGCCAAAGAGTACTAATACAAAAATACATTTTCAATTGTTTTTTGAAAAATTAGAATATTTACTACATCAAATAACACGCGGTAGATCCAGTAAAAAAATCATTCTTTGTGGTGACTTTAACATAAATTTACTAAAACAAGACATAAATACTAAAACACTTGTAAACTTAGTCAAAGGATATAATCTTAAAACTTTAGCTAATGAACCTACCCGTTTATCTAGCGGCACCTGCATAGACAATATATTTCATAATGATCGCGGTAATAATGGGGAAATAATAGAAACAGCACTTTCAGATCATACTGCACAAATTTTAAAATGTAGTGTTAGAAAGTCTTGTGTTATACATTCGTGGAAAACAAAAATAGTCGATTATTCTCCAGATTTAGTAGAAAAATTTGTAAAATGTATTAGTAGCTTGAGTTTCAGTGAGGTATACGAAATAAAAGACCCAAATATTGCTTATGAGTGTTTCCTGGATACATTCAAATTATTTTATAATTTATGTTTCCCAAAAAAAGATGTAAAAAGAACAATAAACAAAAAACAAAAATGGCTATCTAGAGGCATAAAAAATTGCAGTAAAATCAAACGTAACTTATTATGGACATACCGGAATACTAAAACCGAAAACAATAAACACCGGTATATCTCCTATTCAAAACGATATAAAAAGATTATACAACTTACTAAATACGCGCAAAATAACCATTTCATCAAAACGTCCAGCAACAAAAGCAAGGCAACCTGGAAAGTAATAAATAATAACAAAGACGAACTCCCTAGAGAACCTATTTCAAAAATTATGCATCTTGGTAGAGAAATAACAAAAACTGAAGATATTTGTAATGCATTTAACGACTTTTTTATTGACCAGATTGCCCCATGTCATATTAATAATAATGCATCACAGATTGATAGGTTAAAAGACTCGATGTTTTTAAATCCATGTACGCCGAAGGAAATCTCTGATACTATAAGATCTTTAAAAAATACTAGAAGTACTGGTTATGATAATTTAACAACAGATATAATTAAAAAAGTACATAACTTTATTTGTTTTCCACTATCACATATTATAAATTTGTGCTTTGAACAAGGAGTTTTTCCAGATTTGCTAAAAATGTCTATTATTAAACCGTTGTTTAAAAAAGGAGACAAAACATTAATGAAAAATTACAGACCGGTAGCGTTGATACCTATATTTTCAAAAGTAATCGAAAAAGTAATTTACTCCCGGTTATACAGTTATCTAGAAATTAAAAATATTTTAGTCGACGAACAAAAAGGCTTTCGAAAGAAGAAATCTATTAATTTAGCTATTTTCCATTTCCTACGTTTTGTAATGAATAACGTAGATAAAAGAATATCTATTTGCGCCCTTTACATGGACATGACAAAGGCTTTTGATTATGTAGATCACAATATTCTTATAAACAAATTAGAGAGATATGGCATACGCGGCAATATCCTTAACCTACTAATATCATATTTAAGTAAACGAACACAGTTCACAGATATAACAAATATCGATGCTATAAACAAAAGAGAAATTAAATATAAATCCAATTCAAGGCCGGTAAAATATGGAGTACCTCAAGGGAGTGTTTTAGGTCCCTTATTATTTCTACTCTATATTAATGATCTCCCCAAAAACACAAAACATCCAACAGTATTGTTCGCTGATGACAGCACAATTATTGTTAAATCAGATAATTCTTACAACTATGAGGAAGAAGTAAATAATACATTAAGACAAACAATAGAATGGCTTAACTGTAATAATCTGCTAATTAACTTGGAAAAAACTCACATTATGCATTTTGAACAAAGACTTAGGGAAAATCATATACATGTAAATTATAATGGAATATCTGTTTCAGAAAAAGCAGACACAAAATTTCTAGGCTTATTGATAGATTCTAAACTTACATGGAAAACACAGGTAGAAGTCATTTGCAGTAGAGTAAACAGCTTTTCTTACGCACTGTATAAATTATCAAAATTTGTGAATCGTGATGCGGTACTTGTAGCCTATCACAGTTATGTAGAATCTATTATGCGATATGGTCTCATCTTCTGGGGCAATTCAACAGATAAAGAACAAGTATTTATAGCACAAAAGAGGTGCATTCGTGCAATATGTAACTTGCACCCCAGAGATAGTTGTAAACCGTTCTTTCAGTCATTAAATATTCTTACATTTCCATCTCTTTATATCTATGAGGTGGCGGTGTTTGTAAAAAGTAACTTACAATTATTTACGATAAAACCCCCAGCAGATCCAAGGTTGAGGAAAAGAGAGTCTAATATTCTAAGAATTGAGCATAGCAACACTGCCCTTCTACGGAAAAGCGTTTATGAAATGGCTCCAAAAATATATAATAATATACCTCATGACTTAAAAAAATTAAATACAAATCTCTTTAAGAAAAAGCTGAAAGAACTGTTAATAAAGAAATGCTGCTACTCAATAAGAGAATTTTTAGAATGATTAAAAGTAATAAATTTAATTAGGATTAAAAAAAATATAACCGCATTACTTATATTAATATAATTTTCGAAAAAGACTGTATAAATATGTATAATAGAAGAAATAAGTATAATTACAATAGAGATTAACAGTATTATATATAAACATAATAGTGTAAGAAAGCCAAATAATTAATATAAATTAAAAAAAGACATTATATAAAGGAAGCAATTAATAGATATAAGTGATGGAATTAAATAGTATTATATATGTGATGATATATGTGATGTGATAGTATTATATACATAATAATAGGTTAATTGAAATTAATAACAAAGTATGTCAATAGAATATAAGTAATTCTCGTTTAATATAATTTTCGTATGCCCACCGGCACAATGTAGCGAACTTCCTGTAACTCTAACACCTTTTGTACTGTACACCTACATTGACGAATAAAAAGATTTTGATTTTGATTTTTGATTTTGATTTTGACTACTTCTTATCAACATACCACGCTGTTTAAGCCGCGGGTGGAAGCTAGTCATATATACTTAAAGCCCCAGAAACAATGACAGACGAATTACCTGATGGTAAGCAATCGGCGCCGCCCATGGACACCCGCAACACAGAGGAGTTACGAGTGCGTTACCGACCTCTAGGGAACTGAGGTTTCGGTGATTAAGGGATTGGGGAAAGATGGAGGGGAGGATTGGGCCTCTGGTAACCTCACTTACACGGCGAAACACAACGCTGTGGTTGTTTCACGCCGGTTTTCTGTGAGGCCGTGGTATCACTCCGGTCTAGTCGAAGCTTGGGTCTCCCACACTTACAAAGCATCTCATTCCAGGTGACCTAGCATCCAGCAGTTGGCGACTGTCTCCATCCAGTTCTGGGTACAAGACTCTCAGTCTGCGCAGCACTGACTCAGTCACACCGTCTCCTACTGGTCAGTATATTAATAATAATGAATTATTGTCAAATAGATAATTTTTTTCAAAATACATCGTCAAAGATAAATGGCAAAATATCATGGCTATTACTGCGGATGGCTGGGCAACTGGTTGCCGCGCAACGTGTCGCGGGTTCGATACCCGCACGGAACAACAATTCGTGTGATCCACAAATTGTTGTTCCGGGTCCGGGTGTGATGTGTATGTGTATTTGTATGTTTGTTAACGCACCCACGACACAGGAGAAAATCCTAGTGTGGGGCAACATTTTTTTTCGAATTGTAATGAAATTGTATGTTTGTCCTGTAGGAGGCGCGAGTCCAGAGCCGGGCGTGGGGGCTGCGCCCTCCTCCGGCGGCGGCGGCGGGGCGGAGGGCGCCGTGGTCTGGTGTGTCACCGACATGTCCGCCGTGCCCACCGGGGCCATGGTCATACACCCACAGGTACAGTATTCATTCATCTTTATCTATACTTACATTATAAATACGAAAGTAACTCTGTCTGTCTATTTATTTATTTATTTATTTATGTTAACACGGATATAATAAAGGAAAAGAAAAAACGAAATATAAAAAGATGAACTTAAAACAAACGATTAAACAAACAAAAACAAATAGGAACTAATCATTCAGACTTTCACAAAAACTCAAACATATACCTCTAATAATATTAAACTTATCTATAAATACATCGCAGTCGGGATAGGCCTCCACGAGACTATTAAGGGCGGACAGCGCTCTGGGAATAGGGGATGATGCACGGGCTACGGTACGGCATGCAGGCACGGCTAGTAGACGGTGCCGACGAGCACGAAGTCTATCTGCCTGTCCTTTCTTCACGCCTAAACTACTGAACCGATTTATGTGAAGTTTGGTACAGACGTAGTTTGGAACTCGAGAAAGGACATAGGATAGTTTTTTTTACCAAAAATATGCAGAAAGTCTTTATTCCACGCGACCTAAGTCACTAAAGTAACTTCGTAAAAGTGGAAAACACAATTTGGATAATTGGGTAGTTTCTTAAGTCAATAATTAATTGATTCGTTATTTCAATACAATAAAATGAAAAATAACTATACTTTTATTCATTAATCGATCGATCAACTAAGTTTTTTTGAGCTAATTATTAAAAAATAAGTGTGCTATTTGACGCAAAAAAGTTCATAGATAAGAATCGTTTTTGACGTTCGGATAAAAGTATTGAATTTGACTAGTTGGAAACTACCGTATTGTCTTTATTTGTCAAGTCGTCAATCGTAGACTAGGCGTATACCTCGGCCCCGACTCGTGTCGAGAGAAAGAACGGATTGATTTTCAGTCGATAAAAGCCTTCATGACGCAGAGGTAGAAAAGCAAATATCTAATGATAATTTATATTTCAGACGGGACGTCCGCTCACCAACCCGGATGGATCTATATACCAGTTTGATCCGGCAAACCCGCCCGTGCTGTACGACCCGGGTATCGAACAGGACGATCAGCAGAAAGTAAGTTGTGATATAAATATAAAAAAAAATCTTCCGGCTCGCGTATTTCCCAACGAATACGACCTTCAAATCTGAAAGAAACGAGCGTACTCCTTCTTAAAGGGCCGGTACGTGCCTGTGACTCCTCTGGTGTTGCAGGTGTCTGCTCGTTTGCCTCCTATTCCATAAAATAAATAAATCAATTAACAATTGTAACGTGAGGACCAGCGGTAGGTAGGTTTCCACTCCCGCGGTATTGGCGCTTGGCCGTCCGAACCCATGGCGACACGCGCCTGCGTGAGTCGCCGCGTCGCCGTCCAATCAACATTCCGGGACCGCTCCGAAGCAGACCGCGCACGCGTCACTTCCCTTCGATGACTCTTCCCGCGTAGTTCTGTGTTCTATCTTAGTGTGCAACCTTTTGTAATCTTGTGACTATTATATTGTAAAAAGTTAATAAGTATATCAAGTATTACACAATCATATTTTAGACTAGTTACACCCACGCGGTTTCACCCGCTGCTCGGCTCCTTGTAGTCGTAACGCGGTGTTTTATATCCTATAGTCTTCCTCGATAAATGGACTATCCAACATAAAAATAATTATTCAATTCGAATCAGTAGTTTCGGAGATAAGCGTGGTCACACAAACAAGTATCGACGATGATTCGCCGCGTGTGTCGTGTAACGCAGCTCATCAATATGAGCCCCTACTGTGGCTCGAAACTAGTCGGGTTATGTCAAAAATTAAATATACATGTATATATTTTTTTGTTACAGTTGGATTCGAACAACGAGAAACGTCGCGGCAGATTGGAGAAACAACATTCATTTATTGATAACGGTGAGTTGATTGTAATAATAAAAAGAAGCCTGCCTGCCGTATATGATGTCACAATATCATTCAACTATTTTATGGTATTTTTTTTTTATTGTATGATGGTAAGCAATCAGCGCCGCCCATGAATACCCGCAACATCATAGGAGATACGAGTGCTTTGCTGGCCTTTTGAAGATGAGGTTTCCAAATATTTAGGGATTTCAGAGGGATGGAGGAGAGAAAGGATTCGGCCTCCGGTAACCTCACTCACAAAGCGAAACACAACGCTGTGGTTGTGTCGTGAGTTTTCTGTGAGGCCGTGGTATTACTCCGGTCGAGACGACCCATTCGTGCCGAAGCACATGTAAAAATGATTTTTTTACTTACATAAATAAAAATCTGCTAATTTTATTACTTTACTTACTATATCCGTTTTAAAATCAACCTTATACTCAGGCAACTAAAGTTAATTATCCTCAGATTGCGACTGTCAGCCGAGCGATGAGTATCGAAGCAAATGCTGTTGCGAGTGTCGCAGGCATGACGCTACGGCTGGGACTGCTGGTGACAAGGTAAGGGGGGTCCCATACCCGAAATGAGAGAGAGAGGGGGGGGGGAGAAGGAGAGAGATGGAGGGGGGTAAACGTGATGGAAGGTAGAGAAAGTAGAGGGGTAGAGCGCGGAGAGAGTGGGAGGAAAGAAAGGGTGTGGGAGGAGAGAAAGAGAGTAAGGGGAGAGAAAGAGAGTGAGTAAGAGAAATACTGGGTAGGGGAGTGAGGGAGGGAGAGTGAGAAAGAGCACCTAGCTCCACTGACGAACAGACTGACAGACTGTTATACTATTTTGACATTTCAAAAGTACCTACTTATGGTTTAGTTGAAATTAATGATTTCGACTTTGAATTTTAATAATGTTAACAATATGGTTCAATTCATATAGGAAGAATAGTGTGATGATTAACGTCATCCATTTTGATTCTTGTAAAAAGTAGTGTATAACAAATCCGATTGAATATGCAATTAAAAGTCTGATTAGATTTTTACCATCATAAATAGTTTTTTTTCCGAAAAGTCCTAGAGTGGCGACCAAGGACCGGAAAACGTAGCGTGGGCAGGCCTCCCGTTAGGTGGACCGACGACATCGTCAGAGTCGCGGGGAGCCAACAGATGCAGGTGGCAACTTGTCGTTCGACGTGGAGAGCCAAGGGGGAGGCCTTTGTCCAGCAGTGGACGTCTTCCGGCTGATGATGATGAAATAGTTTTTTTCAAATTCAAAATAAGTACTAAATTTCAGAATAGGATCTAACAATTTTAGTTACCCATGTTGGTTCCAAAACATGATTCGAAGTTAAAATCATTTATTCCAACTAAACTATAAACATGCACTTTTCAAATAGTCAGTCTGTTCGTCAATAAAGTTCTTATTTCAAATTGTAGATTCGAATGGAAAATAACCAGCAAGAAACTCCATCGTTACTTTACACACAAAATAATAAAAATATAATTTATTGTTCTTAGGTACTATAATTTTCTTTTTTTCCCCCCAACCAGGAACAGATCCCAAAACCAACAACTCCTAATGAATCAAACACACAAACAAGCACAAAAACGCAAGAAATACAACACGAAACGACCAATCAGCAACCAGGACCGTACGAGCCAGCCAATCAGCAGCCAGCATACGAACCGACCAATCATAAAGCTTACGAACCGCCGAGAACGTTTGAACCAGCCAATCACAACGCTCATAGCAATGTGTTGAATAACCGACCTGTTAAACTGACCAATGAGGGACAAGATATGCAATATCCACAGTATCAAGGATATAGAACTGAGGAGGTAAAAATATTAATCATTTTATTATATTAAGTACCAATGTGACTTTTTCCAAGTTATATGTACTTTCTATGATTATTTAGACACCACTGACATACGGTGAAGGTAAACATCGTGAGGAAACCTGGACTTATAAACTCTAATTATAAGTTTGAAATTACCAATCCGCCTTGAGCAAGCGTAGCGATTAATGGTCAAACCTTTTCTCCTTGTGAGAAGAGGCCTTTGGCACTTATAGGCTGATGATGATGATGATGAAAACAGGAATTAAATATATCATTTCAAAAAGTAAAATTTCGTACTTTGAATTGTGAAGACGGTAGTTTCCAACTAGTCGAATTCAATGCTTTTATCCAAACGTCAAAAACGATACTTTTCTTTGAAATTTGTATGTAATACTGAGTTATGACGTCATAACATTTTTGCGTTAAATAGCTTACTTTATTCCTAATAATTAGCTAAAAAAAATCTTAAACTTGGTGTATCGATCGATCGATGAATATTACCTTACCTAGTTAGTTTTCAATATTTTATTGTATTTGAAACGTCTAATTAATTTATTTTTGACTTAGGAAACTACCCAATTGTGACAAAATTAGTATCTGGTATTTATAACGTTTAAATATTGCGTTTATAACGTTAATAATAGTAATACAGTTATTAATCCCCATTTTAATTAATCCCCAGCTAACATCCCCGCAGCAGATGACCAACCACTACGTCGCTCACGACGTCAACATGCAAGTGATGACGCAACAGAAAATGCAACCGATGCCTCTACATGACCCTAATATGCGTGAGTTAATTATAATTATTATTACTTAAATAAATATGACTGCACGGTTTGTACGGTGGCTGGGCAACTGACTTCTATGCAACGTGTCGCGGTTTCGATTCCCGCACGAAACAACTCTTTGTGTGATCCACAAATTGTTGTTCCGGGTTTGAGTGTGATGTGTGTGTGAAATTGTATGTTTGTAACCGCACCCACGACACAGGAGAAAATCATAGTGTACGGAAACGATTTTCAAAGAAAAAAATTAAAAGTATAACGAAAATGTCCAAATAATTTATTTTTCTGCCAAGTCGAATAACCATAATCGCAAAGTACCAATGTGACTTTTCCCAGTTATATGTACTTTCTATGATTATTTAGACACCACTGACATACGGTGAGGGAAACCTTCGTGAGGAAACCTGGACTTCTACTTCTAATATAAATTTCTCGTGTCACAATGTCAGTTACCTTACTCCTCCGAAACGGCTTTACTGACTTTTACCAAATTGTATATGCATATTCAGTAGATCAGAGAATCGGCTACTGGATAAATTTCATACCCCTAAGTTATAAGGTTCTTTTTACCCTTAACGTTTGTTTTCGAAATAAATTTATATGGCAAAACACGTTTGCCGGGTTTGAAATCGTCGATCCGCATGGAGTAAGCGTGGTCGTTAATGTTCAAACCTTCTCCGTGTGAGAAGAGGCCTTTGCTCAGCAGTGGGTACTTATAATATTATAAACGCGAAAGTTTGGAAGTTTTGAAAGAAAGAGAAAAGGAAAAAAGAAAGTCGTGGTGGCTCGGAGGTTAAGTAGCCTGCTTCTCATGCATGAGGGTGTGGGTTCGAAACCTGGCAAGTACCAATGTGACTTTTTCCGAGTTATATGTACTTTCTATGATTATTTAGACATCACTGACATACGGTGAAGGTAAACATCGTGAGGAAACCTGGACTTGTAATTTCTAATTATAAGTTTGAAATCGCCAACCCGCATTGAGCAAGCGTGGTGATTAATGCTCAAACCTTCTCCGTGTGAGGAGAGGCTTTTGCTCAGCAGTGGGCACTTATAGGCTGATGATGATGATAAAAGTTTGAAAGTACGGATTTTGTTACTCTTTTATATAAAAACTACTGAACGAATCTCTGGAATGGGGCTAAAAAGTCATGTAAAAAACACATAGCATTTTTTTTCATGATTTTTTAGCCCCTGGGAGACACTAGTAATGGTAATATTCTATAGACTTCGCACGGGTTCAATGCGAATACTAAATTTGTCAACTATTTAATGGTATTATTATACTTATAAACCTTCCTCTTCAATCACTCAATCTATAAAATAACCGCATCAAAATCCGTTGCGTAGTTTTAAAGATTGAAGCATACATAGGGATATAGGGACAGAAAAAGCGACTTTGTTTTATACTATGGAGTGATAATATAAATGAGAAAGTAACTCAGGGACTCCACAGGTTCTCGAGATATTGAAGGTCAAAGATGCATTTTTAATTTTTTTTTTTTGCGCAATCGAATTTTAAGTATTATTACAAAACTTTTTTCCAAACAAACATTATCTGAATTTTCGATTTTTCTAAATAAATTACGCATTTGAAGTTACGAACAGTAATGTACGTAATAAATAAATGCAGACCCGCACATAAAACATCGTGCATCTCAGTAGGATTTTTATTTTACAGAATTGTTTTGTTGTTGCGAAGTAAAACGTCGACCTACGTACTTATCACAGCGTTTTAATGCTAAGCTGTGAACCTACGCACACAAAGACACGAAGCCCGTTTGCTTTACCTTGCGCGCAATAAAATTATTATTATTTTTGATACCTAAAAATAAAAGTCGTTTCCCAGTGATAATTCAAAGTCAAAGTCAAAGTCAAAATCATTTATTCCAATTAAACCATCAATAGGTACTTTTGAAACGTAAAAAAATTTTAGCGTAAAGCTACTTAGTTAGAACTGCAGTATGCGTAGTTAACGGCTTCGTTAAGTGTCTTTTGCACCCTGTATATTGAATGTAAATTCAACAGGACCAATGCCGCTGACAAATATGAACAATATGGTGTACCAAGCTCCGATGCCACAGCCCTACCCTTACTCTTGCAGAGTGGTGAGTATTGAGACTTTTTTTTATGACAAAAGCAGACGGATTACCTGATGGTAAGCAATCGGTGCCGCCCATGGCAACAACGGAGGAGTTACGAGTGCGTTTTCGACCTTTTGGGGATTAGGGTTTCGGATATTTAAGGACTAAGGATCGGGGAGGGATGGGGCAGTCTCCAGTTACCAGAGCAAAACCACCACAGCGTTGTGAGTGAGGTCATCGGAAGTCCAATCCTTCTTCTCCCGCAATCCTTAAATCTCCGAAGCTTCCCCAAAAGACCGTCAACGCACTCGCAAATGCTCCGGTGTAGATGGTGTCCATTCGAAGCGCCGATTGCTTACCATCAGATAATCCTTACGATCGTCAGCCGAACTATCTTAAAAACAACTCTTTAGCTTTGTTATGTTAGTATAGGTTTTATTAATACATGTATTGTCCCCAGGAACCGCCTCTGCAGATGTACCCGCAAGTCCAGGTACCGACAGAGGAACAGAAACTCGCGCCTTCCCCCCATCCCAACGAAACTGCATTCAGAATCGGTGAGTTCCTACTAACTCAAATGATACCAGGGTCTCACAGAAAACCGGCGTAAAACAACCACAGCGTTTTGTTTCGCCGTCTGAGTCATATTACTGGAAGCCGAATCCTTTCCCTACTCCAAGCAGAGCGAATAGATCACCACAACTATAGCAGCTCACACATAGATGTTTGGTGACTGGGTTTCTCCCAGTTGTACAGTCTCTTCTGTGTCTGTAAGGCCAAAGTCATTCTGTCTCCTGCTTTAAATTTATCGAGGGAAGTGGAAACTATTATGTTTTTTTTTTCTCCTCAAATAATATCTTCTAATTTATTTCGTTGCGGGATCCAAGACAGTCATTCATGTCCCTGGGACGCGCCTGACTTCATTGTTCCGGTGTTTTCATGGTTGTATCTACTGTAGATCCTGGCTTGCAGGAGTTGCAGCGGTTTTGGGATGGTGCGGAGAGCTTTTCCCAAAAAAAAAAGACCACCACAGTTATTTTATGATGATGATGATAACGATGATGATGAGAGCTGATGTTCAGCCGGGATTGTGGATATGAGCGCAATAATATACTACAGCTTCAGCTTGAAGTAGAAGAAAGAACTGGGTTTATTTTTAGTCAGTAAGAGTCTGACACTCCCTCTCGCCTCACCCTGGGCCTGAAAAGCAATTTAATGATATTTACTCCGCAAAAAATGCGTTTAAATCTCAGAAATCCTTATTCGTAAATGGCTGTCAGCGCACTCGTAACCTAATTATTATGTTTTCGGCTTACTCACTTAATCATTTGACGAGATACTCGACTAGTTTCAAGCCATGCTAGAGGCCTATATTCATTAGCAGCATTCCGCGACACACGACGCGGCGACTGTCGCGCTGCTACATAATAATTAATTTAGAATGTCGCACTCGTAACCCGTTTAGTGTTTGGCGGAATTATACAACGGCCTCACAGTAAACTGGCGAAAACGACACTACGTTCGGTTTCACCGTATATGTAGTTACCAAAAGCCCAATCCTTCCCCACAATCCCCAATCCCCAACCCCCAAATATCCTTTAATTAAATTCGTAATACCTCACACAAGGCTAGTACACTCGTAGTAACTTTTCTCGTATTACGAGTATCTATGGGCGGCGCGAATTGCTTACCATCAGGTAATCCATAAGAAAATTGAAGTAATATAGTAATACATTCACTTCTTCCTTTTTTACTGTTTTAATTTTTATTGATATGTTATGTTGGGCACGACAGACCCGAGCTACCCGTACGCGGCAGTAGACTACACGGCCGGTTGCGGCGCCTGCGTCGATACATCAGCCATGCAACGGAGGTATGTACTGATATTTATTGAAAATAACCTTAAAGTCTAAGTCATTTAAGAACATGTATTAACGGTATTAAGTAAATTTAAATATACATATATATCCCCACACATAGGCAACAGGTGATTGATCATTTTGTATTGAGAAGTAACATTTTCGAGATTTACATTTTGGCTAGCGAGAATGCCTGTAGGCATTAAGCGCAACCCTGTACTTAGTGCATAGAGTTGAATAAAATAATAAAAAATTGGTCTTATGGAGAAAGTTTTCTTATTTGAGCACCAAAACTGGGTCCTTGAATATGTCCCTCGTTCAAAATAACACCATGTGTTAATAAGTGATTACTTCATTAAGTAATTACTTCACATTGTACTAGCTGACTTGGCAAACTTCGTTCCGCCTAAAAATTAACTTAAGTTTTCTGACCTTTCAAACCTTCTCTAGACTTCCACGAATAATTCAAGACCAAAATTAGACAAATCAGTAAAGGCATTGTTGAGTTATAACATTACAACGAAAAGTTACATATAGTTGTACCAGTTTGTGTTTGTCCAGTTACAGCGTGCCGTACGGCCAGATGGAGGCTCCGCCCCCGGCGCTGGCGGCGCACTACCCGCTCGGCAACGTCATACTGTCGCAGCCCCATCTACAGCCGTACCCGGTCAGTCCATACACTATATTCATCTCTTAAAACATCGTTTAAAGCCAAAAGACAGGTTGAGTTGTTCCGTTCCCAAAAAAGGTTGATTCACACAAAGAGTTGTTTCGTACCGGAATCGAACCAACACAGCCACAGCGTTAACACATTATTAAATTCTTATCGTCGAAAAAAACTGGAACAAATAAATTCTATCATAGAAATTAATATAATGAAACATCGCAGAATAATAATAATTATTATTATTATATTCTTTCCTCCAGCAATACCAGGAGCAAGTCCCGTGGCAGGTCCCCCCTGGAGTGGGCGGCGGGGTGGCTCCAGTCCCCCCTAAACTGGTCGTACCCGAGCTGTACCCGCTGCACTGCGTACAGTACCCGCATTCATACCCGCACTACAACATCGTGTACCCTCAGGTAAACATTACTTATAAAAGAGTAGATACTTAGTAATAGATTTTGGTTAATTGTTCAAGTATTTTTATTTATTTATTTATTTATGTAACACTTTATGTACATATAAAAAAAAATACATACAAAGGCGGACTTAATGCCCGAAGGCATTCTCTATCAGTCAACCTCACGGATGATGCAGAAAAGTGTTAACAATAGGTTCTAAACAAGCACACAAATTATTTAAAAGCATAGGCATATAAGGCAACATATACATATAATACAAAAATATAATATATGAATACAATAAATATAACCTACAAATACACATATAACATATACATAATACATAAATAATATAATTTTTATGGGATAGGTTGGCAAACGAGCAGGCTGTTTACCTGATGGTAAGCAGTCGGCTCCGCTCGTAGACATACGTAATACCAACGGAGTTACGCCGGTTTTCTTTAGCCTTATGACCGTGATATCACTCCGCTCGAGCCGACCAATTCGTACCGAAGCTTGGCTCTCCCACACTTAATTTGAATGTAGAATAAAATTGCTGAATTATCTGTATCTGTAGTATATTAATGTTTATTTTTTATTTTTTAATAATAACTTTTGCCCCACACCGGATTTTTTCTTAAATAGCTTCCTCTCTATCTATTTTCATGTTTCTGGTTTACTAGTATAACACCAGGAAAGTTTTTATAATCTGTTGAAATCTCTTTAATCTGTGGTCATAAGCTTTTTTAATGAATCATAATTTCCAATTTAAAATACTTTTAAATGCACCAAAATTAATAAAAATCTTATCTGTAGCATTAGATAAAAGCCTATTTGTTATGTCATAAGTCGGCAAACGAGCAAATGGATTACCTGATGGTAAGCAATCAGTACCGCCCATGGACACCCGCAACGGAGGAGTTAGGAGTGCATTGCCGACCTTTTGGGGATTAGGGATTTGGAGATTTAGGGATTGAGGAGGAATGAAGGGAGGCTAAGAATTGGGCCTACTGTGGTTATTTCACGTCGGTTTTCTGTGAGGCCGTGGTATCACTCCGGTCGATTCGATCCATTCGTGCCGAAGCATGGCTCTCCCAGACTTAAACCTATAAACATAGAATAAGGTTTTAGTTAATAAAATTCTCAACATTTCACTTCTAGGTGATCCAACAACCGTATCCAGTATGCCAACCCATGTACCCGGTCATCGAAAAGCAAACAGAACAACGCAACTCCAATCGCAACTCCAAACACAACTCCATATCCAACTCAGCTTGCCAAACTCCATTCCAAGAGGACAAATTAGCTGAAGAAGAGAAGAAATCGAGACAAAATTCAGAAATTACAGCCAAAATACAACAAATTAAGACGCAAATGGCCCAATTAAATACTAAAGATGGGAAAGAAAAAGAGTATAGGAAACGCGACGATTTCCGACAACGAAGGAATAACGGCAACGGTCTGCTTGGCAACTGCCCAGTCAACAATTATAATGGACGAGTTTTTGGGTGAGTTTATTTATTTTTAAACTTGATTTTTACATTGTTAAATATTTTCACAAAACAAAACAAAAGAAAAACAATTAAAAATATATAAAGCATCCCAAGTATCCCACCGGTTACGGGAGGGTTCCAAGCAACCGGTGGTCAGGGCTCCAGAGAAAGGAATCTCCGGACAATGCGCCGTGTCCAGGAGTACCACTTTCTGAATCAAGCCCTTAATCCAGCCACCTAACGAGAGCTTCCTAAGGTGTTGGTCGAGGCTCTTAGCTATTAAGCCATTGGCTGACACGACTGTCGGTACAATGATAGCTGAATCCACTTCCCACATGTCGACAACCTCGCGTGCCAAGTCAATATTAGTACTTGATTAGTTTATCTTCCTCAGCTTTCACGGGGATCTCGTCATGTGGGACGGCTATGTCAACAATCATTGCACGCCTCTCCTTTCGGTCCATCACCACTTATCAGGCATATTGGCCACAATAGTCCTGTTTGTGATGATAGACCGGTCCCAGTACAAGGTGATATGACCATTATCAAGGACTGGGTCGGGCTCATACCTGTAGTACGGCACTTCGAATTCCACAAGGGAGTACTTCAGAGCAAGCTGTTGTAGCTGTGCAGAGGCCCTTTAGACAACTTTAATCTAAATGAAATGGGAAACAAACCGGCGTCTGTCCCTGTATGCACTATGGAAATGCACCCAAGGACAGTCCCCGTTTAGTGTAGTACTATTGCGGATAATGGCAGCAAAGGATAAGGCTATGGGTGTGGGTTGCTATGGACTGGTATGATGGGAACTATGAAAGGACTATAGCACATGCCGAAATTATCATTAAGTACTAGCTCTTGCCCACGAATTTTATCGCATGTGTAATAGTGACTTTCCGCAGATTTTAGGTTTAAAAACTATCCTATGTCCTTTCTCGTGTTCCAAAATATGTGTGTACCAAATTTCGCAGAAATCGGTTTAGTAGTTTAATCGTGAAGAAAAGACAGACAGAGTTACTTTTGCTTTTATAATATTAGTTCCCTCGCGCAGTTTCACCCGCTGCTCCATTTAGTCGTATCGTGATGTTTTATAGCCTATAGCACTCAGTGAAAGAGTTTTGGCAATCCGACTAGCGGTTCCAAAGAATACCCCCTACAAATAAACTTGGAAATTACAAATTTTATCTCTTTATTATATTAGTAAGGTTAGTGGCTAGTGTAATATACTAGCCACTAGACTTGTAAAAACCTTCCTCTGCAATCACCCTATCTACTAAAAAACCGCATCAACATCCGTTTTAAAGATTTAAGCATACATAGGGATATAGGGACATAAAAAGCTACTTTGTTTTATAATATGTAGTGATTATAATATATGTTTGTTGTGCCTAGTCGTGGCGGTACGGAAGACAGACATCTGAGTTCAGCCGCGCGCGCCATCGTCGATTCAATCCGGAGCATGCAAGCCAAAAATACATGTAAGTTATATATAATCATTTTCTTTTACACTAACGTTGTTCGAAACCTGGCATGTACCAATGTGACTTTTTCCAAGTTATATGTACTTTCTATGATTATTTAGACACCACTGACATACGGTGAAGGAAAACATCGTGAGGAAACCTGGACTTATAATTTCTAATTATAAGTTTGAAATCACCAACCCGCATTGAGCAAGCGTGGTGATTAATGCTCTAACCGTCTCCGTATGAGAAGAGGCCTTTACTCAGCAGTGGGCACTTATAGGCTGATGATGATGATGAAGTTTTCTTTATTTAATGTTTCAAAATTACCTAGTGTAATTTCGGCACGAATGGGTCGACCGGAGTGATACCACGGTCTCACAGAAATCTGGCGTGAAACAATAACAGCGTTGTGTTTCGCCGTGTGAGTGAGGTTACCTGAGGCAATACCAAAGGAGTTACGAATGCGTTGCCTTTTAGGGATAAGGGCTTCGGTTAAAAAATGAAAATAAAACCTTTTTTCTACTCTCCACAGATCACCAAGACAATCGTCGCGACTACCAACGCTTCGAGAATAAACAAGAGAGGCCGGATTTCCGGCGTCGTGACAGAGAGGACAATAATAAGCCCATAGAAAAGGAGGCCAGGCCCAGCGATGGACAACCGGTCGGCGATCGATACGATGCTAGGAACAGGGGACTCAATGTGCCTCTTTATAGGCAGCCTTATTTATACAGACAAGTAAGTCTGTTTTAACTTTTAATACGGTAGTTTCCAACTAGTCAAATTCAATACTTTTATCCAAATGTCAAAAACTACACTTTTCTATGAAATTTGTATGAAAAACTGAGTTATGACGTCATAGTATTTTTGTGTCAAATAGTTTACTTACAACTTAAAAATATTTAAAATGCAGTGTATCGATCGATCGATGATTATTATTATGATATAGTATAAAAAATAGTTATCTTTCAATAATTTTATTGTATTGAAAAATTTATTTTTTAACTTGAAATTACACAATTCTTCTATCCTACTAACCTACCATCCTACCAATATTGTAAATGTGAACGTTTGTGAGAATGTTTGTATGTAGGTTTGTTAGTCTCTCAAACAAAAACGGCTGGACGGATTCGGTTAAAATTTTGGATGTAGATAGGTGATACCCTGAATTAACCCACTATGAACGTACCACGCCATGTGCAAAAAAAGTAATTAAAAATAGATATACTATATTTGTAGTATATCTGTCGATACTCTTAAGTTTTCGATATTTTTTAGCTACATTTTTAAGAAATTTGTAACGAAAGCTGTTTGATGCAAAAATACTGTGACGTCATAATTTGCAGTTTGATCCAAATTTTTTAGAAAATACCGTTTTTCGACATTTGGATAAAAGTATTGAATTTCAATAGTTGGAAACTACCGTACTACTAAGTACTAAAATTTTTGGATCACTAAAAATTGAAATTATTTTGATTTAATTACCTTATAATACCTACATAATATCTAAAAAAAATTTTTTTCCTAAAATTACAGATGACACCCGGAACCTGGTGTCGGCGTTCACCCGGGGCGGTACATCCAGGTAAGAATGTAAAATCTTAAACTTTTCATTTTCGGTCCAACAGGTGGCGTTAGTGTAGTATAAAGTCTCTTTTTTATATAAAGCCCTGTTCATTATTTATGTATTTTAAAGTTTCCATACTCAAAGGGTTAAACAGCAAACTTAATTCTAAGTAGCTAGTAGGTCTGCCAAGCAAAGTCTAGTGTTTGTAAGCCCAAGTTAGACAAAAGTATTTTTTGTGGTATGCGTCTTTAAGTATTTTTAATAGTAGACGGATTACCTGATGGTAAGCAAATGGCTTTGCTCATCGACACCCAACACCAGAAGACTCCTCCTTTAGCCGGTAAGGAAGGTTCAAAATGAGGGTATTGGGTGATCAGGGTCGAATTAGGCCTCCGCTACCCTTATTCACACAACGATGTGGGAGTTTCACGCCAGTTTTCTGTGAGGCCGTGGTATCACTCCGGTCGAGCCGACCCATTCGTGCCGAAGGATTTCTCTCCTACATTTCAGAAGATAATTATAATGGTTTTTTTATTAAGTCTAATATGTCGTTATATTTCCAGTACTGAACCCACAGAGGCGACCACATCCTGACACGCGGAACCCGCGTCGTTAACAACATATTCACAAAGCAATAATATTATATGTACATACTATAGATATGAGGGTAGGCAGGGATCTAGGCTTTGTAACTGAAGAAGGTACTTGATTTTATTTTAAAGATTTATCTTAAGGAAAAACTTAGTAATAACAGGCTTGTTCGAAATATTATTATTTCTTTATTAAAAAACATATCGTTTTTGTTGATGACGTCACTTGACCTCTAAAACACCGCTTATTAATGACATAAAAGCAATAAAAAAAATATGTCCGTCTGTCCTTTAGTGTAACTTTATCCTAGGTACAAATATATCGTCTAACTTGAATTGGTATTTTCAATATAGGACTACATATTACACATTTTTAAGTTATATGAAACCCACGGGAAGAGAAACGGTAGTAATAAATATTCTACCCCTCTCCAAACGCTTGTAAAGGTTGTAATTATCTTGATAATAGTAAATTGAAAAAAAAATCTGTAATATGGAGATAATTGGAGGTATTTTTAGAATTTGTCACACAACGTCTACTACATCAAACAGGCCTTCCTCAAAGATTAATTTGGTTCACAAACGAATGTTTACACTAAAAATATAATATAATATATGAAGGCACCGGGGGGTTGGTACAAACATCAACATCCCGATCATCGTCTTCACAGTCCATTGCAAGGCGTAGGATTTTATAATCAGACCGAATAAATTACAAAAATAACGGACGTCGGCGATCCGTCTCAGATGTCAGTCACAGCGCTCGCTCTCCAACATAATGCGCACGCAGAACTGTCAGTTTGACGTTCCGCCAGAGTACGATTCATTGTACCCTCGTCAGATGAATTGTGATCAAACCTCCATTTTTTTTTTTTATGTGATAGGACGGCAAACGAGCACACGGATTACCTGATGGTAAGCAATCGGCGCCGCCCATGGACACCCGCAACAAAGGAGTTACGAATGCGTTGCCGACCTTTTAAGGATTGGGATTTTGGGGATTTTGGGACTGGGAAGGGATTGGAGTAGGGGAAGGATTGGGCCTCCGGTAACCTCACTCACACGGCGAAACACAACGCTGTGGTTGTTTCACGCCGGTTTTCTGTGAGGCCGTGGTGTCACTCCGGCCGAGCCGACCCATCAAAATTCAATTCAAATAATCGACGCGCCGTCATATTAATAAAATCACCTACAAACATACAATATTTTTATAAAGAGTACCTCTTAGTTATAAAGACCTGTATCCCTGCTTACCCACCTAAGTCGAAACGTCAAAGGAAAAACCACGTAGTCGGAAAGATCTCATACAGACATGGATCTAGTCATTCATTTTTTTAAAATAAATAATAATAATAATAAATAAATAATAAAAAAACAAAATCATAGATTAGTAAACGTCAACACGTTTCTTTTTAAGTTTTTGAAACTACGACCTCCTTTGACTCTATGGTTAACCATAACGTACGAATAAGTTTAACTTATTTTAAGTGTATTATAGGTTTTCTCGCCCGATTTTTTTTTTTTAGTTTTTGCCCACTATGGAGTTTTGGGTTTTGAAAATAATTTTGTCGGTTCGTTCAACTTTTCGTAAAAATCCACTGTTGGACTTTGGCCCTCTCACACCTCCTTCATAAAAGAAGGACTTGCCATAATGACCTTATCAGTTTGAGATCTCTGAGAGATATTAATAATACTTAACTTAACCTCTCTCTAGACAAATCACTGCTTCTGAATGAGGGTATATCTCAGTATAAACGCATTCTACTGTAATATCTCCATTTTTTGAGGAGCGAAAGTCATCCAATGACTCCTGTTCAGGAGCTTCAGGGAGATAAAAAATGATGTGGACTGTATTTAGTTTAAAATGAAGTATATTACAAAGTAACAAAGAAAGTAGGTGTACAGAGAACTAAGGGACACAAGTGTCGGTCAAGCCGTCTACTGGTGAAGTGGTCCCCCGCAGAGCTGCGCGGGCGCAGGTCTTCTACCCCGCGCCCGCGCCTCAGCCGTCGGTGACACCAGTCCACATGATCACGCGATTGATACGTGATCAACTCCTGTATGGGACGAGATTGAGTTTCAGACTCTTACTGACTAAAAACCCCCCCCCCCCCCCATTCCTTCTCCTGCTCCATGCCAAGGCCGCGGCATCTTAAAGCGCTTGAGGGAACCACAGCTGGACATCTACCCTTGTAAAACGAAACTGGAGTGATCTGATAACTCTTTAAATAATTCAACCGACAATTATTATTCTCGAAATCAATTCTCTCATTAATTTCAACATTAGTTTCTAAGTAAAAATTAAGTTTATTCGGGACAATACTTACAAAATTGTATTTCATTTGGTAATCATTTTAGTTAGACATTGTTTTCTTGAAGACAGATTTTTCAATAGTCAGATAAATGTTATCTGAGGAATAGAATTGTTGCTGTCACTGTCTTATACAGACATTCTGACGCGACAGCATCATAATTATTCCCCAGGTAACTTTTATCTAACCATTAAAAATCAGTCCTTAAACAAACAAATGGACTTTAACTTTTCATCGATGTTGAATACCAGGATCGCGTATAATTGGTTCATATTTGGAGTTTTTTACCTGAACAGTCTGCGTAAATATTAGATGTCTAAGAAAATAAATATTGACTTAATACAGATACATTAACCATTGTTAAAACGACGAGTTACGTGAAAGAACTAAAACGAGAAAAGCTCGACTAGTTTCAAGTTACAACGGGACTCTTATTCAGGAGGAGCGTTCGCGTCGCTGCTTTTTTCTTAGTTAATTTATTTGAGTTAGTAATTATCACTACATAGTATAAAACAAAGTCGGTTTCTCTGTCCCTATATCTCTATGTATGCTTAAATCTTTAAAACTACTCAACGGATTTTGACGTGTTTTTTTAATAGA
Organism: Spodoptera exigua; assembly: GCA_902829305.4. Taxonomy (NCBI): domain Eukaryota; kingdom Metazoa; phylum Arthropoda; class Insecta; order Lepidoptera; family Noctuidae; genus Spodoptera; species Spodoptera exigua. The sequence continues at coordinate 1,367,956 of LR824628.2, read as the reverse complement.
TAGAATGATTGAAGAGGAAGGTTTATATGTATAATAACATCCATTAAACAGTGGAGAAATTTAGTATCAGCATTTCACCCGTGCAAAGTCGGGACGGGTCGCTAGTTTTAATAAATTGAGCTTGTCTCTTCTTGATAGTTACTATTGAAAAAAAGAGACAGTAATTTTGTTCACTTAGCCCATCATAATCAGCCTATAAGTGTCCACTGCTGAGCAAAGGCCTCTTCTAACACGGAGAATATTTGAGCATTAACCACCACCCTTTCTCAGGGCGGATTGCCGATTTTAAACTTAAAATTAGAAATTATAAGTCTAGGTTTTCCTTCACCGTATGTCAGTGGTGTCTAAATAATCATAGGAAGTACATATAACTCGGAAAAAGTCACATTGGTACTTGCCAGGTTTCGAACCGTCATGCATATAAAGCACAACACAACACAACGCTGTGGTTGTTTCACGCCGGTTTTCTGTAAGGCCGTGGTATCACTCCGGTCGAGCCGACCCATTCGTGCCGAAGCATGGCTCTCCCACACTTAACTGTAACAATAGCTGCTTACTCTGTATTCAGTCAATTTTTATTTTATTATCTGTTTATTAAATAACTCTAGGCTACATACACTGCTGATCCTTTTTAGGGTGTTTTAGTAAATTGAAATGTTTGCCGAATGAAATATAGTTTTGATTTGCAAAATAACATTGTATGAGTGGAGTAATGGTATAATTATTTTTTTGTAGGACGTCATATTTTGTATTTTATTTGAGTCTTACATAACTGGAGAAAGAATGGTGTTAAATAGTACATCTGTGTTAGTATTGTGTTTTGGACTTTCCACTCTATTTCAATAGCAATAAAAATGATAATATTCAAGCAAGCTGTAACTAAAAAATAGTTTTATCATTACTCCGCTCATAACTCTACAGTAAACAAAGTCTCATGTTCAGAGACATTATAAAACTGATAATGTAAACAAAAATATTCAAACATTTCCAATAAGGACGACTGTTTTTGTTAAAAATGAAGTTTTTAACCTATATGGGATATGAATTGATTTTAACGCCATCTACCGGGTGTTCGTGTACAATGCGATACGCCATCTAGCGGGTCATTATTAATTTATTAACAATAATGACTTAAGCCACGTTTTCGAAAGCCTGATCAATGTTAAAATCAACTAACTAGGTGTCAAATCTCTTGTCAAGTCATCTGATTGGTTGACTGAATTATCAACAACCAATCAGATGACTTGACAAGTGATTAAACTGATTTTAATATTGATCGGCCTTTCGGAAACCGGATGTTACTCACGTAAATTAACGAGAAAAGCTCTACTAGCTTCAAGTCACAACGGGAGGCTTATTCATTAGCAGCGTGCGCGTTTTGATTTCAAACTAAGTATTACTAGCTTTTCTCAATTAATTCACGTGAGTAGGTCGTAATTTTTAATATATTTAGTATGTCTCACACACTCACTTTTTTAATTAAAATCAGACCACGGTAACTGCTTACCATCAAGTAGACTGAGATGGAGTATGCTTTGAAACAGAGATTTTGTATTTTTGTCAAAAACAGTCGATCCGTATTAAAACAATGATTTGATATTACGAAAATTTCTCATTTGTATTAAATCGGAAATAGGATTTCATCAACTGTGATGACATGGCTACGTCTTTTTATAATGTTCACATGTAAACAGCAGCTCATGTAGTGCAGAGATTGTCCAGTCAACAAGGATGTAGCGTAGACTGTCCAGGCGACACACGTACTTAGGTATCGTCATAAGCTAATGTTCACATGTAAACATTGAAATTCGCAACCATGTCTTCATAATTTGTGTGTTACACAGTTACCCATCTGAAATATAAAGAAATGTAAAAACGGTGTTGGTGTAAGATCAATTTTTTTAATTACTGATTGTAAAGAAATGTGTATTATTTTCATCTTAAAATTCTGGTGAATTTAAATGATATTAAGAGAATATTACTACCATACTTAGATTCGTTTTGAAACAGTAAATATGAATTATTTCCGAAACCAAATCAAAATGGTTGGAATAGCCATTAAATACCTCTGAGTATATCAACTGATCAGATTATCTAAATCTCAATGGTTTTGAAGTTGCTAATGGATGCTTAAAAAGGGACTTTTATGGTTGAAATTCTTATTTATACTAATGTTTGAACACGCTAATCTCCGCAACTACTGGTCCGCACTCAACAATTAATTTTGTGTTGGATAGTCCATTTATCGAGAATGGCTATAGACTAATAAAACATCACGCTACGACCAATAGCAGCCGAGGAGCGGGTAAACCGCGCGGGAAGCGCTAGTAAAAATGTGTTTGGTACCATTACCTGTGAAAATTTAGTCGGGTAACAACTTCTTGTACCTTTGAAGTCAAAATAAAAGCATTTAATTTAATTACAGTTTTAGGACTGTGTTTAAATGTCAAAATTGGATTATCAGTCAGTCTCTCCGTGTCTAAAATGGCAGATGTTTTAGCCAGGGTTGCGGGGCAAGCGCAATAAGGGACCGGGACCACGGCTAGACCAGGATAAGGAATATGTTCCAAAATGGCTTAAATTTGGTCAAGTAATGAAACCAAATAGTAAAGTTTGGGAATAAGCCGTGCAACCGAATTAAGTGTTCGTCACATCTGCTAAAGAAACTGGCCTCTGATCGAAAACCATCTGGAGATCTAAATATATTACTAGTTCTCGTCGACTCTATATCCAGCCAGAAATAAATTACATAGTAAAATGTATTGATATAAGCCCCTAAATAAGAATTTTTATATTGGTAATTCGTAACATCAGAATTAACACTTAAATCTTGTTTTAAGCATCCCCTAGCGACTTGATACAAAAATGTCTCTTTTTGTGAAATAATATCAATAAATGATCATCTTGACCGTTTATCGTTAAATAAATAGCAAAGAAGAAAATAATATTCACTAAAAATAACCAAAAATTGATCGTTGCCGCCAAAAACCCGTAATTGACAGATTTGACAGCTAAAGTGTCATGGCGTACGACTTTAGAATGCTATTTGTAAGAGTTTATTGTAACCTGTAGAGTATATTATTGTTAATAATAAAGATTTTAGCCTATATTCTGGGATGTTTTATTTCTTTTTATCGTAATTTCTACAAAAAACATGCTATTTTATAAAGTATTCATTTTTAATATTTTACGATTAACTACTATATACTAAAAATAGCCACTAGATAAGCTCTTAGTTTGTTTTGTTGGTTGATAATTGAAAACTGCATCGAAGTTGAATAAAAAATCAGCCAAAATTCTATTGCGAATCACGCCATCTATATAATGAGATGCTAAACTCAAGTATAAAGCGACATCTACTTGTAGTATCGCTCAACTGTTTTAGCAAACAACAACTGGCTGCTTTTGAAAATATGTCAACAGATGTCGTAATAAGCTTTTTTACTTTTATTATGTGTACAATTCGCTGGATTGTGAGAATAGCGACGGAACTAATTAAATATATCTGACAAGTAGCCAACGGCATTTTTAAGATTTATAATTGGTATACCAATTCTTAGAAATTTGATAGAATTTTGAATTTATTTATTTATTTATTTATTTATTTATTTATTTATTTATTTGGACAACTAGTAGTTGTTACATTTAAACTTACATCTAAAAACTTAAGTAATAATAAAATCAAATGCACAACATTTTAAAGTGTCACAACATGCTCTGTAACGTAACGACAACAGTTAGTATATTACAATTACAAACTAGAAAAAACAATTTAAAAAAAGGGAAAAAAAATACTACAATAATGCGGAACAATAAAATAAAAGTAAAAAATAACAATAAAACAATCGAGACAAATTAAGCACTAAGTTTGGACACTCAACAATCCCATCACAGCCTTTTTAAATTTTGGTAGCGTATCAGCAAAGATATCGACCCTTCCACAAATTTCATTATATAAATTCGGCAGTCGAGACATAGCAGAAAAATCTCGCAAATTGGTTCTAGCGCATGGCCGACGCAACAATCCGACCTTAAGCGTCGCTCGTCTAGGTACTCGTGTTGGCACACGCAAACTGACAGTTTTCAGAAGTGGCGGACAATTAAAATGGCATCTTACAAGCTTATAAAGAAAAGTTAAGTCTATTACACGTCTACGTGTTAACAAACTATCCATCTTAAAATATGTCAATTTCTCTTTGTATGAAGCCAGTTGTTTATGTACCCTAGATGAAAATGCGAGGTGTCTCAAAAATCTCTTTTGAATTCGTTCAATACGAAGTTGGTGAACATTGTACTGCGGCGACCATACTACACTACAGTATTCAAGGTTACTGCGAACATAACTATTGTATAGGGCTATCTTTGTAGTGGATTTGCGAAATGACTTAGAGTTTCGAATGATAAAACCCAACATCCTGGATGATTTATTAATAATATTATCTATGTGGGGCACAAATGTCAATTTCGTATCTAGAATTATGCCTAAGTCTCTCAATTCAGTTCTTTCTTGAAGAACTATGCCATTTATGTGGTATGGAAATTTAATAATACTATGATTGCGGGTAAAGGTAATAGAGTAACATTTTTGAGTGTTAAAAATCATGTCGTTATCTGCGCACCAATCCGTTAAGGCATTTAAGTCATCTTGAAGAAGATTGCAATCTGAAGGTTCATTTATTGTTTTACATATCTTTAGGTCATCGGCAAAAAGATAGGCACTACAATGTTTTACGCATGCTACTATATCGTTAATAAATAAATTAAACAGCCAGGGGCCTAAATGAGAACCTTGAGGCACCCCCGATGGAACTGTGTATGTGTTGGATTCAAAGCCCTTTACCACCACATATTGAGTTCTACCTGTTAAATAAGACTCGAACCATTCTAGTAAAGCGCCATATATACCATAAGATTCCAATTTCACTAATAAACGTTTATGGCAAACTCTGTCGAATGCCTTAGAAAAATCCATATAGATGGCAGTAATCTGTTTGCCTGCGTCAACCGCCTCTACCAACTCATTGTGATATGTGACTAGGTTAGTGCATGTAGATCTAGAAGGAATGAATCCGTGTTGTTCGTCCACAAAAATCTGTACAGTATGGGCTTTTAAATAAGGATAGATAAGAGCTTCGAATGACTTGGCAAAAGTTGAGAGTATCGATATGGGCCTGTAGTTAGAAATTATTTCTTTGTTTCCATTTTTGAAAATGGGTACTACCTTTGCAATTTTCCAAACAGTGGGGAATATGCCAGTCATCAGAGATTTATTTATGACAAGAAACAGAGGAAGACTCAAAGACCTGGCACACCTTGATATAAAGTAGGGTGATATTCCATCAGGTCCGGCACCTTTATTCACGTCAAGTCCCTTTAAATGTTTCAAGATATTATCGTGACTGACGTATACTTTCCCTAGACTGCTAATGTTTAGTGGAGTAGTGCTTGATGGTGAGTGATGCCTCAAGGATTGTACATAAGTGGAAGAGAAATAAGATGCAAAAAGGTTGCAAATATCTGTACCGTTGGATACGCTAAGATCATTCAATACCATAGTTTGTGGAATCTCAACTGTGTTATTGCGCTTGTCCTTTAGGTAAGTATAGAAGAACTTAGGAGCTTTCCTTATACTCTGTTCAATTTTATCAATATAATTATTATAACACGTAGCCGCTAGTTTTTTACAATTTTTATTAAGAATTTTCAACGATATCTCATTTATTACTATTGAATTACTTCGTTGTCCTCGCAAACAAGCGAAAGGGTCGGCTCGACCGGAGTGATACCACGGCCTCGCAGAAAACCGACGTGAAACAACCGCAGCGTTGTGTTTCGCCGTGTGAGTGAGGTTACCGGGGGCTCAATCACCCCCTACCCCCATCCCTTTCCAATCTTTAAATAACTGAAACCCTTATCCCTAAAACGCCGGCAACAATGCACCCGTAATTCCTTTGGTGTTGCGCGTGTCCATGGACGGCGCTGATTGCTTACCATCAGGTGATCCGTCTGCTCGTTTGCCGAACTATTCCATAAAAAAAATCTATCAATGACACAAGTAAGTTTTTTTTGTGGAGAAAGAATCGGCATATGTTATAAACTTCCCTCGCCCAGGGTGGGGCGAGAAAGAGTGTCAGACTCTTACTGACTAAAAACCACATTGATCCTTCTCCTGCTTAAAGCTAAAACCGGCGGTATTGCTCAACCCCGGAATACTTATGTTAGAAATCAGCAATACGCCTTAACAAGCGTTGTGTAACTTAAGGCCTTTGCTCAGCAGTGGGCTCTTATAAGCTGACTCCTCTCGCGCGGTTTCACCCGCTGCTCGGCTCCATTTAATCGTAGCGTGATGTTTTATAGTGTAAAATAGCCAGGGCTTCACAGGAAAAGACTCAAAAATACTCAGCAAGAAAGAATTTAATTATAGGTACTAACTCAAAGAGTACAGCACAGCAAGTGAAGAAAAAATTGTCGTCGGTTTAACTACAACTACTTAATCTAATATTATAGCAAGCACACGTTGTTGCCAATTTGCTATGCCCTATCTATCAGGCGCTCGTACAATAGCCTATAGCACTCAGGAATATTGTAGCTATCGATCAGTGAAGTGAGTACGTCCCAGTGTCCTCAAAACAACACTGGAGTTGATTAACGCTGCCACTGCACCTATCTCTCTCACTCCCATAATCATTTGATCCTCCGTCTCATTCACACAAAAATAGCTTCACTTTTGCCGAAAGTATCGTTTTAATTGGAACTTCTTTGAGGCAAAAAAAAACAAAAGTTTTTTTTTTGTTTGTGATAGGTGCTTGAGCAGACGCATTAAGTACCTGATGGTAAGCAATCAGCGCCGCCCATGAAGAAACACAACAATGAAAGAGTTACGAGTGCGTTGCCGACCTTTGGAGATTTTGGGATTGGGGAATGATTGGGCCTCCGGTACCCTCACTCACACGGCTACCTAAACAAAACGCTGTGGTTGTTTCACGACGGTTTTCTGTGAGGCCTTGGTTTCACTCCGGTCGAGCCTTGGCTCTCCCACACTTGTTTCTGCAACATCTCCTGTGATAGTCCACTGTTGGGCTGTGTGTGAACCTCCTCAACATGATAAGAATTTTGCCAAAAAATCTCGCGCCTGCACGCAGTTTGCAGATCACAGTTGAAAAGTAATCAGTTCGTGTAAAGTCAAGTTCCTTAATTAGAGAGCACTACTGTCCGGTCCCTGTCTAATGTGGAGACCCTTAGTTGGGTATACCACACCCGCGACAAGAACAGAGGATATGATCTTCTGACACCACCGCATTGCTTTAATACGATTAATATAGGCACTTGTAATAATTATATGTGGAACAGTTTCGCCCGCGGCTCGTTCGCGTGGTTTATAAAAAATAACTTATGTGTTAATATGGTACCTATCTACACTACATACATACATACCAAATTACAACTAAATCAGTCCATCCGTCTTTGCATGGAAGAATTACAAACATAGATCCATACATTCTCACAAACTTATTCGTTTGTAATACTTATTAGTAAGATAGTAGGATTTATTGCTTTATATAAATAAAAGGTCCATTGTAACTTGAACCTATTACCTAGAGCATTTTTAAGTTAATTCAAACGTGACTTAGTCGTTATATAAACTAATATTGTAAAGAGGTAAAATTTATAAGTTTGTATGTAGAGGGTAATATCTATTACCGCTGGTCGGATTGCCAAAATTCTTTCATTGACAGATAGCTACAATGTTCCTGAGTGCTATAGACTATGAAACATAACGCTACGTTCAAATAGAGCTGAACAGCGGGTTTTTAATAAATCCTATATGACTCAGTTCTGTACAAAAAAACAATATTTGCTAGTTCAAATTTAACTCAGTTGTTATTACTTAGTTGATATCAACTACAAAAAAAATGTGACTTTTAATATAACATAGTAGGAAATCGAACCGCCACCCTAGATGACGCAGCCGGCCGTGCCAGAGGTAAAAGTCGTCAGTTTCCCAGCATCTTATCTTTAATTTGTTCGCTTCTCCAGCCACGCCATCACACACCAGGAGCAAGGATCACAAAACATCGGATGAAAAATAAAAACCAAATTAATCCTTCACATTATTTCATATTATTTATTATTGTAATAAAAAATGTATAACATGTAAAGAAATACAAAAGATATCTAATTCTATACTAAAATTATAAAGAGGTATTTGTAAGTTTGTATGTAGGGGGTAATCTTTGGAACCGCTGGTCGGATTTCCAAAATTCTTTCACTGATATATCTATCAGTGATGATGATGAGCTACAATGTTCCTGAGTGCTATAGGCTATACATTATAGGTACTTGTAATTTTAGTATTTTAGTCGAGCTATCGCTATCGCGCTATTTAAACGCAATTTTTTTTAACCCCTGAATGTACTTATTTCTTTACGAAACCCATTTTTTCAGGCAAAATCATCAAATGACTCCTACCGCCCAGGGCGGCGAGAGAGAGTGTCAGACTCTTACTGATTAAAAACTCCTCCGTTTCTTCTCCTGCTTTATGCCGAGGCCGCGTTACCTTATTGCGCTTACCCCGCAAACTTTACAGTATCCTGGATTACAATACAACTAGGCTGCATTTTATCAACATAAACTTTTGACAAAAATCTACAGTACAAGCTGACCTTTCTATAAACATACTAGCTACTCTCGGTTTCACCCTCTGCTCAGCTCCATTTAATCGTAGCGTGATGTTTTATAGCCTATAGTACTCAGGAACATTGTAGCTATCTATCAGTGAAAGAATTTTGGCAATCCGACCAGCGGTTCCAAAGATTACCCCCTACATACAAACTTACAAATTTTACCTCTTTATAATATTAGTATAGATTTATCTATCAAACCAATGAAACGATTGTACCCAACTCCCGGTTTCAACTCACACACCTAATTTCAGAGTCCCAACTGCTAATTGCGACAATTACTGAAAATGCTCTCTCATCGGAGGTGGGGGACCCCCAAAGGGGGGGGCATTTAGCCAGTAATGTCACATTATATAGACTTATAGCCACTACAATTGCTAGATCTCTGCGGTTACGCGTCTAGGCTTGGATTTGGATGGGTGGGTGAAAAAAATGCGTGATTTATAAGTATTAATGTCTTTATTATATTCTGTGGATCATTAATGAAATTTGGTTTAAGCGTACATAGGGATATAGGGACAGAGAAAGCGACTTTGTTTTATACTATGTAGTGATTAAATATGAAAATGAGTTGTCCCCTTCGATAATAGGAGGGGTATAAATGAATACCAAAGGGGATGTCGAACAGTACGTAATTTTCTAAGTGAATTCACTATCGGAAGTCATTAGGGTGGCTGATGTTCACAACTGGATGTTTGGTAGCTGATGTGATGAAATTAAAAAAAAGTGTAATTATTATTATGTAGGTACTAGCTGACCCGACAAATTCTGTACGGCCTGAAATATAACCAATGTTCTGACTTTTTAAACCTTCTCTGTGCAGCCAGGAATATTTAAAGACCATAATAAAATAAGTCACACGGACCAGCCGTTCTCGAGTTTTAGCAAAACTAACGAACACAAATTCATTTTTATATAAATAAATGTTTTTTTACAAACTTTTTTTTACTAAGTAAGCTACTGAATTTTGTAAATACTTACTTAACAAAAAATGAAGTATTAAGTTTGACTATTTGACATTTTGGCTATGGTATTTTTATATTAAAGAGGTCGCACAAAATACATACAAAGATCCTTTTAATTACGTTTATTAGCTAACATAGATTTGACATGACAAAATTGTTTACATAAAATTTTGAAACATACAACCCATGCCAAGATTGTTTATATTTAGTTAATAATCTAAACCAATATACAATATTAAGTATTTTACTTCTATGGTCAAAACATTCAGTTTTACTTTTATAATATGCAAAAGACAATTCTTCAATTCTACACAAAAAAAAACATTTTTTGCCAAAACTATACGCCTCCCAGTGCGTCCCTGGCCACCATCCAATTAGCGATGAGATTAAAGATATGCCGGGGGAGCTATTACGTTACAAATTACCTCTCGACGGTGGAACAACCACGCCTGCCCGCACCCCCGTTAGCTACCACTCCATGTTATAAGCTGTAGCGGGTATATTTTCAAACCATTATTTACAATCCTACTAATATTATAAAGGCGAAAGTTTGTAAGTATGGATGTATGGATGTTTGTTACTCTTTCACGTAAAAACTACTGAATGGATTTGGTTGAAATTTGACACAGGGGTAGATAATAGTCTGGAATAACACATAGGCTACTTTTTATCCCGGAAAGATATGCAGTTCCCGTGGGATACGAAAAATATTAGTCCACGCGCGCGGAGCCGCGGGCGAAAGCTAGTTCTACATATACTACATCACATTTACACCAATTTAAAGTCGCGCATTGAGCTATGGAAAGGGCTATGCTTGGGGTCTCTCTGAAGAATTGTATTGGAGGTGAACCGACCGAGAACTAAAGTTGTCGACATAGCCCAAGGATTAGCAAACTGAAGTGACAAAGTCAAACTCTTTCATTCCAACTAAACCATAAGTACTGAGCTACTTTTGATACGCCAAAAAAGAATTGTAATCTGTCAGTCTGTTCGTCAGTTATGCTACTTTTTTTAATCCACATTTATTTACAGGGTTTTTTCTTAATAGAAAACGACACCCCGATTATTGAGTACAAAGAATACCAAAAACAGACATTTATAAAAGACTTAGATTTAAGTTAATCTACCCGCAACCTAGTACCCGTAATAAGTTATGCTACTTGCTCGTTCCAAATTGTAGATTCATTCAACACCATGTTGTATTGTGAGAAACCACATGGTTAAGTTGGCTGGATAGAAGTGGGAAGTCAACATACACTCCACGCTTAGTTAGTTTAAAATGTTCAGGTTTATTAGAGAGCGCTTAAAATATTTTAGCGAGTCTACAGAAAGCTAAAAGTAGTTAAAAGCGTTTAGAACGCGACACGAGTTTCCACAAAGACTTTAAATTCACAAATTACTGACAGACACAGACTCTTATATAAAAAATCACAAAAAGTACTGAACCGATTTTAATGAAACTATAAGTAAGTACTCATATTATACATACATAAAATAATTCCCCCAAATTCCATGATTTGCGTACCTACTATACATATTACGGCCTTGATACAAAATCGCTGTCCGCTTGCATCTCGCGCCGCGTAACAAACACTGTTCATTTCATTCTCTGTTAATTGTTTTAATCGCACTCACCTACCATTATATACTACATTTATACATAGCGACACTATTTACTTGTACGCCAGTAGACTAGGAGGGCTTGGCATTGAAACCCATGGTGTGGGAGAGCTATTCTTTGGCACGAATGGGTCGGCTCGACCGGAGTGATACCACGGCCTCACTGAAAACCAGCGTGACACAATACTTACATTGTGTCTCGTTGTGTGAGTACGATTACCAAAGGTCCAACCCTTTTTTTTTTGTATCGGGTTGGAAAATCCTCTTGGAGACCCATCGCCCTCGTGGAAGGGCGAAGGGTACTGTCAGGTATTGGCCCGCCAGGTAGTTTGGCGGGCCCCGTCACCCACTGCGGCCGTCACCCCGACCGCAGGACTCAACCAACCAAAGGTCCAATCCTCCCCCTCCCCCACTCTCTATCCGTTTATCCCTATTAACCTACAAGAGGCCGGCAACGCACTCGTACTAACTCCTTTGGTATTAGGAGAGTCCATATTATGCGGCCCGGATTGCTTACCATCAGGTAATCCATCTGCTCGTTTGCTTACCTATGACTTAAAAAAAGCCCTGGTAGGACTATATGATGTTCAAATCTCTACATAATATAAAACAAAGTCGCTTTCTCTGTCCATATATCCTTAGTATGCTTACATCTTGCCGGGATTGCGGGGTAAGCGCAATGAGGCACCGCGACCTCGACCCAGAGCAGGAGAAGGAACAGGGAATTTTAGTCAGTAAGAGTCTGACACTCCCTTCCGCTCGGCCCTGGGCGGGAGAAGTCATTTGATGATTTTCCCCTCATAAAAAAAAGTATGTTTACATCTTTAAAACTACTACTTTAAATTTGGATTAGATAGAGTGATCACCACGCTCACTCAAGCGATTTCTACATTATAACTAGATATTATTTAAGTCCAAGTTTCCTCACGATGTTTTCCTTCACCGTATGTCAAGTGGTGTCTAAATAATCATAGAAAGTATAGGTATATCTAAAAGATATGTATAACATTCAAAACATTGGTACTTTGCCGATGCGACTTTCGCATTCCGGCAGAAGAAGCGAGTGCCTTAACCTCGGGGCTTTTTTTTCAGAGGAAAATCATTAAATTACTTCTCCCGCCCATGGAGTGTCAGACCCTTACTGAATAAAAACCGCCCGTTCCTTCTCCTACTTTAGGCCGAGGCAGCAATGCCTTAAGCGCTCATCCCGCAACCCCTTATCGCGACGACTTTTTTTATGTAATAAGTCGGCCGGCATACGATTACACGGATTACCTATTGGTCAGCAATCAGCGCCGCCCATGGACACCCGCAACGGAGGAATTACAAGTGCATTGCTGACCTTTTAGGAATTAGAGATTTGGAGATTTTGAATTGATGAGGGATTGGGGGATTCCCCTCCCCCGAATTGGGGCTCCAGTAACCTCACTCACACGGCGAAACACAACGCTGTGGTTGTTTCACGCCGGTTTTCTTTGAGGTCGTGGTATCACTCCGGTTGAGCCGACCCATTCGTGCCGAAGCATGGCTCTCCCACACATGTTTATTTGAAGTAGCAATAAAAAAATATGTAAAAGTATATCATCAGTCCCCACCGTATTATGTATAGATATTGTTTCAAAACTCGTTATCACCGCAGTGGCAATATTTGCCATCACTCCGGTCACTTACAGTCACTTACTGTCAATTAGTGAGCTACTGATAACTACTGATAATGATAAAAACATTGAAAGCACGAGTTTAGAGTTCCCTACCTATATTTTGAAAGTGGAAAGAATGAAAAGAAAAATGATTATTAGGTATAAGAAATTAGCGACGGGAAACAAAAAACCTATTTATAGATATAATATAAAAATCAATGCCACTTTTCGTTGTAATGTTAGGTAGGTATAACTTAACAATGCCTTTACCCATTTTAGATAATTTTGGTTTTGACTTATTCGTGGAAGTCCAGAGGTTTGCACGTAGAGAAAACTAAACAAAAATCTTGAAAAAATGTAAAATCGACATCCACGCGAATGGAGCCACGAGCAACCGCTAGTTTAAGATAAAAAAAACAATTAGCTACTTCTTTATTTTTACTAGATACTCTCGCGCTGCTCAGCTCCATTTGATCGTAGAGTGATGTCTTATAGCCTATAGCACTCAGGAACATTGTAGCTATCTATCAGTGAAAGAATTTTGGAAATCCGACCAGCGGTTCCAAAGATTACCCCCTATATACAAACTTACAAATTTTACCTCTTTATAATATTAGTATAGATTTCAGTTTTTTGTTGCCGTCGTCAAGAAGGCTTCAGACTGCTAACCATAAAGTGATCTATTTGCGCGTTTATGCACTTACCCCATAATGGTGACAAATAAAGGGTCATCGGTCGGCAAACAAGGAGATGGATTACCTGATGGTAAGCATTCGGGGCTGCCCATGGACACGTTACGACTGCGTTGATAGCCTTTTGAGATTAAGATTCCAGAGAATTAGGCATTGAGCCTCCGGTAACCTCAGTCACACGACGAAACAGAACGCTGTGGTTATTTCACGCCAGTATCACTGCGATCAAACCGATCCTTTCGTGCCGAAGCATGGCTTTCCCACGCTTTTTATTTAATTTACAAAGATTTTTTTATGTACGGAACCAAAACGTTTGTAAGCAGGTTAAAACACCAACTCGACGATTTAACCACAGTTGATCCGCTGGACGAGTATCCGAGTATCTGTCAAAAAGGTAAAGCTTTTATGAAACTTAAGTACGCGATCTAGATAACTTAATAACAATAATAGTTGCTGCAGGTTGTATTAGTCGTGTTAATTCCACGTATTGATTATAAAGTGTCGTGGCGGCCCGGAGGTTAAGGCGCCCGCTTCTCATGCATGAGGGTGTGGGTTCGAAACCTGGCAAGTGCCAATGTGACTTTTTCCGAGTTATACGTACTTTCTATGATTATTTAGACACCACTGACATACGGTGAAGGTAAACATCGTGAACAAACCTGGACTAATTTCTAATTATAAGTTTGAAATCGCCAACCCGCATTGAGCAAGCGTGGAGATTAATGCTCTAACCTTCTCCGTGTGAGCAGAGACCTTTGCTCAGCAGTGGGCACTTATAGGCTGATGATGATGATTATAATACATTGTATTAGATACGAAATATTTAATGTCAGTAAAAAGGCATTCAGTCCAACGATGAATACCCGGGAACGGGACACAATAGACCACCGCAGACGGAGCTCTATAGGGCTGACGTTCAGCCGGGGTTGAGAGGTAAACGCTATGAGGCACCGCGGCTTCGGCCTAGAGCAGGAGAAGGAACGGGGGTTTTTAGTCAGTAGGAGACACTCCCTCCCGCTCTGCCGCCCCACCTCCACCTTCCTGGTCGGGAGAAGTCATTTATTGATGTTCCCCTCATAAAAAAGTCCAATTTTGAAAAATGGTTCTGCAAATCATAAACGTCATTTGGCTTGGAAAAGGACAGTCTAACTTCGTTCTATTACCGAAAAAGTATAAAAAAACCCAGAAAAAAAGATTCTAACAGTTTTGCTACACTTCGAATAGGACGTATTTTCCGCCACATACACTGTTGGTTACCCTACCAATGCACACACATCAAATCATCAGCCTATAAGTGCTTACTGCTGAGCAAATGCCTCTTCTCATACGGAGAAGGTTTGAGCATTAATCACAGGCGGATTGGCAACCTCAAACTTATAAGACCAGGTTTCCTCACGATCTTTACCTTCACCGTATGTCAGTGATGTCTAAATAATCATAGAAAGTACATATAATTGCGAAAAAGTTACATTGGTACTTGCAATGCATGAGCTTCGACCTCCTGACTACCATACACCCGATACACATTAAAACCAATAAAAAAAACTTGTCAAAAAGCATCCATAAATAATGGCAACATCATAAACCATAGACTAAATAGACCTAATTACTTTCCCACCACAATACGAGTATAACCGCATAATCTGTGTGTCGTGTGTATTTGCTTTGCAATGATAAGCGAGTCAAACAAACAAACTGAATGTCCAATATTATGTCAATGATATACGAATTAGAAATATTAAAATATGATTAAGTAGGTATATGGGAATCGGGGCGTGCGATCCATGGGAATATAGAATTTAGTATTGATAAATATTTCTGTTTATTTCGATAAGAATTTTCTTTATCAAAATACTAGCTATTCTCGCCCGGTTTCACCCGCTGCTCGGCTCCATTTAATCGTAGCGTGATGTTTTATAGCCTATAGCACTCACGAACATTGTAGCTATCTATCAGTGAAAGAATTTTGGCGCATCAAACCAGCGGTTTCAAAGATTACCTCCTACATACAAACTTACAAATTTTACCTCTTTATAATATTAGTATAGATTGATTTTAGTATACGGAATCCGAATATGAGTATTCCTCACAAAAACCGCCGTGAAACAACCACAGCATTGTGTTTCGCCTAGTGAATGAAGTTACCGAAGGCCCAATCCTTCCCACCTCATCTTCCATCCTCAAATCTCCGATCCTTAAATCCTTAATAACCTATAGAATAAACAGGCTTTTAACTTGTAGTAACTCCTTTGGTATTACGAGTGACCATGGGTGGCGCTATTGCTTACCATCAGGTAATCCGTCTTGCTCGTATACGAACGAAAAATAATCCGAGTTCTGATAGAGTCATACTTCGATATAAATGGGACAGTTCTTCTGGAGTGATACAACAGAGTCTCAGAGGACCAGCTTGGAACTATGCAAGCGTTAAATTTCGGCGTGTGAGTGAGGTTACGGGAGGCCCAATTTTTGTCCTCCCCATCCTACCCCAATCTATGAATCCCCAAAAACCCTTAATAATGCCGGCAACGTATTTGCAAGAAATCTGCTTGCTCGATAACCAGTCTAATAAATCATTGTGTATTAAGTAAATATCCATGTACAATAAAACCACTTTTAATAATTATTTACAAAAATAGTCGTCTACGTAACATTCACACGAAGATAAAGTCATCACAAATAGCGTAAGTACCTACTTTACTTTACTTCATAAAAAAAAAACATATTTATCAATTTAAAAGTTTCGTCAACAAATCGTAGAGATATGGAGCGACACTAAAAAGTAAATAATTCATACTTAGGTTGACGTTATCTTTGACACCTGTCAATTTGCCCGCCTTAACTGACATGTCTGGGGTTGCAAGCTAACTAAATACCTCAAATATAGGGAAAAATATTTCAAGTTCTTCGAATTTCCCCTGCATTTATTCTTTATTAATTTCGAATAAATCCATTCTACATGAAGTGAACACTAGCTCATAAGGATACCTAAGTACGTGTGTTGCCTGGACAGTCTACGCTACATCCTTGTTGACTGGACAATCTCTGCACTACATGAGCTGCTGCTTACATGTGAACATTAGCTCATGACGATACCTAAGTACGTGTGTCGCCTGGACAGTCTACGCTACATCCTTGTTGACTGGACAACCTCTGCACTACATGAGCTGAATTTAAGCCTATGATAGTACGATATTAACGGGTTGTTGACGGGTAAAACTGTATAAAGTCTGGCAACACAACACATCACACGAGAACTCAAAAATGACTTGGAAATTACAAAGTGATTCATTGCATCTGAGTGGTGGTGACAAGAGATGAAATAATCTGTTGATTAGATAAGGATATGATGGCGACATGCTCAACAAGGTACACGTTTAAATAGGCTAACTTATTTGTTAGAAAATAACTATCAAATTGATGTTTTTCATGACGTGGAATCGTGTGAATTGGGATAGTCAAAGCGATTGACATTATGACATGTTTATTTAGGATGTTTTTAATGATGATGTCCATTGATTTTGGGATTGTGAATGGGGTTGTAAAAAACCCACGAAGCGGTTCGCCTTCGGTTTTATTATCAGAACCGTTAAGGACTGGAATTATTTGCCGGAGTCTTGTCTGTGGTAATATTACCTGGGGGTCTTCAAGGCCCGAGTGAATAGGTTGCTTATGGGTAGACGTGCTCCATCGTAGGTCACATCATCCCTTACCATCAGGCATGATAGCGGCTAAACGCCTGCCCAATCTTATATATAAAAATGGATCGCAAAATGTGTTGGTAAGCGCATAACTCAACAAAGCCTGGGCCAATTTTGCTAATTCTTTTTTGTTGTGTTTGTTATTGTCAGGAGAAGGTGCTTATCAAAGAAAATATTAGAAAAGTAGAGGGGAAGATTAGTAAAAAGGATATTTGATAGCGACATAGTTGGACCCGTGCGAAGCGGGGGCGGGCCGCCAGTACGAAATAAAATAAAATGTGACAGCGCAGCAAAAGGTTTCAGGATGGAATCTGAAGTTAAGTACAATTTCGAACTTTACATCTAGATAAGAAGGTTAAAATTATAGATTCATGATGTTGTTGACTTGCTTTCTATTATACGTTATCACAGACACTCAGTTTCCACATCGGTAAAAATGTAGCAAATAAAGTTTTTATGACGAAGTTTTTCGGTCCCTTCTGTAACTTTTCCCTTTTTTAAGGAGGTAAAATCATCAATTGATTTCTCGCGCCTAGGATATAATGGGCGGAAGTGTCAGATTAAGGCCACACGCGAGAGGTCGCCGCTGCCAACCACGAGGCCACGGCAGTGCTCAGCTCAAGCGAGGCACACCGCCATCATATGCTTCACCGTGTCCTCGCTGTACTCATAACTGAAGTACAGACCAACTACTTAATTCCAAAAAGAATACCGAAACGATCTTAAAACTGAAGCAAAAATATCGACCACGAAAGTAACAAATAAATATACCTAATCACAACGCCATATAAATGTGCAAACATCAACACTCAGCACTTAAACCTCCTTAGTTACCCCACCTCTATAACGAGCTACGATTGTCTATGGCAATCCTCCTAATGGCGGCAATTTAAGTTGAAATGAAATTTTCGTCTATATTTCTCATTTTCCTACATCCCTCCCTCGTTCCCTCGCTCGCTTTTATTAATTATGGCCCGAGAGGACTAATTTCTGAGACATTATATAATTTTATGTAGATTGCGATTTGCGCGCGGAAACGTATTTTGAAATGGGTCCGCCATGTTGGTTTGATGTTGACAGTTGTATTATATTGTGCGGTTATAAAAACAAATGGTTTTCTTTGATTAGAATTAATGAGGTAAAAGAAATCGTTTCTTATTCATTCATCATTAAAGTGATAATTTTACTATAGCGTGTTACTTTTATTTCTTAAAATTTCTAGATATTAAGACAGATTAGGTATGTCCTAATACCTAAGTAAAACTAATTATTGGTTTTATTCGTAATAAGCATTTCATAGGAATGCGATAAACTCGTTACAACCTTCTATAACCGCATCGGTAACTCCTGTGCACGAGGATCTACAGTAGATTCAACCATGACAATACCAGAACACTGAAGTCCGGCGCGTCCCAGGGCCATGACTGTCTTGGATCCCGCAACGAAATAAATCAGAAAATATTGTTTGAGGAGAAGGAAAACCTAAAAAGTTTCAATATCCTCGATAATATATGCAAGAAAGAAAATGCATAAGCCTATTCTTGAGAAGGGATATAGTCATGAAAATTAAAAATTACTAATAATGTGATAGGTTGACAAACGATCTAATAGATTACCTGATGGTAAGCTATCAGCGCCGCCCATCCTCCAACGCACTTGCAACAACAGAGGAGTTACGAGTGCGTTGCCAACCTTTTGGCTTAGGAAAATTTTGGAATTGGGGAGGGGAAGGATTTGGTCTCAGGTAACCTCATTCTAACGGCGAAACACAACGCGGTTGTTTCACGCCGGTTTTCTGTGAGGCCGTGGTATCACTCCGGTCGAGACGACCCATTCGTGCCGAAACATGGTGCTCCCAGACTTGAAACGTAACGTAAACGCTTAGCAGGGAATTAGAGCAGTTTTTTTTTATAATATTCAGGTTTACTTATAGGTAACTTACTATAGTCTATCGATTTAGCTAATAAACTAAATGTTAACAATCCGGAACGAGAATTTGTAAATCAAACAAAAGGTTATTCCGTGCGGGAATCGAATCACAGTTGCCGAGCCACTTAAGAAATTTTGATGTTCATTCCTGAATGTATCATTTGACTTTGTTTAAAAACATTAGATACAGGTCCATATCTACTTATTTGCTATTATGTAATCTATATTTTAATTAATCACCATATTGTACTTATAACAGTTTTATTTCAATAAAAAATTGTTTAAAAATGAATGTACGACATGACACAATTTCAGAAGCAACTAGCAATCGACTCGCGGTCAAACATCACAATTTTAAATAAAGAACACCATCTTACTCTTTCTTTAACTCAAATAAAAGTGTAAGTCTGTCCCTTTCTCGCACACCGCGATTGGATTGAGAAGTTCCCGCCTTACGTCAAAAACAATGGCCGGAGGAAAGAAAAAAGTAGTTTTGTCTCTCTCACACTGTGTTCGGATACGATGAAGGATTTTTTGTTTTTGTTTCTTTTTTTGTGTCTGTTGGTAATGGTTTTGAGTTTGTGCATTTTATAACAATTTGAGTTTTTAAGTTAAGTGTTTTGTTTATTTTACAGAGTTTTTTTTATGTGATTGGACAGCGAACGAGCAGACGGATTACCTGGTGGTAAGCAATCAGCAACGCCCATGGATACCCGCAATGGCGGAGGTGTTAGCAACGAGTAGAGACCCATGTTTTAGCACGAATGGGTCGGCTCGACCGGAGTGATACCACCGCAAAACGGCAAAACGGCGTATAACAACCGTCAACAACGCAACAACGGCCAAATCCTATACCTAATTCCAAAATCTCCAAATCCGTAATCCCTAACAGGTCCGCAACGCACTCGTAACTCATCTGTTGTTGTTAGTGTCCATGGGTGGCGCTGATTGCTTACCATCAGGTAATCCGTGTGCTGGTTTGCTGTCCTATCGCAGAACAAGGAAAATATGGGCAGTGGAGAGGTAAATGAATTCAGCCTCCAGGCTGGGGCCTCAGTACATTATTAAGTTTCGATCCGCTGCAGACCAGAGAATAAATATCACAGACCCTATTAGCTCTTTATCCTTTTTGAAGCCAACGAAACAGTTCAACATAAAAAGCCTCTTATCAACTAAAAACCTACCTTATCTTCATCAAAACAAGAATGATATTAAAATCAAATCACACTTTAAACATGCCATTAGTCCTTACATTAGAATTTTCGACATTTTATCAGGGAAACGTGACTTTTCAGCGATTTTCTATATAAAGACTCGTTGAAGTGTCCCATAAAACTGATTATTAACCACTTAAGTTTGTAAACAGTTCAAAAAAACATTAATATCTATGGACGCATGTTTAATTTCCAAATCTATGTCAAAAAAATTGACAATATTTGCCTCTTCTGTGTATTTTTAATGGCAGCGGCTTTGTATGGTGATTTAACGTCATCAATTGACTTCTTTCGCCCAGGATGAGGCGCGAAGGAGTGTCAGACTCTTACTGACTTAAATCTACCCCGTTCCTTCTCCTGCTCTAGGCCAAGGCCGCGGTACCTTACCTCTTGCGCTAGCCCCACAGTCTCGGCTGAACATCGTCCCATGGCAGCTGTTAAAGTCGGGATCCAGATATTTGGCAGGAGACATGAACTGTTAATAAAATGAATAGTTTTCGTATAATTGTGAGAACCAAGCTTCGGCAACAATAGGCCAGCTCGACCGAAGTGACTACCAGGGCCTCACAGAAAACCGGCGTGAAACAACCACATCGTTGTGTTTCGCCGTGTGAGTGAGGTTATCGGAGGTCGGAGCCTTTCCTCCCTCCATCTTCCATCCTCATATTCCCTATCCTTAAATCCCTAACAGCACACAAGGGGCCAGCAAAGCATTTGAAGTAGATATCTATGTAACTGCTTTGGTATTTCGAGGGTCTATGAGCGGCGCCGATTGCTTACCATCAGGTAATCCGGCTGCTCATTTACCGTCCTATCACATAAAAAGGCACATTGTTACAATTTCCAATCAAATAAAATTGAAGATAAAATGACTCAGATTATAATAAAAGCTATGAATCAACTTTCGAAATACCTATGTTAAAGGCATGAATCATTATTGTTTTTTTCGACATATACTTATGAGTGGTAGAACAATTTATTAGATAGACATAACCTTTATGGGGACTTTGTGTCCTTTATAAGTGCTAAGGGTGGCCTCCACAGCAGTTTTATTTTTCAGCTAAAAATACCTCACTCACTTAACCTAGCATATCACTCCCAAAACTCTTTTTTTGTGAGGGAAAAATCATCAAATGACTTTGACTCCCGCCCAGGATGGCGGAGGGTGTGTCAGACTCTCACTGACTAAAACCCCCCGTTCGTTCTCCTGCTCTAGGCCGGGGTCGCGGCGCCTCTTTGCGCTTAGGTACCCCTCAACCCCCGAAAACCCTAGAAGCCCTTTTGTGCCTTAACTCGTTATAAAAAAAATAGTGGATATAGGTACCTACCTAACCCTAGTTTTACAAAAAACCACTACACCTAATGGAAATAAATGTCACCAATATCATAACAGACCTCTTTTGGATTACACTTAGACATCTTCATTAAATAATACTTCAATTAAAAAAATTCGAACATGTCCATTTCTAGGTCTAGCCAGGTTATATTTAGGTATTACCTAGATATCTTCTAAACCGATCTCTCGCTTTTACCGCAACCGTAACGAAATTAAATAAAACAATCTAATCAGTAGATAAGTTCAATTCATAAAAGCCACAACTCAAGCCAATTCAACAAAAATCACCCATAAATTCTAAACTTGAAAACAATCTCATTACTTTAAGTGCTAACGCGTGAGAATCAACGATTTATTTGTCAATACTTTCGTCTCATGTTAAACTAAACGCCTTATTTAATTAGAGACTACAAATATTTCTAACACGGCTACCCAAACGGATCGAAAGTGATTCATCAAATATATTTAAAAAAATCTCGGCAACTGACAAGCCTAACCTAACCTAAAAGTCAATTAGAACGTCCATTTCGAAATTCAAAATTAAAACGTACCTACAACCAAAAGCGCGGGCTACGCTCGAAAATAAATAAAAAATAAAGAAAAAAACTACGTCGTTAAGAGAAAATAAGCTAACTAAAGAACATTATTTGGTTGTACAAACATAAAATCTGCTGTGGTTTTGTTAAAACGGCTAGAATAAGACTGTTCATGCGTGAATCCCTTCATGCTAGAACGAGAAGCTCAACATAAAAGCGAGAGAGAAAACAAAGGGGGTGGGGCGTAAAGATAACCAGTGTAAAATGAACTTCGGCTCGCGAAAAATATATGAATGTTGGATGGAAATGTAGGTGCCCATGTGTTTTGGTTGGCCCGCCCAGTCGTTTTGTCCACACACGGCACAATATGACGATAATCGGTGCTACTCGTCGCTTTAATAAAATAATTCAGTTGTTTGTAACTACTGCTCTCGGGTGGATATCCGAACGCGATTGACCGCTTTACGTTTTATTGCTTCGAGCGCGGCCGCTAAACTGTTCGCGTGTGCCATTTTAACGTTGAATTAAAAAAAAGTGTGCAGTGAACTTTTTTTTTCTTTTATCTGTGGTTTTTTCGTTTATAAGTTGTATTATTATTTTTTTTTGAACATAGGTGAGTTTTTTTATCTGGATTATAATGTTTTTAGTAATAATAAAAAAATATTTATTAAATGAGATTTTTAAGTATAAGGTTTCATAGCTTTTTTTCACACTTTCTAATAAGAATTTAGAAAGAGAACTACTTAAACATAAACCATTGAATACTAAAATTAGGTACGATACATTAGGAAGGCCTAATTTTGAATTCTTTTAAACCTCCACTTCCCATGACTTCCTAAACTGCTGCATACGACAACCACATATTATATCTCTGCACAACCAAAAGGATGACTAGTAGAAAATGGTTATAGCATTATGTCTTCCGATATGCAATTGTATCTATATAAAAAATAAATATACGCGAGTAGATAGGTAGATACCTATGTAGGTACCTACTAAAATATTAATTTCGCTAGGTCATGTGAACTTAATGGTCATAACTTTTAGTAGGCTGATACGGCTGTATATACCTACATATTTCTAAATTTTATTACTATAGAAACTAGCTTTCCGCTGCAATGCTGGTACTCAATTTCTCCACTATTTAATGGATGTCATTAGGTATACATATAAACCATTCTCTTCAATCACTCTATATATAACGAAAAAAACCGCATCAAAATCCGTTGCGTAGTTTTAAAGATTTAAGCGTACATAGGGATATAGGGACAGAGAAAGCGACTTTATGTCGACAATTTTCCAACCCTATTTAACAGATGGTAAAAGTTTAAAAAATGGTTGATTAATATTTTTTATAAGTAATAAAACATTCGCCTTTAGTTTTATTTAAGACCACTAAGGATTGGATTTTTTTGCCAGAGTCTGTTTTCCCCGAAAGCCTGGGTGTCTTCAAGGCCCGAGTGAATAGTTTGCTTATGGGTAGCATGAGAATGAGACTGACCTCTGAGTATGTTTCGGCATTTCTTCTCAGAGTAATCAGATAGGAAGTGCCAACTTCATCTAGTTTTTCACATATAAATTGACGTGTACCTAAAAGTGCCGTTTATGGCCTATTTGCAAAAATAAATTCATTGTTGACTATGGAAAATCAGCCCTAAGAGGACTGACCGGCAGATAGAAACTTTTTATTGTTAACCTTTGTTTGATGTTCAAAAGCGCCTATAGGTAAGGGTCTTATTAAAATAATTGTTTTTAACTTTGATTAGCCAATCAAATAACAAGCAACAGAACTAATTTAGTGTTGACCATATCCATGGGCAGCGCTGATTGCTTACCATCAGGTATTCGCTACGCCGCCTAGGTCTTTTGCCACCCTTTTACATAAATTCTCCCATGCTTCGGCACGAATGGGTCGGCTCGACCGGATTGATACCACTGCCTCACAGAAAACCGGCGTGAAACAACCACACCGTTGTGTTTCGCCGTGTGAGTGAGGTTACCGGAGGCCCAATCCCCAAACCCTCCTAATTCCCAAAATCTCGCACTCGTTACTCCTCCGTCGTGTCCATGGGTGGCGTCGATTGCTTACCATCAGGTAATTACAGCTCTTATGCCACTTTCCACCATAAAAAAAACCTGATATTTTGGTACCCAAAAAATGGCGTCTAATTCAGGAATATTTGTCACTGGTTTTGCGTGTAAATATTTGTCCGTATGTGTGTATGTGTGGGGTTTAAAACCAAAAACCATTTGCAAACATAGCGGACTGGCTGCGGTAAAACTTGGCTAAACCAGAGTTGTACCAATAGATTAATTCGTACAGGACATTCTGCTATCCGTATTTCAACCTTAGCACTTTGTTTTAAGTGCCATTATTATCTGGATGACTGATATATAATTAAAAATTATTTTATACTCAATTCTGCCAATAGCTTTATCTGAAGTACCGAGTAAAAAGTAGCCTTTGTGTTATTTCAGACTACAATCTATCTCTGTGCCAAATTTCATTCAGATCCGTTCAGTAGTTTTTACTTGAAAGAGTAACAAACATCCATCAGTACTTACAAACTTTTGCATTTATAATATTAAACTAGCTTCCGCCCGTGGCGTCGCCTGCGGGGTATATTGATAAAAAGTAGCCTATTTGTTAATCAAAGGGATCACTACATATCGAATTTTAACCAAAACGGTCGAACCATTTTTGCGTCAAAGAAACGAAACGAAAACGAAAGAGAGCCAAGCTTCGGCACGAATGTTGCAACTCGACCGGAGTGATACCACAAGCTCACAGAAAACTGACTCGAAACGACCACAATGCTGTGTTTCGCTGTGTGAGTGAGGTTACCGGAGACGCAATCTTTTATCATAAGATATCATCGAGAATGCTACTAGACATTAAATACGCCTTCATGACCTTCATTGAATGAATGAATATAAATTTAATTTAGAGATCTAAATGTTGACGTGACAAAACAATTAAAATCAATAAATCGTCAAAAATATTAGAAACACGTTTTGTTTCGATGTGTGAGTGAGTGTCACCTTAGGCTCAATATTTCCCCTAGCCCAATTCTGAAATCTCCGAAGCCCTAATCCCACAAAGCAGTCGTAGCTCCTTTGGTCTTAGGAATATCCATAGGCGACGGCAATTGCGTACCATCAGGTAATCCTTATGCTCATTGCCTAATGTTTTCTATGTGATAGGAAATCACATTAAAAAAATAATTGAAAGAAAATATAAAATAAGTACTTACTTATAAATACTTGAAAAAAAAGTACTGTACTGTTTTGAACTATTATTATAAAAGATGAACATTTATAAAAATAATTAATTATCGTTTATTTAGAAAATGGCTCTAGGTGAAACGGTAACCGCATTTCCAAGCACTCAACCAATGATTCAGTGTATAGATAATATTATATTAATGGCGATAATGAACAATCACCAGTGAAGAGCTTTTAATTTCATTTAATTAACCACTTAGAGCTTATCAGTTCATTAGAGCCTATTTTTAGAGTTCCACGAGTCAAAAGGAAAATCGCTCGTAAAATCAGTCTATGGATAAATAAATGGTTTTCTTTCTTTCTTTCTTTCTTTCTTTCTTTCTTTCTTTCTTTCTTTCTATAAATGTCTGCTACCGAGGAAAGGCGTCTTCATATACGGAGAAGGTTTGGGCAACACAATATAATAAAGCATGAGGCGGATTGGCGATCTCATGATTAGAAATTATAATTTCTTGTTCACGATGTTTCCCAATGCCGTTATCGTGTTTTAAAATTAAAAATTAAAAAGACCAGGTTTCCTCACGATGTTTTCCTTTACCGTATATCAGAGGTGTCTAAATAATTATAGAAAGTACCTACATATAACTTGGAAAAAGTCACATTGGTACTTGCCAGCTTGCCTTTATTAAAATGCCTTAACCTGAAGGCCCGCACGATGTTCGACATATAAAATATCAGTCAATAAATAAACTAATAAAACTCTTACTATTATTATAAATGCGAAAGCTACGATGTTTGGATGTTTGTTACTCAATTACGCCAAAATGGCTGAACGGATCTGGATGAAATAAGCACAGGCATAGGATACACTCCGGAATAGGACATAGGCTACTTTTTGTCAATATACCACGCGGATGAAGCCGCGAGCTAGTACATAAAATACATATAAAAGTAATTACGATAGATTTGAATTCGCCCATTTTTTGAAGAAGATTCTCAAGCAATCTTGTTTAAAAAAATAAATGACTTAATACATATAAAAGAAAAAAAAATTATACATATTATATAAATATAGAATTAGTATAACTATGGCCACCGTTGACTAACCAATACTAATATTAAACTCATTATCAGCATTAATAATGCGTTATCATCATTCAATTCCATTTTCTGTTAACTTTAGTCACGTGGCGATCCAATAAAATGCATCATATTATATCATATATTTGATAAATTATGTTTCATAACTTTACGATTACATTGGGTTTTTTTAAATTATAATATCAAAATATAAAAAATCAATTATTCCAACTAAACCATAAATAGGTACTTTTGAAACGTCAAAATAGAATAGTAGTCTCGTATGGCTTTAAAAAACCATTTGAGTATATTATTTTTAAATAAAAAAAAAAGGCAGAGTAACAACCTCCAAATATAGTGTCAGTCATAAAACGCCTTTGTTTTATTAATTATATTATTTTGCAATGTGTTTTTTTTTTGTCGAACTTAGTTAAATATGTTTTTTTTCAAGGATAAGTGCTTACATTTTTTTTGTATCACATCATTCATTTTCTTTTTTTTTTATCTCGTGTGCGCGCAGCTGTGTTTGTTATCCCAACAGTCAGGGGCCATCTGAAAACCAGTGCTGTGTATTAGCACAGCATATACTAAGATGGACCCCTTGCTACACTAAATATTTTTATTTTTTGTGTAATGTTTATTTTTACGTACGTTTTCAACTTATGCATGTGTAGCTAAACAATGGTTTAAATGGTTTATAAATATGACTGTACAAGTCATAGGGGACGCAGCTCAACTCTGACGGATTACCTGATGGTAAGCAATCATAGACCATGGACACCGCAACATAACACAACCGGAGGAGTTATGCGTGCATTGCCGACCTTTTGGGAATTAGGAATTCAGGAGGAAGGATTGGGCCTCCAGTAAATTTACTTACACGACGAAACACAATGCTGTTTGACCTTATACCTTTGGAGGATTGGGGAGGGATTGGGGAAGGAAAAGGCTGGGCCTCGTCATGACGGTGTCGCATACGCAGTAACTATTAAAATATCAAAATAAAATAATGGTCGGTTTTTTTTATGTGATAGTAAGGCAACCCGCAACGCCAGAGGAGTTGGAAGAGCGTTGCTGCATTAAATTTTGATAGTAATAAAATTGTCTTAGAGCTGAAGTCTACAACGTATATCTTTTGTTCCATGAATATAATTCGTAGCAGCGTTACGACGTAGCCACTGCGCTACGCGGCGTAGCAAGTAATTAAGCAAAGATTTTCTGGACGGCTTACTGATTATTTCTTATATTTTTTTACCAAGTTCTTATATATGCTTGGACATTGAAGACCTGGATAGAGGTCACTGGCATCTGACCGATATGGAAATCATTGATAAAACATCCTCTGCCTCCAATAGTCCTACCTATTGGAGGCATAGGGCGTTTTATGGCTAATGATGATGATGACTTATAATGTTTCATAACAGGTGATTAATTAGGTTTGAAGTGAAGTCTGAATGCGAAGTTTTAAGCAAACGGTCTCGCTAGGGCAAAATATTTGTTAAGATTTTCCAATTTGTAAAAAGCAAAGATGTCGGAATGTGACTGAACCTATTTTTGTTAAAATTTGGTTCAGACAAAGTTTAGAACTCGATAAGGGACATTGGATAGTTCTTAAACCAAAAATCTGCAGGAAGTCACTATTCCACGCGAACGGAGTCGCGGGCAAGAGCTTGAGTAATATTAATTTTTACCATTTTTTTCTTACAGGTGCATAATGTAAATCACCCCTTAACCGAAAAAAGATGTCATCCCAAATCATGTCACATGGTATCTACCGTCGGGATTCGAACGAAATCCAAGAAAAACCGCTTGAAATCGACACAGAGTCAAACCCCGACCGCAGCCGATCGAGTAGTCCAAAAAATATGAAGTTTTATAAACAAATTGACGAAGAGAAGACCATTTTGAATCAGGGAAAGAAGTCTTTTTGTATAGACGCGCTTCTTTCAAGACAGTTGCCTGAAAATAGTCTTCAGGACAAAATGGCGCATCAGAAATATTTAACAATTATACATAATAAAAATTATATTGGACGGTACCAGGATAACTACGATTCCCAAATTGAACAGAATATGATTAACAAATGCGAGGGTCGGGAGAGTCCTACCTCTGGACAACGGAGTCCCAGGTCTGGGCAGAGCAGTCGGTCGGCTAGTCCAGGGTCTGATGATGGCAATAGATCTGGAAGTTACAGTCCTCCGATATCGCCGGGAGTGGAAGGTGGAAATGAAGAATATGAGAGTTATAGACCAGGTATGGTGTTTGTTTTTATTTTTTTCCTTTCACAGTTATCTGTGTTGAGGTTACATTAAAATCATTTTTACGTGTTAAATTTATAGTTTAACTAGGGACTCACCCGGCTTTGTTAGGCTGCTAAATTCCTCCACTATTTAATGGAATCATGCATATAAACCTTTCACTTTAATCACTCTGTCTAATAAATAAACCGCATCAAAATCCGTTGTGTAGTTTTAAAGATTTTAGCATACATATAGGTTTGGGGACAGGGAAAGAGACTTTGTTTTATACTATGTGGTGACATTGCTTGGAGGTCCTCAGCGATATTGAAAATATTAGTTTTTATGGCATACAGGGTCTAACTAGCAGTTGGGTCACCTGATGGTAAGCAATTCTCGGCACCCATTAACACCCGCTCCAAGTCCGTTGCTGACCTTTTCAGACTAGCAAACCCGGCGAACTCCGTTTCGCCACCATCTTGTAGCCAAAAAAAGATTTTATCGCTTTTCTGTTGACGTTTTTCTGAATTTTCTTTACTTTAAACCTTATGGAGCCCGAGACCTTTCCAATGAATGCAAAACCGTGGAAATCGGTTCGTGTGTTCTGGGATTATCGCGTCAGGAAAGAAAACCTGACTTATTTTTATAAAGTAGATCTTTTTAGACCTGGATATATGTCGTATTACAGTTTTATTCGTAATAGTATGTCAGCCGTTAGCCGGGGCCATTGCTCAGCTCAACCGGCTCCGGCCTGAAGTAGGAGAAGGAACGGGGGTTTTTAGTCAGTAAGAGTCTGACACTCACTCTCGTCTAACCCTGGGCGAGAAAATACATTAAACGATATTCCCCTCACAAAAAAAGCAAACAAAACTGCGATTTTAAATATGACAGAAAATCTGAATTCTTTATTCTTATATTACATGGAAAAATAAAGGAATATTTTTTCTTCACAGGCATAATCCCGAAGCCAGGGTTGTTACCTCAAAACCCAGCTTTAGTAGCTGCCCAATCTGCTGCACTATTCAATTACCCTCAACTGTCACAACCGGGCGCTTTGCCCCCTGGAGCTCCACTGCCGTCCGCCTTCCATCACCCTGGAGACAGGGTGCTTCATCACATGCAGCTCGAATGGCTCGCGAGGACTGGCATGTTTTACCATAGAATACCTGAACTTGGAGGTAAGTGCACAGAACTTTTTAAGCAGAGGTAAAGAAGTTGTGCTTCATAAGGTCTAGATTTCCTTGTTTATAGTCCCTCCAGGATTTCAGTTCCTAGTTATTCGAGCTAAAGAACTCTGGAATACTATCGAAAGCAAAATGGTTTAATGACATTTCATAAAACCTTTTTTTTCTATCTCTAACCAAATCAAAAAAATCCAATAGGTACGTTAAAGTAAGTCGGCTCCTCTATGTAAATTTCTTTTTAATTCTTTTTTTTAACAATCGAATCCTTATCTCCCAGTGAAAGCTCGTTATTACCTTTTATAAAATTTAAAAACTTCAGTACAATTCGGGAATTACAAATAAACATAAACGAAAACAAAAATAACTTAATAGAAATTAACTTAAACTTAAATTGTAAACTTTCTTAAAAATAATATTGTTACAACACCACTGACGTACAGCGGAGGAAAACATCGTGAGGAAACCTTATTATAAGTTTGAAATCGCCAACCCGCATTGAGCAAGCGTAGTGATTAATGCTCAAAACAGCAGTGGGCTCTTAAAGGCTGATGTGATGTGATGTGGAATTTGAAAGATATCTCTAGAATATCTCAATCTATAAGTTTTGATTAATAATGATAGAACAATGATTGTAAACGCTAGTGAGAAGGTGGTACTCTGTCACAAAGTACCTAATACTGATAAAAGATAACAGATTTAGAAACAGCATTCATCTTTGCTTAATCTTATCTATTTCCCGTGTCTTAACTTCAACCTCTTTAGCAAGACTGTTTTGTTAATATAAAATAATTTACAAAAGTTAGAATCCGTTGATTTGGAAAATTTAGAAAATAAAACATAAAATAAACGTCACATCACATAACACATAATCAGCCTATAAGTATCCACTGTTGAGCGAAGCCCTTTTCTCTCACGGAAAATGTTTGAGCATTAATCACAACGCTTGCTCAAAGCGGACTGGCGATTTCAAATTTATAATTAGAAATTATGAGTCCAGGTTAACTCACGACGTTTTCCTTTACCGTTTTTTTGTGAAGAGAAATCATTAAATGACTTCTCCCGCCCAACTTGCGCGAGAGTGTCAGACTCTTACTGACTAAAAACCGCGGTAACTCATTGAGGTTAACCCGCAACTCTGGCTGAACATTAGCCCTATAGGGTTAGCCCTATAGGGCTAATGTTCATTGTATTGCATTGTATTGCCCTATAGGGCTAATGTTAAATTTTAAAATTGGTAGAGCGCAATTGCATTTTTGGCCCCTGACTGTACTTACAGGTAATTTTGAAATGTCAAAATAAAGTAATAATATTTTTATCAGTCTGTTCGTCAGTGGAGCTAGGTGTCAGTTTTTTATGGGATAGAACGGCAAAGGAGCTTTTGGCACTGATTGCTTACCATCAGGTAATCCGTACGCTCGCATGTCTTATTTAAACATAAAAGCATTATTAAAGCTACGGATATTTAAATAAGAGGACAATGTTGTTGCAAAATGTCTGTGAGGCCATAGTAACAAAAATCACTTTCACAAAAAGTCGCAATCAGCGACAGGACTTTTTTTTTGTCAGGGGAAAATCATCAAATGACTTCTCCCGCCTAGAGTTAGGCGAGAGAGAGTGTCAGACTCTTACTAGCTAACCCCCCCCCCCCCCCTCCCCGGTTCCTTCTCCTGCTCTAGCTAGACCGAGGCTACGGTGCCCCGAACCCGGCAACCACGACTAAACATCAGCCCTATAGGGTCCCGTCTGTCATGTGGTGGTCTATTGGCTCTTTGAGACGCGGAACGCTACGCGCCGTACGCTCGGGTCTAAGGAAAATGAACCCTAATATGACGTAGTAATGTCATTGCTTTTTGAATGTACATTATGAGTACAATACAATGAACTAAAAAGATAATATTTTTATTTTATTTGCGATCAATTCATCATGATAGAGCAATCTAGGTTTTAAGACGATCGTTGATACGATATCTATCTAAAATGTGCTTTTGTCTGTACGTGAATGTTCAATGTACCTACAAAACTCTTAGCCCTGTCGCTGAGTCGCTGATAGCTCGCCGCCCGACCAGAACCAGACCCGAGCGCACGGCGCGTAGCGTTCCGCGCGCGCCTCAAAGAGCCAATAGACCACCACAGGCGGGGCCCTATAGGGCTGATGTTCTGCCGGGGTTGCGGGGTAAGCGCAATGTGTCACCGCGGCCTCGGCCCAGAGCAGGAGAACGGGGGGGTTTTTAGTCAGTAAGAGTCTGACACTCTCTCTCGCCTTACCCTGGGCAGGAGAAGTCATTTGATGATTTTCCCCTGACAAAAAAAGCCCTGTCGCTGATTGCGACTTTTTGTGAACGTGATTTTTGTTACTATGGTCTCACAGACATTTTGCAACAACATTGCCCTCTTATTAAAATATCCGTGGGTTTAATAATGCTTTTAAGTTTAAATAAGACATGCGAGCGTACGGATTACCTGATGGTAAGCAATCAGTGCCGCCCAAGCCGTAAGCTCCTTTGCCATCCTATCACATAAAAAACTGACACCTAGCTCCACTGACGAACAGACTGATGAAAATATTATTACTTTATTTTGACATTTCAAAATTACCTGTAAGTACAGTCAGGGTCCAAAAATGCAATTGCGCTCTACCAATTTTAAAATGACCAAAATATCTTTGTAAAATAAATCAATGGTTGAGGACTGCTTTAATTTCTAGCATAGAATCTAAATTATTGAATAAACTGGCTGTGAACCATTGAAAAGTTCAATGGTTCACAGCCAGTTTATTCTGTGACTACAAAATAAATTTTAGTCATTTTAAAATTTGTAGGGTGTAATTGCATTTTTGACCCCTGACTGTACGTCGTTTAGTTAAAATTGACTTTGTAAAAAAGATAAAAAAATAAATTTCAAAGTCTAAAAAGACACTTTTACAAAACAAAATCAACCACACAGACAGACAGATCCACGTACCTATGTACATGACTATCACATAAAAAAATATTCTTATTTACTTATCATAATATCACAATAATAAGAAATGATACAAGGTATCGACAATCAGAGCCTTATTCTACTGATAACATATCTATTGATAACGAAGACACAAATATTATTTTCATCTCATGTAAAGTACTGAAGGTACATTATACTTTTTTATGTGATAGTGCGGCAAACCAGCAGACGTATTACCTGATGGTAAGCAATTAGCGCCGCCCATGGACACCCGCAACAACATCATCCTCAGCCTATAAATGCTCACTGCTGAGCAAAGGCCTCTTCTCATACTGAGAAGGTTAGAGCATTAATCACCACGCTTGCTCAATGCGGGTTGGCGATTTCAAACTGATAATTAGAAATTATAAATCCAGGTTACCTCACGATGTTTACCTTCACCGTATGTCAGTGGTGTCTAAATAAAAGTACATATAACTCGGAAAAAGTCACATTGGTACTTGCCAGGTTTCGAACCTCATACACACCCTCATGCATGAGAAGCGGGCTGCTTAACCTCCGGGCCACCACGACATTATTGCAACCGCAACAACAAAAGAGTTAAAACTGCGTCGCCGACCTTTTGGGGATTAATTAGGGATTAGGGGATTTTAGGATTGGGGAGGGATTGGAGGAGGGGAAGGATTGGGCCTCCGGTAACCTCACTCACACGGCGAAACACAATGCTGTGGCTGTTTCACCCCGGTTTTCTGTGAGGCCGTGGTATCTCTCCGAACGAGACGACCCATTCGTGTCGAAGCATTGCTCTCCCACACTATTCTTTATTTGCAGTCTAATATACAACATACTAGCGACCCGACTCAGCTTAATTTCTCCATTATTTAATTGATATTATTATACATATAAACCTTCCTCTTCAATCACTCTATCTAATAAAATACCGCATCAAAATCCGTTGCGTAGTTTTAAAGATTTAAGCACACATAGGGATATAGGGACAGAGAAAGCGACTTTGTTTTATACTATGTAGTGAAGTTACGTTGTAATCAATCTAAGTACACCTACATTTTGATAAAGCGAATTTTAAAACAACCATACCCGAATGAAAATCTGTTTCATTACAACCTTTTTATATTACTTATTAGCTACTCCCCCGTGGTTTCAGGCCGCTGCTCGACTCCATTTAATTGTAGCGTGATGTTTTATAGCCTATAGCACTCGGGAACACTGTAGCTATAAATAAGTGAAAGAATTTTGGCAATCCGACCAGTGGTTCCAAAGATTACCCCCTACGTACAAACTTACAAACCTACAAATTGTACCTCTTTATAATAATCTATATATATATAAAAGAAAGTCGTGTTAGTTACACCACTTATAACTCAAGAACGGCTGAACCGATTTAGCTGAAAATTGGCAGGGAGGTAGTTTAGACCCAGGAGAAGGACATAGGATAGAGTAGGAAGAGTAGGTTAGGTATAGGAGGATAGGTAAAGTAGGGTAGGTATAGTAGGGTAGGGTAGGTAAAGTAGGGTAGGTAGTCAAATGACGGGAGCAACGCCGCGGGTAAGAGCTAGTATTAGTATAGATAAAACCAGTAACTTAGGCTACAAAAATAATGTAAGTATGCATTTCTACAAAACACATTGATACGATTTAAAAACAGATCTACCATATGTCAAAAATTACATTTGGATACCCTCTTTATAGGTAACGGGGGGTAAAAATGATTATCGTCGAAATAATCTAATTGTTATCGATTTATTCGCGAAACTAGATGACATATGTGACAAACATGATTAGCAGTATTTAGGGCCCTTAAAGCAAATAATATTAGCACGGGGTACCGCGGGGCATAATGAAGGGTCACGAGTAGTCACGACAAACTTACGGGTAAATAAAATTAAATGTATTAGTCTACATTTATTTTTATTGGGCAATTTGTGATTCGGATGATTTTAAATATTTATTATTTTCGAATTAATCTTACTTAGTTTTTTTTTGATCGGGTAGGTATGTGATTGCACATTTCGAAGTCAATAATTTAAATACTTAAGTTCAATAAGGTATTTGACTAAGGTATTTAACAAGTGTGGGAGAGCTAAGCTTCGGCACGAATGGGTCGGCTCGACCGGAGTGATACCACGACCTCACAGAATACCGGCGTGAAACAACCCACAGCGTTGTGTTTCGCCGTGTGAGTGAGGTTACCGGAGGCCCAATCCCTCCCACTCCCCTATCCCTTCCCGATCCTTATATCCCCAACCCCTATCCCCAAAAGGCCGACAACGCACTCGTAACTCATTTGGTGTTGCGGGTGTCCATGGGCGGCGCCGATTGCTTACCATCAGGTAATCCGTCAGCTCATTTGCCAACTAATACCATAAAAAAAAATATTTTTTCAAATTGATCATCTTACTTAGTTTTTTTGATCGGGTATGTGATTGCGCATTTCGAAGTCAATTAATTATTATTTAAATACTTAAGTTCAATACGGTATTTGACTATAACTTTTCAAATTCAAAAGGAAGAACGAAGGGTTATTATGTATGTATGTATGACATAGCGGAGAAATTTAGTATCTGCATAGCACCCGTGCAAAGCCGGGGCAAGTCGCTAATTTCTTTTGTATAAAAAAGTCTCAAACTAAGATTTTCCGATGTTATTACTTCGTTTACAAATATACAATTTCACCTACATATCATACTCAAAGCTCAATTTGTAAATTACAACAACAGTTGTTCTGTGCGGGAATTGAATCTGCGACACGTTCTACTCAACCAGATCCCTAGCGACAGCGTCAACTTTGCATTTAATGAAATTTTAAAGACATTTGCGGATTAAAGACTTTCACCCGGTTTCTGGAAGGCTTGTCAACGCTAAAATTAACAAATTTCCTGTTAAATCTCTTGTCAAGTCATCTGATTGGTTGTTGATAATGCGGTCCACCAATCAGATGACTTGACAAGAGATTAAATTGATTTTAACATTGATCGGCGTTTCGGAAACCGGGTGTTAATTATGTAATTTCGTATATTTTGATAAAAAAAAACAATACGGAAAAAGCTTTTATTACCCACGACATCTAGGTAGTAAACAACTATATTAATTTCCTCTATAAACATTCAACTATATCGATCAAGAAAATTAATTAATTAAAAAGAAGTCATTGAAGTTTAAAATATATTTAAAAAAAGTTTATCAAAACTACATACCTACCTAAATTTTTCGTCACCCATCCAAATTCGTGCCGCGCGACATGACAGCTTAACTGCATAGCTAACGAGCCCTTGTTTGCGGAACACCCCAACTATTTACCATCGACACTACCTGTCAATGACACCACTGCTTACCCCATCTAAATAAAAACACCATTGATTTACAAAAGAGAAAAGAGGTTGTCAATTTTATAGTGTAACTTTTTTGTGTTTTTTTTTACCCGATTGTGAAAATAAAGGTGTTGTGTGTTTAATGATTAAGTATGTAGGTCAAGTGAAGTGAATTGACTAAATCCTACTACCTAATATTACAAATGTGAATGTTTGTAAGAATGTACTGATGTATGTCTGTTTGTTATTCTTAAACGCTAAAACGGATGGACCGATTTTGTTGTTATTTGGTATGTGGATAGGTAATACCCTTGTTGTTTGTTTGTTGTACGTGACACTGTCTAATTTTTTTTTTTGATATATAAGACAATATTAATATGTAAGACATGTATTTTTTTCTTTTAATACGGCATCAAATACTTTTTTATTGTGACTTACCTACAGCAAAATATGGCCATCTGCAACTAATCACGTTTAAGTAAAGTAAATTCAACCTAATCCCATAATAATTTCATAAAAAAACATGAAAATATTATCTTTTTTTATGTGATAGGTCGGCAAACACGCTTACGGTTTACCTGATGGTAAGCAATCAGAGCCGCCCATGGACATCTGCAACAAAAGAGGAGTTACGTATGCGTTGCCGACCTTTTAGGATTTAGGGATTGGGGAGGAATTGGAGGAGGGGAAGGGGCCTCCGGTAACCTCACTCACTCGGCGAAACACAATGGTTGTTACAAGCTGGTTTTCTATGAGGCCGTGGTATCACTCCGGTCGAGCCGACCCATTCGTGCCGAAGCTTGGCTCTCCCACACTTAAAATCAATCACTAAAATGAACTCACCAGCCGATAGGCCCAAACGCCAAACGTTCGGCCTACCACCAATTAAAATTAATATATATAAATTTCACGCTAAATTATACCCACTTCCACTCACAATCCCAACATTGCCAGCTATAAAAATCATTGAATTATATTACTGCTAACAGGTGTCAACCGACATATGGGGTGCAATAAAATTCCCCCACTTAGGGGTGCTTGGGGGTCGGATCGGCCCCCAACCCAACCATTTAAGTCGCAGAAGATTAATTGTGACAAATTACCAATTTTTTATAAGCAAATAATTCGTGAATTAATTTTTGTGATATTTTTATTGCTAATTAGCGACCTTACGGGCGTGATGCCGATAGTAAATTTCTCCACTATTAAAGCATGTTTTTTTTATGTAATTGGTCGGCAAACGAGCAGACAGATTACCTGATGGTAAGCAATCAGCGCCGCCCATGGACACCCGCAACGGAGGAGTTACGAGTGCGTTGCCGACCTTTTAGGGATTAGGGATATGGAGATTTAGGGATTGGGGACGGGGAAGGATTGGGCCTCCGGTAACCTCACTCACACGGGGAAATACAACGCTGTGGTTGTTTCACGCTGGTCTTCTGTGAGCCCGTGGTATCACTCCGGCCGAGCCGACCCATTCGTGCCGAAGCATGGCTCTCCCTCACTTATTATACTGTTATTATACATGCATGTTATTATACACATTAACCTTCCTCTTCAATCGCTCTATCTATTAAAAAACCTCATCAAAATCCGTTGCGTAGTTTTAAAGATTTAAGCATACATAGGGATATACAGACAGAGAAAGCGACTTGTTTTGTTTTGTGTCGCTGAAGTTTAGGTCGCCAGTTTAATAATAAAATAAACGAGTAACGTCGCATACGACACATAGTCTAATTAAGAAGCTGATTAAATAATTAGTGTATAAATCTTACATGGCCGCCCCGACCCGGTAGTCTATTTAAAAACAAACAGAATTCACTGCGCACCAATTTGTAAATGGTGTGTGGCGCCAGTGACAGCGTAAAATTTAAAATAAGAAAGCTGAAAAAAGCTAGTCAATTTTTTCTTTTAAATTAGAAAAAAACACAAAATTTACAGAACGGGTATTTTTCGAAAGTTAGCTTCGGGTTGAAATTTAATTTTCCGTATAAGCTACGTAGTAAATTAGATATTTCTATGCATTATCTAAATACAACCACACAAAAATCAAGGCAAAAAGAACTCTTTGTTAATTACTAAGTATTATCAGTAAATGGTAATACCCAATAACTGTATCTTATTAGGTACAAAAATCCAAAACAGATTTACAATAGGAGATTATCAAATACGGAAAAACTGTATCTAACTCCGTCAGTCAGTTTCCGTCAGTTAGTTCGAGAGATTAGCCCGTAACGCACAAACAAACTACTTAATATTTTTATCATCATCATCATCGCCTATAAGTATCCACTGCTGAGCAAAGGCCTCGTCGCACACGGAGAAGGTTTGAGTATTAATCACTTTTTCCTGACGTTGCCCCACACTAGGATTTTCTCCTGTGTCGTAGGTGCGTTTACAAACATACAATTCACATACACAACACACCCAGACCCGGAACAACAATCTGTAGATTGTTCCGTGCGGGAATCGTACTCGCGACACGCTACGCGGCAGCCAGTTGCCCAGCCACTGCGCTAACCGTGCAATTACTATGCTATCTTAAGGCGGATGGGCGGTTTAAGACTCATAATTAACAATCCTAACTCCAGGTTTCCTAACGATGTTTAAAAATAATCATAGAAACTACATATACCTAACTAGAAAAATGTCACATTGGTACTTGCCGGAATTCGAAGCCTCATTTATGACAAGCTAGCGCCTTAAGCGATAGCGATCAAAAACAAAACTACAAAACAATAATATTTTATTCCATTTTTAAATCATAGTAAAATACTTAAATGACCAATCAACTACTGACGTACAATTCGCGATAATGTCCCTTAAAGGGGTCTAATCATTGTACCTCGCTCCCCGCTGGCAGTGTGACCCCTCTCCCCCGGGGGACTTTAAGCCAATTATCTGGCACCAATTTGTTCTCACAAACAAAGCCAGCCCTTGCCAAATTAGATCCCCGTGTGAGATAGTGTTGGGGTGCTATCGACGTGTGATATCGATAGAAATATTCTTTAATTTTTAGTAAGCATGCTGCTCATGAGGAAGAACCCCTCTGTGGTTCGAAACTAGTAGAGCTTTTCTCAATATTATACACGTGAGTAACCCGCGATTTTTACTTAATTTATGATTATTGCTTGAAATAAACATGTTTCTTTTTGTTTTCACTGCATACATGTATTCTTGCCAGACTATGGACAGGCTAAGATAGAAAATGTAAAAAATCGTAACTGTCCCATTTTTCTTTCAAATCAAAGTGTTACAGTATATTTTTTTACTTTTTTTCTTTGTTTTTTATCTTTAACTAGCTACTCTCGCGCGGTTTCACCCGCTTCTCAGCTCCATTTGATCGTAGCGTGATGTTTTATAGCCTATAGCACTCCGGAACATTGTAACTATCTATCAGTGAAAGAATTTTGGCAATCCGACCAGCGGTTCCAAAGATTACCCCACATACAAACTTGAAAATTTTACCTCTTTATAATATTAGTAGAGATTGGTATCCTCAATATTTAGGAATACTGTTAGCAGTACGAAAACTCGACTATTGTTTACATAATAATATTATTATTTTTGTCATTATAAAGTTATTATTTGACCAATTGAAATTGATAGAACATTTATTTTATTTCTTGCTTTTGTTTTGAATATTGTTAACGGAAAACTTTGTCAGTATGGATGGATATCTGTTACTCTTTCACTCCAAAATTACTGAACGGATCTAAATAAAATTTGGCATAAAGATTGTCTTATACCTATCCTTAAACGAGCAATTCTACATTGCAAATGTATACATACATGGGTATAATCTGAATCTTGGAAATGGTTCCAATGATTTGTATAAGTATTTTTAATAGGTATTTTACTACACTTTTTCACTGCCAAAAATACCTTTTAAGTTTAATAGGAATAGAAAATATAACATTGAATATTAACATAGACATACATACATACGTGGAACCACTTAGAACAAAATTCAATCGACATCGATACTAATTTTATCGACACATCCGCATCCCTAAAACTGAAACGGCACGTTATTTAAGTAAAATTCACAGTTTTAGTAAAGAATCTATTTAGGGAGGGCCTTTTGATAGTCGGCATTTGGAATTAAGGTTTTAACTGTTCACTTGATGTGTTAGCGTGATTTTAAATGAAATTTTAAATAGTCCGAAGTGTTTTTAATCAGTTTATTTTATGTAAATCACCTAGTCTTAGGTTTCATTAGTATTTTGGTTTAGTGTTTATTTTTAATTCTGATTTTAAATGGTTTTTATTATTAGTCTCAATAAAAAGAACGGACCGGTATCGTAATTAAATTGATGTTCGGTAATGTTAACAGGATGTCTTGACCAAACATTCGGATTTAAACGTTACAATTTTTCTAACGTTCTTAAATTACTCGTCTATTACGTTACCTACAGTGCGGCCGACGTATCTTGGCGAGTCTGAAGTTAGCCGATTAGCTGCGCAGTACACAATTTTGTTCCTAAAAGATCCATTGCGCAGACAAACGGCTAACTTCAGACTCGCCAAGATACGTCGGCCGTACTGTATGTTACAAGTGTGGGAGAACCATGCTTCCCACACGTTTAGGTAACGTATTAAGACCGGAGTTATACCACGGCCTCAAAGAAAACCGGCGTGAAACAAAACTTCTGTTGTATTTCGCCGTGTGAGTGAGATTAATGGTGGCTTATCCTTGCCCCTCCCCATTCTCAATCCTCAAATCCCCTATTCTTAAATTCCTAATAACTCCTTTGGTATTGCGGGTGTCTATGATTATAAATACATTACTGACAAACGGTGAAGCTAGTAATAGATTATTTTTGTTGTATACTAGCTATTCTTGCGCTGTTTCACTCGCTGCTCGGCTCCATTTCATTGTAGCGTGATGTTTTATACCCTATAGCACTCGGGAACATTGTAGCTATCTACCAGTGAAAGAATTCTGGGAATCCGACCAGTGGTTCCAAAGATCTCTACATACAAACTTACACATTTTACCTCTTTATAATATTAGTATAGATGGTAAAGGTCGGAAAAGTAGCATATTTATTACCTGATGGTAAGCAATCAGCGCCGCCCATGGACACCAAAAGAGTTACGAGTGCATTGCCGGCCTTTTACGGATAGGGGATTTGGAATGGGAATGGTTGGTGGGCGGGCGAGAATTGGGCCTCCGGTAACCTCACTCACACGGCTAAATTCAAAGCTGTGATTGTTTCATAAATAAAAAAAATACGCGTCGTATTGAGAACCTCTTCCTTTTTTGAAGTCGGTTAATCAATATAGACAATATACCTAGCTCGTCCGACCCACTGATTAAACTTCAATTTTGTCGTAAACAAGACAATTTACTGACCATATTTATACTGCAACATTCAATCTACTTTAGAACTCTGCTTGCCCCATAATTAAAGAAAGGATAGCGATACATACTTAACATATACAGGGGGTGGGTAATACGGAGGCGGGGTTAGTTGACGCATGCGCGTTGCGAACACTTGAGAAGGGAATTCGTTCCAATCTTTTCTCTCATTTTCAAAATTAAAAATGATACTTTTATAAGCGTTTACCTATGACTTATTTTGCCTCTGAAGAAAATGGTGATGGAAGACATGAATGAAGAATACTGTAGTTTCCAACTAGTAAAATTCAATACTTTCATCCAAATGTCAAAAACGATACTTTTCTATGAAATTTGTATGAAAATCTGAGTTATGACGTCATAGTATTTTTGCGTCACATGGCTTACTTATTTCTTAATAATATAATTAGCTACAAAAAGTATCTAAAATTTAGCGTATCGATCGATCGATGAATAAAAGTACATATAGTTATATGAAAAGTACCTATATATATTTTTCAATGTTTGATTGTATTGAAACGTCGAATTAATTTATTTTTGACTTAGGAAACTACCCAATTGAGATTTGCTGTCATATTAAAATCACTGTTTGGTATGTTTTTTTTTGTGAGGGGGGAAATCATAAAATGAATTCTCGTTACCAGGGAAGGAGCGAAAGGGAGTCAGTCAGTGTCAGTCTTACTGCCCAAATCCCTGAGTTCCTTATCCTGATCCAGGCCGAAGCAGTTCCATATTGCGCTTGCCCCGCAACCCTGGCTGAACATCAGCTTTATTGGGCCCCAAATCATTGTGAATTTACGCGAAGTCATTGGCCATAGAAACTTTCGAGTAAAAATTACCGAAGCTATGTATTAAACACATTTTAAGGAACTTTTTAGTCATACCTACACTAAGTATTATAATTGATTTTAGTTATCAAATAAAAATATTTTAACATTGTATGGTAACTTAACTCAGAATTTTCCGGCTCTTTTTCTATATTTTTTTTTTTCGAAATTGGTCTTTTCAATGATCTTTGTAAATATACAAAGTTTCAAGAACTCAGAATGACTTCTCCCACCCAGGGCCGGGCAGGAGGGAGTGTCAGACTCTTACTGACTAAAAACCCCCCTGTTCCTTCTCCTGCTCTGGGCCGAGGTCGCGGTGCCTCATTGCGCTTACCCCGCAACCCCGGCTGAACATCAGCCCTTTAGGGCCCCGTCTGTGGTGGTCTATTGGGTCTTTGGATTCACTGGATTGACTCTGCATCACCCAAAAGTAGACTGGTAAACAATGCTCATTGCGTGAAGACCGCCTTATGTCAGGAATAAGTTGAAAATAATAATAATTCCAAACAACAGAAAATAAATTCAGTCTGTCACAGAAATAAGTATAAGTAAGTTATATGTATTTGTAAACACACTTTTATAGTCTAAACACCCCAATTAACAATAAAAATAAAATTCAAAACATTTAAACTGCTAATCACCCGGCTAACAATAATCGCCATTATTACAATCACCAGATTAATCATTGGCGATTGTTAGTATAAAAATAAACAAATTTAAATACAATTGTTAATTGTTAATTTTATCACCCTATATAAACCACCCTCTTTTGAACTATGCTTCGCTAAAACCAACCTTGTTTCATAAGAAATAAGATTGAAAATTCTTTAAACATTTATGCTATACTTTGAATTAGTAACAATTTGTTATACGAATATCAATCCTAACTAGATAAGAATAAGAATGATTTTCAAATGTATGTAGGGTAACATATGATTAATTTGTACCCAATTAGCTTTATGGTAATTCTTGTTTATTTCAATTAGACGGGAGGTAAGCAGAGTAGTTAATAAGTCTTAAGATATTTATTATTTTTATTGTAACTGACTATATTGTATTAAACAGATCGTGTTTAATTTAAGTTATAAATACATTCAAAATACAGATTTTTTAGTAAACATTTTATAAAAAATAATAATATCTATCTAGATGCAATGCAAACGAACAGAAAAATTCGAATTTTAAAAACCGAATAATCGAAATTCGGACGCTAAAAAAAGAAAATTGTTTATAGGTAAGTTCTTAGAACTTATCTACCATAGAGTAAAACGCTAAAAGGCATTTGTCATTTAAAAAAAAATAACGTAACCATAACTCCTTTGTTGTTGCGGGTGTCCATACCCATACGCAGCGCCGTTTGCTTACCATCAGGAAATCTGACAAAAAACTCGGTACCCTAAAAAAATCATCACTATTATCATTTAACTTTTAGTGAACCGTGAAAGTGGCAAAATAAGGTCCTAATAGGATCAATTTGAAACCGAATAAGGGTCGACATGGAATCCACATGGCGTTAGACGCAACCCCATTTATATTTAATAGGGAGA
Source organism: Spodoptera exigua (assembly GCA_902829305.4). Classification (NCBI taxonomy): domain Eukaryota; kingdom Metazoa; phylum Arthropoda; class Insecta; order Lepidoptera; family Noctuidae; genus Spodoptera; species Spodoptera exigua. The sequence continues at coordinate 1,323,905 of LR824628.2, read as the reverse complement.
TCCCATAAAAATAAAAGTGGTACATGCGAATCGTATGTTATTGTGCTTTGAGAGCCATTTTACGCTTGGTATCTGCCATGTGTCGATCTGTTTGGGTAAAGTGTAATTGCGCGTTTTAGTATTCAATCATTCGAAGGAAAACTTTAGAATAGAATCGTTTTAGTAAGTGTGGGAGCGCCATGTTTCGGCACGAATGGGTCGGCTCTACCGGAGTGATACCACGGCCTCACAGAAAACCGGCGAGAAATTTTCCGAGTTTTTCCTAGACTTTTGAAACAATGAAACAATGAAACAATGAAACAATGAATTTATTTTTGCAAATAGGCCATAAAACTGCACTTTTACACGTCAATTTATATGTGAAAAACTAGATGAAGCCGGCATTTCCTATCTGACTACTCTGAGAAGAAATGCCGAAACAAACTCAGAGGTCAGTCTCTTTTCAAGTCCAGACAATGTAAAAATAACATAATGTGAGAGAATCGTGCAAGTTCATTCTGTAGTGGTCTTTTGAGGAAAGAACCACACCAGTTTAAGTGGACCCGTTCTGAAGACAGGCACGCAAGTGTCAGTTTGCAACCAGTATAGCTAGTGCTGCTGAGTTGTCCGACGAACAATACCGATCTAAAGAACATTTGGGTGGGTCGCGCAAGTACTCAAACTGTCAGAACGCAGATAACTGGTAATCAAAAAGCACGGCAAGTCTCACACGGTCCTTACACTAACAATAATATAAAATAATAAAAATGTCAGTAAATAAATAAAAAAAAATGTCAAATAAAAAATAAAATGTCACAATAGGTGATTATGTCATTGTATAAAAAATAAACGTAATGTCAAATTGTATATAAAAGTGTAACTTATGTTACAAACATGTCAACATGACCTGTGCAGACATTACAGCGGCTCATTCCCATGCCTGACTATCCTCTAAGTAGTCTTTTATTTTATAAAATGCTTTACAGCAAAGTTTAGCCTTTATTACACTTTTAAATTTATTGAGGCTCAAATTTTGAATATCGCTAGGAATTTTATTGTAAAAGCGTATACATTGACATCTAAACGAACTAGTTATTTTCTGAAGCCTGGAGGCAGGGACAACATATTTGTTTTTCCCCCTCGTGTTAATATTATGTATATCACTATGCTTCTTAAATAAGCTTTTGTTTTTATGAGCGTGAATTACATTTTCATAAATATATTGTGAGGCAACCGTCATTATCTTAGTTTCCTTAAATAATTCTCTGAGCGAATGCCTCGGACTAAGATTATAGATTGATCGAATAGCCCTTTTCTGCAGAACAAAAATAGACTGAATGTCAGCAGCATTCCCCCACAACAAAATACCGTATGACATGATGCTGTGGAAATAACTAAAATAAACTAACCGCGCTGTATCTACATCTGTTAAATTTCTAATTTTTTTAACGGCATATGCTGCAGAACTGAGCTTCTTCGACAAGCCATCTATATGAGGGCCCCACTGGAGCTTAGCGTCCAGGGTTATACCTAAAAAGACAGTTGTATCCACAGGACTCAACTCCTCGCCCTTGACAAGCACACTGGTTTTTACCTGTTTAACATTTGGTGTTGTGAATTTAATACATTTAGTTTTAGTTTCGTTAAGTAATAAGTTATTAACACCAAACCAGTGAACTATTTCTGAGAGAGCACTGTTTACATTGTCAATAACTAATTGTCGTCGTCTGAGTTTGAATAATAGTGAGGTATCATCAGCAAACAGCACTATCTCGTGTTTATCCCTTACAAGGTAAGGCAAGTCATTAATATAGATAAGAAATAAAAACGGGCCGAGAATAGAACCCTGCGGAACACCCATCTTCACAACAGACCCGGCAGAAACCACTCCGTTTACTTCAACTCTCTGAACCCTATTACTCAGGTATGAGGTAAGAAGGTCCAGAGATGCACCTCTTATTCCGTAATGGGATAGCTTCCTGATCAGTGTATCATGAAGCACACAATCGAACGCCTTGGATAAATCACAAAATATTCCCAAAGCGTCGCTTGAGTCCTCCCACGCGTCGTAAATGTGATTAAGAAGTTCAACACCGGCATCAGTTGTTGAACGACCCCTTGTAAATCCGAACTGTTTCGCATGTAATAATTTATTTCTATTAAAAAATCTTTGCATTTGATCTAAAATAATTTTTTCAAAAATTTTACTGAACGTAGGTAGCACTGAGATAGGTCTAAAGTTAGTGGGGTCAGAAGTACTACCTGATTTAAATAATGGAATTATTTTACTACATTTCATAAGATCAGGAAACACACCACAGTCAATACAGTTATTAAAGATTTGAGCTAATACAGGTGCTACAATAGTTATTACAGAGCTTGTAATATACACAGAATTGCCCCATAGATCTGCAGTCTTTTTGTTATTCAAAGTATTAAAGATTTTAACAATTTCCTTGTTGTTTGTTTTCAAACATTTTTCTATCATAATATTCTAAAAACACAACAAAAAAGAATTAGCAAAATTGTTCCAGGCGCAACGCATTAAGCGATTCATTCTTCACTACACAGTATAAAACAAAGTCGCTTTCTCTGTCCCTATATCCCTATGTGCGCTTAAATCTTTTAAACTACGCAACGGATTTTGATGCGGTTTTTTTAATAGGTAGAGTGACTGAAGAGGAAGGTTTATATGTATAATAACATCCATTAAATAGTGGAGAAATTTAGTATCAGCATTACACCCGTGCGAATCCGCACGCTAGTATTAATAAAACATATAAAGTATAAATTATTTTATTTCGCTTTATAAAGGTCACTAACCTTTAAAACCTCTTTACATTTAGGACTATTACAAGACCACACGATTAGCCCTTCTTGAATTTTAGCGAAACTAACGAACAGTACTTCATTCTTATTTATAAGAACACTAGCGGCCCACCCCCGCTTCGCACGGGTCCAACTATCTCGCTAACAATGAATGGTCCCTTTTCCCCAATTTTCCCCTCTACTTTTCTAATATTTTCTTTCATAAAAACCTTCTCCTGATAATAATTAATACAAAACAAAAGGTTTTAGAAAAATTGGTCCAGCCGTTTTTGAGTTATGCGCTTACCAACACATTTTGCGATCCATTTTTATATATAAGATTATGTAGGTATACTAACGCATTTTTATATATAACATATATTATTATGTAGGTATACTAAGGGCTAATTTTTCAATAGTCAGATAAATGTTACCTATCTAAGGAATAAAATTGTTGCTGTCACTGTCTTATACAAACATTCTGACGCGACAGCATCATAATTATTCCACAAGTGACTTTTATCTAACCATTTAAAAATCAGCCCTAAAATGTATAAATAAATACTTATACATCTAACTACTTAGGTGTATATAGACCTATACATTGTAGTATACATTCGGTAGCGAAGCAGTAACTCGTAGCTTGGGGGGTGAGAATCAAATTACACTGATTGCTGTCTTACGCTCGGTGGAGCGACTTAACGCTATTGTGTGGATATCAGGAATTGTGCCAGCGCGGCGTTTTCATGTCTCATCTACCTATTGTTTTGACGAGGTCCCTGTGTTTTATGTAACTTGTCCTCTACATAAGGTTTTGGTTAGTAAATAAAATAGTCTCTATGTTTAACAAGCATTTATTTATTAAAATACACTTCAAAATATAAAGGGTCTCATGAATTTCCAATCACTTTTCCTAGAATGATACAGAATAGTTTTAATTCTGTGCTAGTGTAGGAACCAAGATAAACATTCCAAATTCACCATTTACTATATATATATAGTAATTATTTAAGACAAAACTATATTAATCATAAACACTTTTTCAAAACGATATTAGATACACATAATTTGTCAACATAAAATTTTACCATTTCCCGCCAGAATACGCAACGGCCGCCATCTTTGATTCCCATAGACTACAACCAAAGCTTTTCCTACAGAAAATAAATGTAACCTCCTCCGTCGTTAGATTAGAACACCATATTCATTGCTGCCGCTATAAATCTGTCAGGGGGTCGATGCACCGGGAAAGTTGCTCTACTTACGATGTGCACGATTTATTTTACTTGTTTCTGTTTTTGAATTTGTTAAGCTTAGTGTTTGCTTTGTAGAATTAAAGTGCTTTGATCAATTGGTTCATGTTTTAGTGATTAAAGCCTTTTTAACCAAACTTAAAAACAACTGTATAAGTATAATTTTACAATATTTTATTGTTGCACCGACGGAATCAAACGGAAATGCGCCTTCTTCATCACCAGCTAATATCAAAGTCAAAACCATTTATTTCAATTAGACCCACACAGGCACTCTTGAACGTCAAACAAAATTTTAAAGATATAAAGTGTCAGTCTGTTGGTCAGTCCTCTTAGAGCTATTTGCTCGTTCTAAAGTGTAGATTCCGATGGAGAAGAACGAGCAAGAAACTCCATGGTTACACATGTAATATGGTGTACACATTAAAGCATCACTCGCCATGCTCCCTAAAAGTGGATTGGTGATTTAAAACTTTTAATTTGAAAGTATAAAACTAGTACTACCTCACAATATTTTATTTTACCATTTGTCAGGTTTAATTACAGAATAGTGAACTTAAAAAGTACATAGATATAACTAGAAAAAAACAACAATGGTACGAGGTTTTGGATCCTTATGTACCTCTGCCAACCACATAACAGCCATAGCCAAACATAATTAAAAAATCAACAACAATCTAAGTACAATCTCGAAGCTACTCCGCTGTCATACATACAGCCACTTGACAGACCAGCCAGTTAAATATTCAAATGAACTAGCTTCCACCCGCGGCTTTGCATGCGTATATAAGTGATGTGCCGCGGGATTTTAAAAGCAGCAGCGTGTAAAGCGATAACTGGACTAAAATACACAGATCAATAGTATTCATTACGTACGAACGTAGCTATATATCAGTGAAAGTATTTTGACAATCCGACCAGCGGTTCCAAAGATTACTCCCTACATAGAAACTTACAAATTTTACCTCTTTATAATATTAGTATAGATGGTATAAGCGAATGTTTTATCTTTTAATACTGGCACGGTTCGTTAACTTATAAGTGGGTAAATGTATGCATAATGCCAATCATCTATACACCCACACACACACATAATATTAGCTTACTATACTTACATAGGTACTTAATACTCACGACTACTAAACATCTGGGTATTTGATTTGATATCTTGGTGTACCTACTGAGTACTGTCCCACACTATAATTTTCTCCTGTATCGTGTAAATTCACTTACAAACATACAATTTCACATTTTTTTTATTTAATAGGTCGGCAAACGACCTTTTAGGGATTAGGGATTTGGATATTTAGGGATTTAGGAGGGATTGGGGGAGGAGAAGTATTGGGCCTCCGGTAACCTCACTCACACGGCGAAACACAACGCTGTGGTTATTTCACGTCGGTTTTCTGTGAGGCCGTGGTATCACTTCGGTCGAGCCGACCCATTCGTGCCGAAGCATGGCTCTCCCACACTTAAAACACACTTACATACACATCGCACCCAGACCCGGAACAACAATTTGTGGATCACACACAGAGTTTTACACGTGCGAGAATCGAAGCCGCAACACGTTGCGCGGTAGTCAGTTGCCCAGCTACTGCGCCAACGGTGCAGTCGTTTTTATTAAAATCATACTGTATTTTTAATAATTATGACAGCTGTTTAGAACACTAATAAATAAATACTTCTCTGCATTTAACTTGTGACATTAACACCCGGTTTCTGAAAGGCTTCAATTAACTAATCTCCTGTTAAATCTCTTGTCAAGTCATCTGATTGGTTGTTGATAATTCAGTCAACCAATCAGATGACTTGACAAGAGATTAAATTGATTTTAACATTGATCGGCCTTTCGACAACCGGGTGTCAGTCCGCTTTTGTATGTAGTGAAGTGTCAAATAAATTAAATAAATCTATGTTTTTAAGAATTTGTCGTTCTTATCTCCTGTGATATAGGAGCAAACAAATCACCTAATTATTATAAACAGTTTTTATTAAAACTGTGATTCGCAAACGTCTACATTTAAAAGTCAAAAAAAAGTCAAAAATCATTTATTCCAATTAGACCTTTACAGGCACTTTTGAACGTCAAACAAAAATTTTGAAGATATAGTGTCAGTCTGTCGGTCAGTCCCCTTAGTGAAGCTATTTGCTCGTTCCAAAGTGTAGATTCCGATGGAGAAGAACGAGCAAGAAACTCCATGGTTACTCTTTTTAAATCAGTTTCACATACAGATTCCTTTTACAAACAGTTGGTTCAATTATGTGAGAACAGTGTAACACTAATATTTATTCAAATATAAAAATAAAGTAACCTTAAGGACAATAGACAGTCTGAAGCTGACCAGTCCCAACTGACGGCGCTCGTTCACGAGCATGACACGTACACCAGCATCGCCCAACTCAACCATATTATAGGGAATTAAGCGATCCAGTGCCCATGCCACCGCCAGTGTGACCTTTCAGTGAGCATGACAACTCCAAGCTGTTATAAGGACCGACATTCTGCTAGTCTAACCAATTATAATAGGTTACAGGGCACTCACATTTAGGTTTTAACATTAAACCAATTTCGCTAATTTCGTTTTATACAAAGTAGAGCGGCTTTCAGATCGTAACGTTCCAACTTTTGTTATAAATAACTTGAGATGTTCGGTAGTCTAGGGGAATGTCGGACGGACGACAAATACGATTTGTTTTATATATGTATTCGTACAACCTCTTTACTGCGGCGTCGATCGATATTTTTACGGTGGTGGTGGTTTTAAATAGAATGTTTCGGTAGGTAGTTAAATTTATTATATTAATGAACTTAAATTTACGCTATACTAACTTCTATCAGCGAGTGAGTCTGAACTACAAACTAAGTACTATGACTATCTATCTTAAAAAAATGTTTCAATGATACCTACTCATTTTTTAATTAGCAAATTAATCGCCTTTTTTCTATAGACACATTACACGAAAAATATAAGATAAGAAATTTGTCTATGGTAGTATAAAGGCGAGTGTTCTTATTTTATAGGTATTGTCTAAATACCTACAGAATTAATAAAAAATAATTAATAAAACTGCTAAAATACATTCAACTACAAACAGCTTCAAGAATGAATTTAGGCGGTAAAAAATTTGGTACCACACGCCTAGTAAATTACAGCAAATTACATATTTAATTATAAATAAGTACCAAACAGAAACGGTCGTTAGATATTTAATAACCTAAAACAAACATATTTAACAGGATGGGACCAAACAATATTTTTCAAAACTTGAACCGAAGCTGGGCACAGGAAAAGTCACGTACAGCCAACATGACTAAACTATTTATTTATCAAAACGTCACTTAAGCACGATTTCATATTTATTTTCTGTTCCTACATGTAGATTTTAATGCATTTATAAGTTATTGGAGGTTTAATCTTGGCAGAATGAGTGTTGACTTTTGCCCTTTGTGTGATAAAAAGTTTAAATGGTTCTTTTTGGTTGAGACTTGTGTGGGCTGGTTTTTGTGCTCGTTAACGGTTATTAGTTTGTGATTATTGATAAAGATGTCTTTATTTGAATGTTCGGTGAACTTGAAATCTCCTTTAAAGTACCAATACCTAGTAGTAGATAGGTACTCAATTAACCATTTCGTAACAGTTAGACACTTTCTTTATATGCCTTGCTATCTATTACCTACGGTCAATTTTTTCTAGATGTAATTAATAATATATCTTTATTGCGACCAACATTTACGAAAATTGCATAAAAACATCTCCATACCTAAATATGAATCAAACTAAAAGGCCACCCAAAAGACAACCTTAAGTGTTGCTATAAAATAAAGGTCATTTAACTATTTTTATTAATACAGCTAAGTGGCCCACACCATTACATTACCACCGTCACTAATCCGACGCACCCCCCATCTCGCCACCAAGCACCAACAAAAATAAATAGCAAATCAATAAAAATAATACAATTATCAAACAGACGAAAAAAACATGGCCGTTCGCGCCAAAATTTGACAGATGCGCTCATGACATTATCGTGTTGGGCAAACAACGCCAAATGTCGCGTTCAGTGTTACAGTAATTGTTAATTATCATTTTTATAAGCTTACGCCGCACGCTTTGATGTGATAAATAATAAATACAATTAGTTACCTATATTAACAGAGAGTTAAATAAACAGTGATTAGGTAGAAATATTTTTGTTATTGATTTGATTAATTTAGATTAGTTACAGATAAATTGGTTTGTTTAGGTATATTGTAAACTCTGATTACATCATGTGGACGACGGTGTTATCGTATTTTACTAATTAGATTATATTAGTGAGTCATTTGATTAAAATTTTCATTTTCATTCATACATTTTGAGTAGGTAGGTACTAAATAAACAAAGACCTAGGCAAATGCTTTTCGTCTAAAAATATTTGTAAACGTGACGTGACCTTTTAAAGTTTTAGTCAAGTAATTTACAAATAGCATGCTTCGGCACGAATGGGTCGGCTCGACCGGAGTGTTACCACGGCCTCACAGAAAACCGGCGTGAAACAACCACAGCGTTGTGTTTCGCTGTGTCAGTGAGGTTACCGGAGGCCCAATCCTCCCCCCCCCCCCCAATCCTTCCTCAATCCCTAAATCTCCAAATCCCTAATCCCTAAAAGGTCGGCAACGCACTCGTAACTCCTCCGTTGCGAGTGTCCATGGGCGTCGCTGATTGCTTAGCATCAGGTAATCCGTCTGCTCGTTTGCCGATCTATTACATAAAAAAAATAGCAATTTACCGATAAAAGCACTTTGAACTAAACAAAACAATTTAATATCAAAATATTCAACTTTTATGTGTCAGTCTGTTGGTCTGTCCTCTATTGAAGCTATGTGCTCGCTCCAAAGAGTAGATTCCTAGAGACGATTTAAACTGATATCTCCAAATGGTCTGCCAAACGCGGAGGATATAGCAGACCCTTATCATGTAGATTCAAAGACTAGCAGTACTATTTTTTAGAGCCTCTGACCTAAGGATGATACACAGTTTCGAAGACCTATCTCTTAATAACTCTTCAATCACTAACCACCACATTTACTCACCAGGTGCACCCCACGCTCTTCTCGGCAAGACCAGAAGACCACGTACAGCATTCACGTCACAGCAACTCCTGGAGTTGGAGAAGCAGTTCAGGATGAACAAGTATCTCTCCAGGCCGAAGAGGTTCGAAGTTGCTACCAGCTTGATGCTGACAGAGACTCAGGTGAGGAGATAATATTGTTTGGGATTTTAAGAGATTATTAAGATGTAAACCAGCTTGACACACAAGCTGGTTTACATCTTAATAATCTCTTAAAATCAACCACAGCGTTGTGTTTCGCCGTGTGAGTGAGGTTACCGAGGGCCCAATACTTCCCCTCCCCCAATCGCTAATCTCCAAATCCCTAATCCCCGGTTGGAAATATACTCGTAACTCTGTTGTTGCGGATGTCCCTGAACGGCACTGATTGCTTACCATTAGGAAATCCATTGGTTCGTTAGCTGTCCTATCACAAAAAGTTTATTATTTTTTTATTTTAATTGTTTAATATAAGCCATGTCAAGGTAAAAATTGGAGTAGTTACCCATTCAGTGTAGATTTATAGAAGAATCTTAAGGACATCTCAATGACGCCATAGTTTTAACGTCTTAAAGAGAAATAGTCTGGCAAGCATATCACTACATAGTATAATAAAAAGTCGCTTTTCCGTCCCAATATTCCTATGTGTGTTTAAATGTTTAAAACTTCGCAAAGGATTTTAATGCGGTTTTTTCTGATACATAGAATGATTAAAGAGGAAAGTTTATATGTATGTATAACAACATTCATGTAATAATGGAGACATTGTTTATGAGCGTTGCACCCATGCGAAACCAGTTGCTACCACGGGTTGCTAGTTTCATATATGACAATACAAAATAGATATGCATGAAGTATAACACAGCAAAAATTAAACAGCTGGAGATTTATACCACTTACTACAACCCACAATAACAATTTAAAGTTAGCGAGTTAGTTCTTCACTAAAAAAACAAAACAAATGTACCTCCACATGACAAAATTATAACAAATCCAACCGCTCACCAACACGACACGACACTACAAACAACCCAATTTTGACATTTGTTTTGGCGCGAACATCTGTCATCATGGCGGATTTACGTTTACAGATGTACCTATGTTAAGATTACAAGGGTAAAGCTTTACGGCTTGCGAAGGTTTAAAGATTAATATCACACCCCCCCAAGGGTGGGTCTAAGACATTTATACGTTATTTACACCTGTTTGAATTTATATGGGTTCCGTATAGGTAGTTGTGTGTGTTTTAAGAGGGGTTGGCGTTATGGGGCAATTTTGTTGAAATGTTTACTGTGATATTTTTGACGTATGATTTTGTGGAGGGATTCTGATTTTGCGGTTTATTTACGATTGTTTTGTTTTCGGAGACTTTTAAACTTTAGCCAATATACAATATATATCGTTACGTAACGTTAAAATACCTAATAGCGACAAGCGACCTCGCGCATAATGTCATACTCTGTCGACCATAGATAGATAAAAGTTTACCTACTATTTACTCTTTATTTTTTGTGCTTTTTGTTAATAATTTTATTTTAGTTAACAGTTACATTATTTTATCATTTAGTTTATATAATTGGTATAGTTTTTCTTTTTCCTTTTTTTGCGCTTGCGCAGAAATAAATGTTTCTTTCTTTCTTCTTTCTTTCTTTCTAATATTATTCTTTACTAGACGTATTAAAGATTTTTACACGTTAAAAGGTCAAAGTAAGCTTCTTCAGAATTGAAAACTTATCAAACACGTTTTCCGTTTGCATAATAAGAGATCAATGAATTTAATAAGTACAACAGCTTATTCTATGCTATATTATAGGCAAACGAGCACAATGATTACCTGATGGTAAGCAATTACCCGAAACACCAGAGGCGAGTGTGTTGCCAGCCGTTGAAGTTTAGAATTTCGGAAGTTTAGGGATGAGTGGAGGGGAAGAAGAAAGGGCCTCTGGTTACCTCACTCGTACGACGAAACACAACGCTGTAGTTTTTACACGACGTTTTTCTGTTAGGCCGTGGTATCACTCCGGTCGAGTTGACCCATTTGTACTGAAGCACGGCGTTACCACACTTAAACTTCTTTCTCTACAGAGGAAAAAGAAAAACTATCGTAATGTTAACTAACAAGCAATATGTTTTGTCCACAGGTAAAAATCTGGTTCCAAAACAGAAGAATGAAATGGAAACGATCGAAAAAGGCCCAACAAGACTCCAAAAACAAAGACACGCCACAGACTGAAGACAAGAAACCAAAAGAAATACAAAACGAACAAGAAAAACCGCCATCAATGGCGGGAGATTTGACAGCTGTCAAACCTATGTTAGATAGGGACAGAATTATCGCGCTCGAGAGAGAAAGAGCGATGGCTGCTGCGAATTTCAATTCGAATTTGGAAAATAGGCGCGGTTTGGTCGTTATGAACCAAGATGGCGGAAGACCTATGGACATGTTTAGGCCGTATGTAGTATGAGAATAAAATTACCTTTTCGTTTTTTATTAACTACATAATTCGTTATTTTTGTATGAAGAACCGACAATTTAGAGTTTTTGTTGATACAGAACCATTTTTTGTTTTGTGAGTTGAGTTTCAAGACTTAATTTTGTATTTTTGAGGCTAATTATAATTATTAAGAACTTAGAATTTGTCAAAAACGTATACTATTTAACTAAAAACTAAGTTAGATAACCTTTGCTAGTCAAGAATAGTGTAAATTTATACATTAATAATAGTTGTTAAATAAGTACCTAATAATGTAAATAATAATTATTATAGTATTGTGTAATCTATTAATAATATAGAATTTTCAAAGTTTCGAAAGGTATAAAGTATGTGACACACAAATAAATTACTAGCTTTTTCCTGCGACTCCGTTCGTGGAATAGTGACTTTCTGCAGATTTTTGGTTTGAAAACTTCTTTCTCGAGTTCCAAACTATGTCTGTACCAATTTCACAGAAATCCGTTCAGTAGTTTAGGCGTGAGGAAAAGACAGACAGAGATACTTTCGCATTTATAATATTAGTTTGGATTTGGATAACGCACATCATACACACAGTAAATAGAAAAACTAAAACAGAAACAGGGGTACATAGGTACTGTATATTCCTATGTGGAATCTGTTTCTGCAGTCCTTGGAAAGGAGACATATGTATATTTTTATTTTTCACAATTTTAATAAGAAATAATTTCAGAAATACATATTCCTAACCTTTTTTCATTTTGTGAAGGGACAATCATCGAATGACTTCTTCCACCCAACTGAGGCGAAAAGGAGTGTTTTCACAAATAATACTTTTAGGTTAGGAATATTTTCAACTGGGGTTGCGGGATAAGCGCAATGAGTCACCGCGGCTTCGAGTCAGAGCAGGAGAAGGAACAGGAGGATTTTTAGTCAGTAAGAGTCTGACACTCCCTCCTGTTCGACCCTGGGTGGGAGAAGTGATTTGATGATTTTGCCCTCTACAAACAAAAAAAATACTATGAGCTCCAAACATGGTTTGTAACCAGACGGGTTATGTCGCCGAGTACTTAGAGTAGCTTGACATAGGCCTCCCCAATTGCACGCCACTGAGCTCGATGTTCGGCTCTTCTCATCCAACCACTGCCAGCCACCCTGCGGATGTCGCCAGTCCACCCAGCTGGAATCGAATATACAACAACAATAATATTACATTGACAAATATTTTATTGATCTCGATGAACCTCTCATAAATTGTCTGATTTAGTCAGTTTATTACGAAACTTCGTCGCGTGCAGACGTCTTAATAATATGGAAAAAATAATTTATACTGATATATTTGGGTATGTATAGTTCATAATTTATCCTATTAGATTACATACTAAACTTAATTATTATAAGGACTGAAGCAGGCCAAATGTATGTAATTAATATTAATATAAATAAAAATAGGTATTAAGAAAAAACATGAATGCTTAGTTGTGTTTTGGTCTCTTTCTTTCATTGTAGCGAGAACAAAGATAGCAATATAATTTTTAAAATTGAAAAAATTTTGTTTCGAATTTATCTAGCATTTAAGTTAAATTAATTTACTAACACAAGACATCTTTCGAACCAGTATTATTTATTTTAAGCGTCTAACCTTGCCAGTATTTTGTATATAAATGTAATTATTATATAAATTTTAGATTAATTGGTCACACTGTTGCAAGTATCTGTAAAAAAAAATATCTAGACTTTGACCTTTAACCGATTTTAACCGATTTTTGATATAACAATGAATTTTGTTTTAAAATAATATTTTTTAAAGGGTATGTGTTTTACAAACATATAAATTTACATTTACAACTAAAAATGAACAACAATTTTAATATTAAAAAAAATACTTAGTGTGACCATAGCTTAAATTAAAATTTGAAATAAGAATAGCATTAATAGGTACAACATTTCTAACATTTTATTTTTTCAATTTACAGCAATAATTTAGAACAAAATATTATATGTTTAGATCGAATGTTTTATGGGAGCTACCGTTTTTTTATCAATCAATTACCGTAGTTTGGATTTCTCATCATTTCATCCAGTAGTCGTCAAGCGCATTTGGGTACCGCGGCCTTGGCCGAAAGCAGGAGAAGGAACAGGGTGATATTTATTTAGTCAGTAAGAGTCTAGCACTCCCTCTAGCCACTCCTAAGGCGAGAAAACTATTTTTTACTGACTAAGAATCAGCCCGCGGTACTCAATGGCCTTTGCACTCGCAACCCTGGCTGAATTTTCGACAGCTACAATAGTGGACAAACTGTCTCTTGCAAAATTAGCCCAATTTTGAGAACAAAAACCGATAGCTCCCTTTGAATTTTGATAGTTTTTTAAAAACTGTTAACTGCTTTGAGAAATAACAGTTGGCATTTTAAGTACTTACTTATATCATATTTTCAATAAATAATTATTTACTGAATTATATTTCAAATTACCAAAATTACAGATCAGGGGCCCGAGTCTACTATTTTCGAAGTGTTGTCATTCCTACACGATTCCATTGTCATTTTGCTAAAAGTTCGTAATCTGTTAATTCAAAATGGCTGATCATATCATTGGCGTTCGATGAGGTCGTAATAGAATTATAGTACGAGTTGTCTTGTAACGAATTATAAACAATAACTGCACATTAATATTCTAAACAGAAATAATTGAATAAAGGGACTGATATTTTTTTATTAATTCACCGCATTATGTCAAATATTCATTTGTCATTATGTACGAGATTACCGTTCTAAAGAATTATTTCAATTAAGTGGCATTGGAAAGTAATAATGACGCTATCTTGTTAGTAGATTACCAAACTTGTCAAAATCAACAATTTTGAAACCAATGATCTACTATACTGACACTATTGTAATAGCAGACTCGAGGCCCAGATCATTTTTTCGTGAGACACACAGCTTGCACTTAGAAACTAACATATTATATGACTCGGAAAAGTCACATTGGTAAACTTATGTACTTAAACTTTATGTTTTCACGTAAAATCCTGTAATATATTAATAAAGTAAGTAAATAAATAATCGTAATACATTGTAATTTAATATAATGATTATAATAATAATAATATGCAAATTACGAAATAAATATTATAGTTGATATGTTGAAAACTGACGTTTTAATTTCCTTTGTTTTTTTACCTAATAATATCAAGGTGATAAGGTATGGTGGCCAGAATGAAATCCAATTGAAAATCATTGATAACTATAATGCTTTATATGCAAAATATGTTAAAAATAAGTGTGGGGGAGCCATGCTTCGGCACGAATGGGTCGGCTCGACCGGAATACCACGGCCTCACAGAAAACCGTTGTGTTTCGCCGTGTGAGTGAGGTTACCGGAGGCCCAATCCTTCCCCTCCCCCAATCCCTCCTCAATTCCTGAGTCTCCAAATCCCTAATCCCTAAAAGGTCGGCAACGTAACTCCTCCGTTGCGAGTGTCCATGGGCGGGGCTGATTGCTTACCATCTGGTAATCCGTATGCTCGTTTGCCGAACTACTAAGGTACATGCGGGTATTAAAGCCTGTCGGCTAATAAGGCCTAAACATTAAAAATCTTGCTTAGAATACGATTTTGCGCTCAATCTCACGCACATACATGTATATTACACGTACAAGGCGCCACCATGCGGCAAGTGTTAGCTAACTCACTCGCTCTCGCTAATGGCGTGTCAAACGTTGTCAAAAGTAGTCGCACGTCACGTTTTTACAAATATTGGCTCCAGTTAAACATAAATATTTCTTAAATTATTATACTTATCTCCTTGCACTTACTGTCTGTATTATCGTTAACCTATGCTCGTCCCACATTGCCTTATTCATTAACGTTCTGCAGTCCAAATTGTATTTATTTCGTTATTTTATAAATACCTAACCTATGGGTAAAAAGGCCTATAAAATTGTATAGTAGGCCTTATTATACTTATAGGTATATATACTTCAATATTTGCATTATTTTCAAAATTATTTCAATGGGTATATCATACATTATTCACAGTTCCTACGTTTACGATGCTTCCCAAGCGAGCATTGTGGTCAAAAGATGACTATTTTATGGCATTTCCTCTGAAGACATCGTCTTCTACTTGCACGACTAGAGTAAGAAAAAGAACAATAATATCTGGGTTTCATGATCTCATAAGGCTATTAATTTTCGGGGTACTCCAGTGAACAAAGACCGTTTTGATAAATTCAATGAAGGTAAGAAAAGCAATGCAGGGCATAAAAATACAATTCAGAAGAAGAAGAAAACCAAGGGACAGAAAAGCTATCTAGGAAATTCTAACCTTCAAACACCTTTAAGAGCAATTAAAACAAAGTGTTCTCGCGGATCTGATCGAACCAAGGACACTGAAGGCACTCAAGCGAGTTGGTACTGCCATGCCTGTGAATAACACAGTATACAGTATGGATGACATGAGGCAGTGCTCTCAATGCCCCTAGTGTTATCATGAGGAGTGTGTTGGTTTATCAATGGATGATTATGATGACTTCGTATGCCCTGGTGGATGTTAGATGAGGCTACTCGTTTAATTCTAAAGTATTATTCTGCTATTGACTGGATGATGATTATCAAATACCAAATTATGTTGTTTTAGTTGATTAATAGGATAGTTAAAGAAACAGGCCTTGTTACCCTACCGAATTATAATAAGGCCTATTAAGAGCGTTTAAAAAAATGTTAAATATTGTTTAAGTTTCATGCAGAAGTTGCAATTTTTTGTTTTAATTTTGTAGTTGCTTAAATAAACGACTGATTACCGAATAAAACTAGTTGATTCTATTATCAGTTTTGATTTTACAACAAATTTCCCTTAGCTAGGCCTTAATACCCTCATGTACCTTACATAAAAAAAAAATATAGCAATGCGAGTAAAAACAGCAAACAGCACTAGTATGTTACATAGTAACTAGACTGTCCACGATTATGACCATTGTATGACGTTTCCATTATAACATTATGTGCTCAAGTCATTAGCAGAAGCCAAGCTTTTATATACTATTTAAATAATATAAATTTCTTATTACTTAAATAGTATATAAAAGCTACTAAGAAATTTATATTATTTATATGTTTTCTTGCGAAATATAAATTATTTCGTTAATGTTTAACAACTTCTAACATGTTAAGGTTTAACAACTTCTCACTTAGGTGTATGAAAAATATACAGTAGCCGATTACTTACTGAATATGCATATAGAATTTAGTAAAAATCAGTAAAGCCGTTTCGGAGGTGTAAGGTAACTTACACCGTGACACGAGAGCTTTTGCCGACTGCGTTCGCGTGGAATAGTGACTTCCTGCAGATTTTTGGTATGAAAACTACCCCTTTTCGAGTTCCAAACTATGTCTGTACCAAATTTCACAGAAATCGGTTCAGTAGTTTAGGCATGAAGAAAATGCCGTTTCTTTGTCTGTCTGTCAGACAGACAGACAGAGTTAATTTCGCATTTATAATATTAGTTTGGATTCTGACGCGACAGCATCATAATTTATTCCCCAGGTAACTTTTATCTTTTTTTTATGTAATAGGTCGGCAAACGAGCAGACGGATTACCTGATGGTAAGCAATCAGCGCCGCCCATGGACACTCGCAACGGAGGAGTTACGAGTGCGTTGCCGACCTTTTAGGGATTAGGCATTTGGAGATTTAGGGATTCAGGGAGGGGAAGGATTGGGCCTCCGGTAACCTCACTCACGCGGCGAAACACAACGCTGTGGTTATTTCACGCCGTTTTTCTGTGAGGCCGTGGTATCACTCCGGTCGAGCCGACCCATTCGTGCCGAAGCATGGCTCCCCCACACTTATCTACCTAACCATTGAAAAATCAGCCCTAAAACAGATTTTTTCATTATCATACTTATTAATCTAATCTTTAATTAATCTTTGAGAGGACCTAAGAAAGTCTGACACTCCCGCCCGACGGGAGAAGACATTTGATGAGTTTCCACACACAAAGAAAGGCCTGCTTATCTGTTGCTATCATAAGGGTGACTGATCAACAAAACAACTCACGTTCGATACCTGAGTCGTAATACCTATTTCGTAACGAAACAATGAAACAATCAAAAATTGCAATTATTTTTGCAAGAGTTCATAATACAGCGCTCTTACGGGATAAAATAAAAAAAAAATATCTTAAATAAGTATAGTATTCCGTGACAGGGTCATAAATTAAAAAAAATGGAACAGCCAAGCTTCGGTATGCATAGCTCGTCTCGACCGGAGTGATACCACGGCCTCACAGAAAACCGGCGTAAAACAACCACAGCGTTTATGTTTCGCCGTTTGAGTGACGTAATCGGAGGTCCAATCCTTCTTCCTCTACCCCAATCCCTGAATCTCCAAAACTGTAATCCCCAGAAGGCTCTTAAAAAACTGGTAAATCCTCTGATGTCCATGGGCGAGGCCGATTGCTTACCATCAGGTATAAAAAACATATTATTAACACAAGATACAGGAATTTCCAAACTTTATATGAAAAGAGGAAAAACAAGAATTTATTTATTTATTTATTTATTTACTTCATGCACAATTTATTTGTACATAAGGCGGACTTAATGCATTGAGCATTCTCTACCAGTCGACCTTTGGGTGATGCAGAGAGTCCAGTAGTAGATGCAAGAAGCAAGCGAAATAGAATAGTATAACATAGGTTTATATAAACATACATAAAGTACATAGAACTATACTTATATATATTATAAAACACATACTACTTAATATACTTACACATATAAATACATATATATATATACATAAATGTAGTCGTGATCACGATGACTCCCTAACCCTCCTCAGAAGAAGCTCCCGAACTCTCTGCTTGAATGTCAGCCGACTAGTCACAGTCCTGACATCGGGGGGTAGCGCATTCCACAGAAGAATAGCCTGAACAAAAAAGGAGGAGTGAAGAAATTTTGAGTGATGATGTGAAGAATTCCTTCAGTGTTGCCATCCTTTAAATATACGTATAGATATATCTGGCAACTCTGAACAGTTAAATAACATGCGACTGGTAACGGTTCGCTTACAACACTAAATTAAGCCGAGGGTGGGAGGGGGGATAGGGTGACTATGATTTTAGAAGGACTAACAATATTGTAGTCTCGAACAGTCTTGATATTTTGGTTACGTTTATGGAATATTATCACAACTAGCAGTCGCATAATTATTCTCATATTGCATACTGAATTTCAGTTCCATCTTATAGTTTGAACTTTATTTTTATCGCATGACATACAAAATTTATTGAAAATGTCGTCTTCATCATCATCATCATTATCATCATCCGGAAAACGTCCACTGCTGGAGAAAGGCCTCCAATAAGTCCTCCGCGTCGAACGACAAGTTGCCACCTGCATCCATTGGCTCCACGCGACTCTGAAAATATACTCGGCCTACTTAGCCGGAGGCCTGCCCACACTACGTATTCAGGTCCTTGGTCGCCACTCAACCACTTTTCGAGCCCATCGGCCGTCCATCTTTCGAGCGACATAGCCTGCCCATTGCCACTTTAGCCTGCAGATTTTACGAGCTATGTCTACCGACACTTTGGTTCTTTGGCGAATTTCCACTTCTGATTTTGTCGCGCAAATAGACCATAGCCCGTTCCATCGCGCGCTGAGCGACGCTAAGTTTTTCTAAAAGGCCAGAAGTTAGACCATACGTCATCACCGGCAACAGGCACTGATTAATCATCCTGGCCTTCAGCATTTTTTTCTATATTTAAATACATTTTTTAAAAATATATTCAATTCCATATACAATCAGGATTAGTGCACACAAAAATCCGCACACAGATAAAATTAACCTTATAAAAGAAAATATAACCTCAAAAATTATACACATTCCTACATTTCCCAAAACGTATACTCCCCCTAATATTCTGAAGTGATGTTGGTTGTATAAATTGGTGTTGAAAAACTGAGCCTTTCTCGTATTCTGTGGACGTCGCCGAGCGAGAGGGAATATAGTGCCGTCTCACTCGGTAGCAGCCTTGTTATGGATAGGGTGCAGTATTCATAGTCGAGGATAATAAAAATAATGTTTGTTTCTGTTTAACTAAAGAGGTTGTAAATTAAAATAGAATGTTCCAGATTACATAATCACGGTTTCAATAGTTATTTTTCCCTACTGTAGCAAGAAAAAAGAAACAACACAAGTATAAAAAAGCGGAAAACGTCGTAGCAAGAGTTTCTTGCTCGTTCTTCTCCATAGGAATGTACACTTCCACGGCACGCTTCAGTAGGGGACAGACTGACGGACTAACACACACGAAGTTGAACTTTTTGATATATATTTTTATAGTTGTCTTTATATTTGAAATAAATGATTTGACTTCGACTTTGTCATGTACAAGCATAAATTTGTAGGAACAATCTCGTAGCTCGTAGCGCGTAGCAGAATCTGTAGCACAGTGTAGTACGTAGCGGTTGATTACCATAGCACGGAATACCTAATATGAATTCAGGCCAAAATAAGGAATAGGAAGTTTGACACTCGCGATCCCTCCCATGCCGTGCCCCTCCCATGGCAGGAGGTGTCAAATCTGCGTAGTACACGTCATCTGCCGCTCCTTTTGTTTATTGTTGTGTATATAAAAAATGTCGTTCAAAAATAAGATCGACAATAAAATAAAAAGCAAGTTATACATATTTGATTCTAGATACTTTCGCGCGGTTTCACCCGCTGCTCGGCTCATACAAATCTTAGCGAGTTCTATAACATATAGCCTTCCTCGGTAAACATAAAAAGAATTGTTCAATTTGAACAAGTAGTTCCGGAGATTAAGGCGTTTAAACAAATAAACAAACAAACTCTTAAGCTTTATAATATTTGTTTAGGCAATGACATAAAGATCTCCTTAGCTCTCGAGGTCCGTTACTGTGAGAACCACCTAAAGGACACAGTAGAGCTTACGGTGGAGGTGTGCCATGCTTAGGCTGAGCCACATTCCACCATGTGATCGATGGTGGCGACATCTCTCGCCCGGACATGACGGACTTGGCACTGCGGAAAGGCACTGGGCAGCCTCTTTCAGCGAAGCGGTCATGCTCACATAGAAGTAACCGGAACGAAGACCTCGACCAGAACTAGACCCGAGCTTACGGCGTAGACCACCACAAATGAAGCCTGATAGGGCTACGGATTTTCAGCCATCAGAATCCACATCCCCATCCTCGAGCAGGAGAAGAAACTATGTAGTTAGTAACAGTTAAATTATTTTATCATTTAGTTTATATAATTGCTATAGTTTAGTTTTCCTTTTTTTTGGGTATTTTTGATTTCTATGTGTGTGCGCTTGCGCAGAAATAAATGTTTCTTTCTTTCTTTCTTTCTAGTTTTAGTCAGTAAGAGTCTGACACTTCCTCCAAGAAGTTATTTGATACTTTCCTCCCCCCTTGAAAAGTAGCTCTCCGAAGTCGTATTTGATCGAGACTATAGCTTAACCCCGAGGGCGTGTCTCCAGTGATTGATGTCTTTTGTTTAAACAACTTGCCGCGCCGCTTCCCGCCGACACTCTGAACTCCTGTCGATAACTTGAGACTGTGTTTTTAAATTATATCTCTTTCATTTTTAAAAGAGTAACCATAGAGTTTCTTATTCCCGTTAATCGGTCGGCTCGACCGGAGTGATACCACGGCCTCACATAAATCCGGCATGAAATAACCACAGTGTTGTGTTTCGCCGTGTGAGTAAGGTTACTGGAGACAATCCTTCCCCACTCCCAATTCCAAAATCTTTAAATCCCAAAAGAACGACAACGCACTCGTAACTCCTTCGTTATTGCGGGTGTCCATGAGCGGCGCTGCTTGCTCACCATCAGATAATCTGTCTGCTTGTTTTCCGTATTATTACATAAAAAGGGTCAGCTCGACAGGAGTGTTACCATACTGTTCCCTGTGAGATCATAAGAAAAAATAGAAAATTAGTCGTGGAAAATGCGGACACTACTGTCTCGAGACAGAAATCTAAACCTCTACATTGATTTATGCTAAAATTTAGCTCCATTATATTTGAGCAGTTTACTAGATCAATAAAAACTTTCAATAGGTAAACTAAATAATTAAATTATAGGTAATGGTACCTACTTTCATTAATTGATTTGTCAATAAAAGTATCGAATTTGACTAGTCGGAAACTATCGGGTTTATTGAGCTTTCTCAGGCGGACAAATGCCTGCCCGTTACCAAATAAAAAAACTTATATGACACGGATGTTCATACAAATGTGGTCGTGGTGGCCCGGAGGTTAAGGAGCCCGTTTCTCATGCATGAGCGTGTGGGTTCGAAATCTGGCAAGTACCAATGTGACTTTTTCCCAGTTATATGTACTTTCTATAATTATTTAGACACCACTGACATACGGTGAAGGTAAACATCGTGAGGAAACCTGGACTTATAACTTCTAATTATAAGTTTGAAATCGCCAACCCGCATTGAGCAAGCGTGGTGATTAATGCTCTAACCTTCTCCGTATGAGAAGAGGCCTTTGCTCAGCAGTGGGCACTTATAGGCTGATGATGATGATGATGATGACACCACAATATGAATCAATCAATCAATCACACCACGTATTGAAAGATATTGAGTAATAATATCCCTACCTACTCTATTTGTCTATTACTATAGCTACCTACAATCTAAATCCACAGATCTACAGTAACACGCCAAACAATGATGACAGCCACAAAACTGTAGCAAGTAGAAGCGCAAATAGTATCTACAAATTCAAACAGAATACAAAATTGAGGAGGGAATATCAATATTTGATATTTGGCATTGTAACGACACCTCGCTCCGAGCTATGGACGGACATTTTCAATCCGCATTTTGGGATTTCGCGCGCTTTTTTTGTCTATGATAAAAAAAAATATCAATGACAGATTGTTTTTTTTTTCTTCGGCGCTATAAAGGTTTTTGTTCAAAAAACGATGAGTTTTTTAAGTGAAAGTTTAATCATACTTATATGCAGTTTAATATGTATACATAATACATATAATATGAGTAAGAACATGGACAGGTTTATGACTACTTTTAAAATACATAGGTATTAAAAATTGCTAATTTCAATAACTATTTGTTTGTGGCAAAAATAAATCAGTTAAGCGCCTATTAGAGAAAGCCATGCTTCGGCACGAATGGATCGGCTCGACGGGAGTGATACCACGGCCTCACAGAAAACCGGCGTGAAACAACTACATCGTTGTGTTTCGCCGTGTGAGTTAGGTCACCGAAAACTCAATCTTTTTTTCTCCGTCCTGAGTCTTGACCTCAATCCCTAAATCCACTAACTTAAAACTACTGAGAAACCACAAAGGCTGGCAACGATCTTGTAACTTCTTTACTGTTCCGGGTGTCCATATGTGGCGTCGATTGCTGACCCACAACCAAAAAATTTATTTGAATCGGAATTTTATACTAGTGACAATAAATTAAGTAAAATTCGATTTTACGTGTCTTTCCCGCTAAACAAGGCCTTTTTAATCGTTAAGGTAAAGATCTCTTTTACAATTACTATTAACTTCACTTTTAATGTTTTAAATGTTCGAGTAGGTACCTAAGCCTAAAGATAATGAAAAAACCCATGAGAAAAAATTTTTAAGGAAAATTTTTAAACAAAGGTAATAAATGAGTATAAATATTTTTCAAATAATTTATATTATTAGAAAAGTATTTATACTCATTTATCTAATATTATAATAATTCTAATAATATTAATTACTAGCTACTCTCACGCGGTTTCACCCGCTTCTGGGCTCCAATTAATCGTAGCGTGATGTTTATAGCACTCAGGAACATTGTAGCTATCTATCAGCGAAAGAATTTTGGCAATCTGAGCAGCGATTTCAAAGATTACCGCCTACATACAAACATACAAACTTACAAATTTTACCTCTTTATAATGTTAGTATAGATTAGAAACGTATTTATTATACTTAATATCTATGAAGAGTAACGAAGAGTAACGATGGAGTTTCTTGCTCGTTCTTCTCCATTCGAAACTACAATTTGGAACGAGCACCTAGCTTCACTGACGAACAGACTGACAGACTACTATTCTATTTTGACGTTTCAAAAGTACCTATTTATGGTTTAGTTGGAATAAATGATTTTGATTTGATTTGATTTGATTTATGGAGTAATTTCGGCGGTTTATAAAAATCGAACTAAATCGTCAACGCTTCTAAAGTGTAAGTAGGTATACATACTTAGTCAGGGCGTTTACTTACATAACAAACCCCTATTCAACGAAACCAAAACAAGTAACCAGACAAAAGTCCCATAAAAAAAATAATCCGTCTAAAAGCAAAAGACATTACACCGACCGCAAACAATCAAAGACAATAGGGCCGATATTTAAAAAAAAACAACAGCTTGTCACGTCGTGTGGAAGGCGGGAAGACGGCGGCCGTTGATTGGTGCAAATTGAATTTGGAATCAAGGAGCGCCGGGGGTAGAGGCGCGGGGGTGCGCGGGGTAGGGGGTGTTGTCGTGTTGGCGATCGCTCGCTGATTGCCCGCTTGCGGTACGACTAGTGTAGTATGGAATTGACGTATTGTTTTCGATAAAAATATATTATATTTAACTTAGCTTTATCGTAACTTTTAAACTTTCGCGTTTCATATTTACCTACAACATAAATTATGCTGGTATTAACACGAAAATAATTATTTAAATACCTTGGTAGGCTTGACGTTTCGACCCGGTTGCACAGGTCGTGGTCACAAGCAGACTGAAGATGCGATGTCACAGCTCCCCGCATTCGGGCGGTGAATCTTCAACTACCCCCTTATTTTCATTTTATACCATATTAGGCCGTCTACACACTACGCTGACTGTATCCACAGATGCGTTAACCGACTTTGAAGAAAAGCGAGTTTGTGTTTTCCGAATCACTGGATTCCACGTCGACGACAAGGTATTGAAATAGGTAATTATTTTCGTGTAATACCCGCGTAACTTATATTAGCTTTATCGATTTGATTTTTTTATGTGATAGTTCAGCATACATGCGGACAGGGCTACCTAATAATAAGCAATCAAGACTCCCAGCAACAACAGATGGCTTACGAGTGCATTGCCGACCTTTTGAGGATAAGAGATTTCGAGTTTCACTCACTCACACGGTGAAACACAACTTTGTGGTTGTT
This sequence comes from Spodoptera exigua, assembly GCA_902829305.4. Taxonomy (NCBI): domain Eukaryota; kingdom Metazoa; phylum Arthropoda; class Insecta; order Lepidoptera; family Noctuidae; genus Spodoptera; species Spodoptera exigua. Next base: position 1,299,121 of record LR824628.2, on the reverse strand, counting down.
TCACGTCGGTTTTCTTAAGACCGTGGTATCACACTGGTCGAGCCGACCCATTCTTGCTGAAGCATAAATTCCACGGTAATTAATAGATCTTATTATTTATATAAATCTTTCTCTTTAACCACACTATCTATTAAAAAACCGAATCAAAATTCGTTTTGTAGTTTTAAAGACAGCACACGGAGGGATAAAGGGACAGAGAAAGCAACTTTGTTTTATACTATGTTGAGACTAAATAAATAGATAATATAATACCCATGCATACTATTATAGTGCATGCTGTGCTTTTCTATAGGTAATGGAAAGAAAGAAAGAAAAGAAAGAAAAACCATTTATTTGGTGCACTTAGAATTCAGTTCGAACAGCACAAATTATAAGCAGTACCTACTTATTGTTGAAAAGCAAGCAGCAAAATAAATATGAAGGCACCGGGGGGTTGGTACAAACATCAACATCCCAATCATCGTCTTCACAGTCCATCGCAGGGCGTAGGATTTTTTAATTAGACGGAATAAATTACAAAAATCACGGACGTCGGCGATCCGTCTCCTATGAGAGTCACAGCGCTCGCTCTCAACCATAATGCGCACGCAGAACTGTCTGTTTGACGTTAAATGAATAAATAAAAAAATAAAAAATACCTAAAGCGCATCCACGCTAAATAACGCGTTGTCGCCACTCGCCACACAATAATAGTACTGCGTCCCCAGTACCCGAGCCACTTCACTGCACAATCACCTATGGATGCTGTCAGGCATAACACTGTTACCAACAAGCGGCTACTGGAATACCGCTTCTTTATTTACCTACATAATGTTACAAAAAATAAGTGTGGGTAAGCCAAATGAGGAGCAAACGAGTTACCTGATGGTAAGCAATCAGCAACACCCATGGACACTTACAATCCCAGAGGAGTTACAAGTGCTTTGCCAACCTTTTGGGGATAAGGGGTTTTGGGGATAAGGGGCTTTAATGATTAGAGAGGGGAAGGATTTGGTCTCCAGGAACCTCACTCACACGGCCTCACAGAAAACCGGCGTGATACAACTACAGCGTTGTGTTTCGCCGTGTTATTGAGGTTACTGGAAGCTCAATCTATCCCCTGGTCTATCCAATTCCTAATATAAAAAAATAAAAAACCTTGCCCCACACTAGGATTTTCTCCTGTGTCGTGGGTGCGTTTACAAACATACAATTTCACATACACATGACACCCAGACTCGGAACAACAATTTGTGGATCACACAAAGAGATGAGATCCGTGCGGGAATCGAACCCGCGACACGTTGCGCGGCAGCCAGTTTCCTAGCTACCTACTGCGCCAACCGTGCGTGCAATTTATTTTTATATATTATTATGTACCTACTAGCGATCCGCTCGGGTACAATGCTGATACTAAATCCACCATGTACCTAATGGATGTTATTATACATGTAAAACTTCCTATTCAATCGCTCTAACAATTAAAAAACCGCATCAAAGTCGATTGCGTAGTTTTAAAGATGAAAGCGTACATAAAGTAACAAAAAGCGACTTTGTTTTTTATACTAAAAGCTAAAGTGACCATCAGTGGTTGGAAACGCATGGTCATGACGACGCTTATTCAAAGTCAAAAATCATTTATTTCAATTAGACCACAGTAGGCACTTTTGAACGTCAAGCAAGCAAAAAAGGAAAAAAGTATATAACAAGAGCTTTAAAATTAAGCGTGTCAGTCTGTCCGTCTGTCCTCTAGTGAAGTCCTTAGTATTTTTTTCTACGGGCTCAGCATCCTGGGAGAAGTAGCACCCTATCACAGAATAATAATGTGAATAGGTGATATATTACGTCACTACTTACCTACGTTTCGTTTTGTAAGAGAACTTCCAAATACCCAACCTGCTGAGAGACAGTGCCATCATTTTCAGGTACATAAAGAGAAACAATGAAGCTATTAAATACCTAGTTTCTTAAATGGTCCATTTAAGACTCCCCAAACCCAACAGCAGTGCACTGTGGACCACAGTGCACTGCTGTTGGGTTTGGGGACATGGTTCAAAAAGGTGGATTCCACGAGCATAAAAATAACTTATTATTATCGAAACCTGTGTTCCTACCGTATCTACCAATACAAATAGTTGCACTTTTTTTAAACAAATAGTGATAATGAAAATCATAAATTAAACGAGTCATGATCGTGTCAAAATATACTAAATCTTTCTGCCTTTTTAATGGAACCAAAACACTGCAGACAATCCTCTTCATGAGAACCCCAACCAATTTATAAATAAAGCAATATAAATAAATATAAACTCTCAGCAAAACACGTTAGCAAATTAATTCTTCGCTTCATTTCACATAAAAACACCGGACAGAATTAAATCACGACTAACGCCATCTAGCGACGGGTCTCATGAATACAACATGATCTTCTGACTACTAGATGGCGGTGTTACAAATTTATCGCCACTTTTATTGTTACGACCACTTTGGCCGCGTTTCGCGGGCTTTTAGCTAAATTACTCTCATTACTTACATACTACGTTAACATATTGGTGTTCGTGTAATGCGCAGCGATTTAAGCGCTTATTCCTTTTGTTTGGGCTAACCTGAAAATTGTATATGAAAAATATTTATTTTAAAAAGAAAGATTGTTCATGTTCTTAATTGGACAGCATTTTATTAGATCAGACCATGTAAAAAATATATGTTTCTCGTCTATAATAGAGAATTTGTAGAAAATTTAAGAGAAAAAGAAGCTAAAAATTACATTTACATCATCGTTTTTCATCGCTTCAGCGGCTAAAATTCCAAAGTCACTCGATAAACACAAACAAATCGCACAGATAACATTTGCCGTCGTAATTTGGCTAATGTATCATAAACATTTTTGCTTCATCTGTTTCACTAGGCTGAGTGGGCAGTTACCGTTGCTCGGCGGCGCGGAAGAATATATGCTCTTTGTTTATGGTATTTCTTATAAAGCGCGTAATTTGTAGGTTTTAGTCATACTTAGTTATGACGTTTTTTTTTCTTTATTATTTATACATACTTTTGGAAATTAATATTGTTATTACTTATCTTCAGCTTATTGTCACATAGTTTATAATATAAAATGTAGATAGGTACTGGATGTTGATATACTTATTTAAGCCTTTGACTGCCGACAGAAAACTGTTGAAGGCAAATCCTTCGCTAACGGAGGTCACCGGTGACCCCCATGGTGCTTAACGTGTTAATTCTGACGATATATCTAGGTACTTACCTACTAAGTTTTCAACTTACGTGTATACGGATAACGACACAAAACGGATTTTTTACACACACACAAGTTATACTTTTTCGAAGACCTAATTTCAATGGATAAATGTAATAATAGCTAATTTATTATGGCGCAAGTTCGGCCCTATATGCAATACTGTGCTCATCTCTGGAAGGGGGCGCCCTAGTACCGGCTTCTCTATTTGGACTGCATTGAGCGAGGAGCCGTTCGAATAGTTGACTGCCTTATAAAAAGCATTTAAATGGTCAGAAAAGGTAGTGACAGTCAGGAACGCTAATGTCGGCGCAAAGCAGGTAGTGACATAATATTCTCTCCTGTTATTAGGAAATCAGCAGTAAGGCCTTACAAAAAACAGTTCACAATAAAACAATTAATTAATTTTTGCAAATAGGCCATAAATCGGCCCTTTTACACGTCAATTCATATGTGAAAAACTAGATGAAGCCGGATGGCTATAAAGTAAAAATTATTTTGATTCCATTAACACGTTTAGCCGTAGGCACTTCAAATAAACCTAGACACTTATCTAATAAATTCAACAACCCACCCAAGCAGCGCGTTCACAGACAATTTGACAAACTTTTACCCAACGATATGTTGATCGTATGGTGTTTTTATGTAAATCCACCGATGTACAACCACGACGGACGCTCAGATTTCTTAAGCGGCTGAATTAAAGTGTGTTCGGCGATTTTATAGAGCTGATGAAACCACTCGGAGGAATATCTATTTGCTTTTTTAAGCTGTGTGGTGGTGGCTAAGGAATTTGAATCCAGAAAGTTTATAATATACTTAATTTTCACACTACGTCTTCCTCCTGTGTCGTGGGTGCACCTACAAATTCACAGTGCAGTTTGGGGGGGGGGGGGGGGGGCGTGATGGCCCAGGGCGACAAATTCTGGGGGGCGCCAAGGTCTGAAGTTGGAGTCTCTTGTCTCTCCTAGTGCAAACACCCTCAGAACTGTGCTCCACGCTCTGTGCGCATGCAAATTTTTATTTTACTTGGGATCAGATAAAAAATGTAACACTTGATATTTGTTTCCCTCAAATGGGCGCCACGATATTTTCCCTCAGGGGGTCAGTGGCCATTACGCCGGCACTGCAAATTCACATACAATCACAAATATTGTTCTTCCGTGCGGAAGTCGAATCACTGCGTCAACTATTATATGTTGTGAACCTATTTACATATTCGTATCATCATCATAAACAGTCACGGTAGTAATCATTTTAGTAAAATAAAGCCTTTTTACGGGGGAAAATTATCAATTAACTTCCCTCGCCCAGGGCATGAAGGCGTATAGCGAGAGGGTGTGTCAGCCTCTTGCTGACTACAAACTCCCCTGTTCATTCTCCTGCTTCTAGCCGGGGCCGCGGTGTCGTGTTCCGCTTGACCCTCGACCCCGAACATTCGCCATGTTGGAGTCCATTTTGGTCCTCTAGAGGCCGGAGATCGTCGCTCCATCCCGAGGAGATGCTGAGAGAAGGAGGCTTCTCATTTCCTCAGTATAATAGAGCCTAGATTTTGTATCTGTAAAGTTTGTTTCAGTGTGTTATCAGATTGGATTTTAAGACTTACGAAGGTTTTAAAATACTAAATAAATATCTTTAAAAATCTACTAAATAAAGGTTATACGAAGATCGAAGAAACTAAATTTCAATAGCATTTCAACTCGTCCAAAAAAGCAATCATGAAGAAAAACAATCTCAAATATTTACCATAGATCAATAACTCTATATACTTCCTGTTGAATTTAATCAGTATAATGTTTTCCGATTTCCGACTTGACTTGTGGCAGGCACTTATATAAAGCTATTGTTTATTTGCTCTTGGCACAAGCGAAACTGAACCTTATTATAACGAAATTTAGCATTTTCCTTATTTGTTGTGCGCAATAAAGATATTGTAAACGATCCTTTTCAAATATTTTAATGGCGGCCGAAAGCGCTTGCAAATCGGCCATATTGGATTAGTTTTCCCGCTTCTTTTGTATTGATTTGAATTCGTTAACTTGTTATTTTCATTGGATTGCTTTTACCTACGTTTGTATTCTATTGAGATGAGATTAGTTTTGAAAATAATGATTTTATTTCTCATTTTGGTTACCTATTTCATTCCATTTATTTATAATATAGGTACACTTTATTGCGCATAAACTGTTAATTGGATAGCATTCTCCAACAGTTAGTTTATCCATTGGAAGGTGCAGACAAATAAAGCAGTACACTTATAATTATGTACTTAAGTGCAAGGTTGCTGTAGCGAGGGTAGATTTTATAAAAGACGAAAACTTATTTTAAGTGTGGGCCAAGCTTCGACACGTATCGTTCGGCTTGGTTTTGGAAATTTAAGGATTGGGGGAGAGTTAGAATGCTTGGGCCTCTGCGCTGGTTATCATTCGTGCCAAAGCATGACTCACCCACACTTATGTAGGTAAGTTTTGTTTCTACATGGACCCCGTTAACATAGGTACACACTAAACAAACGGGTTAGAAATCCCAAATAAAATGACAAAGTAAAAAAGAATTTCAGAGATTATACCACTATACAAAAATATTATAAATAAAATGGTGTAGATATGTGAATGGTGTACCTACATAAAGAACATTCGATTTTCAAAAACGGCACACTGATACACACATGAACAATTCGTATGATTAGACGTCAAAGTGGGATGGCATGATTCACTAATCGCGAGTGAAAAAGAGACAGATATGAAAAAGGCTAGTTAGCCACATTTTAATGTATCACTTGCTGAGCACTTATGACCTATTTACACCTTTTTACTTATAATATCATTGCCGCTATAAAGCTATTTTGACCCTTAAACTAAAATCAAAAGTGTCAGTGTATTGACCAGTCCTCTAGTGAAGCTATTCGCGCCTTCCGATGTTAAAATTTCAGTGAAAAATACCGAGCAAGAAACTCTATGGTTACTCTTTTTCAATCAGCTTCACAACCCAATTCTTAGTTCAAACAAAAGGTCTGAGTCGTTTAGAGAGCTCTCTTTATTAATGCATCTATAGTCTATAATACCTTCATGGTCGGCACCTACGGGAAGGGAAGGAGCATAATGCTGATACATTTTTTTTTCCACGTTATTTAAGAGCGTATTTACATTCGCAAATATGGCCCTCCGTACATAAAGCAAAAAAACTTATACTATTCTTTTCAAAATTCAAGGATGCAGAAGAACAGAAGCCAGCCTTTCAATCCCCAGTCAGACTCCCATTACCTATACCTACAGGGGGGTAACCTTAACATTCAAAGTAAGACTGTTTTAATCTTACTCCAGTGTGGGTGAGAGACACAGGTGACTTCGAATTCCGCCATATTTAAATACTTACAAGAGTTCCACTATTTAATGGGTGACATTATAGGTACATTATGAACCTTCCTCTACAATCACTCTACCTATGTATTAAAATAAACAATATCACAATTTGTTGCGTACTTAGTTTTAAAGATTTAAACATTATTCGAGTTTTGTTTTAAACTACCTATGTAGGTAATGATACCTAGTGATTTTAGTCTCATTACACGGCAACGCCGGCGTTCGTGCACCTATTGTTCTTACCGTACCACAATACAAAAATTAATTATGTTAAAAGTATAGAATATGGATTATAGGTGATGAAGATTTGATAGCATCTAGTTAAAATCGCATCGAATCTTCTCTTGTTGTCTATTAAATATAATTTTATGACTCAATCTCAGTGCCCTCGCCCATCTTATAGCAATCACTATAAACTTAATATTACTCGTAAACTATTGAGTCTTATTGCCATAAACGTTGGGATAGTAAGTGGCCTATAATCATTTTTATGTTCAGAAACTAGATGATAGGTACGTATTTTACGATTAATAATTAATTATTTCTAATAGTATTTTCTTGATAGATTTAGTTAAGTATTTGACAAGGAGTAAAAAAAGTTTTAATAAGTACTCAATATTATTATATTTAATAGTACTAGGTACTCAATTATTTTTTATTGGTAATTGCTTGTTTATCTATGCATTGATTTAAATTGATTTTAAACTAACCAATCTTTAAAGGTTCTTTGTTAGATTATTATTTGTAAGCCACACCTATATAGGTACTACCTCAAACCTTATATTTTTTTGCTTCTCATACTATTGTATTCGGCTACGTATTTTAACGCCATCTGCATTTGAAGCAATCAATTATTACTACAAGCACGGTTCTGTTTGAATTCTACCATAGACAAAAATCCACAACATTTTACTTTACAGCAAGACTCACAGATGTCGCTGCCGATGCAATCAGTCAACCCCATATTATCCGACCAATTTAGAACGGTCGTTATCACATATTAAATTACCTATTCAGAGAAGTATTCTTATTTTATTCAATTTATATTCGTTACAAACTTTAGTTTTGTAAAAGTTGGCGAGAGAGAAACATGTTCCGCGTTAATTAATATTTAATCGTTTATTCACTTTAGTAAATGCTACGAAAACAATGTAAAGTGTAAATAAACACGTGATATCTGTTGTGTTACAGTGTTTGTGTGCAAAATGAAAGTTATTGAAGCGAAAATCGTAGTTTTAGGATCACAAGGTATGTTGATTAAGTTTTTATTTCTTCCAACTTGATTTCTTCGATGTCGTAATAAATTGTACTATGAATCAATTTGGATATCATTTTGCTATCAGTGATTCCGTCATTATGTCGGGAATTCGTGGTAAAGATCATAAAACTACAATAAGTAAATATTCACTATAACAGTAACTTTAAAACTTAATTGTGTTGACTTGTTTATTGTTGTCTGATTAGTGATTAGTTGCGAAACGTTTGAATATAGAATCCATTGTGTGGAAAAAAACTTGATTGTGATCTATGCCCAGCGAGGCGAAGAAAAAAAATAGATAAAAGTTAAACAAACCAAGTTGAATCAACAATGATAAATATTGTTACTTTTTTAATATTTACTAGGTAATATCATTACTTATTTTGTTATTTATTAATTGTTTCATTTTTTTGTTTACAAAGAAAAATTATAGAAAATAAAAATAAATAAACTAGAAATAAAATAACCCCCAAAGAAACAATTGAAAACAATTATTATGTTTTAGGTAACTAATTCTAGTAGTAAATGTTATCAACATTGAATTGGTACAACAAAATCTGGTTGCCAAACAAGAACAAATAATTTTAAAAATAAAATAAATATTAAATCAAGTCTATGACAACATAAGTTGATCTACCATAAATATTAAAAAAACTGGTTACGGTACGGTAGTTAAAAACTTCTTTTTATTTACCTATCTATTGTCTAGTGACTATTATTACCAATTTAATACCTAAATATCACAAAAGCAAATTCATATCACACATAATCAGCCTATAAGTGCCCATTGCTGAGCAAAGGCCTCTACTCACACGGAGAAGGTTTGAGCATTAATCACCATGCTTGCTCAAGGCAGACTGGCAGTTATAAACTTATAATTAAAAATTAGAAATCCTATGGTTTTCCTTGCTGTAGTTGTTTAACTTTCTTCAGTTTGTACCAGTATCTAAATAAAAATAGAAAGTACATAGAACTAGGAAAAAGTCACATTGGTACTTGCCAAGTTTCAAACCGTCATCCATGAGAACCGGTTTCCTTGACCACCACAACAACAACATGAAGCCACAGGCCACAAAGCGAATTCACAATTTATAAATGATACAAGATAGTTACTAAATAATCATAAATAAACTTGTTTTAGTAAATTAGTAACAGATAATTAATTAGGTTGCCATATCTAATGACTGTGCAGACTTGCAAGCTTGTTCTAACATTCAAGTTTTATTTTTATGTAATAGTTCGGCAAACAAGCAGACGGAGGAGTTACGAGTGCGTTGCCGACCTTTTAGGGATTGGGGATTTGGAGATTTAGGAACTGGGGAGGGATGAGGGGAGGGGAAGGATTGGGCCTCCGGTAACCTCACTCACACGGCGAAACACAACACTGTGGATGTTTTGAGGCCGTGGTATCACTCCGGTTAAGCCGACCCATTCGTGCCGAAGCATGGCTTTCCCACACTTAAAAGCATGGCTCAAGTAAAAAGGCTAGACACAATAGGTAACAAAAATAAGTTGTATTAAAGAGTACATTAATTTGTAGGAGCCAAGCCTTTTTTCGCGTAGGAAACCAACTCACAATAGTCAAAAGTCAAATTATTTATTTTAAAGCCTATAGTGTAAGGCTAATAGTATTATTGTAAACTCATTGTCCAATTGTTGTTATTTGTAAAGTGACAGGTATCTGTCGCTACAGATACCTGTTTACTTGTCTATGACAGTGGTCATAGACAAGTAAACAGTCTTGTATTTTATTATATAAAAGTGATACCCGACACTAAAGTAATAGTCGACTAATTTAATAGTTATGGTCAGATATCGACCTTAACCGTGACGACTCTGATTTTTGGCGGGAATTCGAACGGTGTTGAATTCAACATTAAGGATATATATTTTGAATAATTATAAATATAACGTAGAATATTCAAGTATTCATTGTTTTATTTCTGAGTTAAGATCTAGTTTCTACAACTCAGAAGTGGGATTACTACAAAACGCTCACGAGTTTTGAAAAATAAAAGGAAATAAAAACGACAAAGAATTTTGAACATACAATCAACCACGAGTTTTGAAAAAAATTCTTAAAATGGACTGTGACCATGGCGAATCACGAAGAAGTCGGTCTTATATACGTACACCTATTATGAGTGAGAAACGCAAGCGTCGCTACGATGATGAAGCAAGTAAAAACTACTTGAGGGAGAAGAAACGTCGCAGGCAGCAAAGAAGTACGCCTAGCGGTTCAAGTGACCAGGGCAGGACGAGTCGATCTCGAACACGGACTGATAGACGGCGTCGGCGAAACCGGAAACGTAGCTGTGAAGCTGAGCGTCGTTCGCGCCGAAGCCTAACGATGGAGTGGAGTGAGAGTGAACAGGACGAGAGGAATAGATCCCGAACACGAGCTGGTGGTCATCATTGGCGAACTCAGAATCGTAGCTGCGAGGCTGAGCGTCGTTCACGTCGAAGTCTGATGATGAAACGGAGCGAGCAAAGGCGTACCAGTACCCGGAGGCGGCTATCCAACCGAGGCAGCTCATCGAACACCGTAGTAAGTAATGCATCACGCGAAAATACCCAGGTAAGCAAATCTATGTTTGCTAACAGCGAAACTCAATTATTTTTGAACGAGTTATTAAAATCTTTGTCAGCCGCGAAGCCAGAAGGAAATAAATTTCCAATGCTGGGTAATGTTATTCCTGAATTCGACCCCATGATCAAAGGTCAGACGGTCTACATGTGGCTAAATAAGGTCGACGAATGTGCAAAGCTATACCGTTGGGGTGATGATCAGATTATTCACTACGCGCTGCCCAGACTTGCGGGCGTGGCTCGTACGTGGTACCAAGCGTTGCCTTCAATGTCATTTTCGTGGCCTGAGTGGAAAAGTAAATTAATTGATTCCTTTCCTAGTAGTGATGATTACGCAGAACTTCTTACTGAAATGTTGAATAAACGCGTGAAATACAATGAATCGCTAGAATTATATTATTACGAAAAATTAAACCTACTGAATCGATGCGAGGTTTTCGGGAAACGTGCCGTTGATTGCCTGCTGTATGGCATTGAGGATCGTTCCTTAAGACTTGGTGCTAAAGCAGCGAAATGTCAAGAACCTGAAGAGGTTCTTAATTACTTTCAATCCATTAAACAAAGTCGCGATTTTGACAAGTCTAAAATTGGCCAAGATAAAAATACCTACCATATATCATCAGTAAATTCAAACTTTATCACTAAACAATCAGTTGGAAATGACTCCAAGACGTCTAAACCACCATCTAGTACGATGACAATGACATGTTTTAACTGTAAAGAAGTAGGTCATTTCAGTGTTAAGTGCCCACAAAAGTTACGCAGATGTAACATTTGTAAGAGGATTGGCCATGTAACAATTGATTGCCCGCAACTGTCTAATGAAAAGAGTAAGGATATTAGTATAGAAAAAAAAGGTCATGAAAGTCGATGTTAAAGATGCTAGTAATGACAAATGTATGATTTAATTAAAGATTAACGATGTTTTAGTTAGAGGATACGTAGATTTAGGCAGTCAGTGCACAACGATACAATGTAGCTTAGTAAAATCATAAGGAGTTACTTGGTCAGTAGGCAAGTTACCAGTTACGAGGGGATTGGGTAATATATAGTTGTTCCAATGGGAAGGCATGTATGAGAATGAAAATTAGTAACATCGTAGAGACGGTCGACGTTTACATAGTTGAAGATGGTATTATTAAATAACGTGTGGTTGTTGGTCACAGCTTTACTGAAAAACTTAGTATCATTATCTCAAAAACCTCAGATTCTTAATCTTTAGCAAGAAAGCGATTAACAAATGCGGTTTTTTTTAAGACGGATGTTGAATTTAACCAAACCAAAAGCCTGTGGTTCCTGTCTTTTGGGACAGAAGCTGCTTTGGGTCTATTTATGCCATGGGTTTATTAAGAATACAGCCTGGTAAGGAATTTTACTTATTACCTGATAAATATATTTTTTTAAATAGTTTAGGAGCACTTCTAGTCCTAAATTTTAGTGACCATTCACTTTTGCTAAGTAAAACCACATTAGTTAGTCGAGCTTTCAGTTTCGGAAAAGGTTTTGAGATCAACATGCTAGATATTAGCAAAAACGACATGAGTTCCGATCTCAATTTTATTATGGTAGTCACTTATCTGATAATGAGATATTGAGATTGAAATCATCGACGATCGACGGCCAACTAGATAGATTGTCGGTCAAATCTCTTTTCATCAGTCTTGATCTTCCATCTGGTTACTACCAAATCCCTATAGCAAAGGATCCACAAGAGGCAACGGCTTTTAACACACCTGACAGTCAATACCATAAAGGAATGTCTTTTTGGGTTAGCTAATGCCCCATCAATTTTTCAAAGAGTTATGAACAAAGTTTTCTCTGATTAAAATACGTTGTCATTTACATGGATCATATCCGGATTTCCGCTAGGACTTTTAACAATGGCTTATTGGAACGTTTCGAAGAAGTTCTCCAGCATTTAGCTAATCCAAGGCTTACACTTAAAGAAGTGCCATTTCTTCTAAAGGGAGATAGATTTTTCAGTTTTGTGTGTCTGGAGATGGCATACGACGCGGATCTCGTAAAACAGATGCAAATTTTCTGTACCCAAAAACTTACATGAGGTGAGACGTTTTATAGGACTTGCTAGTGTCTTTGGAGGATTGCGCGATGGTAGGTTCAGCTGCTGGAGTACGACTGTACTATCGACTAGGGCAGGCGCACGTATGGCTCATGTGAATGCTCTGAGTCGTGCTCCGGTAACTAAAGACACTGACGTTACTGATACACACGTGATTGACGTATTGCAAATAAAGGCAACCGATTGGATTGCAACTATACATAGCAACGACTAAGAGATAAAGCGAATTCGAGAAATTCTTTCTCTTCGATTTACAAAGAAAAATGTATCATCTTGCTTACAATGTGAACATCATAAAGTTCCATCAGGTCAAAAGGAAGGGTTATTACACCCTAGTCCAAAGATAGAAATCCCATTTTATACATTGTATGTGGATCATCTCGGCTTATTTATTCGTTCTAGAAGGAGGAGCATGTATATTTTAGTAATTGTAGACGCGTTTACAAAATTTGTTTAATATACGTGCAGTAAAACAAATTTCGAAAACTTCAACTGCAATCAAAGTAAATCTAAAAAGCTTATACCAAAAAAAAGCTCATACCAAAACTTCAAAGCCCGTACTGAATTGTAAAAAAAATACCGAATGATAGGTTCGTAGTCGAAGACACCCCACTGACTAGGAAAGGAAACAAACGATACGAAACTATAATAGCAATTGATAAGATTCATACTTGGCAAAATTTTAACGAATATTCTAGTGGTGATGATTACGAGACGGATAGTAATGAAAGTGAAAATGACAAAAAGTAATGAAATAATGCCATTGAATTGAATAAACAATGTATGTTTTACTTATAGTACTTTAACTACTTGTTATGTTAGTATATATTATTTTAAGAAATGTTTCATAATGTATGCATTATTGAAATGAGTATCAGTGCTTTGCATAATTGCGTGGTATAATTAATTAAATTGTCAATATGAGATTATTATGATTGAGATTGAGGCTAGATGCGCTAATAATGAATAACACTGTGTTATAGGTTTGATTATGATTATTGATTGAAATAGTGATTGTGAGCACCGGCTATCAACGATCAGTACAGAAACGAATGGTATCAAGTTATTGGTATCGTACAGATGATTGTTGACCATAGCAGATCGTGCAAGATGTTTGTTTATGATAGATTTATTGTGAGCACCGGCTATCATCGATCAGTACAGAAACGAATGGTATCAAGTTATTGGTATCGTACAGATGATCGTTGACAATAGCAGATCGTGCAAGTGTTTGTTTATGATAGATTTATTGTGAGCACCGGCTATCAACGATCAGTACAGAAACGAATGGTATCAAGTTATTGGTATCGTACAGATGATTGTTGACCATAGCAGATCGTGCAAGTGTTTGTTTATGATAGATTTATTGTGAGCACCGGCTATCAACGATCAGTACAGAAACGAATGGTATCAAGTTATTGGTATCGTACAGATGATTGTTGACAATAGCAGATCGTGCAAGTGTTTGTTTATGATAGATTTATTGTGAGCACCGGCTATCAACGATCAGTACAGAAACGAATGGTATCAAGTTATTGGTATCGTACAGATGATTGTTGACCATAGCAGATCGTGCAAGTGTTTGTTTATGATAGATTTATTGTGAGCACCGGCTATCAACGATCAGTACAGAAACGAATGGTATCAAGTTATTGGTATCGTACAGATGATTGTTGACCATAGCAGATCGTGCAAGATGAGAGTGTATTTAAGATAGTTTTATTGTCAGCATAGATTATGAGCAATAGGTGCAGAAACGTATGATATTTAGTACAAATATCGCACAAATGGTTAACTATCTTAGCAGATCATACGGTATATGACATGTGACTAAATAAATATGGAGATTTATTATTGTATAAATGCTAAAGATATTTTATCTTATTATATAAATCTTATTGAAGTGAGAGGACTCACTTGTTGAAGGATGGCCGAACTGTAAGGCTAATAGTATTATTGTAAACTCATTGTCCAATTGTTGTTATTTGTAAAGTGACAGGTATCTGTCGCTACAGATACCTGTTTACTTGTCTATGACAGTGGTCATAGACAAGTAAACAGTCTTGTATTTTATTATATAAAAGTGATACCCGACACTAAAGTAATAGTCGACTAATTTAATAGTTATGGTCAGATATCGACCTTAACCGTGACGACTCTGATTTTTGGCGGGAATTCGAACGGTGTTGAATTCAACATTAAGGATATATATTTTGAATAATTATAAATATAACGTAGAATATTCAAGTATTCATTGTTTTATTTCTGAGTTAAGATCTAGTTTCTACAATAGTGAAGCTCTTTGCATGTTCTAAAATACTGATTCCTATAGACAAGAAGGAACTAGAAACTCCATGGTTACTCTTTAACCACCTACATTGATAGACCATAGACCTGTGGGCAGCAGTCACCGCTAACCAGCAGACTTACATGACAGTGCTTTGTTTAAGCTACTGAGTCACTGTGGTAAAGAATTAGGTAGAATTTGTCAGTCAAAAAGAATTGATTTGAGAAAATAAAATCACTCAGAAATAATTTGAGGCTGGCAACTGACTTGTAAACTTCGTTTGGTACTTCGAGTGTCCTACAGCGCTCATTGCTTACCATCAGCCAGTTTGCCTATGACATAAAAAAACACATAAACGGCTTTATTACAAAACAAGGTTTTACTTTAGTCTAGGACTAAACCATTGACCCAGTTTTCGTATTTCGAATTGAAGGTAGATGACAATAAGATCCAAAATTCAAAACCCGACTCAATGGTTTAAACCTGGACTAAAGATAAACCTTGTTTTGTAATAAGGGGGTATCTGTTTTTAACATGCATGATGTCATAAATGTTTAGTTTTTGTACTTATATTACCAACAAATTTAAGATAATTGAGTATGTATGCTATATGACGCAAAAATAAAAATAAAGACATCAAAGAGTACAAATTCATTAAAAAAAACATAGAATATTAATGTTTTTCTTTTTTCAAAAAAGTATTGAATTTGACTACCTAATTGAAAACTACCATAATACTTACCTACTAGTAGTATCTACTTCCTCTAACAGTTAAGTAATCATATGAATTGAGAAAATGTCATTGGAAATGATTTATAGCCCATTTTAATCAATAAATAATCAAATTTTATCATTTATATCCTGTGTCGTAACTATATGTATAACTAGCGTTCCACCCCGGGTTCACACGGGCGCATAGCTTATACTAAATTTCTTTACCATTTAATGGATGTTAGTCTACATAATATAAACCTTCCTCTTCAATCACTCTAAGTTTTAAAATAAACAGCATCCATAATGCGTTGCGTAGTTTTATAGATTAACTAGCTACTCTCACGTGGTTTCACGCGCTGCTCGCCACCATTTGATCGTAGCGTGATGTTTTATAGCCTATAGCCAATGACGTATTACATATAGACACGTCATGAACCAACATCGCGGCGCTTAAAAACGGCGAAAATACTAGATAACTACTTCTACGAGTAAAGAAAAGGAAAGAAAATATGACATCGTATAGTGGAATGCCTTTGCTAGAGGGAGATAAATATACATCTTCAGTTATGCCGACGGCACGTGACTTGACTATACTTTCATGCGCCGGCCGCCAGAAGATGGCGGGCGCCGGCGTCGAAAAAAATAAAATAAAAATAGGTTGTTTGGTGAACTTACGCATGAAATGACACATTTTTGTCTTTAACTTTTGTAGTATAATTTGTACATCGTCTGAACACACACGACGACATACTTTCTTTATGTTTCGCACAGGTTTACACACACGACAAAAAATAAAAACAAACGTAGCGTCGCGCGGCAGGTTGGTGCGTAACTAAGCGCGATGTGGTCAATTGCCTTCATTTCATGTTGTCATTTTAGAGCGCGGACAACGTATCTATAGTTTTATACATCATTGCCTATAGCACTCAGGAACATTGTAGCTATCTATCAGTGACAGAATTTTGGCAATCCGACCAGCGGTTCCAAAGATTACCCCCTACATACAAAATTTCAAATTTTACCTCTTTATAATATTAGTATAGCAAAATACACAATGCAACCTATGAGTATATGGAGCACCCGGATTACTTTATGGCTGTGGTGCTATAAAGTCAGTCATATCAGCTTTTTAATGGACACCCGCAACAACGGTGGAGTTACGAGTACGTTTGTTGCCGACCGTTTGGGGATTAGGGTCTTGTAGGGATTGGTAAAGGACGGGCTGAGGGGAAAGATTGGACCTCATTCACGCGGCGAAACACAACGCTGTGGTTGCTTCACAGCGGTTTTCTGTGAGGCCGTGGTACTATAGCGGTCGAGCCGGCCCATTCGTGTCGAAGCATGGCTCTCCCACACTTAGATAAGTTTCTGTATATGACTAAAATGTAGAAATCGAAAGTTTGACCAAAACACAAAACACAAGGTCGTTAAAAATATGAATCAGTATGCCAGACTCTTTATCAGGCTTATAAAAAACGTACTTATTTCTTAGTAACTATGATACATTTTCGCATATCAAGTGTTGACGACTTGTCAACACAGAATGCTCTTATCATTTCTTAACACTATGATAAGATAATGTATTGAGAACCGATTACCGTAGGTACTGAATAATTAGGTGTTCCAGTATATTTACCTGCATAATTGAATTTAATTAATAATGATAATGATTAATTAATTGATTTTGAATATATTTTAGATAATTATGTGGGAAATTATGAATTGGTATTGTTTTTTTAGATATGTTACTTTTTATTGTAATGGCGATCAATTCCTTTGTGTGTGATCGTGGATAATCATCACCCCTCACCCAATCTCAAAATTTCCAAATCCCTAATCCTCAAGAGGTCGCCACGCGCTCGCAATTTCCCAGATAGGTGTGTCCATGGGCGGCGCTGATTGCTTACCATCAGGTAATCCGTCTGCTGCTAAAATGACTTCTCCCGCTCCCGGTTGGTTGGTCATACATTTCGGGAACAAGCCGTTCTTAAAATGATTAGCGGAGTGAATTAGGTGCAAAACAGGGCTACCAAGTCGAATCATTTATTTAATTTCATATCATCATCATCATCAGCCTATAAATGCATACTGCTAAGCGAAGGCCTCTTCTCACAAGGAGAAGGTTTAAGCATTAATCATCACGCTTGCTCAGATCATATTGGCGATTTCAAACTTATAATTCGAATATTCGACTGCACGGTTGATGCGGTGGCTTGGTAACTGGCTGCCGTGAAAAGTGTCGCGGGTTCGATTCCCGCACGGAACAACTCTTTGTCTGATCCACAAATTGTTGTTCCGGGTCTGGGTGGCTTGTGTATGTGAAATTGCATGTTTGTTACCGCACCCACGACACATGAGAAAGTCATACTGTGCGGCAACGTTATTTAAAAATAAAAAAAGATATAAGTCCATGTTTGCTCAGTCGGGGTTACGGGGTAAGTGCATTGAGGCACCGCGACGTCGGCCCAGAGCAAGAGAAGGAACGGGGTTTTTAGTCAGTAAAAGTCTGACACTTCCGGGCGGAAGGAAGTGTGCCTTGGGCGGGAGAAGTCATTTGATGATTTTCCCCTCACAAAAAAAACCTACTTGAAAAGAGTCACATTGATACTTACACCCACACACCATAATCTCTAGGTCACCTCGACAGATGGACATGGCTTTATATTTTAACACATAAATAAATAGTTAGTTATTTAAGTAAACGTATATAAACTTAGTTCACTTAGAAACCCAGCTCGACAGAGCGTTAAGCCGTAACGAACTGCTACATGATACATTGATACCTCCTTTGCTTGCAAGTCGGTCAAGGAAGTCTACCATCTAAAGATGAGGTGTGCAATATTGAATTTAATACTACTGAGTATGTTTTCGAATTTGGCGGATATCCGATTCCAGTCTTGAGTTGAACTTAAAATCTCTGATCTCAGATAAACATTGACAATGTAATCCTTAGGTTTTATTACTGGTTTTGGGCTACTGTTTCTTATCGTGCGTTTTATCTGTACTTATAGATAACAGAAAACGGTAGACAAAGGCGTTTGAAATTTTATTTTGTTTAACGACTTTCTCACGTAAGTGTTTGACAGGGAACTTGTTCTAGTCAAGACATGCTTTGGCTCGACCGGATTGATACCACGGCCTCACAGAAAATCGGCGTGAAACAACCACAGCGTTGTGTTTCGCCGTGTGAGTGAGGTTACCGGAGGCCCAATCCTTCCTTTCCCCAAGCCTTAAATGTCCAAATGCTTTATCCCCTAAAGTCCTGAAACCTGTACATGGGCGGCGCTAATTGCTTACCATCAGGTAACCCGTCAGCGAGTTTGCCGATCTATGCCTTTAAAAAATTTAAAAATTCTATTCATATTCATATGTAGCATTGCGCGAGACACGATGAGCGAAATTTTTTGTCTATACTTCTATAATAATATTATAAAGAGGTTTGTAATTTTATAAGTTTGTATGGAGGGGGGTAATCTTTGGAACCGCTGGTCGGATTGCCAAAATTCTTTCACTGATAGATAGCTACAATGTTCCAGAGTGCTATAGGCTATAAAACATCATGCTACGACTAAATGGAGCCGAACAGCGGGTGAAACCGCGCGAGAGTAGCTAGATTAAATTTATTTATGCCTACCAATGTCTTACAGGAAAACTATAAAACAACGCATTAGTTGTGTGTCACTCCTCCCTATCCTCAAATCCCTAATACTCAAAAGGCAGGCAACAACTTGTAACTCCTTTCGCAGATTGCTTACCATCAGGGGACACGAAAGCCCCACGACCCAAAAAAAATAAAGTACACCTCTGCTCTGTTGGCAAGAATTTGACTTGTCGACCAACGAGACGTTTTACATAGAAATATAATTTACTAGCTACTCTCGCGCGGTTTCACCCGCTGCTCGGCTCCATTTAATCGTAGCGTGATGTTTTATAGCACTCAGGAACATTGTAGCTATCTATCAGTGAAAGAATTTTGTAAATCGACCAGTGGTTCCAAAGATTACCCCCTACATACAACTTCATTATATTAGTATAGATAAGGCGACCCGCCCCGGCTTCGCACGGGTTAATACTGATACTAAATTTCTCCACTATTGAATGGATGTTACGCACTACGAGAAGTTAAAAAAACTACCGACATACAAACCGCCCTCACCACTTACTACTCCTACGCATACTCATGGCTCAGCTACGGCATTATTATGTGGGGTAACAGTACTGATGCCCATACACTATTCATTCTTCAAAAGAAATTAATTCGTATAATAGTTAATTTACAGCAAGCCGATAGCTGCAAACCAGTTTACATAAAATATAAAATATTAACATTACCATCTATTTATATCTTAGAAATATGTAAATTTGTAAGAAAAAATACAAACTTTTTCACAACCCGTGGAAATAAACATAGAGATAGGCCAGTAAGACACAAAAACATGCTAATGCACCCCTCTTCACACATGACACTTCACAGCAATAGCCCTTATGTAATGTCCATTAAATTATTTAACAAATTACCAGATTCTTTAAAAAATGAAACTAACGAAACTAAGTTCATAAGCGCACTCAAGAATATCCTCATCAACAAAGCCTACTACTCAATTGATGAATATATAAATGATAACAACATTGTCCATATACAACATAACGCATAACAACAAGCACATTACCATGATACATTTATTGAATTTTCATATATATATATATATATTTTAATTTTTTTAATGTATATTTTAATTGTTTTAATTTTAGATGTAAGTTTTATTTTGCTGTGCCCTACAGGGTCCACGATTGTACTTAGCTCTAAGCCATTCTGTAACACCTCTTATACATTGTGGAATGCAAATAAATATGAATATGAATATGAATATGATGTTTTTATACATATAAACCTTCTTTATCAATCACTCTATCTATTAAAAAAACCGCATCAAACCCCGTTGCGTAGTTTTAAAGATTTAAGCCTACATAGGGATATAGGGACAGAGAAAGCGACTTTGTTTTATACTATGTAGTAAAGTACGCAAATATAACTTTTAAAACAAAGACTCAAAGTTGTTATTTCCGCCTTTTTTCATTAACATAATGATTTCACCAACCAGTTTTTGATACACGCGCTTACAAATAGTTCAAGTTGTTCAGCAGCCGGCATGGTTACCTTGAGTTTCGCCGTCTCGACGCTCTAGGCGATTCCCGCGATAATAAACCTAGAAGTTGAAATAATTTTCCTAAATTCCGAATCCCTAGAAACCGGTTGATCATATATACTGATGATGTCTACCTCACGCTCCATCCGCCTTTTTAGGAGACACACAGATGGGTCCCATAGGGCTGATGTTAAGTCGGGGTTGTGAGTAATACGGTTTAAGGTACCGTGGCCCCTGGAACAGGAGAAGGAACGGGCCGGTTTTTAGTCAGTAAGAATCTGACGATCGCGAGTGTCCATGGGCGACGCTGATTGCTTACCATCAGGTAATCCGTCTGTTCGTTTGCCGACCTATCACATAAAAAATAATCCCTGAAGTCATCTGAATTATTTTTCCCACTAAAAAGCCCTTATTCTGATTGTAAGCATTCAGCACTGCCCGTGGACATGGCACAAAAACCGCCCTTTTGGGGATTAGGGTTTTTAATTTAGGGATTGGGTGAGGGAAAGCAATGGGCCTTCGGTAACCGCACTCACACGGCGAAACCATCGCTATGTTTGTTTCACGCCAGTTTTCTTTGAACCGGCCGAACAGTCCTCAGGCTAGGCTATTAAAACTGTGGAATATGTTGTTAGTTCCATTATTATAAATTAGCGACCCGACCCGACTTCGTACGAATGCAATGCTGATACTAAATGTCTCCACTGTTTAATGGATGTTAGTCAACATATAAACCTTCCTCTTCAATCACTCTATCTATTAAAACAACCGCATCAAAATCCGTTGCGTAGTTTTAAAGATGAAGCACACATAGGGATATAGGGACAAAGAACGCGACTTTGTTTTATACTATGTAGCGATATTGGTTAGCATAGTAACATACATTTATATTCAAATATAAATACCTGATCAAACCGGTTTTCGTATCATACATTTTTTGTTTAACCGAACACTGATGTAACCAGAAACCGGTTATAAAAACATGAAAACCGTCTAGTTTTTATAATGAATGACTAATGACCTACTTTTTTATCGAGTTTTGTTTCGATTTTCAATGCCTAAGTAGTAAGATTTATCACGAATTTTAACTGTTGTCCGTTTGGGTCTGAATCGAAATTGAATTTTAAGTTCATAGATTGGTTTTAATTAGTCTAGCCATTTCTAATATAAGACGGAACAAACAGACAGACAAAAATGGTATAAAGAGATAATTACTTGTAATATATCCTAAGTTTAATAAATGAATACAGAATATACACAGCAACCAGGCAAAACGAAACATGTGCGGCACTAAATATTCTAACACAAAGATGCGCATTGTAGAAAAAAAAACTAGAACAATACTCAATACTCAATCATTTATTGCATTCCACAATGTGTTTCTTAGGTGGTAAATTATAAATTATGAGTTTATTATACAAAAATCAAAATAGATAAATGTGTGGAAGAGCAATACTTGAATTAATTGTTCAATCACACGATCTTCATTCGTTTTGTATTGTATTAAAATCCAGTCACTCGTCACTCATAAAAATAAATAAAGTGTATGAGGTCCATGCTTCGGCACGAATGGGTCGGCTCGATCGGAGTAATACCACGGTCTCACAGAAAATAATCGGGAAACAAGCACAGCGTTATGTTACCTCAATCTCCCAAACCCTCAACTAAAAAGTTCAGCAACGCACTCGTAATTCCTACATTCTTGCGGGTGTCCATGGGCGGTGCTAGTTGCTTACCATCAGGCTCAAGCTCGTTTGCAGACCTGTCACAAAAAACATATCTACTCATATTATTATGATGTTTTCTTCCCCTCTTTCATATGGTAATGTTTCGATACTAATTTCTATTAATTTATTGGTTCCAGGTGTAGGCAAAACCAGCCTCGTGGTCCGATATATAGGCAAGATGTTCTCCAAGCACATATCGCCAACGATAGGAGCATCATTCTTCACATGTAACATCAATTTGGATAATGCTAGAGTTAAATTACAGGTAAATTATCAAGTATAAATTAAAAATAAAAAAACCGCCACAAAAAACATAAGCTACCTTTAAAAAGTATATAAGTAATACAAAAAAAACTTAATTGAAATCGTTTCATCCGTTCATGAGCTATGATGCCACAGACACACAGACAGACACGTCAAACTTAATAAATTTTGTTTTTTGTGACGTACAAGTCATAACCTTTGATACCCCACTTGATCATATTTACAGACGTTCGGTTTTTCTTCTCCATTTTAACCCCCCATAACTTTTAAAAGGCTCAATCGATTTTCCTCCAACATGTCTGAGGACATTTGCCCGTACGCCCGTGCAACTATCAAAAATAAAGAAGGAATGATCAAATGGCTTATCCCGCCCTGGTTGAAAAGAGAGGGAGTGTCAGACTCTTACTGACTAAAAACCCCCCGTCCCTTCTCCTACTCGAGGCCACGGTAGATAATTGCGTTTGTCTGTCAATCAGCCCTATTGGGACGCCGGGGTTGCGGGGTAAGCGCAATGAGGTACCGCGACCTCGGCACAGAGCAGGAGAAGGAACAGGGGGGTTTTAGTCAGTAAGAGTCTGACACTCCCTCCTGCCCGACCCTGGGCGGGAGAAGTCATTTGATGATTTTCCCCTCACAAAAAAAAGCCCTATTGGGACCCCTCCTTTGAGCCGTACGCTCTGGTTTGTCTCTGGTCGGGCTGTGAGCTACCTTGGTCGCCGTCAGCAGACCCGTGCTTTCATTGGCCCAAGTAGCTAAACATATGCATCTGTAAAAAAATGGGTTTTATAAAGCCCTGACCATCGGAAAAGGCAACTTTGCGTTTCTCGCCAAGTATAGATTTGGTCCATCAATATCTTTTATTTTATTTTAACGAGTATGTATGTACTTAAACTCGGCGAGTTAATTTAGCTGTTTCTTATCAGAGGTCGTCAAAACACGCTATAAGCGGCGAAAAGATTACCTTTATTATGAATAAAAAATTGTGTCACGCGTCATAATTTATTCATATGATGCTTTCATTGATAACTTCCGAAATAAAACGGTTTTATATATTATGTATACTAGCTACTCTCGCGCGATTTCA
This sequence comes from Spodoptera exigua, assembly GCA_902829305.4. Classification (NCBI taxonomy): domain Eukaryota; kingdom Metazoa; phylum Arthropoda; class Insecta; order Lepidoptera; family Noctuidae; genus Spodoptera; species Spodoptera exigua. Next base: position 1,275,377 of record LR824628.2, on the reverse strand, counting down.
CCCGCAGCTCAGCTCCATTTGATCGTAGCGTGATGTTTTTAGCCTATAGCACTCAGGTACATTGTAGCTATCTATCAGTGAAAGAATTTTGGCAATCCAACCAGCGGTTCCAAAGATTACCCCCTACATACAAACTTACAAATTTTACCTCTTTATAATATTTGTATAGTCTCTTGCTAGACCGTACACTATTTTAGATGATAGTGGAAAGGAATAAAAGAAAGTTAAGTACTGAAAACTTTTGTATTGACCAAAATGTACTAGAAGGTAAAAATGAGCTTAATGGAGTGTGCGGAAATGATGAGTGACGTAGCCCTTGTCGGCTGTAATGAGAACGCTTAGCTAACTTGGTGGCTCAACGCGAACTGAACATATTTATAATGAATTGTAATCTAAGTGGCGTAAAATGCTGATGTGCGGTTGCACCGTACAATATTAGTATAGATAACTTTATTTTCTTATAAAAAGACGTTGCTGTACACTTCATTTTTTACCTATACCGTAGGATTATTTTTTATTTAAAAACATACAATTTCTCATACACATCACACCTAGACCCCGAACAACAATTTGTGAATCACACAAAGGGTTCTTCCGTTTGGGAATTGAAAGTGTAACGTTTCACGGCAGCCGATAGCATAGCCATCGTGTCAATTTTGCAGTCAACATAATAGTAATTAAGATGTCAATGCTTTTTGCCTACCACCAGGTCAGCAATCGCCGTCGCCGCAGTACAATACCAAAAGAGCTACTACAAGTGCATTGCCGACCTCTTGTGGGTTATTTATTAGGGATTTAAGAATAGGGAATTTGAGGATTGTGCCTCCTGTTAACCTCACTTACATGGCGAAACACAACGCTGTGGTTGTTCCAAGCCGGTTTTCTGTGAAGCCGTGGTATCACTCCGGTCAAGCTGACCCATTCGTGCCGAAGCATGGCTCTCTCACACACTAAAAACAACAGTAATATTATGTCACACAGATACGCCGAGTTCATTGAAGTGTAAAATACTTGGTATTAGCAATCAAGTGTTTAACGAGCTTATCGGATTGTTCATACTTAAGGGACGCACTGATAGTGAAATGTTTTCGTATACTATATGTTTTGAAGATATAAAAACTACTGTAGATATGACAAACCTCAACCCTTAAAACAGTGATCTCTAACCCGCCTGCTACGAATTATATATCCGTCCAAATATAACTTAGATGTCTTCAAGGCTAGAATGAATAGGCTCTTAATAAACTAGTACGCCTTACCATCAACGATTGCATCACTGCTTACCATCAGGTGGGATCGAAGTCAAGCACTAGTCAAGAAAAAATACGAGCGGAATATATGGAAAGGTTTATCAAAGACCGTTGATGTTTTTTTGGTGTTTTTATGTGATAGGACGGAAAACAGCAGACCTGATGGTAAGCAATCGGAAGCATGGATACCTACAACAAGTCTTTTGGGAATTGTGGTTCAGAGATTTGGTGATTGGGAGAGGTTGTCTCCGGTACCCTCACTCATACGACGAAACACTTTTTTTGTGAGGGGAAAATCATGCAATTTGAGTGTCAGACTCTTACTGCTCTGGTCCGAGGTCACGGTGCCTCATTGCGCTTACCCCGCAACCCGGCCTCTAGGGGTTTATGGATAGGGGATTTGAAAATTGAGAATGGGGGGAAGGATTAGGTCTATTAATAATCAAGAACAAAATGTAAGGTTCTTCATCCTCCATTGAAAAGGGAGGATCCTTCGAGCAGACGGGTGTTATGTCCTATGGGCTACTGCCCGACGGTTGTTGTCGGGATCTTGTACTAGTTCTAAGGGCGTGGAGAACTCTTATACCGCGATGTAGAATCTTTATCGTGATGGGTGCTGTTGCTGCGCGTGTTCTGCGATAGATGTCGCTACATAACTTTTTTTTACGTAATTGGTCGGCAAACGATCAGGCGGATTACCTGATGGTAAGCAATCAGCGCCGCCCATAGACACCCGACACGGAGGAGTTGCGAGTGCGTTGCCGACCTTTTAGGGATTAGGGATTTGGAGAATTAGGGATTGAGGAGGGATTGGGGGCGGGGAAGGATTGGGCCTACTATATACTATGGAACTATATCAATCCCAACTTGATTCCAGGTATGGGACACAGCTGGCCAAGAAAGGTTCAGATCCATGGCCCCCATGTACTACAGGAACGCGAATGCAGCTCTGCTAGTCTTTGATATAACTAGTGTGAACAGCTTCGCAGCTATTAAAGGATGGGTCAAGGAGTTACAAAGGTAAGGCATTTTAATTCAACTAACCCAAGCAAACGCGTTCGTGGACCTATTCTCTTACAATTGTGTCACGAATTACAACGATTGAAATGGTAATGCAAACCAGCATATGAACTACTGATGGTAAGCAAACGGCGCTTCCCATGGACCGTATAACACCAGAGGTTAGAACTGCAAAAAAAGTCAGAATCGTTTATTTCGATTTTGTCCTCGTAGCCACAAACCTTAAAAATAAAAATTGTCAGTCTGTCAGTCAGTCTTCTTAGTGAAGCTATTTGCTCGTTCCAAAGTGTAGATTCCGATGGAGAAGAACGAGCAAGAAACTCCATGGTTACTCTTTTTCCACCAGTTTCACATACAGATTCTTTGGTACATTATGAAGTTCGTTCGAATTATGCGTTACCAGGCTTTTGAGAGTTCGGAATAAGGGTGAAAGCGAACAAGGCCTTTGGTATGGTCGTGGCCGTGAGTGGCTCTGCCTAATGTGCCCCACCTGTAGACATCTGATGGCTCATTAAGGCGCACGGGGTTGCCAGGTCGCTAGGCCTTATAGCCGGACAGACCAGCCCGTTTAGCCGGACACCCTACATTCTTAAGGATTTTGTATCTCAGTATTAATAGGTACGACAAGATCTAATGTAAATCAAGCATTTTTGATTATTATCATAAATCTTGTTGAATACTTATGAAATAATTAATAAGTTTGCTTCGCTCCAGCCATGTTTGGTGTTTCGTTTCACTACCTAACAAAAGCCGGACAGGCCGGACACCGTTTATTTTGACCGGACTAGCAATCAAAAAGCCTGGCAACGCTCACGAAGAATACTGCACGACGTAAGCTAGATTCTGATTCTGGTCGGGCGGCAAGTTAACCTTGTTGACCTTGCAAAACCGCGCCAGCGGTAGCCAAAGAGCGTCTCCTCTTTTGAAACGGGAAATCATTAAATCACGTCTCTCCCATGGTAAGGCGAGAGGGAATTTCAGATTTTTACTGACTAAAACCTCCCGTTCTATCTCCCTCTTAAAGGTCGCGGTACCTTATTGCGGTTGCCCCTTGCCGTGTAGGGCCCCATAATGTCAATATCCTGGCGATAGAAAATATCGCCGGATCCTAAACAGGTACCGAAGCTTCTGTGTCCGGAAAGCACCTGCCTCAGGCGAAAGGTGCGGATGCCATGGCATCTCTAGCCACTCAAAGACGGCTGCTATAAGAGAGAGCGTCTCCTACGATGACAAGCCATACAGGATCTAATATTCTCATTTTCTTTCTTCCAGTAATGTTCCCGAAGCCATGGTATTATCAGTAGTCGGAAACAAAAGCGACCTTGAAGATTTAAGAGCGGTCCAGTCGAGCGAAGCGGCACAATTCGCAGCCTCCATTGGAGCGCAGTACTGTGAAACTTCAGCGTTACATGATCAGGTAGATATCATAATATTTTGGATACTGTTAGTGCAGTAACATTATCAGCCTATTAGTACTGCTGAGCAAAGACCTCTTCTCACACGGAGAAGGTTTGAGCATTATTCACCACGCTCGCTCAAAGCGGATTGGCGATTTCAAACTTGCAATTAGAAATTATTAGTCCAGGAAATGATCATAGAAATGTCTAAATAATCATAGAAAGTACATTAATATAACTTGGAAAAAGTCACATTGATGCTTGCCAAGTTTCGAACCCACAGGGTTAGGAACGCGACATTTGATATTTTAGTGCGGTTAGCCTTACTCAGAAGTGGATACTGCTAGCCCTACCTAAAGGATATGTGTGAAAGAGCCATGCATTGGCATGAATGGGCCGGCTCGACCGGAGTGATACCACGGTCTCACCGTCACATATCAGGATCGACTAAATGATGTAACAAAGAAATGTATTGTAAAACTGATTGAAAAAGAGTAACCATGGAGTTTCTTGCTCGTTCTTCTCCATAGGAATCTACACTTTGGAACGAGCAAATAGCTTCACTAGAGGACAGACGGACAGACTGACATGCTTAATTTTAAAACTCATGTTATATACTTTTTTCCTTTTTTGCTTGCTTGACGTTCAAAAGTGCCTACTGTGGTCTAATTGAAATAAATGATTTTTGACTTTTGACTTTGACTTTTGACCGAAAACAGGATTACAAAAACCACAACGTTGTGTTGCGCTGTGTAAGATAGATTTCCGGTAAAGTCGACAAACGACTGTTTTGTCAATTACCTGATGGTAGGCGTAAGTTTACAAGTGCGTTGCCGGCTTCTTGTAAGTGATTAGGTATTTACGGATTGAGGATCGATTGGGCCTCCCGTAACCACACTCATACGGCGAAACACAACGTAATTGTAGCTTTACGCCGGTTTCCTGTGAGGCCGTTGTATCACTCCGGTCGAGCCGACCCATTCGTGCCGAAGCATGGCTCTCTCAAATCCACTTTTAACTCCCCAACTTCTTGGTGTTATTGGACTCCATGAGCAGTGCAGATTGCTTACCATCAGGTATTCTGCTCTTGAAGTTTAATTCCCTATAATATGGTTGAGTTGGGCGATGCTGGTGTACGTGTCATGTTCGTGAACAAGCGCCGTCAGTTGGGATTGGTCAGCTCCAGACTGTCTATTGTCCTTAAGGTTACTTTATTTTTATATTTGAATAAATATTAGTGTTACACTGTTCTCTCATAATTGAACCAACTGTTTGTAAAAGGAATCTGTATGTGAAACTAATTTAAAAAGAGTAACCATGGAGTTTCTTGCTCGTTCTTCTCCATCGGAATCTACACTTTGGAACGAGCAAATAGCTTCACTAAGAGGACTGACCGACAGACTGACACGCTTAATTTTAAAGCTCATATTATATACTTTTTTCCTTTTTTGCTTGCTTGACGTTCAAAAGTGCCTACTGTGGTCTAATTGAAATAAATGATTTTTGACTTTTTTTTTTTTTAACTTGATCAAAAAAATTAAAATACCTACTGTTTTTTTTTTTAATTTCCACAGCAAGGTATCGACGAAGTGTTCCTGAACACGGCGGCGGCTTTACTGAAGCTGTCTAATTCTAACCTGGTGTCATCGCTGAGATCCTACGACTCGGCCGATGTAGACCCTGATAAAATTCCTACAGGTATGTTACAGTAAAAAAAATCTATGATCACTACATGGTATAAAATAAAGTCGCTTTCTCTGTCCCTATATCCCTATGAAACAATGAATTTATTTTTGCAAATAGGCCATAAAACGGCACTCTTACACGTCAAATTATATGTGAAAAACTAGATGAAGCCGGCATTTCCTATCTGACTACTCTGAGAAGCCGAAACAAACTCAGAGGTCAGTCTCTTATCAAGTCCAGACAATGTGAAAATAACATAATGTGAGAGAACCGTGCAAGTTCATTCTGTAATGGTCTTTTGATGAAAGAACCACACCAGTTTAAGTGGACCCGTTCTGAAAAAAAGCACGTACCTATGTATGCTTAAATCTTTAAAACTACGCAACGGATTTTGCGCGGTTTTTTTAATAGAAAAGATTGGCGGATTGGGGCGGATCGCTAGTCTATATTCTATCATTTTAATCGAAAAATGTATTATGTCGATTAACATTATATTTTTAAAAGAGTAACAATTGAGTTTCTCTCGTTCTTCTCCATTCGAATCTACATTTTGGAACGAGCACCTAGCTTCACTGACGAACAGACTGACGGACTACTATTCTATTTTTACGATTCAAAAGCAATTTGACAAGTTTTTTTTAATACGTTCCCCCACAGCATTTTTCAATGTAGTATGTGCGTTCACAAACACACAATTTCACATACACATCATACCCAGACCCAAAACCACAACCTGTGAATTATATAGTGTTGTTACGTTCGGGAATCGAACCTACAACACGTTGCACAACAGCCAATCAACGTTAACTAAACAATCAATGAATAGATCTTAATAAATTTTTCAGGTACCCCGACTGAAGAAGCCGCTACTCACACGGGCAAGGTTGAGCTTCCAGCTTGGAGTATAGACAGCATAGCACATGGGGATGTTCAGAAGAACATGTGCTGCTGACGTCATCCCCCATAGGGGGGTAGGCAGAGCTCACAAGATCACGGCACAATCACCTTCTAAATATTAACAAGTTAACTTAAAGTGTGGGAGAGCCATGCTTCGGCACGAATGGGTTGGCTCGATCGGAGTGATACCACGGACTCACAGAAAACCGCCGTAAATCAACCACAGCGTTGTGTTTCGCCGTGTGAGTGAGGTTACAGGAGGCCCAATCCCTCCCCTTCCCCCCGTCCCCCCATCCTTTCCCAATCTTTAAATGCTCAAGACCCTTATCTCTTAAAGGCCGGCCACGCACTCGTAACTCTTTTTGTGTTGTATGTCCATGGGTGTCGCTGATTGCTTACCGTCAGGTAATCGGTCTGCTAGTTTTCCGACCTATGACATGAAAAAATCGTGTTATAAAACCTTTTTTAAATCGATTTTTTATAAAATGGCAACATTGTTTGCAAACGCCATTATCATTTGACTGACAAGCTGACAATATTTTGTCAGTTAAAATAATGTCACGTCACGTATTTAGGCGGATTTGTTAAAAGTGCAAACATTGTTTTATAGAAAAGAAAAACAAATATGTATTAGCTAGCTGTCTTTACAAGAAATACGAGACAAGAAAACCTTGTTAGTTCACAATGATTATTTAGAAGTTAGATTCAACAATAACATCTATATTTAATATATTTGTTATAATAAATACAACATAAAATAGTTCATTCAAGGATGTTTTTCAAAGGTATTAAGTTCACGATACGAAGGATTTATATACCTGTTACTGTGTACAAGAAGCAAAGAGATTATTTAGAATGAGGTCTACATACGTACCTTATTTTTGAAGTTGGGTAAGTCCTCTAAGTATAATATTTTTCTCTCGCGCGGTTTCACTCGCTGCTCGCCTCCATTACATCGTATCGTGATGTTTTATAGCCTACTAGCTTTTGCACGCGACTTCGTTCGCGTGAAATAGCGACTTCCTGCTAATTTTTGGTATAAGAACTATCCTATGTCCTTTCTCGAGTTTCAAACTATGTTTAATAAGCAAATTCTTTATTCATATAAAAGTGGTACATCAAATTCGTAGGATCCCCTAACACCTGCACTAGTGAATACTGTGTTACAGGTTTTAGTGTCTTCCCCTGTGTATGCTGACATTATTGTAAATCTGTATTAAAATAGAATAAACAAGGAAAACAAAGATAATAAGTTCAGTCGTTCAGGTGTCAAGAAAGATAGAAAGACAGAGTTACTTTCGCTTTTATAATATTAGTTTGGATTTGGATTGTGTTATACTTTATATATTACATTACACATTATAATTAAACGAGCAGACGACCTGATGGTAAGCAATTAGCTCGGCCATGGACCCCCGCAACAGCAAAGGAGTTATGAGTATGTTGACAGCATTTCGGTTATGACAGTTTAAGATATTAGGGATAGTAGCCCAATCCTTGGGTCCCCATTAACTACATTAACAATGTCAAACACAACGCTGTGGTTCTTTGACTTCTATTTTCTGTGAGGCCGTGGCATAACTCCGGTGAGGGTAATCTACTTACTTAGCCCTTTTAAGCGTAATATGACGAAAATAAAGGCACTTGTTAAATTAATAGGTCTGTATTATATTACAGTAAGAAATAATTATAATAAATTTTATACATTTTATTACTTAAAAAGACACTTTAAGTATATAGTAAAGTAGGAAAGAAATTTGAGTTAATGTGGCTCGGGTTTCCACACAAACTTTTAAGTTAAAAAGATTGGAAATTACTAAACCGATTTTAATTATACCTCGTACTCATAATTGGGTAGTTTCCTAGGTCAAAAATAAATTATTTCCATGTTTCAAATACAATAAAATAACTATACTTTTGTTCATTGATACACTGAATTATACATATTTTTAGATTTTTTTTAAGAAATAAGTAAACTATTTATCCAAAATAATTATGACGTCATAACTCAGATTTTCATACAAATTTATCGTTTGAAAAGTATCGTTTTTGACATTTGGATAAAAGTATTGAATTTGACTAGTTGGAAACTACCGTATTATGTAGGTATATCAAGGTCTAAAAAGTACAATAAGTACATTTTTTAACAAAGAGTTGTTTTTTTTATTGAAATTTCATTAAACTTATTTCAGTAGTTTCCGAGATTTTGGCCTTAAAAGTTGGTTTGTAAACCATTGAAACCCTCTTTAAATACAATACACTGAATAACTTGTGTATTATCAACCTTTCTGGAATGTTTTATATGTTAAGGATAACTCATAAATGTTAATAATATTACAAATCACATAACAAGGAAATATTTTACAAAATAAATTTATTATATAGGCCATAAAACTGCACTTTTACACATCAAATTATATGTAAAAAACTAGATTAAGTCGGCATTTCTTATCTGAATACTCTCAGAAGGAATGCCGAAACAAACTCAGACAGAACTCAAAGGTATATATAATCGACTTCTTATAATCGTAAAGGATCTTTAAATACTTGATTATAACTCAATTGACTTTAAAAATATTGTTGACTAGTTGATTATTTATTGCGGTACCTATCTACATACAAACAGCAATATACAAAATAGCTAGAAACATTGTAAAAACATATCTATCCCAGAAATTCCTTAAAAATCTAATTGTAAATATATGTATATCATCGAAAATATTCTTGCCGCATAAAAAAAAATTACTTAAATAACTTGTCTTGCCAGATATAAAAATTATAAAATGCTCAATTATATTTTTAATTAAGTATTATGTTTTAATACGTGTTTAAATAAATTATTTAAATAACAGGGTATTTTATATTCATTTAAAAATGTATTGAAATTATTTATAAGGCTTTTTTTTTAATTTGGGATACTGCACAGTTACTTATGCCGTGGACAGGCGACCTGATAAAGGTCAAACAGCTGCTGGATGCAGATCTCTGCCAAATAACCAATTTAGAAGTCTTTGGAGGAGGCCTATGTGAGGTCTTGTGGCTCCTTTGGTGATGGTAAAGTGTAAGAGAGCCATGCTTCGGCACGAATGGGTGGGCTCGACCGTATTGATACCACGGCCTCACAGAAAACCGGCGTGAAACAACCACAGCGTTGTGTTTCGCCGTGTGAGTGTGGTTACCGGAGACCCAATCCGTTCCACTTATCCCCAAAAGGCCGGCAACGCACTTGTTACTCCTCTGGTGTTGTCGTCCATGGGCATCGTGTGAATTAATATTTTGTAATATGTCCTTATAGACTGACAGACGTAATAGATGTTTCCTCATCATAACATTACATATTTTGATATTTTAAAAACATTAAATAGGTACATGCAATATTCTAAAAATAATATATTATTTTCCTTCCTCAATCAAAAACTTCCTATGATGTACCTAATTAAGATGAATCTAAAATTTCAATATTTATTATTAACAATCAAAATATTAGGTACCTACAACAATACAGTTACATAAACCAATGTTTTTTTAAGACACAATTTCTTGTACACCACATAGTTACATAGGATAACTAACAAAATTTTGTACTTACCTACATTTAATTTTTTAATTTCACTTCATAAAATTATTAATTCGTCTTGTTCGTCACTAGATGGAGCTAAACTAGCAAAAGGTCAGTGTTTCCAATTACTTTAGCAAACAAAAAAAAAGTCTAAAATTGTGACACTAGTTTATCCCTTGTGAGACAAAAAAGTCAAGAATGAACATTGTCCACACTGACGCCATCTAAAGCAAAAAGAAATAGAATTGAATAATCAAAACAAAATATTTTCAAAACTGTTTTTTTTTCAATTGTTGCTGTATTGAGTAAGATGTTCACTATCGAACTTAGGCCTCCCCGAATGACTTGAAGAACTTGTAATGTCTGAAATCGGCAACAATAATAAGAAGATGGGCCTCTAGCATAGCTTGAAAGTAGTCGAGTAGTAGAAAACATATTAATTAATTTAGTTATTCTCGCGAAAGTTATAATAACAATAATTATTTTTGTGTATAGGATTTGTGTATTCTAATCACTAAAATTAAAAATAACGACTTCTCACGAGAATTAACTGAGAAAAGCTCGACTAGTTTCAAGTCACGACGGGACTCTTATTCATGAACAGACTCACTGAGTCGGCTGAAGCGACCAAGTAATTCGTTATTTTTAATAAACAATTATTGTTATAAATTATAAAAATGTTAATAATGGCTCTTCAATCTTGTATATAAATAATATTTTTGATAATATTTGACATTTTACCTAATAACTTTAATGTTAAACACGAATTTGTAATTAATTCTTGAATGAAGGCTACCGTTTTTTGTGCTCGTCAGATGGCGCTCATGTAGCTTTAGGTCCTTCTTGGTTTAAGTCAATTATCAAATTGCCTTTTTTAATTAGGTACACTAGGATATTATCTATTTAACAAAAAAGACTTAAATCTACATTAGTGCCATCTAGCGAGTCCAATAACGTAAGCTCTCATCATTTTATTTTAAGATTATTAAATAAATGAATTTATTCATAACGTTTTGTTGTTGAGTTTTATTTTTGTCTTATTTTGTGTATTTAAGTACCTATACAATTAACAATTACAATACCTACTACATTTTCCATGGTGTTGGGTGTCTGGGCTTCTCCCAGTTGTACAGTCTCTTCTGTGCCTTTTAAGGCTTAAGTCATTCTGTCTCCTGCGTTAAATTTACCGAGGGAAGCGGAAACCATTTCGTATTTCTCCTTCTCCTCAAATAAGATCTTCAGATTTATTTCGTTGCGGGATCCAAGACAGTCATTCATGTCCCCGGACTTCAGTGTTCCGGTGTTTTCGTGGTTGTATCTACAGTAGATCCTGGCTTACAGGAGTTGCAGCGGTTTGAGAGGTTGCGATGGGCTTGTCCCAATAAAAAAAGAAAGTATCCTATTGAAAGTATATTATCTTAATCTATATTATAAAAAATATATTTAATTTCTTTCAGACTCGTTCCGGGACTCTTCGAAAAGTGTCTTCGTAATCGTCAATTGTTGTTTAGTTGTCATTGATATTGTAAATAAACCGTTCTGAATGCCCTACGATGTATACCAACATCTGTTGTTTTTTTACATATAAATAATAACAATGAATAAATAAAAATGTAAATATTATTAACTGTGTTCTTACTTTTGACATTCAATAAATAAAAAATATAAAATCGTCTTATTTTTTACCCATTCTAAAACAGCAATTAAGTATTAGGTAACAACAAAATATTTAGCATCTAAATTTCAATCTCATCATGAAACTACAGAATCTCTTTGCAAGGGGAAAAATCAACTAATATCTTCTCTCGCCCAGGGTGATGCGGGAGGGAGTATCACTCTTACTAACTAAAAACACCCCCGTTCCTTCTCCTGCTTTAGGCCGAGGCCGCGGTGCCTTATTGCGCTTACCCCGCAACCCAGGGCCGGATTAGCCACGTAACAAGAGTAGCAAATGCTACGGGCCCCGCGCTCAAATAGGTATTTTGTAATTACACCACTTCAATAGCTAGACCTATGTAGAAAATGTTTTGTTTACAAAACTACTACCAAACTACAAGTAATTTGATTTTTTTTAACGAAATAAACAATAAAAGACAAATAGTCGGTATTTTGTATGTGTAAGAAAAGGAATAATTGGCGGGCGAACTGCGCGCACGGCTATTTCCGCCTCACCTCTAGGTAGGTATAAAATCTATCACGAAAAACGTTGGTATCAAAATGAACAACAGTAATTTGAAATTGTACCACATCTTTTAAATTGAGCGCTAGCCACACACAAGTTATGTGTTGTACTACTAGCACAGCACTAAACACAAGTTGGCAACACTGCAAAACCATTTGGGGAATTCCCTGATATTATCATCGATCGAACTAGCCGTAACTCGAACAAATAAATTAGGATTCTGTTGAGTATCAAACAATAAGAAATTGATACTTATTCACTTTCCTTTGACTCAATATAAAAAACTACTAAGCACTTTTTTGAACTATTTATGAGAAAAGTTGTCTTGCATTGCTTCAAGTACTGTTTTCGTGATTGACGTAGCGCTGTGTGCAATTCATTCAATTATCTTTTTACCGACTTCGAAAAAGGAGGGGGTATGTTCGACTGATTGCCGATTTTCGATTTGACCGAGCATGGCTCTCTCACACTTAAAAAACCTTGAAATTATCCTTGCTTGCTCTGCCAAGTGAATCATCCAAGTCATACCAAACAGCAACAGTATTAGAAACATATTGATCGGTGCCTCCTAATCATCAAACTAACAATAGCTATATAGGTAAAGATTACACTATTTTGGTTTTGCTTGGCACCGAATTCAAAATTATAAAATGGTTATTAATATTATTTTCTATTTAACTAAGTGAAAACATGTATTAATTTCGACAAAGAAAAAATATTTTTTGCTTTTTAGCTTACTTTTTGAAGTCGGAATATTTTTGTTAAAAATTATTTATTTCACAATCGTCTGATCAAGACCTTAATACGGGATACGCCCTTTATGAACCATTATATGGCTAGGTCCAAGTAATGCGATCCTAATTTTCAGATATACGAGGCAAGAGCCAAAGATTTGGTTAACTGTGAAGAATCCCAGAAACAGACATCACGACGAATCGAGCGAAATACAAAGTACGACCTTTTCAGCGGCTCTAATACACTCGACGACGAATTTGAGATGTTTGTTGTCATAATTGATAACGTACTATCTGCTATAACTAAACGTATGTAAAATTACTAGTGTTTTTGAAGTATTTCGACTGTGATTTTATATCAACAGAAGAGATTTTGAAAAAATCGTCAAAGATGTACAGTGCTTACAAAGATGATTTGGAGAACGGCGAATTAGTGCAGTTCGTAGAGTTGCTGAAAACAGATGTAGCTACTGTAATTGACAGCAAGAAACAGGAGCCTCTGGAACTGCAATTTTATAAGCTTTTATTAAATAATTCTTTAGAATCGTGTTTCCCAAATTTAGAAATTGCCTTGCGTATTTACTTATCTCTCATGATCACTAACTGCAGTGGCGAAGGTTCTTTGTCATCGTTGAAACGATTAAAAAATGAATTAAGGAACACTATGGGCCAAGAACGTCTTAAACGTCTCACGTTGTAGAATATAGAGCATGACTTGCTTAAAAAAGTCGATATTGAAAGTGTAATCGCTAAATTTGTTACAGTTTTGTTTTATTTAATACCCTTTTGAGAACCGTTAGCAAATCAAGGGCCCCTTGACAGAATTTGCTACAGGCCCCGCGCTGGCTTAATCCGGCACTGCCGCAACCCCGGCTGAAACTACAGAGCGCCTGCTTCTAAAGTATTGAATCAAGTTCACTCAAAGCTCATCATCATCAGCCCCTAAGTGCCCACGGGTGAGCAAAGACCTCTTCTCACACGGAGAAGGTTTGAGCATTCACCACCACGCTTGCTCATGCGGGTTGGCGATTCCAAACTTATAATTAGAAATTATAGGTTTCCTCACGATGTTTTCCTTCACCGTATGTCAGAGGTGTCTAAATAATCATAGAAAGTACCTACATATAACTCGGAAAAAGTCACATTGGTACTTGCCAGATTTCGAACCCACATCGTGCTCCGTACCTAACACCTCAGGCCCACCACGACATTTTTTTTTAAAGCTGAAGAAATATGTAGGTAAGTATCGTAGTAGGAAATACAATAATAATATTATTAGCCCTGTTCGGTGCCATCTGCCTACATATTTGTGCTTCAGGGCGGGTCCGTTTCTCTGCAGCTGACCGTACCTACTAGCCAGGGTTGCGGGGTAAGCGCAATGTGGCACTGCAGCTTCGGCCTAAAACAGGTGAAGAAACGGGGGGGTTTTTAGTCATTAAGAGTCTGACACTCTCTCTCGCCGCCCTGGGCGGGAGAAGTCATTTGATGATTTTCCCCTGACAAAAAAATATGTCTTATACTATTTGTGTATAAATGGTGTTGTAAATAAAGTATTTTCTACTTACCAACGTAATGTTTTATGTTATACGATCAAACGGATTACCTGATGGTAAGCAATCAGCGACACCTATGGACACTAGTTTTACCAAATTGGCAAGTGCGTTGCTTGCGTTTTAAGGGTCGGTTAACGCTGCGCTTCCACTGACTTGCAGATTTAGGTAAAGTACAGAGTATTTAAAGCTGAATCCTACTAATACTTATAATAATATACTAATACTTATAATATACTTATTATAAAGTAATGTGAAAGTTTATGAGAATGTGTCTATAACCTATTTTTTTTATATTGTATAAGTCGGCAAACGAGCAGACGGATTACCTGATGGTAAGCAATCGTTGCCGGCCTTTTGGGGATGGGGGTTGCGCGTGCGTTCGCGCAGCGGAATGTTGTTGAATTTAAAGATTTTAATTATGCAGATATTTAGTGTATGACGTCGTATAATTGTGTATGGTAAAAAAAAATTTGTGCACGCAACCATTGTGGAGAAATTCACCAAAAACTGATTCCGCTGGGCGAACGTTGTCCTGGCGGAACTTTTTTTAATCCATAGACTTTAGAAGAAAAGAGATGTATCCAAAAATTAGTGTGTAATTGTGTATGTATGAATAAAACTAGTGCATGCATAAACTTCGGAGAAATTCAAGTTTCCGCTACGCGAACGTTTGGCCATTAGCTAGTTTTCATATAAAGCGCTTACATAGAGAGCTGTAGATTTTTACACACGTTGTTTTGAATTTGTTTATATTTGTTTAAAAAACAGATTTAGAAAAAATCGTAGGGTTTACAAGATAAAAATATAAACGTAAAATACGCTTATCAGGTCTTAGTTCTTAAAGTATGCACTTTGGGGTCTAGATTTTCACGTTTATACAAACCTTGTAAGTGTCTGCAACATGTTGCCAAGTATCAATGATGTTCCGTAAGTAATTAAATAGTTATAGGACAATTACGACAAATTTACCATGAATAGATCACTCTTTACAAAGCAGTCAAATATCACGACTTTCTAAATGAATTGCATGATAAAATGTATGCCAGTAATTAGTGTATTCATTCAACTATTCACATGCAAAATTTCATGTCATTAAATTCAGTAATTAAAGAAAAACAATTATAATACTGACGAAGCATCGAAAACCTACATAACCCGACCAAGTTCGGATGGCTACAAAAAAGCGGCCGTGCCATATATCTAAGACACGTTCTTAACTTTTCAATATAGCATTTATTAATATGGTACAGTATCGTACACAAGCGTTAGGAAAAAATAAAACAATTTTATTTCTTGAATGAAAAATATTTTTTTAATAATAACGCTACTATCTACGATAAAAACAAATCTTCAATTAACAAGTAGGTACTTCTCTATTTAAATCCGCGTACAAAAATATTTTTAATTACATATAATACTTAATTATTTAATAATAATAACGTTAACAAACGCTTGCAATGAAAGCAATAGACTTAAATGTGTTTTAACTAAAATAGATTATGAACTAGCTTTTTGAAACTTAGGGTAAGTATAATACTTCGAGCTTCAAAAAAAAAATCACATCACATAACTAACCTATTCAGTTGTTTAGATTTGATCAACATTAAATAAGTGCTTAAAAACTAAAACATTGGTATAAAAAAGGTATTTTCAAGAAAATATTCTTAAATGAGTAGCAAATACTGTAAACAACCTTAATATTTCTAAATAGGTATACCTAATGTTTTCTAGTTTCAATAATAAAATCACAGATTAACAATCACAGATCACATAATTAGACAATTTAGTTGTTTAGGTTTGAGAGTCTGCCTAATATAAAAATAAATCAACATTTAATAAAAGTACTTATAAAATAAAACATTGGTATAAAAAAGGTTTTTTCAATTCAATACCAATTATTAAATTAGTAGCAAATACTAAAAATAACCTTAACATTTTTAAGTACAATGTACCTACTCTAGCTTAATTTAAAAAAATCACAGATCACATAACTAGACTATTCAGTTGTATAAATTATTGCATGAGGCATCATATTTTTGGAACTATTTTGAATTTTGCTACATAAATCATCGTAACACTGAAATGATTTATTAGTGTACGGGGGTCTCAAACAATGCGCCTTGTAATGAAAGAAGAAAGAAAGAAAAAGTATTTATTCGCGTCTTCATCGCGTAATGACCAATACCTGGCATTTGTAAAGGTGGAACATATTCAATAATAGCCAATATTAAAAATAGCTTATTATTTATTTCAATATTACGAGGTATGTCCTCTAGATTTATGTAGAAATTATGTAGTTCAAAGATAATCAAATCATTTAAATCATATTTAAAATCGACAGTGCCTATTCCACAAAAATTACAAACAGGAGGATTGCCACTCCTCATACCAGATTCTACAGACTCTTGCAATTTGGCAATGCCTTTACACTTGATGATGAGTTTAAAGGTAGGTATTTACATTTAAAATTGCTGTTATTTACGGAAACAAGGCATTCTATATTTGAACAACATTTTTTTCTGTTTCCAGAAAAGTATAGCAAACAGATGTCTTCAATAATTTTTGTGACATTGCACGCACAATCTATAATTTGGCACTGTGTTGCATCGAGTGTATTGTTAACAAACAATGGATTTAGTAAAATGTCTCGTTTTGCGTACAACGTTTTGCAATTCCTTTTCGTATTAGATAATTGGATAAAAAAACGAGTGAATGAATCTTTGCTAATCAAGGGATCTATATCTATAAAATGACGGAAAGAGATACGGTCAGTATATGCGACTGCGAAAGCTTGAGCCACTGCGTCAAATGCACAGGTATTAGTCACTACATTTTTGATGTCTTTCGATATTGATACGTTACCATTTTGTAAGATGTATGGAGGCTTCGACGAGATAGTTTTTTTGTTGGGAATAACTAGACCTCTCCAGTTTTCTATTTCAACAGGATAGTCTTGAAAAATGGATTGCTCCTCGAAATCACCTATAATTTTTGTCTGTTTAACTTGATTAAAATTCATATGTTCATTCTTATTCTTAATTATGTTAGTAGCAGTTTCAGAATATTTAGCTTTATTTAATTTGATCATCCCATTAAGGTAAGTGTAATGTTGTATTAAAAATTCGTCTAAACGTATTCGCTCCTGCTTTGTGTTGAAATATATGTTCTTTATATCTTTGAAATGATTTTCAACATTTGAGCTACTTCCAACAATTCTAACATTACGAAAATACTTATCCATAACGCCACTCCACATTGGTAACTTTCTCAATAGTCTTTTTAGTGTATCATTTATTTCTGGTAAATAATATTCGTTTTTATGTTCGTTCGGGTCAATTAACATTAAATACAATTTTTCGGTTTCTAGAATATTGTCATAATATTGAATGAGTGGGTTTGTACCTGCATTGTTGGTGTCAATCTTTTCATCGGGTAATACAGAACATACTGACTCATCATCGTTACAGTTATCTAAATCTTGGATATCAACCTTATACTCGCTTATGTTCGCTAAAGACGCTACAGCTTGATCATATTTCTTGCATGATTGCCCATCCAAATCTAGGGTTACATATTCATGTAAAGATACAGTAACGATATCTTTGATTACTGCATTATCTTTGATTTAAGCAAGTGAATTTTTTTATACAATTTATATAGAAGTTTTTACATTTTTCTGTCGTTTTTTCGAAACAGCTTTGTTTGTATAATTTTTTGAAAAAATGAGACTTATCCAATCTAATGTAACATGCTGGTACAGAATTATGTTCACTTTCTAATATCGAAAAACACTGCGCCAAATATTTGTTTGTGTCGGTGTTTAAAAAACTGCGACATATTGCTCCTAATAGTGCTGACGAATCATCACTTATAATTTCATTCGGTGGATTACGGTTACGCGCCCACGTACTTAACCACGTGGCTATGGTTTCAGTAATATGGGACTGGGACGCCATATAACATAAAGGTATAGTTGTGTTTGCAGTGTATGCCACAACGGCATACAAAAAGGTATGTTTGGGTTCCTTAGTTCTTAAATTATCGTTAACATTTGGCGGTGCAATTACTTGAAAAATTGAACCGGTTGCATCAATAGATAAAACGATATGTGTATTTTTTAATACTTCATCATAATATTTACCTTGTTCTTGGGTCCAAAAATATAAAAAAAACGGGACTAAACTAAATTTTTGAATAAAAGAATCAAATGGTGGACTTTGCGACATAGCATAAATGGAGAGAATTGTATTCTTATCGAATTGGAGTGCCCTTTTAACTTCGTGTCGTATACGCCTCAAAGTACTTAATTTCGGAAATGTTGGAGGTTCACTTGGTTCATTTATGCCTATAATTTTGTCTGCCATCATAGCTCTAACTGCTAATGCCCTGTTGTTTTTAAGATTACTGCTAATTTTTGTTTTCTTACAGAATTAAGTTTATTTTTTATAGTCGAGTCATGGAAAAATTCTTTTTTATATCGGCTTATCAAACAAGTAACATCTATGAAATTAGTAGTTATCGGATCAATAGTCACTAAAATATTTGCTCCACATTGGGTACATTTGCCATCACATTTGATGTTATTTAACTTTAAATTTGAAGGAACGTAATTGCTTTTAAATGAAAAAGTGCACTGAAGGTCCGTTTTTGCCCATATTTGGTCTTGTAACTCATTCGTCCAATTATTTTTTAACAATTTGTGATTTGTTGGTTCTATATTTCTGTACTCATGATAATCCATTAGAAATTTCGCTTGAACTTCATCAGATTCGTCTGTAATATCAACATCTTTTTCATCAGAATCATCAAAATAATGTTCACGGGTGGGTATGTTTTCAATATTGTCAAAAAAAAATAGTAATGGCGTTTAATTCATTTGTATGGCAGGTTTCTTCATATGGTAATTAAATAGTTCAGCTAACTGCTTTTGTATACAGTCATACACTTTATGGCTAACAGAAGGAACAGATTTAACAAATGTGTCTTTATGTATTTGTACTACTACTTTCATATTACTTAACGGTATAGTACTTTTTCTGCCGGCCATTTTAATGTTTTTCTCCCATTGGTAGCGCCGCGGCGATATGTTGGATGAATTAGTTTGGTTTGTAAAATTAGGTCGTTGAGGTGTTCGCTTCTAGTGAGATCAAAACGCCATTATAATCTGAAATATTAATAAAAAGTATTAATTTACGTATATGGACTTATACATAAAGCTAATGTAAAATTGTCCTAACCCCCCTAAACCCCCTCCCAAATCTAGGACATGCATACTCACATCCCCCCACTTCCTCCCGCATTCCTTAGCTCGCCTGGCAGGTGTCAGGTATGGTCAGAATCTTTGTTATCGATACGCTCGTCAATAATTTGGCTAGTTCTCTGTTGTTGTTATATTGCTTTTGGACATTATTATATCGACGCCATACGTCAAGTTAATGTGACCGAGTTGTACTAACACACAAATTTTCAATTAAAAAACCAATTAGGTACACAAATTAGACCTAAGGTCTAATTTACAACAAAATTGCAACTAAATGAGCAAGTTCCTGTTACGAGTAACTGTTATTAGGTATAACTTATCTGCCTAATAGTTAGTCTATATCTATTAATTTATTATAAAATCTTACCTTATATCTGTTATCAGCTTCGCACTATCATTCACTCAATATTCCTACTACATAATTATGTTATGCTTTACTGTTACACTATAACATTAATAATAACACACTTTCTCAATATTATTATTACAGAGAATTGGCGATGCATAGCAAAACAACAACACATTGTCCTTGACTGCACATTAATTTGTTTGTGACTGGGGATGAAACAAAATCAGGTTCAAGTTCAACAGCAAACGAAATCGTCAACTTCAAGGATGACAGCTTATCGCTCGTTGCGCGCAGCGCGTTGTCTATTTTTTCACACAAGAATATTTTTGATCAATTCATAACTACAATACTTAGACTATTTAACTAAAGGATTAAGCGTACCGAACTTCGAACAAAATAATTCTGCATATTTTGGTGGGGTGCGGGGGAACACGCTCACATACATACGAAAAAAAATCGATTCAAGAAGTAGTTTTTTTTTAGTTATTTGATTGTTTGATCCACTAAAGTTGCAAAGGGGAACGCTCGTGCATGCCTAGTCTATTGGTTAAATAGTGTAATAAGCTACAATATGATAAATATTTACCTAAACAGTAGTACATACTTACAAGTGGTAAATATTTAATTTCCCTAAGCGGTCTATAGTTAGAATCCTGATCCTTGAAATCTTCAATAGAAATTAGCTGTATGAATTTTATTTGTCTTAAATATAATTAGATTATATCTCAAGTCTCAAGCGCATACTTAAATAAAGTACCTACGTAAATAGTACCTACTTTCTGTCATAGTCAAATACATTTAAAAAATTATGTGTCCAAAAATAAATGACATAAAAATTATTTCGAAACAACAAATGTGTTATCACCTGTACCAATTCAATACCGGTATTATACTGTAAATTTTGGGATGTTACCTAAATATATTGCACAGCCGCTTTTTTTGTAGCCATCCGAACTTGGTCGGGTTATGTAGGTTTTCGATGCTTCGTCAGTATTATAATTGTTTTTCTTTAATTACTGAATTTAATGACATGAAATTTTGCATGTGAATAGTTTAATGAATACACTAATTACTGGCATACATTTTATCATGCAATTCATTTAGAAAGTCGTGATATTTGACTGCTTTGTAAACAGTGATCTATTCATGGTAAATTTGTCGTAATTGTCCTATAACTATTTAATTACTTACGGAACATCATTGATACTTGGCAACATGTTGCAGACACTTACAAGGTTTGTATAAACGTGAAAATCTAGACCCCAAAGTGCATACTTTAAGAACTAAGACCTGATAAGCGTATTTTACGTTTATATTTTTATCTTGTAAACCCTACGATTTTTTCTAAATCTGTTTTTTAAACAAATATAAACAAATTCAAAACAACGTGTGTAAAAATCTACAGCTCTCTATGTAAGCGCTTTATATGAAAACTAGCTAATGGCCAAACGTTCGCGTAGCGGAAACTTGAATTTCTCCGAAGTTTATGCATGCACTAGTTTTATTCATACATACACAATTACACACAAATACACACTAATTTTTGGATACATCTCTTTTCCTCTAAAGTCTATGGATTAAAAAAAGTTCCGCCAGGACAACGTTCGCCCAGCGGAATCAGTTTTTGGTGAATTTCTCCACAATGGTTGCGTGCACAAATTTTTTTTTACCGTACACAATTATACGACGTCATACACTAAATATCTGCATAATTAAAATCTTTAAATTCAACAACATTCCGCTGCGCGAACGCACGCGGGGGTTGCGGATATAAGGATTGGGAAGGGGAGGGATTGGGCCTCCGGTAACCTCACTCACACGGCGAAACACAACGCTGTGGGTTGTTTCACGCCGGTATTCTGTGAGGCCGTGGTATCACTCCGGTCGAGCCGACCCATTCGTGCCGAAGCTTGGCTCTCCCACACCTATGATGTATTAATGTATTTTTTCACGATAACGGCTGGACATATTTGCTTGAAATTTGGTTGCTGGCTGCTTTTGATCAACATAGGTACCAAGCACTCGGGTGAAACACAAGAATTACAGATTTTTATAGAATAGGAGGCAAACGAGCAGACGGTTCACCTGATGGTGAGTGACCAGCGACGCCCATTGACACTTGTAACACAAGACGAGTCACAAGCGCGTTGCCGGCCTTTTTTTTTAATGTAATAAGTCGGCAAACGAGCAGACGGATTACCTGATGGTAAGTAATCAACGCCGCCCATGGACACCCGCAACGGAGGAGTTACGAGTGCGTTGCCGACCTTTTAGGGATTAGGGATTTGGAGATTTAGGGATTGGGGAAGGGGAAGGATTGGGCCTCCGGTAACCTCACTCACACGGCGAAACCAACGCTGTGGTTGTGTCACGTCGGTTTTCTATGATTCCGTGGTATCACTCCGGACGAGCCGACCCATTCGTGCTGAAGCATGGCTCTCCCACACTTAA
This sequence comes from Spodoptera exigua, assembly GCA_902829305.4. Classification (NCBI taxonomy): domain Eukaryota; kingdom Metazoa; phylum Arthropoda; class Insecta; order Lepidoptera; family Noctuidae; genus Spodoptera; species Spodoptera exigua. The sequence goes on along the minus strand of LR824628.2, from coordinate 1,253,039 downwards.
ACTTTCCTTCCACTCGGTCTTTTAAAATGGGTATGCTCGTTTCTCGAAGATGCCGAAGAGCCGGCCTCTTGTGGGTTATTAGGGATTTGAAGATTGAGGATGAGGGAAGGAAGGATTGGACCTCCGGTCACTTCACTCACACGCCGAAACAACGCTGTGGTTATTACACGCCGGTTTTCTGTGAGGCCGTGGTACCGAAAATTCGAAATATAAAGAAAATAAAACACAAAAATAACCAAACAAAATATTTAATGCCCTTTTTTAAACACACAATCTCAATTACAAGAACTCATTAGGTAACTGTGCTTATAATAAATACCTAATATATTATCTATACAGGGTGTAAAAAGACACTTAACGAAGCCGTTAACTACGCTTACTGCAGTTCTAACTAAGTAGCTTTACGCTAAAATTATCACTGGGAAACTACTTTTATTTTTAGGTATCAAAAAAATAATAATTTTATTGCGCGCAATGTAAAGCAAACGGGCTTCGTGTCTTTGTGTGCGTAGGTTCACAGCTTAGCATGAAAACGCTGTGATAAGTACGTAACGTAGGTCGCCGTTTTACTTCGCAACAACAAAACAATTCTGTAAAATAAAAATCCTACTGAGATGCACGATGATTTTATGTGCGGGTCTGCATTTATTTATTACGTACATTACTGTTCGTAACTTCAAATGCGTAATTTATTTTGAAAAATCGAAAATTCAGGTAATGTTTGTTTGGAAAAAAGTTTTGTAATAATACTTAGAATTCGATTGCGCAAAAAAAAAAATTAAAATACATCTTTGACCTTCAATATCTCGAGAACCCATGGAGTCCCAGCTATGGTCTTAAATAAAAAAATAATCCAAATAATGGGTAGAATACGTGGCTTTCGGCTTCGTTAAGTGTCTTTTTACACCCTGTATAATAGTCGAATTTACTTGAAACATAAATATAAAACATAATTAGGGAGGCCTATGTCCAGCAGTGGACGGAATCGGGCTGATGATGATGACATTTTTTATCCTATACATATTAAAATTCAAAAATATTCTCATTTCTTTCCGCTAAATCACATTAAGGCGAATAAAATACCATTTTATTTAAGATAAAAATCATCAAATTAATTATCCCGTCATGGATATGAAAAGGGGGAGTGTCAGACTCTTACCCCCGGTTTCCGAAAGGCCGATCAATGTTAAAATCAATTTAATCTCTTGTCAAGTCATCTGATTCGTTGACTGAATTATGAACAACCAATCAGATGACTTGACAAGATATTTAACAGGAGATTAGTTAATTTTAGCATTGACAAATCTTTCAGAAACCTGGTGTTACTGACTAAAAACCAAGTCGGCATTCCCAATTAAATTTTCTTCTGAAAAATATCAGTAATACTTTGCATATCCCTAACATTTAAGACTCAACTAATCCTCATCTTTCCACACACCAAGACAACCAATTAATAAAATCTATACTTCTATACTAATATTATAAAGAGGTAAAATTTGTAAGTTTGTATGTAGGGTGTAATCTTTAGAACCGCTGGTCGGATTTTCAAAATTCTTTCACTGATAGATAGCTACAATGTTCCTGAGTGCTATAGGCTATAAATTATACTTGATTTACGTCAAGCTATCGCTTTAAACTTTATATAACATTCATTGCTAAACCAAAAAATATTTTAAATAACTTAAGTATGTATGGAAAAGTATATGGGATTATATTACTAAACTCATATTTAAGGTTCAAAACACTTTATATTCAATTCAAACATCAACATTTTACAGCATTTTTCAGACTTACAAACAGACTATTTATAATACTATATGTATATACAATATAATATGTTTGATAAACTATCCGATTCACAAAACTGATTGAAAAGAGTAACCATGGAGTTTCTTGCTCGTTCTTCTCCATCGGAATCTACACTTTGGAACGAGCAAATAGCTTCACTAGAGGACAGACAGATATACCGAGATTTGATATGCAAAAGTGACTTTTAATACAAGTAACATACGAGTTAGACTCGCCCATAGAGGTTTTTATACATAAATATATAATTTATCAACATTGCACTAAATACAAACTTAACTTTGCCGTCCAATCCTTAGACACGAGTATTGCACAAACCGCAAATAATAACTTTGTTATTATAAATTAGTTTTCTTTAAATTCTAAGGCACTGTAGTACATTTAATAGTTTTTATTTGTCTAAAACTAAGAAAAACATTGTTTATATATGGCAAAAACACCAGATTTGTAATAAAATATCTTTTTTTTTTTGGACCCGAGAACATATATCACTACATAGTATATAACAAAGTCGCTTTCTCTATCCCTATGTATGCTTAAATCTTTAAAACTACGCAACGGATTTTGATGCAGTTTTTTTTAATAGATAGAGTGATTGAAGAGGAATGTTTATATGTATGTATAATAACAATTTAAAGAAATTAAGTATCTGTATATATTATATATTTTTAAAAGTAGATGCGGGTCGATAGTATTTTTATTATAAATATATTCTAAAAATCGGATATTTACTTCGAAACATATTACATAATATAACACAATTAAAGGCAGGATTGGTGATATTTTTTTAAGGACCGTCTCGTAGATTATTTAAGAATATCAGACACATAATTCTTTTCAACTCTTCAATACCTTTTTCTTTTGAAATACTTTTTGAAGGCACAATGAGGGTTTTGGACACTATTTCTGCCGCTAGATGGCGCTTCGTATGAGTTAGGTCCAAACAGCTGCGTGGAATAGTGACTTCCTGTGGATTTTTAGTCTAAAAACTCCTATTCTGCGTCCTTTCTCGAGTTCCAAACTATTTCCGTACCAAATTTCATACAAATAGGTTCAGTAGTATAGGCGTGAAGAAAAGACAGACAGACAGAGTTACTATAGCATTTATAATATCAGTTTGGATTACGTACGGCCAAAATAATTTACCGAATTAAAGATTGAGTAAAAAAAGAAAACCTATCCGGTTTATTTGCAAAGAAACCAAAAAAAAAATCAAAACATATAATCGGGTGTTATGACAGGTTGGACCTAACGCTACAGAGCTGCCATCTCTGAACATTTCAGAATTCCCTCATTTAGTACATTCATTTTATATTGAGCACTCCTAAAATATCAAGTACTGTTTTCTTACAAAAAAAAAAAAACATGTCTAATATAATTTTATAATCCAACAGACGGTCTGTAATTATGATACCCTGACATCATCCGTATATAAATTTAATTAAGAGCTGATTTTTCAATGGTTAGATAAAAGTTACCTGGGGAATAATTGGGTAGTTTCCAAGGTCAACAATAAATTAATTCGATGTTTTAATACGATAAAATATTGAAAAATAACTATACTTTTATTCATCGATATATCGATACACTAATAGTTTTAGATATTTTTTAACTAATTTTTTAAAAATAAGTAAAATATTTGACGCAAATATGCTATGACGTCATAATTCAATTTTTCATACAATTTTCATAGAAAAGTATCGTTTTTGACATTTGGATAAAAGTATTGAATTTGACTAGTTGGAAACAACCGTATTATGATGCTGTCGCGTCAGAATGTCTGTATAAGACAGTGACAGCAACAATTTTATTACTCGGATAACATTTATCTGACTATTGAAAATCAGCCCTAAATAATATATAATACAAAATTATAGCTCATCTTTCTCCGCTGGAATATCGAAGTCATCGCTTTGGGCTTGGACATCGTCATCGTAGTCTTCGCTCACGTCCGGCATTGATGTCTGTGGGGGGAGACCACCGAAACCATATGGGTCTGGTCCGTGAACCTGGAAATATGGGTAAATTTATATGTAATTAAGTGTGGGAGAGCCATGCTTCGGCATTAATGGGTCGGCTCGAACGGAGTGATACCACGGTATCATAGAAAGTCAACGTGAAACAACTACAGCGTTGTATTTCGCCGTGTGACTGAGGTTACCAGAAGCCCAATCTTTCCCCTCCCCCAATCTCAAAACCCCTCATCTTCAAGAGGTATTCATGGGCGGCGCTGATTGCTTACCATCAGTTAATCCGTCTACTGCTAAAATGAGTTCTCTATACCAGGTTTGTTTATTAAGTTTGTATGTAGGCGGTAATCTTTGGAACCGCTGGTCGGATTGCCAAAATTCTTTCACTGATAAGCTAGTTTTGAATAAGTTCGTTGTCAATATAGGATTTACAGTTAAAATCTATACTTCTATACTATTATTATAAAGAGGTAATATTTGTAAGTTTGTATGTAGGGGGTAATATTTGGAACCGCTGGTTGGATTGCCAAAATTCTTTCAGTGATTGATAGCTACAGCTACAATGTTCCTGAGTGCTATAAGCTATAAAACATCACGCTACGATCAAATAGAGCTGAGTAGCGGGTGAAACCTCGCGACAGTAGCTAGCAAGCTATAAATCGGCAATCCGCCTTGAGCAAGCGTGGTGGTTAATGCTCAAATCTTCTCCGTGTGAGAAGAGGTGGGGGAGGGGATGGTTAAAAAGCCTTACCTTGACGTATTCAGCTTCCATCTCGTGTGTCCAGGTTGTATCTTCTTCAGTGGGCAGCATCCATTCCTCACAGTATTGAGCGTGATTGAAGCAGATCTGAAATTGTATTATAAAACCTATTATAACATGTACCAAAGCTTAATGTATGGGAGAGCCATGTTCTAAAACAAATGGGTCAGCTCGACCGGAGTGATACCACGGCCTCACAGAAAACCGGCGTAAAGTAACACGCACTTGACTGCACGGTTGGCATCGTGTCGCGGGTCCGATTCCCGCACGGAACAACTCTTTGTGTGATTCACAAATTGTTGTTCCGTGAGTCTGCGTGTGATGTGTATGTGAAATTGTATGTTTGTAAACGCACACACGACACAGGAGAAAATATTAGTGCGGGGCAACGTTTTTTTTTTTTAAAAACCCTTACGTTCTGTGTCGCCGTGTGAATGAGGTTCATCTAGTGTTTTACATATAATTTGACGTGTAAATAAAAATGCCGTTTTATGGCCAATTTGCAAATATTAATTCATTATTGTTTCATTGTTTCCCCTTCGCATCCTCAACAAACCTATCCCTATCTTTAAATCCCTTATAACCCGCAATCCACGCGACAACGTACTCGTAGTAACTCCCGTCTATGGGCGGCGCTGATTGCTTACCATCAGGTAATCCGTCTGCTCATTTGACAAACTATGACATAAATCCAAATTTATCCTGTCTAGCTATCACAGTTCACAATATACCTACAGACCCTTAATGATACACAGACGGGCAGACAGACAGAAAAGTGTTAGTAGGGTTAAAATTTTTAGCCTACGCGTGACGGATCTATCTTCTTCACCCCCCAGCCGCCGCAGCAGGCGACACTCAGAGCGTCGGAGAACAGTAGGCCTAAAATGACGTTTCGGGCGAGAAAGAGGGATGGAGCTATAAAAGGTGTATAGCTCCATCCCTCTTTCTCGCCCGGAAGATTCACGCTTTAACAAGTCATGGTAGGCCCTCAGAACTGTAAAATTCGGATTCATTCAAAAAAAAAAAAGAAACAAATGTTAATAATACATGTATAACTAGCTTTTGCCCGCGACTCCGTTCGCGTGGAATAGTGTCTTCCTGCAGACATTTACTTTCGCATTTAATTTTATAATATAAGTATAGATAGTATAGATTAGTATAGATAGAATAAGCTATATAAACCTACTTAAAATTGTAAACATATATATGTATAAATACTAGTCCTCCTCATAAAATATTAAATATTGTTATGCCCGACAGGGCCCACAATGCTCTTAAACTAATATATGTAAATCCTTATGTACCCTACCACCTAAGTTCACATTGTGGAATGCAATAAATATATTGAATTGAATTGAATATTATTTTACTATATTTTATTTTTATTTTATTTTGATGTCCTGTTATTCAAACTTTTTATTGTATTTTTTTGTTTTGTTCTTGGCCTTCATGTCTCATTCTGAATAAAAACAGTTTTCTTTCTTTTTCTTTCTTATTAAATCAGAAGAATGTACTGCTAACCTCTCTCTCGGCATCAGGCATGATGTCGTCGTCTGGCCTGTTCTTGTACAGCGACGTGATCTCGTCTTCATTCTCCTCAAACATACGCTCACACTACAAATTAAAAAAAAACATAATTATTATTAACATGAGCCGGGCAAGCTAAATCTCAAGTGTGGGAGAGCCATGATTCGGCACGAATGGGTCGGCTCGACCGGAGTGATACCACGGCCTCACAGAAAACCGGCGTGAAACAACCACAGCGTTGTGTTTCGCCGTGTGAGTGAGGTTACCGGAGGCCCAATCCTTCCCCTTCCCCAATCCCTCTTAAATCCCTAAATCTCGAAATCCATAATTCCTAAACGGTCGGCAACGCACTCGTAACTCCTCTGTTGCGGGTGTCCATGGGCGGCACTGATTGCTTACCATCAGGTAATCCGTCTGCTCGTTTGCCGACCAATTACATAAAAAAAAACTATACTTATCTATCGTAATATTATAAAGAGGTAAAATTTGTAAGTTTATATGTAGGGGGTAATCTTTGAAACCACTGGTGGAAATCCCGAAATTCTTTCACTTATTGATAGCTACAATGTTGCCGAGTGCTATAGGCTATAAAACATCACGCTACAATCAAATGGAGCCGAGCAGCGAGTGAAACCGCGCGGGAGTAGCTAGTAGTACCTAATTGGATAGTTTCCTAGGTCAAAAATAAATTAATTGGACGTTTCAATACAATAAAATATTTAAAAATAATTATACTTTTATTCATCGATCGGTCGATACATTAAATTTCAGATATTTAGTAGCTAATTTTTAAGAAATAAGTAAGCTATTTGACGCAAAAATACTATGATGTCATAATTTGGAGTTTCATATAAAGGTAAAATTTTTAACATTTGGATAAAATTATTGAATTTGATTAGTTGAAAACTACCGTAATAAAGAAATCATGATATAATATTATACATAGTCTGGCCATAAATACTGTTACAATTAAAAATAAACAAAATTTTACATTTGAATTTGGAATCTGACATTTTTATATAATTTTTCATTGTGTTTTCTTATTTTGGCGCCAATAAATAGTTCAATATTTTGCGATATTAAAATGGAGTGGGGTGATAAAGAGAACCGAATCGCTGTGATTGCATTACACAAAGTGGGTATGGAGCCAAATGCAATATTTAAAACTCTCTACACGCTTGGCTTTAGTCAAATGTTTGTGTACCGGGCTATTAATAGGTACAATGAGACCTCCTCTGTTTGTGACAGAAAAAGATCTGGCCGTCCACGTAGTGTTTTTACTAAAAAGGTGGTCAAAGCAGTAAGGGAAAGAATTCGAAGAAATCCTGTCCGAAAGCAAAAGATTTTATCTCGGGAGATGAAGATAGCACCTAGAACCATGTCGCGTATTTTAAAAGACGACTTAGGACTTGCAGCCTATAAGAAACGCACTGGACATTTTTTAAATGATAATTTAAAAAAGAATATGGTGATAAAATCTAAACAACTACTGAAGCGGTACGCAAAGGGAGGTCACAGAAAAATTTTGTTTACGGATGAGATTTTTTTTACAATTGAGCAACATTTTAACAAACAAAATGACCGTATTTATGCTCAAAGCTCTAAGGAAGCTTCTCCATTAGTCGACAGAGTGCAACGTGGGCATTATCCGACTTCAGTGATGGTTTGGTGGGGTGTTAGCTATGAAGGAGTGACTGAGCCATACTTTTGCGAAAAAGGTATCAAAACATCGGCACAAGTGTATCAAAATACCATTCTTGAGAAGGTAGTTAAGCCCCTTAACAAAACCATGTTCAATAACCAACAATGGTCCTTCCAGCAAGACTCGGCGCCGGGTCATAAAGCTCGGTCCAGGCAGTCTTGGTTGGAAACGAACGTTTCCGACTTCATCAGAGCTGAAGACTGGCTGTCGTCTAGTCCCGATCTTAATCCACTGGATTATGATTTATGGTCAGTTTTAGAGAGTACGGCTTGCTCGAAACGTCATGATAATTTGGACTCCCTAAAACAATCCATGCCATTGGCAGTGAAGAATTTTCCCATGGAAAGAGTGCGTGCTTCTATTGATAACTGGCCTCAACGTTTAAAGGACTGTATTGCAGCCAATGGAGACCACTTCGAATAAGCTTTTTATGTTTTAAATTGTTCTATATTTATGTATTAAACTTGCATACTGTAAAAGTAATAAATGTTATTTGCAATAGAAAAAATATTTTTTTTATTTGTTACAGTATTTATGGCTAGACTAGGTATATTATACATAATATGTAAGTAGCCTTTTTAACGACTCGACCGTAACAGACAGACAGACAGGGGTCTGTCTGTCTGTTGATGTTGTTACTTTCGCATTTATAATATTAGTTTGGTTTGCACAGTCTCGGTAAAAAACTGAAAGACTTGCAATTTTGGATATGTTTTGAAAGCCTCCAAAAATATACTTATAACATACAAATTGACTTACATAGTACTCCAAACTCTTGTTCAGGTCATCATCAGTAACGAACTTGGTTTTGGAGAAGTCAGGGTTCATTCCGCCGTCCTTCGTGATCAGCTGCATGATGGCCAACTTGTTGGTGGCCTTGTAATAAACTCGGACGTAATCGTCCATTTTTTTACCTGGAATTTCAAATTCAAATATGTTTATCACTACATAGTATAAAACAAAGTCGCTTTCTCTGTCCCTATATCCCTATGTATGCTTAAATCTTTAAAACTACGCAACGGATTTTGATGCGGTTTTTTAAAAGATAGAGTGATTGAAGAGGAAGGGTTATATGTATAATAACATCCATTAAATAGTGCAGAAATTTAGTATCTGCGATACGGACGGCCGATGGGCCCGAAAAGTGCTAGAGTGGCGACCAAGGACCGGAAAACGTAGCGTAGGCAGGCCTCCCGCTAGGTGGACCGACGACATCGACAGAGTCACGGGGAGCCAATAGATGTAAGTGGCAACTTGTCGTTCGACGTGGAGGGCCAAGGTGGCCTTTGTCCAGCAGTGGACGCTTTCCGGCGGATGGATGGCAGGAAGATAAAGAGTACTTACAGATTTCATCAATCAGTTCGGAGATGTACACAGCTGAGCGATGAGCTGGTACCTTCTCCTGCATCGTGTTGCCGCTGGCATCCATCCTGAAGTTTCCTACCTGGAAGTATAAGATTTTTTATGGAAATAAAGTTGATATTTATATAATACCAGCTTTTTCTATGTAAATCGCCCAGCATTCGCGACCCGAAGGTGCATAAGTTTGTTGCATTTTATGTTGTTTTTATAAAATGGGCATCTAAGACTGGAAATTGTGTTATATGTAAGTTTTTAACGGGCTGCCAGATCACCTGATGGTAAGCAATCTGCGTTGCGTTGCGCGCGCAAAAGGAGGAAGAGGAGTAAAAAGTAGGTTTGGGGATGGCTTTAAGTGTGGGAGAGCCATGCTTCCGCACGAATGGGCCTGCTCGACCGGAGTGATATCACCCACAGTATCCACTTTTAAGTGTGACTAACCACACTAAAATATCAAATGTTGTGGTGGCCATGGATTCGAAACCTGGCAAGTACCAATATGACTTTTTCCGAGTTATATGTACTATCTTTAATTATTTAGACACCACTGACATACGGTGAAGAAAAACATCGTAAGAAAACTTGACTTAGGATTTATTATTATTAGTTTGAAATGCCAATCCGCATTGAGCAAGCGTGGCATTAAAGCCCAAACCTTCTCCGTGTGAGAAGAGGCCTTTGCTCAGCAGTGGGCACTTATGGGCTGATGTTGTGACCAGCTTTTACCCATCATTTGACTACCTGCACTACTAAATTACTTAACCTCCTACCTACCTACCATACCTACCCTACCTAATTTAACTGCAGGGCACAGCTATGTAGTTTAACCGGGGTTGCGGGGTAAGCGCAATGAGGCACCGCGACCTCGGCCCAGAGCAGGAGAAGGAACAGGGGGTTTTTAGTCAGTAAGAGTCTGACACTCCCTCCCGCCCGGCCCTGGGCGGGAGAAGTCATTTGATGATTTTCCCCTCACAAAAAAAAGCTGTGTAGTTTAATATACATATATTTACTAGGATAAATAAATGAGTATGTTAATAGATTAGATGTAGCTTATCTCCTAAGCTGGAAAATATTGATTTCATTTATCATTACTCATTATCTTTACTTGGACAAAGTAGTGGGTTTTCCGTTGAAAAAATAATTTATTTTAGTGCCTAGGTATTATAAATATGTATGAATGAAATGTACATTTTTTTAGGTTTTTAGAAATCAACTTCTCTTTTTAATGTTAAAAAATGGATTGCCAAATGTTTTGGGTTGCGTATAAGATGTGGACTGCAGAACCGTTACCTAACATTACGATACCTAATTTTTTTTTTTATATTTGGATTTTCGATAATACTTATTTTTTTTAATACTTGTGGTTTTGGAAGTATGAGACTGGTTCCTGAATACACTTAAAACTCAATATATGATACTGTTAATAAGTATGTACTCTTTTACATAAAAATAACTAATGGATGTTAATGAAATTAGGCATAGTGATAATTATATTTTATGATTTTTTTATTTTTGTTATGAGTGAAGTTGCCATGAAGCCATGAGTATTTTTGTATTTGAATAAATATTAGTGATAAACTGTTCTCACATAATTAAACCAACTGTTTGTAAAAGGGTTCTGTATGTGAAACTGATTTAAAATGAGTAACCATGGAGTTTCTTGCTCGTTCTTCTCCATCGGAATCTACACTTTGGAACGAGCAAATAGCTTCACTAAGAGGACTGACCGACAGACTGACACTGTATCTTCAAAATTTTGTTTGACGTTCAAAAGTGCCTGTAAAGGTCTAATTGGAATAAACGATTTTTTACTTTGACTTTAGTATAAATGTGGATGGATGGAGAGGGAGAGGGAGACCAAAGAAAATATGGATGGATTGTGTGAGAAGTGATATGGAAGACAGAGAAGTTAGCGATAGCGTGACGGGTGACAGGATAGAATGGAAGAAAAAAACATATTGCGCCAACGCCAAATAAAACGGGACAAGGGCAGGAAGATGATGATGATGTTATGAGTGAAGTTGCTAGTAGAAGATTGTTTTTTAATATTACCTTAAATATAGATAAGACCTACCTACTGGATACACAGAAGGGATGAATAGATGTAGGCAAATTTTCCTAAAACCTATTTGCCCCAGTTACATTTATTAAAATCTAGAACTGCACTATATGGGAACAGTATCTTTGCAATGGCTCCAAAAATTTATAATAAACTGCCTAAATGTATAAAAGACGAAAATAATATTCGACTTTTTAAACGAAAACTGACATTATTTTTAATTGAGAAGACATATTATTCTATTGACCTATTTTTAAATGATAAATTTTGATATACTATAATGATTCTTTTATACTTATTTAAATTTATTAATAAGCTTGCTACTTGCCCAACTTAAAAACTATTTGTACACCAATTTTATTGGTAGAACATGGAGATGCTATTAATGTATATTTTAACATGCTTATGTATTATCTGTGTTCACAAATAAATTGATTTGTTTTGATTTGAATTTTATTCTGCTGTCTAAAAACTGAGTTATCATAAAAAGTACTTAAAATTATTGCAATGCTGTTTCGTTTGTAGCGCCTACTTGAATAATGATAACAAAATAAATGCTTGTGGAGTGTGAAGAGCCTAAGTAACTCCATGTATGCATGGAATAAAAGTTTTTAAAACTCATCCTTATTACCACATCAACAGGAGACTAATGTTTTACAGTACGGCCGACATATCTTGGCGAGTCTGAAGTTAGCCGTTTGTCTGCGCAATGGCTCTTTTAGGAACAAAATTGTGTACTGCGCAGCTACTCGGCTACCTTTAGACTCACCAACGGCCGTATTATAGTTGCAATCAAAGGCTTAGACCACAAAGTAGACAGGAGGACACAAGGGTGAAAAGTTCAGCTGGGGTTGCAGGGCAAGTGTAATGAGGCATTGCGGCCTCAGCCTAGAAGTAGGTTATATTTATTCCAGACTATAATCTAGGTTTTTTTTAGAAAACTCTTGCCTAAGGTGAGGTGAGAGGGAGTGTCAGATAAAAATGAATAATGAATAAAACCCACCCTGTTCCTTCTCTGTAGTATATACTGTATGTAGTCCTATTAGAACTTTTTTTTATGGAATAGTTGGCAAATGAGCTGACGGATCACCTGATGGTAAGCGATCGGCGCCGCCCATGGACATCCGCAACACCAGAGGAGTCACAGGTGCGTTGCCGGTCTTTTAAGAAGGAATATGCTCGTTTCTTGAAGGTTTGAAGGTCGTATCGGTTCGGGAATACCGCCGCCGGAAGATCATTCCAAAGTTTTGCTGTGCCGGGCATGAAGTTTCGAACTACTTTTTAGAACTACCTTCTTGTGCTTGATCCACAATCCCGGTAACTATCTAATCTATCTCAGTGCCAATTTTCATTCACAACTATAGGTACAAGCATTCGCATTTAAACATATTCAGTGTTTAAAAGTTTTTTATGTATGGTCTTTGTAATTATGGAAAGAATTATTTGGGTTATACCTTGGGGGGAAATTGACAGATTTTTACTGACTAAAAACCACCCTGTTCCAACTTCTGCTATGGGCCAGGCTGTGATATATCATTGACCTTACCCAAAAGCGCCATAACAGTTTTACTAATCTTAAAATACTTATAGAATAACTTTTTAATTCAGTGGACTTAGATATTGACTACGGTTTTACTTTTTTCAATTAAAAAGTAGTCATTGATTTCTTTGAAGGAATGTAATTGAGTTTTACAAATAAAAAAGTTGTTTTATTATTTTACACAGTCATAAAACTTTACTCTCAATGGTTACATGCCATTTTAAGTTATCAAATAACTAAGATCAATCAGGAAATTGTTGAAATCAATAGTAATAAAACTTTGAAAAGAAATAAATCTATTAAAAATGTAATAGTTAACCAGTACTTACATCGACTTTTTTCCATTTATCTACTTTTTTTATCACATCGTTAAGCTCCTCGAAGGTCGTCCGGCATACTGAAATATTAACGATAGTATCAATTAAATCCACAAGTTATTAAAAAAACAATATATTATATACCTACTATTTGAAAAATACACACCCAGGCACTTCAAGTTTTTAGGGTCTATCCGCGCTGATACAGCGACTAATAAAATTGTGAAGGCAAAAAAGGCAACAGCTGAACGCATTTTTAATCACTTATTAACAAATTAACACGAATTTAGTGTTTAAATTACGAGAAAATCTAGATAAATGTCGGGAAATTCTCAATACGTGTTGGTAGAAGTTTATCTTTTTCTGTCATCCACGATGTCTAATCTCATTGGTCGACAAGTCAACATTTTTTTTTTAATGCTAAACTGTATTTTGATTGGTTACAACATGACAGCAAAAACCCTACTTATTAAAGTAGTTCATTTTATCAAAAAGCACAGCTGATAATCAATAAGTCATTACAATTGGTAGGGTTATCTTATTATTTTTAATGAACCTTCACTGTTTTAATCCTTAGATCATGTCATAACATCAAATCTGAATAATAAAAATAATTATATTATAACACGTACCTATTATGTAATATTATCAATAAACAAATATACCATTGTGTTTTTTCGGTTGACAACATTAAAACAATAAATCATTATGTTTTTGCCTCTACTGTGTTAGTGGCTTGAAACAGGAAAACATCAATGTCAAGATAATCACCATTCAATATTTTATCAAAAAAACTATTTTATTCCTAAATGCAACAACTCCAAAAATCATTTAGTAATTTTCAAATAGTATCTTGTGATTATTATTATAAAGTACGCTGTTTTAAAATTATTAAACTCGTGCCCTTTCTGTCTCCCTCGATCGCCCGTTCTCCGGTTATCCGCCCGCCGCCCGCCGCCCGCCGTCCCCCACCTATCAACGGACCCAACCAAACCAAACTAACCAACAGTTCGCATTCGGTCTCTATGCGCGCCGGACGATTGCTCAACGGCATGTATAATTTTTTTATGCACATCAAATTGTTTAAAAACCTTAAAATACCTTGAATATTGTTGTTGCATCGTCTCAGAGTGACGTTCCAGTGAGTTTTTGTGAAGAAATACGTACTTTTCGTGTAAAAATCGAGGTAAGTGACTGGTTGACAGATTGCGTCTTTTACTATTTAGAGCTTATTATCAATTTTTTTTAGTTGATTTTCATTGCTTTCTTATATTTAGATAGATATTAGATAGCAAAATAATAGTATGATGGACATTGCCATATTGCCTGTTACGACTTGTTCGTCGCACCTGTGCCATTGCCATACGCTACTCGCTAGGTCCGATATAGTATTGCATATTTTATGTAACCTTTAAAAAAAATCATCTTATCATTCGACTGCGTCATGTGCAGTTAGAAAATCCCAATTTCATAATGAGAGAGCGCGCGATCGCACAAGCTGACGACTTGGCAACGCGCTGCCATCCGATAAAAACTTGTTAAAAAGTTAATTTATCAAACAAAAAATGTGTTATTTTCCGTGGACCGGCGTTTCCCTTTGTTTTCCGTGTGAAATCGTCCCTTTGTCCTTCGGTAGGGCGCGCTGGGCGCGTCGCTGCACAGGAATTTCGACTCTAGAAAAGTGGCATAATACAATGATGGTATACATTGGTAGGTCGCGCAGCTCGTCGCCCGCTCGCGTCGTTTTCACAACGCCTGTGTTCGTGCGTATCTACGTGGACGACGTCAGTGTGCTCGTGCGGTAGTTTGTTTATAGTCACTACCGCACAAATACGACGTCTATTATTATAGCAGCAAGGCTCAGTATCGTATGTAGGTCGGCGTCCTCGTCGGTGTTTGTCTATCGATCTCTGCGGTGGCCAATGGCACATGTCGGCGCGGTCCTGCGCGGCCGCGCCTCGCTCTTTGGTGAAAGCCGGGCGCGCTCGAACGATATATTACAATTCATGTACATCTACACGATGTCTATAAGTACTATCTTATCATTGGAACGCTGTTATAACACTAACACCCCCCACCCCACCTCCCCGCCTGCGCCTGCCGGATCCGAAGGCCTACTAGATCATGAGTTTTTCAAATACGAACCCGCGAAGTTGATGTATAAATTGAAATCGTGAATGTTTTGTCGAGCGGTGTTTGGCGACCTCCGGCGTCACGGTGCGCGGGGGGAGGGCGCCAGAAATAGAAGTGCGGATTGGAAACGTGCGACGTGGCAACGTCGCGCGCTCGGCCGAGCTCAGTGTCGGTTCAAAATGGCGTCTGTGCGTGATCGATACCGCGGAATTTGCGTTGAAAATGACCGTATTTGTGATGTATCTGGTTGTGAGTCGGCCGGATGGCTACCCTGGCAGCACGGGGCGTTCGCCCCGCACCCGGCGCTGGCTCACGAACCTCTCAGTGTACGTATCTCAACCATATTGCGCCGACACTCTGCCCCCTACATAAATACCTAGGTATGGCTAGGGTACGCTTGCAATCACGATGATCTAGACATCTACAGCATATTCAATATTCGCTATTGAGATATCTTGAACTTTCAGGGTGCACTGTGCCCGATGCCCGAGCTATCGTATGCATTATACGTTGACTGACAGCTTCCCATGGTTATAGTCTAAGATCCCGCTATACAACGACCTTCACCGAGATGTTTATTTGATAAAACATATTTTATATATAATTTTATATGTTAATAAATTTATTGCATATGGGTTGCCTAGCAAATTTCAGTCCAGAGTATGATTAATTAATAATTAAAAAAATATATTTTTTTGAATATTTCACCGGCGTGATTATTGCATAAATTATACATCAATTGAAAGTATGAAGTCCCTAGAATATGCAAACGTTAGGTTGCCTATTGTTTTCCGGTCACAACTCTCGGGTTGCCAGGTATAAATAGGTAGGTTGATATTAGCATTTTGCACCGGTATGATTATTTAATAAAATATAGGTGAAAATAAAGATTATTTTATTACAAACACGATGGTATAGGGTTGCCTACGAAAAATCAGTCCCAAATTCCGGTTGTCGAATTTTAAAAATTAAAATATTGCTGCGAGTCAGTACGTGCGACAGAGAGGTCCCAACCAACTATCCCATGCGATAGAAGAGGGCGCAGCATAGCAGCTGTTTGAAGCCCGCCCATTTAAAGAAAGAGAGTGCGCATGCTATTTGTTGTCGAAAATGAAAAAGATAGCGATAGACGCGTATATACTGTGCATCATTTCGGAGTAATTTATTATTAAAATAGAAGAATAGTTATTTAATTTTTTTTTGCTGCGATTATGCTTTTTGGTATAACTTTGTTATCTTGGATTGATGTATATGTCATTTCAGTTTCCAATTCTTCTGCCAAATTATAACCAATCGTATGGCCATATCTATTAAGTATCGTGATTACTTGCCGAGAGTTGGTTAAAGATTTCATTGCCAGTCCAAGGGTTAAACTTTTTGCGGGCTTACATGTACCCCTAGTGACAGCATAAATAATATCACTACATATTGACGTTATTTTAACTTTCAGTTTGTCCGAATTTTCATCAGAAATATTAGGTCCTTGGATAACATTTCGCATAAAATCAAATAATTGCTCAGGAATGTCACATTCTCCACGAATGATATCATCAGCAGTTACGTTACGAGGAAGCGGATGAGCATCTATATTTTTAATGCAACTTCTCAAATAATATGCAACATTTTCAAACTCATAATCATTTTTTGTCTCCAAAAGTTTGAAATTGTTTGCCATTACAGAAACGTCCATGTCTGTTTTGTACACAATTTTTTTGTTACGTATTGCAGTTGACGCTTCAATTGTAATACGATCACCAAATTTTCTAATTAATTTTTTTTGCAAGGTTTCAGATCGGTAATCTTGTATATCATCGAAATCAATTTCATAATTTCCGAACTCTAACAGTAGAGCTTGGTATCTTAAAAATAATTGAGCCAAGTACATAACTTTGTTGTTTTCTATTATTTCTGTTTCAATGAAATTCGATATTGATTGAAAGGCCAACTGACGTAACTGTCTATATTTACTATAGCTAGAATCAGTAGATTCTTCCATGGACCGCTTCTCTTTTGATTGATACACTGCATAACAAGGCAGATGGTATGCAATAGTTTGATGTTGAAGTTTGGAAAGAATCTCTAAATCTCCAAAATTTTTCGCCATATCTTTTATCTGCTGTGGTACTTTGTCACTACTAGGGAAAGTAAGATTAATCAGCTTCTTCCCACATCTCTTTTGGCTACGATCACAAAACAGACAAATAATTTTGCTTGATGTTGATGCTGTTGATGTTGACTGCTCCTAAAAGAATTAAAAACATTCTTTAAGTAAAAATTAATGAAAAAGAATTTAATTAAAAATAAAAAATCAATTAATATATTTTCATATAATTTTTTAAAAAAGCTTAAAAAAAAAACAAAAATATTTTATTACCTTGTCAAAGTCGCCAAAAATTGAAGACAAGTCTTCAACATTACTCTTTTCATCATCAGCAACTGTAGCACCGGAATCGACAATAGGACTCAACTGTTCTGATTCTTTTTCAGTAGTAGATGCATTGGTATTCTCCTAAAAAAAACGATTTTTACAATTAAATAAAAATGTTTGATATATAAATCTTATAAGCTTTTTGATTTGAATAATTGATTGAAAGTATTCTTATTTAATTATGTTACAAAAAAACGAAAATCAGATCATTTTCTTGTTTAAATTATAAACAACAGTTTTTTAAGTTAATTACAAAAAAAATATATGTGTCGAAAATTAACAAAACCACATATAATAATAAGTAAATTTTACTAACAATTATTTCAACATGAAAAAAATATAGAAGTTGTATTAGCTAAAATAATTTTAAAGATTCAATTATAATGTACTTACTGTATATTCAGCACAAAAATTATCAAATTCATCATTATATTTTTTATTTAAAACGGTCACTTTTTTATAACACATGCTATGGTAACCTAAAAATTCAAGTGACGCACCGGTTAGCTCAACAACACTGTATTTAAAGTTTTTTTTTTTACGAAAAGCTAACTTTAATACACAATTTTTAAAAGTTTCATCATTAAAATCGATTACATCACCATCCGAATCACATAAAAAACACTTTTTTGCCATTTTTATCAAAAATAAATAGTAGCACGTTTTTTCAATTGTAACTACAACAACAATCTACTCCAAAATGACGCACAGTATATAAGCGTCTATCGCTATCTTTTTCATTTTCGACAACAAATAGCATGCGCACTCTCTTTCTTTAAATGGGCGGGCTTCAAACAGCTGCTATGCTGCGCCCTCTTCTATCGCATGGGATAGTTGGTTGGGACCTCTCTGTCGCACGTACTGACTCGCAGCAATATTTTAATTTTTAAAATTCGACAACCGGAATTTGGGACTGATTTTTCGTAGGCAACCCTATACCATCGTGTTTGTAATAAAATAATCTTTATTTTCACCTATATTTTATTAAATAATCATACCGGTGCAAAATGCTAATATCAACCTACCTATTTATACCTGGCAACCCGAGAGTTGTGACCGGAAAACAATAGGCAACCTAACGTTTGCATATTCTAGGGACTTCATACTTTCAATTGATGTATAATTTATGCAATAATCACGCCGGTGAAATATTCAAAAAAATATATTTTTTTAATTATTAATTAATCATACTCTGGACTGAAATTTGCTAGGCAACCCATATGCAATAAATTTATTAACATATAAAATTATATATAAAATATGTTTTATCAAATAAACATCTCGGTGAAGGTCGTTGTATAGCGGGATCTTATACTATTACGTAACATGTGTATTTTTGATGAGGAAAATGTGATGTGACTTTCTTTAAATGTGCCTAGTTCATCTATCAATCTGTTAGCTATAATGAAAGATAATAAATCGAGTCCCATCATTCGTAAGTTGCATCTGTTAAAATGGAAACAAAATGGCGGCGCTGTTGTAAAATTAAGACGCAGTAGCGCGCTGAATGTTGGCAACGTCGCGCTTCACGGGCAGTAATTGTGTGTAGTCAAGTCACTTGTTCGATAAGAATTTTCAAGGCTATACGTTTTGTATCCTCCGATTAACAATGGGATAAATTTAATACAAACGATAAACGAGTTTAATACTTAACTCTAGGGTATTGGTGTTATAATTAAATTTTAGTTATATCTTATGTTCGTGTGGGTCACTCACACACAGATGAGCTAATTGAGGTTAATACTTGGCGTGTTTGTTGTATACCTGTTTACGGGCACACACATACAAGTAAAGTAATAAACAAACTAGGTTGTTATCGAGTGGACGAGAGCCTTAGATAGAATAATGGTGCGCACATAATGTGTATGCTTAAATCTGTTGTTTACATCACACGGGCTTTGGGCTGATTGTAAATATTGCATATTTATGATGACTTTATATTTTACAAAAGGTTATTTCGGTCCTATATTTACGTCCTCTCGTAAATTCGAGTGTTCGCTTCGATAAAATATAGGCCTTAAGACCTTTAATTCAGTCTTGACCTGTGAACAAATGTTATTATGGTTGCCGTGTCACTTTTTGTTGCTAAGCGCCTTGGGAAAGGTCTTGTTTTTGGCCAGCTGACGCCTTCATCCTGCCAAAACATTCATTCATGAATTTTAAATGACTACAATTTTATACTATCTTTACTTTGTTTTGAAATACACAAAGAGAAGGGTTTTGTTTTGCATTTTTCTTCGGATTATCGACGTTACAGTACTATTTCATTTTTCATCAGTTCATTCTTCTCTGATGTGTCTGAAGATGATAATGGCATTACCGTGTTAATATATTTGGTTTTCTATTAGTTGTCTTATTAAATGGTTCAATTTGACTCTTTGGAATATGTTTTAAGGTCCAAACATGGATTGTTTGTTTTTCTTATTTGGTTTTTGAAATATATACCTTCCTGTTGCTAAAAGTAGTATCTCTTTACTTTAGAATGTATGGTTAGTGCTATAAAAAAAATTATAGACCTACTTACCTAATTAATAGCTAGGTTTCACAGTTACGCAAGTAGCAGTGCTATAAGAAGGCACATTTATAAGGATTCTTGAATAATTTTAGATAAGTAGACAATGTAAGGAGACACTCGTCTTCCTGAAATATTAAAATTTAGGTTTAACTTAAAATCTGTTCAGTAAACTTATTGATATTATGATCACATGAGTCTAGGGAAACTCGTTAAAAAGATAAAATATGTTTGCCCTCTATCAAGATAAGATAAAAGGTATCCGGGCTGCATGTGAAGCAATAATACCAAATAAGGGGACAGAAAACCAGTTCTCAATTTAAAGTAGAAGACCCTAAAACCATTAATGCAGCCCTTGGCAAGTAATCGAATTTGATACAACTTCTGAAATGACAAAAATAGCAGGGTGTTTTGGAAAAGTGTCCTTAAAATACTTGAAAATTGGTGTAAATTTTGGATGAAGAATGTTGTTTCATAATAGTTGTTTTATCCACATAGCTTTTATTTTTGCAGTCCTCAGCAATGTCGATTGTATTGTTGTTATTCATATACCATTGAAAGAAGGTCCCAAAATCATAACAAAACAAGAAAAAAAAAGCGAGTACACCCATTTGTTTTTCATTTTTTTCAAAGAATCTTCCCAGATGACAGATGTTGTTACCAAAAAAAGTAAAGGTACCTGACCAAGGGTTTTTTTTCGCCATTTCTCTATCTGGTATAAACAGGTAGAAACGGCATTCCCCTTTTTTTATAAACGTGTAAGAGTTTTTGATGAAACATGGACGTTGATGATTGTTTCTTCATATTATTGAATCAAAAACATATTGTAGGAATTCAACTAATTAAAGGGTTATTAACAAACAAACAGGTGTTTGTAAATAAAGGTCAATTAATTGCAAATAGAAGTAATGCCATAAAAATGTCCAATTTAACTAGCCATTTCTTAATTATTTGTTTGATAGAAAGGCATCGTTAGTGGAAACTTGTAAGTAGAACCTGTTGCTATATAGCTCTTTCAGTTTAAGAACCTGTACTCATAATTGAAACGGTGTATTTCTCTGTTCTAGTTTATGTTTAAGCTATAAAAGCTTACTACCGTTTACTTGGGACTTTATAATAATATGTACACATGATAACGTGCAATTTTTTGCCTTTACAATTTTAGTAATTCGTAATCGTTAAGAGCTTGCCTTTTTTTAAGGAATCTTAGCCAAATTCTAGTTACATTTTCGCATGTACGTTGTCTTTTAGTTTAGTTCGATAATGCAAAAGTAAGAAGTACTTATTATTGACAATTCAGTCATAATTATGCTTGTAAATCGATAAGGAAAAGGGGGATAATTAGTTATTAAAGGTTTTACATGTTGGCTTTCCCAACAATAAGTTTTAGTTAGGTACTTATAATGTTTTGAGTGAATGTATTCTACGTAGGTTGGTAGCAAATAATATTTATTTCAAGACCAGTCTGAGACCTGTAACAAAATCACGTTAAAAAAGTTTTGGTCTGTCGGTCAGAACATTTGAGAAGCTTTTTCTTCTTTCTAAAATGTAGATACATATTTAGAAGCAAGCAAGAAACTTCATAGTATGGCAAAATGGTATAATTTATAAAATTATGCTTTTTTGCCAGCATTTTGTAGCTCAGTTCTATATTTTTTAATAGCCACTCTCGCTCGCTTTCACTTGCTGCTTGGCTCCCTTTGACAATAGTGTACTTTTATAGCTTATAGTACTCAGGAACATTGTAACTTCCATATACCAGTTAAAGAATTTTGACAATTCGACTTGCAAATTACAAAGTTTGTCTCTCTAAAATATTAGTTTAAATCGATGTTTAACGATTTCCAAAATAAACGAGATCCATTTTCGTAGGACTTGAGATAATCCCACGACCTTTTCTTTGACAATTCTTAAAACCACAGGTGTTTTCTTGGCACCATTAAACCTTTATAATCTTTTTGAACAATTTGTCATTTTATCATCACACCCACCTGAATGAGTGTGCAAAACAAAATTTTAACAGTCATGGTAATTATAAAAGAGGCACGTGTTCATATGGACAGTCATTTCAAAATACATATTATAAAAAATATTTCGTATTTGTAAACGTAACGTGTGGAATAGATTAAAAATTTAAAAAAGCTGTTGTAATTTATTAGTCAGGAGGGAAGCTAATACTGTCAATTTGTCCCATTATAAGATATTTATTTATTAACTCTATAATTATGTACAATTGCATAACGGAAGACATAATGCTAAAACCATTTTAAAGTAGTCATCCTTTTGGTTGTGCTGAGATGTATGCAGCAATATGTTTGTTTCCACCCAGTCAAATTCAATACTTTTATCCAAATGTCAAAAACAATACTTTTTCTATGAAAGTATGAAACATCGAGTTATGACATCATAGTATTTTTGCGCTACAAAATATCTAAAATTTAATGTATCGACCGATCGATGAATAACAGTATACGTCGAATTAATTTATTTATGACCTAGGAAACTACCCAATTTAGGAAGTTATGGGAAGTTGAGGTGTAAATGAATTCTGTCTATAAAATGCATTCAAATAATTATGATTCATGTAAATCCAAGTGTGTAGTCGTATTTTAGTAAAGGCTTGGATAGTATTTTTATAAAATATGTCAATGGGTATCGTCATAAAATTATACTTTTTAGATTAGTTCTGAATTACGCTTTTCAAATCAAATATATTTCCAAATTTGCTACATTTTTTAGACGTAGATTTTTAGTATTTTTGTTTTTAGTCAGTAGTTAGTTTTTTTTTATATTCTTTTTTTATAAAAACGAGTTATATTTTAGGTTTGCCGATCCATAGAGCAGGAAGATTAGAAAACATGGTTTCAATAAAAGAAAATCATACATTTGTAATTTGTTTCTTTTGTGTATTGACCTATTTATACCCCCTAAAGTATATGCTATAAGAATAATAAGTTAGGTATTTATTTGTAAAGGAATTAATCAAAACCGTATTCAGTTCACGGCTGATTTAAGAGGACTTAAGCTAGAAATTCACACTAAAAACGTTTCATCAACCTTGTCTTGTAATATTACCATTTTTAGCATAAGCATGGATGTCCTTACATCATTATATGTATCGAATTCGCTACTTCGTTAGCTACCATGTATCTGATTCACTGCAATGAATTTAGTATTCCCCTCGTCGATACTGGCTGTTGTCAAGCCGCTTCATGTGGATTGAAGATATATGTAACTATGTACGTTCGTAAGATCACAAAAATCCATACTCGCATAGGTTTAATGATCGGAAACTATGCCCCTCCAATACATCAAACATGTTCAGCATTTCCTTGCCACTATTTTGATGAAATCTCTGCATTGTTTTTGGCGGGAAATAGCCGCGGAGTGGCCCGGGTGTGCTCTCAATAGCGACTGTTGTATAATTTTAGAGAAAGGAGATTTTGTTTTGGTCCACCAGTGCCGCGGCGGTGGTTCGTGGCATTTCATATCGTTGCAAGTCGGTTTCGCTCGCTATTATTTCTACGGCGACGTTGCCGTTCCGTCTAGTGGATCGGGCTCGATTCTCGGTCGGACCGCCGCGGTTGGAGGCGCTGTGAGCAGTCAGTCGGCCGCGCAGCTCGGTGCGCGACGTTTGTCCGAGGAAGGGCTCCGCTTGCGTCCCTCCAGTCCCGGCCCGACAGTGTCGTGGGTGCGAAAGAGATAGCGTTGAGTGCGAGCGAGATAGCACTATGGCAGTGTCGCAACCTCGCCCACCTGACCGTGTTGACGCCGCGCTCGAAAAAGTTGCGCCGTTGCGCTATTTGGAGGCGCACGAATGTGCTCGCTTGGAGCAAGCCGTGACGCGCTATTATCTTTATTCATTGTCTCGAAACTGTTTTTTGAGTTATAAAAGGCGTTTTCTACATGTAATTGAAGATATCGACGTGTCTGCATTTAACATTCAACGGTATGTAGTAGTTTTGACACTTTTTTATTTGATGTGTCCGAGGCCAATCGTTATCTGAATAAAATTGCAACAGATAGGAGCTGAAATCTTCTAGTTCAGTTAACTGGGTTGACTTCTGATCTCCTTCGTGTAACATTGATTCGCATTGACGTTCAGTGAGTCGCGCTGTGTAATTGTTGGTATTTAGTCGCCATTTTCTACGTCGGTGACGAATACCGCCGCGCCGTCCTCGTTTCCCCCGGCCCGATGCAAACCGGACTTTACCGCTCTATTCCGAAAGATGATTATCCTTAGCCACTATACTTTTTCTTCAAGCGAGATCCGCTCGCTATGATTCATTGTAAAAATAATAATACCTAACGATTTTCGTGAGTGACTGTACCATGAAAAGAGGCAAGTCCAATATCTAAATAGATGGTTTCAAAACGTGGCCATGTAAAAAGGCGGGACTTGTAATAACACTCGATAGGTAGGTATCGTATCGACAGTGTTTAGTTGCCTGCACCGTACGCGGTTCACGGCAAACTCGAAAGTCTGTCCGACTAGGCATTTTGCAGCGCCCAGTCGCTGTTGTGCAGCTAGCTAGGGTGTTATCGATTTGTGTACGTTTTCCGCTATAAATAAGTACGAGTTTGTGTCATCGTCAGTGCTGCCGGACCGGTTTGTGAACGAAACCTGTGTGGGTGCTGTGACCGGAGATTCGAAATTCCAAATTCGAATGTACATACCTCGCCTCTAGCTTTCGAGTACCTTTATGTTCGTGTTTTAGTTGCGTAATATGTTTATAAAAGCTATACTCTTACATTCACCGTAATACGTTATATTAGTCACGTTGCATTTTTCGGGCATTGGCGTAGGCCAATACAATTCGATTATTTCTTGATACTTGCGAAATATTTAATGTCGATTTGAAATTGACCCTGGACGGAATGCTAAAAATTTTGGTTTCAAGAAAGTGGAACGATACAGATGATTTAAATTCAGGATGTGACGTCATCTCATTTTACAAACCTTTTGAACGTACCTAATGCGTTTAGTGCGTATCACGCGTATCATCTGTTTTCTACAAACTGAATCGATTCTTAAATGGAGATGAAATGTGCGATAATAAATGATTTTTTAGTAATCCAGAAATCAAGAAAATTGTGTCTATTAAGTTGCCCATTCACAAATTTTGAATTAGTTACACAGATGTTACATAACATCAACTTTAATTAAAATTCTAAATGTAGGTAGTAATTAAAATTGTTAACTATATTTATAACATTGCTAAATAAACGTAACGCACGTAAATAATCGAAAAATATTAAAACAAAACAACCGTGGTGAGTTCGTTTCCGTTTATGAAAATGGCGGGCGCGCGGTGATTACCATCACTTGTTATTTTATTCAGCTACTAACGGATCGATGAACTAGATTCGTCAAAGTGAGCTGTAAATGTCGATTACAAAGTACTCGTGAGTGTTGTGTTAAAAGAAGATTGTAAATCACTTTTTATTTTGAAAGGGTAAGGAATTTAAGTTTTCGTAGTCGAGTCACATGTAGTTTGAGATAATAAAATCTACTATCTATTACCGCGCATAACCTACACGGACGCTTTTTATCGTTGATTTTATCGGTTTTATACAATGTGTGTTCTCTTCCTGTATGTAAAACAGCAAATTATCCTTTAATAACCACGTGTTCAGTCATACTAAGGGTTATTATTTCAGTGTGTTTTAATAGGTACGCATTGTGTCTTCGAAAAATGGAGTAGTTACGGAAGTTATCAAGTGTCATTAGTTTATCTCAGTTTTTGTACGATATACATAAATATTGGTTTCCGTCAAAGATTTATCTCATTGACGCAATGTCTTGTCACGCGCTTAGAATTGACCAAACTTTGATTTCTATGGTGGTTTTTGTTGTGAAAAATGGTTTGAATTTTTACATAATGAAATGGGGCACGCCCATGACGTAGAACTCTAGAAGTAGAAAAGTCTTAGCTTTTTGAATGATGTTTGAGATACCAAGTAAGAAATCTGAAAAAATAGTTTTATAACTTAATATTTTTATTATTTTTGTGCTTGAATCCCCCCCATCCCGTTGCTGACCTAGCCTATAGGACTGACAACTGCGTACAAGGGGGTATATTAACTTAGCATTGGAAGCATCGCAAAGTACAACGTTACTTGCGGTGTGCCGAAAATGTTAAAACAAATGAATATTTAATTAAATTACACTAACGACTATCACGCCAGGATGACTATTGAATACATATTAATGGTTCTAAATTTCAATGAAACAATTTTATAGTATATATCATGTTTGCTGTGAAAAGCCAGCCATGAAATAGTAAAATAAAACCTTTATGGACGAATTAGTCATAGAAGTAAACTAGATAAGTTAACTATGAAATTTCAAGCCAAAATAATACCTAATCACCACTAGGTGTAATCATTTTAGTTCATCACTGGGCATAAACCTCTCTGGTAGAACACTACTGTTCTAGATATTCAGATCTTTCCAGTTTCAAGCACTTTGATCTATCATATTGTACCACAAAAATGTATATAAACCTCTTTTTTGAAATGTCTTTTTTACTTAATAAAATAACCAACACTGTTTGTTAACTGTTAAATTATATTTAATTAAAAACTAAATCATCTGGTTGCCAAAACATAAAAAATCAGGACTTCAAAATCTATCTTTAGACTAGCAACATTGGTCCTAAATGTAATAAAATAGCTCCAAGATACATTTTGAATAGGTCGCTGTTCTCTTTATATGTCAGTTCCACATTTCTTACTTATTTAATTCAGCGGAGCAGAAATATGTTGATTTGAGACATTCTGATACTAGATTTTTTCTGTTTTGAGTAGGATGTAGTGGGGGTTGAGTGTCCTAGGATGTGATTGAAGTAGTTAGGTATTGTTGTGAGCTGAAGCTGAGCTGTTCATATATGTTTGAATATGTTCTTATGTAGTGTAGCTAGGTTGTGCAGTCAGCTAGTATTCAGAGAAGAGTTATTATTTAGATTTAATCAAAAATAGGCAGTGTCAATTTGTAATTACTTTTTCTGCACCTTTATCCTACTTAAAGTTAACTAAGTAAAACCTATTTCAGTCTTATTGTAAATTACAGTCAGTCTCCTGAACCTATAATTAATGTTACACCTCTGAAATTCCAGGTGATCGTGTGATGGAAAATCACTGATCATCAACAATGATGAAACGGACAGGAGTCCCGCGGCTCGGGCCTGATGAGCCCGCGCCCCTGCCTCCCCAGAATCAAGCTCAGGTAAGAGTACTTTTGATATTATTGTTAGCCTGTAAAGTCTATAAGGCCATCGCAGAACACTGGCACTTGGCCAATGATTAGCAGATTAGCTTTTAAAAAGTATGGTATTTCAATTGGATCTTTACTTGAAGGAGCCGCTAACTTTATGGACAAACAGACTGAAAGACTATTGTATACCTTATTCAACAACATTCTAAAGTTCAAAATATTATAAAAATCCAGAATTTCATTGTAATAATAACCAAATGCATCATAACGAAAGATATAGAGATACAGGAAGTAAATACTTTTATTTAGTTACACATAACTAATATTAAAGACAAGATGATTTATTTAATATTATCCACACTGTTAAGTTATTTTCTCAATACATACCTAGTCTGTAATGGCTCTGTAATATTATGTAAAATAATATACCCATACCATTTCAAAGAAAACACAGCTCATGTATTTTCTTAATATAAAAATTTCAATACAAAATGTGTGTAAGTACATAATATTGTAACAAAAAACACTAAGCCATAAACACTCCAACTAAACTTTTTCAACATTGTATGTACAAAGGAATAGCAAAATGGCGGATGTTGGAGTAGGTACCATTTTTTTACGTTCTTTTGCGCCGTAATATTATGTAATGAATAGTTTCCTTTGCTTTGGATTCAGAGAAGTTTTTTTTGTTATAATGTTCATAAAAACTGTAAGGTTTTATCGAGTATTGACTGTTTTTTTTTTCTTGGTTGCCTCTTGGATTATTTTGAAAAGTAAAGTGGATTATAGACTATAAAGTTCAAAAGAGAGTTAAGTCTAATGTCTGATAGCAGAAAAAAAAATTACTAATTTTTTCCAAAGTAAAAGATGTAATATTTGTATAAGCCGCAGAATCTGAGTTAAGGTTGTATGCTAGTAATTATAGCCAAAATATAATTGTCTGTTTTCATTTTTAAATTCTAAATAGACTGGCCATAATATACGGGCTTGTACGATATTATTAATACTTTTTACCAAATTTTCTACAACAATGTATATATTCGTATATGTAATTACACGTATTGCTTGTTGAATAGTAAATTTAATATTGGTTATTATCATTAGCCGATCAATACTTGTATTTATACATATTTTACAGTTGTAACGGTGCCGGCGCCTCGCAACTAGGTCACTGCAAGCCGAGTAATTTATTAAAGAGGAAAATAGATTTTCTCTATGTAGGCCTTTTGAAAATTCATTTATTGCCCCATCGGCAAGGAACTAGATTCTATCCTACTATACTATTATAAACGTGAAAGCTTTGAATGTTTGTATGTATGTATGTTTGTTATTCTTTAACGCAAAAACTGCTGGACCGATTTGGTTGCAATTTGGCACTTTGGAAACGTCTAAATAGTATGTAGTCTGTCAGTCGGTTCGTCAGTGAATCTTAGGTGCTCAGATAATGATACCTCGAATTAACTCATAGGCTGTTTTTATCAACATACAACGCGGTCTATAAATTCTAGGAGTAAAAAAGTTTCATCGGTATGTTTGGACGATTTTACTTTAGGTTATGAAGTAGAATGTAGAGCTCACTTCTGTCCGCTGCTAGTTATAGGCATGCCATTGATCTGGACCTTCAGTTTTTTTTATAAACTACTAGCTACTCTCGCGCGGTTTCACCCGCTGCTCAGCTCCGTTTGATCGTAGCGTGATGTTTTAAAGCCTATAGCACTCAGGAACATTGTAGTTATCTATCAGTGTTTGGCAATCCGGCCATCGGTTCCAAAGATTACCCCCTAATACAAACTTACAAATTTTACTTCTTTATAATATTGATATAGATATTTCCATCAATCATCGCTTTCTTTGTGATTTTTTTTCCATGCTTTCCATGATGTATATAACGCTCTGACTTTCGATGTTCCAATGTTCTATACTTACAAACTTAGGTTTCTAGTAAAAATATGTTTCCTAGAATAACAGACCTTTGTTATACTTATAAAAACATGTTCAGTAATCAAAGGACATTAATCATTGGCTGAATAGGTTAATATGAAAATACACGTCAGAGATAAATAAAAAAGATTAAAACGATGCATTTCTTCATATATTTTAGATAGCCAGTCGTCAGTTTGTGTGGGTTATTGTAATACTGATAAAAGATAATACACACAACAATAATAGATTAAAAGTATCAATATTGTTAATTATAATAAAAACACCTCGTGTGGAAGAAACTGTCCAGCCAATAAGGATAGCGTAAACTGTCCAGGCGACACAAGTACTTAGATATCGTCATGAGCTAATGTTTACATGTAAACAGCAGCTCATGTAGTGCAGAGATTGTCCAGTCAACAAGGATGTAGCGTAGACTGTCCAGGCGACACACGTACTTAGGTATCGTCATGAGCTAATGTTCACATGTAAACAGCAGCTCATGTAGTGCAGAGATTGTCCAGTCAACAAGGATGTAGCGTAGACTGTCCAGGCGACACACGTACTTAGGTATCGTCATGAGCTAATGTTCACATGTAAACAGCAGCTCATGTAGTGCAGAGATTGTCCAGTCAACAAGGATGTAGCGTAGACTGTCCAGGCGACACACGTACTTAGGTATCGTCATGAGCTAATGTTCACATGTAAACAGCAGCTCATGTAGTGCAGAGATTGTCCAGTCAACAAGGATGTAGCGTAGACTGCCCAGGCGATATAGGAACATCTTGCCAGTTCGATAATGTACTGCAGCCCCTGCCTGGAGAAGATTAGGAACGGGACGGTTTTAACTCAATAAGAGTCCTGTCGTCTCCCCCACAGCGAGAGAAGTCATTCAAGATTTTTTCCCTTCAAAAAAACGGTTGTTAGAGAGCGCTGATAAACGTGTACTCCCTGAAAAATGTATTCCACACCGTCACCGTACGACTATGAATTATGAATACATATAATAGAACTAATTAGCTCATTGACTGAGAACTACGTCAGTAGAAGCAGTTTCCATACATTACCTGGTATAATAAATAAATTGGAAATGTACCAAAAATACGTCTATTCCAACCACGTTGCCTTGCTATCCTTGGCGACAAATTACTTGGGTGCAATGACACTGGAAACGACGCCTAGTAAGTTTGCTGTTTCACGGTGTGTTTAATAGTGATGTTATGATAGGTATTACAAAGGCATTAATATTATCTAATTAGGAATTTTGAAACAAGGATATGTAAAAGTAGTGTGGAGTTTCTTGCACGTTCTTCATTATTCAATATGATTTATATTAACTATGTTGAACTGCAGCTCGAATAGGTTAGGATTATGGGCCCCTGGTATAGCTTGAAATTAGTCGAGTTACCTCGAACAGTTACGTATTTCTCCACTATTAAATGGATGTATGTATTAAGATTTCCCCTTCAATCACTAATCAGCATCAAAATCCTTTGCGTAGTTTTAAATATTTGAACACACATAGGGAGGGATATAAGGACAGAAAAAGTGACTTTATTTTTTATACTATGTAGTGATACCAAATTCCTTACAAATAAACAATAATTTGATATTTCCACTAAGTTTCAAGTTAAACATGGTGACTATGACGAATTAATTCGATATCAACGTCATTTTCTATAAAGTAATCGAAATTAAACACTTTCTCGGTATAATTTAGTTCAAGTTACCGTGCCAATAGTGTAGAAGTTTTATTAAAAGAAAATAATGGGTGTTTTAACGATTTTAATGTTACTTTACCCTTTATAAGTCATATCAAGCATTCAGGGGCGAAAACTTTTAATTCTTATATGTGTTACAAATGCATACATAGTTTGACGTGTATGTACGTTAGTAACGCGTTTACACCGAAACTTCTGAACGGATTTAGATGGAATTTGGCATAGATATAGATTATTTTCTGGAATATCACAGGTTACTTTTTATCTCATTTACAGGGCGGAACCATTCGCTAGTATAACGTAGCTAGTTACACTAAGATATTATATTTTTGGAGTTTCTGATCATCCGTTTGAAATCGCCAATACGCATTGAGTGAGCGTGCTGTGAACCTTCTCCGTGTGAGAAGAGGCCTTTGCTCAGCAGTGGGCACTTATAGGCTGATGATGACGATGATGATGTAGTTTCTTGTAATTATCCCCCCCATCCCGTTGCTGACCTAGCCAATAGGACTGACAACTGCGTACAAGGGGGTATATTAACTTGAGCATTGGAAGCATCGCAAAGTACTACGTTACTTGCGGTGTGCCGAAAATGTTAAAACAATTGTATTATAAAGGTAGCTTTTATCATTATCAGCATTGTCCTGTTTACTGCTTGACATAGATGTCTTATGGAGTAGTCTAGCCTATTATAAGTAGGCATACAGTTTTCACAGCTTACCCAGTAGCTGGAAGAATAAAATGTTGTTCAAAAGGTTGTAGGTTTGTCTTCATAACGTAATATCTCAGTGTGATTCAAAAGATAGTTTGCTAGTATAATTTCCTATAGAATATTGCGAAGGGCAAATATTCCTGACTTATTTAGAAATACTTCTGTAATCGAACCATCTGAATTAAGCCATGCTTAGCTTAGGGGTCACAGTGTAAATAACAACACAAAGTTTCAATATTGCAGATTACTGGTTGTATCGGGAGCTTTGCCCTCATCCCGAAGGAACTACTTCTATACACGAATAAAATATATAGCATTCAGGATTATTGCTATATCTCAGTGAAATAATTTTGGAAATCCGACCAGCTGTTTCAAAGATTACCCTCTACATACAAACTTACAATTAGTTCTTTGTAATATAGAACTTTGTAGTATATAGACTTGAAAGATCACGTTATACTACAGTACGGCCGACGTATCTTGGCGAGTCTGAAGTTAGCCGTTTGTCTGCCCAATGGATCTTTTAGGAACAAAATTGTGTACTGCGCAGCTAATCGGCTCACTTCAGACTCGCCAATATACGTTGGCGGTATTGTACAGAACTAAATGAGAATGATATTAAAATAGACGAAACTATAATCACAAAGAAACCATAGCAACATAATACAGTACAAATTACAATATTATAAAACACAATTCCTTGTCCAATTAGACTGTATAAATAATATGATAAGTGTATCAAAACAAACAAGCTGTTTGCACCTCGAGGTCGATACATCGATAGCGTGTCGATAACCTCTACTTGTTTACAATTATGCACATCACTATTTTTATATGACATAATATATAAATCTAGGCCTTCGTCTAATGAAGGAATTATGATCTTTACATAAACTCCTACAGTTAAACAAGCTTACGGGTAAAAATGTTCCCTAAAAATCAATCTAGCCTATGATGAAAATTGCCTAACAATCCTTTTAGTAGTCTTTGAGTGTTTCTCGAACACTATAATGCAGATTGTTACTTAACTTTCGGTATAGCTTTTATATTTTCTTATGTATACCATATAGTGATGAAAATGTCTTAGAAATTGCAATTCTCTAATCCATTGTACCCCAATCTTGTGGGCGTCCATGGGTGGCACCGATTGCTTAACGCTGGGGTATCAGTATTCTGCTTGTCTGCCGTCCGCCATCATAAAATGCCCATATTTCATAATATCGTCCTACTCAAATATGCAGGTGCCAACCCAACGAGAGATCGCGACCATTTTAAACTTCTATATAAAGGTTCAAGTTAATGAAAACAAAAAGGAGGATAGTTATAAAAATGTTGGCAATGACATTCTTTTTCAACGTGTTAGTGCCAATTTACTTAAAATATTTGGGTCAAATACTATTAACAATGAATGTTATATTTATTTCCAAGTTTTTACCTTCGCTTTTATTTGTACTGGGCCTTACGCACTCGCTCTGTCCACTAAGTCTCATGAGATGGATAAGGGACCAGCTAAAGATCACAGGGTGCCTCTGAATGCAGGTCGTTTCTAGATCTATATGAAACAGTGAACAGCTTGTGTCCGAATACGGTATTAAAGAAACTAATAGCATCTTCTAGGAATAACAATCATGATATTGTTTTTAACATTATCTGTCCAAAATGGCTGCAAAAACGCGCGAAATTATAAACAAATTATTTGCGTGAAAACACGGTTGTATGTGCCAATACGACATGAGAAATGAGTCAGTCAGTTTATTTATAACGTTAACGCCAACGTTCACTTGAAAATACTTGTTATTCAGAGCCGGCCTTGCTCGATTCTACCTGCGGAGTGTAAACACAGATATTTTGTACAAGTTTGTTTATTCTGATAGGAGAAGTAACGCGATATTGCTATATTGTCTTGTTTTAAAATGCACTGTTTTTTGTGCAATACGGACTTAATTGTAATAGGGAAATTGTTGTGTAAAATTATGTATGGATGTGTTTGTGCATTTGTAGGTATAGTTCACACAAAGACAGGCATGTTCTCATGCAAATATTAGGAAGAGTTAGTTCAAAAATTTTACAAAAAACTTTAGTTCATTAAACCCCAAGCTAACATCGGCGATCGCGCATGTGTCTCGAATTATATTATCAGCCAATAAACCTGTATGAAACATAAAACTAAATGTATTACATAGATCCGAACTAGATTATCCTACCATTTTCCAATAGGTTTGCTTAGGCACACACCTCATTTGCCAAGCAGGCGAAAAAGTTGAAATAAAATTGTTCTAACCTATAAAATTTCCTTGTTACAGATTCAACAAGCAGGTGCAAGCAATATGCACACTTTGGCCCAGTCGGCCCAACCCCAAATTTTGGGTAAGTTCTCGTACTTTATGCTATATTATTACGATACTTATTTACAATTTGGTTCTATCTTAAAAATTACAGTAAAATATATTGTAAAATGAAACAGAATTGATAATTAATTGTATTTAGATTTTCTTCAATAAGGAAGAGAGAAGGAAATAGTTCTCTTTCTCACCACAATGAACCATTAATTAAGACAAGAATGCAAAAATCTAATCTCAAATTTCCCCAACAGACATCCGCTCCCCAGCGGGCCCAGCCACTCTTCTCTCAGTCGGCGGCAGTGGAAGCTTCGCCCGCACGGGTGCTCGGCCCTCAGGTGGCGGCCCCGTCATCAACTACCTGAAGACCAGCGCCGTGCAGTATGCAGCGAAGCAGCCTCCGCCGCCCCCTCAAGTCCCTCAGAGGCTTAAGGTCAGTCTTCTTACTGCGCTAATTATTGTCATTAGAACTTAAAAATGCCAGAAAAATCTAGTAATATGAAACAATTTGTTTAAGTAGTAAGTTAAACGTGGTCTGGGCGATAGAAACAATCATTATGAAGGGTAAAACCTACACTGCTGCAGAGTTAGTTAGCTGTCAGTAGGCTGAATATCATCTATGATAGCAAGACAGCTTTTTGAAGTCGTCAATCAACATTTTCATAAGATAGTTGAAAACGTGGTTGGTTTGTTAGCTCAAGTAAAGCATTCGGATTCGGCTTCGCACGGGTTCAATGCTAAAACTAAATTTCCCCACTATTTGATGGATGTTTCCCTACTTTATCACTCTATCATTAAAATAAGACATCATCTAAATCCGTTGCGCAATTTTAAAGTTTTAAGCATACACATAGGAATATAGGGACAGAAAGCGACTTAGTTTTGTACTATACATATAGTGATATGGCAAACATCTTTCCTACTAAATATTGTTGAATAGTAGGTGTCGCATTTTAATTATAATAAACACAAACTAAAATGAATAGAAGGCATGATATAATAAATTATTTTATCCCAAATCCCCGCCATATCGATCACACGCCACATAAACGTCACGGATCCTGCATACAAATTATTACGGCAGGCAACACAACCCCACTTTACGTAGCTGTCAAAAGTTACATAAACGATGTTCTAATAATAGATTGTTTTGTTGTGCGCGAATAATATTTGTTTTTGGTAACATTTTATTTATATAAATGGTGTTGTTGTTTTGTTTTAAAGGTGTCTTTTACTGTTTTACTAACGGCTAGCCTGGCTTCGCACGGATGCATTGCTGATACTAAATATCTCCACTATTTAATGGATGCTATAATACATGTAAACCTTCCGGGTTGCGGGGTAAGCGCAATGAGGCACCGCGACCTCGGCACAGAGCAGGAGAAGGAACGGGGGGGTTTTTAGTCAGTAAGAGTCTGACACTCCCTCCCGCCCGGCCCTGGGCGGGAGAAGCCACTTGATGATTTTCCACTCACAAAAAAAACGCTATTCTATTCTCGAAGCTCATACAATGAAACAATGGCCAGTTATAAGTTTCAAGTTATAGGGAAACTTATTCTAGATCTCATCAAACCAAGGTTTATTTAGTTAAGTCTTAGGTTCTTCATCATATTGATAGCCTATCCATGACCTGCCCTATCAGTTATGCAACCTATATAATAACTATTGACAGTAAGTATTTGTTTATATTCATTCAATAGTGTTATGTAATAAGTACGTGAAAAGGTTATACTTGTTGTTTATCAATTACTTTAAAAGTTTGATTTATTTATGAATTAGGGTAGTAGACGTCCAAACACAACACATATAAGCGTTCGTCGCTACCTATGAACAACTGTCCCACTAGATTTTTTCCTCCCTTTCATCCCCTACCTATTCGAGAAAGATCTGTAACACATTATGTAGTTCTGCTCCATAGTTGGAGCCGATTGCTCGTAAGTTGACCCAGTAGTTAGCTAGCTTCAACATAAAGTACAAATGATAAACAATGGTGTTTATGAACCATGTTCTACCTCAAGGCTATATATAGAAAGACACCTCATTAACAATCACATCATACATTTTATATCCAAAGAAATGTGCAGATATTATAAATGCAATAAAATCAATTGAACATGCAATAATTGTATAAGGAATCAGTAAGTTGGCTTAGCTTTAAGTAACTTACAAAAAACGCCTCAAAGTTATTTGAATAGTAACTATTGTGAGACTGATTGAAAATAATAACTTGCGTAATTTTTCTGAGAAAAGCTGTACCGTGACTGCTCTTGAATAAGAGTCTCTTTGTGAGTAGAAACTAGTAGAGCTTTTCTCAGTTAATTCACTTTGTAAGTTATTACTTTCAATAAAAAAAGACATTAAAGTTAGGCATAGATCCAATATTAACAACATTAGTTATTGGAATATAGGAAGTGTCTTGCAAATTCCAATGTAACATGTCCTTTTCTTTCAACAGACATTACCACCTCAGCAACCGAGTTTGGGAGCATTGCCAGCAGCTTTAGGACGCCAGTCGCCCGCCCCAGCGCCCCTGGCGACCCCGCCAGGCGTGGCCGTGGGACCGGGCGCCCAACAACAACAAGCTGCTGGCCAGTTCCAACGTCTGAAGGTGGAAGATGCTCTGTCATACCTCGACCAAGTGAAATACAAGTTCAACACCCAGCCACAAGTGTATAACGACTTTCTGGACATCATGAAGGAGTTTAAAAGTCAGACGTAAGTTTTTTAAATAGTTTGTGTGTGTTAATTTTTGTCTTTGGTTATTTTAAGTTTGCTTTTGTAGGTTTTTCTTGTTTATATTGATGATTAGTCGAGCAAATAGTTTGTGATGAAATAAAACATTTTACAAGACAGATAAATTATTTCAATTGACTACTACTGAATGAAGAAGTGGAGGGAGTTCAGAACTTCTTGAACTTTTGACTAACGTTTTTCAGACGTCAACTTTTGACTACCTTTGGTAGCATTAAGGTTTTTTATTATTATTTACCTATTTATTTACGAAAATTAGTTACTTATGTATATATCAAGGAAGTGAATTATTTTGATTTAGGTATTAGTAGTTAGAACAATGAAATTAACTGTATATATCTATATAGTATATTATTCATTAACAACATTCAAGAGTTTCAAAACTAAAAAAAACAATACATATTTTTAATAGGTACCTTTGAAATGATGAAAACAATTACCGTTTGATTTTCAATGAAAAAATTAATGGCTGCAATTTTTATTGTACTGATATGATTTTGTTTAGCCAAGAACTCGAATCCCAAACTTTACCCACCATCTTAATTTTAGTCTGTATTGCAGTATCGACACCCCGGGCGTCATCACCCGAGTATCAAACCTGTTTAAAGGGCACCCGGAGTTGATTGTCGGATTCAACACTTTTTTGCCGCCCGGATATAAAATTGAAGTCCAGAGCAATGGACAGGTAAGAACTTTTTTCTACAGTTTATTATTTGGCGCTGGGTAGTTGAATTATTGGTTGGGATAAACATTATTTGGTTTTTATTAGGAAAGATGAAGTAACTGTTAAGTATTTTTCTCCTATCTTGTGATTTATTTCGTTTCGGGATCCAAGACATTTGTTCATGTCCCTGGGACGTGCCGGACTTCAATGTTCCGGTGTTATCATGGTTGTATCTACAGTAGATCCTGGTGCACAGGAGATGCACAGTTTAGGGAGGTTGTGCTGATTTTGTCCCAAAAAAATAATTGAGAATAATTGTATTTTTTTTTTAAAGAAGTCATGTTTATTGATACGTTAATAGTACAGATACTGTGAAAAAAGTACCAAGAGAGAAATTCAATTATTTCTGATTGAAATTACCATTAGAATGTCATTATCTGTACATTCTTAAGTAAATAACAACAATATTAGTCCAGTGTTCATAAATACAAATACTTCAGTTATTGCATCACTACCTACTTATCAATGAGGAAGCCTTTTATGTAGTACAAAATAACAAACAAACTACAAAATATATTAAATTCGCAGGTGTCGGTCTCTATGCCGTCCCCCACTGGGTTCGGTGGGAGCGGCGGCGGTAGTGGCGGCACCAGTAACGTCCTGCTCGGAGTTCAACACCCGCCGCCACCGCCTCAGCCACAGCTCGTTCATCTCCTTCCTGTTGCTCAGTAAGTTATTTAGCCTTATTTGATAAGTCAAACAAACTGTCATATTACCTGATGGTAAGCAATCTGCCCCGCCCATAGACAACCAAAAAAGTCAAAAGTCAAAAATCATTTATTTCAATTAGACCACAGTAGGCCCTTTTGAACGTCAAGCAAGCAAAAAAGGAAAAAAGTATATAACAGGAGCTTTAAAATTAAGCGTGTCAATCTGTCGCGTCTGTCCTCTAGTGAAGCTATTTGATCGTTCCAAAGTGTAGATTCCTATGGAGAAGAACGAGCAAGAAGCACAAGAGGAGTTTTAGAGTATGTCACCTTTATGGCCTTTTGAGGGCTAGGAGTTCAGAGATATAGGGATTACGGGCTAAGGGAAGAAGATTTGGGCCTCCAGTAACCTCACGCACATGGCAAAATAACGCTGTAGTTGTTTCAAGTCTGTTTTCTATGGAGTAAGGTGGCCGTGGTATTCCTTCTGACGAGCCGAAGCATGGCTCTCTCACGCTTGGTATAATAATATACTTACTTTTTGCACTCGACATATACTAAGGATAATATAAAAACGAGAGTGTACAAGTGGGAGGTCTTGAGCGATATCTTACAGTATAGACAACAATAAGAATCGAGTGTTCAATGTCGTGTCGTCAATGGTACCGTATTGTGGGTCCAATTCCCGCACAAAATGGTGTGATTCATATATTCTTATTCTGGGTTTAAATGTGATCGTATTGTGAAATAATAAATATTATACCGTTATAATATGTTGAAGCAGTTATTGCCGGGATTTGTATTGTTAAACCTTTTTAAACTTTACAATAAAGGAAACAAGGAAAAAAGTGAAATTCTTTGCTGGAGTCTGTGTGTGTTCCCCAAAATGTATATGAGGGTCTTCAAGGTCTGAGGGAATAGGTGGCTTATGGGTAGTCGTGCTCAATCGTAGGTCGTCATAGCCAATCAAATGCTAAATAATAAAAAAAATACCTAATTTCATTCAATTGTCTAAAGGAATTTTAATGCACAAGAAACTATTATATTATCTACGTGATTATTATTAAAAAAAACATTTTATTTCAGAAGATAGGCCATAATTTTTAAATTCATTACATTATTATATTATCATTAAATTATATATTATTAGCGTTAATCGTAAATTAATACCTTAACATGTGTCGGTAATTTAACTTAACTCGTGAAATATAACAAAACTCATCAATTATTGGGTAACGTCAATGTTGTTATGCTAATTAGCAATCATACGTATTGGCGTGACGTATTAAAATTGTTGTTAGTTCGTTCACCCGTTACCTACGTTTTTGTGTTGTTTTATTTTAAATATATTCTGTGTTAAAGATGTTAAGATGTATTTTTGTATATCATTGATTATGCTACCTTCAGAAACTAAGAACCCTTTTTGACAAATTTAATTACACACTTCAATACGATTGCATAATTAATTTTCCATCACAAGGCTTTATTCGTGATTGTTAACTCTGTTAAAAATAAAACATATTTAAAGAAGTTAAAAAATGCATAAAAATAAATAGAAAATCATTTCGAAATAATACAGTTATTAAATCGTCAACAAAATCGTTTTTTTTTTCTATTACAGCTAAAACTAAACGCGAAACTTAACATGCGATTTTGAGGGTAAATAAAAAAAACATTTGACAGTTGACTTGAAAATTTTAGTTTTATTCAAACTTTTGACCGGTAAACAGGTTTTAACTGTTTATTTACAAAATTATCACGCGTTTTATCCCCTGAAGGGGTAGAGCAGAGTTGCATAATACAATGTTAGTAGTCACTTTTAACTAGTGGTAAATTAAAAGGTGGACTTATATTGTCACATTTTAAATTTATGCTTCTTTTATAGGGAGGCTGAAAAAGAGGCGGTACGACGCGCCGGGGGCCCATACTCCAATATGGAAATGTAAGTTTTTTATAAATATCTAATTTTGGTTTAACAATAGATTTCAAACGTGATTTTTTACTAAAAATAACAAATTTGTTGGTGAAGTCATTTTCTGAAACAAAAGAATAATTTGATCGTATTAGACATAGGAGTTTCTGAGAAATTCCTAACCGATACAAACAGTTAATGTGTTGTTACTATACGAAATATAGTTTTAAAAATTTTACTAAAACTCGAGACAATGATGACAAACCGTGCGATGTGCAAACTACAGAATGTCAGTGGTGATACACGCATGCTGCCTTCCTACTGAAATGTCTCGCTTAGCTATTGCACAATATTTTACAAAAACCTTTTTCTGTATTTTGTATTTTACCATTACCCAATAGTAAGAAAAATATCAAATTTTAAACCTTCATCAATAATCATTAGCTTTACTCTTTTATTGTCTCTGACGATAATACAAGTTTAGACCATAAAGTATGATATTAATCTATAACTAATATTAAAAAGTATATAAGTTTGTATGTAGGGGGTAATCTTTGAAACAGCTGGTCTGATTTCCAAATTTCTTTCATTGATTCATACACACAAGCAATGTAGATTATTTCTGTCGAGCTATCGTTTTAAACGCTGTTGTTTTTAAAATCCCGGGATACATTTCTTCTTTATGCGTCCGAATCTTTTGGCGGACGGACGCTCATCTTTTTTTTTTTTTATTTAATCCACTAAACTGATGTACAATCATAAACTCTTATACTAAAATACAAAAAACTGTCATTCACATGATTGACATCTACTAGATGTGAATACAGCATGCATAGTGAGTGTATGATCAACAAAATACTAAATATAATTTAACTTAATTAATTGTAAGTTATTCTACACCTTAGTGCTAAACATCATCTTCCTGCCCTTGTCCCGTTTTATTTGGGGTCGGCGCAATATGTTTTTTTCTTCCATTCTGTCCTGTCACTCGTCACGCTATCACTGACTCCTCTGTCTTCCATATCATTTCTCACACAATCCATCCATATTTTCTTTGGTCTCCCTCTCCCTCTCCATCCACATTATACTTATGGCTTTTTTGTAACATGCGATTTATCCCTCCTTTTCACATGGCCTCCATTAATTACTGACATATTTTGGCGGACGGACGCTAGTTAATAATAACAATCAAAAATTGTTATAACAGACAAGGGTTTTACTACATACTGTCCATATTTTCCGAAATAACTTTGTTTTTATCGTAAAAGACCCTTATTAACCTCCTCTTGAACTCCTCAGGTCTGTGAACAACGCGATCGTTCACAATCTATCTGTGAACGCGGCGCCCACCAACACGCTGCATCAGATATCACAGGCACACCAACAGCTCGAGGCAGCCGCTATACACCATGCTTCTGGTCCTGGTAAGAGAAACTTAAATAACCTTAAGTACTGAGTATATTGACACAGTAGAGAATATACCTTTTTTGAGAGGTTGGAGTATTCAATGTTTGTTTGCGGCGTTGTTAGAAAGCGGGAAATCGTTCCTTACGTAGTTGACAATACAGTATTGATATTTTCTGGTTTTGTAAAGTATTTTGTAGAATATGATGTTTACTTACATTTAATATTGTTTGTATTTATATTAAACCTATTTAGAATCTGATCCTAAACATAATACCTATGATATTCCATATACAGAATTCTCTTATCTGCTCAAGATGTTTCTGCCTTTAAAAAAAATGTTCAATTTTGATCATTGATTCAAAGTTTTTCAGACATGTAAATAAGAGTAAGGGATGAAAATAAAACAAGTTCTAAACATTGTATACAACATATTTTTTCAAAATGATGAAATTAATTACCGATTGATCAGTCATGATAAAAACTTGCGGCTGCTCTTTTTGAGTTCTGATTATCCATTTATAATATTTAACGACTGTATTTTTATACATAGAATGTATAATAATATCACACTATCACCCATAGGGTCGGCGCAGCCAGCTAACCCCGCGCACCCCGCGCCTGCACCGCCCAGCCAACCTGTCGAGTTTAATCATGCTATTGAATACGTCAATAAAATTAAGGTAAGGAATCTAATTTTATATATTTATACTTTTTTACACACATATTACACAAAGGACTAACTCACAAAGATAACTTAATAACAAGTTTTTTAAAACAAACATTTATTAAGCTTTAGTGATATTTATATGGATTTAGAGTAAAGGCTTCATATAGCTTACTTTAAAATTTTGAGACATCTTCAACCTATCAAGCTGAATTTTTTTTGAAAATTCTTCTCTGCAAACTTATAAAAATGCATTGTAAACGGTAATGTTTTCGTTTTCTAAGACATTTTCATAGTTGAAAGGTCATAGCTTCTTATAAGTTACAAGTTTGTCGAGTGTTAGACAAAATTACAATCAGATGACTCAGTACCACATCATTAACTTAAATACCTAAACACACAACATTACTATAATGATGAAATTAATTACCGATTGATTTTTAATGATAAAAACTAGCGGCTGCTCTTTTGAGTTCTGATTTTAAATAAACTAGTTTCTCGCAATATTTTTGTATAAATATCAGTTACTAAAGTAAGTTATTTCATTGCAGTCCCGTTTTTCGAGACAACCGGACAAGTATAAGCGGTTTTTGGAAATCCTGCACGCTTATCAGCGCGGACATCGGGAGATGAAGGAACCCCAAGCCAAACAGCAGACTGAACAGGAGGTGTATTCTCAGGTTTGTAGCTTATTTCACTCTTTGTGATACAGAAGTATTCATTTTGAGTCATTCGTCAGGCGATTTTTTTTTTATTATTAATAAGTAGGTCGGCAAACTAGCAGACGATTTACATGATGGTAAGCAATCAACGCCGCCCATGGACACCCGCAACGGAGGAGTTACGAGTGCGTTGCCGACCTATTAGGGATTAGGGATTTGGAGATTTAGGGATTGAGGAAGGAGAAAGATTGGGCCTCCGATAACCTCACTCACACGGCGAAACACAACGCTTTGGTTGTTTCACGCCGGTTTTCTGTGAGGTCGGGGTATCACTCCGGTCGAGCCGACCCATTCGTGCCGAAGCATGGCTCTCCCACACTTAAAAAGATTTATGCCGTTGCGTTGCCGGCCTTTTGTATAATTGGGTTTTCAGATATTTAAGGATTGGGGATGGATAGGGGAGAAAAGAAGGATTGGACATCACTCGCACGGCGAAAGCAACGCTCTAGTTGAATCACGCTGGTTTTCTGTGACGCCGTAGTATAACTCCGGTCCAGCCGACCCCTTCGTCCACACTAAAGTATAATTATGTATTTTATAATTACTAGAAATTCCATCGAAGTAACTCTTAAACTTTTTCTTACTCTAGGTGGCGAAGTTATTTGAGAATCAAGATGACTTGCTGGCGGAGTTCGGTCAGTTTCTTCCTGACGCTAAGGCGGTAACCAAGCCGGCGCCAGAGAGCCGCGAGCGTCACTACCCGCATGTACGCTCGCCGCCTGTGCCAGCCCACCATCAGGTAACTATGAACTTTATCTACGTAACTATGAAGTTATTTGTTGGAAGATGTTCACTGTTGGATAGACTTCATATGTTTGTTAGAAGGATTTGTACCCAAAATCCCCATTTAGTAGTAAAATGCAGTGAAAGTTGCAAAATGCAAGCTTTTGTGGCCTTAGCGCGCCGTAGATGCTACTAAAAACACAATATTTCTTATAGTTTGTTTGTTAATTCCATATGTTCCACATTGGTTGATGAAATTGTCATTCTATACAATGATCTTGAATTTGATATGAATAAATGTAGTAATGTAAATATTCCGTCCCCAGTCATCTCGCGTGGAGTCTGAAGCGGAGCGGTTCCCGGGCGGCAGCGCGTCCCCCCCTCCCCCTCACGCCGCGCACACACTCCACGCCCAGCATCCACACCATCTCGCGCATCATCATCATGCTCCCGTATGTATACTTAACATGTCTGCTTTGGGGTAATCTAGAGGTGGAAGAAGGGTTAATACGGTAGTTTCCAACTAGTCAAATTGATGACTGTTACCCAAATGTCAAACTCCAAAATTTGACTATGATAATTTCTTACTTATTTTTTAAATATTACCTAAACACATCAAAAACTTAGTGTATAGATAAATCTATGAATAACAGTATAGTTATTTTTCTACACTTTATTGTATCAAAACGTCGAATTACTTTATTTTTTACCTAGGAAACTATCCAATTGTGGTTTAGGTCTGGTTAGTCAGGCTAGGATCATTAAAGATGGCATATTTCAAAGTAAGTCTCTAAAAAATGACAACATTACTGTAAGTCAAATGAACATTTCTGAGAAGTCTAGCAAACCAAACTGATTAAAAAACTGAACTTATAACATCAGTTGGCAATTTGCAACTAGCCCTAAAAATTACCTAAATAGTTTTTGTCAATGTACACAATGTGACATTATCAAATTTTTATACTGAAGTTGAATATTATAGTAGTTAAACTTGGGAATCATCACGAGCTTTAGCGGTATGAGTTCACATGTAAACAGCAGCTCATGTAGTGCAGAGATTGTCCAGTCAACAAGGGTGTAGCGTAGACTGTCCAAGCGACACGCATATTAAGTAACCCTTCAAAAAGTTAC
This sequence comes from Spodoptera exigua, assembly GCA_902829305.4. NCBI lineage: Eukaryota > Metazoa > Arthropoda > Insecta > Lepidoptera > Noctuidae > Spodoptera > Spodoptera exigua. The sequence goes on along the minus strand of LR824628.2, from coordinate 1,208,337 downwards.
TTAATATTATTCAAATTCTTATCACAATGAAGATACGTGATAAAACGCAGTATCAGCACGCGACTGTTTCATACGTGTGTGATAAAATATACTGATACTGTGTTTCTTGGCTAATGGTCTAAAGATAACATTGTTTACACCGCTGATAGTGATACATACTTTTATTCATGTTTTTTCAATACTGAGTTTGAAGTGACTTTAATCATGTATGTTTTGATACTATTTTAGCTTCTTCAAAATTATTATTGTCTTGTTAAAAATATAGATTCTATTTATTACTTTGTGACATAGATAATGTTGTACTAGCTTATCTCGCGAGGTTTCACTCACTGCTCTGCTCCTACTTATCGTAGCGTGATGTTTTATAGCCTGAAGTTACTCGATAAATAGACTAACAAACACAAAAAGAATCTGGAGCTTGACACTCTCAAACAAAATCTCCAGCTTTATAACATTAAGGATGAAGCCTGTTTTAATATAATGAAATTAATACTTTTACAATCATAGTAGCATGTTAATAGATAACAAGAAAGTAATATTGAGGAAACTAAAATAGTAACAAAACATACATGATTAAAGTCTAATTGCAAAATACATTTGAGTTCTTTTTAATAAAATAGCAGAGTTGTCAAAAATTTACTTAGTATGTTCTAGGAAGTATCAATGTAATGTTTATTTTTACAATATTATAAAATGTTAATTTACTCGACTTTAAATTTATTATTTCTTCAATGAAAAATGTGTTTAATATTTTGTTTTTCTTTGTACAGCAGCTGCCCAAGCATACGGGTTCGACGTCCAGCTCGGTGTCTGCTCCACCCCAACAACATCATCATCTCAAACGATCTCCCAGCTTCACGTCATCTAGTCAGATGGGTAAGTTATCCTATTAAATTTCTACCCGCTTTACTTATGTCTCGAAGGTTAAGCAACTATCTTTTATAGTAACCTTTTCCTGAAACCAAAACACATCAAAAAGTCCTTATCGAAATTAGTTCAGTCGTTCTCGAGATTTGAGCTTATACATGTAGCGAAAATTTTTTATACTATAAATTTACATGTGGAAATGATGAAAGAAAATACCAGTCTATTGATTGAAATTTTGTAGAAAATTTATTTAAGTAAACAAAGACAAAATACCAGTCTTGCAGTTATTCCAATTTCTCTAGAAAAGAAACTTTATAACAATAAGACACTTCTTTTGGCAAACTCATTAGTACACAAACCACAATTATCAGCAGAAACAAATATCAGAATAAAATAAAAATAAACAAATAAATAATTTTTGTAAAACAAAGATCACACTTTATGCTTAAGAACATACTTAAGGACTTAAGAATATAATCTTATTACAAATAAAAATAACCTAACCATAAACATATACGCTACTGTAATATGTCACTCATAAACTTATTTCTCCCCAACAGCAGTAGGCGCGCCCCCAGCAAAGAAGTCTCGTCTATCAGGTCTGACGGGGGCCACGGTCCGCGACGTGTCCTACGCCGAAGCCTCCAAACTGGCCACGGTGCACGAGTTCAACTTCTTTGACAGGGCGCGCAAAGCTCTGAGGTCGCAACACGTCTACGACAACTTTTTGAGGTAAGATATTTGTTTTATTCATAAAGAAAACTATACATTTACAGTCGTCAGGACTGTCTTCTGTTGAGGCAAGGGGTAAATGCTAAATGATATGGTGTTGGCACACCTATCTACTTTATCTAAATCTTTACTATATAATATTATAAAGAGGTAAAGTTTGTAAGTATATAATTATGTAGGTAATCTTTGACCTCTGGTCGTATTGCCAACATTCTTTCACAGATAGATAGCTACAAGGTTCCTGAGTGCTATAGGCTATAAAAATCACGCTACGATTAAATAGAGCTGAGCAGCGGGTGAAACCGCGCGAGTGTAGCTAGTTTCCATTATAAATAGTGTCCTTACTTTTTTGCTAAAAGGTTACAATTTTTTTTTGTTAATGATATGCTAAACATGGCTTTAACATGTCTGAAGTGTAAGCAGAGGTAATATGTATGGCCATGCATACTTAGAAAAAAAAAAACATTCTTTTTGTCTACAAAACTTAATATAAATTAGGCAATGTGCATTGTGCAATCATTGTTGATAAACATTTTAAAATAAAAAGGTCAATGAACTTGTACATGAAAAAAAAAATTTAACGTCGTCAGAGCTGACAGCCTAATTACAGTCTGTGACAAAATTATCTAATTTACAATATATATTTTTGGGATTTGAGACAATGATGACAAACCGTGCGATGTGCAAACTACAGAATATCAGTGGTGATACACGCATGCTGCCTTCCTACTGAAATGTCTCATTTACTTGATAACCTATTTTTCGTTAGATTTGGCTACAAACATACATAACATCACGCGATTTATTGCCATAGAGAGGAACATAATTAAAATTTTTTTTTCTTTGACCCATTTTATTTCTATCCCAAAAGTACGAATATGTAGAAAACAGGCGCTTAATTCACCAAACCCCCAGCAAATGCCGGCGTTCGCACACCTAACCACGATAGAAAGGTTAAAGAAAGCTAATGCTTAAAGGCGTAGGCCTAATGACTACTGTAATAACAAAATTAGGATTTTTATTTTTTATTAAAACATTTTGTTAAAATTTGTAGCCAAATCTACCGACATGTAAAGGTTTTTAATAAGTTTTATTTACTATTTCTAAGTATAAATATATTCAATGTTTAATGCTATACTATTGTCGACAGATGTCTCTTGCTATTTACGAACGAGATAATATCGTCGTCGGAACTGTTGTCGGTGACGGCGCCCTTCCTCTGCCGTCACCCGGAGCTACAGAAGTGGTTGCAAGACTTCCTTGGACCCCCATCGCCACCTCATACGCCTACTAACACTTTGCACAGCAGTAAGTTGCATTATTTTAAGTTTTTTAGTACTAGGTTTAAGAGTGACGCTAAGTTCGTCATATATATCGGCATATATCTACTTTCCATCCAGACAGATTCTTCTTCAGATTTGCAATACTCAATATATTTATTGTATAAAACAGTTGAAATCTTACACAGTAAACTGAATTTTTACAATTACACCACATTTAGGAGAGAGAATTAATTTTGGTTCAGAAAACAGTAAATGGTACCTTAGTTTTTGTGCAATTTATATGAATCAATATATTTAATAATTGGTCTAATGTTGAACCTAATATCAGATACAAGCACGACGTTAACCAATTTACATTTAAATGTAATATTTTGTACTTAATTTCTAGGCGCAAGTTACAACAGCGCTACATTCGGCAGTGCGAGCAATGTAGTATTCGAGCGGGAGCGTCCCCCCGCCGCCAGCGACCCCAAGCTGCGGTACGAGCCGATTGGACCTCTCGGGGCACAATTGCGACACGACAGGCCGCAGGGAGACGCCGCTATGGATATTGGTAATTATACAATCTGTATATTGATAAAAAAGGAGTCCAACACAACGACGACTGTTTGATCTTCAAATCCCATTAGGAATGGACCAAGAAGTACATTTTTCTTTGATTAGTATAAATTCTCCTTGAGAATCTTCATTTTGAAAATCTTAATAATGTATGTAAGGAATGTGGTGGTATTCCATTATGAGGCAAACGCGTGTGTTAGATTGGTGTAGAATAGTTTGGTTTCTTGAACCAGCCTTCTGTTTATAGCTTTATTATGTCTAATAGTAGAGAATGAAGGACAAGATAGCTTTAAACCCCAAAGTTATTTAGTATTAAGTCTAGAAGGCTGTGTAGGGGCATAACAATAAATTAAGATGAATTTTGTGGCCATTTATACTAAAAGAAGACGTCTTTTCCAGATTTATCGACATGCAAGCGCCTAGGCACGTCGTACTGCGCGCTGCCCCGCGAGGCGGCGGCGCGGCGCTGCTCGGGGCGCACGGCGCTGTGCCGGGAGGTGCTCAACGACACCTGGGTCTCCTTCCCCACCTGGAGCGAGGACTCCACATTTGTCACCAGCCGCAAGACGCAGTACGAGGAGTACATCTATCGCTGCGAGGATGAGAGGTTCGAGGTTAGTGTTGGCACTCTCATATTCTGCATTATTTTAGTCTTATTAACATAAGCGCATTATCTAACTTTTATCCGGGTCTTTTGTATAGTTATAGTAAATTTGAAATTGGGTTATATGTCATGTCACTTACGGGTCTTCTACCAAACGTAAAGGTATGGTTAAACATGTAATATGGGATATAAATAACCGTCGTTTAAATACGTAATACTAGACTTTAGCATGTTTAACTGCCATTTTTCCCCTCAGAGAAACAAAGATTTCAAATATGTTTCCTAATATCAATCACAGTGTCATGATCAAAGTATTAATTTGTTATCACAATTTCACAAAGTTTAAGAAACCACTCTAAATATGCATCTCCTCAAATTCCAGCTGGATGTCGTAATAGAAACGAACGCGTCAACAATCCGCGTCCTCGAAGGCGTACAAAAGAAGCTCGCCCGCATGACGCCTGAAGATGCAGCCAAATATCGGCTCGACGACTGCCTCGGAGGACATTCCCCGACCATACACCAGAGGGCGCTGCGGCGGATTTACGGTGATAAGGTGGTACGATCGAGTCGGACTATTAGGCATGCTGTGCAACGTAGGATCGGAGGCTTTTACACGCCTCGTATACTAAGTCTGCCTGTATTTAGAGCTGGGTTGGGCATAGTCAGTATTTTTGGCCTTTAAAGTTATTATTGCTTCATTAGTCACTTAATTTCACAAGTTGCTGCCGTAGTGAGCTTTTCAAAGTAATTGGTTGTTGCCAAGTTTATTACAAAATAGTTTTATTGTGTCAATAAGTAAGCACATTACATTTCAACGTGTTTGGAGCCCCCATTTAAGCAAACAATGCTTAATTAGGAGGATCCACTCTTTTCAATATTTGTAATTTTGTACCGTACTCTTTTTTTTTTAAACAGGAAAGATTACCATCTAAAATTTATGTTAGATTTATGTTAAAAATTGATTTAAAACTTTCAGCGGTGATAAAAAATTATATATCTTATTTTATGTTATGTAGAAAGTAAAATATTATATAACTTATGTTTCCAGCTTGGATGTTACAATATTTATAAAAGCTACCTCAGCAATTCTCCTACAAATTACGATATTTTTTGCCCAACCACAGTTAAAAACCAAATGCCGTAGTTTGCTATTTTTTTTTATTATTTTTTTATTTATACACAGCATTGCATGCCTTTGTCTCTGCTCTTTTATATCTAGATTTTAGTTAGTTTTTAAGTTGGTTATGGTTTATTTTATTTTTTAAGTTGATGCACCCTGCACCGCTGTCCTTTTAGACTGTGCAGCTTTGTAGAGCTTAGTATTTATGGCGATAGCCTTACTTCCCATTTACAATATGGGACTTTAATCTGGTGAATAGTGTGTTACATTGATATGTGCATTCTTCCTACACTTGTAAGGAATATATTATAGAATGGGAGTTTCTAGAGCAAATCCAGGAGGCTAAAATCTTGCCCATTTCCATTCTTCCAATATTTAAATCTCTAAACTCCAAACGGCCGGCAATATACTCGTACCTCGTTCTTGTTGCTGTTGTCCATGGGCGACGCCGATTGCTTACCATCACTTATCATATAAAAAACTAGCTACTCTCGCGCGGTTTCATTGAATCATAGCGTGATGTTTTATAGCCTATGGCACTCAGGAACAATGTAGCTATATCAGTGAAAGAATTTTGGAGGTCCGACCATTGGTTCCAAAGGTTACCCCCTACATACAAACTTACAAATTTTACCTCTTTATAAAATTAGTAAAGATGCAAGATAGTTGCCATAGCAGCCAGCTATGCCCATTAACGTGGCCCACCTATCCTATAAAAAGAAACCAAGAAACGGTGGGGAATGTTAGCTTGTAGCTGTAGATAGAAGTGCTATATAATTTTTAAACATTGAAACATAGTTACAAAGCTAATCGCCAGGTGTACAGCTTTCTGATATATTTAACTGATAAATATGCTAATGATAAAAAATATTGAACTAAAACCAGAAAACAAACAAATATTCAAACTTGTATGTAAACACAGGTCTTTTACAAAAACTGGGATCCTGTTTTGTATCAATTGTGTATAAATAAATACTTCATAAACGACTGCACAGTTGACGCGGTGGCCGATTTGTAACCTGTCGCGGGTTCGCACCCACGGCACACGAGAAAATAAGTGGTTGTTACAATGACTGTTAACATGTCGCTTGGGTTTAACTCCCAAATTATGGAGGTTTATGATGTAAAAACCAAAATCTAGAAACGATCATTATAGATAATCATATTATTAGTTTTTGTTGTACAACTGGTGATAGTAAATATTGAATTATAACTTTTTTTTTACCTTATTTTATAGCTTTCTTTCTTTGAAATCTGTCGAGATTACGTGGAACATTGGTAATAAAATTGATGTAAGTGTCTTATTTCCTATGTTATAACGTAATTCTCTTTTGTGCAGGCTGTGGACATAATAGCCGGTCTCAAGAAGAACCCTGTAGTCGCCGTGCCTGTCGTACTACGCCGGCTAAAGGCTAAAGAAGACGAATGGCGGGAGGCTCAGAAGGTAAAATTTAATAACAACGAAACATATATACTCATTCGTTTTGTTTTTATTACTAATAATAAACTCAGGCAGCGCCCGATCAGCTGGGGTGGCGGGGTAAGCGCAATGAGGCACCGCGACCTCGGCCCCAAGCAGGAGAAAAAAACGGGGCGTTTTTAGTCAGTAAGAGTCTGACACTCTCTCTCGCCTTACCCTGGGCGGGAGAAGTCATTGGATGATTTTACCCTGACAAAAAAAAAGGCAGCGCCCGATCAGCTGATGGCGGTGAGGCACCGCGCGACCTCGTTTGAACTTTACACAGTAATTTTTCTATAGTAATAAAAATAAAACTAATGAGAATAGAAAAATAGTTTCTTTCGGAAACTTGTTTATTATCCTTAGCACATTCACGTGTTTAAATATCTGTCACTAATTACCAGTCACCCTAATATTTAAAATAACGACTTACGCACGCGAATTAACTCAGAGAATATGTACTAGTTTCAAGCCATAACGGGACTTTAATTCATGAGTAGCGTCCGCGACGCGATGACTTCGCAAATCCGGCGTTATATCTTCTTTATATATAAAAATGGATCGCAAACTGGCTTGGTAAGATTATAACTCGACAACGCCTGGACCAATTTAGACAATTCTTTTTTTGTTGTATCTCTTATAGTTAGTAGAAGGTTCTTATGAAAGAAAATATTATAAAAGTACGGAGGAAAATTTAGAAAAAATGACCCTTTCGTTTTTAGTTTGATAGTTGGACCCGTGCGAAGCAGGGGAGGGCCGCCAGTTTTCAATATATATAATTCCTATATAATTAAAAGACTGGCTACAATATAACTTTTTTTTTTGTAAATTCAACCATTTGTAAACAAACTTTAAAATCCTAAAAATACTTGGTCTGTTGCCGACAATGTATCTGTAAATTCTCTGGTGTTGAGAGTACCCATGGGTGGAATTAATCGCTTACTTGTACCATGAAAATAAAAGAATTTGTTAAAAAAAAGTATTAATTTAACTTGTATAAGACACCATAATTCTTTAATTTTACGTTCAGCTTATTATTCGACCGGTTATTGTTCAACTTTGTAGTTTCTTTACAGATCTGTCTTATAATAATCATAAAGTAACCTCAATTTTTTTCAACAGGGATTCAATAAGCAATGGCGTGAACAAAACGAGAAATATTATCTAAAATCCCTCGACCATCAAGGGATTAACTTCAAGCAGAATGATCTGAAAGCAATGCGGTCGAAATCTCTGTTTAACGAAGTCGAGTCTGCGTTCGCGGCGCGGCGACCGGGCCCTCATGTAGTTGTCGATTACAACATGCAAAGTCGACAGGAAGGTAAGGAAAATTGAATTTCATAATTTACTATTTACGACTCTCCCTATCCTCAATCCATACATACCCGATCCTCAAATATCCTCATGAAGGCCTTGAAAGACAACCACACCTCACAGAATACCGTCTTGAAACAACTTTCAAGTTGTGTTTCGCTATGTGAGTGAGGTACCGGAGGTCCAATCTCCACCACAAATTCCCTGTCCTTAAGTCCGTAACGCTCTTGTAGTAACTCCTTTGTTATTTCTAGTGTCCATGGACGGCGTTAATTTTCTTACCATCAGGTAATCCGTCCGCTCGTTTGCCGACGTATGCCAAAAAATGAGAAAAGAAAATTATTAATGTTGTAATTAATTTATGCATTAACTTCTCAATACTATCTACTATAAACCAAAACACTTTCCCTTCCCCAAGAATCGAAGTAACACCTACACACACCTATTCACGGCCTAAAAATAAAGTAGATCGTGTCTTTATATAAAGTTGTAGAACTGTTGCGTCACTTGGCCTTCAGTTTAAGGTCACGCGTGAATTACGTATACAAACAAAGTGCGCGCCAATGTTTAGTTTTTTCTCATTTATTAAACATTCTTATGTCATATTAGGATTATATTACGATTTTGTATGCCATGAGAAGGAATTAGGTTTATGTTGTCGATTGCGTTAGTCATTAACACAGACGCCTCAACCTAATGACCACGCGAAAACAAACTTCAGTACGAAAACAAAATCGCTAATAGGTGACGGGTTGCGGGGAGAGGTAGTCTAGTTTTCATAGAATCAGAATTGCAAATGTTGTTCTTTCGCTTTGACTCTTAGCGGCGGAATGAGAAACAAAAAGGTTTAATCATAGTGGTGACTAGCTTCTCTCGCATGGTTTTACCCGCTGCTCGGCTCCTACAGATCATAGCGTGATGTCTTATAGCCACCCTCGATAAATGGACTAAAAAACACAAAAATTATGTTTATACCCATTACTATGTAGATTAGGCAAGCTAATTAACTATTTACTTATCCGCCAACTATAATGAATAGGAAATAAAACAATTATTAGCTCGTTACATTGCGCGGCAAAACTTCCGTTTTCACTGGTAACAATTAAAATCAATTATTTCCTTTAAATTCTCAAGTAATAGAAGGTATTGGAAGTTAATCTTTTCTGCTAGTTTCACCCAGTTACTTTGTTTTATTAGATTATTTTTTATATACGTAGGCCTAATCAATGTAATTGGTTGCTTATGTAGTGTGACATTCAGATATAAGATTTTATATGAATTCAATATCTTAATTAATCATATTCGAGTCGAACATACTGCCGAGCAGACTGTCAAACTCAAGTAATTGTAATTTTACTATTTCCAGAATACAATTATCTATAAACATAAAAAATAATGCCCATTTCCTTTGGTCATGGGTCCGCGTAAACGCCTAGACCTATTCAGATAATTTATCTTTCCATGCTGCATTTAATAAAACAGGATGTTTAAAAGAAAATTTAAAAGTACATGAATACTGAAAATTTTGAAAGAACCAGCTCTCTGATGCCTGGCCTTAGATGGGGGTTTGCTAAAAAAGCAGGGATAGGCCAGTTGTTTATCGTTTAGAATCTTGTGTCTATGTATAGTTTTTTTATTATTAATATATTATATAAATTTTCACATGTATTAACATGAAATTTGTATTGTCAACAGCAATAAAAATCCTTCGCGATACAGCGGAACTACTAATCCACCACGCTCGACGCCAGACCGCCATTCAAAAGACTGAGAAGCGTCGCATCAAACAACTGCTCAGACATTTTCTGCCTGATCTCTTCGCTCATCCACGACAACCCTTGTCTGATGATGAGAGGGATGAAGGTATGATTTAAAACAATTTATTCTATATTTATATTTAGGGCAAATTTTTCAATGGTTAGATAAAAGTTATCTGCAGAATAATTATGATGCTGTCGCGTCAAAATGTTTGTTTAAGACAGGGACAGCAACAATTTTATAACATTCATCTGACTATTCAAAAATCAGCCCTTAGGCTAATATTGATGTGAAATGGTAAAATAACTACATAACTGTGTCTGGTTAATTACTGATCGTGTTTAATTCATCAAACCCCAAGCGAACGCCGGCGTTCGTGCACCTATTCTCTTACTATTGTGTCTCGAATTACGATTGAAAGGTTAAGTGATAGCTAAAGGATATTTTTTATTAGTTTATACACATTTCACATTATTATTTGTCAAGTACATTTATGTAAATTAGGTAAAACAAATGTTTGAAAATTAAGCTACATTTGGTTAAAAATTATAATTTGAGACAATGATGACAAACCGTGCGATGTGCAAACTACAGAATGTCAGTGGTGATACACGCATGCTGCCTTCCTACTGAAATGTCTCTTTTAAATAGTATGCCATCACGCCTTTTTAAACAATTTAAATATTATTAAATACCTGTAAAAGCTGTATAGAGTTATGCTATGCTATTATTATGATGTTTGGAATTATATCTCAAAATAATAAACAGAATTTTATATTTATTTAAACTTTATGCACAATGAGTCGAGAGTCATTGAGACACAGAGAGTCAATGAGAGAGAGAGTGAGGCAGACTTAATGGGCATTTTCTACCAATCGAGCCTTGGATGATGCAGAGATGAGCCAATGGTTGGTGCAAGAAGCAAGCAAACAGAATTAATTTTATATGAGACATGACACGCCTTCGCCCGCGTGTTATGTTACGTGTGAATCCTATGCCTGTGCCAAATTTCATCCAGATCTGTCCAGCAGTTTTGGCGTGATTGAGTAACAAACATCCAAACATCGTAACTTTCGCATTTATAATATAAGTAAGATAGAAAGGCGTGATGTTAGAGTAATTATCAACATACCACAAATTCTTAGCTTATAAATACATGTAATAATAATGAACCTTTTGTTCTACAGAAGAGAAAGATGAGGCTGGTAGTCCAGGGAGTCCGACCACGGAGAATCCTGAAGACAAGAATACCAATGATGTTAAGCAGGAGAAACAAGAGGTAAGCTGATGATCTCTTTCAATGTGATAGGGACAGGAAATAAGCAGACGGATTACCTGATGGCAAGCAATCGGCGCCACCCATGGACAGCAGCAACACCAGACAATATACGAGTGCATTGCCGGCCTTGTAGAGATTAGGGTTTTGGAGATTAAGGGATTGGAGAGAGGAAGGATTTGTTGAGCCTTCAGTGAAACACAAAGCTTTAATTGTATCACACAAGTTTTTTGTGAGGCCATGGTATCACTCCGGTTGAGCCAATCCATTCGTTCCTAAAGATTGCTATCCTTGTTCTCAAAAGAAGATTTTTAGGTAAAAAGGTAGTTATTTAAATTACTTTGTTTTTTTTTGTCCACAGTCATCAGAATCTGACAACGCTTCGGACAAGAGCGGTAAAAACAATAAGAATAAAGAAAATAAGCCCAAGAACAATAACAATACAGACAGCAAAGGTAATTTATTATATTCATGGTTGAGATTCTAACTTAATATTTTCATAAAATATACTAACTCCGGTTTTTTCCTTTGGTAATCATGATTATATTCCTTAGCTAGAAGTAAAGTTATATAGATCTTTTTTTTATGTTTGGTAAAAAATGTTATATTAAATTTTTCCTGAGACAATGATGACAAACCGTGCGATGTGCAAACTACAGAATGTCAGTGGTGATACACGCATGCTGCCTTCCTACTGAAATGTCTCATTCAAACATATTTATTAGAAACTCCTACATTACTTTCATATCTACTTAAAAAATATTGAAATTAATGTATCCGAAATTTTTGTTACAGAAAGCTCAATAGGGTCAGCTAACAGTGTGAAGCGTACTAGCAGTAATGAGGAGATGTCAATGAAGACTGATATTAAGTCGGAGCCGCAGGATGTTGAGGAGGATTATCGAGATCATCCGCCTAATGTAAGTATTGTGTTGCAAATACTATGTATGCTCGTATGTTTTGTATTGAATTTGGTGGTTTCGACGTGAAATTGATTTGTATACATATAAATTTTCATTATTCCTTCCTGAATGTTTGTAATGATGTATTATTAATTTTTGTTTATTTGTTGACCAGGAGGCCCGGTTTGTGTGCACGTCGTCGTGGTACCTGTTCCTGCGCGTGCACGGCGCGCTGTGCCAGCGGCTGGGCGCGGCGCGGCGCGCGGCCGCCGCCCTGCAGCGCGCCCGCGCCGCCGAGCGGCCCGCGCGGCCCCCCGTCGCGCACGCGCTGCGTCTGCGGCCCAGCAACCTGCCCGCCGCCGCCGCCGAGCCCGCGCACTACTACGCCGTGCTGCTCGACCTCGTGCGCGCCGTGCTCGACGGCAACATGGACGCGCCCGCCTACGAGGACGCCGCGCGCGAGATGCTCGGCATCAAGGCCTACCCCGCCTACACGCTCGACAAGCTCGTCAGCATCGCCGTGCGCCAGCTTCAGCATTGCGTGGCCGACCCCTGGTCGCTGCGCGCCGCCGAGCTGGCGCGCGCCGGCATGCGCGGCCCGCCCGCCTACGTGCGTCGCGCCGCCAGGCTGCTGCGACACGACCACTCCGCCTTCCTCGTCAAGCTCTACGGCGGCGACTCCTGCCGCGTCACCTTCGAGCTGCTGGCGGCGCGCGCCGCGCCCGACGACGCGGCCTGGCGCTACCGGGCGGCCGGCGCGGCGGGCGCGGCGCCGCCGCCCAAGCCGGTGTTCCTGCGGCGCAACGCGCGCGCGCGGGCCCCCGGCTACACGCACAACGCGCACTCGCAGGCCGCGCCGCAGCCGGCCGCGGCGCACGCGCGGCGCAAGCCGGCCGACTGCGGCGCCGCGCGCCTGCTGGCCTTCCGCCCGCTGCAGCTGTACCGGCGCGGCTGCCTCGCGGCGGCGCGCGCCTCGCAGCCGCGCCTGGCCGCGCGCCGCCGCGACACCTTCCGCGCCTGGCTGCGCGACCGCGCCGCGCCCTAGCGCTCCGCCCCCCTCGCCGCCGACACGTTTTAGTGCCGCGACCACGGACTCTGCGATAGTGCGCCTCGTACGCCTGTCTTACTGTAAATATTCGACAGTCAGTGATAGTGTTACGACCTTGTTAACAGATCACAATATTATTATATTTATAATAAAGTGTATGCGTTTCATTTACACACCTCACTATGTATAATGAACAATAAACTTCGCTGATTTATAGTCGCTCATATGGAAAGACAGTCGATTCCTAGATATTTAAATACTTTGTATATATAAAGATATTGTTAAACAAAACAATGTGTAGGTACACTCAGAAATGACTCGTGCAATTTGTTCTATAGAATGACATAGTTGTGGACAAAATTATTTGTTTTATAACAATTATACGTCTAATGGACTCGAAATCTAGTCATTCATGATTGTGACTCAAGTAGTTTTCTTGACTTTCAAAATGTTGTAGCTACTACAAAATTCTGACTGACTTGGTAGTGATGCAACTATCGAGCATAAATTACCCGTTTTCAATCCATACCTTGGATTGTATCCGTAATTCTAGTAATAACTGTCTAGTTTTGTGTGACCAATGTTTGGCAGTAGGCTCTTTCCTTATTGCAATGTGAACATTCCCATTCCACCCTATCAGATACGATTTCATCCTTGGAATCTACCTATCCATCCTTATTTACATCTAAATGCACACTGCTCTTCCCCTGTGGAATAAATGCGTGATTTCTTGTATTATAATAACTTTTCATCACTGTTAAGTACAAAAAGTACAATCTATGGACATTAGTCGACTATATGGTGAAAAAACCAAGTATTTATAAAAAAATATTGTTTATAAAGACGAATGCATTTCAACCTATCCAATGTTGTTGAGCTTCTCTCAATAATGTTATGTAAAATAATAAAATTAATTTGTATAGTTTGATCTGCGGCCGTCTAAACAATATTCAATCTCATTGTCTAGTAAAAAAGATACTCGAATTTGTTTAATGTATTTATTTAGGAAAACAATGAAAAAATTGAATCTACAGCGTAATCACTGTACTGTCTAATATATGTTTGTAATATACTGTAAAAAGAAAAGTAAGACAGAATTTTTAATTTTTTAATAAAAGTATTACACAAAATAATTGCTTTGTTTTTGTTATTTATTTTATGGTAGTATACTCAACTCCCTATCTACATAACACATTTCAACAAAATCTGTTTACCCGTTTTTGCGTGAAAAAATAAGGAACATAAGTACATCCACACATTCTCACAAACTTTCACATTTTTATATTAGTAGGGTCTAGCGACCAGCCCCAGCTTCATACGGTTGCTATAGAGGTAAAATCCAAACTAATATTATAAATGCGAAAGTAACTGTCTGTCCGTCTGTCTTTTCTTCACGCCTAAATTAATGAACCGATTTCAACTTACATAGTTTGGAACTCGAGAAAGGTCATAGGATAGTTTTTATACCAAAAACAAACAAAGAACGGAGTCGTGGGTCAAAGATAGTTGCAATCACTCTACCTATTAAAAAATCTTCATCATAATACATTGCGAAGTTTTAGATTAAAAACGATTTCGTTTTCTACTATGTAGTGGTATGCACTCTTGTCTGCCCCATGAGCCTGATATCGTGTTGAGTGTTTCATTTTACCCAATGATGTATAAAACTATAGATACGTTGTCCGCGCTCTAAAATGACAACATGAAATGAAGGCAATTGACAACATCGCGCTTAGTTACGCACCAACCTGCCGCGCGACGCTACGTTTGTTTTTAATTTATATCGTGTGTAAACCTGTGCGAAACATAAAGAAAGCATGTCGTCGTGTGTGTTCAGACGATGTACAAATTATACTCCAAAAGTTAAAGACAAGAATGTGTCATTTCATGCGTAAGTTCACCAAACAACCTATTTTTATTTTATTTTTTTCGACGCCGGCGCCCGCCATCTTATGGCGGCCGGCGCATGAAGGTATAGTCACGTGCCGTCGGCATAACTGAAGATGTATATTTATCTCCCTCTAGCAAAGGCATTCCACTATACGATGTCATATTTTCTTTCCCTTTCTTTACTCGTAGAAGTAGTTATCTTGTATTTTCGCCGTTTTTAAGCGCCGCGATGTTGGTTCATGACGTGTCTATATGTAATACGTCATTGATTTTACCCAATTTTTTTGCTATGCTATAATTCAGTCACATTCGTGGCTGAGTAGGCTCACGCTTAATAAAACTAGGTATAGTTTTTAGAACACAATTTCCGAGAAAAGGTATCTAGTTTAGTTTTTTAAAACGTTGCTCTGCAGCTGGAATTTTGAGATCCACCCGTGTCGTGGGTGCGTTTACAAACATACAAATTCGCATACACATCACACCCAGACCCGAAAAAACAGCTTGTAGATAACTCAGTGTTGTTCCGTGAGGGAAGAGTCCATTATCTAAACTAATATTATAAATGCGAAAGTAACTGTCTATCTATCTTTTCTTCACGCCTTTGGTTTTTATACAAAAAATCTGCAGGAAGTTGCTGTTCCACGCGAACGGAGTCGAGGGCAAAAGCGCGTGCGTTCGCGCAGCGGAATGTTGTTGAATTTAAAGATTTTAATTATGCAGATATTTAGTGTATGACGTCGTATAATTGTGTATGGTAAAAAAAAATTTGTGCACTCAACCATTGTGGAGAAATTCACCAAAAACTGATTCCGCTGGGCGAACGTTGTCCTGGCGGAACTTTTTTTAATCCATAGACTTTAGAGGAAAAGAGATGTATCCAAAAATTAGTGTGTATTTGTGTGTGATTGTGTATGTATGAATAAAACTAGTGCATGCATAAACTTCGGAGAAATTCAAGTTTCCGCTACGCGAACGTTTGGCCATTAGCTAGTTTTCATATAAAGCGCTTACATAGAGAGCTGTAGATTTTTACACACGTTGTTTTGAATTTGTTTATATTTGTTTAAAAATCAGATTTAGAAAAAATCGTAGGGTTTACAAGATAAAAATATAAACGTAAAATACGCTTATCAGGTCCTAGTTCTTAAAGTATGCACTTTGGGGTCTAGATTTTCACGTTTATACAAACCTTGTAAGTGTCTGCAACATGTTGCCAAGTATCAATGATGTTCCGTTAGTAATTAAATAGTTATAGGACAATTAGGACAAATTTACCATGAATAGATCACTGTTTACAAAGCAGTCAAATATCACGACTTTCTAAATGAATTGCATGGTAAAATGTATGCCAGTAATTAGTGTATTCATTCAACTATTCACATGCAAAATTTCATGTCATTAAATTCAGTAATTAAAGAAAACAATTATAATACTGACGAAGCATCGAAAACCTACATAACCTGACCAAGTTCGGATGGCTACAAAAAAGCGGCTGTGCGATATATTTAGGTAACATCCCAAAATTTACAGTATAATACCGGTATTGAATTGGTACAGGTGATAACACATTTGTTGTTTCGAAATAATTTTTATGTCATTTATTTTTGGACACATACTTTTTTAAATGTATTTGACTATGACAGAAAGTGGGTACTATTTACGTAGGTCCTTTATTTAAGTATGCGCTTGAGACTTGAGATATAATCTAATTATATTTAAGACAAATAAAATTCATACAGCTAGTTTCTATTGAAGATTTCACGGATCAGGATTCTAACTATAGACCCCTTAGGGAAATTAAATATTTACCACATGTAAGTATGTACTACTATTTAGGTAAATGTTTATCATATTGTAGCTTATTACACTATTTAACCAATAGACTAGGCATGCACGAGCGTTCCCCTTTGCAACTTTAGTGGATCAAACAATCAAATAACTTAAAAAAACCACTTCTTGAATCGATTTTTTTTTTAAATTGTTTTATTTTTTCCTACCGCTTGTGTACGATACTGTACCATATTAATAAATGCTATATTGAAAAGTTAAGAACGTGTCTTAGATATATGGCACGGCCGCTTTTTTGTAGCCATCCGAACTTGGTCGGGTTATGTAGGTTTTCGATGCTTCGTCAGTATTATAATTGTTTTTCTTTAATTACTGAATTTAATGACATGAAATTTTGCATGTGAATAGTTGAATGAATACACTAATTACTGGCATACATTTTACCATGCAATTCATTTAGAAAGTCGTGATATTTGACTGCTTTGTAAACAGTGATCTATTCATGGTAAATTTGTCATAATTGTCCTATAACTATTTAATTACTAACGGAACATCATTGATACTTGGCAACATGTTGCAGACACTTACAAGGTTTGTATAAACGTGAAAATCTAGACCCCAAAGTGCATACTTTAAGAACTAGGACCTGATAAGCGTATTTTACGTTTATATTTTTATCTTGTAAACCCTACGATTTTTTCTAGATCTGTTTTTTAAACAAATATAAACAAATTCAAAACAACGTGTGTAAAAATCTACAGCTCTCTATGTAAGCGCATTATATGAAAACTAGCTAATGGCCAAACGTTCGCGTAGCGGAAACTTGAATTTCTCAGAAGTTTATGCATGCACTAGTTTTATTCATACATACACAATCACACACAAATACACACTAATTTTTGGATACATCTCTTTTCTTCTAAAGTCTATGGATTAAAAAAAGTTCCGCCAGGACAACGTTCGCCCAGCGGAATCAGTTTTTGGTGAATTTCTCCACAATGGTTGCGTGCACAAATTTTTTTTTACCATACACAATTATACGACGTCATACACTAAATATCTGCATAATTAAAATCTTTAAATTCAACAACATTCCGCTGCACGAACGCACGTGGCAAAAGCTAGTAAGATAATAAAGCTTTCAGTTAAAGATTCAGATGATATCAGATATGATATGATATCAGAGCCATGTTTTCGCGAATGGGTCAGCTCGACCTATTCATGTGTAATTAAGGAATTCGTGGTGAGTGATGTTAACGGAAGCCTAATCTGTATCCCTGCCCAACCCTTTAATCCATAATGCCGAAACGCACTTGTAACGCGTCTGGAGTTGAGAGTCGCCATGGGCGGCACCGATTGCTTACCATCAGGTAATCTGAACCCTCGATCAATCGCTAATCAGGAGCGCATTTACTTATTGAGTAGGTACTTTTGAAACGTCAAAATATAACGATAGTCTGCCAGTCTGTTCGTCAGTGAAGCTGGACACTGTTGGAGTGCAGCTGAAAAAAAACATAATAAATTCCTCGGAAAATCCCTTACCTATACAGATCTTCATTAGCTCAAACCTTTCACAGCTAAAAAAATTACGAAAGTGTACCTATACCCGGGTGAGTATAACCTTATTGAATTTGGCCTAGAATATGCTATTAAGAACTGGACAGAAAATAATGTAGTACGGTGAATGTATGGTGACAAGAGTATGCACCTCTAAAAGTAGGTAAAAATTAGGTAGGATTGATATAGCTAAACAATTAATTAGTTGGTGTAAACTCTTCAATTTATGTACCTACAGTTGCCCTGGATTAACCGCTAGTCTGCCGTTATATGAGACACAATAGAAAACACATTGTGTCTCGCGTATGTCTGCGCTCCGGCATACCACGGGTTAAAGCAGAAGGAACAGGGTGATTTTAGCAAGAGTTGGACACTCTCAGTAATAAAATTATACCCTTCAAAAAGTTGTCCTGGCTATTTGGCATGACAAAATTACTTACTTCATTACATACAGATGAAAAGGGGACTTTTATAGACTTGGCTAAATCCTCGGGGATAAAAAAGCTGTGATTTTATCTAAAATTAGTTGTAAGTACGTAAAGTACCTAGTATATATAGCATAGTATATAAAATATCGATATGCGCGGGAGCGTAATAAGTATGGCGCGTCTAACTAGTCGACCTTGACAACTTCAATATTTCATCAGCAGCGGCTAGTTTTTCGTAATAAATGCTACGGAACGTACGACTCTACTCATTTTTCTCACAAAAAACTTGAATAAAACTCATAAAACATTCAAAGTAAATTTATTGAACAACTATTTAATAAAACTTACAATGTTCTCGATTCACATTTGCAGCATTAGCCATAAAACTAAATACATATTATATAATATTGTCAATAATACCATTTTGATATAACATAAAATATATTATTTTGCTTATAATAGGCCACCGACTCCTCGTGTTGTTAAAAAAGTAAAAAAGTCACTCAATAATCTTATTTAGTTTCATGGCAAAAAGGGAAATCATTTTTTTCATAGACAACGTTACATCTAGCATTTGCAAAAAGCCTCTTTGTCAATTACGATAATGCCATAAGAATAAAGAAAGCAAAAATGGCGCCAATATTCCCTTTTCCGCCAAATGTCATAATAATTTTACAATAAAAACATTCAACACAACATCTTATAAATTGATAAAACTCTCGATTATCGTGATTTCTTGTTACCTTCTAGCTTCTCTTATACCAGACTTCTCACATAGCCAGCTAAATCAAGCACAGTGCTACGCCCTACACATCGATTCAGTAAGTTACCAAAAACGGCATGAAACTTGAACGGTTTTCCATAAGGCCCCTGTAATAAGGAGAAGTGTTTCGTAAAAAAACTTTGTGTTATAACGTCGGTACTTTTAGAGTTATGGTTTCCGCTTGTACGTTAACTGTGGAGCGGTTATGTCTCATGTGTGATTTGACAAGATCTGAATTGACGAGAGCAGCCATTAGGCTTAGTTCACCAGCTAGAACAGTGGCGCAAATCAAGGAAGCCAGTCTCGCTGAATTTTCCGCAGGACGTACCCCGGCTCCTTTAACCCCTAGTATCTCCAGACAAGCGCCTTGACCCGTCAAAATCGTGCCACCACCGACAGTACCCACTTCCAAAGACGGCATGGTGCAAGTAACGTACAGATCTTCACCATTCTCCCCGCAGCATTCCATATTCGTTGAACAATTCGAGCTGGTTACATTCTGAGCAGGATCTTGGCCCGTTGCTATGTAAATAGCGGTCACCATATTCGCAGCATGGGCATTATTGCCACCGATGGACCCGGCTAGAGCCGAACCCGAGAGATTCTTAATCTTATTACACCGAGCCAGAGTTTTAGCGTCAGTTTTGAAGATCGTCCTTAAATTATCGCTAGTTATAGTGGTCTCACAGACCACCCGCTTCCCTCTACCTTTCACCCAGTTAATAGCAGCTGCTTTTTTGTCAGAACAATAGTTTCCAGATAAGCTAATAACTTCCATGTCTGGGAAGTAGTTTTTGAGGAGTTTTAAGGCGTTTTCTGCGCCTTTGGATACCATGTTCATACCCATAGCGTCTCCTGTGGTAGCTCTAAATCTTAAGTATAATGTTGCTCCATCCACGCCAATGTGTATCTCCTGTAGGCGAGCGAATCTTGACGTGGAGTCAAAGGCTTCTTTGATTAAGGCGTAGTTGTCTTTATTGTCTATCCATTGTCTGCACTCGTGTGCTCTGACAACGTTTGGTAGTTTGATTGCGGGCGCTCTCGTCATGCCTACGTCTTCTACCACGCTTGTTACACCTCTTGGACCAATAGCTTTAGCTCCTCTATTCGTGGAAGCAACTAAGGCTCCCTCAGTAGTCGCCATTGGAATCATGTAGGCCTTGCCGTCAACGACCAACGGGCCTGCGTACCCTACCGGCACTCCAACGTAACCGATCACGTTTTCACAACACGCGTTCAAAACTTTAGAATAATCGTAATTTAAGTAAGGCAGTTGTTTTATAGCTAGCTCGGTTTGGAATCTTGTACCGACCACTTTCCTTCGCAGTCTAACCCCGCGAAGAGGATCACCCAACACCGCTTCCAATCGATGCAGAGGTATATGCGATTGTTCTACCAACATTATCACTTCCTCGTCACTAAGAGAGATGCAGCCTCCTTCAGATCTGTATATTTCGAGGCATTCAGCCATTGGACGTTTTTTAGAGTTCAGTTTAGCTGCGGAAGAGCTTGGTGAGAGAGTAGGCCACTCTTCTTCAGAAACTCCCTCAGTTTGTGTTGACACGTCAGAATTAGAATCGTCTCCTACTGAGAACTTCGGCTTAATTCTAGCTTGCTCCTGAACTACTTCTTTGACGGTCATATCATTCATGTCAATGATCCAGCTTCGGTGCTCTTCAAAGAACATGAATTTAATAATTAAGGCACAGAGTAGTGTCGCTATAACTATGTAGTCAGCGGAAACGGAGAACCATTTCACGTAGGAATGTAGGAGGATGTTGTCATTCGGGGCAGGGGTTAATGTGTCTGTTGGACCTTCTATGATCCCGTTATCAGCACTCCAGGGCCATCTACTGGTCAGGTGTACACATAAGAGACCGGCGGCCATAATCATTTTCACTCTTTGAACAACAGGGTTCGGTTTTAAGTCAGCTTCAGAGAATGGATTGTCTGACGACATTTCTTTACGTCCTGAAGCGAAGTCTGCTACTAAAGACAAACAGGCGGGGTAGAATGTTACAAATACTAAATAGTCTACCAACAGAGCTAGACAGGCGAATGTGCACATGTGTTCTAATCTAGGAACCCCAGATAATGCTCCAACTCCCACTAATAAGACAGCGAGAAGTGTGTCTAATGTAGCTGTGGGTCCAAGCAAGGACAACGCTCTCCCGACCCTCTTTCCTTGGTCTTCTCCGGCAGACCATCCAGCCTTCGCCATTCTAGCGCCTCTAGCCACATCAGCGACTAACAGGAATAGGAACGGAGCATCCTTTATACTCGCCAACTCGCTCCAGAACAGACTGGCTACAGCTGAAGTGAAGATGAAACTGGCAAAAGTCGAAAACACCCCGGCGATGATGAGAAGATATTTCGAAGCTATTTTGTGGAGGTTCGAGATTTGGTAGTAAGCGTATAGGAGGGCTGCGCAGCGGACGAAGGTCATTATGACGGCGTCGGCGGCCTGGTACTCGGCTTCGAGGCCCGGGCAGGCTCGGGCCCATCCTGCGCAGTGTTCCGATCTGTTCCCTGGGCCATTTCTCTCGACGCTGGCAGCGCAGGCTAGCAGGGCTAATGTAGCCACGATCACCTCCCACTGGTGACGCGCGCAAAACTCTCCGTGAGCTCCCCACACTTTCATGTCTACTGCTTAGCTGCTTCACAGCTGATATCTGGAATTAAAGAAAGGGTTTTTATGTAGTTTTCGACTCTAAAAACACAAAAAGACATCTGTCTTGTCTTCATTTTCCTCTTTCATTCATCATTTTAGTAGGTATGGTGTGCGCACGTGTTTCAATTGAATATTTTTAATGCTCATTGGCAGCATGATAAATGACAAGTTTAATAATGTTTACAAGCAGTATTGGAAGACTTTTATAATTTCTTATGACATATGCAAGCCAAGAGAGTTTTTTCTCTTATTACAAGTAGCGTGTCAGTTTCGTTCACGAACTGTTAAAACACCAAAAGGGTTTCTATTAGCTGAATAACTAAAGAAACTTCTATGACAAGCAAATAAAAAAATTACCAGCGAAATCTATCCAGCCGTTCACGAGATTTTCTTACTCTTAAATAACGGTTCCTTATTTTAAATAGGAAAGAATTTTCATAATAAAATTCATATCATAGAGGTCGGCTGCTATTAGGTAAAAAAACTTTTCAAACAATATTATACACATATGCGTCAAAACAAATTTCGTCAATTTTTCAAGTTCAGCAAATCGAGGTCAAAATGGACCGAAATGTTTTAGACATTATTTTATAAAAATGCAACCTTGAAAATAACTGTTATTTCAAAATAAATTACGTACAATTTCTTCTGTATTTTCATTAATATTCATTATATTTCTACTAATATTATGGACACGTGTTTTTTTGTCCTTGGCAAGTGCGAAGATCTTCGGCCACCGTAAGCGCCTGTCTGGACAGCGAGAAAGGGTGGCTTGCCACCTGACCAGAACCCCTCCGTTCCTTCTCCTGCGCCAGGCAGGGGCTTGGATCTGGGTCCAGTGGTGGTCTGCTGACTCTTTAAGGCGGAACCGGAACGCTACGCGCCGTACGCTCGGGTCTAGTTCTGGTCGGGCGACGAGCTACCCTTATTCGCCGTTCGCAGAACAGCGCTTACAATGCAGTCAGACCTAAGCTATGAAATAGCGTTGTATCTGAACAGTAATCTATACTAATATTATAAGGAGGTAAAATTTTTAAGTTTGTATGTAGGGGGTAATCTTTGGAACCACTGGTCGGATTGCCAAAATTCTTTCACTGATAGATAGCTATAATGTTCCCGAGTGTTATAGGCTATAAAACATCACGCTATAATCAAATGGAGCCGAGCAGCGAGTGAAACCGCGCGGGAGTAGCTAGTCATAAATAAGTGTTACGCTAAACTGTTTATAAGCAACGGTAAAATAAACAGCTAAACAGTATTACGGCTTTTGTTTCCAGTAAATGAGACTTATTAGTTTCTGCCAACATCTTCGCCCGCAGTATCTATCAGGGTAAAAAATTACCCCGCGTGTTATTCCAGAATATAATCTATTTCTGTGCTAAAATTCATTGAGATCCGTTCAGTAGTTTTTACTTGAAAGAAAGAGTAACAAACTTCCATCCACTTTCGCCATTATAATGTAAAAAAGGATAATTATTTAGATGAAAAACGCTTTAAAATATGTATAGGTACATATTAAACTTTCGTTTTCATCTAAAACAAGTATGAAATGTCAAAGTTTTCGTAGAAAGCTGTCACGGTCATCGTTCCGTTTGTGAGCGTACAACTCCGAAACTGGTTCCTTTATAGGTCACTGAGTCAGTTTATTCTTTCTAAATATATGATTTTTGAGCAAATTATAACGGTTTTTTTAATGAACGTCAAACGAGCAGACTGCGTACTTGACAGTAAGCAATTGGCACCGTTCATGGACTCTCGCAACAAGGAGTTACGAGTGCGTTGCCGGCCTTTTGGGGATAAGGGTTGAGGATATTTAAGGATTGGTGAGGCATAGGGGAGGGGTAGGGATTGGGCCTCCGGTAACCTCACTCACACGGCGAAACACAACGCTGTGGTTGTTTCACGCCGGTTTTTGTGGGCCGTGGCCTGGTATCACTCCGATCGAGCCGACCCATTCGTGCCGAAGCAGGACTCTTCCTCATTTACTTTGTTCTTAGTACCTAGCATTTTTAATGGCAAAGATCGGCAAACGAGCAGATGGAATACCTAATGCCACCCATGGACACTCGATAATACCATAGGAGTTACTACGAGTGCATTGCCGGCCTTTTATGGATTTAAGGAAACGGGTTTTCGGTCCAGTGGCGGTAATATTGGTCCGCTAGCAGTACCTACTACTGAGAGAGAGAAGCAAGTAAATTATAATCCGAACAGCACGTCGATTCTATAAAATTTGTTTGTATTTGAATCTTGTTCGAGTACGAAGTCAGCGTCGAAATGACGGGGAAATTAAATTTTAGAATGCAGCTTTTAACGTCATCTCATACTTGATCTATCAAAATGTTGCTGTCAATTTAGTTCAACTCGCAAGTGTAGCGCTAGTGTACTACTAGTCACAGCGGATTCAGATTCGAAGTTAAGAATGAAGTCTTAAAGAATCACACTGCAGCTCTCTTTAAAAAAATGATATGGGGACATAGGGACAGAGAGAGCGACTTTGTTTTATACTGTGTAGTATGTAGTGATTATTTTGATTGGCGTTTAAAAGATTCTGATATGACTTTGTATTTGAATTCTTCTGCGTCTGAAAAGAGACCTTAGGTAAGCAGGAGGGCTCTTATAGCCTGATGTGTAAAATAAATAAACCTCTCCCTTCATAGAAGAACAGGTGTAATACAATACATCTTGCAATTCTTGCAAATCACGTATCAGTGACACGCACAGAATACAATTAAAGATTTGAAACAGAAACATATTATGGTAGCCGTATTCTTTATTGCTTCATTATTATTCCCCTCATGAGTTTTCCCAACCAGAATTATTGTGCGTACAATAAATAAAGAGTCTACGCTTACCGCGGCCTTTTTTTTTGTGAGGGGAAAATCATCAAACGACTTCTCCCGCCCAGGGCCGGGCAGGAGGGAGTGTCAGACTCTTACTGACTAAAAACCCCCCTGTTCCTTCTCCTGCTCTGTGCCGAGGTCGCGGTGCCTCATTGCGCTTACCCCGCAACCCCGGCTGAACATCAGCCCTTTAGGGCCCCGTCTGTGGTGGTCTATTGGCTAATTTGAGGCGGGCGCGGAACGCTACGCGCCGTACGCTCGGGCCTGTTTCTGATCGGGCGGCGAGCTGACCGCGGCCTGCCTTTAGATGGGTGATCGTTTAATATCTTTAGGCTAGTTTTTTTCTATTGTAAGAATTTTTTTTTATTGATTATAGGCGCTTGACCGCTATCTCACCCGATGGAAAGCGACGATGCGGTCGACGATGGAGCGCGCTTACCTAGAAGTAACCTATTCACTCTTGACTTAAAGATACCCGGATTGTAACTATCAGGAAACACCGACCCCGGCAAGGAATGCCACTCCTTGGCTGTACGCATATGAATGTGCTCCCAAAACGTTTTGTACGTAAGTATATGTGGGACATCCACCATGTACCGGTGGCGCAATGCCGTACGTCTGGTGGTCCGATGATGGAACGGGCTAGGCGGACATATGAAATTAACTAGCTTATCTTGCGCGGTTTCAGCCACCGGTCAGCTCCATTTTATCGTAGCGTGACGTCTTGAGAAATGGACTAACAAACACAAAAAGCATTGTTCAATTCGAACCAGTAATTCTGGAGATTTAGGCTTTAAAACAAACAAAAAAATTTACAGATTTATAATATTAGTATCGATTTGGCTGTACAGCTTACACATTTGACAGTTTAACGAGGTAGATACAGCCAAGGAGTTGAATTCCTTGCCGGAGTCGGTGTTTCCTGATAGCTACAATCCGGGTATCTTTAAGTCAAGAGTGAATAGGTTACTTCTAGGTAAGCGCGCTCCATCGTCGACCGCATCGTCGCTTTCCATCAGGTGAGATAGCGGTCAAGCGCGAACCTATAATCAATAAAAAAAAGTGACATTCGGAACCCATAATCATGGGCAATTTACGCGTTTCAAGGGAATTCGTTATACACTTAAGAAATCACATAAAATGTGACATTTTCTAAATATATTTTCGTTTCAAGCCGTGTCCTGACAGAAAAATCATACTATATATATATATTTTTTACCTTCCTAGTTACAACTACAAGCGATTTTAGCCTGTGAACCTAAAACTATAGGGTACATATTACATAGTTGTTATATGAAAATATGTTAATAGTTTAGCATATTTCTGGCCTTGTATACTTGAATAGACATACTGAGTTTGTTTAACATTGTTTGGGTAACCTAAAGACCTTTGGAACTTCACACCATTTTAAGGAGTATTAGGAGTATTATCAAAGCTGGATTTTGGCCCTCCTTTATGTGCGAGGGTCGGCCGTGACTGCCTTAATGGCTGACGAGTTAGAGCTGAAGTTTTAACCTGCTCAGCGCCGGTGTATCCTTAAAGATACACCATAGCTTTTCCAAAAATTGCCCTGGCACTGAAAGTGTTAAGCTTCAGCAGACAAGGGTTTTTTGCGAAAATAGAATGTGGTGGTTCTTAGTTAGTAAGAGTCTGGCACTTTCTCTCACCCCACACAGGAGAAGTCATTGGATGATTTTCCAACTACAAAAATTATGTGGCAAAGTTGGCAAGAAGTATTTATAAGACCATTAAGAGCACTTTTGAACGACATAGCGAATAAGTAAAAAAGTGTCAGTATATCGGTTTTTCCTCATCATCCTCAGCCCATAAGTGCCCACTGCTGAGCAAAGGCCTCTTCTCAAACAGAGAAGGTTTGAGCATTAACCACTACGCTTGCTCAAGGCGGATTGGCGATTTCAAACTTATAATTATAAATCCAGGTTTGCGGTGTCTAAATAACCCTAAAAGGCTATGTAACTCGGAAATGTCACATTGGTACTTGCCAGGTTTCGCCTCCGCACCCTCATGCATGAGAAGCGGGCGCTTTAACCTCTGGGCCACCACGACAGACAGACTTGAACGACAAATAAATAAAAAGAGTCAGTCTGTCGGTCTGTCCGTTAGAGAAGCCATTTGCTCGAAGTGTAGTTTGCTATGGAGTCCTGTAGAAAACTGATTACTAGTTGATGTAATAGTTGGTCCATATGCAAAGCGCCCTAGACCAGGTTACCAAGATGGTGACATGCGCCATGTTACGGTGGACGGACATTGATGGAAATCCGAAGGTAGAAAAGTTCAAGGTCCATATGAATACGACACAACTCAAGATTGGAGAAAGCAGGACATCGCATGAGAGAATTTCAAACAGCTTATAGCTGGTAGGAATGCTAATTTTGTTTGTTTGTTTTGATCAGAGAATTTAATAGAAATTGAAGTTTAAAAGTCTACTTTAAACTTTAGAACTTGTGATTTTTGTGCTTAGTTTTTCGAGTCGAAATAAGTAAGCTATTTGACGCAAAAATACTATGACGTCATAATTCATTTCATATTTCATAAAAAGTATCGTTTTGACATTTGGATAAAAGTATTGAATTTGACTAGTTGGAAACTACCGTATAAACAATACGGTAGTCGGTTTACGAATAAGGAAAAGCAAAAATTTATGCAGACAAGAAAGAACCTTTTGGAAAAAAAACATGCTTATAACAAATGACGTTTTTAAATACCTCATATACTTACTCAATTATTTATATATGTGGGTAGTGATAAAATCATGGCGTCAGTCATTCTGACAACCTTTTGTCATACAAATGTATAAGGAAATCGGTTTACGTACGATTTCCACTAAAATGACGTGTGAACTCAAGTACCTATAGGTATAAGTTTTAAATAAGTATTATAATAGGTCTTTACCTATAAAATTGACGTTTTGCATGAAAAAATGTCAACGATTTTTTTGATTTGAAATGCGATGAAAATGTAACACTAATCAATAAACAAATGACTACTTTTGGAAAAAGAATCCCATGTTTTTAAAACAAAATTAATTAGCCTTAGCCTAACAAAAACTATTTTGTTTTGAAATGGCCAGTACTGCAGAACGGCAATTTCATAGGTAAAGACCTATTATTTCATTCTCTTCAGTTTTTTTATGTGATAGAACGGGAACTAGTTGACGGAATACCTGATGGTAAGCAATCGGTGACGCTAATGGACACCTGAAACACCAAAGGAGTAACTAGTGCATTGCCAGCCTTTTAGGTTTAGGGTTTCGGAGATTTAGTGTTTGGGGGAGGGGAAAAAGGTCTGGTCGTTCGGTGACCTCACTTTTACGACGAAACACAACGCTGTGGTTGTTTCACGCCGGTTTCTGTGAGGCCGTGGTACCACTCCGTTCGAGCCGATCCATTCGTGCCGAAGCATGGCTCTTTCACCCTTTTAATCATTTAATACTGTCTAAATAAAACAAATTACTCCTCTGGTATTTAGCATATTTTTCTTTATATATTTTGATGGAGGTGGATAAATAGTTAATAAATAAATCATCATTAAGTGTGGGAGAGCCATGCTTTGGCACGAATGGGTCGGCTCGACCGGTGTGATACCACGGCCTCACAGAAAACCGGCGTGAAACAACCACTGCGATGTGTTTCATCGTCTGAGTGTAGTTACCAGAGGCCCAATCCTTCTCCTCCCTTAATTTCACCCCAATCCCTAAATCTCCAAATCCCTAATCCCCAAAAGGTCGGCAACGCACTTGTAACTACGCCGTTGCGAGTGTCCATGGGCGGCGCTAATTGTTTACCATCAGGCCACATAAAAAAAAGTTAAAAAGAAAACATATTTGCTGTCTCAATTACTGTACAATTTCAAGTTCAATAAAAAAACATAGGTACTTTAAGTAGCCGTGAAATTTCTGGATTAATTTACAAAAATCGTATACACGGTAGACTTTAATAAGTATTGTTATTTCCACTTATAACTAGTTAAGTATAATTGAAACATTACACGTGTTTAAATCGAATTGTATTTAATACTAGCTACCCTCGCGCGGTTTCACCCGCTGCTCGGCTCCATTTGATCGTAGCGTGATGTTTTATAGCCTATAGGAACATTGTAGCTATCAATCAGTGAAAGAATTTTGACAATCCGACCAGCGGTTCCAAAGATTACCCCCTACATACGAACTTACAAATTTTACCTCTTTATAATAATAGTATAGAAGTATAGATTTTAACTGTGTAAATCCTATATTGACAACGAACTTATCCAAAACTAGCTTTGCCTGCGACTCCGTTCGCGTGGCTGGAATAGTGACTTCCTGCAGATTTTTGGTATAAAAACTATACTATGTCCTTTCTCGAGTCCCAAACTATGTCTGTACCAAATTACACAGAAATCGGTTCAGTAGTTTAGGTGTCAAGAAGAGACCGACAGACAGAGTTACTTTCGCATTTATAATATTAGTTTGGATTACCACGAAAAACTATAGAGTGACACACTAAAAATATGAATTCTTGAATACATAACGCGCGGATTCGACGCGCCTTGAGCGTCGTGGTAATGCTCAAATGCTTCTCTGTGAGAGAAGATGCTGATGCATTACTTCTCGACCACAAACCCTCAAAAAATCCATCTTAAAACATTTCAATAAAATAATGCATGTGCGTAGAGCGTAGAGAACAGTTCTGAGGGTTTACACCAAGAGAGGCAAGAGCGAAATGTCAAGTCGAGACATCTAATTATTACATTATTAGATATCGAAGCGAATTTATCTGGAATTGTTATCATTAACCCAAATTCTTTATTACGCATTAATTAAATCTTTTACACGATATATTTACCTAAAAATGGATCGCAAAATGTGTTGGTAAGCGCATAACTCAACAACGCCTGAACCAATTTTGCTAATTCTTTTTTTGTTGTGTTTGTTATTGTCAGGAGAAGGTTTTTATCAAAGAAAATATTAGAAAAGTAGAGGGGAAAATTGGTAAAAAGTGGCCCTTTGATAGCGAGATAGTTGGACCCGTGCGAAGCGGGGGCGGGCCGCTAGTACGATATAAGTATGTTTATATAAAATATGTATATAATCTAAATAGTAGATGATATAAAGTCAAAATCCTTTATTCCTTTTTTACGTTTGAAGTCAATGAACGTTAGAATGGAGAAGAAAGAGAAAGAAGCTAAAGCGTGACTCTTAAAAAAAAAATACTCTGTGAAAAATATAAGTTTCCACTGCTGAGCAAAGGCCTCTTCTCACACGGAGAAGGTTTGAGCATTAACCACCACGCTTGCTCAAGGTGGATTGGCGATTTTAAATTTATAATTCGAAATTATAAGTCCAGGTTTCCTCACGATGTTTTCTTTCACCGTAAAAGTAGTTACTTCAAACGGGTAATTATGTATCAATCACCTTTTCACTAGAAAAGTTATTCCCCGACTGCAGAGGAGGCATTTCTTTGAAAAATGACAGCCATTACAGTTTTACGATCGAATACGATGAAAAACTTAATTTGTATAAATTTTATTTCAAAGAAATGTAGGTACTTATGTACCTATCATTATTATTATATTACTGTATTACGTACGTAGGTAGGTGTAATACGTCATTTATTTATTTATGCACGAGATAAATAATAGAAGAAGGTACAAAGGTACTGAATACTATTTTGGGATGGATACTCGCAAAATCAGAAGAGTTATAAGTGCGTTGCCGGCCTTTTAGATTGGGTTTCGGTAACCTCATTCACAAGCTGAAGAAACGCAGCGGTTTTTTGGACGTCGGTTTTCTGTGAGACCGTGGTATCAGTCCGGTCGAGTAGGAATAAGGATTTCTAGTGTGCGAAAATAATGAAATTAAATTATTTAAAAAAATCAAAATGTTCCCGTTCCTTCTCCTGCTCAAGGCTAAGGCCGCAGTACCTAATTGCGCTTACCCCGCAACCCCGGCTGAACATCAGCCCTATAGGGCCCCGTCTGTGGTGGTCCATTGGCTCTTTGAGGTGCGCGCGGTACGCTATGCGCCGTACGCTCGGGTTCCGGTTTCGGTCGGGCGACGAGCTACCCTTACTCGCCGTCCTCAGAATCGGGCTTACGGTGGTCGAAGATCGTCAGTCGACCACCGCCCCCGGATCGAATGTCCTCTGCATGGTCCTCACAATGACGACACTCGGGCGTTTCCTCCCGCTGGATCCGAAACAGGAACCTACCGAATCTGCCGTGGCCGGTAAGCGTCAGGCAAAAGGTGAAGACGCCGTGGCGATTCTCCAGCCATTCCTCAAAGAGAAGGTCTTACCACTTTCTCTGACGCTTCCCAGACGTCTTTCAAACTAGGCTAAATACTTATGGGGAAACTCGGACGGATGGCAACCCTATTTCTGTGTAACACGGGACATAGGCGTGACTAGGTTTGTATTTACCAAAAAACCAGTTAAATTGATCACAGTTAAATATACTCAGCGTTAAACCAATAATGGTTTTAGGTGTTAGCTTGTCGTGTTAATCTGTGACTTGTTGGTCTTTCTATACATATAAATAAAATAGGAATATCTGTTTGTAATACCTATTGAAATATCTAACTGATTACTATTTACTACCTGACTGTACGCATATCTATACTAATATTATAAAAAGAAAAAATTTTAAGTTTTTACTATACGGCCGTTGTATCTTGGCGAGTCTGAAGTTAGCCGAGTAGCTGCGCAGTACACAATTTTGTTCCTAAAAGATCCATTGCGCAGACAAACGGCTAACTTCAGACTCGCCAAGATACGTCGGCCGTACTGTATGTAGGGGGTTATCTTTGGAACCGCTGGTCGGATTGCCAAAATTCTTTCACTGATAGATAGCTACAACATTCCTGAGTGCTATAGGCTATAAAACATCAAGCTACGATCAAATGGAGCCGAGCAGCGGGTGAAACCGCGCGAGAGTAGCTAGTAATATTATAAAGCTATAGAGTTTGTTTGTTTGAACGCCATAAGCTCCGAAATTACTGGTTCGAATTGAACAAATCTTTTTGAGTTAGTTAGACCATTTATCGAGGAAGGCAATAAAACATCACGCTACGACTTGCAGGAGCAGCGGGTGAAACCGCGCGAAAGCAGATAGTGTGAATATATACGGTACATACACAAAAAGAACACTTACAATTTTGTCGGTCGGTTTGTTTTGTAATATCTGGACAGATAAGATATAATAATATGAGATTTTGACCAGTCTTTTATTGGTAGGTAGCTGATGTAATAAGGAGTTACTTAGGCTACTTTAATTTTAGAGCAATTAGGTAGTTTCCTGGGTCAAAAATAAATTAATTCGACGTTTCAATACAATAAAATATTGAAAAATAACTATAATTTTATTCATCTATCGATCGATGCCCTAAGTTTTAGATATTTTATAGCCAATTATTAAGAAATAAGTAAGCGATTTGACGCAAAAATACTATGATGTCATAGCTCAGTTTTTCATACAAATTTCATAGAAAAGTATCATTTTTGACATTGGATAAAAGTTAACTAAAATTCGCGGGTTACTCACGTGTAAATGATGAGAAAAGCTCTACTAGTTTCGAACCACAGAGGGGTTCTTCCTCATGAGCAGCGTGCGCGGACGCGGCGACGTCGCGCAGTAGGCTAGTAGGCTGCGCGACGTCGCCGCGTCCGCGCACGCTGCTCATGAGGAAGAACCCCTCTGTGGTTCGAAACTAGTAGAGCTTTTCTCATCATTTACACGTGAGTAACCCGCGAATTTTAGTTAATTTAGTATGTCTCACGATAGTTATTATAAAAACTTGGATAAAAGTATTGAATTTGACTAGTTGGAAACTACCGTACTGTTTTATTTTCATCTCGAAAAAATATAATTATGCCGCACGATAGCGATATCAAAATTTACGCGGACGAAATCGCGGGTATGAGCTAGTTATATGTAGGCATGTGTGAATTTAACGGTGCGTTGTAGGCAAATAAATTCCTTTTCAAATTTTTGTATACTTTAATAATACAAAGCTAAATAATTTATGTTTGAACGCACTAATCTCTGAAACTGCTGGTTCGAATTGAACAAATATTTTTGAATTGGATAAGTCGTTTATTGAGGTAGATTATATGATATAAAACATCACGCTACGGCAAAAAGCAGCCGAGTATCGGGAGAAACCGCGCGAAAGATGCTATCGGTGATAAAATTTGTATTTACCCACAGCTGAGCAAATACCACTTCTCACTTCTCATGCGGAAAAGGTTGTAGCACTAATCAATATGCTTGCTCAAGGCGGATTGGATATTTCAAATTTTATTAATTACAAACCTAGGTTTCCTTACAATGTTTTCTTTTGACCATATATCAGTGGTGTGTAAATTATGTATGAAAGTACATACTACTTGGAAAAGGTTGCAATTAGCAGTTGTTTGGAACCAAACTCAACATCATGCTTGCACCTTAGTATTATACAAATAATTTAGCTATTAGAGAGACTGTTTATAATAATTTCTTACAGATATCATAAGCATTCTTCTGCTCACAAACCTTTGAATCCAATAAGCTACTATGAAGTGCTAGACTGATTATTTAAATTTTTAAAGTGTGTGAGATCTGTGCCTCGCTTTGGGCGCATCAAATGTTCTAGTTCAACTAGTTGAACAGCCTATCAGAAATACTGTATGAATCAAAGCTTGCTATGTTGTGTTGTATGTGCTACCATCTTATCTGATGGTAAGCAATCAGCACCGCTCATGGAAACCCATAAAATTGAGGAATTACAATTGCATAGCTGACCTTTCAGGGGTTAATGATTTGGCCTTGTTAGACAGTAGGATTAACCCTCTGGTAACCTCATTCATACAGCAAAACACAACTTAAGCATTATTTCACCCTGTCTTCCTTGAGATTTTGGTGTCACTCCAGTCAAAACCATACCAGACCAGTACCCAGTTGGTTCATAAATTAATTTTACATATTATATAAAAAATTTCACTAAAACAGTATTTAATATACTAATAGGGAAACAATTTTCCTTCAAACACAGACAGCATTAAAACAGTTTTGGGTGTGTCCCACAAAATCTCATACAGTTTGATAAATAATATAATTTTAAAATATGCATTAAGCTTAAAAATAACTACCTTAAGTATAAAAGGCTGGCTATATAGTAATTTCATCATTTATCGCGAAAATTTCTAACTTAATAAACACAACAAAAAGTATGTCATCAAAAGAGTTCAGATAAAAAAGTTCAAATCTTAATTTAAAAATAAAAACAAAATTTCTAATCTTTCCTTTGCGAATAATGTAAAAAAATATTAAGGCATTAAATTGTCTATGATCTAGAAAGTGTGTCAAGTATCTTCCGCGCGTTACTAGGTCACTAGAGTTTATACACATACTTATTTATCAACAGACAGAAAGATGTTTTTTTCGTATTATTAACTTACATGATAATATTTGCGAGCGGAACACACTATTTTACTGCACGTTAGGACGCACTTAAACTTATTTTAAACTGATTATTCTTCACAATCACGCAATCTTTTATGTAAACTACTGACTCCGAACAATGCAATTTTTCATTCATTTCAGAGTGAAAAAGAACTGAATACATACATCTACGCACTGATAAAAGGACGTAAATAGTATCAGAATCGATCACAGCCGAGATCTCTCTTTATTATTCAAATTATTTGAATAAATACACCACCAAAGTTGTCTCTTCAATTTCACTTTTCCGTGATGATAAAAAAAATATTTTTTTACTCACCAGTAGAGTTATTATGTGCTGTTTTCTATTTGAACTGAATACACGTATTATGAGGTCTGAACCTATGATTTATGCTACGGTAAAATGTTCAGATTTATTTTAGAAATTAAAATTATTGTTAGCGTAACACACTTCTCGCCATTTTCGGGGTGACTGACGTAAGTGACATAAAGAAATTTTTCTACCATCTGTTTTCTGTCAATGTCAATTGAAACGTCAATTTTAGTATTGCCATTTACGAGGTAAAGTTTCGTACCAAAGATACTAATACCTTTCCTTTAATCTTATTGAATCTGAATGTGATTTGGTTTTAATTTACAGTATTTTAAGTACGTATTAAAACAAAAATATACATAATAAAACATGTTTCGATATTTAGCATTAGGTATAGTCGCAAAAAAGTTTTGCCTAATTTTATGATATGAATACTATATAAAGAGGCGAATTTGTACATGGTTCGTAAAATGCGTTCCTATAGATAAGTTTGGTAGAGTCTGAAGCGTGCGTCAGTCTATTACGATTTGATAGTATTCCGAGGATAGTACGTTATGCAAGTATGTTCGGTAGTAATTTACAGAAAATAAATCTTAAAATGCACAAAGCTGTTCAAAAGACGTGCAGCAGGGAATCATGCTTTTGAACGAATGAAGTACCCTATCACCAAAATCAATGGAATGGATTTAATTTTATTCCTTAAGCTATCACACCTCGCCCGCACTAATATCCAGGTGTTGCAGGTGACCATAGATGGCGCTGTTTGTTGCCATCAAGTTCCTTGTCTGATCGTTTGCCATCATAAGCCCGAAAAAAATTAACATTGCGCCCCTCATTCAAATCCAAACGCAGACGATCAAGACGCAGTTATCGTTACTCGAGGTTACAATACATATTCTTCATATCTAGTTCATTATATAGTTTTCAAATAACAATAATCTTATAAATAGCTTAATTAATCTAGTTCTTATAGTTATAATTTCTATATATTTTGTCTGTACAAACACATAATTTTAAAAATGTTGGTTAGCTCGTAACTGGCTAATGTATAAGACGTACTAGCTATAACGAAAACTTCTAACTACTTCGTATAAGCGTTGAGTCTACCTAATAATAAATAAATAATCTGTCATAAGTTTCATCACATTCAATATTTCCCTTCAACTGTGCCAGAAAAAAGTGTAACCAATAATTAGGTACAAAAAATCTTTATTGTTAAAGTTGTGTTTATTATATTATTGCATAATTTTGTGAACGAAAACATGTATAAACATCATCGCCATGTACAGCGGGTCATCTGGCAACAAAGCAAGCACACTGTCAGTAGGCACATTAAAGATATCACCTTTTCTGAAACAGTACTTTCTAAGCGACAATGGGGTTGTACTTTTTGGCGGAGCTTCAGTCATTTCTTCAGCGAACGCCTCATAAAACGCATAAAAGTATGGTATGACGATGGTTCTCCCAAACCAAACCCAGAGTAAAACAAAAAATGTAGTAAGCAGTATCACTTGGCAGAACACGTAGAAATAATACGGAAAGATGATCGGGTCCGGTGTGGTAAGGTGAGTAATTTTGCAGACTAGCCATTGTATCAACATCCAGTAAACGATGCATTGATTTGTCCCAGCGCAGATCGATACACAACAGCCCCAGAACCTTGTACATAGTACATACGGGAAGCAAAATACTTCAGACCAATTATATTTGAAAACATCGTCAGTCTGGGCTTGGAAGCTTTGTGGGTGAGCGTTCTGGGAGCTTTGCAATTCTTCGGAACGGTGCGGCTTTCTCTTTGGCGTCATACTTAAATTTATCCTTACAAAACTATAATTTTTATTCCACTAATAATATATTGTACTCATAATTTGGATTTAAGAGAAACTGATTTATTCATAAGTTATATAAATTAAAACATGAAAATTAGAAAAAAAAACCTTATTCCCACATCACTTATCCTATCCGCCGGCTTTCATTTGACGGTTGTATTTGGCAGATGGCAGTCGATAATGAAAAAAAATATACTTTATGGTCAGGCTGAAACGTCCGGCTGTCATTATCGTGAGGAATACCCAGAGGACATGACTAAATTAATATGTTGTCCTCTTGTCCTTAAGGTTAACTTTTTTTTCTAATTGTTTGCCTAAATATTAGTGTTACTCTGTTCTCTCATATCTGAACCGACTAAATGATGTAACAAAGAAATAAATTGTAAAACTGATTGACAAAGAGTAACCACTCCATGGTTACTCTTTTTCTCGCTCGTTCTTCGCTATCGGAATTTACACTTTGTAACGAAAAAATAGCTTCACTAGAGGACAGACGGACAGACTGACACGCATAAATTTAAATTTAAATCTCTTGAAATATATTTTCTTTTTCTTTTTTGCTTGACGTTCAAAAGTGCCCACTGTGACCTAATTGAAATAAATGATTTTGACTTTGACACGGTGGAGCATTCGGTGGTAGTGTGCCTTGCTTGGGCTGAGCACCGCGGTGTAATAGTCGAGGCCATCATGTGAAGGAGCTAGGAAGCCGTCTCTGCTTTCTGTGATGCTCACAAAGGAGGCGGACCGAGTGAGGGACCTATCCTCCTCACGCTTCAGATGCCGCAGTAGGCGACGCTCAGGGCGTTGGGGATCGAGCGATGATCTCCGTCTACCACAAGCGCTGGTCTGCGGACACACGGCACATCTCTATCAAGAAGTGTGTGATCTCTTTAACCTTTACCATGCCCGGTGACACGTGACCACTGTGCCACCGTCTTCCCTGAAGTTATTGGGGACGACGCCTAGATTCCGCACTCCGTGCGCCCGTGACCCCAATGTTTGCCAGCATATAACTGAGGCAGAATAATGGCGTGTTAGGCGCAGAAGCGGTTGTTTCTGCGACGCCTTCTACGAACGGGATCGGACCTCTCGCACTCTCGCTCGGCAACCACCTTTTGGGACATTATAGTCTCACAAAAAGAAGTCATTTCTCTCCTATAATATGTATTTTCATAACAAGGCATTCGGCATAGCAAGTGTGGGAGAGCCATGCCTTGGCACGAATGGGTCGGCTCGACCGGAGTGATACCACAGCCTCACAGAAAACCGGCGTGAAATAACCACAGCGTTGGGTTTCGCTCTGCGAGTGAGGTGACCGGAGGCCCAATCCTTTTCCTACTACAATCCCTCCCCAGTCCCAAAATCTCCGAATACCTAACCTAAGCTCCTAAAGGTCGGCAACGCACTCGTAACTTCTTCGTCGTTGCAAGTGTTCATGGGCGGCGCTGATTGCTTAATATCAGGAAATTCGTTTGCTTGTTTACCGACACATCACAAAAAAATTGCCTTAACCACAGCCGGAAGAGATAGGTCTCGCCCGATCCTGGCAACCAGGCCCTGCCGTTCAGAGCCCCAAGCTGGGCACTCCTCGAGCGTGTGTTGTGCGGAGTTAAGTCCAGAAGTCCAGAATGGCTTCGACTACGCGTTTGCGTAAGTACTCCATCTATAATAGTCCTGCCACCTCAGTCTAACAAGCGCTATTCTTGGCACCTTACCGCCACCGTATGGTTATACCATATGTGACTTTTTTGAGTTCTACGTAAGTACTTTCTATGATTTAGACATCATTGGCAAGCGGTGAAGGAAGACATCGTGAGGAAACCTGGACTTAAAATGTCTAATTATAAGTTTGAAATCAACCTTGCAATCAGCCTTGAGCAAACGCTATAGTGAGATAAGGTTTTGCTTCAGTTTGCAGGGCACTCATGAGCTGATGATGATGTGATGATAAAAGAAAAATTGGTATGATGATTTAGGTGATGATAAACGGAACATTTAAGTGCGGGCGCGAGCGTTATTAAATTGGGCCGGCTCGGCCGGACTGATACGGCCGTCACACATGAAGGAACGGAACGAAACAAAACGTTTATCTTGCGGGTAAGGTTACTGGAGACTTAATACTCCTGCGCTTTCGTTCCTAACCTCCGAATCCAAATTCCTTAAATCCCAATTCCCAAAAGCTGGCAAAGACCTTGTAACACCTTTTGGGGTGCATGTATCCGATAGCTTACTATCGGGTAAAGCGCATACTCGTTATGACCAATTAAAACGATCTTTCTATGAAAAATAAAACAAAATATAGTTGTTGTCTTATATTTTTAAAGTAATTGATTTACCAAAACTTGTAATACGAAGGTAAGGATTGACGTAGGTCGGACAGTTAGGGGCGCCATACTTGTGTCGTCTGGTATATTATATAAATCTCGTTTTTTAAAACAATACTTTCTAAAAGACA
Source organism: Spodoptera exigua (assembly GCA_902829305.4). Lineage (NCBI taxonomy): Eukaryota > Metazoa > Arthropoda > Insecta > Lepidoptera > Noctuidae > Spodoptera > Spodoptera exigua. The sequence continues at coordinate 1,169,438 of LR824628.2, read as the reverse complement.
AACGTCTCGATGAATTAGTTTTGTGATTTTCTCTCAGCATCATTGTTGAACCAGAACCAGAACCAGAGTCCTCATTGAATGCGATAGAAAAAGCGTCCATGAACGGAACTATGATATTACGTCCCCACAGCATCCATAAGGTCAGCCACAATACACCCAATAGGAAAACTTGAAAATACATGTAAAAAAAGTATGGGAAAAATATTGGATTTGGTGATGTTGCGCTTTTCACTTTACATATGCAATATTGAATTAACATTAAGTACATGAGCATTTGATTCGTTCCCGCAAACACGGACATGCAAAAATCCCAAAACTTGGCGAATATTGTATACGGAAAGCAGAATATCTCGAACCAAGATGTTCTGGGCTCTTCATTTTCTGTGAAAAACCTCTCTGTTCTAATATCATCGCAGCGGAATTCGTCTTTCTTTGCTTTATGCATCTTGAAACTATATTAAATTCACCATTCAATTCAATAATTTTTGAATATAGAAACTTAAGATTTGTTTTAATTGAATTTGTAATTGAGCTAGTATGAACATGGATATTTTGTTCTGAAAAAAAATATATATAATATAAGTATTAGACATTTAGCACCTACAAACAGATAAAATTATTATATCAGCCTCAGGCACATATCAAGCACAGCTGAACATATATATGATAAACTTTAGTACAACGCACTTTGACGATATCCTTTCCAACCCGCGTTCTGAGCGGATATTACGACACAAGCCTACTATGTTGTAGAGCCCCCCCCCCTAGTTCAAAAGTGGGAAGCCATGCGCCATTAATATAAAACAATAAACTTTCGATGAAGAGAGCTATGCTTGGAGTTTCTTTACGCGACAAATTCTGAAATGCTGAAATTCGCCAAAGAACCAGAGTTACCGATAAATCTCTTAAAATCTGCAATGGGCAGGTCATATCGCTCGAAGGACATTGCTGTAGTGGCGACCATGGACCGGAAGACATAAGTGCGGGCAGAACTTCTGCTAAATGTCCCGCAGACATCCTCAGAGTCGCAAGGAGCCAATGGATGCGCAAGTGGCGCCAAGTGGCGACTTGTCGTTCGATGTGTAGAACTAAGGGGGAGGCCTTGGTCCAGCACTTGACGTCTCTCGGCTGATGATGATGATGATAAAATGTCGTCAGGATTTTATGAAGTAGAATAACTTACTTTTGTTAGAATTAAATATAATGCTGCTCAGAATGTAACTTAAAGATTTCTTGTTAAACTGAAAAATCAATTACCACGAAACAGACAACGTTTCTGTTTTTTTTTTTAATTAAAACAAATATTATTATATCAAATCAATATCACTTATAAAAAGTTAATACAATAAAGTTATTAAAAATAAAATATCTTTGTGTATAAAATACAAAGAGCGTATAAAATAAAAACACACAGTCTTGTGTAAAATGACTGACATAAAATTGTCAAAATTTTTAAGTTTTAAATAACTCATAGATTAAAGAGTTGGAGAGTAGGTAGGTAAATGTATAAAGGAGGAGATGGAACGAGGTAGTATTTAGTAAAAAAGCTTGCTACTTGAATGTCGAATACATTAAGTAGGTACATGACTTACGAGTAAGGGTAGCTCGCCGCCCGACCAGAACCAGACCCGAGCGTACGGTGCGTAGCGTTCTGTGCGCGCCTCAAAGAGTCAATGGACCACCACAGACGGGGCCCCATAGGGCTGATGTTCAGCCGGGGTTGCGGGGTAAGCGCAATGAGGCACCGCGACCTCGGCCTAGAGCAGGAGTAGGAACAGGGGGGTTTTTAGTCAGTAAGAGTCTGACACTAGGCGGGAGAAGTCATTTGATGATTTTCCCCTTACAAAAAAAAAGTAGGTACATGACTTACCCCCTCAAAAAAGGAAAACGGGTCGGTGTTCCTCCGTGCAGCTATTTATAAATCATAAAACCTCAATAACACCGGGAATCGAAACCGATACTTTGGCCTTTGAATCAACCTTTCGTAACAATTCTCAGAAAATACATAAGTACGAAAATTCAAAAAGACAATTTGAGTCCTTTTATTTTCTGCGAAACACCATAAAATCACTTATGTTTGTGGAACAGAATCGCATGTCATAAATCGAAAATTCACATGATCGCATGTCATGAAGGAATTAAAAGTTAAGCACGCATGACCGTTGACTATTTAATTGGCTTCTAAATTAAGGCCCTAATACGTAAAGTTATTTAAATATAATCATGCTTTCATTCATCAATTTGACGATTTTTCTTCAGAAATGTGTTATTTGGCATGAAAAACATTATGTCATCATATATTGCGATCTCATACAAAATTTTAGTTTTTGATACTTCCATAAATTTATTGAATATGAACTTATTTGGTATTTTGACAGCACGGTTTGCGCGGTGGCTGGGCTGGGCTGTCGTGTAATGTGCTGCGAGTTCGATAACCGCACGGAACAACTCTTTACGTGATCGACAAATTATTATCCGGGTCTGGGTGTCTGGTGGTGTTTATTTATAATTATATTATATTATTATTCCCTTTGTTATGGTTCATGTGTTTCCTTGTTGCAGGATAATATTTGATTTGTTGCGATGTTCCCATGCAGGCAAATTTTTTTTTTATTTAGGTCCTTGTTAAGGAAGAAGGATGGTAAAAAAGGAAAAAAAAATACAAATATATTTTTCACACATATTTGTGTATTAGAAATACACAAATAAATGTATGTCTAGGTCCCGTACTTTGAAATTAGAACCAATTTTTCAATTTAAAACTTATACACAGGACCTCTCACTCAAAACGACACGTCAACTGCTTCAATATAGTTTGATTGTGGATTTGCATGTTTGTAAACGCACCTACGACACAGGAAAAATCCTAGTATTGTTTAAAAAAAAGAAAAAAAAAATTGACACAACTTGATTCCCAGTTTTAATTTTTTATATAGTACTGTAGGTGGATGTTACTCGTGTATGCCGAAACCTCTCCATAACAGCCACAAAAAAAAGTAGCAGATATTACCACAAACCTCGTTTGCCGGACATAACTCCTCAAATGACAAGTGCTGATGCCTCGGGCTCATTACTCATCATTTGGTAATGCCAATAAATGTAAATCCGTTTCTTAATTTCCCTGCGACACTTCGTCTGGCCCCATCCAGGATGGAAATAGACGCTGAATAGCTTTCGCTTCTCAAAGAAAATGAACTATTTAAAAACAGCGGTAAGGTCTTTTATTGTACAACAAAAACACATAATTACTATAAGCGTGTATTTCTAAATCAATTGATTTACTAAAACTTGTGATACAAAGGTGACTATCGTCGCAGGACGGACTGATAAGGGCGACATACTTTTCTCTTCTTGTGTGTCAAAAATGTCTCCCTTTTTAAAACAATACTTTCTAAAAATTAAACGTGTTACATTTGGTTTTGATTTGGTTTTCTTCCTTGGTACTACAATGTCTCTATAGTCTTGGGTCATTGCGTAATAAAAAGCTTGGAAGAACGGAATTATCACTGAATTTCCCCAAAGCAGCCATATTACTATGAATATAACTGTTATAATGGCAACTTGTAGAAACATATAGAAATAGTATGGATAAAAGATGGGGCTTGGCGATGCTGCTCGTCTGATTTTACAAATGCAATATTGGATTATCATCAAGTAGACGAGTAATTGGTTTGCCCCCGCACACATTGCCACGCAGCAATCCCAAAATTTCGATCCCAATATATATGGGAAGCAAAATATATCAAACCAAGTGTTGCCGCCTCCCACCTCATCTGTTTGTGTATAAAACTTTTCTCCTTTAACATCATCGCAGCGGAATTCATTTTTGTCAGACATTTCTTAATTTCAGTTTTCTACCGCGTTTATTTTATTTTTTGCTTATGGCAACCCTTTATTTCTTTCCAACTTTATATTTTATAGGTTGTAAGCCGATGAAGTTTCTTGTACCTATGTATCTGAAAGAAAATTATAATTGTATTATCTTAAGGGAAAAATTAGACAAATTATTATTATCATCCACATCTCCTGATATCCCTAGCACTCAAAAGGCCGGAAACGCACATACCTATCGCCCGTTTGGCGCCCTACCATAATATAAAGAGCTAGCGACCCCCTCCGATTTCTCACGGGTACCTGCAATACTGAAACTAGAAAGATTCACCGCTGTTAAATCGATGCTATTATACGTATAAATTGTTTTCTTCAATCACTCTACCTATTAAAAAACCGCATCAAAATCGGTTGCATAGATTTAAAGATGAAAGCAGACATAGGGATACAGAGACTATACAATACCATATGCGGAGAAATAAAGAGTTAATTTGAGTCACACTTTAATAAGAGATATGCCACGATGTATCTACTAACTAAGAAAAACTCCAGAAGTTTGTTGCAGGATTCTACAAATGTCTTGTAGAGCTTTTCACAGTTAATTCACGAGAGCTATTCACCCTTACCGTCGTTATCATCACGTTTTAGAATTCCTAAGAGTATCAGATCGTTGGTAACAATTACAATTCGTTTCTGAAATTGTATGCAAATCTTATTACATTTTTTTTTTTTTTTTTAATAGGTCGGCAAACGAGCAGACGGATTACCTGATGGTAAGCAATCAGCGCCGCCCATTGACACTCGCAACGGAGGAGTTACGAGTGCGTTGCCGACCTTTTAGGGATTAGGGATTTGGAGGTTTTGGGGAATAAGGAGGGATTGGATTGGGCCTCCGGTAACCTCACTCATACGGCGAAACACAACGCTGTGGTTGTTTCACGCCGGTCTTCTGTGAGGCCGTGGTATCACTCCGGTCGAGCCGACCCATTCGTGCCGAAGCATGGCTCTCCCACATAGGACTACTAATACTTTAACTGGTGGTTCCATCCTTTTTTATATCATAGGCAAACGAGCAGACGGTTCACCTGATGACAAGCAATCGGCGCTGACCATGGATAACGCTAAAGGTAAGTCACAAGTGCTTTGTCAGCACATTGTTTGTAGTTAGGGAAGAGTTCTAAATTATATAAAAGAAATAAAGATTTATTTCAAAATAGATTACTAAATCATTCATATGTAAAGAGATTTACTTACAAGTCAAGGCAAGGCAAGCTAACTGTTAATCCGTACCTATAAAACTTAATATAGCTATGAAAAAGTAATATCACTTCAAATTAAATTAAATTAAATATAATTATTAATTAGATAAAATAGTTTTAAAAATTAAAACTCTTAGTTTAAACTTATGTAAAAATTATACAATGAAATCCATCCACAATCATTCGCTGTGATGTGTTTATGACAATGATTGACGCAGCAGATAGTAGTAAGCAAAAAGTCTACAGTATAGTTGGCAGAAGAATGAAGAAGTAAGCAGAGGTATTTAATAACTGTCTAAACGACGGAATAATGATACGGATGCACTCATACACCAAATATTTGGTTATTTGAATAATGTTTTATGGACTCGGGTGGTACCTAAATCCTTTTCATAAAAATAATTTGTAGAAAACACAAAATTAAAATGCAACCCTCTCGCCATACCTTTGCCTTATGTTGTATTTAAAAAAGACGCTCGTGTCTATTTCTATTGTTTTGACAGTTGATAGATTGAAATTTGACGCTACTGAGCTTGTCTATGTTCGACCCTGTATTCAATATTTAATCTGTGATTTAGTTCCGTGTTGATCATGGTGGGGTGAAGTTACGCAGTTTTTCTAAGCAAATAAATTACGTATACTTAACGTAATAATTATGTTACGAATTTAGAAAATCACACAGGAACTGCAAGATTTTGCGTAATCCATGCTATATCGAGGATTAAGCACAGGTATTGTGTTTTTATGCTTTAAATTAAAAGTGAAAGTTTTTCATAGTGTGCGAATTATTTTCAAGTTATGTTTTAATATAATACAAGTGATTTGATATGCGTTTAATGAAAATAATTAGACGTAGATAATTGATGATTAAGTTGCCTTATTTATGTGTGTTTCATTGTAACTTAAACTGGTTTGATCGACCTTTGAATTCACTTATGAATCGGACTTAAGTTATTACTTAGACATAATAATAGCCTTGGTGGGTTTTGTCGTCATATTGTCCTTTAAAAGCAGTTAAAGAATGTAATACTTTACTACAAGTTGAATTTAGACCACAGCTTTGAGTCACGCGAACATTTTTTGCTCATACTTATAGGTATTACTATAACTTTTTAATTTTATTATAATAGTATTTTAACTTGAATCTGGATATTGTTATGTGTTAAGTAGTTGTAAGGCCTCTTTTGAGTTAAAAACTCCTTATATATCCTTACAAGCATGTTGTATTTATAAGATTTATTGGTTTTATTTTATTTTTTTGAAGGTATACAGAAAGTGGGAAAACATGGTAACTTAAAAAAAGAAATTATTTCAAATATTATTTACACATCTAGAAGGTGTTCAAATGTTTCTTGTTATATATATTTTTTATTTAATTTGTATAACACATAGTTAATTTTTTCTTAGACACTCAACATATTTTTTTATTAATTTTATTTATTTATTTGTAAACTTTTAGGACTTTAAAAAAGTTTAAGAACTGATGCAAATTAATATCATAATATGCCTTCTCTATTTGAATTTAGGATTGAAGTAGAAAAGTCTGTGAAAATATAGTATGGTGAATGATTTTCTGAAGAATAACACGGTATATATAATACACTATTGTAAATATGAATAATATCATATAGATATCTATTATATGATTACTGATATTCATAACTACAGTGAAGAAGGATTGGGCCTCTATTAAGCTCGCTCACACATCCATCGCTCTTAGCAAGCTGGCCCATTTGTGCTGAAGTATGGCTCTCCCACGCACACTTAAATTCAGCAATTCTTCTCAGAGTACTAAGATTGGAAATCTCCAGGACTTTTGAGCGGCTCTGATTAGTATTCAAATGGAATTCTCAATTTGATAAAATACTTTAATAAATTATTTCTCTTTCCAGATCGCTCACCCACAAAAATGGTCACAAAAATATTTTTTACGCTGGCAACTTTATTAACATATACAAACTCAGAGTATATTCCTCCTGGCCCATTATATCCGTGTCCCAAGGACTCCACGACAACCCTTTTATATCCGTGTGTCTGTGAAAAAGGGTCAGATAGTGGTTTATACATAAGATGTGAAAACACAGGGTTGGCAATACTTAGTGTTGGGCTTGGCAACATAGCTGGCTTGGGGTTGCCAATTGAAAAATTGGTGCTGAATGAGTGTAAAATAAGTGAGTATTTTATTTATTACATTCGTATTTGTACTCGTTGATGGATTTGAAAAATAAAAAACTATTGTTTAAAGGCCTGATTTTTCAATGGTTACATAAAAGTTAGCTGCGGAATAATTATGATGCTGTCGCGTCACAACATTTATCTGACTGTTGAAAAATCGGCCCTAAGAAGAATAAGTAGTTGTTTTCTAAAATGCTGTACACATTTATTCTTGGGCAAAACATTGCCATATACTAGTATTTTCTTCCTGTGGCGTAGGGGCAGTTGTTTACAAACTTTTATTTTCACATTGACATTGTACAATAATTTCTGTTTTATCCGTGCGGTAATCGAACCCACGACACATTGCCCAGAGAGTGTTCCATCTGTGTTATATCATAGTACCATAATAACACCTCTTTTAAAACGAAACCATGTATTTTTCTGTAATTTCCAGCAAACCTCTTCGGCCCTCTGTTCCATAGATCAACAATAAGAGTCATAGAGTTTATAGACACACCTATCAAAACCATAGATCAGTATGCTTTCGCCGGAGTGAATAGGACTCTTCAAGAGCTTTATATGACTAATACTAATATCGAGGAGTTTCCTAAAGAGGCCTTTATGGTAAGTTTTAAACTCAATTATTAAATCCTAGCGACCCACTCCTGGCTTCGCACGGGTACCATGCTGATACTAAATTACTCCACTATTTAATTGATGTTATTATACCTATTAACCTTCCTCTTCAATCCAATTCCATCGTTGGTCGCATCATTTCTTACCAATAGGCACGAAAGGGGCTAAACGCCGGGCCATTACAAAGCCACGGCAGGGGATTTTCATCAGCAGTATTGCTTAAAATAAGGTACCAGCAACTGGTCCTGGAGCAGGAGAAGGACCGGGGGTGTTTTTTAGTCAGTAAGAGTCTGACACTCCCTCTCTGGGCGAGAGAAGTATGACAGTATGAAGTTGACATATGATGATGTCAACATTCTACCTAAGCTTACGCGCCCGACGGGCCCCCTGCCGTGATCCGTGCGCACTCTGTTTTAGCTGCGAATGTGACCTTACAGTGCATTTCTAAGCTTCAAAATGTTACCGTAACGACCCTGAGCAATAGCGATAATGGGGTTTCATCAGTGACACTTCTTAATTGAGGTAGGTATTTACATTATGATGTTGCTTTTCCTTCATTCCAGATCCTAGGAAACCTCTCGGTACTCTCAATCGACGGGCACAAAATGACTAAGTTGGGTAAAGACATATTCGTCGGTAGCGAGGCTGCTGGAAAGTTGGAGAGATTGCATCTAACAAACGGATTAATAGCTGACATGCCGCCTGAGACATTTCAGGTACCTAAATATGTAACATTGTATTTTATCTCATCATCATCACTACCACCATCTGTAACTGCCCTCAGCTGAGCAAAATCCCCTTCTCATCCGGAGAAGATTTTAACATTAATCACCATGCTTGCTCAAGGCCGATAGGCGATTTCAAACTTATAATTAGAACTTATGATGCGTAAGAGAACTCAGTGACGATTTGAGAATATTTTGTGATTTATCCAAGGCATTCATTTCTGATTCATGATATACTAGTCAGAAAGCTATCCCATTACGGAATAAGGGGTGCCTCTCTGGACCTTCTTACCTCATACCTGATTAACACGGTTCAAAGAGTTGATGTAAACTGAATAATTTCTGCCGGGTCTGTTTTAAAGATGGGTGTTCCGCAGGGTTCTATTCTGGGCCCGTTTTTAATTCTTATCTATATAATTGACTTGCCTTGCCTTGTAAGGGATAAACATGAGATAGTGTTGTTTGCTGATGATAATATACTATTATTCGAAATCAGACAGCGACCATCAGTTATTGACAACGTAAACAGTGAAAAAAAATGTTTACTTTACATTCGTATAATACATATGTTTATATGTATATTTTAAATATTAAGTTTACTTATTAGTAAGTTTTATATAAACCTAAAAAATAAAAAAAATATTAAATAATAAAAATAAATATTATAAAAAAAGGACAGGTTTCATTGTTTGTTTGTTTGAATTTAAAAAAACTCTGATACTAGTGAGCCGATTTGAAAAATTATTTTACTGCTGGGAAGCTGAACTATCCCCAGTGAACATTGCTGAGCAAAGGCCTCTTCTCACACGGAGAAGATTTGAGCATTCATCATCACGCTTGCTTAAAGCGGGTTGGCGATTTCAAACTTATAATTTAGAAATTATAAGTCCAGGTTTCCTCGCGATGTTTACCTTAACCGTTTATCAGTGGTGTCTAAATAAGCATAGATATATAGGCTGTAACAGGCCCAGTGAACATATAGGCTATAAAATACACAAGTAAAACCGATTTAAAATGATATTTTGAATCGATGTACCATTATTTACTTATCGTCGTGCAATGTTTTAATATTATAAAATTTAATTACAGGTATTGAAAAAGTTAAAAAAGTTGGATCTTCACGGTAATAAGCTGGCAACATTGAAGAGGAATCAATTTAAAGGGTTGAGAGATACTGAGTTTTTGGATTTAAGGTAACATTAGGACTAATTACCTATTTAAAAAATCTGCCTAACCTTTTGGATGTAATGATCTTAGTAATAAATAACATATTTTATATTTATTTATTTGCATACCTACTTTATTTTTTACAAGATGTTAAAAAGGTACACATTATGGACCCCGCTGAGCCTCAACAAAAGAAGTCATAAATAAGTTAAATTATATCTTTGTTTACATGTCAAATTAAGAAATTCATTTTCTAGCTGTCTCAGATATTCTTTCATAAGAACCGTCTCCTTATAATAACAAAAATATATAACAAAAAAAGAATTTGCATAATATTGATCCAAACGTTTTTGAGTTATGCGCTCACCTAAACATTTTGCGATTATGTTTTAGGATTTTAGATAGTATAGATATTATGTGCATCTCTACCTCCCCTCCCCCTCTACCCTGGATCAATCAATCAAGATATTGATTATGTATTTTTATTAAAATTCCAGTCACAACAGTATCACAAAGCTAGATGGCAGTCATATAGGAGATCTGACCAAACTTGGATGGTGTAATGCAAGCCATAATCAAATTGGAGAGATACCTAGGTAAGATTTTTTCACAGGTTATGACTATTTTAAGTGTGGGAGAGTCTTGCTTCGGGGTAGGGTTGCCAGGTCGCTAGGCCTTATAGCCGGAAAGACCAGCCCGTTTTGCCGGACATTTAGCTAAAAAGGCCGGACACCCTACATTCTTAAGGATTTTGTATCTCAGTATTAATAGGTACGACAAGATTTAATGTAAATCAAGCATTTTTGATTACCTATTGTCATAAATGTTGTTGAACTCTTATGAAATAATTAATAAGTCTAAGTGTTTGCTTCGCTCCAGCCATGTTCGGTGTTTCGTTTCACTCGTTTGCGATTGTGAAAAGTTTAGGTAAAAAGCCTAACAAAAGCCGGACAGGCTGGACACCGTTTATTTTTGCCGGACTAGCAATCAAAAAGCCTACCTATGTCAGGCTTTATCCGGACCTGGCAACGCTACTTCGGGGCCATGTCGGCCGGAATGTTACCAAGGGCCCCACAGTATACCAATGTGTAACAATGCTCAATTTCACGAGTTGTTTTTGGCCATATGAGTGAGGATATCGAAGGCCCAATCTCCAAACCCATATCCCAAGAGGTTGGCAACGCACTCGTAACTCTTCCGTGGTTGCGGGTGTCCATGGGCGTTGCTGATTGCTTACCATCAGGCAATCTGCCTGTTCTTTTGCCGTTTTATGACATAAAAAGGCACAATCCATCACCCCCTTTCTCGAATCCCCACCAACTCTTAAAAGGCCAAGTAACGCTCTTGTTTCTCCTTTGTTGTTGCGTGCGACCCTGGACGGCGACGACTACTTACCATCAGGTATTCTATAAAAAAAAATCGAGATTCCTTTTGCTAAAACTTATTTATTTATTTTTATTTTATTTTAACACTTTATGTACATACAAAAAATATATACAAAGTCGGACAAACTTATGTGTGATTTATATATGTATTTTTCCCATATCCATTTCCTTATTACCCACAATAGGCTAGCAACGCACTTGTAGTAACTCCTTTAATATTATTAGTATCCATGAGCTACGGGGATTGCTTACCATCAGGTAACCCGTATGCTCGTTTGCTGACTGTACTAAAAGTTGCAATGTTATTATTTCATTTCAGAGGAATGTTTGCAAGGAACACAGTTATAAAAGTGGTACATTTGGACAACAATAAAATCAAGAAACTGGACACCAATAGCTTTAGGGGCATGAGGTTTCTAAGGTAAGGTTATTTTGGCATTTATTTTTTATGAAAGCCACGTGACATCACATTGCTTCTTTTTAAACGACTGCCCAAAAACGGAGTGTTATTAAATCATTTAATAACTTCTTCTGCTCTGGGTGAGGCGAGAGGGAGTGTCAGACTCTTGCTGGCTAAAACCGCTCTGTTCCTTCAACTGGGTCACAGTGTGTTATTGCACTTCCAACTCTTCATAACGAGAGACGATCTCCGGCCACCTAGAGCGCGGGTCTGCGGACGGCGAGTAAGGGTAGCTCGCCGCCCGACCAGAACCAGGCCCGAGCGTACGGCGCGTAGCGTTCCGCGCGCGCCTCAAAGAGCCAATAGACCACCACAGACGGGGCCCTATAGGGCTGATGTTCAGCTGGGGTTGCGGGTCAGGCGCAATGAGGCACCTCGGTCTCGTCTGGGGGGTTTTTAGTCAGTAAGAGTCTGACACTCCCTTCCGCCGTACCCTGGGCGGGAGAAGCAATTTGATGATTTTCCCCACATAAAAAAAAAACTCTACATAAGGAAAATAGAGTTGGACACAACAGTTTAAAAGGACCAGGTTTATCAGAGAACATAGCTGCCCGGTCTCTGTCTAATGTGTAGGTCCTTAGTCAGCTTTTGCACAAATATTTAATATTCCTTTATAACACACTTCCTCATATAGTGGCTCTAATTCCTCGGCAATTTATTAGGCACTAAAGGACATCTGTAATCAAATTGTGACTTTTTCATTACTATTATAAAAAAAAATTATGTAATTTTTGAAAAAAACATGCAGTTGGAAGAAGGTATTAAGTATAAACTAAATACACACTACATCTTACATTTACTTGACTTGGGCCCGTCATTATAGTTTAATGAATACAAAAAAATAGTAATCGATACCTGAGGAATCGTACACCACATGCTAATTTAATTCTTTCAGGCGTCTCTACCTACAAGATAACCAGATTTCAGACGTAGGCCGCGGCACGTTTTCAGCGGTGACAAGAATCGGTACAATAGATCTAGCGAGGAATAAAATTAAAAAAATAGACTTTCAAATGTTTCAACAAGTTAAATATGCTGAGGTGAGTTTTGTTTTTTCTAAATCATAAGTCCGTAGTCACAAGTCACTAGTCACAAGTCACAAGTCACAAGTCACAAGTCACAAGTCACAAGTCACAAGTCACTAGTCACTAGTCTTTTGTCATTTGTCAATAGTCACAAGTTACTAGTCACTAATCACAAGTCATTAGACATTAGTCACTGGTCACTGATTCTAGGCACTAGGCTCCAGTTACAGTTCAGTAGTAAAAAGAAAAATAAAACCAATAATTTAAAAATATCCTTATTTCCGAATTTCTAACTGTCTTAATTAATAGTTATGACTACAAATACCAAGGAAGAGGTCATTAGTCACTAGTCACTTGGCTTCAGTTACTAGTCAGAAGTCAAAAGAAAAAAATCTAAAGTTTAAAAAAAATTTCTGACTTCTACCTATCTAAATGACTATGACTGCGAATACCAAGGAAGAAGTCATTAGTCACTAGTCACTAGGCTCCAGTTACTAGTCAGTAGTCAAAAGAAAAAGAAATCTAAAGTTTAAAATTTTTTTTATGGTATAAGCACGGAGTAAGAACAAAGAGGAGATGTTATAACTAGACTTCCCTAAGAAACACCGCGTGATATTTTGCGGGGTGAGGGGGTATTAGACTCCGCCCACTTTTGTATTTGCCATCTGCCGATCTATAGCAAAACTACTTGCTCGTTCAAATTAATTCGTTTTGTAGTTATGTAACTATTTCGCAATAGATGTCACTAAATGCATAATGCATCAGGGTCGTACTCAGAATTACCGGGGGGTTGTAGTTTTTAATACTATATAATATTATTGGTGAATGAGGATCATTATACATTCATCAAAGCCATTTTATTGTAACATCTTTTTCTTTTATAAGGGGAGAAACTCGTATACTATGTCTACCAACAGGCTGATGCCTTACTGATAGCTGGCTATTTGCACGGATTTCGTACATTATATTATTATTTTTCATATTGTCTGGACTTGAAAATAGACGGACTTCTGAGTTTGTTTCGGTATTTTCTTAGAGTAGTCAGATAGGAAATGCCGGCTTTATCTTGTTTTTTACATATAATACGGTAAATGGACTATTTGCAAAAAATAAATTCATTGTTCCATTGTGATGACGAGTGTGTCGACTATATTCATGTGTAATTTGGAAATATGCGTTTAGACTGGTGCCATCTTCAAACATACCGATTCAGGGATGCGTCAATGAAATAAAATACTTCAAGTTTATCTTCTTAGGTCTTTAATGGACAAGGCCACTTACTACTTTATAACTATTAACGGTACGTGCTTCGCTACGTATTAAAATATTAAGTTCATTTATTAAAACAAAAAAAATAATAATTTTAAAATGATCCAAATGGTAGGTAGTACATTGTTTATGTTAGTTGAATACGCGTAATTATTAATGTTCAGTGTCAATTTTCGTACACATCTCCAAAGAACTAATGACTTCAAACAGGTTTCCATCAGCAGGAGTTGTTCGAGGAATGACAAGCAATGTTTGGGCACCACCAAAAAGCAGTCGAGTACCGCGTAAATTTTACATTATCTGATTAATTGCCTCTATTGATTTTTTTTTCAAATTCAAATTCAAATTACTTTATTTGTAATTTATTTATTTATATATATATTTGTCGCGATTGTGCACTCAAACCATAAAATAATTGACGTTAGTCGCAGAACTTTTGGAGTTTCAATACAATCTGCATTAACATTGCCATTAAATGTACAGGTACATTTAATGGCAATGTTAATGCAGATTGTACGGTTCTACCACCTTCTAATAATGTAGCAGCAATTGTCTTAATATTGCCACTTGATTTGCATCATGCGTTCGCCGGCCTATGTTTGGTCCCCTTGCTCGGAATTAAACCTTCACTCAACAACACAACAATATTTTGGAAAATATAAAAACAAAACAATAACTCAACAATATTTTGGAACAATAATGTCTTTATGTTTGTTTTACTACTTGACAATAGATGGCTGGCTATTTGTAAAATGATATAAACGTTACAAAAATAATATTTTGGAGATTGAAGGATCTTTAGAAATGTATGTCGAGCAAATTACTGTACAAACAATCATTAAAATATATTAATACTGAACTATGCGTACCTATAAAAATTTAGTTCCTATGATACAAAGTGTCGCCATCTAGTGTCGCGTAGATTGATAATTGGAAACGCTGACAATAAGAGACTTTGTTAGAACTATTTTAATAAATTTCGAATAAAATAAGTTCCACATGAGAAGTGATGCCATCAATAGTACCGTAACGTTTATCATAGTAGTTTTTATAAGATAAAATACAATACTTCATTTTGTTTTCTTCTGTCACGAGTAAAATGAATACTTTATCGGAGTTGTGCACAGTACTAACGACCACATTACACTGACGTAAGCCACGCCCACCTTGATGACGTGAGGGCCGACTTGTGTCACAGGGCCGAGTTGTTTAGGCCGTCTCCTCTTTGTTCTTACTCCGTGGGTATAAGTCGGCTAACGTCCAGACGGATTACCTGATGGTAAGCAATCGGCGCCGCCCATGAACACCCGCAACACCAAAGGAGTTACGAGTGTGTTGCCGGCCTTTTGGGGATAGGGGTTGCGGATATAAGGATTGGGAAGGTGAGGGATTAGGCCTCCGGTAACCTCACTCACACGGCGAAACACAACGCTGTGGCTTGTTTCACGCCGGTATATCTTCTGACTTCTACCTATCTAAATGACTATGACTGCTTATACCAAGGAAGAAGTCATTAGTCATTAGTCACTAGTCAATGTTTACTAGATGGTGGTGTATAGTACACACCACTTATGGTAGCCAGAAGCAAAAAAATAAATATCCAAAGTTGTAAAACGTTTTCCTTATTACCTGACTTCCTAAATGGTTATGACTGATGCTTGCTAAAGGAGAGGTCTCGGATTTGATAAAAGGAATTGACTGTAGAATTCTTGAAATTGGATAGTTTCCTAGTTTAAAAGTAAATTATTTTGACTTTCCTATACGATTGACTATGACTTTGTTTAAGTGTGGGAGAGCCATGCTTCGGCACGAATGGGTCGGCTCGACCGGAGTGATACCACGGCCTCACAGAAAACCGGTGTGAAACAACCACAGCGTTGTGTTTCGCCGTGTGAGTGAGGTTACCGGAGACCCAATCCTTCCCCTCCCCCAATCCCTTCTCAATCCCTAAATCTCCAAATCCCTAATCCCTAAAAGGTCGGCAACGCACTCGTAACGCCTCCGTTGCGGGTGTCCATGGGCGGCGCTGATTGCTTACCATCAGGTAACGCGTCTGTTCGTTTGCCGACCTATTACTTAAAAAAAAAATGAAATATCATACTTTAATTCATTGATTTAACGATTGTACTGAATTTTTAGACACTTTCCAGCTAATAAAAGTATGCGTAGGTACGTAAAAGTGTGTTATTTGAGACGTATAAACATTATGACATCTATGTTGTAAGTTCATACATAATGAACAGGAAGGTTTATTTTTTGACATTTGAATAAAAGTATTGAATTTGACTTGTCGGAAACTATCGTATTGGAGGATATAGTACTATACTCGGAATTTTAATTCCGTTCCAGATTTGACAATTTCAGTGTTGCAACGTTATGACATGTACTAAATAGTGACGTTGCTAAATTATTCGATATGGAAATCGAATATTAAATATTTCTAAATCGATTCCTCTCGTTTATAAATTTACTCTCGTAAACTAAGTTTATCAGGAAATAAAATATTTCGGAACTGATAATTTAGTTTTGACAATAAATTAACGATCTGAGACTTTTCTTTTGTAATTGTGTGTGAAATTAATAAAAAATGTGATCATGAAGGAACATGACAAATAAAACAGACATTTTATAAATTGTCGCCGTCATCGCTATCGCTATCGCTGTTACTTTCTGTAACATTTATTATGAATTGTGTCTGTGATTTTTATTGTCAATTAACATATCTAGCTTACTTATGTTTTCCAATTCTTGGACAACATGGGATACGCATTTAGACCATTGGGTAGCCGTAATTTTTTGAATGCCTTCTTGAAACTGATTCACTGATTGTTTATCGATTTTTGTGTTCATCACTACACTGTTATATGTAGTATCATTACAGTAGGTCATGTCAAATCAGGAATCGAATTAAAATTCTGACAATAGTTCTTCAGTGTCTATAAAAAAAAAAATGTTATATAATAAAATTTATGATTCTCATTATATTTTCAGGTTATAAACATGGCGGAAAATAATATAACAATTATAGAAAACCAAGCGTTCACAGATTTATACCAGGCCATAGTTAACGTTTCGCATAATTCAATATCGACAATAGAAACGGGGGCTTTTCAAAATTGTAATAATATGACTTTGTTAGACTTTAGCCATAATAACTTGTCCAAAATAAGCCCCAGGGCATTCGACGAAAACAGTTATGCGTATAATCTGCAAGTTTCGCATAATGAATTTATGGATTTCTCTCAGGTGAGTTTTGTTTTTTATACGTTCATTTTCAAGTTCGACCAGAGCCTTTAGGTGGTCCTGCTCGAAAGTAATCGAGCGTACTCGTAAATTGTTTTTTCTTTCATGTCTGTTTGTATTGTGATTTTATGCCGTGTTGGTCAAGTTTAACTGCCAAGAAACGGGTTTCCAGTTTAATTTTAGTCGTATTTTTACACTTTTTGTTATTTGATAGGAAGGCCAACTAACATGCGGATTACCTGATGGTAAGCAATCAACGCCGCCCATGGATACCGGGCAAAAACGGAAGAGTTACGAGTGCGTTGCCGACCTTCTGCGGATTAGGATTTTGAGGATTTAGGGATTGGGGGAGGGGATGGATTGGGTCTCCGGATGCTTTCTCTTCTTTTCAAAAAACTCAGACAGGTTTTTTTAACTTGTCCTAAATTGTTTCAGATTTGATTCCTAATGTATTTATACTGTATACATATATTAATTTTATAAAGAGGAAAGATTTGATTGTTTGTTTGTTTATGATATGATTTGAGAATTTCTTTCACTATGAGGTTACAGGGCAACAGCTAGTTATTATACTTTTTTTTTTCAGATACCAATACAGAACATGTCAGGCATACAAGTTTTGAACGCTTCCTACAACAGAATCGAATCCATACCAAAGATGGCGTTCCCAAAATTATACGAACTGCACACGGTCGACTTGTCACATAACAATTTGAGTGAAATATTTAATGCAGTTTTTCAAAATCTGTTTTCAATTAGGTAAGTTTTTTTCTTTTGTTTTTTCCGTCGCGTTGGCTATTGTTCTTGCTGGGGGCTATTTTGCGATCAGCTCTAGTTTTGAGTATAAATTGGTTGGGGATATCCGATTTTCGACTGCACGGTTGGTGCGGTGGCTGGGCAACTGGCTGCCGTGCAACGTGTCGTGGGTTCGATTCCCGCACGGAACAACTCTTTGTGTGATCCACAAATTGTTGTTCCGGGTCTAGGTGTCATGTGTATGAGAAATTGTAGTTTTGTAACCGCACCCACGATACAGGAGGCAACGTTTTTTTTTAAAAAGAAAGTTTTGCAGAAAAATGCTTTTAACATTCAGTCCACTTTCTCATCCAATTTCTCATCATTTAATTTTAATAATTCTTATTACACAACATCAGCCTATGAGTGCCCAACTGTTAAACAAAGACCTCTTCTCACACGCGAAAGGTTATCACTACGCTTGCTAAACGCGGATTGGCAATTTCAAACTTATTATTAGAAATTACAAGTCCAGGTTTCCTCACGATATTTTCCTACACCGTGTGTCAGTGGTGTCTAAATAATCATAGAAAGTACATATAACTCGGATAAAGTCACATTGGTACTTGCCAGGTCTCGAAACTCCGCTTTTTTTAAACGTTGCCCCACACTAGGATTTTCTCCTGTGTCTTAGGTGCATTTACTAATAATTTCACATACACAACACACCCAGACCCGGAACAACAATTTTTGGATGACACTGTAGCGGCATCTATCGCACAACAAGAACAACAGCACCAATCACGTACAAGAGTCTACATCGCGCTATAAGTGTTCTCATCGCAATTAGAACATATACAAAGATCCCGACAACAACAGTCGGGCAGTAGCCCACCAGGCACGAACACCTCGCCTGGTCGGAGGATCCTCCCTTTTCAATGGAGGATGTGAGACTTTCCACCCTGTTCCTCATACCTCTAAAACACAAAGTGTTGTTCCGTACGGAAATCGAACCTGCGACACGTTGCACAGCAGCCAGTTGCCAAGCCACCGCGCCAACTGTGCAGTCAAAGTTTGGGTAATAATACTAATATTATTTTTTACAGATTTTTGAACCTTAGCTACAATTCAATGGAAATTATCAAGCCAGCTACCTTCGGTACTATACCGACCTTGTTAGAACTGGATTTATCTCACAATAAGTTACACGATGTCTCTCGTGGAAGTATGGCAAAACTAGTCAGCTGTCGTCTAATCGATTTAACTCATAATCGATTGGAAAAACTCTTTCAAATACCTATAAGTTTGGGGTAAGTTCTTTTTTTAATTCTTGTAGCCTCTCTCATCATCTTCATATATGATTTATTTTATTATTTATTTATTTTTACAGAATAGTGCTCAACCTTAGTTATATATGTAAGTCCGCAAAACTGTTGTTCTAAACAGTTTGTCCGTGGACTCAGTAACATATGATACTTATAACATTATTACATTGATACACTGTTAACATTTTTTTTTAAATAAGCTATCGGATTACTTGATGGTAAGCAAACAGCGTCCGCCCATAGCCAAGCTATTCATAGAAGCTCTATGAATGGGTCGGCTGGACCGGAGTGTTACCACGGCCTCACAGAAAATCGGCGTGAAAAAACCACAGCGTTGTGTTTCCCCGTATGAGTGAGGTTACCGGAGACCCAATCTCATCCTCCCCTAATCCCGAAATCTCCTTTTTTTTTAAATCATTTATTTCAATTAGACTCATACAGGCACTTTTGAACGTCAACACAACTTTAAAGATACAAAGTGTCAGTCTGTCGGTCAGTCCTCTTAGTGAAGCTATTTGCTCGTTCCAAAGTGTAGATTCCGATGGAGAAGAACGAGCAAGAAACTCCATGGTTACTCTTTTAAAACCAGTGTCACATAAACATTCTTTGATACATTATTTAGTTAGTTTGAATATGTGAGAACAGTGTAACGCGTGTATACAGAGAAACATAAAAAGAAAATAACCTTAAGGACTTTACGAACAGACTGACAGACCACTATTCTATTTTGACGTTTTAAAAAATACCTATTTATGTTTTTGTTGGAATTAATAATTATGACTTTGACTTTGACATCGCACTCGTAAATCCTGTGCGTGTTGTGGGTGTCCATGGGCGGCACCAATTGCTTACCATCAGGTAATCCATCAGCTCGTTTGCCGCCCTATCACAAAAAAGGTACAACTCTCATCCCCCTATCCCAAATCCACAACAACCCTCAAATTGCCAGTAAGGTGGCCTTGTCTGCCTTTGATGTTGTGGGTTGTCCATGGATAATTGATACCATAAGGTATTATAGAGATTCCTTTTGCTAAAATTAATTTTACACATAAAACAAACCCCATTTTTCCTTTTACAGCGAACTCAACGTAGCCTACAACAATCTAACGGAAATAAAATCGAATACATGGCCATCGATGAACGCGTTGCTCCGACTCAATTTGTCGTCCAACATGTTGGGCGACTCGTTGTCCTCAGACGCGTTTTCCAGCTTGTTGACCTTACAATCGCTGGATTTATCGGGCAATGGATTGACTAAACCTCCTTGGGAGGCTTTGAGCACGCTGACCAGTTTGCAGTATTTGTATATGCAGGTATGTATTTGTTTTTGTGTTATGTAAATTGCTCGGGACTATGCTGGTTATGGGATTTTTGTATTGGGATTGGAATGGGACTAGTATAGGGACTGGAATGTGAACAAATATGGAGGCTGGAATGGAAACTAATATGGAGGCTGGAATGGGCACTAATATAGAGGCTGGAATATGAGCTAGTATAGGAACTAAAATGGGAATTAAATAAAATTTGAACTAATATAGGGACTGGAATACGAACTTATATAAGGACTGGAATGGCACTAGTATAGGGACTGGAATGGGAACTAGTGTAGGGACTGGAATGGGACTAGGGCACTGGAATGGGAACTAGTGTAGGGACTGGAATGGGACTAGGGCACTGGAATGGCACTAGTATAGGGACTGGAATGGGAACTAGTATAGGAACTGGAGTGGGAACTCGTATAAGGATTAGAATGGGTACCGGTATAGGACCTGGAATGGGAATAGTATAGGGACTTGAATGGGAACTAGTATAGGAACGGGAATGGGAACTAGTGTAGAGACTGGAATGGGTACTAGTATAGAAACTGGAATGGGAACTAGTATAGGAACGGGAATGGGAACTCGTATAAGGATTAGAATGGGTACCGGTATAGGACCTGGAATGGGAATAGTATAGGGACTTGAATGGGAACTAGTATAGGAACGGGAATGGGAACTAGTGTAGAGACTGGAATGGGTACTAGTATAGAAACTGGAATGGGAACTAGTATAGGAACGGGAATGGGAACTAGTGTTGAGACTGGAATGGGTACTAGTATAGGAACTGGAATGGGAACTAGTATAGGTATTGGAATGGCTACCAGTATAGGAACTGGAATGGTAATAGTATAGGAACTGGAATGGGAATAGTGTAGGAACTGGAATGGGAACTAGTATAGGGACTAGAACACGGACAATTCTTGAATTTTACTCCATATTCACATTCACTTATTCGACATTATATTCCATATTGCAGGAAAACAATCTAACAGAACTAAGTAGATCAGCGTTTGGTAACCTACCGACGATGTTCAAGCTGGATTTGTCGCGCAACCAGTTGACAACAGTTGCGCAACGATCGTTCAACGGCATGCAACAGTTGCTCGACTTATCGCTCAGCGGAAACATGTTGAAACAAATACCTAATGAAGCTTTTAAAGGATTAGTTGCTTTGAGGTATGTATGAGTATTTTAGTCATCCAAACTAATATTATAAATGCGAAAGCAACTCTGTCTGTCTGTCTTTTCTTCACGCCTAAAATACTGAATTGATTTCTGTGAAATTTGGTACAGACATAGTTTAGAACTCGAGAAAGGACATAGGATAGTTTTTATACAAAAAATCTGCAGGTAGTCACTATTCCACGCGAATGAAGTCGCGGGCAAAAGCTAGTTTTTTATAAATTTGGATATTAATTAAGCTTGTAACAAATTAGGCGAACTACCTTTTTTGAATGAAAAATTGTCACAATTTAGATTGTATATTTTTTTTATACAATTTTTTAATCTTATATTTGTACTTACAAGTCAAATAAAACATGGACAATCCTTCTGGTTATATAAGATGTTGTGCAGTACGGCCGCCGTATCTTGGCGAGTCTGAAGTTAGCCGTTTGTCTGCGCAATGGATCTTTTAGGAACAAAATTGTTTACTGCGCAGCTAATCGGCTAACTTCAGACTCGCCAAGACACGTCGGCCGCACTGTATAAAACTATTACTCAAATACACATCTCGGGATTTCTATTCATGTCTCACGTCGTGAGTAAGTTGTTATTTACTTTAGTCAAATGACTCCTCTCGGGCTGGGTGACGCTGAGAGTGAGTGTCAGACTCTTTCTGACTAAAAATCACCCCATTCCTTCTCCTACTCTGACTAGGGGCCGCAGTACATTAATTGGGTAGTTTCCTAGATCAAAAATAAATTAATTCTACGTTTCAATACAATAAAGTATTGCAAAATAACTATACTTTTATTCATCGATCGATCGATACACTAAGTTTTAGATATTTTTTTAGGTAATAGTAAATTAAGAAATAAGTAAGCTATTTGACGCAAAAATACTATGACATCATAGGTCAGTGTTTTATACAAATTTCATAGAAAAGTATCGCTTTTGACATTTAGATAAAAGTATTGAATTTGACTAGTTGGAAACTACCGTATTATAAGGTTTGCACACACAACCCCGACTGGAATTTATGAGGGATGAAGTATTATTTTAATAATTGATAACATTTATAATTAATTGTATTACAGGAAATTGGATTTGTCACATAATTATTTGGAGAAAATTGACAACAAAACACACGGACTTTTGGACGATTGTCTGTCTCTAGAAAAGGTGAGTTGTATTCTTGGAATTTTAAGAGTAAATATGTGTATAATTTTTTTAAATGAATTCGTCCCAGTCTAGGATTTTCTCCTGTGTCATGGGTGCGGTTACAAACATACAATTTCACATACACATGACACCCAGACCTCGAACAACAATTTGTGGATCACACAAAGAGTAGTTCGTTGCGTTCAGCGAGTTGCTGAGCCACCGTACCAACCGCACAGTCGTAATGATGTAACAAAAATGAATTGTGAAATTGATTGAAAAAGAGTAACCATGGAGTTTCTTGCTTGTTCTTCTCCATAGGAATCTGCACTTTGGAACGAGCACCTAGCTTCACTGACGAACAGACTGACAGACTACTATTCTATTTTGACGTTTCAAAAGTACCTATTTATGGTTTAGTTGGAATAAATGGTTTTAATTTTGACTTTGATACATGTTATATTATATATATATCTAAATATTTTTTTTCCAGGAAACCATTTGAAATGTGATTGCTTCACGCGTCCATTGAAACATTATTTGAACCACATTCTTCTTCAGCTTCACTAAGACTAGACTAACAGACAGATTGACACTTTTTATCTTTAATTTTTTTTGTCGACTGCCCGTATTTGTAGTCTAGTCTAGTTAGTTTTAAGGAAGTGATGTATGTTACTCCAAGCCTTGAGTATAAATGTGGATGGATGAAGAGAGAGAGGGAGACCAAAGAAAATATGGATGGATTGTGTGAGAAGTGATATGGAAGACAGAGGAGTCAGTGATAGCGTGACGAGTGACAGGACAGAATGGAAGAAAAAAACATATTGCGCCGACCCTAAATAAAACGGGACAAGGGCAGGAAAATGATGATGTATGTTACTCCAAGGACGTGAATCTGCAAACGAGCAGACGGATCAGCTGATGGTAAGCTATCGGCGCCGCCCATGGACACCCTTAACACAAGGAAGTTCAAAAGGCCTTTTGAGATTTGTGGGTTGTAGATTGGGCCTCTGGTGACCTCACTCACACGGCGAAACACAACGCTGTGGTTATTTCACGCCGGTTTTCTGTGAGGCCGTGGTAACACTCCAATCGAGCCGACTCATTCGTGCCACATTCTATCTCTCCCAAATTTGACACATTTTTATTTCTTTTCCAGGTTATCCTAAGCCACAATAAATTCGGATTTTTAACTAAAAAGATGTTTCCTGCAAGTCCTTGGATTCCCTACAGACTGTCGGAAATTGATCTGAGTTACAATGAGATACCGGTTCTAACACATGATATCACAATTGGAACTAAAAAAGTAACAAAATTAAACCTAGCCGGAAACTTCATTAATGATATTCGAAATAGTAAGTTTTTGTTTGATTAGTTGAACTTTTAAATAAGTACAAAATTCAAATATTTGATGAAAAATTTTAATTAAGATACGAAGCATATTATTAAAAATTAAAATAAATAAGGGTAATTACAGAATGACAGAATTACAGAACTGTACAATTCCAGAATGTTACAATTTCAGTAAATCAAAATTAGTTTTACAGACAGGAAAAAAATTGTAATGATTGAATTACAGATTATCAAAATTACAGAATGTTACAAAAGTAACTGCAATTCTGTGTGTGTGAATGTAGAATTAAAAAATGGAACTCAAAAGTCAAATTCGATATTTTTATTTTAAGAAATTACTTTTTAAATGGCGTTGCGTTGGAAGGATTATTTTAAATATTTTTTATATTAATTATTTTTTTTTATTTTTCAGATGTCTTAGGAAACTTGACATCATTACAAGTGCTAGATTTGTCGCACAATAACCTAAAGGATTTAATTTCAAGGACATGTGAGTATTCATTGTTATATAAAGGCTAAAAAGGTCAAACTGCACGGCTGTCGTGGTTCAATTCCAGCACGGAACAAAACTTCGAGAGATGATCTCCGGCCACATTAAGCGCGGGTCTGCGGACGGCGAGTAAGGGTAGCTCGCCGTCCGACCAGAACCAGACCCGAGCGAACGGCGCGTAGCGTTCCGCGCGCGCCGCAAAGAGCCAATAGACCACCACAGACGGGGCCCTAAAGGGCTGATGTTCAGCCGGGGTTGCGGGGTAAGCGCAATGAGGCACCGCGACCTCGGCCCAGAGCAGGATTTTAGTCAGTAAGAGTCTGACACTCCCTCCCGCCCGGCCCTGGGCGAGAGAAGTCATTTGATGATTTCCCCTCACAAAAAAAGGGAACAAATCTTTGTGTGATCTACAAATTGTTGTTCCGGGTCTGGGTGTGATGTGTATGTGAAATTGTATGTTTGTAAACGCACCCACGACACAGGAGAAAATCCTAATCCGTTTACTAAGATTCCGTTGTCCATTCCTCTACTATGCATAGCTTTGTCTGTCTGTGTATCACTAGGCTATGTCCGTGATAGACAGATGATGTATTTGGCAATCCTTATGGCGAATTAAAATCGAATAATCACTAATAACAAAAGGACGGACTAAGTATTATTTAGTTGTTTTTCAATTGAAAAATTTGCGTCTGGGCAAGTAATATCAATACTTTTTTGAATTTTCAAAGTCAACAGATTTTGTTTTTGTGATAGAATGGCAAACGAGTCTACGGATTACCTGATGGTAAGCAATGAGCGCCGCCCATGAACGCGTTGCTGGCCTTTTGGGGATTAGAGTTTCGAAAATAAAGAGATTTGGGGATGAGGAAGGATTAGGTCTCAAGTAACTTTACTCACAACGCTATGGTTGTTTCACGCCGGTTTTCTGTGAGGCCGTGGTATAACTCCTTACCGCCTTACCTTAGCTTTCCCATATTTTAACTATGAACTTGTTTCTCTTACAGCGGAAATAAAGTTCGCATTCCCGGAAAATATAACAGAATTACATTTGTTTAACAACTCGCTACAATCCCTGCCTACCCCGAATATAGTAGCGGCGAAAAATTTAAAGTTATTGGATGTAAGAAATAATGAATTAATCAGCTTCGAACCGGAGTGGGTTAAAAAGATAATAAAAGAGGGTACTGTTATTTTGTTTCAAGGTACGAATATACTTCTATACTATACTAGCTCTTACCCGCGGCGTCGCTCCCGTCATTTGACTACCTACCCTACTCTACCTACTCTACTCTACCTACCCTACTCTACCTACCCTACTCTACCTACCCTACTTTACCTACCCTACAGTTCCTACCCTACTCTTCCTACCCTACTCTACCTACCGTACTCTTCCTACCCTACTCTACCTACCCTACTCTACCTAACCTACTCTACCTACCCTACTCTGCCTACCCCACTCTACCTAACCTACTCTATCCTATCCTATGTCCTTCTCCTGGCTCTAAATTACCTCCCTGCCAATTTTTAGCTAAATCGGTTTAGCCGTTCTTGAGTTATAAGTGGTGTAACTAACACGACTTTCTTTTATATATATAGATTATAGATTATAAAGAGGTAAAATTTGTAAGTTTGTATGTAGGGGGTAATCTTTGGAACCGCTGGTCGGATTGCCAAAATTCTTTCACTGATAGATAGCTACAATGTTCCTGAGTGCTATAGGCTATAAAACATCACGCTATGATCAAATGGAGCTGAGCAGCGGGTGAAACCGCGCTACAGTAGCTATGTCATATAATGTTCTTCAAGATATGCGTCATTGATATTTGTGTATCTACAAGTCTTAATTAATAAATTTTAAAAAGAGTAACCATGGAGTTTCTTGCTCGTTCTTCTCCATTCGAATCTACAACTTGGAACGAGCACCTAGCTTCACTGACGAACAGACTGACTGACTACTATTCTATTTTTACGTTTCAAAAGTAACTATTTATGGTTTAGTTGGAATAAATGATTTTGACTTTGACTTTGATACATGTTATATTATATACATATCTATATAACTTTTTTTCCAGGAAACCATTTGAAATGTGATTGCTTCACGCGTCCATTGAAACATTATTTGAACCACAAGAAGCCGTCGTCATTAAAAACAGATGAAAAATATCAAAATCTCACCTGTTCTGAACCTATAACGCTGCAAAACGAGAATATATTATCTGTGGACGAGGACAGATTATTGTGCACTGGCAACACTGAAGTTGACACTAAGATTATTGAGCATAGCAACACTGACCCGGAGAATGCGTTTGATTTTATCAACGAACCCGATTTGGCGTTTAGAGATATACAATAGTAAGTGTTTTTTTTGTTTTAAATGTAAGACGGCCATCTTGATTACGGATCGCCTGATTGTATGCAATCTGTGATGATAAACGCCTATAAAAAAATTAAGTGTGGGAGAGCCAAGCTTCGGCACGAATGGGTCGACTCGACCGGAGTGATACCACGGCCTCACAGAAAACCGGCGTGAAACAACCACAGCGTTGTGTTTCGCCGTGTGAATGAGATTACCGGAGGCCCGATCCTTCTCCTATCCCTTTCCGATCCTTATATCCACAACCCCTATCCCCAAAAGGCCGGCAACGCTCTCGTAACTCCTTTGGTGTTGCGGGCATAGGCGGCGCCGGCACCATCAGGTAATAAGTCTGCTCGTTTGCCGACATATACTATATATATATATAAAAAAAATACAAGTGTATTGCTAGCTGGCCTCTTTATGGGTTGATTGGGGATTGGGGATTTGGGATTTGGATTTGGAGATTGGTTATTGTGGGATTAGGGATTGGGGATCGGAGATTTGGAAATGGGTGGCGTCACTCCCTCTCGCTCCACACAGGGCAGTCATTTCATGAGTATAACACGACAAAAAAAATTAATTGAAATATTGATTAAGCGAAAGACAAAATTAATATTTATACATAAAGTAATATTTTTTGACAAATAATTCAAGTTGTGACAACAGAAAGCTAATTTCGTCACTCTTATCTAGTCTTCGGTAGTATAGTGGTCAGTATCCCCGCCTGTCACGCGGGAGACCGGGGTTCGATTCCCCGCCGGAGAGATTCTTTTTGTTAATTTTAACATTGTCCATTCCCCTTGTATTTTCATTTTTTATTATAATTTGACATTAATTATGTTTATTTATGATGTTTTCTATATTTAAAGATTTTTTTGATAATTTTAGAATAGTGTTAAAAAGGGTTTTTGAAAATCTTATACATAGGTCCGAAGTTTAGGGTGTCAGTTTCTTATGCCATAAGTGCTGGCAAGTACCAATGTGACTTTTTCCGAGTTATATGTACTTTCTATGATTATTTAGACACCACTGACATACGGTGAAGGTAAACATCGTGAGGAAACCTGGACTTATAATTTCTAATTATAAGTTTAAAATCACCAATCTGGCTTGAGAAAGCTTGGTGACTAATGCTTAAACCTTCTCCGTATGAGAAGAGGCCTTTGCTCAGCTGTGGGCACTTATAGGCTGATGATGATTGGGCCAATAAATTAAGCCCAAACACGTGTTCATTGCTGTTAACCTTCGAGGAGTTCTTTCGATTGTTTTTCGGCTCCATCATCAGGTCAACTCCAGACCTTAATTAAATTATTATGCTTTAAAATTCAAATACAATTTATAGCCTATAGCACTCAGGAACATTGTAGATATCTATCAGTGAAAGATTTTTGCAAATCCGACCAGCGGTTCTAAAGATTCTTCAGGAATTTCATTTCGTTATAAGAAAAAAAAATATATTGAATATTAAAATAAAAAACTCAAAAACAATCTCTCCGGCGGGGAATCGAACCCCGGTCTCCCGCGTGACAGGCGGGGATACTGACCACTATACTACCGAAGACTTGATATTATTTGTGAAATTAGTCATTAGTTGATTTTTTAAACCAGATAGGCAGCTACACTATGTATTGTAAAATACTTTTAAAGTCGATAAATACAATTGAATGATTGTTGCCTAGTTACTTAAGTCTTGTTATACCAGTTGTGTAAATATTAAAGTTAATTGTTATGAAACTATATATCACTAAGGACATATTTTTCCATGATTCTTTGACGTTCCTTTCAAAGATTTTTTTCTTTATGTTATATGGCAAATTAGCGGACGGATTACCTGATGGTAAGCAATCAACGTCGCCACACACCAGAGGAGTTACGAGTGAATTGCCAGCCTTTTAAGTATTTTAGTTTCGGATGGAAGGGCTACCTGACCTCACACGGCTAAATACAGTACTGCTGCTGTTAAACGCCGGTTTTAATCATAGGTCTTTACCTATGAAATTGCCGTTTTGCATGAAAAAATTTAAACGGTTTTTTTGATTTGAAATGCGATGAAAATGTAACACTAATCAATAAACAAATGACTTCTTTTGGAAAAAGAATCCCATGTTTTTAAAACAAAATAAATTAGCCTTAGCCTAACAAAAACTATTTTGATTTGAAATGGCCAATACTGCAGAACGGCAATTTCATAGGTAAAGACCTATTATTAGTGTAACGGTATAAGAAAAGAAAAAAGAAAGTTTGTATTTAGTACGTACCCAAATATATAAGCAATGAGTATATTAGAGGAACTTTGAAAGTGGCGCCAGTGACTGAAAAGTTGAAAGGGAACCGTTTGTCTTGGTATGGCCATGTGAAAAGGTGGGATGAAACGCATGTTACAAAAAAGCTATGAGTATAAATGTGGATGGATGGAGAGGGAGAGGGAGACCAAAGAAAATATGGATGGATTGTGTGAGAAATGATTTGGAAGACAGAGGAGTTAGTGATAGCGTGACGGGTGACAGGACAGAATGGAAGAAAAAAACACATTGCGCCGACCCCAAATAAAACGGGACTAGGGCAGGAAGATGATGATGTACTCAAATATATAAGCAATGTGCAGTATGTTCGAGCACTCGCTGTGGAATTGTCGTTTCTTAAGAGACAATACATGAATTAGTCGGCGACAGTCTTTTATTGTGTCTCGGTCCTCGGTGTCACCCATCAAATTAGTAATTCGTAATTATAGCAAACGCAAAAGCAAACGTGGTGATTAATGCTCAAAACTTTTAAGTGTTTGAGAGCCATGCTTCGGCACGAATGGGTCGGCTCGACCGGAGTGATACCACGGCCTCACAGAAAACCGGCGTGAAACAACCACAGCGTTGTGTTTCGCGGTGTGAGTGAGGTTACCGGTAGCCCAATCCTTCCCCTTCCCGGACCCTTCCCCAATCCCTAAATCTCCAAATCCCTAATCCCTAAAAGGTCGGCAACGCACTCGTAACTCCTCCGTTGCGGGTGTCCATGGGCGGCGTTGATTGCTTACCATCAGGTAATCTGTCTGCTCGTTTGCCGACTTATTACATTAAAAAAAAAACTTGTCCTTCTTAGAAGAGGCCTTTGCTCAACAATGGTCTGTTAATATGCTAATAATTTTAACTTCTATAACACTTATATAATATTTTTATTCTATTTCCAGTTCCCAAACATCGATCTACGTTCACTGGTTTATACCATCCAACGAAGACATAGGAGACTTTATTGTGTACTTAAGAGACAGCACAAATAAACTCCTGTATTCATCCGACGTTGCTTACAACTTGCGTTCCCTCACCATTCCTATAGAGGAAGCCCTCAAGACCTCCCTACAAGACAAGAGGGACCATGAGATATGTATTCAAGCGAAATATTCCAATAATACGCCTCGAAAATGGCATCCAAGTCAATGTCAGAGAGTTTTGGAAGACTTCAGTTCTTGGCCTAAAAAATTGAATGTCGATAAAAGGAGGTTGACTAAGAAAAGAGTAAGTTACTCCTGGTTCGGTAATAATGTACTGAGTCTGGTTAGCGATTCTATTTTGATAACTCTGTGTATATTTTTGAGTGTATGTTTAAAATTAACCGATGATTTGTAGTTCCTTATTTATATA
The DNA here is from genome assembly GCA_902829305.4 of Spodoptera exigua. Taxonomy (NCBI): domain Eukaryota; kingdom Metazoa; phylum Arthropoda; class Insecta; order Lepidoptera; family Noctuidae; genus Spodoptera; species Spodoptera exigua. The sequence continues at coordinate 1,138,749 of LR824628.2, read as the reverse complement.
TATAATGTGAAACTACAGATTTTTGGCTGATTTTCAAATTTGCATTCTTAATTTTTGACTGGATTGTTACGAATGTTTTTCTACCAAGTCAGTGGGTTAAGTTGGGATGATGGTAGCGTGTCAAATACTTCAAATCCTTGAATCTTCAAATCACTAAAAGATCCGAAATGCATTCGTAACTCCTCTGTTGTTGCGGATGTCCATGGGCGGCGCTGATTGCTTACCATCAGGTAATCTGTCTGCTCGTTTGCCGACTAATCACAATACTTTTTTATATTGAAATGACAAAAATGAATTTTTGCTTATGATTACTAAGATATATATTTTTTAATTGATACTTACGTAGCTTAAATTAGAAATAAAAAGGAAATAATAACATTAATCTGAATCTTAAATCAGGCAATGAGAGAGAGAGATTTTTTTTAATATAATGTTTTTATATGTGAACATAATTAGGTCATGACTGGGTCATCATCCTTAAAAAATATAGCTTTCAAAACAATATGTTTTTTGTACGTAATTTTGTTAAGAGAAATTGAAAAAAAAAAATAATGTGTACTTAAATAAATTAATTGAAATTTGATTAATTCAGAATTAGATATTATATTATATTATGGGCTGATTTTTCAATAGTCAGATAAATGTTATCTGAGGAATAAAATTGTTGCTGTCACTGTCTTATACAAACATTCTGACGCGACAGCATCATAATTATTCCCCAGGTAACTTTTATCTAACCATTGAAAAATCAGCACTTAATTTATTATACAATGAATTTATATTTGACTGTAGAAACATTCCAAAAATTCTAATGACAAAGTTTTGAATTTAAAATATTAAACAAGATTACATTGATTTAAGTCCGTCAGCTAAAGTAGTGAATGTGTAAACTTGAGATACCTGGTTTGGCCCGACCGGAGTGATACCACGGCCTCACAGAAAACCGGCGTGCAACAACCACAGCGTTGTGTTTCGCCGTGTGACTGAGGTTACCGGAGGCCCAAGACTACCCCTACCCCTATCATCGTTCCTAATCCCCAAAAACATCGGCGACGCACTCGAATCTACTTTGTGTGAGGTTACCGGAGTACCAACCTACCTCCCCCCCTCCCAAGTTAATGTCTGTACATTGAGTCCATCTTTATTTTCGTACTTATATAAAAAATAACTAACTAAATTATCTTCTAAACTGTTTTTTCTATATTAAGTTTCTTATTTTCAATCAATTATAATTCTCAGCCTATCAGTGCCCACTGCTGATCAAAGGCCTCTTCTCACACGGAGAAGGTTTGTGCATTAAACACCAAGCTCGCTCAAGGCGGATTTGAAACTTGTAATTTGAAATTATAACTCAAGGTTTCCTCACATTTTTTTCTTTCACCGTATGTCAGCGGTGTCTAAATAATCATAGAAAGTACATATACCACGACATTTTTAATTAAAAACATTTACTTATTACTTTAATTTGTAAAAGCTACATTTCATCACGAATGGGTCGGCTAGACTAACGTGATACCACGGCCTCACAGAAAACCGGCGTGAAACAACCACAGCGTTGTGTTTCGCCGTGTGAATGAGACTCCCTCTCAACTCCGATCTTCAACATCCCAATCAAAAAGTCTGACAAGGCGCTTATAACTCTTCTATGTTGTAATTTTCGATAGGCGACGACATCTGCTTACCATCAGGTAATCCGTTTGTTGGCCCATATAGTTTTCTTTTTTCAATATCTTTAACTGACGGACTAGTGGATGAAATCTGACCTCAATCCAGAATTTTAGGACTGAATCTCTATGATGGATTGGTTGTATGATAAGCCTAGGGTACGAAAAGCACACTAATCTTTAACATCTGGTTTCCGAAAGGCCGATCAATGTTAAAATCAATTTAATCTCTTGTCAAGTCATCTGATTGGTTGACTGAATTGTCAACAACCAATCAGATGACTTGACAAGAGATTTAAGTAAGTAAGTAAGTTTATAATTTATTTGCATAAAACACGGTATAGAAGTGGTGTTATAAATACATAGGAATGAAAAGCACAATCGTGTTTCACTAAAAAAATATGCAAAATTTAAAAATTAAGTAAATTAATATTATGTAACATAATAATAACCATAACATATTAAAACATATGCTCCATGAATTGTTTTAAACTATAGAAGTTACATTTATTGAACAACATACAATTCAGACTAGACTATTTTTTTATTAATTGACATGGTAACTTAATGAAAATTCGCACACAAAGTCAAAGTCAAAGTCAAAAGTCAAAGTCAAAAATCATTTATTCCAATTAGACCTTTACAGGCACTTTTGAAAGTCAAACAAAAATTTTGAAGATATCGTGTCAGTCTGTCGGTCAGTCCTCTTAGTGAAGCTATTTGCTCGTTCCAAAGTGTAGATTCCGCCCCGCCACCCATCGCCAAACTGCTTTTATTATACTTAGTAAGTCTCGGAAAGTCATTCAGAACCAGTCTATGTGGGTCTCGTCAAATAACACACACATAACGTTAACAGGAGATTAGTTAATTTTAGCGTTGACAAGCCTTTCAGAAACCGCGTGTAACCCTTTTACCTGTGACTCAAAAATAACTCTTGATAAATGGGTGTTACAATTGTCATATACATCTTTGTGTACCCCACTTAGGGTTGATTTTTCAATAGTCAGATAATTAAATGTTATCTGAGAAATAAAATTGTTGCTGTCACTGTCTTATACAAACATTCTGACGCGACAGCATCATAATTATTCCACAGGTAACTTTTATCTAACCATTGAAAAATCAGCCCTAAGAAGTGTATGTATATATGTATATGTTATGTATGTTTAGTAAATATGTGATAATTTGTATATAAAAAATGATCTTCACAATTTTTTTTAAGCTTTAATTTCATTATGTAAAATGTTTTTTTTTTTTGTAATATACAATTTCATTTTTTTGTATAGTAATTCTTGTGAGACGTACTCGGCCTTAATAAAAAACACGTTGTTTTTTTAGTTTGACTCTAAAAACCATTGAGCCAGTTATTGCATTTCAAATTGAAGGTAGGTGACAATAAGATTCAAAATGCAAAACCTAACTCAATAGTTTGAACCTAAACTAAGGATAAATTCTTGTTTTATTATAAGGGAGACTTACACCCGGTTTCCGAAAGGCCGATCAATGTTAAAATCAATTTAATCTCTTGCCAAGTCATCTGATTGGTTGACTGAATTATCAACGACCAATCACATGACTTGTCAAGACATTTAACAGGAGATTAGTTAATTTTAGCGTTGACAAGCCTTTCAGAAACCGGTTGTTAGTCGAATTGAAAATAACGACTTACAATACGGCCGCCGTATCTTGGCGAGTCTGAAGCTGCGCAGTATACAGTTTTGTTCCTAAAAGATTCATTGCGCAGACAAACGGCTAACTTCAGACTCGCCAAGATTCGGCGGCCGTACTGTACTCATGTGAATTCACTGAGAACAGTGAACATGAATATGACTCCTGTTGTGACTTGAAACTGGGTCGGCACGACCGGAGTGATACCACGGCCTCACAGAAAACCGGCGTGAAACAACCACAGCGTTGTGTTTCGCCGTGTGAGTGAGGTTACCGGAGGCCCAATCATTCCCTTCCCCAAATCTCTAACCCTAAAAGGTCGGCAACTCGTAACTCCTTTGTTGTTGCGGGTGTACATGGGCGGCGCTGATTGCTTACCATCAGGTCATGCGTCCGCTCGTTTGCCGACCTATGACTTAAAAAAAACTAGTAGAGCTTTTCACAGTTAATCTACAGATCTACATATAAGTAAGTCGTTATTTTCATTAAAAAAAAATATTATTTTGACATTTTTTTGTAAGTAATTTTTTTTGTGAATCTCAAAGACTAATAAATAACATGATTTTTTTACCCGTATTGCTTTTTTTTATAAGGAGACCTTAAGATTATTTGCTGCGCAATTCAGAAAAATATTTTATTAAGTGTAGGTAACTAAAATTGTCCTTTTCTGTCTCTTTTCAACTTTTTTTTCAATATGTTCTTAATTAAGATTTTAGACCATGATATATTGTCAAAAGTCAAAAATCATTTATTCCAATTAGACCTTTACAGGCACTTTTGAACGTCAAACAAAATTTAAATTAAAAAATAGTGTCAGTCTGTCGGTCAGTCCTCTTAGTGAAGCTATTTGCTCGTTCCAAAGTGTAGATTGCGATGGAGAGGAACGAGCAAGAAACTCCATGGTTACTCTTTTTAAATCAGTTTCACATACAGATTCCTTTTACAAACAGTTGGTTCAATTATGTGAGAACAGTGTAACACTAATATTTATTCAAATATAAAAATAAAGTAACCTTAAGGACAATAGACAGTCAAATTAGTATATTGTGTACGATAACCAAGTTTTTATGATTTTCGACTTAATATTTTATATGGTAACTTTCACCGCGAAAAAGACCTTAAGAAATCATGTTATTTAAAAAAAAAACATATTTTTATACTGAATTTTGTTATATTATACTATATTGTGATTGTAAAGAGCTCAAAAATAAGATATTTTTTTTAAATATTAAATATACAAGATGTAAAAAAAAAAATTTTTTACTAAAAAATAACGGTTTATAGTTGACTGTCTTATAGTTAAAGGCTACTAAAGTTGCGTTTTCTTAGACAGACAAAGTAGTATTGATATATAATTATGGTGCTAAAAAATATCTACCAACTGACGCATACGAAGCGCCGCCTGGCGGCAGAAAAAGTATCGAAAGCTCTCATTCGCTGAAGTCATTCGACATTTATGACATATAATTTAATCGACAATTATTATATTTATATTATCGATATTAGGATATAGGAATAAAAGCCTACTAAGCGAGGGCAGCACCCCCTTTCTAAGTCGGGGCTGTCAGAGAAAAAAAAAACTGTTTCACGCGCTTTTGTACCGTAAAGCCGATTTCTTAAATTATAATTGTCTATTCATTAATATCATTGTTAATAATATGAATGTTTTATACTTACTGTTTTTTTGACATTCTTTTTGAATTTTATTTTTATATTGTATATTTGTAAGGAAAAAAATGAAAATCCGTCCGAATTTTTTTATATTTTTATTTTTACTGTAAGTATACACAAATTGAATAAATAAATAAAATAAATAAAGTTACCCTTATGTATATTAATAAATGCATTTTTATTTACTGACATAATTTACCTAGAAAAACTATAGACAAAATCTATACATATTTTTCAAATGTCAATAGTTTTTTAGTGTAGCAGCCAGTAGCCATGCTTCGGCACGAATGGGTCAGCTTGACTAACATGATACCACGGCCTCACAGAAAACCGGCGTGAAACAACCACAGCGTTGTGTTTCGCCGTATGAGTGAGGTTACCGAAGGCCCATTCCTTATATTCTCTCCATCAATTACCCAATTCCTCAATCCCCAAAACCCCCTTATGCCTAAAAGGCCGGCAACGCACTCTGGTGTTTGCTTACCATCAGGTAATTCGTACAAAATAAAATAATACATTTGTATTAGATTACGTCATAATTTTGCGTCAAATGAAATAAGTACCTACTTATATTAAAACAATTTTGAAAATAATATTAAGATTAGGAAATTTTAAAATAATTAACCTTCTAAAAGTCAATCATTAAGAAAGCATCATTATTTTGAGAAAAAAGTAAAATAGATTTACTTTTGACTAAGCATTTGTATTATATTATACCTTATAAATAATTAGTGTTTTCCAGCGGCTTTGCCCGCGATTTCGAGTTAAAAAGTAACCTATGTTTCATTCCAGAATATAATCTACCTCTGTTATAAATAATTAAAAAAATAATGATTCGAATTTTACATTAAGATATTTAAAAACAAACTAGGATATGGATAATAATAAATAAAATAAATTATTACTTTTTTCTTAAAATAAAAACGTTGCCCCCACTAAGATTTTCCACTGTATCATAGGTGAGTTTACAAACATACCATTTCACAATACATATTTAAATAAATAAATAAATAATTCTTAAAATAATAATGTAGGTAACCCTACGCTAGGATTGTCTCCTATGTCGTGGATGAGGTTATAAACATACAATTTCACATACACATTACACCCAGACCCGAAACAACAATTTATGAATCACAAAAAATATCTGTCGATTCCATCCCACTACAACAACGCTAACGTTCTTTTTGCTCCATAGATGGCGTTAATGTAGCATAAGGTCCTTTTTGTCCAATAAGGATTTTAGTAGTATTAAACTTCAAATATTAAACTTATAAATTAGAAATTGTAACTAAGGAAGCAGATATTACTTAGGCACATTTCGAAACTTATGCATAAGAAGCGGGCCCCTTAACATTGGGGCTACCACGACACAGTATTAAAAGTTAATATTATTGTTCGATTTGTCCTTTTCTGAATATTGTATAAAGTGTGTAGTTATATTTAATTAGCACAACCATATATTTGTATAACGAGAGGTCGAAGACGTTAACTATGTGGCTTAGGTTCCTCGCTATACTCTGCAACTTCATAGGGTTCGTGGCTCTTATAAGTAGGTATGGTCTTGTATGGAGGCGATGCGTTGCTAACTTCAGGCGAATAGGCATTCCAATCTCCTGGGTAGTAAGAACCTGGAAGCAGAGAAATTTTATTTAAAAAAAATACTCCTTTTAAGTACAAATTATGAGTAAGAGATCTTTCATTGCTAGAAAGAGCCAATACTTATTTAGTTTTCATTTTTAATATGTGAATCTTACAATGATTAGACGTCAAATTCAAGTCGTTAATTTCAAACAGACACAAGAGACATTTTTGAAAACCAACCTAAAAATAATAATATAAAAAAAACAACTTTATGTGTGTCAGTCCAGTCTGTCGGTCAGTCCTCTAGGGAAGCTATTTGCTCGCTCCAAAGTGTAGATTCCAATGGAGAAGAACGAGCAAGAAACTCCATCGTTACTCTTTTGGGTCAGTGGGTCGTCTTAGGGGCGGAGTTCAGTTTCACAATTCATTTCTTTGTTGCATCATTTAGTCGGTTTCGGAACAGTGTAACATTAATGTTTAGGCATAGAATCCGAAAAAGTTATATATCTTGAAGGACATACATTTAGACACGATGACATGACAATTGAGAGCTAAATAAGTACACAAGAGAAAATCCCACTAACAAAATGAAATATAAACGAATTGAATAAAAAAAGTTTCCAACAAAATCTCATATTATTGAATAAATAAATATTAGCGATTTAGGGCTGATTTTTCAATAGTCAGATAAATGTTAACTGAGCAATAAAATTGTTGCTGTCACTGTCTTATACAAACATTCTGACGCGACAGCATCATAATTGTTCCACAGACAACTTTTATCTAACCTTTGAAATATCAGTCCTTAATCTAAATTAAATAGTAAAATCCTTACCGGTATCTGACAGACTTCGATCGTAGCCTGCAAATAGAAAAAAAAATAACTTTTTATAAAAATATAATTCACGGAAGTGAGTCGTTATTTTTTACATATTTAGTATGTCTCACTTTAAATAGTTACTATCTATACAAAAAACTATTTATTCTATTTAAATTCTATTAAGATTTTGTTAGAGAACTCTTTTAATAATAATTAGGCCTGCCGGCACTAGAGCTGAACCAACCGTGGCGGTTTTAAACCGTGTCACGTAAACGATTATGGGCCCCGGCGTTGCTTGAAATTAGTCTAGAAAGCTCGTTCAACAGTCGAATGTCGTATAACTTAAGACGGTAGGTAAAATTTGCCGATTTATAGACTCGAAATTTCGTACTTTCTAAAATAGGTTCTTATTGCTTGGTCCCAAATAATCACCAAAGACTCTTTACAGTCTAACACCCGGTTTCTGAAAGGCTTGTCAACGCTAAAATTAACTAATCTCCTGTTAAAAAGTCATCTGATTGGTCGTTGATAATTCAGTCAGCCAATCAGATAGATGACTTGACTTGACAAAAGATAAATTGATTTTAACATTGATCGGCCTTTCGAAAACCGGGTGTATTAGGTGATTACATAATCTCCACGCCTGGCAGACGGGTTGGAGATCGCAGTTTAACAGATTCAGATGTCAATTTCGTCATTATTGTTCCGTATTATCATCTTACCATGATGTTCTATTGGCGGTGACCAGGAGTATTCATGGTGGCTGTGCTTCGCTTTGAGTGCCGTGAAAAATGATGCAACCTGAAAACAAAGAAATGCATAAAAAAAACAATCGACATGGCGCCCAATTTTTATTTTTATTCTTTTTTTTTATTTGGTATCTGACAGACAGTCTTTTTAGATATTTTTTTTATTTTCGTTTCTAGTCGTATGAAAGGCCAGGACAGGCGAGGCAAGAAGACCGGTATACCGGATTGGTTTTTAGTCAGTAATAGTCTGACTTTACTCGGCGTTCTTCATAGGCTACGAGATTATATAAGGGAGCAATCCTTCTCACGTCCCAGCCGTCGCAAGAGACCCTTTGGGCGTCGGGGATCGGTCGACGGTGCCCGGCCGTCACAAACAATGGCCAGGGGTAGCTCGTCGCCCGACCAGAACCAGATCTTCAGATCACCATAAATGGGGCCAAATAGGCAATAATGTACGTGGCTTCTGTCTTTTAGCTGGAGAAGTAACGGGGTGGTTTTTAGTCAGTAAGAGTCTGACACTCCTTAGCCTCACCCTGGGCGGGAGAAATCATTTGATGATTGTGAGGGGAAACCTCACAAAAGAAGTCTTGTGAAACTTATTTTATAGTTTTGACTTTTTTCGGTACGATATTACATCCAGATGTATTATAGGTTACTTTTAATCATACAACATGTTTAAATGAGATGGATGTGATCTCTGCCCACATCTGCAGGTAAAAAGAGCGGAATGTTACAAGTATTACATCACATAAGTGTGGGAGAGCCATGCTTCGGCACGAATGGGTCGGCTCGACCGGAGTGATACCACGAAAACCGGCGTGAAACAACCACAGCGTTGTGTTTCGCCGTGTGACTGAGGTCACCGGAGGCCCAATCCTTCCCCTCCCCCAATCACTCCTCAATCCCTAAATCTCCAAATTCGTTATCCCTAAAAGGTCGGCAACGCACTCGTAACAGTAACTTACGTTGCGGGTGTCCATGGGCGGCGCTGATTGCTTACCATCAGGTAATCCGTCGGCTAGTTTGCCGACATATTACATAAAAAAACATCAGCTGAGTAAAAGCCTCTTCTCACACGGAGAAGGTTTAAAAGTCATTGGTTTATTTTCACTTCACAAAAAAGCGTAACTAACGTAGCTGCGGGCAAAAAGTCTGTGTTTTTTTTAAATACTCATCAAAGAGGCATTTGACCTCCTTACACCAATCGAGCCTCAATTGAAAAATATGTAGCAAAAACTGTACTTAAGATATTTGATCTACGATATTGAATTTGCAAAGCAATTTTAATACTTATTATTGATTTTGTTAAGTGCGTTTGAGCTGAAACTTGGTTCTCGTTAAGCAACTTATCAACGCCTTGATTAAGTAGGTAGATACATTTTCGAAAAAGAGTTTAAAGAGACAGAAAGCGGCCATTTTAAGTTTCCATGCAAATACATAAACTTGGTAATTGCTCGTTATTTTTTTCATAAAAAAAGTTGGCAAAACAAAAGAGTTACGAATGTGTTGCCGGACTTGTCGGGATTAGGGTTCCGGATATTTAAGAGTTGAACTCACATGGCGACACACAACGCTGTGGTTATTTCACGTCGATTTCGACACTGTGAGGCCGTGGTATCACTCCGGTCGAGGCGACCCATTTGAGCCGAAGCTTGCCTCTCCAACTTGATTTTTTGAAGGAAAATTCGAAAATCGGGGTTTTTAGTCAGTAAGAGTCTGGCACCCGTTTCACCTTAGACGACAGAAGTCATTTGATGTTTTCCCTTTTCCGCTCGCAAAAACCGGCCAAGAGCATATTGGTTCCGTAGCGTTCCGTCTGTCACTATAATTGAGTTATTTGAAATCTTTAAACCGCAATTCAGCGTAAGTAGCTAAAGTACAGCACCATCTCTTAGGCAATTAGGTAACTAATTAACACTAACAAGAGAGGTTGTTAACTTTGGATTCTGAAAGCCGATTTTTATAATACTTTTTGTTTTTTATTTGAAAGAAGATACGTTCCGAATAATGAAACGTAATAATATCAACGAGGTTAAAAAATGCTTGCATATACAGTTAAATTACAAAATAATTTCGGTATTTTTTTGTAAAACTTCAAAAACTGTTCAACCTATAGAGTTCACAATAATTTTCCTAGAAAGAATGTGTGTGAGAAGTTTAGTTTAGCTTTTTCGGTCGCCTTTTTTTAAACTTTTGGGGCGATTATTTCCGAAAATATTAACATTATCAAAAATAATCTTAGTAAACTCCTATTCGTGTTCAAATTTCAGCTTTCTAGTGCTAAGATTATTATGACAGGACGGACAGACAGACAGACAGACATGGCGAAACCACAAGGGTGCCTAGTTTACTGCAGAACCCTAAAAGGACACAGTGAAAAATAAAACAACATGGCTGTCTCTCAAGACATTATAATCTAATATTTCGATCAGAAAGTAAATACAACGTCTCGCTGGCCACTTGGAAACTAGACGAGCCTGGATACCAATCAAATTACTAAAGCAAAAAAGAAAAAAAATATCTTGTTACAAAATTACACTTTCAAATTTTTGAAACCTCTTTTGAAAACGCGGTTAAAAAGTGAGAGGGAATACTTTTTAGTTTTTGAAATCTAAGTAGGTACGTTTCATGTGACTGTAGACTTTTTTTTCTATACTTCGACAAACCAGCAGACAAATTACCTGATGGTAAGCAATCGAATTGAAGAGTTAAGAGTGCACCATCATCATCATCAGCCTATAAGTGCCCATTGCTGAGCAAAGACCTCTTCTTACACGGAGAAGGTTTGAGCTTTAACCACACACTTGCTTAGAACGAAATAGCGATTTCAAACTTATAATCCAAACTAATATTATAAATGCGAAAGTAACTCTGTCTGTCTTTTCTTCACGCCTAAACTACTGAACCGATTTCTGTGAAATTTGGTACAGACATATGTAGTTTGGAACTCGAGAAAGGCCATAGGATAGTTTTTATACCAACAAACTGCTGGAAGTTGGAAGTCACTATTCCACGCGAACGGACTCGCGGGCAAAAGTTAGTAAGAAATTATAAGTCCAGGTTTCCTCACGATGTTTACCTTCACCGTATGACAGTGGTGTCTAAATAATCATAGAAAGTACATATAACTTGGAAAAAGTCACATTGGTACTTGTCAAGTTTCCAACCCACAACCTCATACATGAGAAGCAGGCGCCTTAACTTCTAGGCTACAACGATACAAACAAAATACCTAAGTTTTTTTTTATGGTATAAGTCGGCAAACGAGCTGACAGATTACCTGATGGTAAGCAATCGGCGCCGCCCATGGACACCCGCAACACCAAATGAGTTACAAGTGCGTTGCCGGCCTTTTGGGGATAGGGGTTGCGGATAAAAAGAACGGGAAGGGATAGGAGAAGGGGAGGGATTGGGCCTCCGGTAACCTCACTCACACGGCGAAACACAACGCTGTGGTTGTTTCACGCCGGTTTTCTGTGAGGCCGTGGTATCACTGCGGTCGAGCCGACCCATTCGTGCCGAAGCATTGGTCTCCCACACTTGAACTTTCATTTATTTTTTTACCTGAGCGTAATTTGGCACTGGTTATGCCTTTGTGAATTCTATCGTAATAGAAATAAGATATAAATTACAATGCTTGACGCATTATCAAGTAGTACTCAATCAAGTTGGGTACAGGCAGATTGATATTTCATTTCTTTTTCAGTCTCAGAATAGGCCTAAAATAAAAGTGAAAGAATTCTTTCTTTCGGCCATTATCTTTTCAATAGATCTCTTTTTTTATTTCACTTTGATTGGCTATTCTAAGTTTTACAATGCCGTGCTTTCTCTGAAGTTAAGTTTGCTATGCATTTTTCTTTTATGGAATAGGAGGCAAACGAGCAGACGGATTACCTGATGGTAAGCAATCAGCGCCGCCCATGGACACTCGTTATTTCCAAGGAGTTACTACAAGTTCATTGCCGGCTTCTTTCCGTTTTTAGGGATTTAAGGCTAGGAGATTTGGGGATTGAGGATGGTCGGTAAGGTTGGGATGGATTGGGCTTCTGGTAACTTCATTCACACGGCGAAATTCACGCAGGATTTCTGTGAGGCCGTTTTATCACTACCATTCTTTAAAGTGAGAAGACTCTTGCGTCGTTTAAAAGCTTACATAGGGATATAGGAACAGAGAAGAGGAAATTCTTTTGATGTGTGATAATCATTAACTTGGATTTCTCTCGACGAGGGTATGGCGAGGGGGAGTGTCAGACTCTTACTGACTAAAAAATAGCCGTTCCTTCTCCTGCTTTAGGTCAGGGGCCGCGGTACCTTATGGCGCTTGAACTCGCAAACCTTGCTGAACATGAGGCCTGTTATGCCCCTTCTGTGATGGTCTGTTGGCTGTTTACTCGAGTCTGGTTCTGGTCAGGCGCTACTCTTCCTCGCCGTCCGCAGACCCTCACTTATGGTGCCTGGAGATCGTCGCGCGATACCTGATGTTTGGAAACCTGTGACTCTTTCCAAGTTATACGCACTTTCTTAGATTATTCATACTGTGAAGGAAAGCATCGTGATCAAACCTGAACTTATAATTTGTAATCGAGCAAGCGGGGGATTAATGTTTAAACCTTCTCCGTGTGAGAAGAGGCTTTTGCTCAGCAGTGGGCACTTATAGGCCTAGTTTTGATGTGTGATTCAATAAAATCTATGTTAGCTAATTTTTTTTTACGTCATTGGTCGGCAAACGAGCATACGGATTACCTGATGGTAAGCAATCAGCGCCGCCCATGGACACCCGCAACGGAGGAGTTACGAGTGCGTTGCCGACCTCTTATGGGTAAGGGATATTTAGATTTAGGGATTGGGCGAAAGGAAGGCTTGGGCTTCCGGTAACTCACACGGCGAAACACAACGCTGTGGTTGTTTCACGCCGGTTTTCTGTGAGGCAGTAGTATCTATCACTCCGGTTGAGCCGACCCATTCGTGCAATCGTGCCGAAGCATGGCTCTCCCACACTTAAATTAAATTTAAATAACCTTTGTAGATATGTATTTTATAAGAACTCTTTAATGTAAAAAATATAACAACATTGTTTACCTGTACTTAACCAACTAAAACGATTGACCATAATTTATTCATTCAATATTAACTCTGTTATAAAAAATATAACAGATATTAGTTTTAGGGACGAATCTGTGCTGTCTAGGCTACCTAACAACACAGTGATAGATTTAAACTAGATTTTAAGACAACAGAACATACCACCATATTATATAATGTTAGTAGTAAGGTATATTCTGGCAAAAAAAAACTCATATCAAATGTTGTTACACAGGCTCAGGGGCAGCACAATCTTATCTTATTTTATATTAATATTCAGGGCTGCTCCTCTAAATTATTTGAATTAGAAATGTTCCTTGAGAAAACACAATTTGATATTGTGTGTTTAGCGGAACATTGGATGAAAGAGGACCAATTAATATCTTTTAATTTTGATAATTATATTGTAATAAGTAATTTTAGTAGAAAGTATATGTTACATGGTGGGTCCTTAATTTTAGTTAAAAATAGCATTAAGTCCAAAGAAAGGAAAGATATTGTAGCACTGTCAGTTGAACACACTATTGAGTTGTCCTGTGTTGAGCTGGATAGACATGTTGTTGTTTGTGTATATAGACCACCTAATTATCAGAATCTTGCATTGTTTGATTCTGTAATGGAAGATGTTTTGAGGAAAGTATGTTCTAGCCATAAATCAGTACTTGTATGTGGCGATTTTAATATTAATTTATTGGAGAACAATACAAGTGGCATGGAGCTATTAAATTTGTTTGAATCATTTAATTTAAAAAATGTTTTTCTAGAACCGACTAGGATAACACCCTCCACAGCCACATGTATTGATAACATTTTTAGTAACTGCAACTATTTAGAAAAAAAAGTTATAAACAGTTTACCTTCTGACCACAGTGGTCTTGTGGTTACTTACAGCTCTTATTTGCCTCTTCAAAAAATTCAAATAAAGTTTAGACATATAACAAATAAAAATTTAGAGAAGCTTAATGATTCATTAGCATCTAAATTAAGTATAGAAAATTTTGATGTAAGTAATCCAAGTAGGTTATACGAAAAATTTTTTACGGTGTTAAATAGGGAATTTCAAGATATTTTGCCAATGAAATATAAAGACGTCTATGCTAAGTTTCAGTTTAGCGATTGGGCTACCGCAGGTATTCGTAAGAGTAGAGATAAACTTTTTGAACTTTATGGCATGAAACCATACAATTGCGACCCTCTTTTTCATCAACATGTAAAATTGTACTCAAAGACATTTAGAATAGTATGCAAAACCGCAAAGCGTCTTTTCATCAGTAATAAAATAAAATCAGCTGAAGATAAGATAAAGGCTACGTGGAAAATAATACAGAATGAGACAGGTAGGAATAAATTAAAACATTCGGCTTTTTGTTTAAACAAAGAGAGGGGACAGATTTCGTCAAGCACAGATGTAGCTCAGGAGTTTGAGACTTTTTTTGCTAATATATCTGTCAAAACAACGGCTCATTTAAAATCATCGGCCAGACTATCGGCAACTTTGCTTAGAGAAAATGTTAAATCATGCGAATGCGACTTTAGTTTTCATAATACTAATCCTTTAGAGATAATAAAGGTTTTTAAAGAAATCAAGGTCAAATCAACTGAGGACCTTTGGGGACTATCCGTGAAAGTCTGCGGATCAATTATCCGAACTTTAGCGCCGTATCTGGTTTTGATTTTCAATAAAAGTATAGATGACGGTGTCTTCCCAAACCTAATGAAATACAGTAAAGTTATTCCATTATTCAAAAATGGTGACACTAAGGAACCAAACAACTATAGGCCTGTGTCTGTTCTGCCGGTTCTTAGCAAAGTGTTCGAAAAGTTAATGCTATCTCGGATGCTTCATCACTTTGATAAACATGCCATCTTCCATCACCAACAATACGGTTTCACTAAAGGTCGTTGTACAACTGACGCCGGTGTCACGTTGATAAAGGAAGTACTCGGTGCTTGGGAGGAAGCACAGGATGCTGTTGGTGTCTTTTGCGACCTCTCAAAAGCGTTCGATTGCGTTGATCATGAAACACTCTTGCTGAAATTAGATCATTACGGGATTAGACATACTGCACTCCGTCTACTAAAATCATATTTAGAGGATAGGCAGCTGAGAGTTCATGTAGGTGGTTATAACTCACAGGGCTCTGAGATAAGAATGGGCGTTCCACAGGGTTCAATATTGGGTCCGTTTCTCTTTTTAGTGTATGTTAATGACTTGCCATTTATATTTAAAGCTGAGCCAAGTATGGTGCTGTTTGCTGATGATACATCATTAATTTTTAAAATAGGTCGACGTTCTAATAATTTTGACGAAGTAAACAGCTCCATTCATCAAGTTCATAATTGGTTTACAGTCAATAATTTAGCACTTAACGAGAAAAAAACAAAATGTATTAAATTTAGCTTGCCCAACGTACACAGTAATGATTGTAGCATAATTTTAAATGGGCAAAAGTTAGAATTTGACAACAAGACAGTGTTTCTAGGTATCACACTAGACAGTAGACTTCAATGGGGTTCCCACATAAAGACGCTTTCGGGGAGACTAAGCTGTGCTGTTTTTGCAGTTAGACAGATAAGACAGCTCACAGACGTGAACACAGCAAGGCTTGTCTATTTTAGCTATTTTCACAGCATTATGTCATACGGAATTTTGCTGTGGGGTCGAGCTGCGGAAGTAGAATCAATATTTATTCTACAAAAGCGGGCTATCCGAGCGATATATAACTTGCCCCGTCGCGAATCTCTGAGAGAACTATTTAAAACGATAAATATCCTGACGGTGCCTTGTCAGTTTATATATGAAAATATTATGTATGTAAGGAAAAATTTGCAATTATTTGAAAAAAGAAGCGATAGACATAATTTTAATACAAGAGGCAAAGATAGGCTGGCTGTGCCACGATTCCGTCTGTCCAAGGTACAGAAATCCTTTATGGGGTTCTGTGTAAATTGTTACAATAAAATTCCAAGTACTGTATTGAATCTTAACGAACGAAAATTTAAAACTTATATTAAACGTGAATTGTGTAGACAGGCATACTACAAACTTTCAGATTATATTGAGGATAAGAATGCCTGGCAGCATGTTGATTCGGCTCCACTGGACAATGCTCAAATATAGTCAGCAGATAAGTAAAATTCTCAAAAATAATGCATCCTTAATTTATATATCCAAAAAGTTTATATAGAAGCACTCTTAAAGATTGTGAGTACGCATATGTGAGCGCCATGTTCGAGACGACAAAGGAGTAAAATTTTATGATAGGTCCCCTCATTTGTTCTTTTTTTTAACAACTTGTCTCTGCATTGTTCTCACATAAGGGTACACTAATGTATACTATAAATGTTATATTATTGAAATTGTAAAACAATTTAAAAAAAAAAAAGAGTAACGAATGGAGTTTCTTGCTCGTTCTTCTCCATTCGAATCTACAATTTGGAATGAGCACCTAGCTTCACTGACGAACAGACTGACAGACTACTTTTCTATTTTGACGTTTCAAAAGTACCTATTTATGGTTTAGTTGGAATAAATGATTTTGACTTTGACTTTTAGTTCGATAGATCTTCAATGTTGCCACTGTAAAAATTTAAAAAAAAAAACTTTACGACAGGCTTCGTTAGAAACTACCATAAAGAATTACCTACTTTAAACAAACAAAAAATGACTCTAACTTTTATAAGGCTGGGTTCGAATTACTTTGTACCTAACGTTACCTACTTACATTACGCGTACAAAAGAATGAAGTTTATTAAATATTTTTTGTTACTTGCTACGAAAAAAGATCTTTATTGCGTAGAGCAGTAATACTTTTTTTGTTTGTAGCAAATAATGAGAAATTGAAAGTAAGAACAGTACTCACACAGACAGATAAATTTGTCAGCAATCTATATCTCCATTCTTCCTGTGGGGTGAAATTTCAACTTCATTTTTTATCCTTTTTTTTGGATTGTCAAAATCGATAGTTTCTTTTTTGGGTGACTTACAAGCTTCGACACGAATTGATCAGCTCGACCTTAGTGATACCACGGCCTTACAGAAAACCGGCGTGAAATAAACACAGCGTTGTATTTCACCGTGTTAGCGAGGTTATTGTAGGCCTCATTCTTCACCTTCCCCGTTCCGGCCTAATATCTCTAAAATCTTTATCCCTAAAAGGCTGGCAAAGCATTTGTAACTCCTCTTGCGTTGCGGTTGTAATTTCAATAGTTCTTATTAAAGTACTTAATTGAAACGTGTTGTAACAAATGCTAAGTTTTATAAATCTTTTTTTTTTTTTTTTTGTCAGGGGAAAATCATCCAATGACTTCTCCCGCCCAGGGTAAGGCGAGAGAGAGTGTCAGACTCTTACTGACTAAAAACCCCCCCGTTCCTTCTTCTGCTCTGGGCCGAGGTCGCGGTGCGTCATTGCGCTTACTCCGCAGCCCCGGCTAAACATCAGCCCTTTAGGGCCCCGACTGTGGTGGTCTATTGGCTCTTTGAGGCGCGCGCGGAACGCTACGCGCCGTACGCTCGGGTCCGGTTCTGGTCGGGCGGCGAGCTACCCTTACTCGCCGTCCGCAGACCCGCGCTTACGGTGGCCGGAGATCATCTCTCGATCCCCGACGTCCGGAATGTCGCCTTCTGCGGCGGCTGGGGCGCGAGGAGGATAGTTCCCTCACGCGCTCCGCCTCCACCTTTGCGAGCATAACTGCTTCGCAGAAGGAGGAGATAGCTTCCCAGTTCCTCTCACGCTGCACCATGGCCTCGATTAAGGCCGGGCGCGAGAGGTCGCCGCCGCCGATCACTTCCCTGAGAACACGGCGGTGCTCAGCCCAAGCAGGGCACTCCGCCACCGTATGCTCCACCGTGTCCTCCAGGTGATCCGCACAATGACGACACTCGGGCGTTTCCTCCCGCTGGATCCGGAACAGGAACCTACCAAAGCTGCCGTGCCCGGTAAGCACCTGCGTCAGGCGGAAGGTGAGGACGCCGTGGCGTCTCTCAAGCCACTCCTCAAAGAGGGGTCTTACCGCTGCTATAGTAGCGTGCCCGAAAGTTTTATAAATCTTGAATTAGTTTTTATTCTTATCTCTAATCCTTATTTTCAGTCTCAAAAGTGCCCTTTTCCTCGAAAATCCCGGGATCGGACCAACTTCCGATTTTGAAATTCTTATTAGGTGCCCAGGTTATTAAACTATTCGGCGGCGACCTCTTGCGCCCGGCCTTAGTCGAGGCAATGGTGCGGAACGAGAGGAACTTGGAAGGGTAGTAGAAGTCGCCCGATCAGAACCAGACCCGAAGCGTACGGCGTGTAGCTTTCCGCGCGCGCCTCAAAGACCCAATAGACCACCACAGACGGGGCCCTATGGGGTCTAGATGCTTAGCCGAGGTTGTGGGATAAGCGCAATGAGGCACTGCGGATTCGGCCTAAAGCAGGAGAAGGAACGGGACTTACGGTCAGTAAGTCTGACAGTCTCTCGTCTTCCCTGGGCGGAAAATTTTTTTGGATGATTTTTCTCTGCCAAAACAACCCCTGCAAAACTTACAAATTTTACTTACAGACTTAGCTGACTGTGTACCAGCTATTTAACCTACTCTATCGCCATCGGATTTCCGACTTCATAATCAAAACAACAAAGTTGAAAACAGAGCAAAAGCATTTGAAAGAAAAGGAGAGGTTAACATGGAACTGTACTGTAAGACAACAAGAAAAAAAAAGGCTAAAGCACTTTTCTCTACCGTCTATCTTAATAATTGAATCCTATTCATTATAATCAAATCATTGTGTCCATAATAACTTAATTTTAATTCATTGTAAGCCAATAAAAAGTTTAGACATACGAAATAAGCTGCATAATACTAAAGCCAATTAAAATCGTCTGTCTGTTTTTTTGTAGTTCGCAAAATCGTATTCAGTTTTTGTCTTGTTATTTTATTTCTTAAGTACCTACTAGCTTTTGCCAGCGACTCAGTTCGCGTGGAATAATGAATGCCTGCAGATTTTTGGTATAAAAACTATCCCATGTAGGTACTTTCTCGAGTTCCAATGGTCGGTACCAAATTTCACAGAAATCGGTTCATTAGTTTAGGCGTGAAGAAAAGACAGACAGACAGGCCATGGTGCAGCGTGAAAGGAACTGGGAAGCTATCTCCTCCTTCTGCGAAGCAGTTATGCTCGCAAAGGAGGAGGCGGAGCTCGTGAGGGAACTATCCTCCTCGCGCCCCAGCCGCCGCAGAAGGCGACATTCCGGACGTCGGGGATCGAGAGATGATCTCCGGCTACCGTAAGCGCGGATCTGCGGACGGCGAGTAAGGGTAGCTCGCCGGCCGACCAGAACCGGACCCGAGCGTACGGCGCGTAGCGTTCCGCGCGCGCCTCAAAGAGCCAATAGACCACCACAGTCGGGGTCCTAAAGGGCTGATGTTTAGCCGGGGCTGCGGGGTAAGCGCAATGAGGAACCGCGACCTCGGCCCAGAGCAGGAGAAGGAACGGGGGGGTTTTTAGTCAGTAAGAGTCTGACACTCTCTCTCGCCTTACCCTGGGCGGGAGAAGTCATTGGATGAATTTCCCCTGACAAAAAAAAAAAGACAGAGTTACTTTCGCATTAAAATATTAGTTTGGATGATGAATGTATGGTAGTTAAAGTTATATATTATCTGAAGTTAGAACGTTATTTTTAAATGATAGGTCTCCAACGAGTCTTCGGATTACCTGATGGTACCAGCGCCGCCCATGGACACCCGCAACAACAGGAGGAGTTGTAATAGCATTGCCGACCTTTTAAGGATTTGCTGATTCGGGGATCTAGGGATTGGGGAGGGAAATGATTGGGCCTCCGGTTACCTCACTCACTCTGTATTCTGTGAGGCCGTGGTTTTTTATATAATAGGTCGGCAAACGAGCAGACGGATTACCTGATGGTAAGCAATCAGTGCCACCCATGGACACCCGCAACGTAGGAGTTACGAGTGTGTTGTCGACCTTTTAGGGATTAGAGATTTGGAGATTTAGGGATTGAGGAGGGATTGGGGGTGGAGAAGGATTGGGCTTCCGGTAACCTCACTCACACGGCGAAACACAACGCTGTGGTTGTTTCACGCCGGTTTTCTGTGAGGCCGTGGTATCACTCCGGTCGAGGCGACCCATTCGTGCCGAAGCTCGGCTCTCCCACACTTATAATGATGATGATGATTATGGAGTATATTAATTAATCATTCATATGCCGTGACTACATAAAATTACGAATTAAGAACATCATGAAGTCATTATTTGAATAGTTACAAATTACACTTTCATTAACGTCTGGCTAAATAATTTCAGCCTAGGTCCAAATCTAGGTCGTAAATTATAGTCTAGTGCATCGAAATAACTTTCAAATTATTATAATATAAGTAATGTAATTTTAACGAGTCTAGACTCGAAATTTGGAGTCAGATCATTAAAATATAATAAACTAGCGACCCGCCCCGGCTTCGCTCGGGTGTTATGCTGATACTAAATTTCTCCACTATTTAATTAATGTCATTATACATATAAACCATCCTCTTCAATCACTCTGTCTATTAAAAAAAACACATGAAAATCCGTAGCGTAGTTTTAAAGATTTAAGCATATTTATTATACTATGTAGTGATAATTTAAGGTCTTATCTGTCGCATTAGGGAAAAATGTAAGTGTAAAGATAGAAAGAATAAGTTTTGATAAATAAATAAATAATGTACTAAGATTTTTTGTATGTTTTATGTTTATTTTTTTGTTTTGTCCTAGCATTGTTGACATCGTCAATGAACGCTCTAGTCTAGTGATTATGTCTGACTATGAGGGAGTTTCTTTTGATAATCATAAACTGGCTTCGCTCGCCGAGGGTATGACGAGAGAGAGTGTCACACTGTTACTGACTAAAAACCCTCCTTTTCCTTCCGTTCCTTCTCCTGCTCTGGGCCGAGGCCGTGGTGACTCATTGCGCTTACCCCGCAACCCTGGCTGAACATCAGCCTATAGGGCCTCGTCTGTAGTGGTCTATTGGCTCTTTGAGGCGCCCGCGGAACGCTACGCGCCGTACGCAGACCTACGCTTATGGTGGCCGGAGATAATTTCTCAATTTCCATTGATCTTAACCTGGCTTGCTAATTACATATGTGCCCAAAACGGGAACCAAACCTCTTCCAGCGACAGTTCAAAATAAAAGTGAAATTTATAACGCGGCAACTTAACACATTTTCGAAGCAATCACCGTCTTCCTGTCAGTCGTTTATCACCGTCGCGATCTCCGTAACGCTAATGACAAGAATGCATAGTAGCACAGACAGAATAAAAAAAGTATTGTACTGACATGCAACAAATATTGTCTGTGGTTTTTTTTGTATCTGTGGCGGCCATTAGTGGCGGGTTCATGAGACTGGCATTGACATACATACATTCGTAATATTATAGTTGTTTTGGTTTTTAGGGATATAAAATATATATTACTAGTTTGCCTGCGACGCAAGACCTACCTAATTTGAATGTGGGCAAGAAATTCATGAGGCGCGAGGCCTCTGTACCGCGAGGCCGTGGGCGGTGGCCCACGTCGCCCACACCTTACGCCGCCCCTGGATATGTTGATAAAAAGTAGCCTTAGTTTGTCCTTTTCCGGAGTGTATCCCATGCCTGTGCCAAATTACATACAGATCCGTCCAGCCGTTTTGGCGTGATTGATTAACAAACATCCAAACATCGTAACTTTCGCATTTTTATTATTAGTAAGATTTTTGTGAGATAAATTATTAGATTCGGAAGTTTTTAGTTCTTTATTATAACTTTCGTGAGACATTCTAAATTATTTATTATGTTTTCGGCTTACTCACGTAATAATTTGACGAGATACTCGACTAGTTTCAAGCCATGCTAGAGGCCCATATTCATTAGCAGCATTCCGCGACACGCGACTCGGCGACTAGCGTGGCTTGAAACTAGTCGAGTATCTCGTCAAATTATTACGTGAGCAAGTCGAAAACATAATAAATAGTTTTTAGTTCAGTTCTTAGTTTTGTTAAAAACATAATATTTTGTTTTTATTCCATATGATTTACTTTTGGTACCTATTGCAAGTGTGTTGTCGCGTACGGAAATTGAACCCGCGACACATAATAGCGGGCTGATATAACGCAATCACAATGCACTTTTCTTGACATGGTCAGCATTGATTGCTTACCATCAGGAAATTTCACTATTTGCCCTACAACGAAAAGTTGTTATTTCTTGTCAATTTGATAGAAAAAGACGAAACTACATTAGTACTTACATAGTAAAATGAATTAATCAAAGTGTGATTTTATCCTATTAACCTACTATTTTTTTTTTTAAAACATTGCCCCACACTAAGATTTTCTCCTGTGTCGTGGGTGCATTTACAAACATACAATTCCACATGTACATCACACCTAGACCCGGAACAACAATCTGTGGATCACACAAAGGGTTGTTCCGTGCGGGAATCGAACCCGCGGCATGTTGCACGGCAGCCAGTTGCCCAGCCACCGCGCCAACCGTGCAGTCAATCAAATTATAAATGTAAAAAGTTGTGAAAATGTATGGATTTATGTTTGTTTCTTATTTTTAACCGACTTCAAAAAAAGGAGGAGGTTCTCAATTCGATTGTATTTTTTTTTTTTTTATTTATTTTTTTATGTTTGTTACCTCAGAACTCCGTCGTTTATGGACGGATTTGCAAATTTTTTTTTATGATTGAAAGGATATGCTTCCAGATTGGTCCCATTCTTTTCAAAATCGAGTTTTGATGATGGGATCCATGAGAAATCGAGGGAACTCCTCAAATATTATAGGCAACTATATAGTAATTTTAATATTTTCATAGAGCACTCAAGCATTTACAGTCAAAAAGTAATATTTGATGAGGTGGAACTGGTGAAGAAGATCAGAAATGGGTGATGAAACTTGCATAGATATCACAATCAAGGTAGTTCAGCAACTATGAAAATGCACTGTAAACCAATGATCTTAAATAATTATGTTGGAAATGTTATCATCGAACTGATTTAATGATGATTATGGAGCTGGAAGGTAGGCACTGGAACTGCGTACCTAATTAATATATCCTAGCCGTGTTTGGGCTTGTTAGAATTGTTATAAGATGCACTTTGGCTGTAAGTTTCTATTGAACTGATGTGATGATGAAGCTGGAAGGTTGGCATGGGGCCTAGTATTGTGTAAGCTTATTAGAGCTGTCAAGAGCAATGGAAAGGGCTATGCTCATAGTTTCCGTGCATGTTCGAATCAGAAATGAAGAAATCCGCAGAAGAACCAGCGTCACCGACATAGCCCGAAGAAATGCCAAACTTAAGTGACAGTGGGCACAGCACATTGCCCGTAGAACAGATGGCCGATGGGGCCGAAAGGTTCTAGAGCGGGACCGCACACCTTTGGGGGCGGAGTTTGGCCTAGTATTGGCTATTTTGCATTAGTCCACGTGGACTGCGTTTACACATTAGTGGTGAAATGCGTCATTGTGTTCTTATCGTTTTCCTGGTAATAGGCTAAGAGAATTCATTGGCATTTTTAACAAAACAGTCGTTTTAAATGGGTTACAAAACAATAATTGCGTCGTACAAAACAATAATTGTGTTTCTTTTGTGTGCACATATGTAGATAATACTTACTTAAAAAAGGTTCATACATTGAATGAGTCATAAATGTATATTTACAATAGCGATGGTCTTTTGTATTTTTACCAACTTGTCTATATATGAATGTTCTTAGTAATAACAAAATAGTATTCTTCATTTAATGGGTTACAATTGATACAAAACAATAATTGCATCGGTCTTTTTTCTATGTACGAATGTATTTAATCATAGATACTAAATTAGATTGCATTTGGTATCTTTGAACTTTATCTGTCTGTTGATGAAAATATCTAGTTTTTTGTTATTTGGCGAGAACTAATATGAATTTATGATAAGATTATTATTTTATTTTAACTATAAGTCATAAGTATCTTATGCATCATATCATCTCTCCTCGAGATCAAAACGATTACACAGTAACAATGTACTATGATATGTATTTCTACGTATAAGTATGACATTGGTAACTTTTTCAAAAGAAATGTAGGAACGATATTGACTTCTTTGCCATAACACATTATAATAAAAAAAAACACTAAACTGCTACAAATAAAAAAAAATTTTACAAAATAAAAAAACCGCCTTCAAAAAAAGTCAAGCAATAAAAGTTCCTACACTAAAAAGTAAAAAATAACAATTTGAATTACTGTAACAAAACTTAATTTATAGGTATACTTATTTGACATTAATATTTTGCAAATATTCAAAATTTATTACTTATTTTTGGAGTCGGTGCCAGCCCATGCAAGGAAATACAAATGGGCAACAATCCCTTGAAAAACTACCTCTTACTTAATTATAAAACTACTTAATACCTATTTGCATACTCAAATATAGGTATATTAATTAAGACATAAATACAGATTAGACTTCTCTACAAAAAATGTCCGATTTGCACATTTTTTTTAAATAAAAAATATATACTTACAAAAACATTTTAAGTACATTGAAAATGTTTAAGCATTATGTACGAAAAATGGCACCGGATATTAAAAAGCTAACTAACATTAAGTTTCAACATTAAAATGCTGGCACCGACTCCAAAAATAAGTAATAAATTTTGAATATTTGCAAAATATTAATGTCAAATAAGTATACCTATAAATTAAGTTTTTTTACAGTAATTCAAATTGTTATTTTTTACTTTTTAGTGTAGGAACTTTTATTGCTTGACTTTTTTTGAAGGCGGTTTTTTTATTTTGTAAAATTTTTTTTTATTTGTTTCACTCGAAAACGGCTCGAACGACTTGGTTGAAATTTAGCACGTGGATAGTTGATAGGTATCCTTTTTTTGGTAGGGGAAAATCATAAAATGACTTCTCCCACCCAGGGAGACGCGAGAAGGAGTGTCAGACTCTTACTGACTAAAAGCCATCCCGTTCCTTCTCCTGCTCTAGGCAGAGAGATAGTTGATACCCTGGGATACCACATTGGATGCTTTTTATCAACATACTGAAGAAGCTAAAGCTAGTATTTTAATAAAATCTCATACCTTTGCAGAGCTGACAGCGATCTTGAACACCAGTAGAGCTAGACCGATGGCCACAGACTTGGCAGCCATGATGCCGGTCAGCATCATCCAAGTCGATGTGGCTCCCACGTGGAACACCAGGGGAATCATCGCCATACCCATCTTTTTCATACTTTTTCCCTCTGAAAAACAATTATAAGATGAACCAACTAGAATACAGACATTGTTTTATTTTATTATTATTTTTCTTAAAAGGACGTTTTCCCAGGGTTTCCTCCGGTGTCGTGGTTGTCAGTTTACAAACATACAATTTCACATACACATCACACCCAGACCCGAAACAACAATTTATGGATCATGCAAACTTGGTCCGTGCGAGAATCGAAAGGCCGACACGTTGCACGGTAGCCAGTTCCCCAGCCACCGTGCCAATAGATTTTGGGACACAAACATACATAGCACATCATATTAACAGCCTATAAGTGCCCACTGCTGAGCCAAGACTACTTCTCACACGGAGAAGGTTTGAGCATTAATCACAACGCTTGATCAAGGTGGAATGGCGATTTTAAGCGTACAATTAGAAATTACGAGTCCACATCTCCTCACAATGTTTTCGATATATAGGTCTGTGGTGTCTAAATAATCTTAAAAAGTATTTTTTGTGATAGGTCGGCAAACGAGCAGACGGATTACCTGATGGTAAGCAATCAGCGATGCCCAAGGACACCCGCAACAACGAACTTTTGTTTCTACTATAGCTATGTAGTTTGCCAATAAAAGTATCGAATGGTAATTTTTCCAACTGTTTGTAAAAGGAATCTGTATGTGAAACTGATTTAAAAAGAGTTACCGTGGAGTTTCTTGCTCGTTCTTCTCCATCGGAATCTACACTTTGGAACGAGCAAATAGCTTCACTAAGAGGACTGACCGACAGACTGACACTATATCTTCAAAATTTTGTTTGACATTCAAAAGTGTCTGTAAAGGTCTAATTGGAATAAATGATTTTTGACTTTTTCAATCCCTCACGCATGAGATCGCTCTTATTTCCTCAAAACCTCATAATTTATATCATCAGACAAAACACGTAATAATACGTTCTCAATCAAAATTTGAATTGAAATTGCAAATTGAATTGCAGAGATCATTTCAAAGAGATTTTGTATAGAAACCCAAGGCACATTTATTTATTCATTTATTTATGTATAACTTCAACAAAATAAAACAAAAGTACGAGACCATGTCGTCTAAATGTTATCTTAGATTAAATTACAATTATATTTATGAATATCTAGAATATCTACTTTACATTAAATTACGTGCATCAATGAGATTATATTTTGCAATTATCACAGTTATACAACTTATAAGATACAATAAGAAATTTACCACGTTATGCCAAATATCATAATAAAATTTACGTAGAAAAAATAAAATTAATTAGACAAAATTATTATAAATGTTTATTCCTCAATTTAGGTTAAGCACACATCCAGTGAGATCTAAGATTTGTTAGCCATTTGTAAAATGAGTCTGTTTCAAGACTTTAATCTGAGTCGGCACGATTGCAATTTGTCGTCTTCATAATTAAATTATTTAAGTTTGTTTAAGGTTTCAAAAATTACTTGTAATTGTGAGTATTCCTAGATAGACAGGACTGATTGACTGACTCGCGTTAAGAAATATTATTATTAATTAGTTTTTTTTTAATTTAATATGTCTGCAAACGAGCAGACGGATAACCTGATGGTAATTACCTGGTAATTACCTGATCGCAATCAACGCCGCCCATGAAAACTCGCAACGGAGGCGTTACGAGTGCGTTGCCGACCTTTTGGGGATTAGGGATATGGAGATTTAGGGATGTAGGAGGGATTGGGGGAGGGCAAGGTTTGGGCCTCCGGTAACCTCACTCACACGGCGAAACACAACGCTGTGGTTATTTCACGCCGGTTTTCTGTGAGGCCGTGGTATCACTCCGGTCGAGCCGGCCCATTCGTGCCGAAGCATGGCTCTCCTACACTTATAGGTATAGTTTTTGCGGCTTTACTTTTGTTTAGCGTGTGTTGAAAATTAAGGCCTCATCTTAATCAACGTTTAATTTCAACAAACTTTCATCCCCTATTTTATCGCCTTAGAGCTGGTAAAATCAATCAAAATCCTTTCTTAGCGGATGCCTACGTCATAACATCTACCTGCATGCCAAATTTCAGTCCGATCCGTCTAGTGGTTTGGGCTGCGCGTTGATAGATCACTATATCAGTCACCTTTGAGTTTTATATATTTAGATAGTTTGACAGGACTGATATATTTTAATGTTTTTCACTAACTAACTTTCCTTACTTTTTTAACAACGTTGCCTTACACTAGGAATTTCTCCTGTGTCGTGAGTCCTTTAACAAACATACAAATTCACATACACAATCCACCCAGACTAGGAACAACAATTTGTGGATCACACAAACTGTTGTTCCGTATGGGAATCGAAGTCGCTAGACGTTGCATAGCAGTTAATTTCCCAGCCACTAGATTCTACAACTTCGCAGAAAACTCGGAGACAACGCTTTCGTTGTCTTTCGTGTGAATGAGGTTACTGGAGGCCCAATCCTTATCCTTCTCCCATCCCTCCCAATCCTTAGGGATTTCCCAAGGTCCGGTACTGCATTTTTTTTTTTTTTGTGAGGGGAAAATCATCAAATGACTTCTCCCGCCCAGGGCCGGGCAGGAGGGAGTGTCAGACTCTTACTGACTAAAAACCCCCCTGTTCCTTCTCCTGCTCTGTGCCGAGGTCGCGGTACCTCATTGCGCTTACCCCACAACCCCGGCTGAACATCAGCCCTTTAGGGCCCCGTCTGTGGTGGTCGAATGGCTCTTTGAGGCGCGCGCGGAACGCTACGCGCCGCGGTATAATGCGGTACTGCATTTGCAAGTTCTCTGGTGCTGTCCTGTGTTGTGGGTGTCCATAGGCATCGCCGATGGCTTACCATCAGGGAATCTAACTACTCGTCTACATAAAAAAACACACGGGTGAATCCTGGCTTTATTTATACCATGGTATAAAATCTATATATCTTATATATAAAAATGGATCGCAAAATGTGTTGGTAAGCGCATAACTCAACAACGCCTGGACCAATTTTGCTAATTCTTTTTTGTTATGTTTGTTATTGTCAGGAGAAGGTTCTTATCAAAGAAAATATTAGAATAGTATAGGGGAAAATTGGGAAAAAGTGACCCTTTGATAGCGAGATAGTTGGACCCTTGCGAAGAGGGGGCGGGCCGCTAGTATAAAATAGTTTTAAGTCAAGGATTTGAACTCATTTCATCTCAACTGACTAAAACATCGCGAGGAAACTTAGACTTGTTTATACTTTCTTATCATAAGTTTGAAATCGTCAATACACCTTGATTAAGCGTGGTGGTTAATGCTCAAACCTTCTCCGTGTGAGAAGAGGCCTTTACTCAGCAGTAAGCGCTTATAGGCTAAAGAAGTTATTGATATATTTTTGTCAGTTTGCAAGTTGTATTATTCTTTAAGTAAGTAATTTTTCTTTTGCATTTACTTATACAGTATAAGCATTTATTTTTGTTAAACAAAATACTAGTACTTACCTCTGGCTTCACTTCCAAGTTTAGGTTTTAAATCCTTATAGTGCAAGATTCTGCCTAATTCACTATTACCCAAATGCTTATCATTAAAACTCTCCAACCATTTAGCCGCGAAATAACTAAAATCACTCAATTTACTTTCGAATTTCTCTTCTAAAATCGTTAATAAGCTATTTTCATCTGCTTTTAACATTTTTAGGTTGAATATTGTTAAAATAATAATGGAATATTTTATCTGTGGCAGCGCCATTTTGGAATTTTAGAATGCGCGCGCTCGCTCGCGTCCCGTCAAGCTGACTGAATGATCTTGTTTAGAATGTATATCGTAAGATTATCTTTGAATGTTTGTATGTATAAAAACTTTTATTAATTGACAGGGCGAGAGCTACGACTTTAAGCTCCTGGGCGCCACCTTTATAATTATAAACTTCTGTGGTGCATAATTATTCAGTTCATAATTTAATTATGTAGTACCTAAGTATAATAATTATACTTTTCAATACACTTCCTCATAAACTGGCCCTTATCCCACGGAAAATAGGCACGTAATGACACCTTTAATCAAACTGTGACTTTTTCGGTACTATTATTCACGAGTCAGTAATAGGTAGAGTTTTTTTAAATTATTTGTTGAGTTACGCTTTACACTTGCTCTAAAACGCTATCAGTGAAAAGCCCAAAAAAAAGAAACATAATTTTTAGTCTATGGTCGATTCGCGCGCATGGGAATACTGATTAATTTTTCCCGCCATTACGATACATTTTTCACTACTGGTCTCTTTTTCATTTTTTGAAGTTTTTTATTTAAGTAAGTACTTATTATTTTATTCAGAAGTGTGTTGAAAAACGTCGTATGACACACGTGTGTATTGATCATTACCGTCCTCGGATCCTTAAGACCCTCGCCTGAGGGTTTGGGCCTCAATGCGCCTCGGCGGTAATCACCAACTTTAAAATCTGGTACCATAATGTACCTACTTATAATAGGTACACAGTACTGGCCCTTTCAAATCAAAATAGTTTTTGTTAGGCTAAGGCTAATTAATTTTGTTTTAAAAACATGGGATTCTTTTTCCAAAAGTAGTCATTTGTTTATTGATTAGTGTTACATTTTCATCGCATTTCAAATCAAAAAATTCGTTTAAATTTTTTCATGCAAAACGGCAATTTCATAGGTCCTATTATTAACATTACCTACTAGCGACCCATCGGTGCAATGCTGGTTTGCAGTGTCCCACTATTTAATGGACGTTATTATACATATAAACATTCCTCCTCAATCACTCTATCTAATAAAAAAAACCGCATCAAAATCCGTTGCGTAGTTTTAAAGATTTAAGCATAGATAGGGATATAGGGACAGAGAAAGCGACTTTGTTTTATATACTAGGTACCTATGTAGGTAGCGATTTACCTTGTACATAATTTATGAAACTAGTTCATTACTAAACAAGAGTTCCTTCTCTTACAAAAAAACAACGGCTTTTCGTACGTCAAAATTAGGACTTTAGGAGAGCCAAGCTTCGGCACCAATGGGTCGGCTCGAACGGATTAATACCACGGTCTCACAGAAAACTGGCATGAAACAACAACAGCATTGTGTTTCGCCGTGTGAATGAGGTTACCGGAGGCCCAATGCGTCCCCTCTTTCCGTGCTCCCCAATTCTTAAATTTCCGAAACCCCAAAAAGCATGGCACGGTGCTCCTCCGGTATTGCAAATGTCCATATGGGCGCCGATTGCTTACCACCAGGTAATTCGTCTACTCGTTTACCGACATATTTCATAAAAAATATCGAAAATCCTTGTCCCTGTAGAAGTATTTGATCCTAAAAATATTAAGCGTCATAATAAATTATCATAGACTATACATTATAATCTTTTTTTTTTAAGAAAACGTTGCTCCACACTTGGATTTTCTCCTGTGTCGTGGGTGTGGATCACACAGAGCTACTCCGTGCGGGAATCGAACCCGCGACACGTTGCGTGGCAGCCAGTTGCCCAGCCACCGCGCCAACCGTGCAGTCAATCGTATAAAAATCACTGTAATTATAATTTAATCTCAGCTATACATAACCAAAAAATGTCATAATCAATCAAGATCTAACATTACCTACCACAATCTAAAGCTAAAATTTTAGTATATTTTTCTACAATTCGAACTATTTTAACTGTTATTTTTTGTAGACACAGAACAGCAGGTCAACGTATACCAATTCACTAATTTATTCAAACGGTTTTCAACCTTGTAATAAGGTGATAAAGTTGCAAGTCCTTTAAAGAAATTTGATAGAAAAGTATAGGTTTAAATGCTGTGGTATTTAACGCTTGAAGAGTCCTTAGCATAGATCTTAACCTAAAACTAGAAGTTAAAGATCTTGTTACTATACGTTATAAAAAATAGTCATCATAAAATTATTGACGTGTGTCGACAGGGCCGGATTAAGCTATTACTCCGGGCGTTAGGGATTGAGGGACGATCTCCGGCCTACCCTTACTCGCTGTCTGCGGGTCTGCGGACGGCGAGTAAGGGTAGCTCGCCGCCCAACCAGAACCAGACCCGAGCGAACAGCGCGTAGCGTTCCGCGCGCGCCTCAAGGAGCCAATAGACCACCACAGACGGGGCCCAATAGGGCTGATGTTCAGCTGGGGTTG
Source organism: Spodoptera exigua (assembly GCA_902829305.4). Lineage (NCBI taxonomy): Eukaryota > Metazoa > Arthropoda > Insecta > Lepidoptera > Noctuidae > Spodoptera > Spodoptera exigua. The sequence goes on along the minus strand of LR824628.2, from coordinate 1,107,165 downwards.
CGGGGTAGTCACAATGCGGCACCGCGGCCTCGGCCTAAAATAGGAGAAGGTACGGGGGGAGGGGTTTGGATAGTAAGAGTCTGACACTCTCTCTCGCCTTTCCTGGGGAACACATTCAACGATGCCTTCTGAAAAAAAAAATTCTTTTGCGCTTACTCCTACCCCGGTGCCGTGGTCTGGTCGGGAGGTGACTTACCCTGGATTAACAAATAGGCTACCAATATATACCAGGCGGGTGAAGTCGCGGGCGGAAGCTAGTCTTTCATAATCCGGCTCTGTAATCAAGCCTAACTTCGATTTCAGTCATGCGTTTTTTGTTTGTTACATTTTTTGTGACGAATTTAATAGAGGATGACACTCGAAAATAGAAATTAAAATCAATATTTTTGAAAAAGTAGATTTTGTAAAACTATTAATTGTTTTCACAAGTTGTAGACAGGTGAAAGTGATTGTGTGTGTGTGTGTGTGTGTGTGTGTGTGTGTGTGTGTGTGTGTGTGTTATACTTTCACGATTCTCCGGATTGAGAAGTATTTGATTCAAGTCCCTGGTCGAGCAAAAAGTGTACCTATTTTTGCATCCGAATTTTTTTTTTTAACTACACAAAGATCGAAACTACGCCCCTTTGCACCAGGCGCCGGTCACATAGCCGACTGTGCCAACTGCCATACCTAGGTATTACTACGTTCATATCGCCAATCCGCCCTGAGCAATCATGGTGATTAACGTTCAGACCTTCTGCGTGTGAGAAGAGGCCTTTGCTCAACAGTGGGCACTTATAGGCTGATGATGTGATTATTTTCGGAATTTATTTGCATTTTGTTTTAACATCTCGCGCTTGGCCTTAGTCCAGGTCATACTGCGGAGCGAGAGGAATTTTGAAGCCGACTAGTCATGCTGCGAAGCAGTTATGCTCGCGAAGAAAGAGATAAGCGCTCGTCTCAAAGGACAGTTTGATCATAACAGAAGAGGTTCCCGTAGTGTCGATGCCAAGCTGGGGATGCAGATGCAAGCGCATTGATGCACTGTTAGTGGTCGCTCACTCAGTCGGTGTTTCGGGAAGTACTTGTGTAGGCGTGTTCCGCGCGCGCCCCATAGTGAAGTCCTGCGGTCGGGGTGACGGCCGCAGTGGGTGACGGGGCCTGCCTTACCATCTGGCGGGCCAATACCCGTCGGGGGGTTGCGACGAATGCTTCGGCGATACCCGCTCCTCCGACACATGGGTAATCGGAGGAACACCGGTTTGGTTTTAGTCAGTAAGAGTCTGACAAGTACCCTTCGCCGAAGGAACAGGAGAGTTTTTAGTCAGTAAGAGTCTGACACTCTCTCTCGCCTTACCACAAGTCATTAAATAATTTTCCACTCACAACTACACTTTTTTTGTAAGCATTAGTAAATGAGAGAAAGAGAGTACATGGTGTGTGAAAGAGTGAAAGGATGGAATATAATTTGAAAAATAAGCAAGATGGCGTAACATAGGATTCGGGGTGTGTACTCTGTGTGCTCGGTTTAATTGGAAAAATAAAAGACTAACAAAACGACTGCATTTTATTTGCCGCCTTAATCCCACAAGTGTACAAAAAACAAACATATGACGTCTTCCCTTTCTTTTTCAATGGTTAGATAAAAGTTACCTGGGGAATAATTAAAATACTGTCGCGTCAGAATGTTTGTATAAGACAGTGACAGCAACAATTTTATTCCTCAGATAACATTTATCTGACTATTGAAAAATCAGCCGTTAGGGCGGGAGAGACTTAATGATTGTTCCCCCAAAAAAGTGCAAAATTGAACGTTTATATGTAAGTGCGGGAGAGCCATGCTGTATGAATGGGTCGACTTGACCGGAGTAATACCACGGCCTCACAGAAAACCGGCGTGAAACATTCACAGCTTTGTGTTTCACCGTGTGAGTGAGGTTACCGGCGGCCCAATCCTTTCCCTTCCCGATCCTTATATCCGCAACCTCTATCCCCAAAAGGTCGGCAACGCACTCGTAACTCCTTTGATGTTGCGGGTGTCCATGGGCGGCGCTGATTGCTTACCATCAGGTAATCCGTCTGCTCGTTAGCCGACCTATACCATAAAAAAAGCTACTTAGGTATGAATGTAAAGAAAGCTAGCTAAATAGATTGTAGTGATTGACTGCTTCTCAGGTCAAGTGCTATGTGGAATTATACAAGATATATTATACTGTATTGAAAGTGAGTGGCTAGATTTTTTGTTACTGCACTTTTCTTTTAGCTTATCACTCGATATAGTAATATATAAAAGGCGCAAATAGTTAACTATCACCAAGATTTACACATTTTTTGCACAAAATCGAACGTAGTAAGGCGACGTTTGGCAAAACTGTTTTTTTTTTGCGAATAATTATTTAAATTTTAACTAAATTTGTGAATTATGTAATCGGCTAGAAATAACACTCAAACTGAAGGCACCTAGGGTATAAAGACTGTAACAGCATATTACCTACATATCGCATGTTAAATAGAAAAAAAGGACTAACTCAAAAATGAGGATATTCCAAAATTGAACCTTATTATTGAAGCATAATTTTTAAGATTGAAAAACTTTATTTTTTGAGTTAGGCCTCTTTTCAGTTTAGCAAACCATATGATGTATAACTATGAAACTTGTAAATATCGATAGGTTGAAAAATTATCTGTGGAAGCTTGTTATTGGCAATTTAAGTTTTTTAATATGTTACTTATAATATTGTGATTAGTCCCTAAGCCATCTCTAAGAACAAATAAAAAAAAAAGATTAGGAACGCATTTTAATATATACTAATATTATAAAGAGGTAAAATTTGTAAGTTTGTATGTAGGGGGTAATCTTTGGAACCGCTGGTCAGATTGCCAAAATTCTTTCACTGATAGATAGCTACAATGTTCCTGTCCTGAGTGCTATAGGCTATAAAACATTACGCTACGATCAAATGGTGCCGCGCAGCGGGTGGAACCGCGCGAGATTAGGTAGTACTTAATATATTGAGATACATAAACTTAGGCATTTTTTTAAAAGCCTTACACTAGAATATTCTCCTGTGTCGTGGGTGCGTTCACAAACATACAATTTCACATACACATCACACCCAGACCCGGAACAACAATTTGTGGATCACACAAAGAGTTGTTCCGTGCAGTCAAACCCGCGACACATTGCGCGGCAGCCAGTTGCCCAGCCAACGCGCCAACCGTGCAGTCAAATTACCTCGCTAAGATTTGGCGACCATTTACAACTTTTGGTGTTCGAATACACTCTACCAATTTTAAAATGACTAAAATTTCTTTGTAGTAAATGTTCAATGGTTCACAGCTAGTTTATTCAATAATTTAGATTCTATACTATAAATAAAAAAAACTACGTTTAAAAAAACCGACTTCAAAAACAAAAAAGTGTCAAATAAGTAATTAAAATTGATATTTTAATAGCACTCTTACGTACGCGAAGCTAATACTTTTAATATTAATAATAAAACACTATCAATTCTATGTGCTACCTATTCATAGGTTTGAAGTCGGTGCCAAGCCTAATACATAATATAATAAGCATGATTACATGAGTACCTACACTCGCCGGGCGCGTGTGAATTTATTTGTTAGGATTTAAGAAATGTAGTACCGATTTTCTAACTTGATGGCGTAAGCGTAGAATCAGAAGTCTATATGGTTGCGTTACCGGCGAAACTGTATATAGCTTAGAAAGATATTTGGATGAATTATGAAAGTTTTCTCGTACTTGGTTGTTAAAAGTAGTAGTAGATGGCTGCGTTGTTAGTTGTGGAAATTTCGTCTTTCAGCAATTAAACAGTCTTAATTCTCATTTAGTTTTATTCTGTTTAGGGCTTGGCACCGACTTCAAATCTATGAATAGGTAGCACATAGAATTGATAGTGTTTTATTATTAATATTAAAAGTATTAGCTTCGCGTACGTAAGAGTGCTATTAAAATATCAATTTTAATTACTTATTTGACACTTTTTTGTTTTTGAAGTCGGTTTTTTTAAACGTAGTTTTTTTTTATTTTTTACTTTTTAGTATCTGTTCCAAGTTCTTCTGTAAACTACAGTAACATTTTAAATATAAATTAACATATTGAATAGTATATACTTTTTAAGTAGCTTTGTGTACCTAGGCCAACGAAAGGAGCCGCTCGTTAAAAAAAATAGATCTCAAGAAATGGGAAAGTTCTCATCATCATCATCATCATCATTATCAGCCATTTTAATATTCCCACTACTGGAACACAGGCCATCTCTCTAGGAAAGTTCTTAACAATATAAATTAAGTCCAAACACGAGGTAGCTACTGTAAACCGTGGAGGAGTTCCCTAGACTGTCCTTCGTCTTCATCATCAGATCATTGATGACAGTCACAATCCATCTAGATGTAAAGTTCTTATCAAAACGAATTAATTAAGCTCAAACACAAGGAAGCTGCTATGAATCGTTGAGGAGTTCTCTCGACTGTCTCTCGGTTCCATCCGGAATTCCCTCGTCGGTCAATGGTCTCCATCATCAGGTAAACTGCAGACTTTCAGTTGTTATAATACATACAGGTACAAAGTTTTCATCAATATAAATGAATTAAGTTCAAATACGAAGTAGTTACTGTAAACCGTTCAGGAGTTCCTTGAGCTGTCCTTCGTTCTCATCATCAGACCCTTAATGACAGTTACAACCAAGCCTGCTGCAAAGTGCTCGTCAATACATATAATAGTCATATAATCATATGATGAAACCGAAATGATCTTAGCCAGAATAAACTAAGTTTCAGAAATCTCAACACTGTCATACACACTCACACCATACACACACCTTTCACACACACACACACACACACACACACACACACACACACACACACACGCACACGCACACGCACACGCACACATACCGAGCTGCTTAATAAAACGTTTTCTTTTCGTTTTGTAAAGACATTGATCTATTTACTTTTGGCAATGTGTTTGCATGTTAATTACTTTAACTTTATTTATTATTCTCTCATTGTTAATCTTGTTAAATAAGTAGGGGAAGTTGCGGTTCAATCCCAACACAAGTGCAAATTTGTAACTTACTGGGACTGTCTCCAGTGTTGTATAAAAACAATGTTTGAGATGAATAAAGAGATTAATACGAATCATTCAAGCCCAAACACAAGGCAACTACTTCAAATAGTCAAGGAGATCCCTCGTCTGTCTTCCAGCTCCAACATCTGGTCGACTTCGACCTTCGTCAAGTTCTAGTGTTGATAAAGGCCTTCTTAAACATCATACAAAAACACTTCTCGCCCCTACAATTTTCGAAAGTTCCCCTCGATTTCTCCAGGATTCCATCATCAGATCCTGACCTCATGACAATGGGACCAAATGACCTCCTCCTTTTTTGAAGTCGGTTAATTAAAGAAGTCCTCAACCATTGACTCTATTCTACAAAGATATTTTAGTCATTTTAAAATTGGTAGATTGCAATTGCATTTTTGACCCCTGACTGTACCTAGTCCTATCTTCTTCCAGTTTTCATCATAAACCAATACCATGTGACTGTGAAGTGCCCACTGGAAAAGCCTTTTCACATACGCATATTAAAATAATAATCTTAAGACAAAAGAAGGTGAAATTACATTACAAATGTCTTAAACGCTAACTAAATTCTCTCGAATCTTTCGGAATTGTGTTTGTTTGTCAAAACCAATATGCAATATTTTGATTTTAAATGTGACTCAAATAGAAATGTTCGTGCACAATATAAATATAATATAAATTTGCCTTGTATAAAGAATATGATTTATTATAAAAGTACATATGTTACTGCTATTCGTGTATACAACCAACTGCCAACAGCAATTAAGGGGCCATCCATAAAGTACGTCACACTAATTTCATGAGTTTTTGAGCCCTCCCCCGTCTTTGTCACAGGTGGTCACATTTCTGAGACCCCCCCTCCCTAGTGTGACGTCACATGTTTTGCAATTTAACATCGAAAAATTATTAAATTAAAACAGCAGTTCCGAAATTAGTTTTATTTCCATTTAAATTAAGTACTTTTTTATGAAATCAACATAGTATCAAATATTTGAAACAATAACAAAAAAAAATAAACTAATGAATATAAAGAAAAAGAAGAAAAAGAAACTCAATCATCTTCAGTCCATGGACTTTGAACACAGTCTTTAAATTATTTATAACTGGCATGGCAGTCACTTCACAGTTCACTTCGTTTTTCACGTCAGGAACATTTGTGGTGTCAACATCTTTTTCATCCAACCATAAGGCATCATCATTAATATCCAAGCAAAGAATTTCTCTGGCACGTCTAGCTGCTATTCTTTGAGGGCGTATCTTTGCAATGGGAACTTCATCTTGCTTAATCTTATGAAGTTGTTTGTGTTGGTTAGTGTCTTTATATGATGCAAAATATAGACCACAGAAGCCGCATGATCGCTTACACAAGTATCCCTCAATACTAGGGCAGTAACTATCATACGGTACTTGCTTTAAATGTGATGACGCGCTCAGTTTTAAAGATAATTGAAATAATAGTGGAGCGAATTTACCTTCGATATCATCCTTTTCTGTTGTTATATACCCGCTTGACGTCTGTTTAATTAAAACAGGTGGTGGCAAAAAACCCTTTCGTAGTAGTCGCCGAAGACTAGATCTTTGCCCACCACAGCACGAAAAGATAGAGTTGGACATATTTTTTAGTTTAATTAATATTTCAAATTACGCGATTAGTACCTCTAGATTTTGAAATGTGATGTCACGAAACTTAGGACCCCTCCCACCCCTTGTCACACCATGTCACACTTTGTCGACCCCCTCCCCCCCCTTTATGTGTGACGTACTTTATGGATGGCCCCTAAGCAATTAAGTGGAAATATGTTTAAAAGAAATTTAAAGAAATTTATGATTGAAAATGTTTTTTATAACTTGAATGAGTATTTTGTTAAAAAGTAGAATGCAGAAATGTCATGTATTTTTTTTTATTCCAATATAATATTGCATGTCCGACTTGGATAGACTGTTGAGTCAAAACATTGTATTTTAATATCATTATGTCATTATGTACACAGTTATGCAATAAATTAATCTTATCTTATCTTATCTTATAATTGCCGCATATTATTTAAAATATTAATACTTAAGACAAATTTGGTTGACCACAGACAAAGCCGCGAGCAGAAATCTCGTTGCAAAAAATCAGACAGATTTAACATTAGGAAGCTTAACTAACAGTTAACGAACTCTCTACACGTTTAGGTCTAGACAGGATGCCTAGATTTTTTGCCTAGATCTTTAATCACAGTCTACATACATTGGCTACTACACTGAACTTTGTATTTTTGAGTTAGCCATAAAAAAGAAACAAATGAATAAAGCTAAGCTTGCACTTTCTAAATTTTGAGTTCTTTATATTAAGTACATACTAGCTTTTGCCCGCGGCTTCGCTCGCGTTAAGAAATAATATTATTAATTAGTTATAATTAGTTTTTGCGGCTTTACTTTTGTAAAAATTAAGGCCTCATCTTAATCAATCTTTAATTTCAGCCTAATCAGTCGATAATCTAAGAAGATTTATACAAATTTTCATCCCCTATTTTATCCCCTTAGAGGTGGAATTTATCAAAATCCTTTGTATAACTATGTGTATATCCTTGTATAATTTAGGTACGCACATCGTAGGCGTTATAGTAGCTTTATGCATGCAAGGTCTCAGTCCGATCGGTTTAAAACGGACAAAGTTTCATACAAACTTTCATCCCCTTTTTTATCCCCTCAGGGGTAAAATTAATCAAAATCCTTTCTTAGCGGATGGCTACGTCATAACATCTACCTGCATGCCAAATTTCAGTCCGATCCGTCCAGCTGTTTGGTCTGTGCGTTGTTAGATCACTTTAGCAGTCACCTTTGAGTTTTATATATTTAGAAAATAGATAGAAGTACTGTGTATTTTAATATCATAATTATCATTTGTATAGATGATTATCAATCGATTTCGTGAAAGAAATTTGATTGGCAATCAATCATAGTTTAACATCCGTTTTTTATCAAGGGAAATCGTCAAATGACTTCTTTCGCCCAGGGTCAGGCGAGAGGGTGTTTTTTTATGTTATAGTTCGGCAAACTGGCAGACGGATTACCTGATGGTAAGCAATTAGCGACGCCCATGGAAGCTCGTAGTACCAGAGGAGGTACTACAAGTGCGTTGCCGGTCTCTTGTGGGTTGATGAGTATTAGGGATTTAAGGATTGAGGAGGCCCAATTCTTTCCTCCTCCCCCTGGAGTGAGGAATAATTGGGCCTCCGGTAACCTCACTCACGGTGGAGTTACGAGTGCGTTGTCGACCTTTTGGTAATTAGTGTTTTGAAGATTTAGCGATTGGGGGAGGGGAAGGATTGGGCTTTTGGTAACCTCACTCACACAGCAAAACGATGTCGGAAGAAGCTACAGCAGTTTTTTCTTACTTCTTGAAAATTTATTAAAAACAATCGTATATTTTTTAACTTATTTTCAAGCTACTAAATTATAATGTAGTTTCTGGCGTATAATTATTCCACGGTCATCATATTTATAGCTTGTTAATGTGCTTTTTGTAAATTTAATAAATGAAAGTGTGATTAGATTTTACGTTTAATTTTAATTTTAATTAGGTACATTGAAAAAATTAAAGTTGCAAGTAATTTAATTTTTACTTAGTACTTTTTACTTGTAAAATTTAACAATTTGCACAAATACATTAATTAATTAATCATACTTGGAAGCAGTGCATAGACAGTGAACTCGGTGCTCAGACGTGTCAAAATTGTCGGTTCAAAAAATTGCAGTTAGCAAAAAATCTTAGTAAAAAAGTGAATGGTATAAAATAGACATACTTATCTACACGTTACTTGGTGTTAAACTTTTGAGTGAGACCAGGTGTCACGGTAAGTTAAGCGATTAAAAAAAACAACTTTTAAGTGTGGAAGAGGCATGCTTCGGCAGGAACGGGTCGGCTCAACCGGAGTGATACCACAGCCTCACAGAAAAACAGAAAAACTGGTGTGGAACAACCAGCGTTGTGTTTCGGCGTGTGAGTGAGGTTACCAGTGGCCCAATTCCACCCCTCCCCTAATCCCTAAATCTTCAAATCCCCAAAAGGTCGTTAACGCCCTCGTAACTCCTCTGTTGTTGCGGGTTTCCACGGGCGCTGATCCTTACCATCAGGTAATAGGTTTGCCGACCTATTACATAAAAAAAACTGAACATTTAACTGGTTAAAAATCATCCAAAAATGGAAAATCATTCAAAAAAATTCTTTGCAAATTACAAAAGAACTTTGGCAATCCGACCAGCGGTTCCAAAGATTACCCTCTACATACAAACTTACAAATTTTACCTCTTTATAATATTAGTATTATATCCTATTTAGGTGGGCCCTACAGGACCGATGTTTATCCGGGGTTACGGGGCTAGCGGCATAAGGCACTGGCCTAGAGCAGGAGAAGGAACGGGGAGGTTTTTAGTCAGTAAGAGTTTAACACTCCCAGCAGTGCCGGCGTTAGGGTGGGTCGTAATGGGGCGATGTCCCAGGGCGACAAATTTCGGGGGGTGCCAAGGTCTGAAGTTGGAGTCTCTTGCCTCTCCCGGTGCAAACCCTCAGAACTGTGCTCTACGCTCTGTGCATATGTGTTATAGTCAAAGTCCGATACACAGTCTCTTCGCGGGAGGACTGGTTTATCCTAGGTTTGGCCAAAGCCATCAGGCAATCCCCGAAATACATTTCAATGCGCCCTTTGCCTGAAGTATTTTTAGTCAAACCCAGGAGCTCCTGACTTTTCAGTCAAGCGTCGAAAGTAAATTATCTGTTTCGATTTTGGCCTAGTCAATCCTAGAAGCGACTGCAAAACTCGGTCAAACGTTGATCGATGAACATGTTTCAACAGGTTCATAATGTCTCTCGCGCTTTTCCGACCGATTGTTTTGTCATTTCATGTTCGTTCATTGAATTGTTCGTGTAATTGTTGCCTCTCAATAAGTAAACATTATAAAATGCCTCACCATGTCAGAAAAAATATTAATTTTCCATTTTAATTACTTAAGAAATTATTAAAACAATAAACATCAAAATTTTAAGAATGTTATTAGTGATACCTAATCTTACAAACTTACAAACTAACCTCCGTATATTCCAAAGCATTTATTTATTTATTTTATACTTTATTGCACATCGTACAAAAGGCGGGCCTAATGCCACACGGCATTCTCTCAAAGCATCTCAAATATAAAAGTGAAAATCACGTAAGCTGACCAATCAGGTGTCAGAACTGGCAGAGTTAAGCGGTTCTTAAGACTTGAAAGCTGCTTAAATGATAAAATGCTTCCAAATATACAAAGATAAGACACTTTATACCTATATCGGAGTTTGACTCGTCAAACCCCGATTTAATAAAATTGTGTTTTGACGTTTGCCTGACCAAATTAGTCTCTCCCAGGTTTGACGAAAATTGTTTAGTCAAAGGCCGAAAATTTACATTTGTTTGGGCTTTGACTAAGTCATTCAGTCTGACCTGAGGATTGACCAGTCCAACCTCGGAGCGCCGGAGCTTCGGAGTTTGCCTATAACATATGCATATTTTTATTGAGATTATTTTTCGATAGATTTTCTGAGGGTTTGTGGTCAAAGAGTAACGATACGACCAGCAAAAAACTAATACGTTACTAATAAGTACTAATATTGCTTCCCTCAAGTGGGCGCCATAATATTTTCGCCCGGGGTGTCAGTGGCCCGTACGCCGGCACTGATCCTGAATCCTTCCCATCTTCCCATCCCGCTCGAATCCCCTCGGATATCCATGGGCGGCCCCAAAGATCGTCATTGGGCGGCGCCGATTGCTTACCATCAAGCAATCCGTCTGCTCGTTTACCTACTTAAATCATAAAAAGCGATATCAGAGATTGAATTATATTTCTATTTTTTTCTAGCTCAAAAAATCGCTCATCTGACTTCATGACCTGAATGTCTGTAGGTAATACTATACCGTTCTTTGCAATCATAGTTGGTACCTACTTTCACTCGTTTCAAAAAGGAAATTTGGTGTGACAGCTCATTTTTGTAGTTTTATATATCTATGGTTTTATTTCCTTACATGTGAAAAAATGTATATACTGCAATAATCCGATCGCATATATTATATTTCTATTATTATTAATTATTTATTTATTATTTCTTTTATACCGGAGTTATACCACGGCCTCACAGAAAACCGGCGTGAAACAACCACAGCGTTGTGTTTCTTTGTGTGAGTGAGGTTACCGGAGGCCCAATCCTTCCCCTCCCCCAATCCCTCCTCAATCCCTGAGTCTCCAACTCCTCCGTTACGGGTGTCAATGGGCGGCGCTGATTACTTACCATCAGGTAATCCGTCTGCTCGTTTGCCGAACTATTACATAAAAAAAAATGTTAAAAAAAACACGTTGCCCCACACTAGTAATTTTCTCCTGTGTTGTGGCTAGGTTTACAAACATACAATTTCATATACACATCACACCCAGACCCGGAACAACAATTTGTGGATCACACAAAGAGTTGTTCCGTGCGGGAATCGAGACTGGGACACGTTTTGCGGCAGCCAGTTGCCTAATCACCGCGCCAATTTATTGTAGAAATACTAAACATTGTAGAAATACTAGTATATTATTTATTTGAATGTAACTATTAAGTCAGTACCCTGCTCATCAATAAGAGTCCCGTTGTGGCTTGAACCTAGTAGAGCTTTTCTCAGTTAATTCAAGTGAGTCAGTCGTTATCTTATATATAAAAATGGATCGCAAAATGTGTTGTAAGCGCATAACTCAATAACGACTGGACCGATTTGGCCAATTCTTTTTTTAAGATGTTCGTTGAAGTCCAAGGATGGTTCTTACGGCGAGAAAAAATCGAATAATTGGCGGGAAAACCCTAAAAACAGTCCTTTTCTTTTTCACATACAAACGTTTTCTAACTAAAACGTCGAATCAATTTGAGCTTTATTGCTGTTATACATAAGGTTCATATTAAATAACAAGCACTCACTGGTATCTAAGAAATAAGTGAAAGAAGAAAAGGTGTGTTCCTAACGTCAAAAAGTAAATTTGCACTTTCTTACCGCTAAACAAAGTTCAAATTCAATCATATCTATCAAAACAGTGTGCGCGTGTGCTTTGGAGCTGGAGCACAGAATTCGTCGTTTGAGGATTAATAAGCCGGGTTCCGAAAACAAAAAAAAATACGATTTGAATGATTCTTTTAGTGTTATGTAGTCCATTTATCGACATATTTTTGCGTGCGCTGCAATAACTATTGACCATAAAACAAAATGATGTACTACGGGTTTGTAGATTCTATTAAAACCTACAAAAAGTCCGCGAGAGCATATATCTTGCTATCATGGTTTAATCACAATACCCGATTTTGTGTTCAAAATAATTATTAAATCGTCTGAAGGAAAAAAAGCGTTAAATATGTATCGTAATATTATTCTTTATCGGAATTAAGCATTATGTTATCAAGAGTATTTATTTATAAGTATTTTAAAATACTTTTTTATTTCCTCTCAATCTCTCAATCGTTTAAAAGTTATCATGTGTGTAAGATGTTAAGAGTTGGTACCTTATTAATGAGTTATGGGCCATAGAGTTTTTCATCAACATAAAATCATGTAAATAATATTTTTCGTAATATATTTGTTGATGATTGTAAGTATAAGATCTTTGAAGAGTATAAGAAATACATTTCTAAACTAACTCTGCTAAGGAAAGGGAAATCCAAGGAAAAACACACATCTTAATTTGGAAATGTCGTTGCGGAAGCCATACGATGTAAATGAATTAAATGAGTTTATTACTGTAAATGCACCCAAGTTCTTTAATGACCAGGTAAGTTTCAATGAGGGAAAAATATTTTTTTAGATGCTCCAGGGGAACCGGCAAACCTTTCATTAGCTACTAATATGATATTAGCAAAAGTAAGGTCTCAGGGAAAACTAGCTTTGGCAGTAGCGTCATCTCGCTGCTACTATATTAGCTGGCGGACGAACAGGTCATTACACTTTTAAACTTACCTAACCTTTAAACTTAACTAACCTAACCGTTCCGTTACAGAAAGAGCGTGTGCTCTATTCGTAAAAATGGCCTTTTAGGCAAAGTTTTGTAAGATGTCACTTTAGTCACTTTAATCTGGGATGAATGTACCATGATTCATAGAGCTCATTTCAGGGATTTTCGGCCAACTTTACCAGTAGTAGTAAGAGGAACTAAATTAGACATAGTAAAAAAATGCCTTAAAAGTTCTCTATTATGGAAATTTGTTCATACCTTAAAACTATCTACGGACATGAGAGCATATTACTTCAAAGGAAAATTTGTACTACCTCCTCCCAGGAGGTAGTACAAATTTTCCTTTGAAGTTACTTTTAGTTGGAGACGGAAAAGTACCTTATTTTGAAAATAAAATACCTATTGTGATCAAGATTTAGGAGAAAAAAAGACTAGCATTGAGAGTTTAATATCAAAAGATATCGTCGAAATAGAAAATAAAGATTATCAATGGAAGTGTGCACAGTCGGTGCGGTGGCTGGGCAACTGGCTGCCGTGTAACGTGTCGCGGGTTCGATTCCCGCACGGAACAACACTTTGTGTGATCCACAAATTGATGTTTCGGGTCTGGGTGTCATGTGTATGTGACATTGTATGTTTGTAAACGCACCCACAACACAGGAGAAAATCCTAAAGTGTGCACAGTAGAGTAAAGTCTAAACAGTAGTGTTGACAAAATTAACGATTTAATTTTAACTAAACTTCCAATGGATCAAGAATATGCAGTCCATTATCTACAGGGATTTTTCATTCTTTAAACCCGAGGGGCATCCCATCACATTCTCTCAAGTTAAAAATTGGTGCCCCAATTATTTTATTTTACTTAGAAATTTATGTAACGGGAGACTTTAGGTTAAATTTGTTCGCAATAACGTGATCGTTGCAATAATAGTTCTGACTGGTCCAGTGATTGGTCAAACAGTTCAGAAAATAAAACGAAAAATATAATTTACTCAGAAGTACTTTAAATTGATATTTTAACCCGGTTTAAAGTCTGTGTGGAAGCAGCGACTGTCGCAACCGAGGGCCGGGCACGCTACTATAGCAGCGGTAAGACCCCTCTTTGAGGAGTGGCTTGAGAGACGCCACGGCGTCCTCACCTTCCGCCTGACGCAGGTGCTTACCGGGCACGGCAGCTTTGGTAGGTTCCTGTTTCGGATACAGCGAGAGGAAACGCCCGAGTGTCGTCATTGTGAGGATCACCTGGAGGACACGGTGGAGCATACGGTGGGGGAGTGCCCTGCTTGGGCTGAGCACCGCCGTGTTCTCAGGGAAGTGATCGGCGGCGGCAACCTCTCGCGCCCGGCCTGAATCGAGCCCATGGTGCAGCGTGAGAGGAACTGGGAAGCTATCTCCTCCTTCTGCGAAGCAGTTATGCTCGCAAAGGAGGAGGCGGAGCGCGTGAGGGAACTATCCTCCTCGCGCCCCAGCCGCCGCAGAAGGCGACATTCCGGACGTCGGGGATCGAGAGATCAGGTATCTCAGGTATCAGGATCTCCGGCCACCGTAAGCGCGGGTCTGCGGACGGCGAGTAAGGGTAGCTCGCCGCCCGACCAGAACCAGACCCACGCGTACGGCGCGTAAAGACCCAATAGACCACCACAGTCGGGGCCCTAAAGGTCTGATGTTTACCCGGGGCTGCGGGGTTAGCGCAATGAGGCACCGTGACCTTGGCCCAGAGCAGAAGAAGGAACGGGGGGTTTTTAGTCAGTAAGAGTCTGACACTCTCTCTCGCCTTACCCTGGGCGGGAGAAGTCATTGGATGATTTCCCCCTACCAAAAAAAAAACCGGTTTAAAGTGGACGGACACTCCCGCCTGTAGTCGTAATTCTTACTCTGGCTGAATTTCGAACAGATAAACAGCTATTGCTTACTTGACTTTTACAATTTAACTTAATCTATATTTTTCTTAATATTATACCTAAACCTGAAAAGTTTGGTTGTTTGTTATGAAGGCGGTAATCTCGGAAAATGCTGATCTGATAATTATGAAAACCGTTTGAATATTAAATAGTCCATTTGAGGGAGGCTATAATAAAGGCAATATTTTATCTCGGTATTTCCACGGAAACGACAAAAACGCGGGTGAAACCGCGGGGCACAGCTAGTTTTCAATAGATATACAACATATATAATTTGATATTTATTTTCTAATTATAAAGAGACTGGCTATTGACCTTTACGCGTCATGGTCCATATAGGCTTCTTCGGTAAATGAACTATTCGTCAAAAATATTTGTTCAATTCGAACCAGTAGTTTCGGAGAAAAGCACGTTCAATCCGACAAACAAACTCTTCAGCTTTATAATTTTAGAAAGTATACCTAATGTACTTAGCTGTTGGACTCTTTTTCACACATTTTCGCGTAAGTACTTTTTGGCATAGCATCCTGAATTCTTAGTTTGTTTTTACACCTAATATTTAGTACTTAATGATTTTATGTGAAATCGAATTATGCCAAAACCAATAATGTATGCCTATATTACAGAGGCCCTACCATGACTTGTTAAAGCGGGAATCTTTCGGGCGAGAAAGAGGGATGGAGCTATACACCTTTTATAGCGCCATCCCTCTTTCTCGCCCGGAAGATCCAGGAAATTCGAAAGAGAGATGGAGCTATACTATGTACCTTTTATAGCGCCATCCCTCTTTCTCGCACGGAAGATTCACGCTTTCACACTTCATGGAGCCTACAGGTCGTTTATCAGCGTAAAAAATAACTCAGGGCGAAAAGTTAGGAAGAAATAAAAGAACAATATTTTATTTTAATCTTTATTTTTAGCGCAAAACACCAACAAATCAAATTGTCTTTTAGAAATCTAAATATTCTTTCAATGAACTGTTAGAACAGTTCAGCGCTATATACGAATCGATACAGTGAATTTACTAGCTTATAAAACTCTTACAGAATCTCCAAAAAGGCAGGCAGCGCACTCGTAACTGCTCTGGTTTTACGGGTGTCCAAGGGCGACGCTGATTGCTTACCATCAGGTAAATGCGTAAAGTACCTAAATGCTTTTAAAATCATTCGATTTGTTGGTATTGAGTACAAAAAAAACACTTTATTCTTACAATAAATTACAAAAGTGCCGGTATTAGGATCAATAGGGGCATAAAATAGGAAGTTTTTAAAGACGATGCTTTACCCCGTTGGGGAGCAAATAGCGCTACGTCATGGTAATTGGAACTCCAGCCGATGAGTGGCTCGTCCCTATTCTGGACTCGAAGCCATAATTCTAGTGGACGGAAGTACCTGAAAAAAATGTAGGTAAGAGAGCCATGATATATAATAGAAATAAGGACGCCTAATCTCTCCCCTCCCCCAATCCCCAAAAGGTCAGCAATGCACTCGTAACTGCTCTGTTGTTGCGGGTGTCCATGGGCGGCACTGATTGCTTACTATCAGGTAATCTATCACATAAATAAACATAAAAACACACATATATATAACCAGGTTAAATTTAAAATCATCCAATGACTTCTACCACCCAGGGTTGGGCAGGGTTGAGTGTCAGACTTAAACTGACTAACCCCCCCCCCTGTTCCTTTTAAGCAGAAGCCACGGTGCCTCATTGCGCTTGCCCAATTCGAATGCTGGAATTAGGACTGCTCCTAATATAACGACGCGACGACGACGCCCGCCACTGCTGTCAGTGCCAACCGCCAGGACCAACCTCCTGGCCAAAACGCCTCTCACGCGAGCAATTCGTATTATAAATGAAATCCACAACAATATAGATATTTTTTCGTGTCAGTTCAGTGAACTCGCAAGGATGACTTTATTTATATTATGTTATAAGATAGATTAGGCCGTAGTCATTAATGTGTTTTATTTTATTGTTTTTGTATTGTTTGTTTTTGTATGTTTTTTTTTTATTAACCAAGAAGGGTGTGTGTCTGTTTATGTTTTTATGTTTTTAATTGTATTTTTATAATGTTTTATTTAGTTAAATGCCTCACTAACGCATTGGATTAGTCTGTAATTTTAGTGTTAAGGATGATAAATAAATAAATAAATAAATAACGGTCGGTATTAGGGGCGATTCTAACTCCAGCAATAAGTGGCGTGCAAACTTACTTGACGAGAGCTTCGGGAGATATTTTATTAGTTTTTCCCCTGGTCATGGATTTGATGACTTCCGATGCCGGTTTTGAAGCACCAACTTGCATGATTTCGCTGAAAAAAACACACATATAAATGATAATTAATATTTTACTAGCTTTTGCCCGCGACTTAGTTCGCGTGGAATAGTGACTTCCTGCAGATTTTTGATTTAAAAACTATCGTATGTCCTTTCTCGAGATCCAAACTATGTCTGTATCAAATTTCACAGAAATAGTTTAGGCGTGAAGAAAAGACAGACAGAGCTACTTTCGCATTTATAATATTAGTTTTGATTTTTTCTCTAAAAACCTTTGCCCCACAGAAGGATTTTGTCCTGTGTCATGGGTGCAGTTACAAACATACAATTTCACATACACATCATACCCAGACCCGAAACAACAATTTGTGGATCATACAAAGAGTTGTGTCGTGCGGGAATCGAACCCGCTACACGTTGCACCGCACCAACCGTGCAGTCAAAGTCAGAGTATTCCAATAATATTAACGACAATTTATCTTCTAAATCATCATCATCATTATCATCAATATCAGTTACAACAAGTCCATTGCTGAATATTGGCTTCTCTTTGATTTTCAGATCGAATGGATTAGACCTTGGCGTCCACCTGAAGTTTTATATAATCGTGATATTTTCTCTTATATCTCGTGGATGCACAGATCGTGATCTTCTTGACAACGACCTGTGCAACCAGGTCGAAACGTCAGTTCTACCAAGGTATTTAGATAATTATTTTTCGCGTTAATACCCGCGTAATTATAATGTTGTAAATATGAAACGCGAAAGTGAAAATATGAAACTTCAAAGCTAGAGTGAATAGGCTCTTAATAAACTAGTGCGCCTTACCATCAATAATTGCATCACTGCTTACCATCAGGTGGGATCGCAGTCAAGCACTAGTTTATATCGAGAAAAAAAAAGAAGTTTAAAAGTAAGTTAAGTAAAGTCGTGATATTCTTCTCTTTAAAAGTTTTATTTGAATTAGTTTTCAAGTTTTTTTTTTTATAGATAGATACATTTTTAGAAGATAATTAATGAGTTCTAAGATTCCATTTTAGAAGTCAACCGTAATAGCGTAAATGATGCTTGGACTCTTCTGGACTATTCCCGTCTCTAGGGTGGGTTAGGGATTTGACGATTTGGGGATTTGGAATGAAAGTAGGGGATTGGGAGCAGTACAGGGGAGAAAGGGCGGAATTGATGCTTGAATAGCTTCTGGTATTAGGTGCCAGGGGATAAAGATTTGGAGATTTGGGTGTTTTTGGGTTTGGGTTATGGGGATTTGGGTTTCGATATGTGCGTTTTGGGGATTTGGGTTTCGGTGATTTGAGTTTTGGGGATTTGTGCTTGGGGATGGGGGAGAGAGAGCGGTACGGGTAGAGGATTATGCCTCCTGTAACCTCGCTGACACGTGCGTTGTTTTACATCGTAGTACCGCACTTCTACCAAGCCGACAATCAATGCAATTTTTTTAACAAATATATTTTTTTGGTTAAACTCCTTGTTAATGAGGATTTTCAGTTCGTTCTTTCGGATGTCCCGTTATATAATGAGATCCTGTCACCTGATGATGCTGATTATAATGATGATGATGGCGTTTAAAACCCTCTCACCTGAGCACTCTGCCAGCATCCCTGCTCCGGTAAATATCACACTCGTACAGATGTCCCGTGTGACCCGATACAGAGCACAGTTGCTCAAAAACTTGAAACTCCAATATTGTGGCTAGGAAGTATTTTATATATTCCTGAAAACATATCAATTATCTTGTATACATATAGGTCATGACTTTGGTATCCTTATATATAGCTGAGATAGGTATGTTTGTTCGAAACCATCCTCAAGTTTATCCCAAAGTTAGTGAAGACTGCAAATTTAAACAGAGGTATCCTACAAAATTAAGAATGGAAAGATGTAGAAGTACTTTACATAAGAAAAATTGTAGAATGATGGTAATCTATATATATAAAAGAAAGTCGTGTTAGTTACACCACTTATAACTCAAGAACGGCCGAACCGATTTAGCTGAAAATTGGCAGGGAGGTAGTTTAGAGCCAGGAGAAGGACATAGGATAGGATAGGATAGAGTAGGTAGTGTAGGTTAGGTAGAGTAGGGTGGGTAGAGTAGGGTAGGTAGAGTAGGGTAGTTAGAGTAGGGTAGGTAGAGTAGGGTAGGTAGAGTAGGGTAGGTAGAGTAGGGTAGGTAGAGTAGGGTAGTTAGAGTAGGGTAGGTAGAGTAGGGTAGGTAGAGTAGGGTAGGTAGAGTAGGGTAGGTAGAGTAGGGTAGGTAGAGTAGGGTAGTTAGAGTAGAGTAGGTAGAGTAGGGTAGGTAGAGTAGGGTAGGTAGAGTAGGGTAGGTAGAGTAGGGTAGTTAGAGTAGAGTAGGTAGAGTAGGGTAGGTAGAGTAGGGTAGTTAGATTAGGGTAGTTAGAGTAGGGTAGGTAGAGTAGGGTAGGTAGAGTAGGGTAGTTAGAGTAGGGTAGGTAGAGTAGGGTAGGTAGAGTAGGGTAGATAGAGTAGGGTAAGTACTAAAATGACGCGAGCGACGCCGCGGGTAAGAGCTAGTTAATATATGTAACAAAATTCCTAAAGAGATTAGAGAGCTACCTAAAGCAAGATTTAAAAAGAAGTTAAAAGCTTGGCTTATCGAAAAGTGCTTCTATACGATAGAGGAGTATATTAATTGTAGAAAACAGATCTATACCTACTTACTAAGTTTAAACATTTATTTATGTTATTAATTTTCGCATGCCTACTGAAGGCGAGATATGCTAAGTGACTTATTTTGTTGTACCACCTTCTGTATTTACCATGTCTCTGCGAATAAAGATATTCATTTTCATTTTCATTATATATAAAAATGAATTGCTGTTCGTTAGTCTCGCTAAAACTCGAGAACGGCTGATCTGTTTTTGGGTAATTATAGTCTGAAAATTTTCGTGGAAGTTCGGGGAAGGTTTGAAAGGTCAGAACATATTTGAGGCAGTACGGAGTTCGCTTTCTCTGTCCCTATATCCCTATGTATGCTTAAATCTTTAAAACTACGCAACGGATTTTGATGCGGGTTTTTTAATGGATAAAGTGATTGAAGGGGAAGGTTTATATGTATAATAACCTCCATTAAATAGTGGAGAAATTAAGTATCAGCGTTGCAAACGTGCGAAGTCGGGGCGGATTGTTAGTTTGCACGGATGACCAAATACGTCGCTAACGACAAGGGTCGATATTTACCAAATTCATCCTTCTGCTTTTCTAATAAATACTCTCATAAAAACCTTTTCCTTTCAATAACAAACACAATGACAAAGAATTGGTCCAGTCGTTGTTGAGTTACGTGCTTACCATGCCAACAATTGTCAATTTTCAATAATATATTAGCAAGAAAGAAGAAAACACGGAGAAACAGAAAGAAAAAGATACATAAGTATGTAAAGAAAGATTAACAGAAAGAAAAAGAGAAATAAGGAACGAAAGATTAATAGAAAGAAAACGAGAAATAAGGAAGGAAAGATAAACGAGGAAAGAAAGATAAACAGAAAGAAAGAGCGAGAATGAAATACATAAATCTAATCTAATATTTGTATTTTTTGGCTGAGAAAACTAGCCTATTTGAGTATGGACTTCTCAGATAAAAATATTACTTAATGAATAGGTAGTACCTAACTATTATGAGACATACTAAAAATATTGAAAAAAAAACGACTAACTCGCGTGAATTAACTGAGGAAAGCTCGACTAGTTTTAAGTCACAGCGGGACTCTTATTCATGAGCAGCGTGCGTGTCCCGTCGACGTCGTACAGCCAAAGTAAAGTCACGTGGTCACTCGCTATTTTTACAATAAATGATAACTTTACCTGATCAGAAATAACATGGTACTTGGAGCCAGGGTCGAAGTCACTCTCATGGCGTGGTATTGGGGGGATTACACCCTGAAACCATAAAACGAAAATATACACCATCAGCCTATAAGTGCTCACTGCTGAGCAAAGGCCTTCTCGCACACGGAGAAGGTTTGAGCATTAATCATCACGCTTTTTTATGGGATATGTCGGCAAACGAGCAGACGGATTACCTGGTGGTAAGCAAACGGCGCCGCCCATCATCATCATCATCATCATCAGCCTATAAGTGCCCACTGCTGATCAAAGGCCTCTTCTCATACGAAGAAGGTTTGAGCATTAATCACCACGCTTGCTCAATGCGGGTTGGCGATTTCAAACTTATAATTAGAAATTATAAGTCCAGGTTTTCTCACGATGTTTAACCTTCACCGTATGTCAGTGGTGTCTAAATATTTATAGAAAGTACATATAAGTCGGAAAATGTCACATTGGCAGCTTTCGAACCCTCATGCATGAGAAGCGGGCTCCTTAACCTCCGGGCCACTACGACATTTTATGGGCCGCCCATGGACAACCACAATACCAAAAGAGTTACGAGGGCGTTGCCGGCCTTTTAGGGATTAGGGTTTTGGAGATCTTTTCGAGGGACGGTGAGGGTTTTCTGATATCCTCACTCACACGGTGAGACACAACGCAAAGCATTAACATGGGGCGCGGTTAGTACTTGGATGGGTGACCGCCTAGGAATACTGCTTAGCGGTAGCTTTTCTGGTACAGAAGTCGGAGCAGGAGAAGGACCGGGGTAGTGTTTAGTCAGTAAGAGTCTGACATTCCCTGAAAGAAGTAGTGAACAAAGGTCGACTCGGGAGAGAGTGGATTATTAATACATTGTTTTACTTATGAAGCGCGTATAATTAAGTAATGAACAATGCTTGCTGCTCACCAAACCAATTAAATCAATCGACACCTATTCGCTATGTGCGAAGTGGGTGGTGGGGAACGGCAAATCGATCGTAGCGCACGACGTGGCAGAAATGTGAATTAATTCTGGACTGTCATGTGTCAAATTGCTTTATTTTCATAACTCTCTTTACAATTTTAAGTAAAATCGTAAAGATTTATCCCGTACGTATTATAATATCCATATTTTTCACGAGGAAGAAAATCGCTAGGTATAAATATACGCACTCACTTTTAACACTATTTTTTTTTAATTTCGTTTATTAACTAGTCGAAAATCAATATCTTATCATCTAGTTGACATGATTTGACAGATGACAAGTCCTGAAAAGTTGCGGCCACTAGGGTCGTAGTTATCGCGCACACAACCAATACTATCGCCGGTAACGAAACCATAGCGCGATCTATCTCGATCCCAACGCCATCTATCGAGCTAACGTACAACTTTATATTCCATATTAAATCGCACTATGATTCCGTTGACCTTTATTTACGTAAACAAGTAGAGAAGAGTATTTCTTACCTGATATCGAAGTTTCATTTGCCACCATCTTGAATTCATGTTCTGAACTCCATCTTCAAATATAGACCAGCGCCACTGACAAAAAGAAAAAGAAATTACTTACTTTTCTTCACTACTAGAGTCTAATATTATTAACTAGCTTTTGCCCGCGACTTTGTTCGCGTGGAACAGTGACTTTCTGCAGATTTTTGTTTTAAAAACTATCCTATATCCTTTCTCGAGTTTCAAACTATATCTGTACCAAATTTCACATAAATAGGTTCAGTAGTTTAGGCGTAAAGAAAAGACAGACAGACAGAGTTACTTTCGCATTTATTTATAATATTAGTTTGGATTTAGATAAAAACCGATAAATGAGATTAATTTATCACTTTGACATCGACTTTCGATTATTATTATTAATAATAGATTTTTATACATACAGGGTGTAAAAAGACACTTAACGAAGCCGAAAGCCACGTACTCTACCCATTATTTGGATCATTTTCGGATTCTCGAGATATTGAAGGTCAAAGATGCATTTTTATTTTTTATTTTTTTGCTCAATCGAATTCTAAGTATTATTACAAAACCTTTTTCCAAACAAACATTACCTGAATTTTCGATTTTTATAAATAAATTACGCATTTGAAGTTACGAACAGTAATGTACGTAATAAATAAATGCAGACCCGCACAAAAACATCGTGCATCTCAGTAGGATTTTTATTTTACAGAATTGTTTTGTTGTTGCGAAGTTAAACGTCGATATGTACGTACATATCACAGCGTTTTCATGCTAAGCTGTGAACCTACGCACACAATGACAAGAAGCCAGTTTGCTTTACATTGCGCGCAATAAAGTTATTATTTTTGTGATACCTAAAAATAAAAGTCGTTTCCCAGTGATGATTTTAGCGTAAAGCTACTTAGTTAAACCTGCAGTATGCGTAGTTAACGGCTTCGTTAAGTGTCTTTTTACACCCTGTATATCATTAAATAATAAAATTAAGTTAATAAAATATCCGTGTCGATAAAACTTGAAAAGGAGCCCCAGCACAACAAAGTGACTCATATAGTGTGATATAGCCCTTTATTCCCTATCGAACAAGAACGTTTCCGTTTTAACCTAAAGCGTGTGTTTTTAAAGATATAAGGGCTTTTCCAACCATTCGACTTGGAAAGTAAGTGTAGTGGCGCCATCTGTTGTCGAATAGTTGAAAACGGTAGTTTCCAACTAGTCAAATTCAATACTTTTATCCAAACATCAAAAACGATACTTTTATATGAAATTTGTATGAAAAACTGAGTTATGACGTCATAGCATTTTTGTGTCAAATAGCTTACTTATTTCTTAATAATCAGCTAAAAAAAAATAGAAAGCTTAGTGTATCGATCGATCGATGAATAAAAGTATAATTATTTTTCAATATTTTATCGTATTGAAACGTCGAAATTATTTATTTTTGACCTAGGAAACTACGAAATTTCATTAAAAGAAAGGTTATTTGGGGCGGTTTTTAAAAATCCCAGTTTGAATAAAGTCTTAAATAACGAGAAAATCTAAATACAGAAAATGTCATAGTATGTTTTTTGTCATCTACAACGTAATCTCATATCAACTTCCGTGCGAAGCCGGGAATCATAACTAGTATTATTAATAATCTTCAATGATTCATTTTTACCGTAACGTGTATATCATATCTAATTATCTACCTGGTCCACCATAAATGCGAAGGGTAAGTAAGCGACCTTCTCCAGCGCCATCGTCATGAGGAAGTTCATACCGACCTCATAGGAGTCGTGGCTCCTGGAACACAAAACAAAAATAGTCCGTAATCTATATATAAAAGAAAGTCGTGTTAGTTACACCACTTATAACTCAAGAACGGCTGAACCGATTTAGCTGATTGGCAGGGAGATAGTTTAGAGCCAGGAGAAGGACATAGGATAGGATAGAGTAGGGTAGGTAGAGTAGATAGAGTAGGGTAGGTAGAGTAGGGTAGGTAGAGTAGGGTAGGTAGAGTAGGGTAGGTAGAGTAGGGTAGGTAGAGTAGGGTAGGTAGAGTAGTGTAGGTAGAGTAGGGTATGTAGAGTAGGGTATGTAGAGTAGGGTATGTAGAGTAGGGTATGTAGAGTAGGGTAAGAAGAGTAGGGTAGGAAGAGTAGGGTAGGTAGAGTAGGGTAGGTAGAGTAGGGTAGGTAGAGTAGGGTAGGTAGAGTAGTGTAGGTAGAGTAGGGTATGTAGAGTAGGGTATGTAGAGTAGGGTATGTAGAGTAGGGTAAGAAGAGTAGGGTAGGAAGAGTAGGGTAGGTAGTTTGGGTAGGTAAAGAAGGGTAGGTAAAGTAGGGTAGGTAGGGTAATTAGAGTAGGCTAGGTAGGGTAGGTAGTCAAATTACGGGAGCGACGCCGCGGGTAAGAGCTAGTTGAAAATAAATTAAAGTCATCGATCATTAATAAAGAACTATTAGTGATCGATGATTAAAATCAATGTTTTTTTCTTTAAAAACTGTTGCCTTACACTAGGATTTTCTCCTGTGTCGTAGGTGCGTTTACAAACATACAATTTCACATACACATCACACCCAGACCCGAAACAACAATTTGTGGATGACACAAGGAGTTGTTCCGTGCAGTCTAGAAGATATATTTTTTTTGTACATATGTATAGTATATTTTGCAAGATTTTGTAATCAGGGGACAGGAAAATTTTAAAACTAGGCGAAAGAAATAGTTTAGGGAAGAGTAAATTGCATTTCTTATGTTTTCTTTTTTAAGATAATAAAGAATTAAAAGCAGAATATCATTTATTAAATTGCAATGCTGATACTAAATGTCTCCACATATTAAATTGACATTATTATACCTACATATAAACATTCCTCTTCAATCACTATATCTATTAAAAAACTGCACAAAATCCGTTGCGTAGTTTCAAAGATTTAAGCATACATAGGGATATAGGGACAGAGAAAGCGACTTTGTTATATACTATGTGTAGTGATTAAGTATAAAAAATATCTTACTTATTCTGGTAAAGCCCCACTCGCTGCAGATGAGGTAGGTTGTACACAGACAGAGTCGCGGCATTAGCTACAGCTTCGTGGAACGCTGAAATGAGATAATACACTAATTAAGTTTGGGAAGAGAGTAGTTTAGGTTTAGGACCCTTCTGAGATTAAAAGTCGTGATTTTTATATCTTATATATAAAAATCGATCGCAAAATGTGTTGGTAAGCGCATAATTCAACAACGCCTGGACCAATTTTGATCATTCTTCTTTTGTTGTCTATGTTATTGTCAGGAGAAGGTTCTTATCACACAGAAAATATTAGAAAAGTAGGAGAGGAGGGAGGGAAGATTAGGAAAAGTAACTCTTTGATAGCGAGATAGTTGGACGCGTGCGAAGCGGGGGCAGGCCGCTAGTAGAGTATAAAAATCCTCAAAACTTTAAACTTTACCTACTATAAAACTAGAATGAAAATTATAATTTTTAGAAAATTAACCTAGGTACATTACGGCCGCCGTATCTTAGCGAGTCTGAAGTTAGCCGATTAGCTGCGCAGTACAAAATTTTGTTCCTAAAAGATCCATTGCGCAGACAAACGGCTAACTTCAGACTCGCCAAGATACGGCGGCCGTACTGTATGTAACAAAGATATGAATTATGAAACTGATTGAAAAAGAGTAACCATGGAGTTTCTTGCTCATTCTTCTCCATAGGAATCTACACTTTGGAACGAGCAAATAGCTTCACTAGAGGACAGACGGACAGACTGACACACACAAAGTTGAACTATTTAGATATTAATTTTTTTTGTTTGACGTTCAACACTGCATAATAATAAGGGATTGGAACAGTTTGCCGGCTGCAGTCTTTCCGTCCAAAATCCAAATATAATTTAGGTGTCTTCAAGGCTAGAGTGAATAAGCTCTTAATAAACTAGTGCGCCTTACCATCAACGATTGCATCACTGCTTACCATCAGGTAGGATCGCAGTCAAGCACTAGTTCATAGCAAGTAAAAAAAAAAAAACTAATAGATACTGCATACGTATTACGTACATTGGTAGAATAAATATGTTTTTCTATATTAATTGAGTTGCCTAAATTAATTGGTAATTTCGTTGTATTTATCAAGTCTTCGGTAGTATAGTGGTCAGTATCCCCGCCTGTCACGCGGGAGACCGGGGTTCGATTCCCCGCCGGAGAGATTCTTTTTGTTTTTCTTAAAATTTTCTTTTGCACTTTTTTCCACTTGTTTTTATTCAATATTACTTCTTTATGATTATTTGTAAGAATTATAATTATTTTTTGTATTTTTTCTTATCAAGTGTGGGAGAGCCATGCTTCGGCACGGATGGGTCGGGTCGCCGGCTCGACTGGAGTGTTTACCACGGCCTCCTGTGAGTGAGTTTAACTTCCTTCCCGAACCCCAAAATCTCCAAATCCTCCGTTGTTTCGGTTGTCCATGGGCGACGCTGACTGCTTACCATCAGGTAATCCGTCTGCTCGTTTGCCGACTTATATTAGAAAAGAAATAATAATTGAACCTTTGTGATTTTACTGCAGGAGACAGAATGACTTAAATATTAAAGGCGCAGAAGAGACTTTACAACTGGGAGAAGACCAGTCACTAAAGACCAGGGAAAATTGCCAAAAAATGGTCCAGAGCGGCTTACCCGGATTAGCTCCATCCCTAAAGAGTTGAGGCTGGTCGGAGTACTGTAGATAGTATTGGATGTGAGCCATTTCATGATGCGTGGAGACCAGGTCCTGCATTGTGACCTCCGTGCATTGTTTAATTCTGAGGAGTAATACAAAGTGTTTTTATTTTCGGAATTCGCCCGCGTGGTATGTTGATAAAAAGTAGCCTTTGTCCTATTCCCGAGTGCGTCCAGCCGTTTTGGCGTAATTGAGTAACAAACATCAAAACATCGTAACTTACGCATTTATAATATTAGTAAGAAGTAAGATTTTAAAGGCATAGACAGGAGAGCAGGCCTTAAAGAGCCAATAGACCACCACAGTCGAGGCCCAATAGGGCTGATGTTTTGCCGGGGCTGCGGGGTAAGCGCAATGAGGCACCGCGACCTCGGCCCAGAGCAGGAGAAGGAACGGGGGGGGGGGGTTGGGGTTAGTCAGTAAGAGACTGACACTCTCTCTCTCACCTTACCCTGGGCGGGAAAAGACATTTAATGATTTTCCCTTGACAAAAAAAAGATGGTGAGACGAGAGAGGAGTGGGAGTAAGAGGGATGGGGCAATAATTGGGCCTCCGGTAACCTCACTCACATGGCGAAACACAACGTAAGTGTTGCTTCACGTCGGTTTGCTGTGAGGCCGTGGTATAACTCCGGTCGAGCCGAGCGACCCATTTGTGCCGAAGCTTAGCTCTTCCACAATTTTACACAGTTTCTCATGCAATTTCATATACACATCACACCCAGACCCGGACCTACACTTTGTCCATGCGGGAATCAAACCCGCGACAAGTTGCGCGGCAGCCATTTGTCCAGCCTCTGCACCAACCGTGCAGCCTAAGTGTGGAAGAGGCATGGCTTGGCACTAATGGTCGACTGGAGTGATAACACGGCCTCACAAACGGTATGAAATAACCACAGTGTTGTGTTTCGCCGTTAAAATGAAGTTAGCAGAGGCCCAATCCTTCTTCCCCTCCTCCAATCACTAAATCTCCAAAACTCTTATCCCCAACCACCACTCGTATCTCTTCCGTTTTTGCGGATCAGGTACTCCATCGGTTCTTTTACCATCTTAATCCCCCAAAAGGTCGTCAACGCACTCGTAACTCTTCCGTTGTTGTGGGTATCCCTTGGCGGCGCTGATGGCTTACCATCAGGTAATCCGTCTGCTCGTTTGCCTATAATTATCAGCATACCTGTAGTCTATCCTGTTGCAGAGATCCCAGGCGCTGGCAGTGCACTGCACGCTGCGCTGTGGGGGTCGCACCAACATGGAGCCGCGCCAGAACTCCGGCGGAACTGGCTTCAGACCCATAGAAGTGTAGAACTCTTCGGCCATTTGGAACATTCTGGAACAATGATATCAACTGACGTTGTCAGACCAGCTATGCTACTCTTAAAGGTTAATTTGCGAAACCACTTCGGAATCCGCGATGAAATCTTTATCTATACTTCTATACTAATATTTGTAAGTTTGTATGTAGGGGGTAATCTTTGGAACCGCTGGTCGGATTGCCAAAATTCTTTCACTGATAGTTAGCTACAATGTTCCTGAGTACTATAGGCTATAAAACATCACCCTACGACCAAATGGAGGCGAGCAGCGGGTCAGTCATGTATATTTAAAGTTTGGTATTCTCAAATGGAGTGAAATCTACATTGGCGCCACCATGTGAATAACGAAGTGAAAGGAACTAAAACGAATAAGTATTTTGACGTTTGTATACAGGCGAGATGAGAAGCGAAGTGGTGTGTGACTTTCGAGACGAGTTTCGAGGCGATTTACCATTTACAGAATGGCAGCACTGCTGGTTAAAGCAATTAAGGGTTCTTGTCCAAAACGAATAATAACGTTTGAAAGAGCCGTGCCATGTGTCGGAGAGTAGTTTTGGTTTACTACAATCTGAGCGAGAAATTACTATATAAGCAACAAAGTTGGCGTGGTTTAATATTTAAATGTCACTACTCCACCTACCCTACTCTACCTACCCTATTCTACTTACCCTACCCTACTCTACCTACCTACCTATCTAAATTTTATTTTAGAAGTGTTTGAGAAACATTCTTCAGCACAGACACATTCTTCGGCACGAATGGGTCGGCTCCACCAGAGTGATACATCGGCCTCACAGAAAACCGGCGTATAATAACTACAGCGTTGTGTTTCGCCGTGTGAGTGAGGTTACCGGAGGCCCAATTCTTCCCCTCCCCCAATCCCTCATCCCTAAAAGGTCGGCAACGCACTTGTAACTCCTTCGTTGTGGGTGTCCATGGGCGGCGCTGATTGCTTACCATCAGGTAATCCAACTGCGAAACGTTTGTAAAATAACTTAAGCTGTTCTTGTCTTACCTGAGCGGTGTGAATCCTTGCCTCAACATCTCAGCCGTGACATCCACGTTAGGAGACTGAGGGAAAGGCATCACCAAGTCCATGATCGACTTCCAATTCTGTGCCCACATGTTGCCTGAAAACATATCTGATACTTTGAATCAAATCACTGCATAGTATAAAACAAAGTCGCTTTCTCTGTCCCTATATCCCTATGTATGATTATATCTTTTAACATACGCAACGGATTTTGTTGCGGTTTTTAGGTAGAGTTATTGAAGTATAATAACATCTAGTGAATAATTATAGAATGGACGTAATTGTACATAATATACTTGATTGATATACTTTTCTCCACTACAAAAGTATCAGCTTTGCACTCGTGTGATGTCGGGGCGGGTGGCTAGTATTCAATTTATCATAGAATCTCGGAAACGGCTCAAACTTTTTTGGATGAAGTTTTGTACTGTTATGTAAGAATTTCAAGGCTCTAGATGAACGGCGGAAACAACCACAGCGTTGTGTTTCGCCATGTAAGTGAGGTTACTGGAGGCCCTACTCCTCTCCTCCCCTAATCCTTAAATCTCCGAAACTCCAATCCCGAAAAGGCTGTCCATGCACTCGTACTCCTCTAATGTTTTGGACGTCCACGGGCGGCGTCGATTGCTTACCATCAGGTAATCCATCTGCTAGTTTGCGGTAATATCACATAGCAAATAAATAATATTTCGGATAATATTGAAATTATGGTCCAAAACCACGACTTACCCAACAAATGAGCTGGTATGGGTCCGTCAGACCTTACACTGGTTTCTCCGTACCTCTGGACAAGCCTCCTCCTCACATAAGTAAACAATTGCTTATAAAGAGGCTGTATCTGGTTGTACATCTCTTCAACACTGGCTCTGAATGAAGGGTCTTCATAAGCCGCTCGCATTTGATCTCCAGCATCCCTGTATCCTAAAATTGGAAAAGTTGATAAGTGTAGGAGAGTCATGCTTCGGCACGAATGGGTCGGCTCGACCGGAGTGATACCACGGCCTCACAGAAAACCGGCGTGAAACAACCACAGCGTTGTGTTTCACAGTGTAAGTGAGGTCACCGAATCCCTCCAATCCTTAAATCTCCAAAACCCTGATCTTCAAAAGGTCGTCATCGCGCTCGTGACTCCTCTATCGTTGCAGGAGTTCACAGGTGGCGCTGATTGCTTACCACCAGGTAATTTACGTGCTAGTTTGCCGTTCTATCACATTAAAAGTTGAGACTATGCATTGACTGATGACGTAGACAGATGCAAGATAGCAGTAAATGTATGGAGATATGGTGGAAATTCACATTGCTGTGTTCAACAAGGTTCACAATTGATTCTATGTCCACCATTTCAACTGTTTTTATGTAAACACTATGTTATAAATATCCGCAATGAAAAATTGAACTTGAACAGTGTACACAAACTTCTATATTTTTTAATTATACACCAACTTACATTTACGACTTACGCCACACCTTCGAAATCAAAATGAAAGTTTTTACATTATGAATAACTTACTGCTTATTAAATCAGCGTCCTACCAAATAAATACCGGCCAAAATCGGTCCAGAAACTACAAACAAAAAATATTGTAAAGTGTTTTTTTTTATTTTAATATTTGTGTATGTTCAGAATTAATTCCCCATCTTCTTTTCTCGATTTTTTCCTTTGTTGTCGGTGCATTTAGAAAGATACAATTTCACATACATACTTTGCGGATCACACCAAGAATTGTTCCGTGCGGAAATCGAAGAAGCGACACGTTGTTGGGCAGCCGGTTGGCCAGCCACCCGTATACTACCAGAATAGATTATGGCATGCAAAAAAGTATTAAGACCTTCAAACCACTTACCAGTCGCCACAGCAGCTTGGTTAGCCAACTGAACGTATCTCATGAACCTATTCCTCAACTTCGGACCAGTCTGATCTCTGAAACTCTTCCAAACATACAACAGTTCACTTTCAATTCTCGAATGGGCAAGAATTCTGGAAATTTCTGGATCCAACTGCATATCGCAGTAATTCGTTTCTGAAGTTTCCGTATATGGTTGGTAGTGCTGATATGGTTCGTTGGACAGCTGATACCCCTGGTCTTGATACTCATGGCTGTATGGGATCCGAGGTATATGAGGGTCATAAGGCTTCTGGCCGTAAGGACATATTTTGGCCGAGTTGTAGACTTCTTTCATTTCTGATATTAGTTGTTGGAGCTGTAAGAGACATTTTTGGGGGGTTATTTATTGCGTTTTTTGTGGAGAGAAGTTGCAAGTTTTAATAGGTAAGCATTATGTCTCTGAAAAATCTCTTTTTCTCTTTGAAAGATCATTGAAGTGTTTGAATCTCAGACTATAAGAAATTGAACGTTTTTGGATTTTCTATGTGTTGGTGTTTGTTATTCGAATGGTTATAAGATCGATTGCCGGGTTTGCTATGGACTCCCTCTCTCGAAAGGGACAGTACCAAATTTTTTTGTTGCCTACAATTATCATTATAGCTCTATGCAGTCTGTTGTTTTGTCAAGTTTGATAATGGCGATGTGCTTTGTACAATAAGTAAGATCAACTTCAAACCTGATAAAAAATGAGACTCCTATTCCTAAGCTAAAAACCACACAATTAATCTCATAACAGAATTACAAAAAGAACATCTACCTCACCTCAGAAAACTTATCATCAGGTAGCGCCGCTCTGCTAGACAGCACGATCTTCATCAGCTGCCGTCTGCCCTCAGGGTCTGAGAGCCTCGAAGAGTCGAAGGCAGCTGCCTTCCTCCATGAGAGCTTCTCAAACTTGGAGCTCAAAGCCAGTTCCTCCAACATTCGACGGCGATTGTACTCGGTGATGTTTGTAACAAACTTCCACTGGGACATTGTTACTCTAAAATGAGATATTAAGCATTGTAACACAACTATTTATAATATAATTTCAAACCTATTTCAAAAGTGAACTTCATCGTTTACATTGTATAACTCCAAAATTCAATACTAGATGCCGTTGCGCGTATGACGTCATATTTTACATGGCGGTGTTAAGATTCTCCGCGACTTAATGACCCCCGCCAGTACATTTGTGTTTTGTGAAGGCTACTATCACGGTGCACTCTCGGGCTACGTCCTACTTAGAATAGTCACTTGAGACTCGAGACACTATATTATACTTTTATCTCAATAATTGTATATTTATTTGGATTAGAGGACTGCATCATTTATTGAGTCAAATACACGTTGACAACATTGACCTGGCTTTCCGTCACGGCAACGCGTGACGACACCGGAATAAGTAACCCTCTTACAGTATTATTTTTATGAAATCAATAAGCAGCTTATTATTAATTAAGGAATTAAGGAATTGGAAGCAAGCAAATGTTGGTATACATGTCATGGTCGTGAACGGGCGCCGTTATTTAGGACTGGTCAGCTCCGCCGACACAGTCCGTGTAAATCTCTTTGGACACGGCAAAAATTTTCTCGAACCTCTTTTGAAGCCCTTTTAAACTCGAGCTGATCTCTACCCTCACCTGTAGCACATTCCAGAAGCTTCTCTATCATACTCGCGGAGAAACTGCGATGCCTCCGCTGAGTTTGTGTTTACTCCCTGGAACAAAAGACCATATCATTTTTACATTGCCTCAGTCTGTTGTGACTGTCTCTGACTGTTTATGTATTTTGGGTGCAAGCTCAAATAACGAGTCCGAGAGAAGACTTCCTTCAGACTTCGGTTTGATTTCGAAAATGATTGAAAGAGACCATTGAGTTTCTTTCTCGTTTTGAAGTGACGGTCTTCTGTGTAGAAGATTAACGGTAATAAAAATAGACAGATGACGTCAAAAATCCCTATTTCGAGCTAGTGAAGTTTGTGTTGTTAGAAATCCCCAATGTACAACTGTTGGGCTCGGCTGACAGGATCACCTCGTCTGGTCGGAAGATCCTCCTTTTTTGACCTAAGAAGGGAGCTTTATTCTTTCTTCGCCTGAAGTTCTTTTCTATAGGAATCTGCACTATCAATAAATAAAGGAATCTACACGTTGGTATTTAATTAGCTTCATTAGAGGACTGACCGACAGACTGACACTTTACTAGATAACTTTTAAACTTTCGCGTTTCATATTAATAACATATATTTACGCGGGTATTAACGCGGAAAATTATTATTTTATTATTAGTTTATAAAAGGTCAACTGCAGCTACGGTAGTTCCTACATTGGGCAAACGAAGCGGACCATTGCTGAGAGGCTCAAAGAACATATCGCCGCAGTCAAAAACCGACAGAGCAACAAATCAGCGATAGCAGAACACCTGCTCCAGGCTGGCTCAAATCACTGGGTAGAATTCCACCGACCGCAAATTCTCTCCACTGATCGCCACTACCATACAAGACTTGTGCGTGAAGCGGTTGAAAAAAAGCAATGCCCAAATAATTTCAATCGGGAGGACGGATTTAAATTGTCGTCGACGTGGAATCCATTTATTCGCAAAACACAACCTCGCTTTCTTTCAAAGTCAGTTAACGCATCTGTGGATACGGTCAGCGTAGTGTGTAGACGGCCTAATATGGTAGAAAATGAAAATAAGGGGTAGATGAAGATTCATCGCCCGATTGCAGGGAGCTGTGACATCGCGTCGAAACGTCAAGCCTACCAAGGTATTCAAATAATAATTTTCTGCGTTAATAACCGCGTAAATATATGTTATTAATAGAATGACACTTTTTGTCTTTAAATCTTGGTTCAAAAGTGCATACTTAATGTTCTAATTAAAGTATGAGAAATTGAAGGTTTTTATTGTTGTTGTGGTATGTAGTATTGTAGTATAAATGATACCCTGGATTTACTAGGCTACATAGGCAGTCTTTTATCAACATACCACGCGGGCGAAGACACGGACGGAAGCTAGTATGACATATGAATGTTTGTACTCGGACAAGGGCACACGTAACAACATATGTACATTCAAACATACATACATACAAACAAAGGCCTGCTGAAAACAATAGCGTTACAGCCCTGAAGGTCATCGAAACATCACGACATCTCAAGTAACGCTTTTGATTACAATAACAACCCATTTTTTACAATTTCCGCCAATTCACTGGCATATGAATAAATATATTATTATTTTTATTGTCTTTATCTTTGAACTAAATTACTTTAAACTTAGTTGCAGATGTAAATTGGTGTGGATTTTCCGAGGTTAGAGTAAAATTAATCATCAACAACAGTTTACGGCCTACTGAAAGTGGCCATGAGTCTTCTAAGAACAGCCATCGTTCTGGTGGCCCAGCTTCGTCTTCGAGACAAGACGTTTTTTCCGAGTTATATGTACTTCTTATGATTATTTAGACACCACTACTACATATGGTGAACTGAAATATCATTTTAAGTGTGGGCAATTTAATCATCAAATGAGTGCAGACTCTTACTGACTAAAAAGCCGTTCGTTATTCTGCTACAAAGAGAGATCTATTCTATTCATCTTCATCTTGCTTCATCGTGCTTACAACCCTGGCTAGATTGTAAGGAAAACTGGACTTAAGTATACTTTTGCTAATTATAAGATTGAAATAATCATCACCATTCCGCCTTGAGCATGCGTGGTGACACGTGGAAGAATTAAATACTACTCCCTTTTCTTACGTATCCTTTCTTAATTATCCTATATTATACTTTAAAACTATCTACCTACAAAAAGGTAGTATAGGAATTCTTTTAAGCAAAAACGGATAGACTGATTTGGTTGTTTGATATTTAGACAGGATAGGATAGGCTTATTTTTATATACCAAGCGGGCCAAGCAAGAAGCTAGTACTTGAATACATAATTATATAATTTTGACCTGTTAGAGTTCCGTTTTATGTCCTACTAGCCTGCAGATTTTTTGTTCTAAAAATACCGTCGATACCTAATCTCACACAAATAGGTTTAGTAGCCTAGGCGTGAAGAAATGCAGACAGACAAACAGACAGACAGAGTTACTTTCGCATTTATAATATTAGTTTGGATTTGGAAGTTTGGATTTTCAAAAATTAAAAATTAGTTATTTTTTTTCAATATATTAATTAAATCTAAGATCCCCGATCGGGAAAAGGGAGTAAAATATGACAATTACACCATACATCATCAGCATATTTGTGCTTATTGCTGAGCAAAAGCCTCTTCTCACAAGGAGAAGGTTTGGAAAATGTGACAATTATCAAAGGCTGATTTTCTGAAATGGGCTAAAAACCACTTAGCTATAGCACACAGCCTAATTGCTTCCCAATTCAATTAACAACGATCTAGCAGTTTATAAGCGAAAGTGTCTCTATTGTCCGGCACATCCGTCTGTGTATTACAACCTCGAAAACAATGGGTACAATGAAAGTGGAAACTTTGAGACTTCACTGTCAATATAACAGCAGTTTTTTTATAAAATTTTGTATTGTAAGCAACCTTTATTATATGACTAGCGGCCCGCCCCCGCTTCGCACGGGTCCAACTATCTCGCTATCAAAGTGTCACTTTTTCCTAATCTTTTCTTCTACTTTTCTAATATTTTCTGTGATAAGAACCTTCTCCTGACAATAACTAAAACAACAAAAAAAGAATTAGCAAAATTGGTCCAGGCGTTGTTGAGTTATGCGCTTACCAACACATTTTGCGATCCATTTTTATATATAAAGATTATTTAGACACGACTGACAAACGGTGAAGGAAAAACATCGTGAGGAAACCTGGACTTATAATTTCTAATTATAAGTTCGAAATTGCCAATTCGCCTTGAGCAAGCGTGGTGATCAATGCTCAAACCTTCACCGTGTGAGAAGAGGCCTTTGCTCAGCAGTAAGCACTTATAGGCTGATGATGATGATGATATAAGCTATCGGTTGACAAGGCTTTTACGTCGACGAAACCACAGCTTGTGATGTATTTCGCCGTGTGAGTGAGGTTACTAGACACACAATCCTTGTCCCTCCCCCATCCCTTCACAATCCTTAAATATCCAAAACCCTCATCTTAACGGCCGGCAACGCACTCTTTACTCCTTTGGTGTTGCAGGTGTCCATGGGCGGCGCTGATTGCTTACCATCGTTCGATCAGAGTGATACCACGGCCTCACAGCAAACCGGCGTGAAACAACCACAGCGTTGTGTTTCGCCGTGTC
This sequence comes from Spodoptera exigua, assembly GCA_902829305.4. Classification (NCBI taxonomy): domain Eukaryota; kingdom Metazoa; phylum Arthropoda; class Insecta; order Lepidoptera; family Noctuidae; genus Spodoptera; species Spodoptera exigua. Next base: position 1,070,419 of record LR824628.2, on the reverse strand, counting down.
AGTGAGGTTACCGGAGGATGCCGGAGGCAATCCCTATATCTCGAAATCTCTGATCGCCAAAAGTTTAGCAACGCACTGGTTGCTCGTCTGTTGTCCATGGGCGGCGCTGTTTGCTTACCATCAGGTAATCTATCACATTAAATAAGATGTAAATGAAGGTTATTGTATTTTAGTCGAAATGCTGATATTTAATTAATTCACTATTCAATTGATGTTGAAGCCTTCCTCTTCAATCATTCTATCTATGAAAAAATCCATCATCAAAATTCGTTGCGTAGTTTCAAAGATTTAAGCATACATATAGGGATATAGGGACAGAGAAAGCGACTTTGCTTTACACTATGTAGTGATTTGCACCTTTTAAAAATTTAATCGCAAAGTTCTACAATCTTACATTACTTTTATTGCTTGCGTGTATAAAATTGACAGGCGTTATTTTTCTTTATTTATACATATATATATTTTTTTCTTTTTTTTATAAATTATAATGTAGAAAAGAAAATTATAGATCCTGCTAACATTTTAAACGCGAAAGGAGGAAAGTATGGATGGATGTTTGTTACTCTTTCAAGTAAAAACTACTGAACTAATCTGAACGGAATTTGGCGCAGAGATAGATTATAGTCTGAAATAACTTTGCGGAGCGCTGCTGCAGGATCTCCTGTGTAATGTGGTAGTCCTATTACCGGCTCTTGCGACACCCGTTATTATGGGAAGAGTTGGTGATTATAAAAATTAAATGCATTCAAACAATATAAAGTTGAAATCTATTGGTACCTTCCGAGCGTTTACTATTATCGTTTGCGACTTGGCTAGAGGGCCTGAAGTGTTTAATTACTTGAAAGAAGGTCCTATCCATTTTTTGTAACTCAACATTTCGCGTTGGCATTTCGCGTTGGCGGTGTCCACGGGCGGCGCTGATTGTTTACCATCAGGTAATCCGTCAGTTGTTTACCTTTCGCATAAAGAAGTGAACTGTGATACAGCGTCCATTACCATCTTTTGTGCCCAAAATGGGTTGAACTTTTGGAAGATAAAAACTAATTAAAATCATTTTGTATTGTAATCATGTTATACTGTGGTAGAGCCATGCTTCGGCACGAATGGGTTGGCTCGACCGGAGTGATACCACGGCCTTACAGAAAACCGGCGTAAAGTAACAGTCACGTTGTGTTTCGCTGTGTGAGTGAGGTTACCGGAGGACCAATCCTTTCCCCCGTCCCCTATCCCCAAATCCCCTAAGTATTCTTTAATCTTTACTAATGTAATAAAGCCGTAGAGTTTGTTTGTACGCGCTAATCATCGAAACTGTTACCGAATCGAACAATATTGTTTTTGTGTTTGTTATAGTTCGTTCCATAATTAGAGACAACGATTTGACATTTCGAGTGTTGCAAGTTTTTTCCATTTCATAAATAGTGAAGTCCCACGACCGGTATTGACCGAAAGACCGAAATTAAATTCTGGACACATTGTATTACAGTCGGGTTAAAATCATAATGGTAAGGAGCCAACCGTAAAATAGTGACCCCCTTTTAGCAGCCATCAGTCCACGACGTATCGTTCATAATTACTCTTCTCTTTCCGGGAAATCTCCAACAGCTTGGCTTTCAGCACAGGTTCCTCAAATATAATGTTTTTCTTTTAGCCAGTCTTGGATTTCGCATTTTTATTATTAATTCGACTAAACTATAAAAAACATCACCGCAACGTTGATTTATTTTGCTCAGGGTATTTTATAAAAAAACGGTATCGGTATTTTATTTAAAAGATCGTACTCGGGCCCATCGCTATGTTAAAAAATCTGGCCACATTATTTTGTACTTAGTTTGACATTTGCTGTTATCAAATTGTTGTCTCTAATTATGGAACGAACTATATTCAATTTATCGAGGAAGGCTTTAGGCTATAAAACATCACACTATGATCTGAAGGAACAGAGCAGCGAACGACAACGAAACCGCGCGGGAGTAGCTAGTCTCTTATCTATCTATCTATCTTTCACTGATAGATAGCTACAATGTTCCTGAGTGCTATAGACTAAAACATCATGCTACAATCAAATGAAGCTGAGCAGCTAGTAAAACCGAGTGAGAGTAGCTAGTTTGGTATATTTTGAATATTTACCCTCCTCCACTTGACATAACTAATCCGCCTTGAGCAAGCGTGGTGTTTAATGCTAAAACCGTGTAAGAAGAGGCACTTGCTCAGGAGTGGGCATTTATAGGCTTATGATGACAACGATGATGAATATCATATTGCAATGTCACAAAAATATACTTCACACACCTGAATCTCAAGTCTCAGCACACACATGTAAAAGAAAAAACTTGCAACCTAAACAATGGCACAGTTTCAATGCATTGTCTAAACGTCACGCACGAGAACACACACACACAAGCACACATACACACGCACACATCATTATGCGACAGTTTTTTGTGATAAAAACCTTCAAGAACCACGATGCATGACTAAGGTGACTGAAATTGGTCACCAAGACCGTGACACAAAAAACGATTTTGGCCAATTTGGTTTTTTGGATTAATGCCGTGTGGAGAAGCCATCTTTTATTTGTTTACCGTTCTGGTCCGCGGTTCTGGACTAAATTTGCGACATGTACCTAGATTGGATTGGTGTTTTTTATACTTAATTTTTTATTAATGTGATAGGTGTAAGCAATCAGCGACGCCCACGGACACCCGCAACGACGGAGGAGTAAGGAGTGCGTTGTTGACCTTTTGGGGATTAGGGATTTAGAGATTTTGGGAACTAGGAGGGATTGGGGGAGGGGAAGGATTGGGCCTCCGGTTCACGCCGATTTTCTCTGAGGCCGAGGTATCACACCGGTCGAGCCGACCCATTCGTGCCGAAGCATGGCTCTCTCACACCTAAAATACTATAAAGGTACTAGCTCTTACCCGCGGCTCCAACCCCGTCATTTGAGTACCTACACTGGCCAACTTAATTACCTACCTACGCTTTACACCCTACATTATCTGCCCTGACCCATGGAGGATATATATAACTGCGTGGTGGTTGCGGGGTAAGCGCAATGAGGTACCGCGACCTCGGCCCAGAGCAGGAGAAGGAACAGGGGGGTTTTTAGTCAGTAAGAGTCTGACACTCCCTCCCGCTTGGCCCTGGGCGGGAGAAGTCATTTGATGATTTTCCCCTCACAAAAAAAAACAATGGAGAATATATATACTACGTGTTTGGCCCTACCTATTTACCCTACTCTACATACCTTATTTGTGGATCACACAAAGAGTTGTTCCGTGCGGATATCGAACGCGAGACACGTTGCGCGGCAGCCAGTTCTCCAGCCAACGCGCCAACCGTGCAGTCAGTCAGCGAAATATTATTAAGTATAAGTATATCATTTTTAGCATTAGCTATAGATCATCATCATCATCTTCCTGCCCTTGTCCCGTTTTATTTGGGGTCGGCGCAATATGTTTTTTCTTCCATTCTGTCCTGTCACCCGTCACGCTATCGCTAACTCCTCTGTCTTCCATATCACTTCTCACACAGCATTAATAGATATGACAGGCATATTTAAGTAGGTACTTAGTAATCTTAAATATAAAAATGGATCGCAAAATGTGTTGGTAAGCGCATAACTCAACAACGCTTGGACCAATTTCACTAAGTCTTTTTTATTGTGTTTGTTATTGTCAGGAGAAGGTTCTTATAAAAGAAAATATTAGAAAAGTAGAGGGGAAGATTAGGAAAAAGTAATCCTTTGATAGCGAGATAGTTGGACCCATGCGAAGCGGGGCGGGCCGCTAGTTTTAAATATAATTTAACTGGTTAATTACTTAATAACTAGTATTTTTTGATGACATAAAATAAATCACGTATGTACAAGATTTCTTTATTTAATTACGCTTCACTCGATGACGCGATATTCGCGTGACGTTTTCTCAATAATAAAATTTTATTACATTCATATGTAATACTAGCGACCCGCCCTAGTTCGGGTGCTATACTGATATTTATTTATTTATTTAAACTTTATGCAAAAAAAACATTACATAGGCGGACTTAATGCCGTAGGCATTCTCACCAGTCAACCTTAGGGTGATGCAGAGAGAGTATGGTAGGTGCAACAATAAGAGAACTTTGAGACGATGTATTAAGATTTAAAAATACAATTGATACTATATTTCTCTACTATTTAATGCTTGTTATTATACATATAAAACTTACAATTCTATCACAATTAAGCTGTTTAAAAAAAAATCGCATCAAAATCCGTTGCGCAGTTTTAAAGATTTAAGCATACATAGCGATATACGTACAGAGAAAGTGACATTTATTTTATACTAGATTTGCCAGTGACTCTGTTCGCGTGGAATAGTGACTTTCTGCAGATTTTTGGTACTTATAAAAACTATCCTAGTCCTTTCTCGAGTTCCAAACTATGTCTGTACCAAATTTCACAGAAATCGGTTCAGTAGTTTAGGCGTGAAGAAAAGACAGACAGACAGACAGAGTTACTTTCGCATTTATAATATTAGATTGGATTTGGACTATGTGTAGTGATACATATACAATTACAACATAGGTAATCTATACTAGTATTATAAGGAGGTAAAATTTGTTAGTTCGTATGTAAGGGGTAATCTTTAGAACCGCTGGTCGAAATTCAAAAATCATTTCTATACTAATTGATAGCTGCAATCAAATGGAGCAGAGCAGCGAGTGAAACCGCGCGAGACCGGCTGGATATTTATAAACTGCAAACTTTTTCCAAAATATGATGGTCGTGATGGCCCGACCTCACTCCTCAATGTGACTTTTTCCGAGTTCTAAATATGTTCTTTTTAAGAATTAATTAAGAAACCACTGAGAAACGGTAAAGGAAAACATCGTGTCGACTGCACGGTTAGCGGAGTGGCTAAGCATCTGGCTTCTGCAACGTGTCGCGGGTTCGATTCCCGCACGGAACAACACTTTGTGTGATTTACAAACTGTTGTTTCGAGATGTGTATGTGAATTTGTATGTTTGTAAACTCAATTACGACACGGGAGAAAATCCTAGTGCCGCACACTACTTTTACAACGCTTTTCGTAATCTAATTATAAGTTTGTTGCCATTGGGCCTTTACCTAATACTCAAACCTTCTCCGTGTGAGAAGAGGTCTTTGCTCAGCAATGGGCACTTATAGGCTGATGATAAATTATGGTATCATGCTAAATAGTCATACATTTAACCAAAGAGGCCGTCATGTTACAGAGATCTTATATTTTATAACAATAGAAACAAAACATAATGTAGGTAGGTCTGTTCTGCAATACTTACGTAAACGTAAGATAGAGACTAACTGCACACACACACAATGCATAAACTCGTGCAATTTTTACGCAACAAAAAACTTCGTATGCATAAAATTTGCATAGAAAATCTAGATAAACAGTGAAAATTTGAATTGAAAATTCATCTAATTGGTGCACTTACCATTCTAAAATACTCCTGCGATAACGCGTGCCTTGTGAAGAAAGCAAAAACCATTAAATGTAACAGCCCGCCATTCTTCGCTGCCATCTTTGTAATATAAATCCCAACTGTCATTTCGCAACATAAATTGTAACACTTTTTATTACAAAAACTATTATTCATACGTTCTAACTAATTAATAAACACATAAACTGTTTAAAAAGCAACATTTTTACATAAAAACTAATTAGATAATTTCGCGATATATTTTTGGCGGTAACTTTTGACAGTTTGTTTTTTTAAATAAAGTTTATATTAAGAAACGGTATTCGAACACACAGCCGAGGTTCTATTAAAATGTTAACATTTAGAATAATAAATAAGGATTTGTATAGAAAACTGTCCTCTGGGCTTTCTTGTCGTCGACTGGAGTAATATTTCCGTTGCTTTTGTTTTCTGCATGGTTTGATGAACACGCCGTCGATTGCGAGGGAGCGGCACGAGCCAAGATCTATTTTATTTATCTTCAGATCGTTTAACAATTATGTATAAAGAAAAGTATCCCCAAAAAAATAAAAAATAAACTATTTCTAGTTATTATTTTCTCAAAAACTTGTACTTATCTCTATCAGAAAAAAAATATGTTAAAAAAACAAATGCCAAATCAGGGTACCTATCTACATTTATTACATCATAACGTATCAGTACCCAATTCAAAACTTCATATAAAATTCTACAAACACAATTAAGCTATTTCATAACATCATTACATCTTAAGATATGTCTTAGGCTAGTTACCTCATTTGTGCCGAGCTGCGCAGTCGCAGGCGACGCGCCATCGCGTGCCGTACTGCGACATACCAGACCAAGACTAATGTCTTGTAGACTTGACATTATTTCACTTATGAATAGGTAGGTAAAGTATTATTACGTGTTTAATTTGTTCATCATCAGCCTATAAGTGCCCACTGCTGAGCAAAAGCCTCTTCTCACACGGAGTACTAATCACCACGCAGCTCAAGGATTGGCGATTTCGCCACCTCGACACAAATATTATTTATTAATCCAGACAAAAGGTAGGTGAAACTCTACTTAGATTTTTTTTAGATCTAAAATATTATTCTGAAACCATTAATTTTACCCGACAATCCTTTTCTGAGGGATAAAATCATCTAGTGACTAAATGAGGCGAGAGGGACTGTCAGGATCTTACCGCCTACCACCCCGTTCCTTCTCCTGCTTACGGCGGTTGGGTCTGGTTCTGGTCGACCAAAGACCAAAGACCCAAGCTTAGATACAGTGACCGGAGATAGTCGCGCGATCCCCGACGCCCGGAGTAGACATTCCGTGACACTCTCGTGGTGGCTGGAGCATGTAGCAGGATAGGCCTCTTACGTCTGTCAGCCATTTTGCGAGCATGACCGCTGCGTTGAAAGAGGAGACGGATTCCTAGTTCCTCTAGCTCTGCACCATGGCGTTGACAACCGGGCTTGGCGGGAAATGAGAGGTCACTGCCGCCGATTACTATCCCGAGGCCAGGGCGGAGCTTAGCCTAAGCAGGGAACTCCACAACCGCATGCTCCTCCGTGTCCTCCGGGTGGGCGTTTCCTACTGCTTGATCCAAAACACCTCCTGGAACTTCCTTGTCAGGTAAGTTTCTTCCGTGTTTCCGTGTTTTTTCGTTGTATCTACTGTAGATTCTTCCTGGCATTTTGAGGTGGCTGTGGTGAACTTGGAAAAAAGCACCAACCTTTCTTAACCGATTCAGGGTTGCGGGGCAAGCGCAATAAGACACCGTGGCTTCGGCCAATAGCAGGAGAAGGAGCGGGTGTGTTTTGAGTCAGTAAGAGTCTGACACTCTCTCTCGCCTCACCCTGGGCGGGAGAAGTCATTAGAATATTTTCCCATCACGATACAAAAGGTACAAAACCTGTCGCATCTACAAACAAAGTCTTTGACTATATTTATGTAGGTCTGTGCTTGCTTAGAGAGCGCTTACCGATTGATATATAGATATTAAGATATGTTCTGATTGAATAACATGACGCACGCCACTCCAGATAGTGGAAGACAACACCGCTAGATGTCAGTAGTGTCGCTTTTGGTCATCTAGGTCTTAAAGGGATAGAATAAGCTATTTATCGTTTTTTAAACGTCACATGATGTCAGTGGATGTGGTAATTACTCTACGATTTAAGGGTAGAAGAGCCATGCTTCGGCACAAATGGATCAGCTCAACCAGAGTGACACCACGGCCACACAGAAAACCGACGTGAAACAACCACAGCGTTGTGTTTCGGGGTGGGAGCATGCAAGCAGGGTCTAATCTTTAAATTTCCGAAACTCTAATCTCCTAACAGCTGGGAACGCACTCGGAACTCCTTCGGTGTTCCGGGTGCTGCCCAATACCGAAGATTTGCACTTGCACACCTGCAACATTAAGGGATTGGGGTGGGATTGGAAGAGGGGAAGAAGGTTTGGGCCTCCGGTAACCTAAGTCACATGAAGAAGCACAACGCGGAGGTTGTTTCACTCCGTTTTTTTTATGAAATAGGTCAGCAAACGAGTAGAAGAATTACCGGATGGTAAGCAATCGGCGCCACCCATGGAAACCCAAGCAATGGAGTTACGAGTGCGTTGCCGACCTTTTGGGGATTATAGTTTTCTACATATTCTGTGAGGCCAGTCGTCGATTCGTGCCGAAGAAAGGCTCTCCCACCCTTCTTAAATAAAATCTACATCAGAAAATAACATTTTAGTATCAAACCACGACTACTTAGCTACTTACATAGTAATTTCTCGCTCTGATTGTAGTAAACCAAAACTGAGACAGTAGGTACTTTATGATAAAGGTAAGTAAAATGACACTGTGATACGGTGTGTTAGTTCCATTGTTATAATGGCGTCGGATTATTTTGCTTTCGACAGTACTTAACCTCATCATAATCAGCCTGTGACCATCCACTGGATTATCCGCCTCTTCTTTGTCTAGAAGATCTCAGAGGAGTACCTATATCCCATATTTTGGAAGGAAGTACCTAATCGCGCGTTGCGAAAAGGGGCTAGACGTGTTTTTTTTTGTGATAGGATGGCAATCAGCCGGCGGATTACCTGATGGTAAGCAATTAGCGCCGCTCATGGACACCGGCATCAACGGAGAAGTTGCGAATGCGTTGCCGATCTTTAGGGGGTCTGGGATTAGGGGCGGGAAAGGATTGGGCCTCCGGTAACCTCACTCACACAGCGAAACGCAACGCTGAGGTTGCTTCACGCCGGTTGTCTGTGAGGCCGTGGTATCACTCCGGTCGACGAACAAAACGAAACTTTTTGCTATAAGTACTTTCTCTCTCTTACATAGAAAGCAAGCCAGTTATTTTCGTTTCGTCTTTCTATTTCGCATTGAAAAATGCGGTCTCTCTCAATGTATTTTTAACCGACTTCCAAAAAGGAGGATTGTTCTCAATCCGACCGTATACCTATTGCTATGCTTTTTTTAAGTTTGTTCGCCGATATTTCCGTTATTTATAAACCGATTTTGATAATTCTTTTTTTGTTTTTTTTCACCGTACAGGTTCTTTTTAATTAGGTACCTAAATTATATTTATTTGTTAAACAATAATAAAAAGACATAACGATTCCTTCATAAATAAATCGAAAGGAACATCGTTAAATAAAATAGCTATTCTCGCGAGGTTTCACCCGCTGCCCGGCTCCATTTGATCCTGGCGTGATGTTTTATAGCCTATAGCACTCAGGAACATTATAGCTATTTTATCAGTGAAATAATTTTGGCCATCCGACCAGCGCTTCCAAAGTTTAGGTACCCCCTACATACAAACTTACTTTTCTTCTTTATAATATTATAAGTAAGTAGTATAAATATGTCGTGGTAGCTAGGACGTTGGCTTCTAATGCATGAGCGTTCAAAAACTAGAAAGTAACAATATGGTTTATTCAGATCTTATTTAAGTATGTGAAATAAAAAGTGGGAGAGCCAAACTTCGGCACGAATGGGTCAGCTCGACCGGAGTGATACCACGGCCACACAGAATACCAGCGTGAAACAACCACAGCGTTGTATTTCGCCGTGTGAGTGAGGTTACCGGAGGCCTAACCCCTCCCCTTCCCCTATCTCATTCCGATCCTTATATCCTCAACTCCTATCCCCACAGGCCGGCAACGTAATCGTAACTCCTTGGGTGTTGCGGGTGAACATGGGCGGCGCCGACTTATACCATAAAAAGTTACTTTCTAAGATCAAAGTTAAAATCATTTAAGTAATTTATTTAGTCGTGGTGGCCCGGAGGTTAATGCGCCCGTTTCTCATGCATGAGGGTGCAGCGGGTTCGAAACCTGGCAAGTATCAATGTAACTTTTTCCGAGTTATACCTTTATACTTTCTATGATATTTAGACACCACTGACATACGGTGACAAACATCGTGAGGAAACCTGGAATTATAATTTCTAATTATAAGTTTGAAATCGCCAATCTGCCTTAAGCAAGCGTGGCGATTAATGTTCAAACCTTCTCCGTGGGAGAAGAGGCCTTTGCTCAGCAGTGGGCACAAGGCTGATGATGATGATTTTTTAGACCCTTACAGGCACTTTTATCCTTAAAGATCATTGAGAGAGACTGATATCTGCACGGCTGACGTGGTATCTGAGCAATAGGCTGCCGTGCAACGTGTCGCGAGTTCAGTTCCCGTACACTGTTGCTGTGATCCACAATATTAAATTATTGTTCTGACTGTGGGTGTGATGTGGTAGAAAATCGTGTTGTATAAATCTAAAAAAAGACTCCTTACGAAGGACACGGTGATGGAAATCCACAGGTAAACATTGTGAGGAAACCTTTTTTTTGTAAGGGGAAATCATCAAATGACTTCATCTTCATGAGTGTCAGACTCTTACTGACTAAAAACACCCCTGTTCCTTCTCCTGCTCTGGGCCGAGGTCGCGGTGCCTCATTGCACTTACCCCGCAACCCCGGCTGAGTGAGGAAACCTGGACTTATTATTTCGAATTATAAGTTTGAAATCACTTATCCCCCTTGAGCAAGCGTGGTGATTAATGCTCATTCTTACTATTTGAAAGAGGGCCTCTCTTTCAAAGAGTAACTCAGCAGGGAGCGCTTGCAGGCTGATGATGATTGTAGTGTGACACATACTAACACAATAAACCTAGGAAGATCAATTATTGGATCACACGAATAGTAGATAGTTTCGTACGGGAATTGACCCTTTTTTTTGTCCTTACATTAAAAAACTTTCTCCTCCTCCTTTTCGCTTACCCCGCAGCCATGGGAATTGACCCTGCCACACGTTGCTTAGGAACCGGTTGCCAGTCATAGCGCTAACTGTAGTCTTTTAGAACAATAATTACCTATTAAACAGTGATTGGATCCAAAGAGTTAAGCAGAAAATGAGTTTGGGGGTTCATTTGAGCATTGTAGATTTGGGTATTTGAGATTTGATTGGAGCAATGAAACATAATGACAAATGAAAACCAGATTGATACCACGGCGTCACAGAAAATCTTCGTAAAACAACCACAGCGTTGTGTTTCGCCGTGTGAGTGAGGTTACTCGAGGCCCAATCCTTCCCCAACCCGAAAAACTCCAAAACCCTATTCCCCAAAATGTCGGCCACGCACTCTCAACTAGGGCAAATAAATTTCAAAATAAATAATAAAATATTGCTTTATTCGCTTAACATTAATACTGTATACAAGGAAGAGTAATATAATAACTTTTAATACTATAATACGTATATACAGTTTGGGGAAAACACATTACTAAAAAACTTGACAATACATGAGCTGCTGTTTACATGTGAACATTAGCTCATGACGATACCTAAGTACGTGTGTCGCCTGGACAGTCTACGCTACCATCAGTTGACTGGACAATCTCTGCACTACATGAGCTGTTGTTTACATGTGAACATTAGCTCATGACGATACCTAAGTACGTGTGTCGCCTGGACAGTCTACGCTACATCCTTGTTGACTGGACAATCTCTGCACTACATGAGCTGCTGTTTACATGTGAACATTAGCTCATGACGATACCTAAGTACGTGTGTCGCCTGGACAGTCTACGCTACATCCTTGTTGACTGGACAATCTCTGCACTACATGAGCTGCTGTTTACATGTGAACATTAGCTCATGACGATACCTAAGTACGTGTGTCGCCTGGACAGTCTACGCTACATCCTTGTTGACTGGACAATCTCTGCACTACATGAGCTGCTGTTTAGTTTCTAGAAATGTGTTCATATAATTACAATTCAGTGGTATTTCTTTATATTTTGAGTACATAATTCCATGGATTATTGAGTACTAGGTACTAGATACTTTTTCTATTTCTAACTAAAATCATGACAACATTTCTATCTCTTTTCTATATTATTCTAATAAAAGAGAGAATGAATGAAAGAATGTCTGCAATGTTTTTTCTCTTTCTTTGATTCATTCTCTTTTTAATTATTTTAATAAATGAAATGACTGGCATGATTTTAATTAGCAATACTAAAAGTATATGGCAGTGGTGGAATTGAAAATAAATCAGAATTTGAAAATAGATTGACTCAGGTTACATAAAAGATATGATTATCCAAAATGCAATTATTTGAAACCATTTTAAAAGTAAAATAATATTTACTTTACATCATTTGAGTATTTATGATTAAAAATGTATCCATCAAAAGATTTTAAATTAAATTCAGTGAATGATTTCAGCTCAAGTTTACAAATAAAACAGAAACTTGAAGAAATAAACAGCAATTTGAAATAACAACCTTATTTTATTCTATGTTATACATAATTACGTTTGGTTTGCTTCCACTTCGCTGCCATCCATACTAGCTTCATTTTCCACAACATTATTATACCGTTTACGGACCGAAGTATCAATATTATGTCTCCGTTTCATATGTTTCTTAAAATTAGATCCATTGGTAAAGTCCCGCTGGCAATAAACACATTTATAGGGTTTCGCACCAGTGTGCTGTCTTAAATGTAAATTCAAACGGGTTTTAAATCTAAAAGTCTTATTACAATACTCACAGACGTAGGGCATTAAGTCCGTATGCACTATAGAATGAGATTTCAAATGTCTTTTCACACGGAAACTTTTACCGCACTGTTCACAAACAAATGGTTTAGCACCGGAGTGTAAGCTGATGTGTGATTGTAGATTCCCTCGTGCCCTGAAGGCCATCGGACAGAATTTACACTTGAAAGGCTTCGTATCATCATGAGTCATCATATGTGTACTCAAAGTACCTTTTGTAAAGAACATTTTGCCGCAAATATGACATGAGAAGTCTCTACTGCGTTCCGTGTGTACGAGTTTGTGTTGCTGTAAGTTGCTTCGTGACTTGAATTCTTTTTGACAATGTTCACATTTTAATTCATACTCCACCTTTTCACATTTTACAGTTCGTCGTCTGTAGGATTTTGTGTATAATATCATGTGATCTTGTAATTGTTCTTCATCATCAAACATTGATCCGCAATTCGGACATGTAATTCTGTATGCATTATAATGGAATGTGTTTCTATGTTTTTTGAGGCCCGATGCTGTGTCAAAACGCTTGTTGCAGAACTCACAGCAGTATCTTAAGAGCTTTTTGTGGGACCGAACATGATTTACAAAGGATTTATAATTGCTTATAACCTTGCTGCAGTCTGAACATTTGAAAATACAGCATCGGGTGTGAATTTGTAATGCATGTAAGCGAAGGGACATTATGTTTTTGCATTGTGCATCACACTCAGCACACAGGCACATGTATTCATCCCAAGTTATTGCTGGGAATGGTATTGCACCTTTTGGGTCAACAGGATCCGTTTCTAGTTCAGCATTCTTTAGTTTTTTCTTCTTTTTAAGCTTCTTTTTCTTAGCTGCCATATAGAGGGGTGTATCACTGTCCGTAGAGTTGAACCCATCAGACGCTGGCGCCCCTTCATCATCACTAGCTTGTTCAATTTTAACAGCATTTAAATCTATCAAAGAATTTGGATCTACAGTAACAATTTGTAACGCCTCATTAACAATTTCAGGTTTTACCTCCGTCTTCATGTTCTCAAAGTCCTCCCAATCAATATTAATTGGTTTTCCATCATCATTTGGCATGATTTTAACATCGGCATCTGAATTTTCGCTATCATTTTTCTTCAAGAATATTGAGTTTAATTTCACTTGTGCTACTCTCACGTTGTGTAAAAACGACCAAGTACGTTCTAGAAGGTCGAAACATGAGAAACAAATGCATCTAGGAAGAGTATTTCTGGTCGAAATATCAACATTTATCCATTCCAGTTTGGTGCTTATTTTGGAATTTATTCCTACGTCTCCGTCGGGCGATATAAGCGTTTCTTTCGTTGTTGGCTCAGCGCACAGCCGGCAGAACTCTTCCCCTTCGTCACACATCTTTAATTATCACCTGAACCGACTTAACATTGGATAATTTGTTTATTTTTCAGAAAAAGAAAAGCTTCCAATTCCAATACAATGATAAACAACCATTTTGACAAGACGCGACGGTGTTGCCAATGTTGTTAAAGCAATGAAATGGGAGAAATTAGAAGCTTTTTAATTGTGATTTTGAAATTTATATCTTTAAAATCACGTTGCTAGCAAATAAAAGTGTAGTGTCTACAGCTAGATAATATAGTATAATTTTATTTTAATCATAATAATTACGGTGTTCACTAATTGTTCGTCATTTGTTGTAGTGTCATCTATGATTTTATTTGTGTACTACGGATATTTGTAGTAATTTCTTTATCTCTCACTAGATGGCAGCATAGGAAAATTGTATGAATGAACTTGACGACGGTAAAAACGTTTTTTTTATTCTTTAATGTTTACTATTTTGTATTAGGAAAAATATATTTAAACATAAGGATATCCGCCCCCAAAGCTACCCACTGACCGGATTTTCACATCTCAAACTTTAAAAAAGTACCTAAACATAGGTTTTATATTTTATAAAAAAATCATAGACTCACTCCTACGAGTCCTACCTAAGTTTTAAGCATTGACGTTTTACCTTAGTTTTAGGCACCTACTTACAATTTTGATGTTAATTAAAATTACCGTCATTATTGTTTAGATCATTCATCATCATCATTTAGTTTAAAATAAATGGGCATACCATTTATTTTTTTTTATTCTTTTCAACCTTTTTATTCTCACTTAGGTACTTAAATGGATGTTTGTTACTCTTTCTAGTAAAAACAAGGTACCTAGGTACGGTCAGGGGTCAAAAATGTAATTACACTCTACCAATTTTAAAATGACTAAAATTTCTTTGTATTAAAAGTTCAATGGTTCACAGCCAGTTTATTCAATAATTTAGATTCTATGCTATAAATTAAAGCAGTCCCAAACCATTGATTCTATTCTACAAAGATATTTGGTCATTTACCACCCACTGCAAAATCGGACCTACTCATTGACATAGGAAATATATGGACTTGAAATACCTACGAAAAAAAGGTGCCTACCTACAATCCAAAATGTCGCATAAGATGGCTGCCGTTGCTAGGGTTGTGCCGACTAAGTATTTAACGAGTATCGATACAATTTGAGTAAAAGTTCTACGTAGGTATAGTTTTAGGGATTAGCCAGCTGATTAACGGTATTTTTTTATGGGAAATCATCTAATGTCATCTCCGGCCTTTTTCGGGATAGACCGTTACTGACTAAAATCAACTCCTGTTCCTACTTTGCCGTCGGCCTAGCTAGAGCCCGGAACCCGGGGTTAACTTGGTCTCTTGATTGGCTAATGATTTTCTCAAGTCGAATTTGTATTCATATAATTCTACGTAAAGCGTCTTTTAAAAAAGTAGGACTGTGTTTATGAACAGCGTTTAATGGAATGGTGAAATAGAAAAAGATAGTGTTTGTTAAATGTTTATCTTTATATATGTGGAAAACCTGTGGGTATTTGTGAAGTGCTCGCGCACAATTTCGGCGCGTCTGATTAAACGATGATATCTTCGAAACTACGTTAGCACAAAATAGATATGTAGTGATGTCAATCTTATTGTATGTATCTCACTTTTTATTATTACGCTTGGTGGTCGCACTGGGATCGTCGCCAAAACATGATAATTTGAACTTCTACTTATGTAACTAAAACCAATACCAAAATACTGACGTCTTACTTTAGCGTTACACAAAACTGCGGAAACATCCATTGTTAAAATAGATTATTTAGTATAATATATGTTGAATTTTAAATGGGAGATTATATCGATACTTTTGTGAAATGGTACGTAACTATGCCATATTGGCATATTATTGTAAACAACAATTTTTTACTAAAACTGTCTCACAGACAGAAATAAAAGTAAATATATATACTTTGGCAATAGATTAAAGTATCCGTGACATTTTTTTCTATCTATGTGGATTATTCTAAGTAATATTTGATGAAAACTGTTTACTAACCTATACAAAGACAATTGAGGTTGATTTTCGTTCTTTTTTGCACCACACTGCACAATACAACACACAGGCATATTGTTTTTTTTGTTTCACTATATATATTTGAAGTTTAAAAAAATGGTTCTTTGTAATTTACTGAAAAACCGCAATAATTTAAAACATAAACAACCGTTTGACAGGACAACTACCATGAAACTCAGGTACTCTGAGCGCTTAAGATGGCGGACATGGCACTTACCTACAACTTTGCTAATGTCAAAATGATTTGTTTCCATATTAAGCAACAACTTAAATATTGTTGTCCCTTTTGTCTAATACAATTATTGCCTTAGAAAGAGTGAGAAAAAATGATATTTCATAGTTTGTTTCATATTTCCCTCATATTTGTATAAGCATGTATACTTCTATAGTAACACGGCGCCTCTATATATTTTCTATCTCAATGGACCTACTGCCTACTTAAATATTTTAGATTGTCATAGCTACTTATAATTTTAATAGTAACATAATAATACTTATAGATAGACGATTTGGTACTTGTACTGAAGTCTATTTAAATATATATCATTTGGCACAGAGATAGATTAGGTACAGTCTGGAATAACAAATAGGTAGGTACCTATTGAGGCTAGTTTTTATTCTGGTAGGTACCTACTGCGGTAGAAGCCGGTGGCAGAAACTAGATTCAGCTATTCTCATAAAAATATTTATTTATTTATTAAATACCTAATTTATGTTCATAAAAACAGCACAGAGGGAAATACATATCTATAGGTACTAATATTATAAAGAGGTAAAATTTGTAAGTTTGTAAGTTTGTATGTAGGGGTAATCTTTGGAACCGCTGGTCGGATTTCCAAAATTCTTTCACTGATAGATAGCTACAATATTTCTGAGTAGTACCTACTTAAGTATTCCTGATGGTATTTCTTCCAGTAGACCTGAGACAGGAAATACTTATAATTAAATATTACTTATTATTGTTTGTATATTAACTTACGCATTTTCGTCTGATTGTTTGATCAAGATAGATGAAAGGATGAAACTTTTAAAAAGTTACAAGTAGGTAAGTATTTGTGGATCAACATTTTACGAAACAGTTACGGTACTAGATTTAAAGGAACGATAGGTAGATGGGTAAATAACACATGTTTTTAAATTGCTAAATTATTTTAATTTAAAGTAATAAACAAGACTTTTAAATAAACTAATTTATTTACAAAGAAAAATAAAATTATTTTGACTTTTCAACACAATGAAATGCTAAAATATAATCATATCTACTTTCAACCATTGATTTGACGACAAACAGACATAATTTTTTGATTTTTCTAGTTTGAATAAGTACCTACTTTTTTTTTTTTTTTTTTAAAAGTAAGCTGTTTGACATAAAAACATTATTACAAATGTCATACGTTGCGATCGCATACGAAGGTTCAATGATATACCTATTATCAATGATGTATAAAACTATAGATACGTTGTCCGCGCTCTAAAATGACAACATAAAATGAAGGCAATTGACAACATCGCGCTTAGTTACGCACCAACCTGCCGCGCGACGCTACGTTTGTTTTTAATTTATATCGTGTGTGTAAACCTGTGCGAAACATAAAGAAAGCATGCCGTCGTGTGTGTTCAGACGATGTACAAATTATACTCCAAAAGTTAAATACAAAAATGTGTCATTTCATGCGTAAGTTCACCAAACAACCTACTTATTTTTATTTTATTTTTTTCGACGCTCGCCAACTTATGGCGGCCGGCAGCTACGTCACTCGTGCGCTCGACCAATGAAAATGTAGTTTTACTATTACTTATCCTGTGATGTAACTGAAGATGTATATTTATCTCCCTCTAGCAAAGGCATTCCACTATACGATGTCATATTTTCTTTCCCTTTCTTTAGTCGTAGAAGTAGTTATCTAGTATTTTCGCCGTTTTTAAACGCCGCGATGTTGGTTCATGACGTGTCTATATATAATACGTCATTGCCTATTATAACTAAAAAGGTGTAGATAGGTTACAAGCGTTTAGCAAGTGATACATTAAAATGTGGCTAACTAGCCACACTTTTTCATATTTGTCTCTTTTTCACTCGCGATTATTGAATTATGCCATCCCACTTTAACGTGTATCATACGCTTTATTCATGTGTGCATTAGTGTGCCGTTTTTGAAAATCGAATGTTGTTTAAGTAACCTATCTATACCTACCATTTTACTTATAATAAGTAGGTCTTTACCTATGAAATTGCCGTTTTGCATGAAAAAATTTAAACGAATTTTTTGATTTTAAATGCGATGAAAATGTAACACTAATCAATAAACAAATGACTACTTTTGGAAAAATAATCCCATGTTTTTAAAACAAAATTAATTAGCCTTAGCCTAACAAAAACTATTTTGATTTGAAATGGCCAGTACTGCAGAACGGCAATTTCATAGGTAAAGACCTATTAGTATCATTGAGTTGGAAACTACCGAATTTGATATTTTCCAAAGTAATAATAGATATCTATACCATTACCTACCTATATTATAGTAGCACCGAATAGCGAAGGTATCAAATAACATAGTATCTATTTAGATTCAATGTGTATGGAGAATTACAATATACATCTTTTGCATACAAAGCAGGGCCTTCAAGACAATGAACCCAAGCTATTTCGTTGTAACATTTACGTTTATTGATCTACTAGCTACTCTCGCGCGGTTTCACCCGCTGCCCGGCTCTATTTAATCGTAGCGTGATGTTATATAGCCTCAGGAACATTGTAGCAGGAGGAACAGTGAAAGAATTTTGGCAATCCGACCAGCGGTTCCAAAGATTACCCCCTACATACAAACTTACAAATTTTACCTCTTTATAATATTAGTATAGAAGTATAGATAACTGAACAAGTGAGGTTATCGGAGACCTAATTATTTTCCCGATATTTTTAACCAACCGAACTTTTTTTTGTAAAAACGTTGCCCCATACGTTGATTTTCTCCTGTGTCGTGGGTGCGTTTACAAACATACAAATTCACATGCAAAAGACCCAGACACGAAACAACAATTTGTGAATCACACAAAGTGATGATCCGTGCGGGAATCGAACCCGCGGCACGTTGCACAGCAGCTAGTTGCCCAGCCACTGCGTCAACCGTGCTGTCACAACACAAATATAACATATAACAAGCGTATAACATATAACCTATAACAAGCGTAGGAGGGCCAAGCTTCGGCACGAATGGGTCGGCTTAACCGGAGTGATATCACGGCCTCACAGAAAACCGGCGTGAAACAGCCACAGCGTTGTGTAAGTCAGCCGGGGTTGCGGGGTAAGCCCAATGAGGCACCGCGACCCCGACCCAGAGCACGAGAAGGAACAGGGGGTTTTTAGTCAGTAAGAGTCTGACACTCCCTCCTGCCCGGCCCTGGGCGGAAGAGGTCATTTGATGATTTTCCCCTCACAAAAAAAAAACGTTGTGTGAGTAAGGTTACCAGAGGCCCAATCCGATAAAATATGCCCTAGCAGGACACTGATTGCTTACCATCAGGTAACTAACGCCGGTTTTCCATGACTTCACTTCGATCAAGCCGACCCATTCGTGCTGAAGCTTAGCTCTCCATGTTATGGCTATGCGAAGGCTCATCGTCAGTCATCCCTATATCCCATGTATGCTTAAATCTTTAAAACTACGCAACGTATTTTGGTGCGGTTTTTTTAAAGATACAGTTATTGAAGAGAAATGTTTATTATAAACTTAACTATTAACTTTATTATCAGCATTTCAACCGTGCGAAGCCGTGGCGAGTCGCTAGTTTTTTTTATGTAATAGATCGGCAAACTAGCAGACGGATTACCTGATGGTAAGCAATCAGCACCGCCCATGGACACCCGCAACGGAGGAGTTACGAGTGCCCGGTAACCTCACTCACACGGCGAAACACGACGCTGTGGTTGTTTCACGCCGGTCTTCTGTTGGGCCGTGGTATCACTCCGGTCGAGCCGACCTATTCGTGCTGAAGCATGACTCTGCCACACTTAAATGCATAATAAATGGATACAATCTCCATGCTATAACGACCAAATTTTAAGGAGCTTACAATTAATATTATATTTATGTAAGTATGTCAAGTCGATTCCAAGGTCAATATTACTAATCAACATAGGCCACGGAATCTCAATTTTCGAAATAGGTATACTACAGTAGGTCGTAGCTCAGAATCTGACAATTGGGTAGTTTCCTAGGTGAAAAATAAAGTCAGTAAGAGTTTGACACTCCCTCTCGGCCCCGGGGGTCCCCAGGTATGAGAAGTAGATAATATGAGTAAAAAAATATAAAGTTATAACTTACTAGCGGAAGGCAATATATTATGGACTCTTAAGAAAAAGGGATGTCGTAGTGGGCCGGAGGTTAAGGAGCCCGCTTCTCATGCATGAGGGTTCGAAACCTGGCAAGTACCAATGTGACATTTTCCGAGTTATATTTACTTTCTATGATTATTTAGACACCACTGACATACGGTGAAGGTAAACATCGTGAGGAAACCTGGACTTATTTCTAATTATAAGTTTGAAATCGCTTACCCGCATTGAGCAAGCGTGGTGATTAATGCTCTAACCCTCTCAGTATGAGAAAAGGCCTTTGCTCAGCAGTGGGCACTTATAGCCTGATGATGATGATGATGATGATAATGATGATCTAAAGAAATTTAAATTTTTAGTACTTTAAGTGTGGGAGAGCCATACCTATGCTTCGGTACGAATGAGTCAGCTCGATCGGAGTGATACTACGGCTGTACAGAAAACCGGCGTGAAACAATCACAGCGTCGAATTTAACCATGTGAGTGTGGTTACCAGAGGCCTAATCCTTCCGCTCCCCCAATCCCTAAATCTTCAGAACCCTAATCCCACAAAATAAGACAAAGTACTCGCCGCTGTTGCAGTGGGTCTCCATGGGTGGCGCTGATTGCTTACCATCAGGTAATTCGCATGCTCGTTTGGCGTTATTTCACATAAAAAAACTATCCCACGGAAAAACGATTAAAAGTGAAAAATAGGCAGCTACAATCAAATTCTGACTATTAATTTTGCAAACGATTTCCGTGAAGGCATTTTTATTATTTCTACGTGGGGATCGAGTTGTAAGCAAGATTGATTTTTCGTGGAATAAGTATTTATAATAGGTCTTTACCTATGAAATTGCCGTTCTGCAGTACTGGCCATTTCAAATCAAAATAGTTTTTGTTAGGCTAAGTAAGGCTAACTAATTTTGTTTTAAAAACATGGGATTCTTTTTCCAAAAGTAGTAATTTGTTTATTGATTAGTGTTACCTTTTTATCGCATTTCAAATAAAAAAAAATCGTTTAAATTTTTTCATGCAAAACGGCAATTTCATAGGTAAAGACCTATTATAAGTATAATGGTAGGTATAGATAGGCTACATAAACAATATTCGATTTTCAAACAACTTATATTAAACTTTTTATGTCCTAATTCGCCAATCGAGCTATTTGATTACCTGATGGTAAGCAATCAGCGCCGCCCATGGACACACGTAATGTCAAAGGAGTTACTACAAGTGCGTTGCCGGCCTTTTGTAGTTTATAAGGGACTAGTTTATCTAGCGCGGTTTCACTCGCTGCTCGGCTGCATTTAATTGTAGCATGATGTTTTATAGCCTATAGAACTCAGGAATATTGTAGCTATCTATCAGTCAAAGAATATTGGCAATCCGACCAGCGGTTCCAAAGATTACCCCCTATATATAAACTTAAAAATTTTACCCTTTATAATATTAGTATAGATATCAGGATAGGGGTTTTGAGGATTAAGGATTGGGCCTCCGGTAACCTCGCTCAGGCCGGCCCATTCGTGCCGAAACATGGCTCTCCCACATTTGAGAATAGGTTCTATATTCTTAAAAGTTGATATCCATTTGTATATGACCTGAACCTCACTCATACGGCGAAACAAGTCTGGACTTGAAAAGAGACGGACCTCAGAGTTTGTTTCGGCATTTCTTCTCAGAGTAGATAATGTTGTGGTGGCCTAGAGGTCAAGGCGCCTGCTTCTCATGCATGAGGGTAATAAAAAACCTGGAATGTAGCTACCAATGAGTCTTCTTGCGAGTTATATGAACTTCCTATGATTATTTAGACACCACTGACATACGGTGAAGGAAAACATCGTGAGGAAACCTGGGCTTTTAAGTTTGATATCGCCAATCAGCCTTGAGTAAGCGTGGTGATTAATGCTCAAACTTTCTCCGTGTGAGAAGAGGCCTTTGCTCAGCAGTGGGCACTTATAGGCTGATGATGAAAAGTAGTACTAACAATGTATGTGCTTTGTAATAGTACTATGTATATCAACTAGATATATGTATGTATATATGTGTTCAGTGTATTCCACACACGAATGTAACTAGAGTTATATGCAGCATGTTTTATTTAAATAACCAACAGGTCAATAACTTCTAGCCTAGACTAAAATCTGTGGAGACATCAAACTCACATTATTTTTTTCTTATACTGTACTAGCTTTTGCCCGCGACTCCGATCCCGTGGAATAATGACTATCTGCAGATTTTTGGTATAAAAACTATCCTACGTCCTTTCTCGAGTTCCAAATTATGTCTGAAACAAATTTCACACAAATAAGTTCAGTAGTTTAGGCGTGAAGAAAAGACAGACAGACAGACAGAGTTACTTTCGCATGTATAATATTAGTTTGGAGGTTTTTCTTGTGACAAGCTTTTATTCGACTTGCATTATTGGGTGAATCAAGGCAGTGGGTTCACGCCACGCCGGTTTCTGTGAGTGGTATCACTCCGGTCGAGACAAACCATTTGTGCCGCAGCTTGGCTCTCATATATGTACATACTTTATATAGACACAGAAAGCAACACTGTTTAAAAGTGAATTAAAAAAAAAATGTAGTACTCGACGACTCTACAACATTTCTTTGAAGAGATTAATCAAGAAAAAAATCAATCAAAAAAATCATCAAGAAAAAAAGGATGAGTCAGTTTTTTTTGAGGGGTTCAGTTCTTTAGATTTAGACGCCAGATCTAGGATAAAACGTGTCTAGATTTTTTTAAAGACTGGGAAACGAAAGATGTGCCTTACACATAATTTAAGTTTTAGATCTTAGATAGACCAACTGTGAAGTTATTTTGCGGTACTTACTTTTTTATTATTTCTGTTAAATAATTTTGCTATTTTGTTGTAATTTTTTGGACTTAAGTATTTTTTTTTTTATATAATTGCTTCAAACATGCAGAAATTATTAGGTACCTGATAGTGAAATTGTACTACTTTATTAAAATACTAGCTTTTGCCCGCGACTCCGTTTGCGTGGAATAGTGACATCCTGCAGATTTTTGGTATAAAAACTATCCTATATCCTTTCTCGAGTTCCAAACTATGTCTGTACCAAATTTCACAGAAATCGGTTCAGTAGTTTAGGCGTGAAGAAAAGACAGGCAGACAGACAGAGTTACTTTCGCATTTATAATATTAGTATCTATAGATTTGCTCGCCTTAAATAGGCAGTTTTTTTTGTCATGGGAAAATCATCCTATGACTTCTTCCGCCCAGGGTAAGGCGAGAGAGAGTGTCAGACTCTTACTGACTAAAAACTCCCCCGTTCCTTCTCCTGCTCTGGGCCGAGGTCGCGGTGCCTCATTGCGCTTACCCCGCAGCCCCGGCAAAACATCAGCCCTATTGGGCTCCGACTGTGGTGGTCTATTGGCTCTTTGAGGCGCGTGCGGAACGCTACACGCCGTACGCTCGGGTCCGGTTCTGGTCGGGCGGCGAGCTACCCTTACTCGCCGTCTGCAGACCCGCGCTTACGGTGGCTGGAGATCATCTCTCGATCCCCGACGTCCGGAATGTCGCCTGTGTTCTATGAGAATAAATTGTTTATTTCTTTCTTTCTGGTGGTAAGCAATCGGTTAATAAATCCTTGATAACCCACAAGAGTCCGGCAACGCACTTATAGTAACTCCTTTAGTATTATGAGTGTCCATGGGTGACTTTGATTGCTTACTATCAGGTAATCCGTCTGTTCGTTTGCCGACCTTAAATACATAAAAAAACTGTGCTTCATTAACCACATGGTGTTACAAAAATTGTCTCGATAAATATCTACCTCCAACGACTAACAATCGTGGCATACTATCAATCTACTTAACAAGAAAGTGATAAATAAAGTTAACAGTTTTAAATACTGTTATATGAATGTTGCAAAAAATACCTTATATGCATAAGCCGCTTATCAAAATATACTAAAACTTCCAAATATCTACAAAGGATTATCGACCTAATCACTTGAGCTATAAGTTTGAAAGTGTTTGGCTAGTGAGTATAGCTTTATGAGCTACCGTCTGAGCTACAGTGTGCTTAGAATAAATAAATAAAATCTCAGTTTTTTTAGGGTTCTTTAGCTAAAATAAAAAAAACCCTTAGACTGTCTGCGGTTCTTTTAACAGACCTTTTGTTATAAATCTTGCAGTAGTATATACAGCTGCAATAACGCAACCATTGGTTCACGCCGACTGACTGTGAAGCCTTTGTATCACGCTGGTCACGTCAGCTCAGCAGAGCTTAAGCATGGCTCGCGTACATTTAAGCAGATTCTATTGCTGTATACAAAAAATCGGAATGAAATAATAATTAATTATGACACTATTTCTTTAAAAATGAGACTCCCACAAAACAAACGTTATATTGTTTGCTGTTTTTTTTTCATCATAGAAGTACCAATATACTATTAATTGTGTTACTAGCTATTCGCTGTTTCACCCGCTGCTCGGCTCCATTTGATCGTAGCGTGATTTTTTATGGCCTATAGCACTCAGGAACATTGTACCTATCTATCAGTGAAAGTCGGATTGCCAAAATTCTAAAAGCGGATCCAAAGATTACCCTCTACATACAAACTTACAAATTTTTGCCTCTTTATAATACCAAAAATTGTAGGAACTTGCAACGCGTCCTATCTGCATTCCATTCCCAGATCAAAAGAAACAAGAAATGGCTTTATATTTAAAAAAAAATCATTTAACTTACACACATAATTACGCTTCCTTATTCTTTAGAAAATTACTAGAACTTATGTACTTACTTAATAGTACGGAACCGACGCGATTCACACGCGAATTGGCGCAGTTTTTTTTTATTTAGAATGAAAAATACGGGATTTTTTTATTGTTGTCCCGAATCGAGGTCTTTAGGTACCCTGTAAGATGGGCATTTTAGAGTTACGTGAGCCGCTTGTTAAAATGGTTTACGATTCACGATTCATGTAATGCGGTTAGGTTAAGGCCGAACTTTTTTAATAGCGGTAAGTTAAAAGAAAGTGTTATTCGACAGTTAGGTTATGTACCTTTTGTTTATTTGGATTTCCATCAAGAAAAACACAAAACAAGGATATTTATATGATCAGCAGATTATAAAACATTCTATGCTTTCTTATTTACAGAAAACTAGCATTTACCCGCGACTTCGTTCGCGTAGAATAGTGACTTCCTGCAGATTTTTGGTATAAAAACTATACTAGTCCTTTCTCGAGGTCCAAACTATGTCTGTACCAAATTTTATAGAAATCGGTCCAGTAGTTTAGGCGTAAAGAAAAGACAGACAGACAGAGTTACTTTTAAATTTATAATATTAGTTCGGATTACGAATAACAGAGTCGAATACCATTTAATTAGAATTAAGATAAAGACGTAGGGTTTACAAATAACAAATAATATAATGAAAATCAGAACAAGACAAGAAAAAGGCTTGAATGATAGATACCATTATTTGTTCCTTTTTATTAACAACTTGTCTCTGCATTGTTCTCACATAGGGGTACAATAATGTATACTAAATGTTTTTTTTAAAGAGTAACTAACGATGGAGTTTCCTGTTCGTTTTTCTCCATTCGAATCTACAATTTGGAATGAGCACCTAGCTTCACTGACGAACAGACTGACAGACTACTATTCTATTTTGACGTTTCAAAAGTACCTATTTATGGTTTAGTTGGAATAAATGATTTTGATTTGATTTGAATTCTTTGCCGGAGTCTGTGTTCCTCGAAGGGTATACCTGGTTGTCTTCAAGGCCCGAGTAAATAGGTTGCTTATGGGTAGGCGTGCTCCATCGTAGGTCGCATTATTGCTTACGACCAGACGTGATAGCGGTCTAAATGCTTGCCCATTACGAAATAACAAAAAAAAAATCAGCTTAAGTACTATTCCAGACTATAATCTACCTCTGTGCCAAATTTCATTCAGATCCGTTCAGTAGTTTTTACTTGAAAGTGTAACAAACATGCATCCGTCCGTAGCTTTTTTTTTATGTAATTAGGTCGGCAAACGAGCAGGCGGATTACCTGTGATGGTAAGCAATCAGCGCCGCCCATGGACACCCGCAACGGAGGAGTTACGAGAGCGTTGCCGACCTTTTAGGGATTAGGGATTTGGAGATTTAGGGGCTGAGGAGGGATTGGGGGCGGGGAAGGATTGGGCCTCCGGTAACCTCACTCACACGGCGAAACACAACGCTGTGATTGTAGCACGCCGGTCTTCTGTGAGGCCGTTGTAGTAATTACAAATTTTCCGCGTTTATAATATTAGTAGTTTTTCTAGATATATGAAGTCACAGGACCAAGTATGTTTCTCATAAGGATATCTTCACAAATCTAGCGTTAATTTTTTTTAAAGAGAAACGCTTAGGTAGTAGAATTCTTTATGAAGAGAAGGCTCATATTCCAGTGGTAAACTTTCACAGACTTTACGTGGTCTCCTCAATGTTCCAGTGGTCTTTAGTGCCAGCTTTTCGAAAGACGACGTCTCCGGAAAATCAGTCTTATAATGTAGGTAAGGTTACGTTGAATGATTTTTTAATAACATTAAAAGAAACTCGAATAACTTCGGAAATCACACGCGGAAATCCATGTAATCAACATTTTGATTATGAATTCATATAGGCACTATTATAAATAATAAACAGTATTACCTGAACAAATGCTATATATAGGTCAGGTTAAGTCTGGTGTACGGTTGTGAGAGTAGACTGAAGTTACCACCCTGACTCTTCAAGCCATCTTAAGAGCCGACTAACACCCGGTTTCCGAAAGGCCGATCAATGTTAAAATCAATTTAATCTCTTGTCAAGTCATCTGATTGGTTGACTGAATTATCAACAACCTATCAGACGACTTGACAAGAGATTTAATAGGAGATTAGTTAATTTTAGCGTTGACAAGACTTTCAGAAACCGGATGTTAGTGAATCCACATTAGACGGAGACAGGGCACCAGGGCTCTCTGATAAACTAGAATCTTTTAAGCGATCTCTAACTACAGATAAGGGAGATTTATACAAACCCCTCTTATGAGGAGAAGGCTCATATTCCATTAATGGACTATCACAGATTTTACATGGTTTCCTCAATGTTCCAGTGGTCTTTAGAACCAGTTTTTCGACAGATGACGTCTCCGGAAAATCACTTTGGTAAGTTATGTATTTATTAAATATTTTTTTTTGGGATTTGTCGGCAAAAGAGTGGGCGGATTACGTGATGGTAAGCAAACGGTACCGTCCATGGAGAACCTTGGAGACCAGAAGAATTACTAATGGGCTTTATTTGAGACTGGATAATTCTCAAGTAAGTTTTCTTGAAAACCCAATGGATGCAGGTGGCGTGTTGTCGTTAGACGTGGAAGAATAAGGGGGAGGCCTTTGTTCAGTAGTGGAAGTCTTCCTGCTGATGCTTATGATGATGATGATGATGATGATGATGATGATGATGATGACTTTTCTCGCCCCACCTAGGGCGAGCCCCACCTAGGGCGAGAGAAGTCATCAGTGTCAGACTCTAACTGACTAAAAACTATCCCGTCCCTCCTCCTTCTCCTGCCCCAGGTCAGGCCGCAATAGGAAGTGAAGTTTTCTTTTTTCTTCTTCTTTTTCAAAAACGTTGTGCCGCACTTAGATTTTCTCCTGTGTCGTGGGCGCCTTCACAAACATACAAATTCATATACACAACACACCCAGACCCGAAACAACAATTTGTGGTTCACACAAAGTGTTATTCCGTGCGGGAATCGAACCCGCGACACGTTGCACAGCAGCCAGTTGCCCAGCCAGCGCCAACCGTGCAGTCGATTTGGCCTCCAGTAGCCTCACTCACACGGCGAAATTCAACGCTTAACTTCGGTCGAAGCATGAAGTTTCACTCTCCTATCAAATGACTAATATAATTAAGAAGTGCTTACCCACGGCTTTAAAAGGTCGTGATGTTATGTCTAGCGATACGTGAAGGTATCTATAAATTGTGAACGGTATATACTTATATTTGGTTTTGTTTTTTGTCGCCATTTTTATGTTTTCATGTCACATATTGCCAACACTGCCAAAGCCAAGATCATAGTACGGTTGGCATAAAAAAGGTTTTGTGTTTAGGTATTTTTAATTTTTGCGAGCGAGTTGTTAGTAAGGGTTTTTTGTTGGAAAACTGGATTTAACAAATGTTTAATTACGTGTTCCTTTTTTGGAAAATATTCTTCATTTATTTTTATTGTGTCGGCAGCGTGACGTCACCTTGCACACGCTGCTCATAATAAGAGTCCCGTTGTCATTTGAAACTGGTAGACTTTTTTGGGATCTGGAATAGCGTCCTACTGTTTAGCCGGGGCTGTCGACCTAAAGCAGGAGAAGGAACGGAGGGTTTTTAGACAGTAAGAGACTGACACTCCCACTCGCCATATACGTACGGGCAAAAGAAGTCATTTGATGATATTGGCTTCATCTATTTTTAACCCCCGACGCAAAAACGACGGGGTGTTATAAGTTTGACGTGTCTGTGTGTGTGTGTGTGTGTCTGTCTGTACCACTCTAGCCGCCGAACGGATGGACCGATTTTGATTTAGTTTTTTTTGTTTGACAGTAGAAAATGTCGAGAGTGTTTTTACGTAAGTTTGATGAAAATTGTTCCAAGATGGCCGCCGCCACAAAATGACAGATTAGATATTTTTTTTAAACTCCATCAATATGGGTATCAAATGAAAGGGCTTGAGTAGTAGAATACTATTACATATGACAAATTTAAAATACAAGATGGCTGCTTCTACAAAATGGTGCTTTACATTTTTTTATTACAACTTGATCAATATGGGTATCAAATGAAAGGGCTTGACTAGTGAAATACTATTAGGTATGAAAAATTTAAAATCCAAGATGGCTGCCTCTACAAAATGGCGCTTTATGGATATATTGATATCATTTGATATCCATATCCATATCCATCCATTTTCATAGGAATTATAATTGTTTATGGATATCTCGTTCCGTTCATTACATTTGGTTTTTATAAAGTCGGGGGTTTTTTTAAATTTTTAATTTATTATGTATAACTTTTACGTGACTTGTAAATGGGCTGTTTTATGGCCTATTTACGAGAATAAATTCGTAGTTTCTTTGATATTCTCGCCTCAAAAAAATCAGTCTGTTGGTAGGAGAAAACCATTTTTTTTATGTAATATGTCGGCAAGCGAGCACACGGATTAGCTGATGGTAAGCAATCAGCGCCGCCCATGGACACCCGCAACGGAGGAGTTACGAGTGCGTTGCCGACATTTTAAGGATGGAGATTTAGGGATTGACGAGGGATTGGGGGCGGGGAAAGATTGGGCCTCCGGTAACCTCACTCACACGGCGAAACACAACGCTGTGGTTGTTTCACGCCAGTTTTCTGTGAGGCCGTGGTATCACTCCGGTCGAGCCGACCCATTCGTGCCGAAGCATGGCTTTTCCACACTTACTTATAAACTAAGTCAGGAATGATGCTAATTTTGTTTTTTTTACAACGGGGCCAGTTAAGTATTAGTGAAGTGAAAACTTTAGTGTCAACATTTTTAATGCTTACTACAACCACTTAAAATAAATGAAAAGATGCTACTTAACAATCGCAACAACAAATAAATAAAATGCGTTTTTGAAAATACTATTAGAAGTTTTTGTGATGCAAATTCTGTGTAATGTATTTTATGTATCTGTATGTTTTTTCACAATGACACTTTTTCTTTAGATCTCTAGATGTTTATAGGTACACACATCACACATAAACAGCCTATAAGTGCCCACTGCAGAGCAAAGGCCTCTTCTCACACGGAGAGGGTTTGAGCATTAATCACCACGCTTGCTCAAGGCGGATTGGCGACTTCAAATTTATAATTAGAAATTATAAGTCCAGGTTTCCTCACGATGTTTTCCTTCACCGTATGTCAGTGGTGTCTAAATAATCATAGAAAGTATATAAGTAATAACTCGGAAAAAGTCACATTGGTACTTGCCAGGTTTCGAACCCGCTCCCTCATGCATGAGAAGCGGGCGCCTTAACCTCCAGGCCACCACGACAGCAATCACAGTATTTGCTAAAATTACCTTTTTTTTTGTAATGGGCAGGCATTTGGCCGCTGTCACGCCTGGTGGTAAGCGGTGATGCGACCTACGATAGGTAGCCTATTCACTCGGGCCTTAAAAACACCCTAGTTATAATACTCTTTGGGGAACGCAGACTTCATTTCTATTATATCTGATTCTATTTGATCAATAAAAGTAAATAAAAAAGGATTAATTTGACATTTTATAAAAAATGCCGTTCTGCAGTACTGGCCATTTCAAATCAAAATAGTTTTTATTAGGCTAAGGCTAATTAATTTTGTTTTAAAAACATGGGATTCTTTTTCCGAAAGTAGTCATTTGTTTAATGATTAGTGTTACATTTTCATCGCATTTGAAATAAAAAAAATCGTTTAAAAATTTTCATGCAAAACGGCAATTTGATTAAAAATTATAAAAGAAACGAAAAAAAAAACAAAAAAAAATTATAGAAAAAAATACACAACCACCTTATTTTTCTGCTGTCCGTACGAAATCATTGCAAATTCCTCGAGTTAAGTTCGCTTAAGACATTTATAAAAGACGGACACAGTACCTGGCCTGTCCATACATGACAATTTGTGAGAGAATCCGGGTGTTCACACATAGTATTGACGGAGGAGTGTTACAATAATCTTAAGTATATTTTCAAGTGTAAAATTTTGTGTTAACTGTGAATTTATTGTCAAAAAAACTATAAGTACGTGTTTGGAGGTAGGTAATTTTTTTGTGTTTTTTTTTATTTTAATACGTACTTATAAGTTTATTGTTTCTTTTTTTATTTTCTCGAAGGGATAGATTGAGTCAATAGTTTTATACTAAAAGTGTTTTTTTTTTCTTCATTTTTTTTATATTGTATTGGGGCTATGATGGGTTTATGAGACAAAAGATCGAGCGATTGTAAGATCGGTCAACGGAGTTCTCGGGTTCGATTTAACCAGTCAAAGTGCAGGTATTTTTTATACCTTTGCACCGCTTTAGGATTTTCTCCTGTGTTGTGGGTGCGTTTACAAACATGCAATGTCACATACACATGACACCCAGTCCCGAAACAACAATCTGTGGACCACACAAAGTGTTGTTCCGTGCGGGAATCGAACCCGCGACACGTTGCACGGCAGCCAGTTGCCCAGCCACCGCACCAACCGTGCAGTCAAGCAGGACGCGATTTTTTCATAGAAAGTCACCTTATAGTAGATCAAGGTCCTATTAATATACATCATAACACAAACAGCCTATAAGTGCCCTCTGCTGAGCAAAGGACCCTTTTCACACGGAGAAAATTTGAGCATCGTTCACCAAAGAGCTAAGAACTCCATGGTTACACTCTTTCAATCAGTTCCATAAACAGATTCTTTGTTATATAATTTAGTTAGTTCTTTTATGTGAGAACAGTGTAACACTAATATTTAGTTAACGTAGCGGACTAGAAAAGATTGGCGCCGTCCATTAACACCCGCTACAATAAAGAAGTTACCTTACCTTACCTTGTCCTTTTGTAGGTTGTAAGGAATTTTAGGATTGCGGAAAGAGATTTTTATAAATTGTGATCCCTTGTAATCTCTTACGCAACGCAAGCGTTATTTAACAAGTGCGTTCTTCTATGTGAAGCTGATGGTAAGCAATCAGCGCCGCCGATAAACACCCGCAACAACTGAGGAGTTACGAGTGCGTTGTCTACCTTTTAAGGATTTAAGGAATAGAGAAAAGATTTTTTAAGGACTGTCACTTTCTGTAATAACACTTGGACAATGCAAGGCCTTCTGAAAGACCGTGTCACTATCAATCTTTTTTTGACCTGATGGTAAGCAATCAGCGCCGCACATGGACACCCGCAACAACAGAGAAGTTACAAGTGCGTTGCTGACCTTTTGGGGATTAGGGAGATTTAAGGATTCACTTACACGGCGAAACACAACGCTGTGGTTGTTTCACGCCGGTTTTCTGTGAGGCCGTAGATCACGCCGGTCGAGCCGACCCATTCGTGCCAAAGCATGGCTCTCCCACACTTCTCAATCCTTCATCTCGACCTAACAGAGTCGATGGTTCTCCAAAATTTGATTTTATTGTTGTTATAAAGTTGATTCATTATGATGATTTAATTATATTTGAACATGATTAACTGTTTGTTTTAAAAATTTAAAACCATGACGATATCTGAATAGACCTGCGAACTATCCATTGAAAATTAAAACGAAACAATAGTCCTATGTTCTATGATCAATCTAAATAATGAATTTTTACTTGAATTATTTATTTATAAATATTTTGCTTTGGTTATTTTTTAGGAGTACATTTTGGCGTTACGTATTTAAATCGTCTCTTTAACTTCGTAGTACCATTGGCCTGAAAAACTGGCAACGGTATAGACATGTAAGAGTTTTTTTTTTTTTGAAGGTCTTGTAGTTATTTTTGTTTCATAAGTTTGTTTTTGTTAAGTGTGTGTTGAATTTTTGGGACCAGTGTTAAGGTAGGGGTAAAAGTTTATTTCCGATATCATTATATATGTTTATTTATTTTGATAGTGTTTATGTAATTAGGTGTATAACATATTAGTGTAACATATTAGTGGTCACACTGGCGGTGGCATGGGCGCTGGATCGCTTAATTCCCTATAATATGGTTGAGTTGGGCGATGCTGGTGTACGTGTCATGTTCGTGAACGGGCGCCGTCAGTTGGGACTGGTCAGCTCCAGACTGTCTATTGTCTTTAAGGTTACTTTATTTTTATATTTGAATAAATATTAGTGTTACACTGTTCTCACATAATTGAACCAACTGTTTGTAAAAGGAATCTGTATGTGAAACTGATTTAAAAAGAGTAACCATGGAGTTTCTTGCTCGTTCTTCTCCATCAGAATCTACACTTTGGAACGAGCAAATAGCTTCACTAAGAGGACTGACCGACAGACTGTCACTATATCTTCAAAATTTTGTTTGACGTTCAAAAGTGCCTGTAAAGGTCTAATTGGAATAAATGATTTTTGACTTTTTTTTTGACTTAGTAATATTTCAATTTTGCTTGCTTCTTGCACCTACAGTTATCTCTGCATCGCCCAAAGGTTCGACTGGTAGAGAATTCCTGTGGCATTAAGTCCACCTTGTACACAGTTGTATGAGCAAAAGTCTAATAAATAAATAAAAATATAAATAAATAATAATCTTCAGTTAGAAATTTAAGAGTATTAGTGCATTTATTTGTTTTGCCTTTAACGTATTGTTTTCTTTTAGTCTTTTCCGTGTAGACGGAAATTCAGACGAGTAGTCGTCTGCAGATGTGTTCTAGAGTGGAGATCACGTCTAGGCAAACGTAGTGTAGGGCGCCCTCCAGCTAGGTGGACTGACGACATCCGCAGGGTGGCTGGCAGTGGTTGGATGAGAAGCGCTGAAAAGTGGCGTGCAATTAGGGAGGCCTATGTCCAGCAGTGGACGACAACAGGCTGATGATGTTTTCTCTTAAAAAAGCTGGCTCAAGGCGGATTGGCTATTTCACAATTAGAATTAGAAATTGTAAGTCCAGGTTTCCTCACGATGTTTTCATTCACTGTATGTAAGTGGTGTCTAAATTTACTTTGAAAGTTGGCATAAGTCACATTGGTACTTGTCAGGTGTTACCCTCATTATTTCATTTGTTTATTAACTAGCTTTTGCCTGCGACTCCGTTTGCGTGGAATAGTGACTAAAAAGAAAAAAAGTGAAAAACTATCCTATGTCTTTTCTCGTGTTCCAAACTATGTCTGTACTTACCAAATTTTACAGAAATCGATTCAGTAGTTTAGGCGTTAAGAAAAGACAGACAGACAGAGTTACTTTCGCATTTATAATATTCGTTTCTTTGAAGGTTTTAATTTCTTTTTAACTGCTTCATTGGTTCATTGGTTGCAAGTCCGACTGAGGTTTGTAAGTGCTCGAGTTTCATTCCTAGTCACGATCGTTGAAAGACAATGTAATTAGGTGTAATGTGATCTTAATAATGATTTCTTAATAAAACGTTGAAAAAATCCCATATTAGGATTTCTCCGATGTCGTGGTTGCTTTTTTAATCATATAATTTCACATACACATCACACCCAGACCCGGAACAACAATCTGTGGATCACACAAAGAATATTGTTCCGAATGGGCGAACCCGCGACACGTTGCACGGCAGCCAGTTGCCCAACCACCGCGTCAAACGTGCATTGTAAAAAAATATGAACTACATTTTTATAAATGACTCAACTCTGATTATTTGACAGATAGACATATAGACAGAATGGAAGAAAAAAACATATTGCTTCGACCCCAAATAAAACGGGACAATTACAGGAAGATGATGACTTAACTCTGATTATTTAAAAGCTTTTTTTTCTTTTTTTCAGGCGTGAAAACAAAATGGCGCTGGTTCGACCTAGACATTTGCTTATACTCTTTTTAATAACGTTCGTGAAGAGTGACCGGCTTGATATACAATTACGGGAATTGGTTCCGCTCAACACATTTCGAGTAAGTTTCTTTAACGACAAAGGTCGTCAAACAAGCAGACGGATTACCTGATGGTAAGCAATCAGCGCCGCACATGGCACACATCGAAGGAGTTACGAGTGCGTTGTTGTCCTTTTGTGTTTCGGATCATTAAGGATTGCGAAGGGATGGGGAGACACACGGGAAAACGCTGTGGTTGTTCAACGCCGGTCTTCTGTGAGGCCGTGGTATCACTCCGATCGAGCCGACCCATTCGTGCCGAAGCATGGCTCTCCCACACTTAAACTAATATGTATCTTTGCGAATCCATTCAGGAATAAAAAATCATGACGATATGAAAAAATAAATGTAATAGTAATTTTTTTAAACTCATTAGTCGGCAAACGAGCAGACGGATTACCTGATGGTAAGCAATCAGCGCCGCCCATGGACACTCGTAATACCAAAGGAGTTACTACAAGTGCGTTGCCGGTGGGTTATTAGGGGATTTAAGAATAGGGGATTTGAGGATTGAGGACGAGGGAGGGAAGATTTGGGGCTCCAGTAACCTCAATAAATTTTTATCATTACATTTTATTGTAATTTGTAAATGCTTCGTATTTTTCAGGAAGCCGTAAATGCTACAAAGACTGATACTCTCAATTTGCCAGCGAACGCTTCGTCAATCAGAGAAAATATTACTGACACTTTCAGGTAAGGTTTTCAGTATTTTTAATCTTTTTTTTTGATAGATCGGTAAACGAGCAGACGGATTACCTGATGGTAGGCAATCAGCGCCGCCCATGGACACCCGCATCGAAGGAGTTACGAGTGCATTGACGACCTCTTAGGGATTAGGGTTTTGGAGATTTAGGGATTGGGGAGGGATCGGGGGAGGGGAAGGATTGGGCCTCCGGTAATCTCACTCACACGGCGAAACACAACACTGTGGTTGTTTCACACTTTTCTGTGAGGCCGTGGTATCACTCCGGTCGAGCCGACCCATTCGTGCCGAAGTATGGCTCTCCCACATTTAAATGATGGAATCTATATACATCTTTGGTTATAATTGGAAACTTAAAAAGTTATGTTACGCAGATTTTTCATTATCATAAAATCTTTCAAATATACCATATGTTATGCGAATCTATACTAATATTATAAAGCGGTAAAATTTGTTTGTATGTAGGTGGTAATCTTTGAAACCGCTGGTCGGATTGCCAAAATTCTTTCAATGATAGATAGTTACAATGTTCCTGAGTGCTATAGGCTAAAAACATTACGCTACGATGAAATGGAGCCGAGCATCTCGGTCACCGAGTAGCTAGTAATACCATCAAACTTTTAAATGTTTAGCCCACACAGTTATTTTTTATCATCATAAGTGGTTACTGCTGAGTAAAGGCCTCTACTCACACGGAGAGGGTTTGAGCATTAACCACCACGCTTGCTGAAGGCAGATTGGCGATTTCAAACTTTAACTTCGAGAAGATAAAGAATCGTTTGTTCTTTTGTCTAACATCTTGTTCTCTGCATTATTCTCACATATAGATACAATAATGTGTTTTTTAATAATATATTGATGAACTTCAATAAAAAGTATGTATATAAAAAAAAAATGAGCACCTGACTGACAGACAATATTCTATTTTGATGTTTCAAAAGTATTTGTTTATTGTTTACTTGGAAATTATAAATAGGTATAGGTTTCATACAATGTTTTCCTTCACCGTATGTCAGTGGTTTCTATACTCGAAATTTTAATTCCATTCCAGATTTGACCATTTCAGTGTTGCAACGTTAGGGCACGTACTAAATAGTGACGTTGCGAAATTATTCGATATGGAAATCGAATATTTCTGCATCGATTCCTCTCGTTTATAAATTTAATCTCGTAAACTATTATAAATATTATGTATTTTGTGTTATGTGTTTTTAGAGTTAGCAATACGAAACCAGTGAAGAATGGGAATCACTCATCTGTCTTCTAGCTCAATTAATGTGCTCATAAACTTTGTCCACAGTTGCGAGAATCGTACCTATGGTTACTACGCTGATGTGGACAATGATTGCCAAGTCTTCCATGTCTGCCTACCCTCTCAAACGCCTTCAGGTCGTAATGTTACCTACCGATGGAGTTTCATATGTCCTAATGAAACGGTTTTCAATCAGGTAAGAAATTAAGAAGCATTTTATTGAGTTGAGACGTTTGGCCATTATTTCGGCTGGTGGTAAGCGGTGATGCGACCTACGATGGAGCACGCCTACCCATAAGCAACCTATTCACTTGGGCTTTGAAGACACCTAAGTTTTACACTTCGGGAAGCACATTGTGGTCAGCGCTGTTGTTTCGTGCCTGCGTGCGCGAGACACAGCATTTATGCTGAGCGCTGCCCCTTTTCACGCATGAGTGACGCAATTGCAGTGCTTTTTTTATGTTCATTGTTTGTTTTGTCCATAGATAGCCATATTTGTGTGTATTTGTTTCTTGCGTCATTTGTGTGTGAAATAAATGGTTTTTATTTATTTCTTCTTTCACATACCTGTCAAAGAAATCCACTCTTTAGTGGCTCTAATGAAAAAACCCTTAACATTGAACTGTTCCGGTAGCCGAAAATTTGCAAGTAACATCTTATGATGAAATACATTTCTATGCATCCTGTATGACAGTACTGAACAGTGACATTCTAATTATTTTGTGTCAAATGTTCTATCAACTACAAAAATACTAAATATATTTTTTTATTTTTTTAACTTACAGGAAGTTCTAACCTGCACATATGCCGCGGATTCAATCGACTGCAAAGATTCTCCGGACTTTTACCACCTAAACATGGAAATAGGAAAAGAACAGAACAAAACACAAGAATCAAAGAAAGAAGGTAACAGAAAAATTCAAAAGAGGAAGCCAGAGAAGAGAAGAGAGAACATTATAATGCATAACGTTATAATGGAAGAAGAAATGAGAGGCATTGAAGATGATTTAAAAGAACACTTGAAACCAATATTGGCGAAAAAAGAAACAGATGCACCGATTCTGATTGAAGCAGTGATTGAGAACGTTGATACTGATACAGAAGACACAGAATTAGATCAGAAGAATGAAGAGGAACTAGACAGAATTGTAATGGAGAAGAATATAAGAAATGTAAAAGATATGTACGGAGAGAAAAATAATGAAAATATTTTGATAATAACCGATAAAAAGGAAAATTTAAGTGGATATAACGATAATGAAAGGAAAGATACTGAAATTGAAAGTGTAGATAATGGTAATGAAAGCAGAAATAATGAAAATGAAAGCGAAGATGAGATGAAAGACTATGGAAGAGATATGGATGATGGAAGAGAGTTGGAGATTAAAAGAGAAGTTATGAGAAATGAAAGAGTTCTAAGAAGGAGGACCTTTAGGTTCAGAGGTGATGTTTAATTGATGAATTTTTAATTTTGGTCTTTCTCTATTTCTTTCACAAATGCCTCATTGAATAAGTTGTCTAACGTGATGACCAATGATGAGGTCGTAAGTTCGATTCCCGCATCGGGAAATACTTTAAAAAGATTTTCGATTTCGAAAATCTGTTGCGTCTTCTGCCTTGTCCGTTGTCAAATATGGTATACTGAGGTTTTAGGTTCGATTCTGAAGCCAGAAAAAGTCTTAGAGATATTTTCCATTTTGGAAATTCTTTGCCCGGTGTTTGGCATTAGGACCTTTTATATAGGATTCTTCTTTTGATCTATGGCTATGCTTTGAAGAAATCTTTTATCTTTCATTTTTGGAAATGAGTAAGACCAAGAATTGAATATAATGAAAGGATAATTGTTCCGTAGAAATAAGTTATTGACGTGGCCAACAACTAATGTTTAAGTTAATTTTAAGTTCATATTAAGTTAATAAATTGTAAATAAAAGCATTCTAAGTGGAAATAAATAAATGAAAACGTTCATTTAATTTCGATTTTGTTTTTTTATTTTACCAATGTGCTCTAAAAATACTAATTTGTCTGATCACATACATACTTAAGGAAACATTGTCAGTAATTTATTAATTATATTTTGGCTTCTTTCTTATATCTTACTAGCTATTATTGCGCGGTTTCACCCGCTGCTCTGCTCACTCAGGAACATTGTAGCTATCTATCAGTGAAAGAATTTTCGCAATCCGACCAGCGGTTCCAAAGATTACCCCCTACATACAAACTTACAAATTTTAACTCTTTATAATATTAGTATAGAAACATATCTTAGTTTTACGTAGGTACCTTTAGTAAATAATTTAAGGAAATCACTGCGCCGCCCGTCCTTTTCTATGTCGGTCGGTAAACGAGCAGACAGATTACCTGATGGTAAGCAGTTGGCACCGTTGATGGACATCGAGTGCGTTCCCGACAGATTTCGGTTCAGGGATAGAGTGGATTGTGGGATAAAAAGAAGTAACGGGTCTCCGGTAACCTCAATCACACGGCGAAACACAACGCTGTGGTTGTTTTACGGTAGTTTTCTGTGAGGCCTTGGTATCACTCCGGTTGACCCGACCCATTCGTGTCGATGCATGACTCTCTCGCACTATTTTCTGTCCTTTTTATATCGCGCGCTAACTTCACTGGCACGATATATGACTTGTAAAGTCGGCCGTTGAAAATTGAAGTTGATCTTATATGTGTCGCCACTATTTTTTATAATAATGACATTAAGCATTGTTTCTATACTTAAAAGCTATTAGTAAAAAGGTGTAGATAGGTTACAAACGCTCAGCAAGTGATACATTAAAATGTGGCTAACTGACCACATTTTTTCATATTTGTCTCTTTTTCACTCGCGATTATTGAATCATGCCATCTCACTTTGACGTCTAAACATACGAATTTTTCATATATGTATCAGTGTGTCGTTTTTGTAAATCGAATGTTGTTTAGGTAACCTATCTACATCATTTTACTTATAATATCATTGCTTTAAAGATTAATATAAGGAAAATTGAGAAGCTGAAAGATTTTTATAAATGGCAAACGAGCTGATCAATTACCTGATGGAAAGCAATCAGCAATGTAGTAAAGGGTGTATTGCTGACTCTTTAGTATTTTGGAATTGGGGATAGATTGGGGGAGGAGAAGGGTTGGGCCTCCGGTAACCTCAGTTATTGGGCGAAACACACCGCCGTGGTTGTCTCAGGCCGATTTAAAAATGTATCGAAATCTTTGTAAATTGCCATTATTTAAGGCCGAGTCGAGAATAAACGTTGAATACAGTTCGAATAAATTATTTCAGCTCCTATCAACAAGACCCTAACACACACTTACAAGTTTAAACCAAGACAATTATAAGTTATCCAACTAAGATAAAATGCAATCAAACTGATCTCCAAATCCATTACAATTTCCATCACTCAAAGCAATAAACTGAAATGAATTCAAACTGCCAACTCTTTGTCATTGGAGAAAAAGTAATTATTGTTATCAGTCAAACCATAACTTCTTTACGCTTGATTGGAGTAAGATTTCAGACGAGAAACAAAATTACAAAGTTTATAAACAAAATGATGTAAAATGTTGGTGGTCTTAGTTATTTTATTTATTGGAATATATGCGGACAGTGATGAAGATAAATACGTCGATCTGCTACCAGAAGAAGAGAAATTACAGTTCATAGAACAAGTAGCTAGGCGTATACTGAAAGACGTAGAAAGTCAAGAGAATAAAACTAATTATGGAAGCACAGAAATTAACGACGAACAGCTTAAAAGACACAATGAGTACGTCAAAGCTGTTTTAAAAGAAGAATCTGAAAATATAAGAAGACAAAGCAAGCTTGCTAAAAACACAAGTAATAAGCCTGATTCTAAAGATGATAGTGAGATACATGTAGAACCATCTGATCTAACAATACGCAATGATAGAAGAGGTAACGCAAATCTTGTGGCACCTACTGATTATATTAAAGTTGAGATCATTACTGATGAACTACCTATTATAAAGAGATCAATCCAAAACGTTGATCCGACTAGACATGATAAAAGTGATGAGATCACAGCAGAGAATTTGACTAGAGTGAATTCAAGTAACAAAACTGAAAATGATGAAAATAGTACTGTTAAACCGCCAACGAGCTCCACAGATCGAGAAAATATTATTACGTCTACAGCTTCGATACCAGAAACCGTAACGGAAACGAATGACCATGAAAATAGTACTGATGTCAATGAAAGTGAGGATGAAGTTACAGATGAAGAAAAACCTACTACAGTAGAAACAATTGTGGATAAAAAAGATGATATAAAATTAGCACAAGATAAAAATAGCGGTTCAAAAGAGACAGACAGTGAAGGTGCAGCTATAAGTGATATAGATGAACCATTGTCAAAAAAATCTACGGACGAATATAATGTTACAGAAATTAGCAACATAACAGCTACTACTTCAGCGATAGAGTTATTTGGACTTAAATCAGACGAAAAGATTTTAGACGAATCTAATCATATATCGAGTGAAGAAATTACAACGGTAAAGGTACGAAAAACTAAAGCTACTACAGACAAAAATAATATAGAAGATGAAAAGGACGATACGACTACAGACAATGATACGGATGAACCCAAAATAAGAGCTGATGCAGATTCTGAAAATGAAGGCACAGGAACAGAAAGTACAACAACAATAACGACTAATGTTGAAAAAACAACTCAACCAGTACCTCTTACAACTGAAACTGAAATTGAAGAAGTAGAAACAAGCGATCCACTAACAACAGAATATCCTGAAACAACAACAGAATTTAACATCATAGTAGAAGAATTCACTTCTCCTCCGGTAAATAAAACAAAACAAGTTAAAAAGAAAAAGACGAAACGCAGAGCTAAAGAAAAGAAAATCAAACAACGAGCTTTAGACCATACTAGAGAAATTGCGCCTGAAATATTGGTAGGAAGTGACAAATACGTTGAGACGGAAACATCGGAAAGTGGTAAAACGAAGGTGCATAAACTTGGAAAGGTTTTCTTGGGACCCAAAGGTAAAAAGGATGAAGAAGTTAAAGCTGAGAAACCTAATCCGGATAAAAACTTTATAGAACTGGAGAAAGTTTATTATGATAATAATTATAAAGTGAAACAAGGCAACGGGTATCAAGTTTATGAGATAAGTAAGTTGTTTTTAAACCATGCTCCGTTTAAGGATTTAGCTGTTGTGCCCGAGTTCGTTTGCAGGCAAAAAATTTGCCAATTTTACTTAAATTTTCATTAAAGTGGTGTAGGTTTTTTCAAAGTTCTTCTTGCTCTTTTTT
Organism: Spodoptera exigua; assembly: GCA_902829305.4. Classification (NCBI taxonomy): domain Eukaryota; kingdom Metazoa; phylum Arthropoda; class Insecta; order Lepidoptera; family Noctuidae; genus Spodoptera; species Spodoptera exigua. Next base: position 1,028,367 of record LR824628.2, on the reverse strand, counting down.
CTGAGTAGGAATACATCAAATTCTTCTACATTCTTCCATCCTAGAGGGAGTGTTAGGCTCTTACTGACTTCAAATCACCTTTCTTCTCCTGGCCTCACGCCTATCATGCAGTCCTATTTAAGTAGCAACTAAACTAATAACTCGTTTCTGGTATCTGGTCACATTCAAGACTGTAATTTTGTCATTAGAGAGAGAGAAAGAAGGAACGAGAGAGAGAGAAAGGGAGAGAGAGAGAGAGGGAGAGAGAGAGAGGGAGAGAGAGAAAGGGAGAGAGAGAGAGAGAGATTTATATCTCTATTAACACAATTATTAGCAGTATCACAGAATACAACAATTTTAATGTTTGAATGCCATGCTTTACCAATGAGCCGGCTCGACCGGAGTAATACCACGACCTCTCAGGAAAACGGAGATAGGTAACTGTTGGACCAATCCTACCCCCAAACCCTTCCCTATATCTCCGTATCCCCAATTTTTCCCCCATCTCTATAAGGATAACGCACTTTTTATTGTCAGTGTCTGTGGGCGATGCCCATTGCTTACCATCGGGTTCGGTTGGCTTTAGCGCCTTATGCTGGTTGACATTCGAAAATTGCACTCAAGAGTTTATTGTGTATTCTTTCCAATCTATATCTTGAATAATGTGACTTAGGTATTGAACATATAACGACATAAATCTGTCCTCCGCCCTAAAGTTTACACCGTCGCCTGGCCTAAAGTAGGAGAAGAGAGGGGTAGTTTTTAGTCAGTAAGAGTCTGTCACTAGCGATAGGGCAAAATAGATTGATGATTTTCGTCGGTCAAATAAAAGAAACAATCGTGTGATATTGCAGTGCGATAAAACTATAGCTATGCCATCAATAGAATTTATTAATAAAAATATAATTTACAGGTGCTGACAAAACCCCATTTATAAAAGACGAAGTATCAATGGTAGAGCAGCCGTTTTACGTTCCTATTTACAATTATGCACCGCAAAATGCTTATTTTAACCCAGAAAACCGTCTAGGCCCGAACCCAGGCGACCCAAGTGTAGAAAAACTTGACATTTCAGCTGATGACGAAGTTATAGAGAACTTATCAGATTTAAAACCCAATGAAAATTACAATGAAGAAATAGAAATAGAAGAATATAATTCCAAATCAGATTTAGATATCAGAAGAAAGAAATTTGGCAATGAACCGAGATATATTTACCAACAGCAGTTTGATAGCCAAAACGATCAAGATTATGCAGACGTTGATTATTATTTTGGTAGACAAAGTAAAAGGAGAAATAATAAAGGTGAACTCAATACGTTTCCGAACTCTGATGAAAATGATCACCCCACCCATAGCATCCAAGAAGGCAATCTTAAAGATCACGTAAGAGCGGTTAGAAATATACTATTCCATCAAAAATCTTTCGGGCTCCTCGACAAAGATAAATACGGTCACGATGGCAATGAACAATTTACTAAGAAAATTATCCGTAAAAGAATATTGAGACAACGCCATGTCGGTACAGACAAAATTAGGCATCATGCCTTAAGAAACAGCGTTCCTGAAGAAAGAGAGCCAAATAATCATGATAAAGTTAGAAAACACCAAAAAGAACAAACAGTTAAAGTGCCAAAACAATATAATGTTGATAGAGTAAAACTAGACGAGACTGTCTCGATAGTTGAAAATAAAGGCAATGACATCATACTTAACGATGAACATATAAAAAAGGTTGGGTACTTAAAGAATAATAACAGTACAAAGGAACTTTATGTAATTGACGATTATTTTAAGCAGAACATTTTGAAATTCATGGAACATCAAAGACAAAATGAAAGAGATCAACTGAACCCAGCCACTCCACTACCACCAACACCACACGGTAAATATCTCAATATCAATGACCCATTCATAAAAACAGAAAGTTTTTCTGAAATTAATAGTTTTGTTGATGAACATGATTTACCCGAAACACACGAAAACGACCTTAAAAATCATAAACATTTTAAAATAAAGAATAACTCTGACGAAAAGAAAACAGTGAAGAAACATCCACTACATGAAATTCAAATCTCAGAACATAATAACACAACGGATGATAAAATGCAAGATTACCAAGATCTTCTGGATAAACATGAAAAACTTAAAGCAGCATTACTTAAAGAAGTACCTGAAATTGATAATTTAAAGAAGGGGTATGACGAGATGAATTTAAACCTAAAAAACAGAAGGAAAGATGAGGTTAAGCTTGGCGTTTATCTGAAAGTACTAAAAGATATGATCAATACGGACAATAACGCGTTGAGACAATACGATTGGTTAGGTTCCACGGTCGATATACAATCGGCGTTGCAGAAAATTTATGAATTGACGTAAGTTTTTTAGATGATACTCTTTCTCCTCTAGCTTATCAGATTTATGTTATTGGCTTTGTTAGAAAGTTTAGACCCGGTTACGTCCTTACACTGCGATCAGACACCGAGGAATGGGCAGCAGTCGATAAAACTGATTTAAAAAGAGTAACCATGGAGTTTCTTGCTCGTTCTTCGAATAGAAATCTACACTTTGGAACGAGTACCTAAATAGCTTCACTAAGAGGACTGATCGACAGACTGACACTTTTTATCTATAAAAGCTTTGTTTGTCATTCAAAAGTGCTTGTAAGGGTCTAATTGAAATAAGGAATTTTGACTTCTGATTTTTTTAATAACTGTATTTATTAGGTTAATAATTTAACTTACATTTTTAGTGGCTTAGCAGCAGCTCGACGTAAATTACACCCATCAGACATGGAGATCCTAAAATACGTGCTTTTTCTTCAAGAGTTAGGAACAGAGATAATTGAGGCAAATGATTTCGGAGACCAGCTAAGAAAGAACATAGCTTTAGACCAAAATATTAAGCAGAAGGCCTTACAACTTCTGGAGGGGAAAGGACTTAAAAATAAAGTCTGGTTGTATTTAAGGAAAGAGGTACCTGACGTTTATGAGATAGGAGCGATGAGGAAGCTGAATCGGTTTCTTATGAGCATTGAAGATAATTTGTTTGAGGTATGTCATCACTACCTACATAGTATAAAACAAAGTCGCTTTTACTGTTCCTATATCCCTATGTGTGCTTAAATCTTTAAAACTACGCAACGGATTTTGATGTGGAGTGATTAAAGAGGAGAAGGTTTATATGTATTAGGTAGCAGCGTGATGTTTTAGTCTATAGCACTTAGGAACGTTGCAGCTATCTATGAGTGAAAGAATTTTGAAATTCTGACCAGCGGTTCCTAAGATTACCTCCTACATACAAACTTACAAATTTTATCTCCTTATAATATTAGTGTAGATTGACAGGCATATGGCCGCTAGCTTCCGCCCTCAGCTTCGCCCGCGTGGTATGTTGATAAAAAGTAGCCTTTATCCTATTCTGGAGTGTAAACTATGCCTGTGCCAAATTTCATACGGATCCTTCCAGCCGTTTTGGCGTGATTGAGTAACAAACATCCAAAAATCGTAACTTTCGCATTTATAACATTGACAATCTTTCTGTACCTCCATATAAAATACAAAAAAAAATCCTAAAATTCCCAATTTTTTCCTCATTCCAGTTACACGATGCAGTGAAAAACATAGCGAAAATAACGAAATACAAGAACCAACATTGGTACGACAATTTAAGAAACCTGTACATCAATACAGAAGATAAGACTCTTCTAGAACTACTCCTCCATGTGACTGTATTAAGATTATTTACGCTGATAGAGGATGGAACTAAAAACGGCTTGGAAGACAACTATATACTTTATATGAAGAAAAATAAGAAAGAAGCCAAAAGAACGCTTGATGAAATGATATTTGTGATGCAAATTTTGGATGAATATAATAAACTCGTTCGATAATACGCCTAGTTCTTTGTTTTCTCCCTTAGATATACAAGGTGTAAAAAGACACCAACGACAATAACGAAGCCGAAAGCCACGTGTTCTACCCATCAGTTGGATCATTTTTTACGTTAAGACCATAGCTGGGACTCCACGGGTTCTCGAGATATTGAAGGTCAAGGATGCATTTTTAATTTTTTTTTTGTGCAATCGAATTCTAAGTATTATTACAAAACTTTTTTCCAAACAAACATCACCTAAATTTTCGATTTTCCTAAATAAATTACGCATTTGAAGTTACGAACAGTAATGTACGTAATAAATAAATGCAGACCCGCACAAAAAACATCGTGCATCTCTGTAGGATTTTTATTTTTACAGAATTGTTTTGTTGTTGCGAAGTAAAACGTCGACCTACGTACTTATCACAGCGTTTTAATGCTAAGCTGTGAACCTACGCACACAATGACACGAAGCCCGTTTGCTTTACATTGCGCGCAATAAAATTATTATTTTTTTGATACCTAAAAATAAAACGTTTCCCAGTGATAATTTTAGCGCAAAGCTACTTAGTTAGAACTGCAGTATGCGTAGTTAACGGCTTCGTTAAGTGTCTTTTTGCACCCTGGTATATATTTCTTTGAAATCTTTTTTTATAATTAGAGTTTTTTTCCTAAAAAATAACTGTAGGTAGTCTTTTTCATCGATCGATCGATACACTACATTTTAAATATTTTTTAGCCAATACTTTTATTATTACTTTTCATTATATTTTCTTTATATTTTTTATATTTCATTATTTTCATTACATTATTATTACTGTAATAAAAAGTATTGGGACCCGGGTATGTCCTAAAACTGCGACCAGACACCGAGGAATGGGGAGCAGCATTCTTTAAAAATTATCGATGACCTAACTGCGCTCGCCAACCCGCCTGCCAAACGTGGTGAGTATTGGCAAATCCCCCCCCAAATGAACTGCTCAGATAAAACCAGGCCCCCAGTCTCCGGCAGTCCCGCCGTTCCTGGCTACCGTGGTAGCGGTCAGGGTAACGGCGGGACACGGGGTGCTAAGAATCCCCGGAGGTGGAGAAAAGGCTACCACCCCCGACGACGACTGGCCCTGGTAACACACAATGTTCGCACTTTGAGGACAGACGAGAAGATTATTGAGCTGGAAGAGGCATTGGGTAGGTTGCACTGGAGTATTGTGGGGTTGTCAGAAGTCCGACGAGAGGGCGAGGACACGATAACCCTAAGATCCGGCAACCTATTCTACTACCGGGAGGGCGAACAACTGTCACAAGGTGGTGTCGGGTTCCTCGTCCACAGGTCCCTCGTCAACAACATTCTAACCATCGAAAGTGTGTCGAGCAGGGTGGCGTACCTGATACTCAGGGTATCCAATAGATACTCGTTGAAGGTTATCCAGGTTTATGCACCGACCTCGACACACCCAGACGAGGAAGTAGAGGTTATGTATGAGGACATAAGTAGGGCCATACATACTAATAAAACTTACTTCAATGTTGTTATGGGGGACTTCAACGCGAAACTGGGAACTCGAGGCGATAACGAGCTGAGAGTGGGGCAATTCGGGTATGGGCAACGGAACCACAGGGGACAGAGACTGGCTGAGTTCCTGGAGAAGGAGGACCTCTTTGCGATGAACTCCTTTTTCCAGAAGCCGTCTCACAGGAAATGGACCTGGATGAGCCCGGACGGTTCCACAAAAAAATGAGATCGACTTCATCATGGCAACAAAGCGACAGATGTTCAATGATGTCTCTGTGATCCATAAAGTAAAAACCGGCAGCGATCACCGACTGGTCAGAGGCACATTGAATATCAATATAAAGCTGGAAAGATCCCGTCTGATGAAGTCTACGCTCCGACCTTCAAATGCACATATCGGTTGTCCCGAGAGCTTTCAGATCGAGCTATCGAATCGTTTTGAGTCCCTGGAGAATTGCGAGTCAGTGGACGAGATTAGCAACAGGTTTGTAGAAACTGTCCATGCGGTCGGGTCGAAGTTTTTTAGACCCCGCCGAAAAGACAGACCGCAGAAGCTTACCGATCGCACCCTCAAACTCATGGCAGAACGACGTGCTATGGTACTCCAGACCTCTGCCGATGCTAAAGCACATCGGCAGCTCAATAGACAAATATGGAAGTCCATGCGACACGATATCCGCAACTTTAACGCCAATAGGGTTAAAGAAGCGATAGAGCGGAACCAAGGCTCCAAAGTGTTCGCTAGGGACATGTCTATTGGGCAAACACAGCTGACGAATGACATGTATACATACCATACGACGTACACATACCACGGCCTTACAGAAAACCGGCGTGAAATAACCACAGCGTTGTGTTTCGCTGTATGAGCGAGTTTACTGGAGGCCCAATCCTTACCCTCATCCGTCCCTAATCCTTGAATCCATAAAAGCCCTTATCCCCACAATACTGGTAGCGCCGCGGAACTTTTCTGGTGTTGTGGTCATCCATGGGCGGCGCCGATTGCTTACCATCAGGTAATCCGTCTGCTCGTTTGCCAGTGTATACCATACTGGGGCTCTGATTACCACCCAGCTACTGTAAGTCGTTATTAGCGACTGATATATTTTTTTTATTTTATCATCATCATCAGCCTATAAGTATCCACTGCTGAGCAAAGTTCTCTTCACACACGCATAATGTTTGAGGATTTGCAGTTTCAAATTTATAATTAGCAAATAATAAATAAGTTTATGTTTCCTCATGATGTTTTTCGTCATCTGCTGTGCCTTGTCTTAGGAAGCACATGTGACTCGGAAAAAGTCCCATTAGTACTTACCAGGTCTCCCGGAAACCTCCAGGCACCTACGATAATTATCACTACATAGTATAAAACAAAGTCGCTTTCTCTGTCCCTATATCCCTATGTATGCATACATCTTTGGAACTACGCAACGGATTTTGGTGCGGTTTTTTAATAGATAGAGTGATTGAAGAGGACGGGTTATATGTGCAATAACATCCAATAAATAGCGAAAAAAATATATTATCAGCATTACATCCGAGAGAAGCTGGATTGGGTCAGTACAACTGTAATTTTAACATCAGAAAAATGAAAACAAATGTATTTTTTCAAAAACAAACTTTATTTTAAAAACAGTATTTTTACATTACTACTTACTTATAATTATATTTATAACTAAAATACGATCACATGTTGGTATAATTTTGGTATACAATCCTTGTGTTTATATATTGTAGGTATCTTATATATTTAATTATTATTTATATAAATAGCATTGTCTGAGTGAGTGCCAGATAGCACACAGCTGTAACTACTTCGTGTAGCAAGCTGTGTGACATGTAGTAGAGCTAGAGGAGGGAAGAGCAGCGCTGAGAGGGGATTACACCAAATTATTTAACAAAATTATTTATTATGTTTTCGGTTTACTCACGAAATAATTTGACGAGATACTCGACTAGTTTTAAGCCATGCTAGAGGCCCATATTCATGAGCAGCATTCCGCGACACGCGACGCGACGTGTCTTTAGCATGGCTTGAAACTAGTCGAGTATCTCGTTAAATTATTAGATACATGAGTAAGCCGAAAACATAATAAATAATTTAGAATATCTCACGAAAGTTATAATAAAAATATTTAACAAAAGTTTAAAATGAAATTGTTGTTGATTTTTGTTGAAAATTGTGGAAGGTGTAAAAAACACCTTACTGCCAAAGTCATACAGTTTACTCAAAATCATTTATTCCAACTAAACCACTAATAGGTACTTTCGAAACGTCAAAATTGCGCACGCATCAAAGAGAGATTAGACCACCACAGACGGGGCCCCATAGGGCTGATGTTCAGCCGGGGTTGCGGGGTAAGCGCAATGAGTCACCGCGACCTCGGCACAGAGCAGGAGAAGGAACAGGGGGGTGTTTAGTCAGTAAGAGTCTGGCACTCCCTCCTGCCCGGCCCTGGGCGGGAGAAGTCATTTGATGATTTTCCCCTCACAAAAAAAAACCTCGGTCTAGAGCAGGAGAAGAAACGAGGGGCTTTTTAGTCATTAAGACCACTGACACCAGAAGTCAGTTGATAATTTTCCCCTCATAGAAAAAAACCTCGCTTGGTAAACAAGGGGATCGTGCCCAACCCTTCTTGCATAAAGAAGCTCTCAGAAGGTCTAGCTATCATATAAATAATAGATAATCTCTGTGAATAATTTCTTCAGTATATATATCTACATTTGTTTATGCTCGTTCCAAAAATGACCATTCTTCGAGCAAGAAACTCCATGGTGACTTAACATTTTAATTCCTTATGGCTCGGATTATGATTTTGAAGGTGAAAACTGTCCTTCATTTTGGTATGAGACGTTATTTACACGCCTAAATATATTTAAATATTTAATTATAAATTTTTACGTAATTCTAAGCCTCATATGTGCTATTTTTACATATTACTACATACATAAATACTTAGGTGAAATATTTATAAATCTATTTTAGTAAGGGATCATTTTTCAATAGTCAGATAAATGTTATCTAAGGAATAAAATTGTTGCTGTCACTGTCTTATACAAACATTCTGACGCGACAGCATCATAATTATTCCGTAGGTAACTTTTATCTAACCATTGAAAAATCAACCCTTAATAAAAAGCTTTCTTAATTTAGTTTTTCTAGGCAATTTTAGAGAAATGTGTATTTTATTAATTTGATCCACAAAACGACGGCCATATTTAATGATATTGTGTTAAGTTCATAAAATCGGAATAGTTATCATGATTTTAATCTTTTCGAATACTTTCGTTTTTTAAATAGTAGATAAGTATAGTCAAATGTACTATTTAAATTTACTGGAAATATAGAATCAGGCGTTACTTTGCGGAAATCCATGACATTAAAATTAAATGTTAGGAAAAATATTTACTTTTTTTTCCGCTACAAAAATCCAGGCTTGTTGCAGGATGCAATCCCACTCTTATGCAATCATGCATATTACCTATATAAGGTTGACTCGACGAGCCCTGTGGAGGGGCGAAACACGTGTCGAGTATAGGTTTGATTGCGTGCCATGTTTTTCCATTTTTTGCACGTGTGCATATGCATGTTTACATTTGCTGCATGTGCATATGCATGATTGCATAGGAGTGGGATTGCATCCTGCAACAAGCCTGGATTGTTGTCGCGGAATAAAAACTAAATATTTTTCCTAACATTTAATGAAAAAGCTCAACTGGTTTCGAGTCACGACGGGACTCTTATACATGAGCAGCGCACGGCTGAGGTTTTCTCTACTAATTAACATGAGCAAGGCATTATTTTCATTGATGTTTTCATTAAATTTTTTTTTTTTAACCAAAATAGACTTGACAATTCATTTATAAAAAATACTTAAGTGATTCTAACTAAATAATAATATATTATATCATCATCATCATCAGCCTATAAGTGCCCACTGCTGAGCAAAGGCCTCTTCTCGTACGGCATTAATCACCACGCTTGCTCAATGCGGGTTGGCGATTTCAAACTTATAATTGGAAATTATAAGTCCAGGTTTTCTCACGATGTTTACCTTCACCGTATGTCAGTGGTGTCTAAATAATCATAGAAAGTACGTATAACTCGGAAAAAGTTACATTGGTACTTGCCAGGTTTCTTCAGAAGCGGGCTTCTTTACCTTCGGGCCATCACGACATATTATATGATTTTACCTAACCTAAATTGTACATACAGAATACTAGAATATAATTATCGCCATTTATTCATTGATAAGTTAAACAGAAGTACATGTATAGAAATACTTTGACTTTTATTAACTAAAAATCGCGGGTTACTCACATTTGTAATTGAGAAATGCTCTACTAGTTTCGAACCACAGAGGGGTTCTTCCTCATGAGCAGCGTGCGCGGACGCGGCGACGTCGCGCATCCTACTGACGCGGCGAAGCGTGCGCGACGTCGCCCCTTTTCTCAATTACAAACGTGAGTAACCCGCGATTTTTAGTTAATTTAGTATGTCTCATGATAGTTATTATAAAACTTTGACTTTTGTTTATCCCTTTGGAAGATAAAAGCGTGATGTTACGTTAAAATACTAAAGTCTATCGGGTTAGGTGGTAACCTAAAGGTAAACAATGTTGGCATGTCTTTTTATATTAAAGAGCTCGTATAAAATACATACAAAGATTATTTAAATTTAGTTTATTAGCTAACATCGATTTAAGTAAATAGCTGATTGTAAACATTTTTACATATAATTTTTAGGCAACTTTAAGATAAAAAGACATGCCAAGATTGTTTACATTTTAGTTAATTATACCTAAACTCATAGACCATATTTTATTGGAATGATTAAACTTTAACTGTTATGGGAATTAGTACCATAAAACCTTTGGAATGTTCAGCTTGCACAGTTGTTTTGTATGCAGATACGAAAAAAAAAACGGATTCTATACAGAGACAACGAAACACGGGTTTTCTATCCGTTTTTATTCACTTGCGCGATGTAGGTTATAGTGCGTGATGTTATAATAACGCCATCTATTGAGCATACCGTGGCAATCAACGTGCGTCTTTTCAAAACAGACCAAATATTATTGAATATTTTTAATGGAAATATTTGAATAATATAGCACCGTTTATATTATATTCCCTTAACAGTATTTTATAAATAAATCTATGTGTATTTTGGATGAACTGGACAATTTTTAAATTTCTGGTTAGAAGATTGTTGACGCCATGCATTCTTGACACTGTTAACTTGGGTCTAGTTCTGGTCAGGCAGCGAGCTACCCTTGCTCACCGACCGCAGACCCGAGCTTATGGTAGCCGGAGATCGTCGCTCAATACTTAATGAAACCCATTTTACAGACAAAATTAAACCTCCATCTTAAATGTGTAGCGGTACAGAACTAGCCAAAAGAAAACCACAGTCTGGGGTCCTTTTGAGCCGATGCTCAGCCGGAGTTGTGGGGCTAGCGTAATAAGGTACCGCGGCCTCAAAAGCTGAAGAAGGAACGTTTCTTACCGATTTTTTTTTGTTGTCAGGGAAAAGTCATCGACTGACTTCTCTAGCCCAGTGTGAGGCGAGAGTGAGTGTCAGACTCTTACTGACTAAAAACCGTTCCTTTTTCTTCTCCGGGCCGAGGTCACGGTACATTAAAGTAGCAATTCCGAATGATGCTACAGGCTAAGTGAAGATACAGAGAGCCTATATATGAGAGGCTCATTTTTATAATGATTTCAATTATTCTGTATGGCTTGCCCAGTTCATCCAAATACAGAATAATACATAAATAATTAAGAACTACGCCTCCGTCTCCAGGTCAGCTTCTATTTCCTCTGGAGTGCGCAGGTCTATCGCAAACCTCGGCTTTGTTGGAGCTGGTTCCTCATATTCTGGAAGAAGAATACAGTTTTGTTAATTTTAATTGTTAATGGAAAGTTTAATTTTTTCATGCATGAGAGTGCCGTTTCGAAACCTGGCAAATTCCAATGTGACTTTCTCCGAGATATATATTCTTCCTTAGCTTATTTAGAAACCTGGAATTATAATTTTATAAAATAGCCAATTTGCCCTTTTTTATTTAATATTGAGCTGGCGTGTGGCCGCTATCTCCTCTGGTAGTAAAATCTATGATGGAGCATGCCTACTCACAAGTAACCTATTAACACAATTCAACTACAATGACTTCTAAGGCCCAAGGTGGGGCAAGAGGAAGCGTCAGAATTTTACTGACTAAAAATCACCCCGATCCTTCTCCTGCGCCCAGCCGAGCTTTTGTAGCTTTCTACACAACACCAGCCAGCAAAAGTGAAGCCCTGTCTAGCATATGCTGAAAGGATGCCTATTTCGGCACTGATTTGGACCATGCACCCACACCTCATTACACCTATTAACTTACATAGCCGAGAATGCGCTAGTCACATAAAAACAATTGTTTATTTCTTCTTTCACTCTTATAAGAAGATTGGACATCACATTAAGATCAAAGCCCAAAGAAGATCAGATCTTAAACAGAACCGCAGTAAAAAAGGAGAAGGATGTCGAGAACTGAAACCACAACAATGGACAAAAGAAGAAGACAGATCTTCAGAAGACCAAAGCCAGCCGAAATGGAAAGATTTTGGAAATATATCCAGAAATGGAGAAGAATTACCCAGTCATTTTCCTTTGTAAGATTCGGATTGGAGACAGCCAGCCATCATCTGAAATATACCGGAAAAGTCTAAATCTGGCAACTATAGTCAGAATTTTAATTCGATTCCTAATTTGACATGGCCTATTGTCATTTTGTGAAATAATGATACCACATATAACAGTGTAGTGATGAACACAAAAATCGATAAACAATCGGTGAATCAGTTTCAGGAAGGCATTCAAAAAATTACGGCTACCGAATGGTCTAAATGCGTATCCCATGTTGTCAAAGAAGAGGAAAAAATGATTAAGCTAGATAATTTAATTGACAATAAAAATCACAGACACAATTCATAATAAATGTTACAGAAAGTAACAGCGATAGCGATAGCAATGACGGCGATATTTTATAAACTTCTGTTTATTTTTGTCACGTTCCTTCATGATCACATTTTTTATTAATTTCACACACAATTACAAAAGAAAAGTCTCAGATCGTTAATTAATTGTCAAAACTAAATTATCGGTTCAGAAATATTTTATTTGCTGATAAACTTAGTTTACGAGATTAAATTTATAAACGAGAGGAATCGATTCAGAAATATTCGATTTCCACATCGAATAATTTCGCAACGTCACTATTTATTACGTGTCGTAACGTTGCAACACTGAAATTGTCAAATCTGGAATGGAATTAAAATTCCGAGTACAGGTACTGCAGTGTGATTCTGCAAGACTTCATTCTAAACTTCGAATCTGAATCCGCCGTGAGTAGTAGTACACTAGCGCTACACTTGCGAGTTGAACTAAATTGACAGCAACATTTTGATAGACAAAGTATGAGATGACGTTAAAAGTGGCATTCTATAATGAAATTTCTAACAAGTATCAAAATCAAACAAATGTTATAGAATCGACGTGCTGTACTTTCTATGATTATTTAGACATCACTGACATGCGGTGAAGGTAAATATTGTGAGGAAACCTGGACTTGTAATTTCTAATTTTAAGTTTGGAATCGCGAATCCGCCTTGAGCAAGCGTGGTGGTTAATGCTCAAACCTTTTCTCTGTGACAAAATATCTTGGCTCAGTGGCAAGCCCCTTATAAGGCTTCTGGTAAATGCTTGTCATAGTTTATTTTAGCTTCGTCTCGTCTTTCGCCGTGTGAGTGAGGTTACCGGAGGCCTAATTCTTCCTCCCCCCCATCCTCAACCCCATAATCCTCTATTCTTAAATCCCTAATAACCCACAAGAGACCGGCAACGCACTTGTAGTAACTCCTTTGGTACTACGAGTGTCCATGGGTAGCGCTGATTGCTTACCATCAGGTCTGCTTGTTTGCCCACTTATGGCACAAAAAAGCTTAAGGAAAACCTTTAGTGTGGAATGTCACGCCATGCTATTAATAATATGGGATGATGATGATGATGATGGTAAGTGGCAGAAGAATCTTACCTGAGCTAGCTTGTAACGCCTTCACTCTTCTAGAATAATCTTGGAAAGCTGCTGCTAACGCGTAGGTCAAACGCCTAGCTGCGTTCCTGAAAAATTTTACACAAAAATTAAGAATTTAATTTCAGTCAGAGGCATAATCCCTCCCAAATTCTTAAATCCCCAAAAGGTCGGCCACGCACTCGTAACTCCCCCGTTGTTGTGGGTGTCCATGGGCGGCGCTGATTGCTTACCATCAGATAATCCGTATGATCGTTTGTCGTCCTTTTACATAAAAAAGTGCTCTGACATTTTGAGGACAGAGTGCAAAGTTCCTTAAGATTGGAAAAGATAACCAGATGACGAGGTTGTTGTAATATCAATTAAAATAACATACTACTAAACACAACGCTACTATTAGTTAGTTTAGGTTGTTGCCAACACTAGACTAAAAAGGTTGGTTAGTAGTGTAATAAAAAAAAAGTAAAAACAAAATAAACTGTCATAGTGTCTATACTCGGAATTTTAATTCCATTCCAGATTTGACAATTTCAGTGTTGCAACGTTATGGCACGTAATAAATAGTGACGTTGCGAAATTATTCGATATGGAAATCGAATATTTCTGAATCGATTCCTCTCGTTTATAAATTTACTCTTGTAAACTAAGTTTATCAGGAAATAAAATATTTCTGAACCGATAATTTAGTTTTGACAATTAATTAACGATCTGAGACTTTTCTTTTGTAATTGTGTGTGAAATTAATAAAAAATGTGATCATGAAGGAACGTGACAAATAAAACAGACATTTTATAAATTGTCGCCGTCATCGCTATCGCTATCGCCGTTACTCTATGTAACATTTATTATGAATTGTGTCTTTGATATTTATTGTCAATTAACATATCTAGCTTACTCATTTTTTCCTCTTCTTTGAAAACATGGGATACACATTTAGACCATTCGGTAGCCGTAATTTTTTGAATGCCTTCCTGAAACTTATTCACTGATTGTTTATCGATTTTTGTGTTCATCACTACACTGTTATATGTGGTATCATTATTTCACAAAATGACAGTGGTCAATGTCAAATCAGGAATCGAATTAAAAGTCTGACTATAGTAAAAAACAGTGTGTCTTGGAGTGTCTAATAAATAGTGTGTCTCATAAAACAAGATAATATTACAACATCTTTCATCTTTTATTCAAATCTCAACAGAGGTAAACTTGAACACGTATATCCTATAAGTGATCGTCGCCGCACATGGACACTCGGAACTCCAGAGAGTAACGAGTGCGGTGCTACATTTTGGGGATTAGAGTTTTAGAGATTTCGGGATTAGGGGAGGGTAAGAACGATACGACTTCTAACCTCAGTCACACGGCGAAACTCAACGCTGTGGTTGTTTCACGCCGCTTTTCTGTGAGGCCCTGGTATAACTTTTGACCCAAACCATATGTGGCGTCAGATGGCTCTCTCACACTTACACCGTCATTTACATCAAAATCTTATCATCGTTTGACCTGATTCACAAGCGATAGTGAAAGAATTTTTAGGACTCGATCTTTCAAGTGTTCGATAATGTGACGAAATTATTTGCCAACGTATATGTATAAGATATTGGAGTATTTTCGTAATCTCATCACCGTGACATTTTTTTTAACGTCTGAGAATTTTGTTATTGACTAATACGGTTCGATAGTTAAGTTATATTTTTTTATTTTTATTGGAGTGGGTTTGAGTAATTTTGGTATTTAATGTTTATTGCAAAGAGTTTTTTTATTTCTTATGTAATGTTTTTTTTTATGGAATAGGTGGCAAACGAGCAGACGGATCACCTGATGGTAAGCGATCGGCGCCGCCCATGAACATCCGCAACACCAGAGGAGTCACAGGTGCGTTGCCGGCCTGTTTGATTTTAATCAACAAACATATGGATATGCTTCGGTACTGACTGGCTCAACCGGAGTTATACAACAGTCTTCAAGAATTCCAGCGTGAAACAAAGATAGCGTTTTCATTCGCCGTGTGAATGATGTTACGGGAGACCCAATCTTCACTCTTTTGCACTTCAAAATTCTCAAATACCCAAATCACCTTACCCGAAATCACAAATTCCCAAACCCCTAACGCTCAATATGATGACCTAGCTTTCTTAATTTCATTGGTATTGCGTGTGTCCATATGCAACATCGATTGCTTACCATCAGGCAATTCTACTGCTCGTTCACCATCTTATTTCAAAAAAACGTCAACAGCCCATGCTTGTATTAGGATAAATCTGGATGTGGAGGTTATAGGAAACAATTTTTAGGTAGAGGGTCTAGTGCTACTTCTATTATGGAGATTTACCAGTAAACACAACAAGTCTTTGTGAAATGTCCTAGTTTCAGGTCTTAGGGATCTACTAAAACAGTAGACTTAGCTACTTGGCAATATTCTTCTAGACTGCACGGTTGGTGCGGTGGCTGGGCTGGCTGCCGTGCGATGTGGCGGGTTGATTCCCGCACGGAACAACTGTATGTGTGATCCAAAAATTGTTGTTCCGGGTCTGGGTGTCATGTGTATGTGAAATTGTATGTTTGTAACCGCACCCACGACACAGGAGAAAATTCAAATGTGGGGCAACGTTAAAAAAATATTCTTCTAGAACATCACATCCAGAAGAAAACATGCGAAACTTGGCAATATACAAAATTAATGCTAGAAAAATACAGTCGATTAAGACTCACCTGGACTCGCAGACAAAACCGTGGCATTCAAAGGGATTTAAGCCCTTAACATCAGCAGTGTCCTTGACAATAATCATGGAGAAGACCCTTGTGTAGACCAGGTCCTGTACTCCATAAGATATGGACTCTATGTTGAAGAAGACTGACATCTGATCAAACTCGTCAGTTTTTGTTCCATGGGAGACAGGTTCTAGATGGACGCCATCCAACGCTATCATCAATTTCACCATTGGCAGAGCTTGACCTGGAAACAGATGGAAAAAAGTTTTAATCGTGATATTTTTAGTGTAGGAGAGACATGCTTCGACACGAACGGGTCGGCCCGATGAACAGAAACCCGGCGTGAAATAACCACAGCGTTGTGTTTCGCCGTGTGAGTGAGGTTACTGGAGGCCCAATGCTTCCCCTACCCCAATCCGTACCCGTTCTCAAAATCTCCAAATCCCGAATCCCAAAAAGGTCGGCAACGTACTCGTAACTCCTCGGTCGTTGCGGGTGTCCATGGGCGACGCTGATTGCTTACCATCAGGTAATCCGTCTGCTCGTTTTCCGACCTATCCAATAAAAAAAAATCTAAATGGCTAGATGCCTTAGCTTAGGCTTAGCTTAAGGTTTTAAAAATTCTCTAGTTTGTTAAGGTTTATCAGAAGATAAAAATAAGATAAGATACGTTTTCTGGTAGTCTATTCCACATTTTGTCTACTGGGTTGCTTTCTTATGTGGGGGGAAAATCATGAAATGCCTTCTCTCGTCCAGGGTGAGGCGAGAGGTAGTGTCAGACTCTTACTGATTAAAAACCCTCTCGTTCCTTCTCCTGGTGTCCCTTATTGCTCAACCTCCGCCACCCTGGCTGAACATCGCCCCTGTAGGAACCCGTCGGTGGTGGTCTATTGGCTTTATAAGTTATGTTTTCTGCCGTACGCTTGTCAGTCGGCGAGAACTTTATTGCTTAGAAAGAGTTTGTGAGGGCTACTTTTTGAGAAACTTGTAGCGACATCTATCGCACACACAGTAATGCATAGATGGACAACATTATTCAACAGATGGCGTAACAGATTCTACATCGCGGTATAAGAGTTCTCAACGCAATTAGAGCCGATACAAAATCCCGACAACAACCGTCGTGCAGTAGCCCACCAGACATAATACCCGTCTAGTCGGAGGATCCTCCCTTTTCAATGGAGCATGAGGAAATTTCCATCCTGTTCTCTCATACCTCTAAAAACTTGTTCACAGTTTTAGATCGTGAGCCTTTACCTGGTGGTAATGCCTTGGCAGCAGACACCATGAGGTCGACAGGTTTCCTCGTATGCTTGATACCCCATAGTCCTCGCGCGTCACTCTGGCCCAAGTATTTCACCTGAAAACCAGAAGATAATAAGTAAGGATTTGTTACAAAAACTATTTTTTCCGTGACTTCATCCGCGTGGTATGTTGATAAATAAAAAGTAGCCTATGTCCCATTCTTTAGTGTATCCTATGCCTGTGCGAAATTTCATCCAGATCCATTCGGCAGTTTTGGTCATCATACATTGTAACTTCGTAATTTCCATCCGCGACTTCGCCTGCGGGGTATGTTGATAAAAAGCAGCCTATGTCTTGTGTGACCCAAGGTACCAACTATCTACATGCCAAATGTCAACCAAATTAGTCCAGCCGTTTTCGCGTAAAAGAATAACAAACATACATCCGTACATTCTCATAAAGTTTCACAATTATAATATTAGTAGGATATACATAATGGTATCATATAAATGACTATACGGTTGGCGCAGTAGCTGGTCTAATTGGTTGCTCTGCAACGTGTCGCGAGTTCGAATACCGCACGGAACAACTCTTTGTGTGATCTACAAATTGTTGTTCCGGGTCTGGGTGTGATGTGTATGTGAAATTGTATGTTTGTAAACGCACCTGCGATACAGGAGAAAATCATATGTGTGAAGATTGTAATATATTTTGAGGACACAATTAATTTATGCTTAAGTACTTTTTTTTATGTAATAGGTCGGCAAACGAGCAGACGGGTTACCTGATGGTAAGCAATCAGCGCCGCCCATGGACACTCGCAAAGGAGGAGTTACGAGTGCGTTGCCGACCTTTTAGGGATTAGGGATTTGGAGATATAGGGATTGAGGAGGGATTGGGGAAGGGGAAGGATTGGGCCTCCGGTAACCTCACTCACACGGCGAAACACAACGCAGTGGTTATTTCACGCCGGTTTTCTGTGAGGCCGTGGTATCACTCCGGTCGAGCCGACCCATTCGTGCCGAAGCATGGCTCTCCCACACTTAGAAAATCCCGTACTTAAATTATTATTGTACGTTTTATTTGCAATATTTTATCTTATCATAATTTTAAAGTTACAAGTGTTTTTAATCGCTTGGCTATCTACATTTTGTAGTACTTACTATGAAAACAAAACACTCCTGAAATGATTTGCTTAAATCATTCACTTGAGGACTGACCGACAGACTGACACTTTATTATAAGACCCTTTTACTCGTATTCAGATGAGGCGTAACGAACTCTGTTATTAAATCTAAGGGAGTGTCAGACTCTTACTGACTAAAAACCCCTCAGTTCCTTCTCCTGCTCTGGGCCGAGGTCGCGGTGCCTCATTGCGCTTACCCCGCAACCCCGGCTGACCTTGGTAGGCTTGACGTTTCGACCTGGCTGCACAGGTCGAAACGACCGAAACAGTCTGCTTCTGACCACTACTTGTGCAACAAAGTCGTAAAGTCAAGCCAAGTAATCAACAAAAAACGTCAAATCAAGTGAAGTAATTATATATTGTAAAAATCTTAGAGTCCTCCCATCCATAATCCTCAAATTATCTATTCTTATATCCTTGATAACCCACAAGAGGTCGGCAACGTACTTGTAGTCACTCCTTTGGTACTAAGAGTGTCCAAGAGCGGCGCCGACTGCTTACCATCAGGTAATTCGTCGTGTGCAAACCTATGATATAAAACAATTGAACTACACACACTTTGAATTTTTGTATCATTGTAAAACAAGGCATTTTTTATAGAAGGTACGAGCATTAATCTCCACTCTTTCTCAAAACGGATGGCGATTATAAAGTAGCAAAAAATAGGAAGTTATTAATAAAAAAATATAATATAAATGACAAAAGGATGTTGAAACATTATGAACGTGAATCCCTGCTTGCCCTTACGCGAAGTTATGCTACCTGACCCAAACTCAAATAAGGTAACCAACGGAACTTTTAAGGACGTGAACTGATTTTTAATTAATTATAATGATAGTGAAATTTTACTTTTGTATAAGCTGTACTAGCTTCTGCCACAGGCATAACCCGCATTACTAGGGTAAAATGTAGCCTTTCTGTTATTCTATACTATAATCTATCTCTGTGCCAAATTTTGTTCAGATCCGTTCAGTAGTTTTTACGTGAAAGGGTAACAAACATCCATCCGTACTAACAAACTTACGGACTAGCGACCTGCCCCGGCTTCGCACGGCTGCAATACTGATACTAAATTTCTCCACTATTTAATGGATGTTATTATACATATAAACCTTCCTCTTCAATCACTCCTTCTATTAAAAAAAACCGCATCAAATCCGTTGCGTAGTTTTAAAGATTTAAGCGTACATAGGGATATAGGGACAGAGAAAGCGACTTTGTTTTATACTATGTAGTGAAGTTGGATTTATTAATGGTCAGGAAAAAACATTTAGAATTTTAATAATCATATTCATATCATCAACATAATCATCAGTCTATATATATATATGGGGATAACAAACTTATAATTAGAAATTATCATTCCAGTTTTCCTCACGATGTTTTCCTTCACCGCATGTCAGTGGTGTCTAAATAATTATAGAAAGTACATATTACTCGGAAAAAAGGTAGGTACTTGCTAGAGCTACTTTAGGCCGTGGCTCTGGTACCTTACCCCACAACCCCGGCTGAACATCAGCCCTATAGGGCCCCGTCTGTGGTGGTCTATTAGCTCTTTAAGGCGCGCGGAGAACGCTACGCGCCATACGCTCGGGTCTGATTCTGGTCGGGCTGTGAGATACCCTTGCTCCGCGGTTTCGGTGGCAGTCCACTGTTGACTAGGCCTCTTCCACATTCTTAGGGTTTGTCATGATGCCGAGGCCATGGTTTGTAGCGAGAGGAACTGGGCAGCCGTCTCCTCTTTCTGCGATGCTCGCAAAGGAGGAGGCGAAGCGCGTGAGGGAACTATCCTTTTCACGCCCCAGCCACCGCAGCAGGCGACACTCCGGGCGTCGGGGATCGAAAGACGATCTCCGGCCACCGTAAGCGCGGGTCTGCGGACGGCGAATAAGGGCAGCTCGCCGCCCGACCAGAACCAGGCCCGAGCGTACGGCGCGTAGCGTTCCGCGCGCCTCAAAGAGCCTATAGACCACCACAGACGGGGCCCTAAAGGGCTGATGTTCAGCCGGGGTTGCGGGGTAAGCGCAATGAGGCACCGCGGCCTCGGCCCAGAGCAGGAGAAGGAACAGGGGTGTTTTTAGTCAGTAAGAGTCTGACACTCCCTCCCGCCCGGCCCTGGGCGGCAGAAGTCATTTGATTATTTCCCCCTCACAAAAAAAAGGGTTTGTCATGATCTCTTTTAGCTTGGATATCAGATTGAACATCGTAGTTTAAATATTCCAACTAGATTACCAAACTAAATAGTTAATAATAGATACAATATATCAACTACATCTCATCTACATATGTTGCACAGATAATAAATAAACCTAATTACGCCGTCCGCCATTGTTGGGAGAGGATGTGACGTCACAATCAAGCATGCATAATGAGCAACGGTATGTTAACTTTGTAATGTTGGTATTTTTATGCGTTACGGCTGTGTGGGTGGCTGTATTGGAGTTTTTATTCTTATAAATAGGGTGTTTAGAAAATGGATATAAAGTCTTTTGTCTATTATGATGGGCTAAAATGTTTTGAAAATATTTTATCTGACATCTAATTATGGTATCAGCCATATTTTACCAGAGATCCCTTAATACCCCTCCCCCGAACCCGTCCTAATCCCCAAATCTTCAAAAGGTTGGCAACATACTCGTAACTCCTCTGTTGTTGCAAATGTCTATGGGCGGCGCTGATTGCTTACCATCAGGTATTTCGTCTGCTCATTTTCTGTCCTAACATAAAAAGAAAATTCGTGTGCATTAATATTTCAATTTACGTGTCCAGTAAAATACGTTCACGCCTTCTAACTGCGAAAGGGATATGCAGAGGATCAGATAAACATTGCGACAGTCATTCATTAATGACCATGTTAAGTAATGACAATTAATTTGACCCTTTTTTTGTGAGGGGAATATCATCAAATGACTTCTCCCGCCCAGGGCCGGGCGGGAGGGAGTGTCAGACTCTTACTGACTAAAAACCCCCCTGTTTCTACTCCTGCTCTAGGCCGAGGTCGCGGTGCCTCATTGCGCTTACCCCGCAACCCCGGCTGCACATCAGCCCTATAGGGCCCCGTCTGTGGTGGTCTATTGGCTCTTTGAGGCGCGCGCGGAACGCTACGCGCCGTACGCTCGGGAATTAATTTGACCCTACCGTCACAACCAAGTGCTTAAATTAGTCAAAAACAATTGATTTCGAACTTTTCATTCAGTTCAAAAGAATTGAAAAATAAATATATATATATATAACATTATAAATAAATTTTGTTATTTTTATTGATTGATACACTTAATATTCCGTAAAAAATTGTGACGTTAAAATCACTACATAGTATAAAACGAAGTCGCTTTCTCTGTCCCTATATCTCTATGTACGCTTACATCTTGAAACTACGCAACGGATTTTGATGCGGTGTTTTTAAAAGATAGAGTGATTGAAGAGGAAGGTTTATATGTATAATATCATCTATAAAATTGTGGAGATATTTAGTATCAGCGTTGCATTCGGGCGAAGCCAGGGTGTGGGATTTTGCCCTACAATAGGATTTTCTCCTGTGTCGTGAGTGCGTTTTCAAATCCACTTAAACTTACACTCAGACCCGGAACAATAATTTGTGGATCACGCAAAGTTATTCCGTGCGGGAATCGAATTCGCGATACGTTGCACAACAGCCAGTTCCCCAGCCACCGCGCCAATCTGCAGTCTTTTCAACGCTTCCAATCCCCATAATATTGTCAACGCAATATTGATTCTATGAGCGGCGCCGATTGCTCAACATGAGGTAATTCGCCTGATCGCTTGCAACCTTAATCTTCTTATATATAAAAATGGATCTCAAAATGTGTTGGTAAGCGCATAACTCAACAACGCCTAGACCAATTTTGCTCATTCTTTTTTTGTTGTGTTTGTTATTGTCAGGAGAAGGTTCTTATCAAAGAAAATATTAGAATAGTACAGGGGAAAATTGGGAAAAAGTGACCCTTTTATAGCGAAATAATTGGACCCGTGCGAAGCGGGGGCGGGCCGCTAGTATTATTATATAATCAAGGTTACTTACTTGAAATGTCATGGGCAGATCTTCAGCCGTTACAGGGCCTTCCTTATGTTCCTCTTTTTCAGACATTTTCGTAATTTCACATAACTTTTTTCAGTCTTTTGTTTAAAAACTTATGTTTTTTCTCATAACTTCTAAGCCTTCACATTATTTACCTGTAAACAAATAACAAAACAAACATGAAATCCTTTCCTTTCACGGGACCACAGGGTCCCGGACCTCTGGGCCTCCAGTAACCTCACTCACACGGCGAAACACAACGCTGTGAGTTGTTTCACGCCGGTATTCTGTGAGGCCGTGGTATCGCTCCGTTCGAGCCGACCCATTCTTGCCGAAGCATAGCTCTAGCACACTTTGTGTGAATGACAATATTATAATACAACATACAATGAAGTATATAATATAATATACATAAGAATTTCTCCACATAACATTTTTCAAGGTTATATAGTTATCAGCTTATCGATGTACACATACATAATGTATTTACTTACTTTGAAAGAACGTGCTCGTCATACTAAAACTGACGTTCTTGTATATATTTAGTCATATGTATAGATAATTTTAACGTTTTTCGATACTACATTTTAGACTATTAGGATTCTGCACCTAAGTAAGAGGGTTTGAAGAATCTAGGCACCTAATAAGCCTCGAGAGGAACTGGGAAGCCGTCTCCTCTTTCTGCGAAGCATTGATGCTCGCAAAGGAGGAGGCGGAGCGCGTGAGGGAACTATCCTCCTCGCGTCCTAGCCGGCGCAGTACGACATTCCGGGCATCGGGGATCGAGAGTCTGGACTTGAAAAGAGACTGACCTCTGAGTTTGTTTCGGCATTTCTTCTCAGAGTAGTCAGATAGGAAATGCCGGCTTCATCTAGTTTTTCACATACAATTTGACGTGTAAAAGTGCCGTTTTATGGCCTATTTGCAAAAATAAATTCATTGTTTCATTGAGAAATGATCGCGCAGGTCTACAGACGGCGAGTAAGGGTAGCTCGCCGCCCCACCAGAGCCAGACCCGAGCCAAAATCCCACCACAGACGGGGCCCTATAGAGCTGATGTTCAGCCAGGGTTGCGGGGTAAGCGTAATGAGGCAGCGCGACGTCGCCCAAAGCAGGAGAAGGAACGGGGGGTTTTTAGTCTCTCTCGCCTTACCCTGGGCGGGAGAAGTCATTAGATGATTTTCCCCTGACAAAAAATGGCACCTAATACGCCTATTAACACACGCCGATAAAAGGTTTTTCTTCACTGTATGTCAGTGGTGTCTAAATAATTATAGAATGTACATATAACTTGGAAAAAGTCACATTGGTACTTGCCACGTTTCGAACCCCGCACCTTCATGCATGAGAAGCGAACCGAACCTACTGAATATGCATAGGTACTTATACAATTTGATAAAAATCAGTAAAGCCGTTTCGGAGGTGTAAGCTAACTAACATTGTGACACGAGAATTTTATATATCTACTAGCTATACATAGCACCCGCTGCTCGTCTCCATTTAATCGTAGCGTGATGTTTTATAGCCTATAGCACTCAGGAACATTGTAGCTAGATATCAGTGAAACAATTTTTGCAATCCGACCAGCGGTTCCAAAGATTACCCCCTACATATTAACTTACAAATTTTACCTCTTTATAATATTAGTATTATAAAGACAAGAAAACTAGGAATTATAAAATTTAAAAGTGTAATAAAATTCTTCAAGTATTTTTATATTTCCATATTTTAAGAATTCAGAAGTATAATTATTTAGAATATTTTTGAACTTAGTCTGACTAATAGATCAGACTTTCAAAAACAAAATTACACAACTTTAAAAAAAAAAACAGTGCCTCACACTAGGTGTTGTGTGTACGTGTTTAAAAACATACAATTTCACATACACATCACACCAAGACACATGAACCACAATTTGTGGATCACACAAAGTGTTGTTCCGTGCGCGAATCGAGCCCGCCATACGTTGCGCGGCAGCCAGTTTCCCAGCCAACGCGCCAACCGTGCAGTCAGTCAACACTGACACGAATAAAATGTTTAATTAACGGCAAATTTTTCAATAGTCAGATAAATGTTATCCGAAGAATAAAATTGTTGCTGTCACTGTCTTATACAAACGTTCTGACGTGACACCATTGAAAAATCAGCACTTTAACGAATAATTCTTCAAGTATTTTAATATTTTCGTATTTTTATAATTTAGAAGTACTTAAGTGTAATTATTTAGAATCCTTTTGAACTTAGTCCGAGCAATAGATCAGAATTTCAAAAACAAATATTATAGTCAGAATTTTAATTCGATTCCAGATTTGACATTAATCACTGTCATTTTGTGAAATAATGATACCACATACATATAACAGTGTAGTGATGAACACAAAAATCGATAAACTATTAGTGAATCAGTTTCAGGAAGGCATTCAAAAAATTACGGCTACCATTCGTCTAAATGCGTATCCCATGTTGTCAAAGAAGAGGAAAATATTTGTAAGCCAGATATGTTAATTGACAATTAATATCACAGACATAATTCAAATTGTCAAATCAGGAATCTAATTAAAATTCCGTGTATAGGTATACACTGACACGAATAAAATTTTTAGTTAACACGGGCATAGTCACGGGCAAAAGTTAACCCACCAACGTTTCTGATTTTAAAACTCGATGCGTATACGCATAAAATTACACCTGTTCTTATTTTGTAACGGTCGAACCAACTGTGCTCCCCTAAATTTTAAAACTTAGGGGGACAGGTGCGTACACGCAAGAAAGATGTCGCTTTTTTATAACTTAGGACGGCAGATGGATGAATGGTAAGCAAGTTTAGAAGAGAAGCGACCGGAGTGATACCACTACCTCACAGCAAACTGGCGTGAAATATAGCTTGCGTTGCGTTAACCTCTGTGATTAAGGTTATCGGAGCTTCAGTGTGATTCTGTAAGACTTCATTCTAAACTTCAAATCTGAATCCGCTGTAAGTAGTAGTACACTAGCGCTACACTTGCGAGTTGAACTAAATTGACAGCATCATTTTGAAAGATATAGTATGAAATGACGTTAAAAGCGGCATTCTAAAATTTTATTTCCTCGTCACTTCGACACTCACTTCGCACTTGAACAAGATTCAAAATCAAACAAATTTTATAGAATCGACGTGCTTATCCCCCTCCCCCTCCCAAGTCCCCAAAGCGTGGATAATTTGAAATGGAAATGGACTTGTTAACATTTTTTCTGTTGATTGCTTACCACCAGGTAATCCACCGGCACGTTTACAGTCCTATCCTAAAAAAATAACGACAGATGATCTCCGGACACCGTGTGCATGGGTCTGTGGACGGCGAGTAAGGGTAGCTCGCCGCCCGACCAGAACCAGACCCGAGCGTACGGCGCGTAGCGTTCCGCGCGCGCCTCAAAGAGCCAATAGACCACCACAGACGAGGCCCTATAGAGCTGATGTGTAAGCGCAATTAGGCACCGCGGTCTCGGCCCAGAGCAATAGCTGGAGAAGGAACGGGGGGGTTAAGTCAGTAAGAATCTGACTATCTCTTTGGCCTTATCTTGGGCGGGAGTGTTTTGATGATATTCTCCTAACAAAAAAGAAATCCTATAAAATAAACAGGTCTGATGTTAAGTACATTACCTACACACAGCTCGCGTACGAGCGGAAATGAAAGCGCGTATATAGTAATGAAAAACTGATTCATCGCGGTCACCCATCCGAAACCTGTGTGCGTTGTACTTGCAAGGTCATGAGGCAAGTTGGTAGGAATAGTTTTGTACTATAACAGTAGTAGGACAGGCAGACGGTTTGCGTCAAAAGGTTTATATGTTAGTGTAAAATGAATTATTATTCGTTCGTTGGTCTCGCTAAAACTCGAGAAAGGCTGGACCAACATAGATTATTGCGGTCTTGAAATATTCCTGGATATAAGTACAGGGAAGCTATAAAAAGTAAGAAAAATCGGAAATATTAGTTATATCTGAGGCGGTACGAATTTTGCCGGATCAGCGGTGTCTAATAAGCGGGTCTGCGGACGGCGAGTAAGGGTAGCTCGCCGCCCGAGCGTACGGCGCGCTGCATTCCGCTCACCTCAAAGAGCCAATAGACCACCACAGACGGGGCCCTATGGGGCTGATGTTCAGCCGGGGTTGCGGGGTAAGCGCAATAAGGCATCGCGACCTCGGCCCAGAGCAGGAAAAGGAACGGGGGGTTTTTAGTCAGTAAGAGTCTGACACTTTCTCCCGCCCCACCCTGGGCGGGACAAGTCATTTGATGGTTTTCGCCTCACAAAATAAAGAACCACCAGGCGTGATAGAGGCCAATGCCTGACCATTACAAATAAAAAAGAAGAAATATTTTTTTCTAATGAATATGCTCCGAAACTCTTTGTAAGATATGAAACATTTTTTAACCGACTTCCAAAAAGGAGGAGGTTCTCAATTCTACCGTAGGTATATATCTAAACTATTTTATAATTTTGAAGTCGGTGCCAAGTAAATGCTACATACCAAACAACAACAGTATTAGAAAAATATATTGATCGGTACCTGCTAAACATCAAACTAGCAAGAGGTATGTAGGTAATATCATGACACTATTATAGTTTTACTTGGCACCGACTTTAAGATCATAAAATAGTTATTGAATATTATTTCTATTTAACTAAATGAAAATATGTATTACTTACTTTGTACAAAGTTAATTTATTTTTTGTTTTTTAGTTTACTTTTTGAAGTCAGTTTTTTTTTGAAAAATTATTTTATTCACACACTTCTTCATTTACGATACTTGTACACGCTTACTACACACAAAATTCCAACTATCTCAACGCAATACTCATTTTAACTCGGTTATAAAAACCTATTGTTATCTGAATAGTCTTAGTGACCAAGGTCAAAATATAACTGTTGCAGTTGAACCACAGTTTGCACAGATGCCAGTTAGTTTGCCCAGTTAAAAATAAACACTTTATGTCATAATAATGTGTATGAGTAAGTACAACATTAATGAGTTCTTTTGCAGTTTTCGTTCTAGTAATTATCCTACAAAATATTCAATAGACAAGTAATATTCTTAAGTGTGTGAGGGCCAGAGCCAAGCTTCGGCACGAATGGGTCGGCTCGACCGAAGTGATACCACGGCCTCATAGAAAACCGGCGTGAAATAACTAAAGAGTTGTGTTTCGCCGTGTGCGTGAGGTTACCGGAGGCCCAATCTTTCCCCTCGCCCGATCCCTCTCTAATCCCTACGCAACGCACTCGTAATTCCTCCGTTGCGAATGTCCATGGGCGGCGCTGATTGCTTACCATCAGGTAATCCGTCTGCTCGTTTGCCAAACCATTCAATAAAAAAATAAAATCACTTGGATGGATTACTGTTCTTTTTCTCGTAATACGTTGACGTGTTTTCTCTATCACTTGATAAAACTACTGAACGAATCAATGGACATTCTTTCTCGCCCCAGCTCTTTTTGCTCTAGGGCTTTGTTGCTGTACATTAAGAAATATCAGCGCTATTAGACCAAATCTCTAGTGGTCTATTGGCTCGGGTTTAGTTCTTTCTCGGAGGAGTATAGTAGAGTAGTAGAGTTTATCTCTTCGGAGGCCGGAGATCGTCGCTCGATCCCTAACGCCTGGAATGTCTCCCACGGCGGCTGGGGCTTGAGAAGAATGGTTCAGGCTTTGCCTTTCTACCGTTTATCATCACATGACATACGCAAAAACCAATTCAATTATCTGTACCTATTTTAATTAAATAATATTATAAACAACATTTGTAAGTTTATATGTTTGTAAGTTTGTATGTAGGGGGTAAGCTTTGGAACCGCCGGTCGGATTTCCAAAATTCTTTCACTGATAGATAGCTACAATATTCTTGAGGGCTATTTAACATCACGCTACGATCAAATGGAGCTGAGCAGCGGGTGAAACCGCACGAACGTAGCTAGTTGTACATATTTTTATATAAAATGAAATAAAATAAAATAAAGTATTCGTTTCCATTCACGGGACCACAGGATCCCAGAGCTTTGGAAGGCGTACGAGGGGCCGAAGCCAACTCGCAGAGGCCCGTTGAACAACTTTAATGTTAGTGAAATGGGACATCAGCTAGCAATTAACCCTGTATGCACTATGAAAGTGCACCGAAGGATAATCGCCGGTTGATGCAGGACTATTGCGAAATGTGGTAAACATATATTATGGGTATGGGTTGCTATGGACTAGTGTACATGATAACTATGGAAATACGATGGCCCCTGCCCCTGACCAATATTGATACATACGGATAAACAGGCAGGGGGTGACTGGCAAACTCAATTAATGGGGCCCAGGAAAAGGCCGTTATAACATGTAATGTACATGTATTATTATTTTTGGTGCATTCTTAATCAAAATAATATGAATGTACGTTGACGCAAGTAACAACAAATTATCAACATGACGATATTATTTGATAATATTTTAGTTCGATGACACATCAATATTGACAGCTGGTTACAGTTGACGCGGTGGTTTTGCAACCGGCTACCGTATAACATGACGCGGTTTCGATTCCCGGACATAACAACTGTTTGAGCGATTCACAAATTGTTGTTTCGTGTTTGGCTATGATAGGTATTTTATGTCATTTTATATGGCTAAGAGAACTCTCGATTAAGTCATCAATACTCCCTTTCTGTGCGCTTTCATTTGAGACCCCCATAAGTCATGTACGGCACAACCGATTTTCATCAAACATATCTAATAAGTCTCGCAAATAAGTCATCGTTAAATAAAAAAAAGTAGATTGAAATTGCTTCATGCTTTCAGGCTCCAGGATGCCACAGACAGACAGACAGACAGACACGTTAAACTTATAACACCCCTCTTTTTCCGTCGGGGGTTAAAAAAAAGGTAAGAGTTCCCGACTGGAAAACGGCTTCTTAAATTCAAAGATAAGTTATTAATTTCAATTAGACTAATATAACAGACTTTTGGCCGTCAAAAAAACAAAGGAAGGCTTTTCCATAACCTCCACAGAATTTGAATTAGAGATCGCGTGTTAAAAGGTTCAGGTTTATCAGAGATCGCTGCTGTCTGTGTTTAAGTCGGGTATACCACACCCGCGAGGAGAGGAGTGATGACAAAACGTTTTTTCAGAGACATTCTTAGTTAATTATTATGTTTTCGGCTTAGTCACGTAATAATCCGACGAGATACTCGACTAGTTTCAAGCCATGCTAGAGGCCCATATTCATGAGCAGGGTTCATGAGCAAGGTTAAACGTAAGTATAGCAACAAATAATTAACTAATGCATCATGTATGCACTTTTGACACAAAAATTTCAAAGAAAATTTTCCAAAAAAAATATCACATGAGATTTTCTACCTATGAAAACACTGTTATCTTAAAGACTTAAGGTTGTTTTTCTTTTATCACATGTCCATGGCGTTTAGGTTATTATTACAACGTGTTATCATAAAGTTAATATTTGTTAATTATCTGGCGTATCCTTCAATGTAATTTGGCAAAATGATTTGGAAAAAATCATCATTTTTATCAATTAGACTTATATAGGCACTTCGAATGCGTCTTAAAAGATATTATTTGTAACAAACTACTCCCTCGTTGCTCGGCTCCATTCGGTCGTGGCCGTCGTGGAGTTTATGGCCTCCGCCATCCCTCCCCAATTATTAAATATAGCTACTCTCGTGTGGTTCCACCCGCTGCTCAATTTAATCATCGCGTGATGTTTTATAGCCTATAGCACTCGGGAACATTGTAGCTATCTATCAGTGAAAGAATTTTGCCAATCCGACCAGCGGTTCCAAAGATTACCCCCTACATACAAATTTACAAACATACAAACTTACAAATTTTACCTCTTTATAATATTAGTATAGAGTATAGATTCGATTACTTCCTCCTTTGGATGGGCGCTGATAGCTTACCATCAGGTAATCAATGAAGTAAACAAAAAAAGGTATCTAAATAATATGAAATTGTTACAAGCAACTTTTAATTTATATCAAAAAATAACGAAACTAATTACAAAAATGATACGATCTACATGTGTTTGTTAAATAAAAATAATATATTTTTTTCAAAGAAACACCTTATTATCATTTTTTTAGATAAATATCGTATCTGATTAATTGTTTCATTTTGTAGAGCTACCGTTTGAAAATACCTAAGTACGTGTGTCGCCTGGACAGCCTACACTACATGAGCTGCTGTTTACATGTGAACATTAGCTCATGACGATAACTAAGTACGTGTGTCGCCTGGACAGTCTACGCTACATCCTTGTTGACTGGACAATCTCTGCACTACATGAGCTGCTGTTTACATGTGAACATTAGCTCATGACGATACCTAAGTACGTGTGTCGCCTGGACAGTCTACGCTACATCCTTGTTGACTGGACAATCTCTGCACTACATGAGCTGCTGTTTACATGTGAACATTAGCTCATGACGATACCTAAGTACGTGTGTCGCCTGGACAGTCTACGCTACATCCTTGTTGACTGGACAATCTCTGCACTACATGAGCTGCTGTTTACATGTGAACATTAGCTCATGACGATACCTAAGTACGTGTGTCGCCTGGACAGTCTACGCTACATCCTTGTTGACTGGACAATCTCTGCACTACATGAGCTGCTGTTTACATGTGAACATTAGCTCATGACGATACCTAAGTACGTGTGGCCTGGACAGTCTACGCTACATCCTTGTTGACTGGACAATCTCTGCACTACATGAGCTGCTGTTTACATGTGAACATTAGCTCATGACGATACCTAAGTACGTGTGTCGCCTGGACAGTCTACGCTACATCCTTGTTGACTGGACAATCTCTGCACTACATGAGCTGCTGTTTACATGTGAACATTAGCTCATGACGATACCTAAGTACGTGTGTCGCCTGGACAGTCTACGCTACATCCTTGTTGACTGGACAATCTCTGCACTACATGAGCTGCTGTTTACATGTGAACATTAGCTCATGACGATACCTAAGTACGTGTGTCGCCTGGACAGTCTACGCTACATCCTTGTTGACTGGACAATCTCTGCACTACATGAGCTGCTGTTTACATGTGAACATTAGCTCATGACGATACCTAAGTACGTGTGGCCTGGACAGTCTACGCTACATCCTTGTTGACTGGACAATCTCTGCACTACATGAGCTGCTGTTTACATGTGAACATTAGCTCATGACGATACCTAAGTACGTGTGTCGCCTGGACAGTCTACGCTACATCATTGTTGACTGGACAATCTCTGCACTACATGAGCTGCTGTTTACATGTGAAAAAGTTTTTGTTAATTTATCAAATTTTGTTGATAAAAGTTTTACATCCTAAGTATAGTAAAGGCCGAAGCCCCACAAGTGCCGGGGACAGTGACAATTCCCAGTTATCTGTGTTAGATATCTTTTATCGTGTTATGATAAGAGATAAGACAGTGAAACATAGTAATATTATTTTTTAACTGGCCATTTTATTATTATGATGTTGGGTTTTTGCAATAAGGTTAATTTTTTTTTTGATTACAGAGTAGATTTATTTAATTAAACTTTTTAATTTACTTTTTTGAAACTTTTCCTGAAAATATGAAACATAGGGACCAAAAAATGATTTGGCAAAATCGGTCCAGGCGCTGTTGAGTTATGCGGTTAGCAACACATTTTACGAATCAATTTTATGTACATAAAAATAATAGAATGTGTCTGCTCGACCGGAGTGATACCATGGTCTCACAGAAAACCGGCGTGAGACAACTACAGTGTTGTGTTTCGCCTTGCGAAGGAGGATACCGAAGGCCAAATCCTTCTCCTACCCCAATCCCATAATCTCCAAATCCCTAATCCCCAAAAGGTCGGCAACACACTTCTCCGTTGTTGCGAGTGTCTATGGGAGGCGCTGATTGCTTACCATCAGGTAATCCGTCTGCTCGTTTGCCGACTTATCTACACTACTAATATTATAAATTGAATGCTAAAGTAACTCTGTCTGTCTGTCTGTCTTTTCTTCACGCCTGAAGTACTGAACCTTTCTGTGTGAAATTAGGTACAGACATTGATTGGAACTCGAGAAAGGGCATAGGATAGTATTTTTACCACTATTCGAACGAGTCGCGAGCAAAAGCTAGTAGGTAAGTATTACATCCTATAAAAAAAATACATAATTACTTTAACAAATTTGAATATCGAACTAAATCCGTGGCAATAAAGCTATTAAATCAATGATGCGTGTAATCCCTGCCATAAACCCGAAACCAGCTAAACGATACTATAATAGCACCCAAAAGAACTGACCTAATTACTTTTTAAGGGGGGAAAAGGTTGACATTTGGAGGTTAGATAGCTTTAGCCTTTTTTTTTGAAGAGGGACAAGGGACCAGGTATCTTCAAATGCCTTCTATCGGCCAGGGTATGCCGAGAGGAACTGTCAGACTCTTACTGGCTAAAAACCCCACCGTTCTGTCCTGTGTTCTCTCACACCTGGTCTTAGTCGAGGCCATGGTGCAGAGCGAGAGAAGGGACCTTACAGGGCTTTTTTTTGTGAGGGGAAAATCATCAAATGGCTGGGCGGGAGGGAGTGTCAGACTCTTACTGACTAAAAACACCCCCGTTCCCTTTCCTGCTCTGGGCCGAGGCTGCGGTGCCTCATTGCGCTTACCCCGCAACCCCGGCTGAACATCAGCCCTATAGGGCCCCGTCTGTGGTGGTCTATTGGCTCTTTGAAGCGCGCGCGGAACGCTACGCGCCGTACGCTCGATAGATACCTAACTAAGCTGAAGTAATTTACAAGTACAACATCAATTCTTCTTTTAAAACTACAATTCATAATTGTTAGTTATTTATTACTGTCTCGTCGCTTTGAACATTCAAGAATATATGTAGCATGAGTCATAAATAAAATAATTAAAATCTCATTATGTTTGATTGCGTCAATAATTCTTGTTTATTGACTAAACGCCTTTATTGTGTCCTTTAGATCACGTCGTGAGGTACCTAATTGCAAACCTTCTTCACTCTTCCCGTGGGTCTTAAAGCCGATTAAGGAACAATATAATTATTTAAGTGTAGGAGAGCTATGCTTCAGCGTGAATGTGTAGGTTCGTGATAGTGATAACACGGCCTCACAGAAAGCCGGCGTGAAACAACCACAGCGCTGTGTTTCGCCGTGTGAGTGAGGTTAGTGGAGGCCCAATCCTTCCCCTCCCCCAACCCCTAAATCTCCAGTAATTGTGGGAGAGCCAAGCTTCGGCACGAATGGATCGGCTCGACCGGGGTGATATCAGGGCCTCACAGAAAACCAGCGTGAAACAGCCACAGCGTTGTGTTTAGCCGTTTGAGTGATGTTACCGGAGACCCAATACTTCTGCTCCCCCAATCCCTAAATCTCCAAAAGGTCGGTAACGCACTCGTAACTCATCTGTTGTTGCGGGTGTCCATGTCCAGCGGTGATTGCTTACCATCAGGTAATCCGTCTCCTTGTTTGTCGACAGATCACATAAAAAAAAATATTAGACAGGGCCCTTAGCGCTTCCTGGTAAACTTGAACATTTTACACTAAGATCTCCAACCTCTGGGTCAAAATTATGGCCATGGATAACCTACTTTTATGTGGTATTATAGGCTTGTATAAATACTTCATAGTGGATTGTCATAGACTGTAGATGTATTTATGTGTAAATACCTAAGCCAATGACGTTTATCAACCTCGATCCTTAGCAGATAAGTAAAGTTTATGATAAAAATTTTGTTGTTGAGAAATAATACACGAACACATTATAGCAAGCATTTAAAACACTCAACGTAAAACAAAATAATGATTAATCGACTTACATGCACAAAAATCCCATGAAAACACTGTTTTTTTTTTCGAAAAAATAAACACAAAACACAATGTTTTCTTCCGAAAAATCCTTTAGCACAATACCGATGCAACACAGAAAAAATAAAATTAAAAAGTAAAAATACAATATGGACGACGTGCGCGACGTCCGACTCGCGAATGAATAACTAATTCAGTTTTCAAAATCGGAACGCGAACTGTCCAACATCAATTGACCTCTGAACTTCTATGCGATTCACCTTTGCTCTTCTAATTTAACATTACAGCGGGGGGCGAGGAAGGCCAATGTAGTTTGGTTATAATGCACGTACCTACCAAGTTTTATTATCAGTTTATGAACTAGATAGTCAACTTTATGTGGATGGCATAAGGTAGTTTTTTATATTTTGGGACTGCTGCTGTAATTTGGTAGATTACTCATATGGCAAGGTAGAGTAGTGATAAGATATACAGGCTGATAAAAATAAATCATATTTTTTTGTTCGTTGATAAGGGAGATTAATGTTATAGAATTAAGGGCTACGCAGAGATGAAAAGTAAGCTCAATGAAATCTATTTTTGATGTATGTAATCTACTTAGACACTTTTGTTATTATAATGTACCAATAATTTTTATTTTTATAAAACTTCCTTACTTACCTATATTTAGCCACGCCTAACATACTTGACTTATATAAAAAAACTGATTATCGCATATAATTTAACATGCACTTCTTTATAAAACATAAAAATAAATAAAACCATTTTACTTAAATTTGTCCATCCCAAGCATCGAAATAAATAAAAACGGAATGTGACATCAAATTTCAGTTCCTGAAAACGAAATGGCCCTGTATTTCAGTTTTAAAGAGAAATATCTGACATTCCAATTCAAATTGAAGTTCAGGCGAGGCTTCAGGTGTTGGACGATCTTGTTGTAAACGATAGCAAAATGAAATTTATATTATCACTAAGCATTTTTATTTTTGGTAATTGATTCTGGCGAGATACAATTAAGATTTTTATAAAAAAAAAAATTGCTGATGTTGGTAATCTGCCCGTGAATATATAATACCAACTGGCTCCCAACTCTGCACCTTTTTTTTTTTTTTATTGATTATAGGTTCGCGCTTGACCGCTATCTCACCTGATGGAAAGCGACGATGCGGTCGACGATGGAGCGCGCTTACCTAGAAGTAACCTATTCACTCTTGACTTAAAGATACCCAGATTGTAACTATCAGGAAACACCGACTCCGGCAAGGAATTCCACTCCTTGGCTGTACGCATGATGAATGTACTCCCAAAACGTTTTGTACGTATATGTGGGACATCCACCATGTACCGGTGGCGCAATGCCGTACGTCTGGTGGTCCGATGATGGAACGGGCTAGGCGGAATTAAATTATGTAATTCCAACGCACATTCCCCGAAATGCAACCGGTAGAAAACCGACAGGCTAGCAACTCGGCGTCGATGCTCAAGACTTTGAAGTCTCGACTCGACAAGTGCATCATCGCCAATGATCCTCTTGGCTCGCCTCTCAATAGACTCAAGCGCATCAAGTTGGTATCGGGCAGATCCGTCCCAAAGATGAGAGCAGTACTCCATAACCGATCGAACTTGCGCCTGATAAAGTTTAAGCAGCTGTTCCGGCGTAAAGTATTGTCTAACCCTTGCGAGGATTCCCAACTTTTTTGCAGCCAGTTGAGCTTTTGCTTCGATGTATGGCCCAAAATTGAGAGTAGATGTCAGCGTTATACCAAGAAGATCAAGATGGTCAGTTATCGGCACGGATACACCCCGGAAAGTTGGAGCAGGGCTAAATTGACTCCTTTTGCTGGAAAATAGACACGCCTGAGTTTTAGCCGCATTGAACCTGACCATGTTGGCGTCGCCCCATTTAGAGACAGCCTCCAAGGACAAGTTCAAGCGCCCAACCATAGCCTCTCGAAGAGTCTGGATCTGTGACTCACTAGCTCGTGCGCCGGACGTGTAACTCTCAACAACAGTGCTGTCGTCTGCATACCCAAAGGTACCGGGCTTAAGCAGGTCGTTTATGTGCAACAAGAACAATGTTGCCGAGAGCACTGACCCCTGAGGGACCCCAGCATTGATGGTCATTTGATTCGACGAGCAACCATCGATGACCACACGGATGGACCGGTCCCTCAGAAAGTCTGCGATACAAACACACCTGTCACCCCTCCCCCCAATCAGTGAGTCTGTAATGACAGTAGGCTGTTAAAGTAGTTACGAATTGCTTATTATAAAATCATTCCTCTTCTTTACGTACTTAAATCCGTCATCATCATCATCATCATCAGCCTAAAAGTGCCCACTGGTGCATCCTCAATCCTTACATCCCTGATAACACACAAAAGGTCGGAAAAACAAGTCAAGTGATACCACGGCCTCACTGAAAACCGGCGTGAAACAACCACAGCGTTGTGAGTGAGGTTACCGGAGGCCCAATCCTTTCCCTCACCTAATCCCTAAATCTCCAAATTCGTTAAGCCCAAAAGGTCGGCAACACACTCATAGCTTTATTTTTGGACATGGACACCCTCCATGGGCGGCGCTAATTGCTTACCATCAGGTAATTCGTCTGCTCGTTTCGTCGACCTATCACATAAAAATGCGCTCTCGAAACTCCTCCGTTGTTGCGTATGTCCATGGGCGGCGCTGATTGCTTACCATCAGGTAAACCAATCTATCACGTAAAAAACAATATTGCTAACCTCTTTTGCGGAATGATCGTCGTTTTTTTTTTAATTTTTATGTCCTCAATAATAAAATATGGATACTAATTAAAATAAGATCTTAGTTAAAAACGTGACTAATTCATTTGTTTTCAGAATCACGTTCTAACACGACAAAGACACGTGATTTTGGATAGTGATTGAGATAGATAATAATGTCATTAAAAGAGCACGTTATGAAAAACTTGGCGTGACATAACATCACTTTTATTATCTGCCGAAGGGTTTGGTAGAGGTGGTGATTACTTTAATATGTTTAAACTTTGTTGCAAGACAGTCCTTCATGTCCCTGGGACGCGCCGGACTTGAGAGTTCCGGTGTTTTCATAGTTGTGTCTACTGTAGATCCTTGTACAAAGGAGTTGCAGCAGTTTTTGGAGGTTATGGCGGGCTTGGTCTAAAAACAAAAAGTTTTGACTTCATATTGACTCTGTTCAACTTTGGAATGTAATTTTTATATAAATAGGTTGTCAGTCTCCTTGGGAAAATAATGTTGAAACTTACCATTTCAAGTTTACCATTTAGTTTATAAATAAATCTAAAAATATAACTAGTTGGTTTGTCTGTATGTTCCCAATAAACTCTGATAGAGACATCAAAATACTTTTTTTCTCGGATATGTCTGCAAACGAGCAGTCGGATTACCTGATGGTAAGCAATCGGCGCTGCCCATGAACACCAGTAACACCGCAGTGAAGTTCCAAGTGCGTTGCCGGCATTTTGGGGATAGGGGTTGTAGATGTTTAAAAAATTGAAAGGGATATGCGGAGGGGGAGATATTTTCCTCCGGTAACCATACTCACACGGCTAAACACAACATTTTAGTTGTTTCACGCCGGTTTTCTGTGAAGCCGTGGTATCACTCCGGTCGAGCCGGCCCATTGATGCCAAAGCATGGCTCTCCCTCACTTAAGTAAGATTTGAACACTGCTAGTCTGCTGTTTAAAACAACAACCTGTATATTCACGTGTTCATGTGTACACCTGTTGAACTGTTTGTGTGTGCGCGTGTGTGTGTAACATACGGATATTGTGTGGGCGAGGTGATGCGTGATTACGTCACGTAAGTGGCTCTATTTAGTATTTATTTATTTAATGGCGTAAGTGATATTTTTTGTTTCTGTTTGTTTGTGTTGTCATAACATAGCTGTGATTGCTAAGACAGAAGTTTCAGGCTCGATTCTGGGGTCTCAAAACCACACTATCAAAAAGGACATACTATTCGGTAGTAGGCTTATTACTAGTAGGTATCTAGAATAAATGACACAATGTTTAGAAATAAGCATAATAATTTTGAGGCATTAAATTTATTGCTATTTCTATTTAATTTTACTGTTTTCAAAGCAACCCAAAATACAACCCTAATTCTAACCATAAATAGATACCTAATCCCCCCTACATTCAATGATGTATAAAACTATAGATACGTCGTCCGCGCTCTAAAATGACAACATGAAATGAAGGCAATTGACAACATCGCGCTTAGTTACGCACCAACCTGCCGCGCGACGCTACGTTTGTTTTTAATTTAATATCGTGTGTGTAAACCTGTGCAAAACATAAAGAAAGCATGTCGTCGTGTGTGTTCAGACGATGTATAAATTATAATCCAAAAGTTAAAGACAAAAATGTGTCATTTCATGCATAAGTTCACCAAACAACCTATTTTTATTTTATTTTTTCGACGCCGGCGCCCGCCCTCTTATGGCGGCCGGCGCATGAAGGTATAGTCACGTGCCGTCGGCATAACTGAAGATGTATATTTATCTCCCTCTAGCAAAAGCATTCCACTATACGATGTCATATTTTCTTTCCCTTTCTTTACTCGTAGAAGTAGTTATCTAGTATTTTCGCCGTTTTTAAGCGCCGCGATGTTGGTTCATGACGTGTCTATATATAATACGTCATTGCCTACATTAGTTTCTTTGCACACAGGCACTGCATAACTTTGTGGGAATTTGCAAAACAATGTTCTGTTTGTACCTGACGTTTTTAAGAACAGAAAAACGAGACAATACCGTGAAATATAAATCGTGTATATCTTTTGACCTTACGCAAAAAAATGTCATCTTCAAAAACTTGCTTTAAAAAAAAAAACGATGCTTGACACTAGGTCTTTCTCTCCTGTCATTTTCTCATATCACGGCAAACTTTTCAAAAAATTCTGTTTGACGTAAAAGCATTATGACTTCATTTTTGTTGCGAGTTCATACAACAATCATAGAAAAATATAGATTTTGACATGCCAAAAAAAGTCTGAACAAAAATAAAGTCGAGCATTCCACCTAGCGTACTAACTCACACATACACTCGTCACGCATGACGTAACACACACTGGTGTAGTACCTGTGGCACGGTTCACGAAACACTATGGTTCAGTGGTTAGAAGCCGTCTGACACGGGTTCGATGTCCGCGCTTAGTTTTGAGGGTGGTGGTTGGTACTAGGTATATAATCATTCTGCATCATTATCAACAGCAGTGATAGTCCACTGTTGGATGGACTACGGCCGTCGACTATGTAGGTAAGCGGATTTGTCGTAATCTCCATACACGGCAAATGAGCTGATGGAACACCTGATGGTAAGCAATCAGCGCCGCCCATGGATACCCGCAACAACAGAGGAGTTACGAGTGCGTTGCCGACTTTTTGCG
Source organism: Spodoptera exigua (assembly GCA_902829305.4). NCBI lineage: Eukaryota > Metazoa > Arthropoda > Insecta > Lepidoptera > Noctuidae > Spodoptera > Spodoptera exigua. The sequence continues at coordinate 988,492 of LR824628.2, read as the reverse complement.
GATTAGGTTTTTGAATCACTCACTCACTCGGCGAAACACAACGCTGTGGTTACACAGCTACGGCACGAAATGGGTCGGCTCGACCGGAGTACCACGGCCTCACAGAAAACCAGAACCGAAGCCTCGGCTAAAAAACAAAAGACCTGACTTAGGAATGTAATATCAGTCTGCCGACTTGGCAGTCAATCTACCCAATCCGGATTGAGCAAGCGTAGTGATTAATGCTTAAAACTTCTCCGTGTGAGAAGAGGCCTTTGCTCAACAGTGGACACTTATAGGCTTATGATGATGATGATATTGACAGTGGCACTTCCAACCAAAACACTAGACATCAAGAGACGATCTCCGGCCACCGTTATTTTTTCTATTCTCTCCAATAGATCACCACAGACGAGGCCCTATAGGGCTGATGTTCAGCCGGGGTTGCGGGGTAAGCGCAATGAGTCACCGCGACCTCGGCCCAGAGCAGGAGAAGGAACAGGGGGGTTTTTAGTCAGTAAGAGTCTGACACTCCCTCCTGCCCGACCTTGGGCGGGAGAAGTCATTTGATGATTTTTCACTCACAAAAAAAGCAGACCACTAGACAAAAGTTGTAGAAAAAAAGAAATGATTATAATAATTACAGCCTTTTAACTAGCTGCTATGGTTCGGTGGTTTAACACCGTCAGTCACAGGTTCAATGCCCTAGTAAGTAACGCACGTGTATTTTTGCAAAATGTTATCGTTTTCCCATGAGTTTTGAATAAGGGTTGTTGTTTTTTGTTTTCTGTGGTTGAGTGAATCTCATAATTTGTAGATATAAAAGCGAAAGTTTGTTAATACGGATGGATGTTTGTTACTTTTACACGTATCTATTATTGTTCATCCAAATCCGAACTAATATTCTAAATGCGAAAGTAACTCTGTCTATCTGTCTGTCTTTTCTTCACGCCTAAACTACTGAACGGATTTCTGTGACAATTACTACAGACATAGTTTGGAACTCGAGAAAGGACATAGGATAGTTTCTATATAAAAAATCTGCAGGGAGTCACTGTTCCAAGCCAACTGAGTCGCGGGCAAAAGCTAGTATATCATAATTTATATAAGGTGGAATAGAAAATATAAAATTGTCACAGTTATGGACCCTGATGGACACAGCAAGCTAATGTTTTTTTTCATTGTCCCACAACGGTTTTTTCTCCTGTGTTGTAGGTGCATCTACAAAACAACAATTTCACATCACACACAAAGAGTTGTTCCGTGCTAAATTCGAACCCGCCACAAGTTGTTTAAGCGTCGGTGAGCCATGCTTCGGCACGAATGGGTCGGTTCGACCGGAGTGATACCACGGCCTCACAGAAAACCACAGCGTTGTGTTTCGCCGTGTGAGTGAGGTTACCGAAGGCCTAATCCTTCCCTTCCCCCAATCCCAAAATCTCCAAATCTCTAATCCTAATAAGGTTGTCGACACTCGTAACTCCTCCGTAGTTCCGGGTGTACATAGGCGGCGCTGATTGCTTACCGTCAAGTAATCCGTCAGTTAGTTTGCCGACTAAAAGAATCCCTACCTTTTCATCCCCATCACACATATGCGGGTTAAGCGCAATGAGTCACCGCGACCTCGGCCCAGAGCAGGAGAAGGAACGGCGGGGTTAACTCAGTAAGAGTCTGACACTCTCTCTCGCCTTACTCTGAGCGGGAGAAGTCATTTGATGATTTTCCCCTGACAAAAAGAAGTACCTGGTTATTCCAATCATGACAAAAAAATCCTTGTCAATTCCAAGCGTGATTCCAAATGATTTATCATTGAATTGTCGGAACCTAATCGCGTAGATACTAATTGCTTAAGTCTTCATTAAAGTTATGTAAACGGAAGCCCCGTACTAATGCTGCCTGCCATGTTCTTCATAAACAACCGACGTTTAAAACAAATTTTATAGCCTTTTGAATTAGTATTGTAGAACTGATAAAGGCGAAATTCTGTTGGAAATATTTGCTTGGCACTATTAAAGTTGTCTATACAAAGTACTGAACTGATCGATTTTTAACAAGTAGATAGAAAGAAGAAAGAAAGAAAGAAAACTGTTTTTATTCGGACTAAGACATGAAGGCCAAGAACAAAAAAAAACAAAATACAACAATAAAAAAAGAAAAACAAAGCAATCGAATTTTGAAGTACTCAACAGGACAACAAAATAAAATAAAAATAAAATTAATCAAAACAATAAAGTGAAAACAGCCTAACAAGGCCTAGATAGGTACGATGTGTTACAATAACAATACAAAATTTTCCATGGTGTTTGGTGACTGGGCTTCTCCCAGTTGTACAGTCTCTTCTGTGCCTTTAACGGCTCAGTCATTCTGTCTCCTACATTAAATTTACCGAAGGAAGTGGAAACTATTTCGTTTTTTTTTCTTCTCCTCAAATAATGTTTTCTGATTTATTTCGTTGCGGGATCCGAGACAGTCATTCATGTCTCTGGGACGCGCCGGACTTCAGTATTCCGGTGTTTTCATGGTTGTATCTACTTTGGACCCTGTTGCACAGGAGATTTGCTGAGCGCAGAGGTTGCGGTGGGCTTGACCCAATAAAAAACGTATGAGGTGTATTAGTTGATAAAGAAGTCAAGAAAAGTCAAGAATTGTGTTATGCAAAGTAATATTGGGGATTTATATGGTTCTTATATAACATAGTGAAAGCACAGGGGAATAGGAGCCCGGTTTATGATAATGCGTACCTTCGTTATTAGTGGAGCAAAGTTGATCATTAGTAACTTGTTGCAGAACATTTTTTTGCAGGCGTTCTAATAAATAACTTGCGATATCTGGTAATAAAATATGTAAAGTTACCACAGAGACATGTTGAAGGAAAACATGGTGTGGAAACCTGAACTTATACTTTCTAATCATAAGTTTGAAATCGCAAATCCGCCTTGAGCGAGAATGGATATAAGTGATGCTATGTGCACTTATAGGCTGATAATGATGATGAGAGCTCCTGTAATATAAGATAATGGTCTTACAACCACATCGTCTCAAAACAGGCTGTAGTTCCCCATGTAGTACATATACCTATTAAATCTGGACTATAAAACTTATTTAATGTCTCAGCAATTTAGCATTAATTCATTCAATTAATTAAGGTAAGCATGTCATGCTAAAACCAAAGCGTTGGGTCTTGCCGGACGATTGAGGTAATGGAACGCAATCCTTCCCCATCTTTAATCACTAATTTTTTTTTATGTAATAAGTCGGCAAACGAGCAGACGGATTACGTGATGGTAAGCAATCACCGCCGTCCATGAACACCCGCAACGGAGGAGTTACGAGTGCGTTGCCGTTTTGGGTTTGGGGAAGGGTCGGGGGAGGGCAAAGATTGGGTCTCCGGTAACCTCACTCACACCGCGAAACACAACGCTGTAGTTGCTTCACGCCGGTTTTCTGTGAGGCCGTGGTATCACTCCGGTCGAGCCGACCCATTCGTGCCGAAGCATGGCTCTCCCACACTTAGAACCTAATCCAGAAATCCCTGATTTATACTGTGATACCTATCTAACTTCACTGTTGTTGTGTATGACGGGCGTCCTTGTATATTAAAACATTAGATTCCATCAATTCTCGTTTTTTACTGACTCGTGCGCACGTGCGAGCTCAAACGTCGAACTGTCAATAACATTAAATTCTGTAATAATTAGAAATTGTCATATCGTCTGGTATATTCGCTTGAATACTTTTAAATTGCTTAAATGATTTATGTGCACTTTAAAAAAAAGAATTATTTTCATCGATTATTCTACTTAAATCAACTGGGCACACTTTCATTATTCATTGCATTATTTACAAAGTAAAAATTGCAATTAGATCACGCCATACACAGTACGGATATACATTAATTAAACCGATTGAACATTAAGTGTAGACTGTCCAGGCGACACACGTACTTAGGTATCGTCATAAGATAATGTTCACATGTAAACAGCAGCTCATGTAGTGCAGAGATTGTCCAGTCAACAAGGATGTAGCGTAGACTGTCCAGGCGACACACGTACTTAGGTATCGTCATAAGATAATGTTCACATGTAAACAGCAGCTCATGTAGTGCAGAGATTGTCCAGTCAACAAGGATGTAGCGTAGACTGTCCAGGCGACACACGTACTTAGGTATCGCCATGAGCTAATGTTCACATGTAAACAGCAGCTCATGTAGTGCAGAGATTGTCCAGTCAACAAGGATGTAGCGTAGACTGTCCAGGCGACACACGTACTTAGGTATCGTCATGAGCTAATGTTCACATGTAAACAGCAGCTCATGTAGTGCAGAGATTGTCCAGTCAACAAGGATGTAGCGTAGACTGTCCAGGCGACAGACGTACTTAGGTATCGTCAGGAGCTAATGCACATGTAAACAGCAGCTCATGTAGTGCAGAGATTGTCCAGTCAACAAGGATGTAGCGTAGACTGTCCAGGCAATGTTGGCCTGATTAATATAGTACTTCAATTGACATGACAATGGTTTTACCAGTGCATGTCAGATTTCGTATTAAAATCGTTAATGAAATAATTGGTTTGCATTTGTTGGTCACGTGGTTTTCCTTGCGAATGCTCGCGTGTTTACTACTTTTATTGTTTTCCACTGTCATGCTGTCTTCATTAATGGTGGGTTTTTAATTGATTGATCGTTATTTAATGGTCCTTCGTAATTCCTGGTTTGGAGAAATTAAATTACTTCTAATAAATATGTAAATATCGATCCTCCCGCCCAGGGTAAGGCGAGAGAGAGTCAGACTCTTACTGACTAAAAACCCCCCTGTTCCTTCTCCTGCTCTAGGCCGAGGTCGCGGTGCCTCATAATGCTTGCCCTGCAACCCCGCCTAAACATCAGCCCTATAGGGCCCCGTCTGTGGTGGTCTATTGGCTCTTTGAGGCGCGCGCGGATCGCTACGCGCCGTACGCTCGGGCCTGGTTCTGGTCGGGCGGCGAGCTGCCCTTACTCGCCGACCGCAGGCCCGTACTTACGGTGGCCGGAGATCGTCCCTCGATCCCCGACGCCCGTAGTGTCGTTGAGTGATTTTGAATACCTGCTTTTACAAGAAAAAAAAAATAAAAATATGTTTGTGAAATTGAAATGAAATAAAAAAAAATAGTCTGATTTAGTGTCGTATATAGTAAAAAGTACTTATTGGATGTATTGCACCGAACAACACAAGTCGCCTACACCGCATTGTGCCTACACCGGCTCGCGGGAGATTTCCATTATAAACGCAAGTACCTAAGTACCTATCAACCGGACCGGCTATAACATCATAGTCGATGCTCCTATTGGCTCATCAGACCACTGAAGGTCAGCGGATTGGGATGGGATGAGATCCTTCTTTGCATCCTATCCTTGGAGACGAATTTGTTTCTCCCAGGATGATCCCAACGCTACTGCTGACTCTCTTGCTGACTTGGTGTTGCAAGGGATGGAACTCTTCCTCTGTCCTCTGTGGTCCCCGTTGGTGGCAGATCTCGGTCCCTGTTTCGGCTCTTCTTCTAGAAAAGCTTCGTGCAGGAAGTAAAAGGCTTACCCAGCCTTGGCTGACGCGGTGGCGGAGCGGGATTTAAAAACCGTTTAAAAAGGAGTATAACTTTGCCTCCAGGTCCTTCAAAAGAGTCATAGCGGGTCCAAGTCAAACCATATCGGTAGGGTTGAAGAGAGGCTTGAGCGCCTTTTTTCAGGAACTCGTGCGTTCTGGTCTCTCGACAAGCTATCGAAGCCAATTTCTGCAGACCATCATTCTCACCTGTGCACGTGGGGAGAGAATCGTTGGCGCACGACGCAAAGGAAAAAGCTTTTGGGTAAATCCTTTCCGTCAAATTGGGCATTGGATGAGGGGGGCGTAAGCAGCCGGTTCTGCCATGGCGCGGGTGTAATGCCGGATATTCGGTTTACCAGCTCTTGGTACGATTGGTGCTCATGTCTCTTTACATCTGACTCATCATCATCATGGATCTGACGGAATTCCACCCATTGTATTAAAGATGTGCGCTAAAGAGTTGGCACCAGTCTTAATACGTCTTTTTCGGCTCTCATACTCTTCAGGCGTAGTCCCGAAAAAAGGTGATCGCTCAAATCTGTCCAATCACAGAGCGATAGCCATAATTTCCCTCTTTTCGAAAATAATGGTAACATCTATTAACTGCCAGCTCCTTCGGTACTTGGAGGATCATCAGCTTCTTAGTGACCGACAGTATAGTTTTTGTAAGGGCCGGTCCGCTGGTGATCTCCTTGTTTACCTGACACTCTGTTGGGCACAGGCGATCGAGTCCAAGGGGGAAGCGATGGCAGTCAGTTTGGACGTAGCGAAGGCCTTCGATCGGGTTTGTTCTTCCTCCATATCAATAATATGTTGGATGACATCAAGGGTCACGCCTTTTACGCCGGCCGTGCTAACATTTCTCGGGAAAAAGTCATCGAGAGTCGAAACAGGCAGCACCCCCCTCACAGCTTCGGCCGGTATTGGGATACTTGATGTCGACATATTGAGCGAAGTCCATTTGTCCAGTCCAGTCCGTGGTCATCTAGAGGGTAAGGCCAAGTTAGCCTCGAAGAAGCTCGAAGAAGAGGCTGTATTTCACCCCGGAGCATCGCTGTTACTTTACAAGGCGCAAGTTCGGCCCCATATGGAATACTGCTACAGCTTCTCCCTAGTAACAGCTTCTGGACCGCATTCAACGACTAGCTGTCCAAATTGTTGACTGCCTTTTTATCTCGGACCGGTTGGAATCTTTGGCACTGCGTAGGGATGTAGCCTCGTTATGTGTTCTCTGTCGCATTTATCACGGGGAGTGTTCTGAGGAATTGTTCGATTTAATCTCCGTCGCTTCTTTTCGCCAACGTCCTACGTGAAAGCATTTTCATCCCCATCACATAGATGGTTGGCAGTCAACAACTGTGCAATTCACGCGAAACTTTCTGCCCCTGACAGTAAAACATTGGAATATGATCTTCCGGCGGTGGTATTCCTGAACCGATACAACCTCCAAACTTCCAAGATACGAGCGTACTCTTTCTTCAAAAGCCGGAAACGCACCTGTGACTTCTCTGGTGCTGCAGGTGTCCATGGGCGGCGCCGATCGCTTACCATCAGGTGATCCATCTGCTCGTTTACCTATTCCATAAAAAATGCATCTAAAGCATTAGGTATAAAAATTACAGAAGATTTTTACAGAAAGGTCGTACTCAAAACGAGGGTGACACGATGCACTCCTGCTTTGAAAAAAGCAAAAACAATCATGTATCTTCCATTATCATCTATATTCCAGAAGAAATATATGCAATAATTCGAAATGCAAAAGGACAAAGTGAAAATACAATGGCAAAAAATGACTCCAGATCCTTTTTTAGATTTGTTGCCAACAATAAGAATTTGGAAAAAGATGACTTCGGTGAAGAACTTAGTTAGAGTAAAGTTAAAGAGATTTCGGTAGATCCTCAATGTCCGGAAAATTATACAAAGACTTGATAGATCTATGAAGAGATAATAACATACCTCCACACTGCCAGGCTTATTAAAAGAGAGTTTTTGTGAGGGGCGGGAGGGAGTGTCAGACTCTTGCTGACTAAAAATCCCCTCGTTCCTTCTCCTGCTCTGGGCCTCTTTGCCCAGGTCGCAGTGCTTCATTGTGCTTACCCCGCAACCTCGGCTGAATATCAGCCCTGTAGGGCCCCGTCTGTGGTGGTCTTTTGGCTCTTGGAGGCGCACGCGGAACACTACGCGCTGTACGCTCGGGTCTGGTTCTGGTGGGGTGGCGAGCTACGTTTACTCGCCGTCTGCAGACCCGCGCTTGCGGTGGCCGAAGATCATCTCTCGATCCCCGATGCCCGGAATGTTGCCTACTGCGACAGCTGGGGCGCGAGGAGGATAGTTCCCTCACGCGCTCCGCTTCCTCCTTTGCGAGCATCACTGCTTCGCAGAAAGAGGAGACGTCTTCCCAATTCCTCTCGCTACGAATCATGGCCTTGACTAAGGAAGGGCGCGAGAGGTCGAAGAGCTTAAGTACTCAATCTGCTGCCAGCGAGTCTGATTCCAAACTTGAGGATAATTAATAAAGGTCAATAAAAATATCACTATTTTAAACATTTCTTGATTAAGTATGCATGTGATAAACATTTTTTTTAATAATAAAAATTAAATAATGGCCCATTATTGATCGTAAAATAACCCTCATTGTTTTCATTTTCTCTCAATTATTTTGTTTCAGTATTTACAGTTTTGCCATACATACACTCTTTACTATAAGAATTAGGTATTGCATGATATAAATTTATTATTCGGTTACGTTCCGCATTATAAAAGCTTTTTTTATAAATACACCTACTAAACTTAAATAAATAGCTAGCTAAAAATACGTAACTCTATTTACAAAAAAGGATTTCCCGTTGATTAACAACGTGATTACACTTACAACTCTAGATTTTAATGAAATATAAGAGAGTACAAAGCCGTAAGTAGAGTTAAATTACTTAATATATTTAAAAAAACAATAATAAAAAGCAATAATTGTAGTTACTCCTGCAAATATGTGATCTATTTCGTGGAATAAAGAAGTAACCGTGTTTTTTTAGATTATCTCGAAGTACATCAATCTGTTCCTCAATTAAATAACACGTGTAGTTGAAGGCAACTGTGACCTGCAATTTTCTCGTTGAAACTTATTTCTAGACCTCATAATAAAAATATAGGACAGTTTTTTTAAGCTCCTGAAAAGTTGGTAAAAATCACTTACTTCCTTTTTACACGAATGGTGCGATTTAACTCATGTTAGTAAGACATTATCAGTACATAGTATAAAACAAAGTCGCTTTCTCTGACCCTATATCTCTATGTATTCTTAATTCTTTAAAACTATGCAACGGAATATGATGCGGTTTTTTAATAGATAGAGTGATTGAAGAGGAAGGTTTATATGTATAATAACATCCACTAAATAGTGTAGACATTTAGTATCGGCATGGCAGACGTGCGGAGCGGGGGCGGATTTCTAGTTTTCTATACTAATATGTTTGTAAGTTTGTATGTAGGGGGTAATCTTTGGAACCACTGGTTGGATTGCTAACATTCTTTCACTGATAGATAGCTACAATGTTCCTGAGTGCTATAGGCTATAAAACATCACGCTACGATCAAATGGAGCCGAGCAGTGGGTGAAACTGCGCGAGAGTAGGTAGCTAATAATTAATAAAGATCTCAATGTTGATGACGTATACGATTCACACATGTAGGTATGCACGAAAACGTGACATTTAATTATTTTTAAAATAAAAAAACAATTCTCATAATTATAATGTATTAATCTTCATGATTATCTCTACTTTATCAGAGTAATTAGATAAAATAATTAAATAATTGGTCACACAATCTATTGTCTATGGTATCAACTGTCAACTGTCTATGGTCAGTTTTATTTGTTTTTTTTTTGTTTGTTTTTCTAAGTTATTGTTATTTGCAGTTTTTCTATGAATCACTTGGATGATTTAATTGTTATAATTAAAAGGCATTTTTTCCAAGTGTGCAAATTGAATTGAAAAATGTTTGATTGAGTGAAAGATTATTCTAAGATAACTTGTACTAGAAGTGATATTAATATTTAAAAAAAAAATACGCGTCAAATTGACAACCACCTCCTTTTTTGAAGTCGGTCAAAAACGAGCTTTTGGTCGTCTTCTTTGTTTAAAAATTAAGTCATTGATTTCAATTTAGGCTGATTTTTCAATGGTTAGATAAAAGTTATCTGCGGAATAATTATAATGCTGTCGCGTCAAAATATTTGTGTAAGACAGTGACAGCAACAATTTTATTCCTTAGATAACATTAAATTGAAATAAACACTTTTGAACGTCAAATAAAGTCAGTCAGTCAGTCTTCTAGTGAAGCTATTTGCTCGATCCAAAATGTAGATTCCAATGGAGAAGAACGAGCAAGAAACTCCATGGTTACTCTTTTTAAACCAGTTTCACATACAGATCTTTGGTACATTATTAAATTGGTTCTTTTTTGTGAGAACAGTGTAACACCAATGTTTAGGCAAAGAATTCGAAAAAGAAATTAGGGCTCCAGTAACCTCAGCCACACTTTCACGCCGGTTCACTATGAGACCCTATGGCAACTTTAATCTGTCTGTACTGACATTCTGTGTTTATAGGTAAGGGGAAGGTAGGTATAGATTGGCAAACAAATTACCTGATGGTAAGCAATTCGTGACGTCCATTGGCACCCATAACACCAAATGAGTTACTAGTGAATTGGCGTCACAGCAACGTCAAGCAAAACAAAATATAATTGTTATCTCACGCTGGTTTTCTTTGAGGCCGTTGTATCACTCCGGTCGAGCCGACCCATTCGTGCCGAAGCATGTCTCTCTCTACCAGGGTTGCGGGGTAAGTGCAAAGAGGAACCGCGGTCTCGGCCTAGAGCAGGAGAAGGAACTGGGGTTTTTATTCAGTAAGAGTCTGACACTTCCTGTCACTTCATATCTTGGGCGGGAGAAGTCATTTGACAAGTTTCCCCTAACAAAAAAATAAAATAAAAAAAAACATGTCTCATCCTCACTTATCACAGTATTACAACAAGATTCTCTAAACAATAATAATTATAGTAATATGAAAATCACCGAAAGTGTCCCAACAATCCCCATTACATTTGATTACAGTGGCGATATATTCCAAGTGATGTTATTAGTAGGTCAACAATGATGCAAGCTCGCGGGAACTGGCCAATGTTCTTACGGCTTTTAAATGTAGCGTTACATTTTGTTAAATAGTTTTGATACTTTTGTTAGTTTTAAACTGTTCCTACTAATATTATAAAGATTTTTTATTTTTTTATTTTTATGTAATTGGTCGGCAAACAAGCAGACGGATTACCTCATGGTAAGCAATCAGCGCCGCCTATTGACACCCGCAACGGAGGATTTCCGAGTGCGTTGCCGACCTTTTAGGGATTAGGGATTTGGAGATTTAGGGATTGAGGAGGGATTGGGGGCGGGGAAGGATTGGGCCTCCGGTAACCTCACTCACACGGCGAAAAACAACGCTGTGGTTGTTTCACGCCGGTCTTCTGTGAGGCCGTGGTATCACTCCGGTCGAGCCGACCCATTCGTGCCGAAAAATGGCTCTCCCACACTTAAAATAGCCGAGGTAAAATTTGTCTGGTTGCAAGTTCGTATGTAGGGGGTAATCTTTGAAACTGCTGGTTGGATTTCCTTAATTATTTCACTGATAGATAGCTACAATGCTCTTTATCTTATAGGCAATAAAACGTCAAGCTACAGTCAAATAAAAAAACGCTGCTTAGCCTGGAGTAGGAGAAGGAACGGGGCTCATTAGAAGACATTTGATGATTTTCAAGACAATGTTGTTTAATTAAATACAATTTTCAAAAATGATGTGAAAAGTTCAAATAATTTAAAGTTCACAGTCAATGTGAAATTAAAAAAAATTAAACCGAAATATTCTCTATTCATATTTTATTTTTTTATGTTAGGTATAGGTCGGTAAACGAGCAGACGGATTACCTGATGGTAAGAAATCAGCGCTGCCCATGGACACCCGTTGTAACAACAGAGGAGTTACGAGTGAAGAGGTACGAGATTAGGGATTGAGGAGGGATTGGAGGATAGGAGAAGGATTGGGCCTCCGGTAACCTCACTCACACGGCGAAACACAACGCTGTGATTGTTTCACGCCGGTCTTCTGTGAGGCCGTGGTATCACTCCGGTCGAGCCGACCCATTCGTGCCGAAACATGGCTCTCCCACACTTAAAATAGCCGAGGTAAAATTTGTCTGGTTGCAAGTTCGTATGTAGGGGGTAATCTTTGAAACTGCTGGTTGGATTTCCTTAATTATTTCACTGATAGATAGCTACAATGCTCTTTATCTTATAGGCAATAAAACGTCAAGCTACAGTCAAATAAAAAAACGCTGCCTCAGCCTGGAGTAGGAGAAGGAACGGGGCTGTGTTTTTAGTCAATAACAGTCAATAGAAGTCATTTGATGATTTCGGGGGGATGCGACGAATGCTTCGGCGATACCCGCCCCTCCGACACATGGGTAAGTGGAGGAACACCGGTTTGGTTTTTAGTCAGTATGAGTCTGACAGTACCCTTCGCCCTTCTTCGAGGGTGGTGGGTCTCAATGAGGATTTTCCAAACCGACACCAAAAAAAAAAATGATTTTCAAGACAATGTTGTTTAATTAAACCCAATTTTCAAAAATGATGTAAAATGTTCAAGTAATTTAAAGTTCACTGTCAATGTGAAAGCAAAAAAAAAATTTAACCGAAATATTCTCTATTATTTTTTTTTATGTTATAGGTCGGCAAACGAGCTGACGGTTTACCTGATGGTAAGCAATCAGCGCCGCCCATGGACACCCGTAACAACAGAGGTATTACGAGTGAGGAGTTACGAAATTAGGGATTTGGAGATTAGGGATTGAGGAGAGATTGGAGGAGGAGAAGGATTGGGCCTCCGGTAACCTCACTCACACGGCGAAACACAACGCTGTGATTGTTTCACGCCGGTTTTCTGTGAGGCCGTGGTATGACTCCGGTCGAGCCGACCCATTCGTGCCGAAGCATGGCTCTCCCACACTTATTTGTTTTTATATGTCACATAATTATAAGAAATTGAAAAACCTTATCTTGTCGTCTCAGGATTTCGACTCTCCATACTTTTATCCCTTGTGAATCAATTAACAAAAGATTAAAAACACATAACATTATTCATTTCATATACCTAGTTTTTTTTCAAATAAAAAAAATCTTAAAATTAAAAAAAATATTCCACACGAAAAAACTCAGTGGGTAAAGTATCAAAACTGTTTTATTGTAACACAATCACAGTTTGTTTTGCAAACAAATTGTTATGGGAGCGACGATAAAAGTGGCGCTTGCGCATCTCGCGCGACCTTCACCAACCTTCACGCGACAGCCGATCGAGATCTACATACTTACAGTGTGGGAGAGCCAAGCTTCGGCACGAATGGGTCGGCTCGACCGGAGTGATACCACGGCCTCACAGAAAATACGGTAGTTTCCAACTAGTCAAATTCAATACTTTTATCCAAATGTCAAAAACGATACTTTTCTATGAAATTTGTATGAAAAACTGAATTATGACGTCGTAGTATTTTTGCGTTAAATAGCTTACTTATTTCTTAATAATTAGCTTAAAACATATCTAAAACTTAGTGTATCGATCGATCGATGAATAAAAGTATAGTTATTTTTCAATATTTTATTATATTGAAACGTCGAATTAATTTATTTTTGACCTAGGAAACTACACAATTGACGTGAAACAACTACAGCGTTGTGTTTTTCCGTGTAAATGAGGTTACTGGAGATCCAATCCTTTCCGTGCCCTAATCTCCAAATCTCCAAAACCCTTTATCGCCAAAAAATCGCACTCGTAACTGCTCTGGTTTTGCGGGTGTCCATAAACGACGCCGATTGCTTACCATCAGAGGATCCGTCTACTCATTTGCCGACCTGTTACATAAGAACACTGTGTTTAAATTTTGTCCAGTAACCACCGGGCCAACACGACAAAAAAAAATTACGTCATAACTGTCCATAATTTTTATTGTTTACAATATTATAATAAATGGTCGTTTTAGAATTTATAAAATCGTGATGTTCAAATGTTCGATGGCTGTAACAACTATCATTACAAATTGATCTATAAAGGTCAATATTACGAAGTAATTATGTGATCTATCTTTATAATAAGTACCTACACGAACATCGGAAGTGTGGGATTTTTTTTTCGCCTCGATTGTGTAAATAACCGTTTATATTTATTGACCTAAGTCACAAGAGAGAGAGGAGAGCCAAGTAAGTGCGGGAGAGCCAAGCTTCGGCACAAATGGGTCGGCCCGACCCACATTGAAACAACCCACATTGTTGTGTTTCGCCGTGTAAGTGAGGGTACCGGAGGCCCAATCCCGCCCCTTCCCCTATCCCTTCCCAATCCTTATATCCGGAACGCCTATCCCCAAAAGGCTGGCAACGGACTCGTAACTCATTTGGTGTTGCGGGTATCTATGGGCGGCGCCGATTGCTTCATCATCATCATCATCAGCCTATAAGTGCCCACTGCTGAGCAAAGGCCTCTTCTCATACGGAGAAGGTTAGAGCATTAATCACCACGTTTGCTCAATGCGGGTTGGCGATTTCAAACCTATAATTAGAAATTATAAGTCCAGGTTTCCTCACGATGTTTACCTTCACCGTATGTCATTATTATTGCCGATTGCTTACCATCAGGTAATCCGTCTGCTCGTTTGCCGACTTATACCTTTAAAAAAGCCAGTTGCCCAGCCAACGTGCCATCCGTGCCCTCAAATCATTGAATGATTATTCCCTGTTTCTTGTACCTACATACGGACAAATTAATGGTCATCGAAACCTAGGTGACCTAGTATTTAAAGGTTTATAGCCAAAAGTCTAAAGTCTAAATGTCAATAAGTAAATGTAACATTTTGTAAAGACGTTCTCTTGAACGGTCTGAAGGTCTGTGAATGTCGCGATGACCCCACCATGTTACGCAAAATTGGAGCACCGTATACGTATATGACAGAATAAAAAAATGGATAGCTACTATAGGGTAGGTATTTTATGGAAATGAAATTTCTTATACGAATATAGAAATGTTGTGTAGTTATTATCTTCTAAATTTTAAGAGGCTAGGTAAACAAATGAAATTCGTTTATTAAATATTCTTTTTTATTTATTGTGTGTCTGGTTATGTTTTTCGTAAGGCAATTTTGCTTGTCTCTTTTTCTTGTACCTATTATAATTTTATTTCAAATTCTTTATTTGCATGTTAAGGTGGGTACAAGGATCTTAAATTAAAATAACAGTCACAGCTTAACGGCCTATTTCAGGCGTTGCAAAGGCTATTACTAGCTTATAAATAATGTCAGACACAATGTTAATTGTTAATTGAATAAAAAAATGAAATGATTATTATTCTGGATACAGTTACATATACGTCTCTTATTCTCGCGCAGTTTCATCCGCTGCTCTCCTCTATTTGATTATAGCGTGATGTTTTATAGCCTATAGCACTTAGGAACACTGTAGCTATCTATCAGTGAATGAATTTTGGCAATCAGCGGTTCCAAAGATTACTTGTTTGATTCGTGGTTCCAAAATCTGTTACTGTTGGGAAACTGACCATCTCCAGTGAATGTAGACTAGGTTAGGTTGTGCATCTTTTGGGGTTTAGAGTGGTGGAGAAAAACCCGTGCGAGGTTCGCACCGAAGCTTGGCTCTCCCATACTTAATATATATGTACCTTTATTATAAAGATCCTATAAATATATAAATTTTTTTTTTTTTGTTCATTTTTCGAATGTTTTACTGTGTCAATAATTGATAAATATTAAAATATTAACTAATTATTTGTACCCTATGAATCAGGTCTGGAATAAAGAATTTAATATAATTAATTTATTTTTTATTTTAATCACCTCCCTTGCTCAAGGATTGACTTTTTTTATGTGATAGGTCGGCAAACGAGCAGACGGATTACCTGATGGTAAGCAATCAGCGTCGCCCATGGACACTCGCAACAACAGAGGAGTTACGAGTGCGTTGCAGACCTTTTGGGGATAAGGGACTTCAAGAATCAGGGATTGGGGAGTGATTGGGGGAGGGGTACGATCGGGCCTCCGGTAACCTCACTTACACAGCGAAACACAACGCTGTGGTTGTTTCACGCCGGTTTTCTGTGAGGCCGTGGTATCACTCCGGTCGAGCCGACCCATTCGTGCCGAAGCATGGCTCTCCCACACTTCAAATTCTAAATTAGAAATCATTAACCAAATCCAGGTTTCCTCGCGGTGTTTTCCTTCACCGTAAGACATGTCAGTGGTGTCTAAACAATCGTAGAAATAGTTATAACTCTCCTGTGTATTGGATGCGTTACCAAACACAATTTTACATACACATCACACCCAGACCCGGAACAACGATTTTTAGACCACACAAAGAGTTGTTCCGTACAGGAACAAAACACGCTTACCGCACAGTCAAATATTTAACAAATGGCTGATTTTTCAATAGTCAGACAAATGTTATCTGAGGAATTAAATTGTTGCTGTCACTGTCTTATACAAACATTCTGACGCGACAGCATCATAAATTATTCCCCAGGTAACTTTTATCTATCCATTGAAAAATCAGCCCTAAACAAATTCTAAAAAGTAAATTCGCCATTCAAA
Source organism: Spodoptera exigua (assembly GCA_902829305.4). Classification (NCBI taxonomy): domain Eukaryota; kingdom Metazoa; phylum Arthropoda; class Insecta; order Lepidoptera; family Noctuidae; genus Spodoptera; species Spodoptera exigua. The sequence continues at coordinate 972,239 of LR824628.2, read as the reverse complement.
AAAGGTTACAATACAATAAATAAAATTAATTATGATTAGCAACAATTTAATAAGCATTCCCATATAAGTGTGGAAACACTAGCCATAGACAATTTAATATAGTTTTTTATTGAGTTGCACACAACGGTGACCAGATAGCGTGGGAAATGTGATATGTTAGTATGGATAAGACAGAAAGGAATAGGTATTTATTTTATTTTACATTTTCCTTTTGGATGGAAATAGATGAATTAGAATGTATTGTTGATTGAGTTGAGTTGATTAGAGTTACTGAAAAAGGCTTTGGGTTCGATTCTTGGGCAGGATAAAGTGACAATCGTTGTTTTGTTATTTTATATTGAGGTTACCTATAATCAGTATAATTTGAGAAATGCTAATCAATTCTATGTTTAAAAAAGGATGATTTTTTGTAGATAAAATTAAATATTAGTATACTTATTGGTTTATCTCGCTTTAAAATAATTTATTTGGAGGAAAATATTACAAATCAAACAATAAAAGAATTTGAATATTATATTGTAAAAACCAGATATTTCAAATCGAAAAACTCTGATTTTTAAGTCAAAGAAATATTTCTTATATTAAACATTTACACAAAGATACTTTAAAATGTCAAGCAAATAGAATAGTCTGTTGGTCAGTATGTAACTAAAGCTAGGTGATCATTCCAAAGTTTAAATCCATATGAAAGGAAAGTAAGAGAAAAAAAATATTAGGAACAGACACAAAAAAATTTACAATAAGAATATAATAAAAATTAAAAAACACGTTGTTTACAAATGTAATGTCTAAAAATTTAAAAACAAGTCATCAAGAGTACCTATGATTAAGTTAATATTACAGAGAACTGGCCCCGGCTGATATAAAAGTTGAAAAATTAAAAAAAGGAACAAAAAAGAATAAATAATATACTAGATAACTTGTAAAGAGACACCAAATCACTCGACAAGTGAAAATAATTAAAACATTTTAACACACATTAAGGAAATAGGAATTAGAGTGAATAGGCTCTTAATAAACTAGTGCGCCTTGCCATCAACGATTGCATCAATGCTTACCATCAGGTGGGATCGCAGTCGAGCACTAGTTTATTGCAAGTAAAAAAAAAACGTTAAATTGTTTAAGTAAATTACTTCCGAATACATACAAACATAACATCTGACATAATAAAGAACTAATATTACGAGGTAACGTTAAATTCTACGATCGGTCGGTCAAACGCTTTCTCAAAACAGACGTTAGTTAGCAGATTCACGTAATATGCTTGTAAAAATTTAGGAGGTTAAGTTTTTTAGTTCGTGACATAATATATATCGCATAGTCACCATCTTTACACGCGAAAACGTTTCCATCCTCATCATATAGATGGTTGGCAGTCGACAACTAACAAAGGAACGTGCGGATCCATTCCCGCACGGTACAACTCTTTGTGTGATCCACAAATGGTTGTTCCGGGTCTGGTTGTGATGCGTATGTGACATAGTATGTTTGTAAACGCACCTATGACATATGAGAAAATCCTAGGCAAGGGCATAAAGAAAAGAAATAAAGAATAAAGAAAGCAAATTTTTTTACTGATATAAGCTCTACTAGTTTCAAATCACAACAGGACGTTCGTGAGCAGTGTGGACATCGCGCAGACAACACCAAAAAAAAGAACAGTTGATGAATGGATTGAGTGGTTAGGTAACCGTAATCATCCCCATCATATAGATGGTTGGCAGTCAACAATTGTGTGATTGACGCGAAACTTTCTGTCTCACACAAAACTTTGGAATGATCTTTCTGTGGAGGTATTCCCAAACCGATACGAGCTTCTAAGCTTCAAGAAACGACCATACTCCTTCTGAAAAATGAAAAGGCCAGCAACGGGCCTGCGACTCCTCTGATACCGCAGGTGTCCATGGGCGGCGAAGATCCCTTACCTTCAGGTGTTTCGTCAGCTAATTTGCCTCTTATTCTATTTAAAATCAATATCTTGGAAATCCGGAGGGTATGGCACGTGCCAATATGACTTTACCCTAGTTATATGTTATTTATTAGATTATTTACACACCATTGGCATATAGTGAAGGAAAAGGTCGCGAGGAAATCTCCATCACCACAGATGGGATCCATTAAGGCTATGGGCATGTGCTCTATATTATGGCTCGGCTTTGAGTGTGGGAGAGCCATGCTTTGGCACTAAGGGGTCACCTCGACCGGAGAGATACAACGACCTTGCAGAACACCGGCGTCAAGCAACACTCATCTTTCTCAAATCTCTACCGGGAAACTTCAAACCTATCCTTTAATCCCGAATAACCCAAAAGGGGCTGGCACTAGTAACTCTGCTGGTGCTGGTGTCCATGGGCCACGCCAATTGCTTACCATCAGGTAATCCATTAACTAGTTAGCCATCCTATCACATATTAGAAGCATTGTTAACTAAATATAACACCAATACTTTAACACAATATAAAACAAATGCACACAGTCTTATCCACACTATTCGTACGCAGCGTATAAAACGCAGTTGCGCGTGAGTTCGCATTTCAGTTTGGTTCAGTGATCTACAGAATAAACAGTGTTACAGTGCTTATTAGGTATGTAGTGTAATTATTATATTAATTACTAATTTTAGAATAAAAAAAATCGACAATAATATTAAATTTGGTTTCGGTATAGTGTTTTCGACGTGTGTGTAAAATTAACAGTATCAAGTTGAATGGATTATATGGATCGATTCTTTTTTTTTATTTGGAATGAGTTTTTGTAAATCTCACTTATAAAAACAACCAAGGATGGGCTGAACTAAGGCTGATATTAAGCCAGGGTCACGCCTGGATCAGGAGAAGGAACGATGTGGTTTTTAGTCAGTAAGAGTCTGAATCACCTCTCTTCCCTCGCCCGTGTCAGAAAAAATTTCTCAAATCTAAAATATTACTGTCGCGTATGTGAGAATATAAATCTATCCTTACTAATATTATAAAGAGGTAAAATTTGTAAGTTTGTATGTAGGGGGTAATCTTTGGAACCGCTGGTCGGATTGCCAAAATTCTTTCACAGATAGATAGCTACAATGTTCCTGAGTGCTATAGGCTATAAAACATCACGCTACGATTAAATGGAGCCGAGCAGCGGGTGAAACCGCGCGAGAGTAGCTAGTAATAAATAAGCTCAAAAGAGACTCAAAAAATAACGCCAGAAATTCGTCTTTAATACAATAAGCTTTCCTATTATTTTATGAGATATATTATAGGTAACAAATAATCAATATTGGCAAAAAGTCGTAAAACAAACATTGGAATAAATTCATAGTCATTAACAAATAATAAAATATACCTATATCCTTTCAATTGTGGTAATTCGAAACACAAAGAAGGACAATAGGTGCGCGAAAGCCGGCGTTCGCTTGGGGTTTGTTACATTAATCACTATGCCATCATTATGAGGTAATATGGACATTTTTAATGAGTACAAACTCTATATTTTTACTAGTAAGTAGTCCGAAGTTCCTTCAGCCACCTTCCAACTCCATCATCATACCAGCTCGGCAAACGAGCAGACGGATTACTTGATGGTAAGCAATCGGCGCCGCCCATGGACACCCGCAACACCTAAGGAGTTACGAGTGCGTTGCCGGCCTTTTGGGGATGGGGGTTGCGGATATAAGGATTGGGAAGGGGAGGGATTGGGCCTCCGGTAACCTCACTCACACGGCGAAACACAACGCTGTGGGTTGTTTCACGCCGGTATTCTATGAGGCCGTGGTATCACTCCGGTCGAGCCGACCCATTCGTGCCGAAGTATAGTCATATTATTGTACCATAATATTGTATTGTCATCCAATCTACACAAAATTGCCAAGTTTCATGATGATCAAGATTCTTAGATTTTAATATAAACTTCATTATAGGTCGACCTAATACAAGCGTGTTAGAAAGTGTCAAATTATTATAAATAAAGGGCTTTATTAACTAAAAATCGCGGGTTACTCACGTGTATATATTGAGAAAAGCTCTACTAGTTTCGAACCACAGAGGGGTTCTTCCTCATGAGCAGCGTGCGCGGACGCGGTGATGTCGCGCAGCCCACTCTTAAGGGCTTTAAAGGGCTCTAAAGGGCTTTAGTACGATTTAATACAAAAAAAACAATGTGTTCGGATGCTGTAATTAATCGGTTATTCACATCATCAGCCTATAAGTGCCCACTGTTGAACATAGGCACTTTCTGAAACGGAGAAGGTTTGAGCGTTAACCACCACTCTTGGTCAGGGCGGGTTGGCCATTTCAAATTATTAATTAGAAATTCTTAAGTATAGGTTTCCTCACTATAATTTTCTTCCCCGTGTGTCAGTGGTGTCTTAATAATTTAAAGTACGTAGGTACCTACTCAAAAAAAGTCACAATAACTTAGGTATTTAAAATTCTTAATGCTGCTGTTTTTTGATAAAATGGTTTGACCTTGATATTTAATCTGTGAGCATACCATTGTAGTAAATCTATTTAAAAAGTTCATCTAGATTACACATGTGAACATTAGCTCATAACGATACCTAAGTACGTGTGTCGCCTGGACAGTCTACGCTACATCCTTGTTGACTGGACAATCTCTGCACTACATGAGCTGCTGTTTACATGTGAACATTAGCTCATAACGATACCTAAGTACGTGTGTCGCCTGGACAGTCTACGCTACATCCTTGTTGACTGGACAATCTCTGCACTACATGAGCTGCTGTTTACATGTGAACATTAGCTCATGACGATACCTAAGTACGTGTGTCGCCTGGACAGTCTACGCTACATCCTTGTTGACTGGACAATCTCTGCACTACATGAGCTGCTGTTTACATGTGAACATTAGCTCATAACGATACCTAAGTACGTGTGTCGCCTGGACAGTCTACGCTACATCCTTGTTGACTGGACAATCTCTGCACTACATGAGCTGCTGTTTACATGTGAACATTAGCTCATGACGATACCTAAGTACGTGTGTCGCCTGGACAGTCTACGCTACATCCTTGTTGACTGGACAATCTCTGCACTACATGAGCTGCTGTTTACATGTGAACATTAGCTCGTGAAGATAAGATTGTTCTTTTATTTTGGGAAAGGAAAACACTTTCTTTGGTCGTCAAACAATACATTCTAGTTAATTGTTTTAAAACGTCATTTTGTTTTGTTTCACTAAACATCAAGATGATAGAGGTTCTTCGTTGATGTAGTTATTAAAATCTTAATCATCTAAATCACTTAGGTGGGTTGGGAATAGCAGTATACAAGGTTCAGGATAATCAAAGACAGCTGCTACCTGATCTCTGACTAATGTGTAGCTCCTCCGTCGATGTTGACTACACCCGCTGGAGAACTTGTGAAAAAGTAGCCAACAGTTCCTATGATCAGCGCCACCTATAGAGACGTGCAACACGAGGAATAGGGGATTCGAGGATTGGAGTTAGGAAGAGGTGGTTTTTAGCCAATAAGAGTCTTTTTTTGTCAGGGGAAAATCATCCAATGACTGCTCCCGCCCAGGGTAAGGCGAGAGAGAGTGTCAGACTCTTACTGACTAAAAACCCCCCCGTTCCTTCTCCTGCTCTGGGCCGAGGTCGCGGTGCCTCCTTGCGCTTACCCCGCAGCCCCGGCTAAACATCAGCCCTTTAGGGCCCCGACTGTAGTGGTCTATTGGCTGTTTGAGGCGCGCGCGGAACGCTACGCGCCGTACGCTCGGGTCCGGTTCTGGTCGGGCGGCGAGCTACCCTTACTCGCCGTCCGCAGACCCGCGCTTACGGTGGCCGGAGATCATCTCTCGATCCCCGATGTCCAGAATGTCGCCTTCTGCGGCGGCTGGGGCGCGAGGAGGATAGTTCCCTCAGCCAATAAGAGTCTAACACTCTTATTCACTCACCCACGGCAAAATTAACCAGATGATATTCTTACCACAAAAACAAAACCTTATGATTAGGGTTCGAACCTGCGACATACCTTTCGCAAGTTCACATCATTGCACAAACTAACAAGTAAATCGTCACGCGAATCACCAGCTTGATGAGTAAGGAATGAATGTGTGAATAAAACCAAGTTTTGAAAGTTCAAATAATGATCGTCCAATTTTGAGTACTAAGGTACGAGTCTCGGTGAGTTTACGACATTATCACGACGTTGTTTTTTTTTTAAAAGTAAGCTATGTCGACATGTTGTTGGCCTGGAGGTTAAGGCACTCGCTTCTCATGCAGGAGGGTGAAGGTCGTCCTGGTAAGTACTAATGTGACTTTTTTCGAGTTATATGTACTTTCTATTATTATTTAGACACCACTGACAAACGGTGGAGGTAAACATCGTGAGGAAACCTGGACTTATAATTTCTAATTTTAGGTTTGAAATCTCCAACCCGCATTGAGCAAGCTTGGTTATGCTCAAACCTTCTCCGTGTGAGAAGAGGCCTTTGCTCAGCTATGGCTGCTGATGATGTGTAAAGTACATTATGATTATTCAGACACCACTGACACCACTCCAAATCACTTTTCCCGCCTAGGGTGGAGTGAGAAGGCGTGTCTGACTCTTATTGACTAAAAACCACTCTGTGCCTTCTCCTGCTCCAGGCTAAAGTCGCGAAAAGGCTTCCAACGCGATGATTGCTTACCATCAAGTTGTAATTCTGTGCAAATATTAACATTAACATATTATGTGTAAGTATGACAGAGCCTTGCTTCGGCACGAATGGGTCGGCTCGACCGGAGTGATACCACGGCACCACAGAAAACCGGCGTGATGTAACACTTACGTTGTATTTCTCCGTGTGAGTGAGGTTAGGTCCAATTCTTCTACCACCTATCCTCAATCCTCAAATCTCCTATCCTTAAATCCCTAACAACCCTTTGGCATTACGAGTGTCCATGGGCGGCGCTGATTGCTTACCATCAGGTAATCCGCCAGCTCGTTTGCGACTTACGTTCATGACACTTCTGCCGGGTGCGTCCGTGACTAAATAACGTGATGATATCGCAGTTCCTGGACTTTCCAATTAGCTACAATATTTCTTAAGCTCAGTCAGCTGTGAAATTTTCTTTACATTCTTTGTCAATGTGTCAGTCAGGATAAAAGGTTTTTTCTTTAAGGCGTGTTATAGTGTATTCACGGAGACGAGTTAGTAGAGCGCTATCTCACTCACACAATTTTTTAACTGCGATTGGTCAGTGATAAATTCTAAAGCGGTGTACACAGTACGAGTACTTTTTAGTCTACTCATACTTCCCGTATTATGCAGACGTGCTTTTATTTGTGACTATGCGCTCAACTTGTGAACCGGCTGGTGTATTGGATTATATGATTGATTGCTTTGATTGAAATAATGGCGGAAATGGAAAAAAATGTATAAAGCATGTCAAAGAAATAGTTGAGCCCAAAATGGATGCCATGGACAGAAGAAATGTGGAAGCAATGACTGAAAGATTCATAATAAATGTAGGAAACGACAGTAGTGATAGTAAGGAGAGTGCACGTTTACATTTCTAAGGTATTGGTAACGCCCATTGATCCTAAAAAAGTTTTTTTTGTCTTTGTCATTTGTATGAAAATGTGCAATAGAGAAGGCGCTATACTAACTCGTCTCCGTGAATACACTATAGTACCCTCAATAATCTCGATCATGTTAATAGCGCACGACTGGCGCGGGCTACGTTCGCCGGTATTTTTTTCGTTCGCTTTTTATGGAATATATGAAAACCCCAATAAAATAACATAATGTTCTTTATAAAATATTGACTGATTGGGCCGAGGTCGCGGTGCCTCATTGCGCTTACCCCGCAACCCCAGTTGATCTAGGCAGAGGCTGCGGTAAATGAGCTTTATCCGCAACCACTGCTAAACATCAGCCCTTTTGGGCCCCATCTGTGGAGATCTAATGGCTCTCTACTTTCGGGAACCGAACCGAAGTGGTCTAGCCCGACTGTCGTACTTACGACAACTATATTGTCTTCTTGTTTTCTTTTTGAAAAACGTTGCCCCATACTAGGAATTTCTCCTGTGTCGTAGATGTCAAAAGACTTCCCGACTCGGAAAAAAAATTGTGGTTCATTGAAAAGTTGTACCGTGCGGGTGTCGAACCCGCGATACGTTGCGCAACAGCCTGTTGCCCAGCCATTGCGCATGCTATTTAAAAGGGTTAATTCATACAGAGACGCGACGTGACGATACTGGAAGCATGCTGCTTCAGAGGCTTGTCTATACTAATATTATTAAGAGGTAAAATTTGTAAGTTTGTATGTAGGGGGTAATCTTTGGAACCGCTGGTCGGATTTCCAAAATTCTTTCACTGGTAGATAGCTACAATGTTCCTGAGTGCTATAGGCTATAAAACATCACGCTACGATTAATTGGAGCATATTAAATCGAGCAGCGGGTGAAACCGCGCGAGAGTAGCTGGTATTAAATATTTATCTATTCGATTTTTTGTCACGGTACCCCCATTTCTTCATTACGTCCGCAGTCCACGTTTTGACCTTTAAACTAGAGCCCAATCTCGCTGGGAGAGCAAACGCTCTGAGCCAAGGAGGAAGGAGAGGAGCCATATTTAATGTACAAGATAAGCTTACGCACACGTTGATTTTTTTTTTTATTTAATAAGTCGGCAAACGAGCAGACGGATTACCTGATGGTAAGCAATCAGCGCTGCCCATGGACACTCGCAACCGAGGAGTTACGAGTGCGTTGCCGACCTTTTAGGGATTAGGGATTTGGAGATTTAGGGATTAGGGAGGTCTCCGGTAACCTCACTCACACGGCGAAACACAACGCTGTGGTTATTTCACGCCGGTTTTCTGTGAGGCCGTGGTATCACTCCGGTCGAGCCGACCCATTCGTGCCGAAGCATGGCTCTCCCACACTTAAAACTTGATAAAAAGCTGTCAGCAAAAATAACAAAATCGAAATATAAATAAAATTAGGTATGTCTCATTTTTATGGTTACGTTACCAACGGGTTAAAACCCTACCTGAGTCTCCGCTGTCCGTCAGTCCATAGGTAATGGTTAGGATTTGAGGAGTGGCTTGAAAGACGCCATGGCGTCCTCATCTTCCGCCTGACGCAGGTGCTTACCGGGTAAGATATATTTTTCTACTAGCTTTTGCCCGCGCCTCCGTTCGCGTGGAATAGTGACTTCTTGCAGATTTTTGGTATAAAAACTATCCTATGTCCTTTCTCGAATTTCAAATTATGTCTGTAGGTACCATATTTCAACGAAATCGGTTCAGTAGTTTAGGCGTGAAGAAAAGACAGACAGACAGATAGAGTTACTTTCGAATTTATAATATTAGTTTGGATTAAACCGTTTTTTAATGCGTAGCGTTGCGTCGTATATCATCTCAGTTAGATCTGAACCATGTGCATAATTGCATAACTATACGTAAGCTAGAGATTTCTATTTCCATGTGTATAAATTATCATAATAATAGTTAACATTCCTTGTGCTAAGAGATAACTACGAATTTAATTTACTGGTTCGATAGTTATCTAGTATTTGGTTCAAATCGTGGTAGCCCGGAGGTTAAGGCGCCTATTTTTGAAGAAAGAAAAAAAGAAAATAAATTTATTTTGCCACAGTGCACAGGGCACACGAAAATCACAAACATAAAGCAAAGAATAGAAGATTCAAAATAAAATAAAAATAAAAATAGAATAAAATGAAACAAAAAGGTACATAAAATATCTAAAAATAGGTAAATAAAAAAGATCCAGAACAACAACCTGTGGGTCACATAAACAGTTGTACGTTGCATGGCAGCCAGATGCCCAGACACCGCACCAACCGTGCAGTCAAATTATTCTCACTGGTCAAGTCGAAGGCACAGACCATGAAATACTCCATATAACATTTTCTGCTTACCACATTGGTGTTAAATGGTGTTATATTATGGTTAAGTACTAGTTTAATATTATGCTTATAATAATATGTAAAGTTTAATTCTTTCACGGGCAATTAAACTAAAGTTATCAAACTACAATCTTATTCACGGCACGGTCACGGCATCGGCACGGCACTTTGACGCACGGTTGGTGCGGTGCGTTGGCTGGGTAACTGGCTGCCATGCAACGTGTCGCGGGTTCGATTCCCGCACGGAACAACTCTTTGTGAGATCCACAAATTGTTGTTCCGGGTCTGGGTGTCATGTGTATGTGAAATTGTATGTTTATAACCGCACCCACGGTACAGGAGAAAATCCTAATCCTAGGGGACCACGAATTTTTAAGAAAATATAAAAAATTTAAATTATAATTTAACGCATAAGTCACTTATTATATAAAAATGAACACAAGGGAAGTGTAGGAGAGCCATGTTTCAGCACGAATGGGTCGGCTTGACCGGAATGATACCTCGACCTCACAGAAAACTGGCGTGAAACAACAACAGCGTTGTGTTTCGCCGTTTGTATGAGGTTACCGGAGGCTCAAAACTTCCCCTCTCCAATCCCTAAATCTCCAAAACCATAATCCCCAAACCTCGACAAATCCTTCGTTGTTACAGGTGTCCATGGGTGACGTTGATTGCTTACCATCAGTTGATCTAACTGTCTGTTTAGCGCCGCCCTTTTCAAATAACTTCTCAAGTCAAGCCTCTATCTTCTTCCACATCATCCTCAAAAGACTATCAACAAACTTCCAACTCCTCTGGTGAAGCGGGTATTTCACTTAAATCCCTCTGATTACAATTAAACTAAATCCCAGAAGTAATGTGAACATTTTCGGTAACAATCTTACAATATAAGAATTATAATAGTTCGTCTTTTGTTTTGTTAAAAAACAAAAATTCTGCAATGTTTATAACCGGTGTGAATATTTTGTAATGTTAAAAACATTGTGTGTTTTTTTATCTGTGGTAGCCATCTTTAAAATTTCACACAGTTAATATCAATTAAGGAGTTTCTTGCTCGTTCTTCTCCATTGGAATCCACACTTTAATGTGAGCTAGAAGGTTTATTAAGAGACTTACTTATCCTCAATACTTATAATATATACTTACTAATATTATAAATGCGAAAGTTACGATGTTTGGATGTTTGTTACTCAATCACGCCGAAATGGCTGAACGGATTTGGATGAAATTTGGCACAGGCTTAGGATACACTCCGGAATAGGATATAGGCAACTTTTCATTTACATACCACGCGGGCGAGGCCGTGAGCGGAAGGTAGTTATAAATAAGCGACGCGGTCTGGCTTCGCACGGGAGCAACTATCTTGCGCACAATGAATAGGTCACGTTTTCTCAATTTTCCGCTTTACTTTTGTAATATTATCTTTGATAAGAACCTTCTCCTGACTACACTAATAAATACAACAAAAAAGATTTGGCAAAATTGGTCCAGCCGTTTTTGAGTTATGCGCTTACCAACATATTTTGATATTCATTTATATTATATAATATACTAGCTATTCCCACGCGGTTTCACTCGCTACTCGGCTCCATTTGATTGTAGCGTGATGTTTTATAGCCTACAGTACTCGGGAATATTGTAGCTACAAAAAAGTGAAAGAATTTTGGCAATCCGACCAGCGATTCCAAAGATTACCCCCTACATACAAACTTACAAATTTTTGCCTCTTTATAATATTAGTATAGATAAGTACTAGCGATCGCCCGCGACTCCGTTCTCAAGGAAAGCGACTACCGGAAATTTTTTGGTATAAAAACTATCTTATATCCTTTCTCAAGTTCTAAACTATGTCTGTACTAAATTTTACTGAAATCGGTTCAGTAGTTTAGGCGTGAAGAAAAGACAGACAGACAGACAGAGTTACTTTCGCATTTATAATAAGTATTAAGTTTGGATTACTTTGGATATACATAGTAGCGATCGCACGCGGCTCCGCTCGCGAGGTTGTCTATTGTGAATTTCCTCTACGTACAAACCTTTTTTGGACTTCCACAAATAATTCAAGACCAAAATTATCCAAATCGGTAAAGGAATTGTTGAGTTATTACATTACAACGAAAAGTGGTATTGATTTTTATATATAGAAATAGGTTAGCGACCCGCTCCAATTTCAAAAGAGTGCACAACTGATACTAAAAATCGACATACATAAAACATCCCTCTTCAATCACTCTATCCATTAAAAAAACCGCATCAAAATCCGTTGCGTAGTTTTAAAGATTTAAGCGTATATTAGGGATATAGGGACAGAGAAAGCGACTTTGTTTTACACTATGTAGTTAATATCTAAGATCTAGATAATAATGCTAGTGTCTCATACTGAGACATAAATGATACACGATCTATCTATCATATTGGGCAATGCGGTCGCGGGTTCCTTTCCTGAGTGGTGCAATTGTATTACAATCATTGTTTCTCATACATTCATGTTGAGATTTAAATGGAATGTGTTAGTTCTGTGGTTTTGTGTGAGACTATTAAGCTTGGGGTATTACGTTCGATTGGGTTGGGGGAAAATGGCGCCTTCTCTCAAGAATGAGGAATTCAATAACTATAGCAATGACTTTTTCCGAGTTACCTATATGTACTTACCTACTTTCTATGATTATTTAGACACCACTGACATACGGTGAAGGTAAACATCGTGAGGAAACCTGGACTTGTGATTTCTAATTATTAGTTTGAAATCGCCAATCCGCATTAAGCAAGCGTGGTGTAATGCTCAAACCTTCTCCGTGTGACAAGAGGCCTTTGCTCAGCAGTTGACACTTATAGGTTGATGATGGTCGGTGCTGAAGCTGCTGCGCAGTCTCAAGTCAAACGCTCCAGGGTTGTGACTATATCTTACTTGAAAAGCTGATCATGACTGTTCCATGTATTACAGCTATCATAAATCGTTCCATCACTACTTCCTCGTTCCCAGACCTGAGGAAATTACCAATAATTAGGCCTATTCCTAAGGTACCCAATCTGACAACAGTTGAAGAACTTCGCCCTATTAGCCTACTGCCTAAGGTCCTTGAGAAGGTTGTCTCGCATCAGTTTCGGGCCTATCTTGAGAAGCATAACATTTTGCAACTTGCTCAGTCAGAAGATGATACTGTTCTCTCGTCACTAGCTGATAGCAGTTTTGAATCTTACTCTAAGTCTCATAACAAAAGTTCAGACTCTTACTGACTAAAAACCATCCAGTTCCTTCTCCTGGACTCTCTGGGTCGAGGCCGCGGTACCTCATTGCGCTTGCCTCGCCTTTACCCCGGCTGAACATCAGCCCTATAGGGCCCCGTCTGTGGTGGCCGTTTGGATCTTTGGGCGCGCGCGGAACGCTACGCGCCGTACGCTCGGGTCTGGTTCTGGTCGGGCGGCGAGTTACCCTTACTTACCGTCCGCAGACCCGCGTTTACGGTGGCCGGAGATCATCTCTCTACCCATGGACACCTGTAACCCCCAAGGAGTTATAAGTGCGTTGCGGATTTGTAGATTTTAGGATAGGCAGGGGATTCAGGGTAGCCTACAAGTACCTAATTGTGGTTTAGCTCCTGTTTTCTGTGAGGCCGTGGTATCCTGCTCGAGACCAATACAACTACCACTCTAAGTCTGCCCAACGCAGACATCGAACTTGTAACATTCCGCTACAATTTCTCACGTCTATAATTAAACATTTCAATATCATAGCAATTATAAGGTAATATTGTTTCTTATACACACGTACATACATACATATTTTCATTTGTTTTTGTCCGTCTGTCTGTCTGTCTGTTTCATTGTTCCGGCGAATAATTATTGTGTGTATGTCAATCAAGCAGTACACACATTCGTTCTTTATGTTCCTTAGAGGGTCGGCAGAGATTTTGCCGGGCAATTTTTACTTAACCAATATCGTCTTTTTAGGTTCCTCCTCTGGTTTTGCGAGGGTCTGGTGTGTTTCGTAGTGAGACTGAGGTTACTGGAGGCCCAACCCCTTCCTCTCCCCCCATCCCTTCCCAATCCTTAAATATCTGAAACCCTTATCCCTAGAAGCCCGGCAACGCACTCGTAACTCCTTTAGTGTTGTGCATGGACGATGCTGATTGCTTACCATCAGGTAACCCGTTTTGATCGTTTGCCGACCTATATCATAAAAAAAGTCTTCTGTGAGGCTGTGATGTTAGTCCAGTCCATTCGTGTCGAAACGTGGCTAAACACCTTCAAAAATGCAAAGAGCTACGTATCTCAGTATAATTTGAGCTCACTGAAATCATAACACTGGTTTTCTGTTGACTCCCAGGCCCTAACGTTCGGACGAGAGCAACGTAAAATACAAAAATAAATAAATTATATCTTATACGCTAAAACCAAAATAGAGTTAAATTTTCGCGTTAATTTAACAATTGTAATCGTAGTTAAAATTAACTGTAATTTAGTTACGACACTACATTAAACTGAAGACACGAAAACTATTAACGTTAATAGCATTAATGTTACAATTTGTAATTGTAAAAGTTACAGTATTGTTGCTACAACTTCATGTTGGTTTCCGAAGAGTTATTATAGGCGTATATTTGATATATTTATATAAGTAATAGGATTTACTATGATAATCGGTGATAAGCAATCGGCGCCGCTCATGGAGGAGTTACGAGTGCCTTTGCCAGCCTCTCGGGGCCTTTTTTTTTTGTATCGCGTGGAAACCTTCAAAAAGCGCCTAGCTTTTTGGGGAGAAAGAATAGGGAGTGTGGGATTTTTACCTCACTAAAACCACCCCGGTGGCCATCCTCATCACCTGTAAGGGGCCCCGGGTCCTCTACAAGAGACCTGCTCCGGAACCCCCACAGCCTTTCGGGGCCCAGAATATTTTAATTTTATGTAATAGGTCGGCAAACGAGCAGATGAGGATTACCTGATGGTAAGCAATCAGCGACGCCCATGGACATCCGCAACAACATAGGAGTTATGAGTGCGTTTATTTATTATTTATCTATTTATTTATGTTAACACGGATTTGATCCAATTATAATGTAATTGGATCAAATCCGTGTACAAACAGTATCAAACACAGATATAATAAAGGAAAAGAAAAAACGAAATATAAAAAGATGAACTTAAAACAAACAATCAAAAAAATTGGAACTAATCATTCAGACTTTCACAAAAATTCAAACATATACCTCTAATAATATTAAGCGCTGCTGACCTTATGGTGATTAGCGATTTGGAGTTTTAGGGATTGAGGCGAGGGGAGGATTGGGCCTCCGATAACCTCAATCTCACGACAAATCACGACACATCATATTCTGTAAAAGAAACACAGCAATCGTTAGTTCTTTTGTAAAGAAGTCGGTTCCGCGTCGCTGTTCCCAGAGACCTACGATTTAGGGATTTTCAAGAGTCAATAAGCACTTTTTGATATTTTTATTATAACTTTCGTGAGACATTCTAAATTATTTATTATGTTTTCGGCTTACTCACGTAATAATTTGACGAGATACTCGACTAGTTTCATGCCATGCTAGAGGCCCATATTCAATGGATTGGAATGCTGCTCATGAATATGGGCCTCTAGCATGGCTTGAAACTAGTCGAGTATCTCGTCAAATTATTACGTGAGTAAGCCGAAAACATAATAAATAAGCACTTTTTGAATTTACGTGTTCCACCTTAGACCCCATCATTGCTTTCCATCAGGCGTGATAGAGGTCAAACGCACTCAAATCTACATATCTAAATATATAAAAGAAAGTCGTGTTAGTTACTTCACTTATAACTTAAGAACGGCTGAACCGATTTGGCTTAAAATTGGTAAGGAGGTAACTATAAGAACTGTGAGAAGGACATAGGTTAAGTAGAGTAGGGTAGGTAGAGTACGGTAGGTAGAGTAGGGTAGGTAGAGTAGGGAAGGGAAATTAGGGTAGGTAGAGGAGGGTAGGTAGAGTAGGGTAGGTAGAGAGGGTAGGTAGAGTAGGGTAGGTAGAGTAGGGTAGGTAGAGTAGGGTAGGTAGAGTAGGGTAGGTAGAGTAGGGCAGGTAGAGAGGGTAAGTAGAGTAGGGTAGGTAGAGTAGGGTAGGTAGAGTAGGGTAGGTAGAGTAGGGTAGGTAGAGTAGGGTAGGTAGAGAGGGTAAGTAGAGTAGGGTAGGTAGACTAGGGTAGGTAGAGTAGGGTAGGTAGAGTAGGGTAGGTAGAGTAGGGTAGGTAGAGAGGGTAAGTAGAGTAGGGTAGGTAGAGTAGGGTAGGTAGAGTAGGGTAGGTAGAGTAGGGTAGGTAGAGAGGGTAAGTAGAGTAGGGTAGGTAGAGTAGGGTAGGTAGAGTAGGGTAGGTAGAGTAGGGTAGGTAGAGTAGGGTAGTTAGAGTAGGGTAGGTAGAGTAGGGTAGGTAGAGTAGGGTAGGTGGAGAGGGTAGGTAAAGTAGGGTAGGTAGAGTAGGGTAGGTAGAGGAGGGTAGGTAAAGTAGGGAAGAAAGAGTAGGGTAGGTAGAGTAGTTTAGGTAGAGTAGGGTAGGCAGAGTAGAGTAGTTAGAGTATGGTCGGTAGAGTAGGGTAAGTTACATGACGGAAGCAACGCTCGGGTAAGAGCTAGTAACTAATAAAAAAAAGAAAAAGCGTAATATTATCTTAACAATAAGTTGACAACATAGTAATTAAAAATAATAAACCCACAACAATGTATCCAAAAACACATCTCGACATAAAACGACCTCAAAAACAAAACAAGGACATTTACACAAAAAGAACTAAAACTATAATGAACTCTGCTTACTCTATAATCATTCAATATTGTATCATCACGCCCAAATCTGTGTCAGAGGTAGGTCAGAACCTTGTGAATGTTGTAATTGCATTGTTTAAATGGCTGAGATAACATCTCTCTCATATTGTTTCAAAAACTATTTGAATCCAACTGACAGTTAGGTTTATATTCATACTAGCTTTTGCCCGCGACTCCGTTCGTGTGGAATAGTGACTTCCTGCAGATTTTTGGTTTAATAACTATCCAATGTCCTTTCTTGAGTTCCAAACTATGTTTTTTTTATGTGAGAAGTCGGCAAACGAGCTGTCGGATTACCTGATGGTAAGCAATCAGCGCCGCCCATGGTTACCCAAAGCAACAGAGGAGTTACGAGTTGCCGACCTTTTAGGGATTAGGGATTTTGGAGATTTAGGGATTGTGGAGAGATTTGGGGAGGGGAAGGTTTGGGCCTCCGGTAACCCCACTCACACGGCGAAACACATCGCTGTGTTGTTTCACGCCGGTTTTCTGTGGGGCCGTGGTATCGTTAACGCCGCCCATGGACATCCGCAACAACAGAGGAGTTATCAATGCGTTGCCGAACTTTTATGGATTAGTGTGTTGGAGATTTAGAGATTAAGGGGGGGAAGGATCGGGCCTCCGGTGACCTCACTCACACGGCGAAAAACAATCGCAGTGTGAGTGAGGTCACCGGTGTGCTGTGGTTGTTCCACGCCGGTTTTCTGTGACGCCGTGGTATCACTCCGGTCGAGCCGACCCATTCGTGTCGAAGCATGGCTCTCCCACACTTAAACTTGCGCAGTTTAAGTGTGCGTTATCACGGAGTAAAGATTTAACATAATGACTGTGTTTTTTTGTTGCAGATTTGATAATAATTCGTAGATTTAGGGTTCCACAACAACAATGACGCCACAAAAACGACTGTGTGGGCTGAGGCTGGGTTCCGTGGGACTGATCACCGTATTCCTCTATTTAATCGACCGATCATTAGCTGTGAGTATTTCTTAAGGGTCAGCAGAATATTTTTGTTTAATTTAATAAAGGTCTGGCGTCTTCACGCCTGGTGGTAAACGATGATGCGACCTACGATGGAGCACGCCTACCCATAAGCAACCTATTCACTCGGGCCTTGAAGACACCCAGGTTATACATACAAACCCTTCGAGGAACGAGGCTATTTTTGTAGTACTGTCTTTCACTTCCTTTTAGCGGCTTTGGGAGTCATTCACTCCCAAAGCCGCTTGAACTCCTATAAGCCAGGATCTACAGTCGACAGAACTGAGTGTGGGGGGAAAGGATTGGTCCTCCCGTAACCTCGCTTAGGTAAACGTTGAAACACAACGTAGGTATTGTTTCGCGGGTACTATGTAAGGCCGTGGTATCACTCTGGTTGAGGCGACCCATTTGCGACGAAGCATTGCTTTCTCATATTTCATTTCTTTACTTTAGAGAAGTTAAGTCCGTAAATACATTTCGAGCAAAACAGAAGCCAGCCGGGGTAGCGGATGCATCTCATTTTATCTCGACTTAGAGTAGAATAAGGAACAGAACAACATATGCCAAGAAAAGGCATTTGATGACTGATAAGAAAAAAAAACACGACGGTATTCTGTAAGGCGATGATGATCTTGAAAAGAGACTGACCTCTGAGTTTGTTTCTGCATTTCTTCTCAGAGTACTCAGATAGGAAATGCCGGCTTCATCTAGTTTTTCACATATAAATTGACGTGTAAAAGTGCCGTTTTATGACCTATTTGCAAAAATAAATTCATTGTTTCATTGATGACTGTCTATTAGCTAATAAGAAACCGTTAACACAGCAATATAAATAAGTCGGTTACTTTAGAATCGAACCGACTAGAGTCTGGTATAATAAATGCATGCGGCGTCGCTTCATTTAACAAGACGAGGAAATGAAAGTTTCTTGTTACCAACATTCACATTACAATAATTAGTTTGTCGACACGAAACTAGGGTATAACGTTAAAATATGGCACTTACAAACATAAAGGGGAGAGCCATACTTCAGCACGAATGGGTCGGCTCGACCGGAGTGATACCACGGCCGCGCAGAAACCTGGCGTGGAACAACCACAGCGATGTGTTTCGCCGTGTAAGTGAGGTTACCGGAGGCCCAGTACTTCTTTCCCATCCTTAATTTCCAAATCTTCTTATGCTGAAATCTCATCCTCCAAAAAGCGGGTAAAACACTTACAATTGCTTATAATTATCTTTATATATAAAAATTTCGTGTCTCGTGTTTGTCCGCGATGGACTCCTAAACTACTAAACCGATTTTAAATTTAATTTGCATTCCGTGTGCATTTTGATCCAACATGAAAGATAGGATAGCTTACATCTCAATTCATAGTCACAATATTATTTACCTTAGTCACACCAACGCGAGGCTGGGTCTGCTAGTATTATAATATGTTTGTCCATGGTCGCCGCTGATTGCTTACCATCAGGTGATCCGTCTGTTCGTTTGCCATCATATTCCATGAACAAGTTACCTAGAATAAAATTTTCCTGAAAGTCTGAGGAAGAGATGTTTTTTGCCGCTGTACCCCCTTTTTACCCTCTTTTTCTCTAGGAGAAGGAACAGTAGGAGAGGGTCTCAGACTTCTCTTGATTAAAAATCTGACCGTTCCTTCTTGTGCTCCTATCCAAACTGGGGTTGCACTTGCAATTACAACTTAAAGTAAAAGAGTGTAACAATCATATTTCGTCATCAAGACGTACTTTCTCCAATAATACCGAATTATTTCTGTCATTTTCTAGACTATAATAATATCCATTTGCCTGCAGATTGTAAAAATTTTCAATCTATCTTTATATACGTATACAAGTCTGTTGTACGTGTGTATGTCATTGAAATCCTCATAAACGGCTTTAAATCACCGATTTAAATTATTTTTTCTATATGCGTTTGAGTGGCGCCCTGGATGGTTTAGATTCACAAATGAGCCCAGCAGGTGGCACTGATTGCTTGAAAAAGCATGTGATCTCGGAAACGGCCCCTAACGATTTCGCAGAAATTTGATATGTACCTAAGGGTTTTTGGGGAGGGTCCGCTAATAGATAATATAAGTTATAAACCTGAAGATTTTGTTTGTTCTGCTAGTCTGCTACTATGAATTTAACAACAATATAATTGTTTTTGTGTTGGATAAGCCATTTATCGAGAAAGGCTGTAAAACATCACGCTAACATCCATAGGAGCCGCGCAGCGTTCAACATTTAAATAATTGTGTGTTTTTTTATTATGTTCCAGGCTCTAGACGGCTACATACCCGGTGAAGATTACCCGGTTTACACAGAGGTACCTCAAGGTTTATCCTTCACGTGTGACGACAAGATACCCGGGTATTACGCCGACCCTGAGACTATGTGCCAAGTAAGTCTAAATAGATTTTTTTTTTAATTGTAATGGGTCGGCAAACGAGCAGACGGATTACCTGATGGTAAGCAATCAGCGCCGCCCATGGACACTCGCAACGGAGGAGTTACGAGTGCGTTGCCGACCTTTAAGAGATTAGGGATTTGGAGATTTAGGGATTAAGGAGGGATTGGGGAAGGGGAAGGATTGGGCCTCCGGTAACCTCACTCACACGGCGAAACACAACGCAGTGGTTATTTCACGCCGGTTTTCTGTGAGGCCGTGGTATCACTCCGGTTGAGCCGACCCATTCGTGCCGAAGCATGGCTCTCCCACACTTAAAACTTATATATAAAATATTTACAACGATAAAATGAACATTGACGATCATGTTGCTAAACTAGGTTTTATTTTAGACTTGGTCTAAAAATAAAACTGAAAGAAAGAAAGAAAAATGCGTTTATTCGACATCAGACATGAAGACTAGTAACAAAAAAAATCAACATAAAAAAATGTTAAGAGTCAAAGTCAAATCATTAATTCCAACTAAACCTAGTATAAATAGGTACTTTTGAAACGTCAAAACAGAATAGTAGTCTGTCAGTCTGTTCGTCAGTGAAGCTAGGTGCTCGTTCCAAAAATTCGAATGGAGAAGAACGAGCAAGAAATTCTATCTTCAATCTTTTTTAAAAAAATGTTTGATTGTACAATTTTAGTAATGTAGCATTTAATATACATTATTGTACCCGTATGTGAGAACAATGCAGAGACGATTTGTAAAAAAAAAGAACAAATGTAGGGACCTATCTTTAAATAAAAAAAAAACACAAAAACAAACACGAAATTAATCAAAATAATACCTAATAGTAAAACATCAAAAGCAAGGTAGGTGAGAATTAGAATCAAAATAAAAAACCTGACTCAGAGCTGATTTTCCAATAGTCAGATAAATGTTACCTGAGGAATAAAATTGTTGCTGTCACTGTCTTATACAAACATTCTGACGCGACAGCATCATATTCCACAGGTAACTTTTATCTAACCATTGAAAAATCGCCCTTAATGGTGATCAAACCTAGACTAAAGATAATTCTTGTATTCTAATAAAGGGGATAAAGTTAAAGATTTTGATAAGTGCCTGATATTATTGTTATAGCAATCTCCATAGACTGCACAGTTGATGAGTGACTGGCTCTCGGGCAACGTGTTGCTGTTTCGATTCCAACACGAAATAGCTCTTTGTGTGTATTACACAAGTAAAGAAATATATTATGACTAGTACCGGCCCTGACTTCGCACGAATGCAATCCTGATACTTAATTTTTCCACTATTTAATTGATGGTATTATACATAACCCTTCCTCTTCAATCACTCTGTCCATTAAAAAACCGCATCAAAATCCGTTGCGTAGTTTTAAAGATTTAAGCAAACATAGAAATAAAGGGACAGAGAAAGCGACTTTGTTTTATACTATGTAGTGATTTACATTCCTTTTTATTTCGTTCAAAGAATGTTTATGCGTCAAAACTTGTTAAAACACATCACAGTTTTTTTGAAAAATTACTAAAATAAGGTTTTTTGCTCGGTGTTATATGTATATTTTTTGACTAGAATAACCTTCTAGCCAAGTTTATATTTAACTAATACATGTGCTCGGGCGTCGTAAGCTCTTGAATTTTAATTTCTCAATCGATTAATGTTAAGTTGCATAAACATCGGTACCAGTAAAACAACTCTTAAAAGAAATGACTTAGATGGTTCATAATAGATAATATCATTAATCAGCGCCTACTATAATTATGTTAGCAACGTGTAACTCTCTAACAACATCATTTTTTATGGGATATTTCGGGAAACGAGCAGACGGATTATCTGATGGTAAGCAATTGGCACCGCCAAAGGACACCCGCAACACCAAAAGGAGTTACGAGTGCGTTGCCCGTCTTTTGGGGATAAGGGTTGCGGATATTTAAGGATTGGAAAGGGATAGGTGAGGGGGTGTTATCGGGCCTTTTTTTTTTTTTTTTTTTTTTTTTGTGAGGGGAAAATCATCAAATGACTTCTCCCGCGCCCAGGGCCGGGCAGGAGGGAGTGTCAGACTCTTACTGACTAAAAACCCCCCTGTTCCTTCTCCTGCTCTGTGCCGAGGTCGCGGTACCTTATTGCGCTTACCCCGCAACCCCGGGTGTTATCGGGCCTGCGGTAACTTCACACACACGGCGAAACACAATGCTGTGGTGTTCCACGCAGGTTTTCTGTGCGGCCGTGGTGTCACTCCGGTCGAACTGACACATTCATGCCAAAGCTTGGCTCTCCCGCACTTCAAATCCTTCATAATATTTCTCTCATCATTCAACGAAAATATTATAGCGCCTACAAAACTTTTAATAGCAATACGTTTTCCTAGGTTTGGCACTGGTGCGTCCCAAGTATCGGCGGGAACGTGATGTACTCCTTCGTCTGCGGACCTGGTACAGTATTCAACCAGAAGACCAGGGTCTGCGACTGGTTCTTCAAGGTAACCTTTAAATACTATATTTAAAAAAGCCAGGTAAACGTAGTGTAGCGTGCCTTCCAGTTAGGTGGACTGACGACAACCGCAGGGCACCGGGCACCGCGACATCATCATCATCATCAGCCTATAAGGGCCCACTGCTGAGCAAAGGCCTCATCTCAACCGGAGAAGGCTTGAGCATTAATCACCACGCTTGCTCAATGCGGGTTGGCGATTTCAAACTTAAAATTAGAAATTATAAGTCCAGGTTTCCTCACGATGTTTACCTTCACCGTATGTCAGTGGTGTCTAAATAATCATAGAAAGTACATTTATCTCGGAAAAAGTCACATTGCTACTTGCGCGGTTTCGAACACACACCCTCATGCATGAGAAGTGGGCTCCTTAACCTCCGGGCCACCACGACCACAATCCAGATATCCGCAGGGTGACTGGCAGTAACTCGAGAGAAAAGAGGCATATTTTTCAAACCTCAAATTTTTTCCCATGCTATGGTGAGCCTGAACAACTCTTTGAGTGATCCTCAAATTGTTTTTCCAGATCTAGGTGTGATGTGTATGTGGTATTGTACGTTTGTCAACGCATACACGACACAAGAGAAAATCTAAATGGGGACAATATTACGAAAAAAAAAAATAGTATTGAGTAACAACACAAGCATTAATAGCTCTATCGCCAATCGCCTTAAACAAGCGTGGTCATTAATTACCCAATGGTCAAAAGATCTCCGAGTGGAAAAGATCTTTGCTCTGCATTTATGATATTAGTTTTTTTTTGGTATAGGTCGGCAAACGAGCAGACGGATTACATGATGGTAAGCAATCAGCGCCGCCAATGGACACCCGCAACACCAAAGGAGTTACGAGTGCGTTGCCGACCTTTTGGGGATAGGGGTTGCGGATATAAGGATCGGGAAGCGATAGGGGAAGGGGCGGGATTGGACCTCCGGTAACCTCACTCACGCGGCGAAACACAATGCTGTGGTTGTTTCACGCCGGTTTTCTGTGAGGCCGTGGTATCATTCCGGTCGAGCCGACCCATTCGTGCCGAAGCATGGTTCTCCCACACTTAGTTAGTAAGATAAGTATAATAATACTATTGCTTATTTGTTTTTTCAGGTGGATTGTCCAAACGCGCCAGCCTTCTACGGTATTAACGAGGACCTGTATAAGGACGAGAGTGGCAACTACATTAATGGGAAAAAGTAGATCCTAATTATAGTGTTGTACCTTCTATTTAGATAACAATCGATTTGTTTAGTCGATTATTATTCACGAGTCGAAATTAGCTCTATGTGCACATATTTCGCTGAAGATAAAGTTTTTACATTGCATTTCGTATTTATGAAGTTAATTCTATTTGTAGTAGACTTTATAGAAAGTAAATATTCAGCAAAATGTTTAAAGGTATTCTAGGTGTAATGGTCAAAAATAAATAGTGAAAAAAAATTTACCAACTACACATTTTTAAGCGAACTAAAAAATGCCATTTTAGATAATAAAAATCGAAAATCTTAGTCGATTGTTACTATAAATATTAGGTACATCACTAAAATAGAAAAATTATGACAGAATTAAGTACAACAATTTCTTATAGTTATTAAGTAATTTAAGTACAAAAATAACAATAATATTTCTTTACTATAAGTATCTTTTACATTTATCTTAACAAAAAAAATCAACCAAAATAAAAAAATATATATGAGTAAATAGTTTTTACTACCAACCAATTTCAAAATCATTATACATAATAAAAAAAACTACTGTATAAAAAGAATATAAAAAAAACATTGCACAATTTGATTTGACCAAGTTTTTTTCAATTTACAGTCTATATAAAAATAGTTTTGGATAAAAAAAAACCATACGATAAATATTGTCGAGATTAGGATCAGTTACGTAAAAATCCCAACTAGTATTAAACTTAATTAAAATATGTGATAAAACTAAAGATATGTATATTCTTCTAACAATATATAAATAACAATTATTTAAGTCATATAAAAGTATTATATTTAATAATTATGTAGTTACAAATACGTTACAAAAGTTACCATTAGCGAAAAAAGTGTGTAGAAAAATAAAAATATATTAATCTTTAGATTACCTATACATAATATTAAAACTCATTTGAAATAAATACTTACTTTTTGTATAAATTGTTAATCTAGAAGTGACATCAGTAGGCCTACCATGACTTATTAAAGCGTCAATCTTCCGAGTGAGAAAGAAGGATGGAGCTATAAAAGGTGTATAGCTCTATCTCTCTTTCTCACTTGAAAGATTGATTCTTTAACACGTCCCGGGATTGCGGGGTAAGCGCAATGAGGCACCGCGACCTCGGCCCAGAGCAGGAGAAGGAACAGAGGGGTTTTTAGTCAGTAAGAGTCTGACACTCCCTCTCGCCCGGCCCTCCAGCCCTGGGCGGGAGAAGTCATTTGATGATTTTGCCCTCACAAAAAAAAACCGTAAGCCCTTTGGTCTAAAATACATATTATTTTTAGATACTGATTTTGAAAATAATGTTGGTAAATCCTCAGTCAGTGCTTTCTTACCATTCCCAGCACATAACACGCAACGTGTTCCAAAGTTTTTTTTTTTGAGAGGAGAAAATCGTAGTATGTTGTCTCTCGCTTGGAGACGCGAGAAGGAGTGTCAGACTCTTACTGAAAATCACCCGTTCCTTCTCCTGCTTTAGGCCGAGGCTGCGGTACATTTGCGCTATCCCCGCAACCGCGGCCATGTCCCAAAACTTGTGATAAAATACTCTCATTCATTCACCGGTAACAGTAGACAATGACAATCAAACGCCATTTTGAAATATTTCTTTCTCTTTCATTCATAAATCTCTCTTCATACATCCGTCGTTTTCAAATGTTAGACTTGGCGAGGACTAGGACTTTCTCAATTACATGGTATTTATCAACTAAAAAATACTAATGCCCGGTTTCTGAAAGGCTTGTCAACGCTAAAATTAACTAATCTCCTGTTAAATCTCTTGTCAAGTCATCTGATTAGTTGTTGATAATTCAGTCAACCAATCAGATGACTTGGAAAGAGATTAAAGCGATTTTAACATTAATCGGCCTTTCGGAAACCAGGTGTAAGTCGATTGTAACCTAAATAATATAAACAGTAAGCGCATCACTGAAATTTCAAATTTTAATACTAAAAAAAATCTATTCCTAAATCTTCGCACCGCTAATCCCTGACAGGTCGGCAATGCAGTCGTATCTTCTATAGTTTTGCGATTGTTCATGGGCTGCGCCGATTGCTTACCATCAGATAATCCGTCTACTCATTTACAGACCTTATCACAAAAAATAACCAACTCAATGACGTCATCTCGTGGCTTTTTTGTAATAATAATTCGGATTTTTTAGTGTTTCTCAGCTTATTATGTATTGATTTTTATTTTTGATTTGTGATAGATATTCGTTGTAATAGCAATAAAATACTAAAATCGAGTTTCTCTCCATAATAGCTAAATGTTGAAGTCGAAAGGAACATTTTTGCATAACTATTAACCATTTACGAGTTTACGCCGGATGTTGTAATTGTCACTTTCGGAATTGAAAAAATAAATAAAACGTTATTTTCGCAAAAAAAAAATGTTGTCACTTCTAGATTGTTGATACATCGAAGAAAAACGTATATAACACTATACCAATATGTTAAAAAATTGCCCACTAGATACTTTTCTTTATATCCATCAGCACCATCTAGATATCACAAAACGCCTTTGTTCTTGGATTTGGCCATTAATTTCTCAGCGAATAATCAATCTAATAGCTTCCGCTCCCGGCTTTCCCCGCGTGGTATGTTGATAAAAAGCACACTATGAGGTAAGGTATCTCGAGGGATGATCTCCGGCCA
Source organism: Spodoptera exigua (assembly GCA_902829305.4). Classification (NCBI taxonomy): domain Eukaryota; kingdom Metazoa; phylum Arthropoda; class Insecta; order Lepidoptera; family Noctuidae; genus Spodoptera; species Spodoptera exigua. Next base: position 945,832 of record LR824628.2, on the reverse strand, counting down.
CCGTAAGCGCGGCTCTGCAGACGGCGAGTAAGGATAGCTCGCCGCCCGACCAGAACCAGACCCAAGCGTACGGCGCGTAGCGTTCCGCGCGCGCCTCAAAGAGCCAATAGATCACCACAGACGGGGCCCTATAGGGCTGATGTTCAGCGGGGGTTACTCTGGCAGGAGTCCCGCCCTACCCTGGCAGGAGAAGTCATTTGATGATTTTCCCCTCACAAAAAAAGGGTATCATCTATCTCCATAACAAATATCAACTAAATCGGTCCAGCCGTTTTTGTGACGAAGAATAACAAACATAAGTCCATATATTCTCACAAACTTTCGCATCTATAACCTTGGCAGGATCGTAAAAAAATTGTGTTACTAATCAAATAAAGTGACTCCTCTGGTGCTGATCACTTACCATCAGGTGATCCGTCAGCTCACTTTCCTCCTATTCCTTAAAAAAAACAGTACAATGTAGTTAATTGATACTTAATATGTTTTAATAAATTTCAGGGGCAATTCATACGACAGTACATATGACAGGCGAAGACTGACTGCCAGACGCAAACGACACGAGAACGTGACGAGACGGACAAAACACACAGACGACAATGACATACAAGTTAGAAAAGACAAAGATTTGAAAAAATCTAGCTAAGAATCCTTCCCCTCCCCTAATCCCTAAATTTCCAAATCATTAATCCCCAAAAGGTCGGCAACGCTCCACAACTCTATTGCTTACCATCAGGTAAGCCGTCAGTTCGTTTGCCGACCTATCACATAGGAAAATGAATTATTAAGGAGATGACATAATGACTGACTGTTTTTTTTAAGTTTGAAAGATAACGATGAAATGTGTCAATGTCACTTTGACAATATCTGTCAGCTGTCAAGTTTTTTATCTGTCATTAAAATAGGTATGATGACGGGGTTGCCAAATTGTTTTTTTTTTCTTCGGTCAAAATTAATTTTTTATGACTTCTGTAGAATGAAATATTTTTGAAAATAATCATATTTTCATTGATTTATTTCACGATAAATACTTTATTTTTTATTTTCATAAATATGTAGGTATGCTATTTGTTGTAAAATCATTTATCATAAGTCACGATCTCATACAAAATTTGTAAAAAACTATCGCTTTTGACATTACAATTAAATTAAAAAATTTTAAAATGTAAAAAAAATACGTTTCCAGTAAATTTTGTGTGGAAATACTAAATTGTGACGTAATATTTCATCAAATGTACTTTTATTTTATCAGAATTTTATATGAGGACATAAAATTTTAAATGATTTTTTTTTAAACTAATCTTTTGATTCAATCAGTCCGTGAGAATATTGTTATTTTAATACACTCTAATTGATTTATTTTTACAAAGTCATCATTTCACTATTATGATGTTTTTTGTATACCTTATTTTTTTTCATTTCATAAAAATATATTTAAAACTAAGTAGGTATATTTATTTTGTAACTCTTGTCGATTAAAAAGATATTGTAAATAATGTGGATTTCGATATTTATGTAAAAAGAAATATGTTTTGTAACATAGAGTAATTATTTTACGAATAAGTATGACACTTTTTTGGTTTTAACGACTATTTTCAGTTTGACATTGAATTGACAGACCTCAAATCCGAATGCTAAAATTGTTAAAAAGAAGAAATACTGACGAATTTAAAAATTAATTAATAAACTTTCTTGGCACAAATTTTGGATCAAAAGACTTTTAAAATTGTATTTGATTTTTGGCAAATATGTCGCCTACCCATAAGCAACCTATTCACTTGGGCCTTGAAGACACACAGGTCCTTTCCCTTCGGGGAACACAGACTCTGACAAAGCATTCTAATGTTTAGACTGGAGCGATTTCGATAATAGAAAATAGGGCAAACCTAAATTATTATATTAGAAAATACATCTTCACAATTAAGTATACCTCAAAAGCAATGACCATTATACGTGTGCTTATAACTCATAAACGACTGCACCAAATGGCATATATGACAAAAAACATTGACAGAAAAATTTACATAAATCTTTAATTAAAAAAGACAACGTGAAAGTTTTAAAGAGCAATACATTCTAGACATAAGTCTACAAAATTTATAGCTTTCTTCCGACAGTTCATAACGTTTTAAATGTCTGGGTTTTAGCAGCTAGATTTAACTAGACTATTGACAAGAATCATCCAGGTTTGCCTAAACTTATACAATAACTAACTCTTACCCGCGGCGTCGCTCCCGCCATTTGACTACTTACCCTACCTACCCTACTCTACCTACCCTACTCTACCTACCCTACTCTACCTACCCTACTCTACCTACCCTACTCTACCTATCCTACTCTACCTACCCTACTCTACCTACCCAACTCTACCTACCCTACTCTACCTACCCTACTCTACCTACCCTACTCTACCTACCCTACTCTACCTACTCTACTCTACCTACCCTGCTCTACCTAACCTACTCTACCTACTTTATCCTGTCCTATGTCCTTCTTCTGGCTCTAAACTACCTCCCTGCCAATTTTCAGCTAAATCGGTTCAGCCGTTCTTGAGTTATAAGTGGTGGTGTAACTAACACGACTTTCTTTTATACTATATATATATATATATAGATATACTTACACTACTGAATTGCTTTTAAAGAAACTTATACCTATCAAGTAAACATTTATAAGATATTGTACGTGAATTTTGTGTGTATCTTAGTTTCTCTGAAACCCAAACTAAAAAAAAACCGAAAATGTAATTTTACGTTTTAGTTCTTGATATAATATTACTTAAATACGCATGAATACTAAAACCCGGTTTCCGAAAGGCCGATCACAGTTTAAATCTATTTAATCTCTGGTCAAGTCATCTGATTGGTTGACTGAATTATCAACAACCAATCAGATGACTTGACAAGAGATTTAACAGGAAGTTAGTTAATTTTAGCGTTGACAAGCCTTTCAGAAACCGGGTGTAAGTCTAATTAAAATTGGTTCAGTAGTTCTCATGATTGTTGGCTTAAATGTTTATTTGCACCCTGAAAATGCTTTAAAGGTGTCATATCAATGCAATTTATCTGAAAAAAAAAACATTTTTACCTATATTTTGTAAATCCTAAATTGTCTTCATTTGCCATAAAAATTCTGTAAAACTATAAAATTAGTGTCTTTATGTAAATGTAAATATAAATTTTATTTTAAATGTATTTTTGTAGCTAATTATAAAAATAAAATAATTACACTTAGTAGTTTTATTTCCCTGATTAATAACCTAATTATTAAACAACACTTTTACACGTCAACATCTATACTAATACTTATTATAAAGAGGTAAAATTTGTAAGTTTGTATGTAGGGGGTAATCTTTGGAACCGCTGGACGGATTGCCAAAATTCCTTCACTGATAGATAGCTACAATGTTCCTGGGTGCTATAGGCTATAAAACATCACGCTAGGATTAAATGGAGCCGAGCAGCGGGTGAAACCGCGTGGGAGTAGCTAGTTTTCTATAAACAAAACTAGATGAAGGTGGATTTTCCTATAAGACTACTCTGAGAAGAAATGCCGAAACAAACTCGGAGGTCAGTCTCTTTTGTTTTAGTGTCAAATTGAAATATCGATTTGTTTTTATGGAATAGGCCGGCAAGATATCATACGGATTACCTGATGGTAAGCAATCGGGGCAGCTCGAGGACACTCGCAAAAGAGTTACTACAAGTGCGCTGCCGGCCTTATAATATGGTCTAGTATTTTTGACGTGTAAAAGCGCTGTTTTATGATTTTACAAAAATAAATTCAATTCAAGTTAATAAGTTTCGTTGTTTCATTGTATGGATTTAAGAAGTGGAATTATTAGTATTGGAATTAAGGATTGGGTATAAAACATTGAACCTTCGGTAACCTCATCATCATCATCATCATCATCATCATCATCATCAGCCTATAAGTGCCCACTGCTGAGCAAAGGCCTCTTCTGCATTAATCACCTCGCTTGCTCAATGCGGGTTGGCGATTTCAAACTTATAATTTGAAATTATAAGTCCAGGTTTCCTCACGATCTTTACCTTCACCGTATGTCAGTGGTGTCTAAATAATCATAGAAAGTACATATAACTCGGAAAAAGTCACATTGGTACTTGCCAGGTTTTCATCCCACACCCTCATGCATGTGATAGGTTAGGTTATTTAATTATTGCCAACTAATGGTTTTTGATCACAATTTGTTGTTTATTTTTAAGTAAATAGGCTATAAAATGTTATTACTTACATTAGATAATAGTTTTTAATGTTTTAGTGAATTTAATATTCAAATTGTTTACCTAAAAAATATTTGAATTGAATAACTGCCAAACGACCGTTGGCCGTTCGGTATAAATACAGCACGTCGGTCGAATATCACACATTCGATCGTGAGCTGCGGAGCTGTGAGGATCTAGCGAGTTGAGTAAGCTATTTATTCTAATAATTTTATTATTGTTGTAATTATGACTGTTATTATATATTACATATCTTCCCATATTTTGTGTAACTGTTATAATGTATTAAATTGTGTATAATTGTACTTAATTTAGAATTGAAGTAAGAAATGTTAAATATTATTGTGTTAATATTTTTGCCTTGATTTATAAAATAAGATTATGAAATAATGTACTTTAATTATCATTTACCGCCCTATATAAATAAAAATAATATATGTTGAAACGGTTGTTCCTTATTTTTATTAATATGTATCTACCACAGTCACCGATAATTTAGAAGCATTTACTATATACATTTCATTTCTTATCAATCGTTACTTTCGCATTTATAATATTAGTTTGAGGTAAAATAAAATGGCATATTATATGCTTACATTTGTTTATTTCAAACTCTATGACTTTCAAAATCTAACACATGAGAAGCGGGCTCCTTAACCTCCGAGCCACCACGACATTTAACGCCGGTAACCTCACTCACGCATAAATCACTCAAACACAACGCTGTGGTTGCTTCACGTCGACTTTCTATGAGACCGTGGTATCGCTCCGGTAGAGACGCCCAGTACAGGCCGCAGTAGGTCTCTCAGACTCATTCTCTTACTGAATAAAAAACTGTCTCGTTTCTTCTCCTGCTCTGACGGCTGCAGTATTATTGCGCTTGGACCCACAACCCTGGCTAGATGTCGGTCTAAGTAAAGGCCCTGCGCAGACGGCACACTTTTTGTACGATCGAGTCTGCGGCGCATAAAAAGTCTGCATAGCGCGCAAAAAGTCGGTCGCGGATTTTTCACAGACTCAACGCACACGACGCCCATCTTGGATCATTTTGTCGGCAGAGCTATAGGGACGGAGACACTATGGAAATCGCAATATATTATTTTGTACACGAAGTAAAGAAAAAAAAGAAGAAATAGAGAATTATCGTTAGCGCATGTTGAATCAAACGTTAAATTTTTTTCACACACCTTTCGTGCGGTGCGGTGCGCCGCAGCGCTGTGCGGTTTGCCCAAATTAAGTACACAGATTTTTTGTGCGCCGGACTTTTTACGCGTCGTGTGTATTACTGCTGCTGCATATAATTGCATAAGTTCTATTTTCACACACTAAAAAGTGCGTCACGGATAGTCTGACGTCTGCGCAGGGCCTAACCCACATCTAAAGTGGTATGATAGCGTGGTTTGATGGTAACGCACTGCACGATCGGATCTGGTTCTGTTCGGGTGATTCTCTGGCTCTAGACTATTGGCTATCGATATTGAATTCCAGGATTGGACGGTAAACGAACAAACCTATAACCTGAAGTTAAGCAATCAGCGCCGCTGATGGACAACTGCAACAACAGAGGAATTACCAGTGCCTTGCCGACGTTTTAGGGATTAGGGATTCGAGGAGGGGTAAAAAGGATTGGGCCTCCGGTAACCTCATTCACGCGTCGAAACACAACCCTTCTTTAGAATTTTTTGCTGTATTGTGGCTGCGTTTACAAACATACAATTTCACATATACACCACACCCAGACACGGAACAACAATTTTCTGGATCACATCAAGTGTAGATTCGTGCGGGAATCGAACTTGCGACTGTGCAGTAAAAATTTTTAAAACAAGAAAAAGTAGTGAAAAAAAGCTTACAAAATCAAGTAAAACTGTGAACAAACACTAGTTAATTTATGACAAAGGAAATAAAGGTGACATTTGAATGCTTATACAGCATGTATCTTCAAGAACTAGCCTTGAAGGGGTATGCAGAGAACGGCGAGCAAGTATTTAATATTTATATTGCATTCTACACACACACACACACAAACATACAACATAAACATGCAAATGCATTCTGTGTCTATGTGTGTATTGTAAAGGTGTAGTTATATGGATTTGTTGATTGAGTGTGATTTTATATTGCGACTAGATTTTGCCGTTCGCGTTGAAAAGTGACTTTCTGCAGATTTTTGGTATAAAAACTATCTGATGTCCTTTCTTGAGGTCCAAACCATGTCTGCACCAAATTTCACAAAAATCGGTTCAGTAGTTTAGGTATGAAGAAAAGACAAACAGACAGAGTTCCTTTCGCATTTATAATATTAGTTTGGATTAATAGTCGAGGTAGTTGAGAGACTCGATATGTTAAGCACCATTCTTGACGACAGAAGTTGAGACTGTTTTTTATGTGATAGGACGGCAAAGGAGATGACTGATAACCTGATGGTAAGTAAACAGTGCCGCCCATGGACACTCGCAACGTCAGAGAAGTTTCGAGTGCGTTGTTAACCCAGTGTCAAGCGTCAGTCAAGTGCGGGAGAGCTAAGCTTCGGCACAAATGGGTCGGCTCGACCGGAGTGATACTACGGCCTCATAGAAAACGGGCGTGAAACAACCACTGCGTTGTGTTTCGCCGTATGAGTGAGGTTACCGGATGCCCAATCCTTCCCCTCCCCCGATCCCTCCCAATCCCTAAATCTCCAAAACCTTAATCCCTAAAAGGTCGGCAACGCACTCGTAACTCCTCCGTTGCGAGTGTCCATGGGCGGCGCTAATTGCTTACAATTTGCCGGCCAAAAACAAAAGGGTTTGGTTGTTTGGGTCTGTCCTCTGGCAGAAGTTTCGAGATTATGGTTGTTGAGAATAAATGTTAGTGATAAGCTCTATTTCCAATATATATTTTCTGAAATGAGAAGTTCAATACAATAGAAGAGACGAGTGGTGTGTATGTGAAATTGTATGTTTGTAAACGCACCCGCACGGAATAAAACTTCTATGAGTATTGAACCTACACATTTGTCATTAAAGATCTGTTTACAACTAGCGATCCGACCCTGCTTTGCGCGGGTGTTAGTAGCAACATTGGAAATGATGCGTAGATCGATTTTTCAAAAATATTTCAATTAATTTTTCTAAACACTTCTGTCACAAAAACCTTCTCCTGACCATAACAAACACAACAAAAAAAAAAAGAATTGGTAAAATTGGTCCAGGCGTTGTTGAGTTATGCGCTTACCAAGACATTTTGCGATTTATTTCTATTTAAATAGATTACTTAGGGCTTATTTTTCAATAGTCAGATAAGTGTAATCTGAGGAATAACATTGTTGCTGTCACTGTCTTATACAAACATTCTGACGCGACAGCATCATAATTATTCCCCAGATAACTTTTATATAACCATTGAAAAATCAGCCCTTATACATAAAAAAAAAAACAAAAGACAAGTAAATTTTAACCAAACACGATGAAAAACTAAATTAAAAATATGACCAAATAACCTTGTGGCGACAAAAAAATCGCTTGCAAATTCCCACCAATCTACATCGAGCCTAACAGTCAGTCACTCTTACCAAATGGAGGGGCTACTGAGGCAGTAAGCTTCAAACCAGCGCCACTACCAGACGTGGCGTCGAAAAAAAAACAAAACAAAAAAAAACAATTGTGTTCTAAATTTGACACTAAGTGAAAAAGTGTTGTGACAAAAAAATTCAGTGTTTATTTTCTCAGCTGGTAAACGGTAAAGGAATTTTTCGTTATTAATCGTTTTCGTTGTCAACTTTCGTTATGCAATAGCGGTTATATCGTTATTTTGGTAACGTAATAATCGAAACTCGTTTTGTAATCAGAACACGGTGATTCTTGTATGTTCACGCTATGTCAGTGGTGTATGGGCAGACACAAAATTGTATATTTGTGTTTTTGACATGTTTTTTTAGTGTACACTGAGAAATTCTTTAATATTCCTTTATCTATTGCAATCAAATCTCGTCTACATGATTAGCGATAATCTTAATATCAATATAATAATGTTTGAAACCTTTTTAAACGATAAACAAACTTAATACACCTTTTTAAACTTCAAATATTTTTTTTAAATATTAAATTGATTTAGGAACTTATAACTAAAAACTATTTTTTCTAATATTCGTCCTATTTTTTGTAAAGATCAGTGTTAGTCAGTCTAGGGCTGTAGAAGTTTCTTTTTTGTCCCACCTAGGTTAACGCGAGAGGGAGTGTCAGACTCTCACTGACTAAAAGCCATCCCGTTCCTTACTCTACTCCGAGTCATGGCTGCGGTGCATCTGCATCATTGCGCTTACTTCTGCCCTCCTGCAACCTCATTCGTGTGCAGTCAAAGTCAAAGACAAAAATCATTGCTTTCCATTAGACCTTTACAAGCACTTTTACAGCAAAGGGCCAGTAAGATACCAGCGCAAGGCCATGTCTTGCACAGGCTGAACTGGTCCCATTTCACGGGAGACGTGGGACATGAACATTTATCCATTAATATTTTACTACAGATTGTCTTTATTATCTGTACATACATGTCACTTGTTTTTTAGCGTGAAATAAAGTATTTTTCTTTCTCAAACGAGCAGACGGATTACCTGATGGTAAGCAATCGGCGCCGCCCATGGACACCCGTAACACCAAAGTAGTTATGAGTGCGTTGCCGGCCTTTTGGAGATAGGGGTTGCGGATGTAAGGATCGGAAGGGGATAGGGGAAGGGAAGGAGCACCTAGCTTCACTGACGAACAGACTGACAGACTACTATTCTATTTTGACGTTTCAAAAGTACCTATTTATGGTTTATTTGGAATAAATGATTTTGATTTGATTTGATTTGATTTGAAGGAATTGGGCCGGTAACCTCACTCACACGGCGAAACACAACACTGTGGGTTGTTTCACGGCGGTATTCTGTGAGGCATTGTGTGGCATCAATCCGGTCGAGCCGACCCATTCGTGCCGAAGCTTGGCTCTTTCTTTCTCTTTCACCAAACAAAGCTTAAAGATAAAAAGTGTCAGTTTTAGTAAAGAAGCTATTTGCTCGTTCCAAAGGTTTCGATTGAGAAGAATGAGCCAGAAACTCTATATGTTTAGTTACTGGTTTTAAATCAGTTTTACAATTCCTTTCTTTGTTACATTATTATTTAATTGGTTATCAGCTTAAATCACATAGTCCAAAATATAGTCTCTTTTGTCAGGAGAAAATCATCCAATGACTTCTCCAGCCCAGGGTAAGGTGAGAGAGAGTGTTAGACTCTTACTGACTAAAAACCCCCCCGTTCCTTCTCCTGCTCTGTGCCGAGGTCGCGGTGCCTCATTGCGCTTGTCCCGCAACCTTCCAAAATATAGTGTGATATATTTTCTAACTAATAGGAGTATTACATCAGGTACTTATTATTCGTATCAGGGTATGCAGCGGCCATTGCGAACTCAACCGGTCACGGAGCAAGTGTGTGGCAATTTTTCCAACCTGTTCTCCGCGTTGGCCAATTCCGTGGCAGATATTGAATTGACACAGAAAATTTATTATTGTTATGTTTTTATTAATAGTTAATAGACTGTTGTGTTCTGTGAGGCTTTTCGTTTGGTGATTGGGTTTTTTTTTGAGGGGGAAAAATCGGAAAATTTTATTTTTTATGTAATTGTTCGGCAAACGAGCATTACGTTACGACGGATTACCTGATGGTAAGCAATCAGCGCCGCCCATGGACACCCGCAACGGAGGAGTTACGAGTGCGTTGCCGACCTTTTAGGAATTCGGGACTTAGAGATTTAGGGATTGAGGAGGGATTGGGGGAGGGGAAGGATTAGGCCTCCGATAACCTCAGTCACACGGCGAAACACAACGCTGTGTTTGTTTCACGCCGGTTTTCTGTGAGGCCGTGGTATCACTCTGGTCGAGCCGACCCATTCGTGCCGAAGCATGGCCCCACACTTAAATTGTATGACATTTCTCGCCTGACGTGGGGCGAGAAAGAGTGTCAGACTATTACTATTTAAAAACCATCCCGTTCTTTCCAGTCCAAGGCCGCGATATATTATTGTGCTTTACCTGGTACCCTGGCAGAACATTACGGTAGAGTTGAAACCCATCTGTGATTGTCTTTTGGACATAAAATTCGTGATATTGTATTTTCTTTTCTTTTGTTTTTTAAAGAACCTTGCCCTACACTTGTATTTTTTCCTGTGCCGTGGGTGCGTTTACAAACATACAATTTCACATACACATCACACCCAGACCTGGAACCACAATTTGTGAATCACACAATGGGTTGTACCGTTTGAGAATCTAACTCCCAATACGGTGCATGGCAGCTAGTTGCCCAGCCACCGCGTTAATTGTGCAGTCATAAAGTCAGTCAGTCACGAGTAGCGATTTTTTTAAACATACGTACATATATTTATATGTAGAGATAGTTATATTTAAGCGACATTCTACTGACCATGGCGAAACGCACGGAAACAATTTCCTTATATCATGAAGGTGATATGTCTACAAGAATAACAAAGACTATATTACCTACCTTCTAAAAAGGGGAAAATTACTCAGGTGGGTCAACTGGGCGGTATTTAGATTTTTCCTTTTTTTTTCTTTAGAAAAACGCTGCCCCACATGGGATTTTCTCTTGTGTCGTGGGTGCGGTTACAAATATACAATTTCACATACACATGACACCTAGACCCGGAACAACAATTTGTGGATCACACAAAGAGTTGTTCCGTGCGGGAATCGAAGCCGCGTCACGTTGCACGGCAGCCAGTTGCCCAGCCACCGCACCAACCGTGCAGTCAAGATCAATACGTTCTCTCGTTCCACATAGGGCGGCAGAAATCTATCCCCAATACCTAAATCCCCAAAACCCTTGTCCCCAACACATTCGTAACTCTTCCATTGTAGCGGATGTATATAGGCTTACAAGCTAGCTGATTGCTTACAACTATTGTTTTGGCTCGACCGGAGTGATACCACGGCCTCACTGAAAACTGGCGTAAAACAACCACAGCGTTGTATTTCGAGTGAGTAAGGTTACCGGAAGCCCAATCCGTTCCCTCCCCCAGTCCATAAATCTCCAAATCCCTAATCCCCAAAAGGTCGACAACGCACTTGTAACTCCTTTATTGCGTGTCTATGGGCGGCTTCAATGGCTTACCATCAGGTAATCCGACAGCTCGTTTGCCGATCTATTACCTACATAAAAAAAGCAACCTAAGAATCGTAGTCCAAAGCTTCTTACTCATATATTTCGTAAGTAACCACTAGTCAGAGACGAAATAACAACCAAATACACAGCATTGTAATACAAACGATATTTCCCAGGTTTGTGCAACCACGCGGATTTCCTGAACCGTTGCGCTTCAGTACTAACTAATTAAATTGCATTTATACATGCTATATAACTTCTGCATTCATTTACGGAATCTTCATCACATCATCAGCCTATAAGAGTCCACTGCCGAGCAAAGGCCTCTTCTCACATTGAGAAGGTTTGAACATTAACCACCACGCTTGCTTATGGTGGATTGGCGATTTCAAACTTATAATTAGAATTTATAAGGCCAGGTTTCAGGACGATATTTTCGTTCACCGTATGTCAGTGGTGTTTAAATAATCTTAGGTAGTACATCATATGACTCGGAAAAAGTCACATTGGTATGTGCTAGGTTTTGAAACCACACCCACATGCACGAAAAGCGGGTGCTATTAATTATTCCTAATAAAATTCCTAATAATATTATAAAGAGGTAAAATTTGTAAGTTTGTATGTAGGGGGTAATCTTTGGGACCGCTGGTCGGATTGCCAAAATTCTTTCACTGATAGATAGCTACAATGTTCCTGAGTGCTTTATGCTATAAAACATCACGCTACGATTAAATAGACCCGGGCAGCGGGTGAAACCGTTTAAGAGTAGCTAGTTCTAAATATTAATTAAAAGTAAATAAAACTCCAAATAAACTGTAGCCGATTGCCCAGCCACCGCGTCAACTGTGCAGTCATGTATTGTTTTTCATAAAATTTCAGTGGCATAAGTAGAGATGACGGCAATTTCTCTTATCATGTAGAGAACTGCCAAAGTTCAGCAGTAGACTCAGTTTTTGTATATTAATTATTGTGAAACATAATAACTATATCGGCTGCGCGACGCTGCCGTGAAGGGCACCCTGCTTATGAATAAGAGTCCCGCTTTGACTTGAAACTAGTCGAGCTTTTCACAGTTTTTTCACGTGAGTAAGTCGTTATCTATCAAATTGTTTTGGTAAGCGCAAAATTTCAATAACAACTGGACCAATTTTAGTTGCTTTTCGTTTTTGTTATAGTCAAGAAAAGGTTCTTTATGAAGAATGAATATTAATCGGGAATTCATGCGAAGCAGACAAGTAGCTAGTTTTCCAATAAGCTTAATTTACAGTCAGTAATAAAAATATTTATTTACAGTATATTAGTGTCGTTTACAAATAAGTCTGTGGCAAGAACTGTGAAGCAAACAGTTTGGCAACACAAACCAAGTCGCAGGTTAGCTAACTAAACTTTACTTTAATTTGCAATTTGACAAAGCATTTAACTTTTAAACTATTTACGAAATAAAATAAATAAAAATAGACAAATTCTTTCTTAAAAAATCGCAGCAAGATTAGCTTTACAGTCAATAAAATTAGGTATCGTCATGAGCTAATGTTCACATGTAAACAGCAGCTCATGTAGTGCAGAGATTGTCCAGTCAACAAGGATGTAGCGTAGACTGTCCAGGCGACACACGTACTTAGGTATCGTCATGAGCTAATGTTCACATGTAAACAGCAGCTCATGTAGAGCAGAGATTGTCCAGTCAACAAGGATGTAGCGTAGACTGTCCAGGCGACACACGTACTTAGGTATCGTCTTGAGCAAATGTTCACATGTAAACAGCAGCTCATGTAGTGCAGAGATTGTCCAGTCAACATGGCTAAAGGCTCTTAATTCTGAAGAAAATCGTAAAAAAATGAATATAACTTACGGTTGACCTTGGCATTTCTGTTTATTTCATAATTAAGATTCTAATTTCGAAATTCTAAGAACACCAACGTAGTCTTGACTTTTGACAGATGGTAAAAGGATCATTCCTATTATTTTACTTCAAACAATAAATCATCTACTGAAGTCATTCTTCGAAATGTGATAAGAGGTTTCAAGTGTTGTATTCTTTTTTATTTGTCTGTTTCTTGTGAAATACTTATAGCTATTAATATTCCTGACAACAGTAAAATGATTTTTGTTAACATCTGTCGAGTCTTTTTTATCGAAGCAATTACACATGTAATATAATCCCAACTAAATTATTATAAACATGTCTCTGCCAACCACTTCGCCCCAGTAACAGGGTCAAAAGTACCCTGTATGTAATTCCAGACTATAATCTATCTCTGTGCCAATTTTTATTCGGATCCGTTTAGTAGTTTTTATGTGAAAAAGTAACAAATATCCATGAGAGTCGGCTAGGTAAGGTAGGGTAGGTAGGGCAGATAGACCAGGGTGAGAACGTGTAGGTAGCCAGGTAACTAGGTTGGATAGTATAGGTAGTCAAATGACGGGAACGACGCTCTGAGTAAGAGCTAGTATTATTATATGTATATATATTATTACATATAATATTACTAGCTGCTGCTGACCTGACCTGGCAAACGTTGTTTTGCCATCTAAGTTATTTATCATTTAGGGGTATGAATACAGGCAGTAGCCTATTTTCAGACCTCATCATACTGAATTTTTTTTATTTATTTATTTAGGTTTACCAACAGTTGTTACAGATATAATAGGAACAGGAACTTTAAATATTGGTGTATCCAACTGTACAACCAATTACAGGTAAACACCTCATGCAAAATACACTATCAACATCTTACAACTATTCAAAAATGCATATACAGTTTGGTTAAATCAGTAAAGCCGTTTCGAAGAACTAAGGTTATCAACATTGTGGAACGATAATTTTATATATATGTAAGATATTATTATCAATTATTACCACAGAATCCAACTGAGATTTACAGTAGTACGTTCATTTCAAATGTTGTTTATAAAATATATAAATATATCTATGTACAAGAGTAAGTGCTCCAATTTATTAGAACGCTTACTTCCTAGCAAATAATAGTGTTGGGACATGCCGCCACAACTTTGAATTATCGATTAAAATCTCTTAAATCAATTCATTGATGCAATAAATAAAATCCCATTATTTTGTTTCACCGAAGTTATATCACGGGTTTTGAGAAAAACTTGACTATGAGTCAGGTTACTGGAGGACAAATTCACTTCCCCTCTTACCCTCAAGATTTTATACCCTATCTGTCTATCCCCAAAAGGAGGCAATACAAATGCAAAGGCAAAATGTAAATCGTGAGGGCTGGAGTGTCCATGGGCGGCGTTTATTGCTTACCATCAGGTATTTCGGTTTATATAATTATTTAAAAATCCTTTTTAATAATCCTTTAACGTGTCTATAGATCAAAAGAAAAAATAGTTTCTGTTTAAAAACGTCCAACGAGATGAAGTGAAAACAGAAAATTATGTCATACCTAAACATAGTTATCATAAGTCGACCAAAAAATTATTACTTAATAAATAATAGATAAATTTTAAATTCTAAAACAACAATGATTAATCAGTATACGTTCTTCTCCACTTTCACGTGAACGGATGGAGCGTGAAGTTTAACCAATTTGTCAATCAAAATGTTAAGTAGCTGTGAAATTGATTGGAGCCTCCCCCTTGTTTTGACAATCACATTTATAATTAGAATCTTTATTGAAAAAAGCTGTCCATGGCTTTGACAAAAAAGTAATTTTATATTAAAGATTGGGCCTCTCCGGTAACAAAAAGATCTCCTCCGGTAAAGGCTGTGGTTATTTCAGGCTGGTTTTCTGTGAGGCTATGGGATACCATAGCCTCACAGAAAACCAGCGAGTGATAACTCTCAACGAGTCGACCCATTTCCGCCAAAGCTTGGCTTTTCCACACGGAAAACACATAAATAAAAAAATATAAAACACAATCTATCGACATATCGATAACCCATCGTCCCATCACTAAGCAGGAGCGACTTACCACAGACGTTGCACAAGCTAGTGTTGCGACGTTACGCAACAGATATATTTATCGATAACTCGTTTTGTATTAGTTGATTTTTTGTCCGTCTGTCTGTCACCAGTGCAAGTATTTAGGTTATTTATTTTATATTAAGGCTGTGTTGCTACAAATTTCGTGCGTACAGGTCACGAGTTGCGCTCGTTTTATACCTATTTGGATATTGGTTTTTTGTAGGGGAAAGTTTGTTTTTATCCATAAATCGAATTGCTGTTGTGAACTTGCAATGTTGTTCGAGTTTGATTAGTGAATCGGATAATAGTGGTAGTGATTAATGCTCAAACGTTCTTCGTATGAGAAGAGATCTACGGTTCAAAATAAAACTTTTTCTATTACGATTATACGAGCGCGTTGATGTCTTTTATATGGAGATAAGTTCAACGTGTTTCGCCGCGTGAATGAGGTTATTGGAGGCCTAACCCTTCTTCCTATCCCCCAATCCGTAAATTCCCGAAACCCTAAACCTCAAAAGGCCGGCAACGCACCCGTAACTCTGGTGTTGGATTGCTTACCATCAGGTAATACGTCTGCACATTTGACAACCTATCAGATAAAAAAGAATTACAAATATTTTGCATCTTATGATATCATATGACAAAATGTGTTATATATGTACACTCCTTTTAGAATTGGAATTGTTAAAAATCTCGTATGACATCGTTTAAAGCCCGCTTTGCCTACAACTGTCGTATGATTGCGCCATAATCCCATGTGGGGTCGGCAATGAGACTCTGTGAGAATGAGAAATATTTTAAAATAAAGCAAGCTTATATGTTTGTGAATAACTAGTTAAATGCTAGAGTTTTGTTCACTGGTGATGTTGTTTCCTTATCTTTTATTTGAAGTGCGTTTTTCACTGTAAAGATTTTGTGTAGGAAGTCTTTTAGTTTCGGCACGAATGGAGTGATAGCCACAGCCTAACAGAAAATGGGCGTGAAACAACCACAGCGTTGTGTTTCGCCGTGTGAGTGAGGTTACCGGAGGCCGAATCCGTTTCCCTTCCTCTAACCCTTCCCAATCCCCAAATATGTGAAACCCTTATCCCTAGAAGGCTGGCAAAACACTCCTAACTTTTTTTACACAGGTTCTAGAATCCAGGTCTCCCTATTTAACGGTCATACTTGTCTTTTACATATAATCACAGTAGTTATAGTCAGTCAACTTAATTTGTTTCTTAATACACTTAATCTTTTATATTTAGAGTTTTTTAATTTCTAAATAAGCTTAGTATACTCAACTATTTTGTTCCACAAAGTTTTATTTTTAAAAACAACAAAATTCTAAACAAGGTTTTATTATACAATCAGAATACACTTACATTATTTAATTTAGTTTTTAACTAATTAATTTAGTTTGGGCCATTATGGTAATAGAAAATAAATGTTTTTCCATAAAACTCTGTTTTATTTCGTGTCGTGGGTAGATGTTTATGTAGGCGTTACTGATCATTTCGTTACATAAAATCATCATGTAATTCGTGTCCTACAGTATAGCAAATATAACCTTCTTTTAACACGCGCTTTCGGTGCCTGAAGGTCGATGCGTGATCCCAAACACCCGGTGTCTTACTGCGGCGACTTAAGCGTGTGGAGGACAGTTCTCTCAAGCGCTTTGTCTCCGATTTTGCGAGTAGCAGAAACTCTGTAACTTACTTTACAGTCAAACTCACACCACTTTTTCATCATCATCATCATCATCAGCCTATAACTGCCCATTGCTGAGCAATGACATCTTCTCATAAGAAGCAGGTTTGAGCATCAATCACCACACTTGCTCAAAGCGAATCGGTGATTTCAAACTTTAAATTAGAAATTATAAGTCCAGTTTTCTCCACGATGTTTTCTTTGACCGTGTAATAGTGGTATCAAAATAATCATAGAAAGTACATATAACTCGGAAAAAGTTATATTGGTACTTGCCAGGTTTGAACCCGCACCCTCATGTATGAGAAGCGAGTGCCTTAACCTCCGGGCTTATACGGCAAAAACTATGTATATAGAACAGATAGCTAATACAGCCATTTCACTTGCAGCTAAAATCCTTTTGCTCATAAATTAGAGCGGGACAGCGCTATATAAACAATGCCTCTCACTCGTTTTCCCGAAGTCAGTGACCGGTTGTTGACCCCAAAAACGTTAAGTAGGCGTTATGAATCAATAATATCTTTTTATTTTTTCTTTGTGTCAAAGTAATGCAATAGTCTTTGTTAACTTGTGTAGGTTTCTACTAGGTAATGTTTGACTAGTAATATGGTTTTTCTGCTCAGCTACCGCTACCCAGCTTAGAGGAAGAGAAGGAACAGGCTGGTTTTTAGTCAGTAACCCCCTTATTATTAATTTATTTAATATGTTTATGTACAAAAATTTATAAAAAGGCCTAATTTATTTATTAAGAATATTTACATATACAAAATTACAGCTGACGCCATTAACTTGTACTGTTAATTTTATATAAATACTTAATCTAGGTACTTAAAAAAAACTAATTAGGATTAAATACAGGAAAACAATACAAATTTAAAAAACAAAATAAAAGTACTTAATACAACTGAAAGTGAATAACAAGACTGGTGATCATAGTAATCTTAAACTAAAAAAAAAAACATTATAGTTTACCTACCTATCATCCATCCTCTCACAATATCTATCTAATGCCATGGGCATTCTCTAACAGCCAAACTTTTGGGTGATGCAGAGATAAATTTAAAGGTGCACAAAACAAGCATCATCAGAGATATTATACATACATAGACTCACATAAATATATATAGATATTTACTATATATTATTTATACAGCAATAATATAATTACATATACTACTTAGAAGTATACATAATATGCTATTTGATGTCATGATCACGATACCTCTGCCAACCTCTTCAAAAGCAACTCCCGAACCTTTCGCTTAAACGGCCCAACGATTCGACACCATCCTGACATCAAAGGGAAGTGCATGCCACAGAATAATAGATTATTATTTTATCTTTAGTTTAGGTTTAAACCATAGAGTCAGGTTTTGTATTCTGAATCTTATTCTCTCCTATCTTAACTGGCTTCATTTTTTTTATGGTATAATTTGGCTCTCCCTCTCTCTTCACTCCGGACGCGATGATTTGAGGGCTTCGAACCGACAGATTTAGAACTCATTGAGGGAAACATATGTAGCAAATTAACAAAACGAAATGTTAAGTTAGTGCCAGTAGCAAAGCATTTTACAACAAGAAATAAATAGAAATTAATTTCTTATTATAACCTACCTACCTATGGACCTACCGTTACTAATATTATAAGGTAGAGGTGGTAATATCATTTTGTTATATATAAGACAAGTTTATTAACATAACAATCGACCAAAGAATGTTAAAATACCAAAAATATTTGTAAATAATACTTTCTTTTTTAAAATTCTTTATGTATATTATATATTTTATTGGATTAAAAAGTTGTTCTTTGTAAATTGTTTGTTGTTCGTTTTAAATATCATGAAGTTTCTTCTCCTAAGGGGTTAGCAGAAATGTATCAATAGGAGACAACTATGTAGTACTAGCTACTCTTGTGCGGTTTCACCCGCTGCTCGGCTCCATTTAATCGTAGCGTGATGTTTTATATCCTATAGCACTCAGGAACATTGTAGCTATCTATCAGTGAAAGAATTTTGGCAATCCGACCAACGGTTACAAAGATTACCCCCTACATACAAACTTATATATTTAACCTAAATAAATCTAAAGTATCTACGTTTTTTTGATATTTGTCTTAATTGAAATAAGGATTTTTTTATGTCAAAGGTCGGCAAACGATTAAACGGTTTACCTGATGGTAAGCAATTAGCGCCACCCATGCACACTCATAATACCAAAATATAGTTACTACAAGTGTCAAATCTCTAATAGAGATTTAAGGATAAGGGATTTAGAGATTGAGGATAAGTAGGATAACTGGATAACTTCACTCACTCGAAAACACTCAGAAACACAAAAAAGTGTTGCTTCACGCCGGTTTTCTGTGAGGCCGTGGTATCACTCCGGTCGAGCCGACCCATTCGAAAGCATGCCGCCGAAGCCGAAGCATGGCTCTCCTAGACTTAAATCTCTACTGCTTACTCCATCGTGGATATGAAAAAGTATGATTTTATGTAATGTTTATATTGAACAGTTTTAAACGATATACCACATTTACTTAAAACCGCGGGAATATAAGAAAATCACATAGATCAATTACCAATATAAAACTAACCACGGTTATGTAACATTTTTACTAAAACAGAGCTCCTTTTAAATGGACATTATGCCTATACACACCCTATATAAAACGAACTACATTTACTTGAAATTCCAATTCAGACCGAGGTCAATGTAAACTGGTTCACTCGTATTCCAACAATGTCCAATCTGAATTGAGCTACATTTGTTCGACATTTCTATTAAGATGGGGGTCAAAGAAACTGGTAATTACGACCTGTATAAAATAAACTACATTTGTTTTAGTTGTTAATTCAAGTGGAGGTCTTATTAAAGTGGTGGTTCGGATCACTTTCTCTGTTCACTTGTAACTTAGTTTTTGCACTGACTTTGTTAAATGTTTTGTAATAGTGTGTGTATATGTGTGTGTGCACGTGTGCGTGTGTGCAATGTTATACATACTACTTCAATGTGTGCCTACTGGTTAGAAGTTGAAAATGCTTTATTTCTTTTAAGGGAGTATAATCTTCAAATGCCTTGTCTCGTCTTGGTTGAGGAGAGAGAGAGTGTCAGACTCTTACTGACTAAAACCCACCCCGTTCCTTCTCCTGCGCCAAGCTTGAGTCGTGGTACAACTATGCCTCATAAAAAAAAAACTTACAGCATTTCCAATTTCGTTTAGTAAGGACATATATATATATCAGAAAGCTAATTACAATTTAAGTGTAGGAGAGTCATGCTTCGGCACGAATGGGTCAGCTCGACCGGAGTGATACCACGCCCTCACAAAGAACTATTTTATTCCTCAGATAACGTTTATCTGACTATTGAATATTCAGCCCGAAATATAATTAAATTTGATACCAGGGATAATCAACACATTAAAGTCTGTCGGTCAGGAAAGAGACCTGCTTCCGTCCATCTAACCTGTGGGAGAGCCATGCTTCGGCACGAATGGGTCGGCTCGGCCGGAGTGATACCACGGCCTCACAGAAAACCGGCGTGAAACAATCACAGCGTTGTGTTTCGCCGTGTGAGTGAGGTTACTGGAGGCCCAATCCTCTTCCTCATTGTCTATCCCAAAATCCCCTATCTTTAAATTCCTAATAAACCACAAGAGGCCGGCAACGCACTTATAGTTACTGCTTTGGTACTATTAGTGTCTATGAGCGGCGCTGATTGCTTACCATCAGGTCCTTCTCGGGTCGATTGGCGAAATGTACCATACTTTTTTATGATATAGTTCGTCAAACTAGCAGACGAATTACCTGATGGTAAGCAATCGGCGCCGCCCATGGACACCCGCAAAACCAAAGGGGTTACGAGTACGTTACCCGCCTTTTGGGGATAAGGGTTTCGGATATTTAAGGATTGGGAAAAGATGAGGGAAAAGATTGAGGAGGCCATGTAACACAAATATGGTGGACATGACAGTTGGCTGTCATTATCCAAGGTCGTAGTTAAGTAATTGTTATATAGTAATTTTTGTAATTATATTCAAGTGTTAATTAATAAATCGACTCTCTTTGGTATGGCGGTTAGAAGTATACCTTGAGAGCTTGTAGTTCTAAGTTCGATAAAAATTTTGGTTAGATTATGTTGTTACGTAGTTGTAAGTCGAGGTGGTTTGGAGGTTAAGGAGCCCGCTTCTCACGCATGAGGGTGCGGGTACAAAATTTGGCAAGTACCAATGTGACTTCCTGAGTTATATGTACTTTCTATGATTATTTAGACACCACTGACATACGGTGAAGGAAAACATCGTGAGGAAACCTGGACTTATAATTTCTAATTATAAGTTTGAAATCGCCAATCCGGCTTGAACAAGCGTGGTGATGAACGCTCAAACCTTCTCCGTCTGAGAAAAGGCCTTTGCTCAGCAGTGGGCACTTATAGGCTGATGATAATAACGGCTGTAAATTTAGCAATCTATTTAAATAAAATTGACTGCACGGTTGGTGCGGTGGCTGGGTAACTGGCTGTCGTTCAACGTGTCGCAGTTTCAATTCCCGCACGGAACAACTCTTTATGTGATCCACAAATTGTTGTTCCGGGTCTGGGTGTGATGTGTATGTGAATTTGTATGTTTGTAAACGCACCCACGACACAGGAGAAAATCCTACTGTGGGGCAACGTTTTTTATAAAAAAAGAGAAAAAAAAATCTTAGAAAGTACATATATTTTTTTTTATATAATAGGTCGGCAACGAGCAGACGGATTACCTGATGGTAAGCAACCAGCGCCGCCCATGGACACCCGTAACGGAGGAGTTACGAGTGCGTTGCCGACCTTTTAGGGATTAGGGATTTGGAGATTTAGGAACTGGGGAGGGATTGGGAAGAGGAAGGATTGGGCCTCCGGTAACCTCACTCACACGGCGAAACACAACACTGAGGTTGTTTCACGCCGGTTTTCTGTGAGGCCGTGGTATCATCATATATCTATATACTTAGCTTGATAAAGTACCTAATACTGGATACAAAACCATGTAATGTTAATATAAAATTTTCTATCAAAAAACCTTAATAAAGTACACGAACAAAAGTTGTCTAACCGAAAATCGTTTTACAATTGCAAGTGACTTTCACTTCTTACGCAAAACTAAAGCGAACTCGCTCCTGGCATTACAATGCGCGCCGGCGTCACTTGCATACGAGATCAAATTAGAACATTGCTTTTATACGCTTCGAAATCATGGCTCCTTTGAGTAAATGTACAGGGTGTGAAGCATTTGTGTGTTAAACGAAACGTATCTAATCTATATTCTATACTTTAATAATTATTATAAATGCGAAAGTAACTCTGTCTGTCTTTTCTTCACGTCTAAACTACTGAACCGATTTCTGTGAAATTTGGTACAGAAATTTGGAACTCGAGAAAGGACATAGGATAGTTTTTATACCAAAAATCTGAAGAGTCATTATTCCACGCGAACGGAGTCGCGGAGAAAACATAGTTTAGCTAGTTTTTAATATTGACGAATTTTTTTAGTCGTGAAAATAAAAACTCCTTTTCTAATTTTTACCGGGAAATACCTTCGGAATAAAAAAGGAACGATTCAAAATTTGAAATGACGTTCGAGAATGTCAAACGTAGAAAGAATGACAAGGTCATCGAGGTAGTCCGGAGGTTAAAGCGCCCGCTTCTCATGCATTAGGGCCCTGGTTCGAAACCTGGCAAGCATCAATACGACTTTCCCGAGCGGCGCTTAGCGTTCCGCGCGCGCCTCAAAGAGCCAATAGACCACCACAGACGGGGCCCTATGGGACTGATGTTCAGCCGGGGTTGCGGGGTAAGTGCAATGAGCACCGCGACCTCGGGCCAGAGCAGGAGAAGGAACAGGGGGTTTTTAGTCAGTAAGAGTCTGACATTCCATCTCGCCCGGCCAAAAAAAAAGTCAATACGACTTTTCCGAGTTCTGTGCACTTTTTATGATTATTGAGACACCATTGAAATACCGTGAAGGAACATAAGTGTTATTTCAGACTGGTATTCGGTGAGGCATTATAACACTCCAGTCGAGTCGGCCCAGCAATACCAAGCATAGCTCATGCTTGGTATTGCTTATTTACTCCCATACTTAGTTACTTGACAAATGTATCTACTATTTATATCCAAATTATAGCGATAGTATTTTAATTCTATGTATAATTATTACAAACTTACTATTATTAAAGATAAGGCAGCTTGTGGCGAGCTGTTGGGCAGTGGCGACCCCACGGACCTGACTCCCGGGAAGTGTCTTGTTCTTCTCTATCCGGTTAGTCCTCGTGACGAGCTGAGCTGGAGTGAACACTGATGAAGAACAAGCCCTCCTACCTCATTCTTGCCTTAATTGGCTGGCTTGAGTGGAGATTCGCAAGAGTAGGAGTTGAAGGAGACTCGGGGGAAGGATGTACCTCAGTAAGGTGCTGGTAGGGGTCTTGACCGTACTTCCGGGATTGCTCTGATAGCCGTTGGATGCCTCTCCTTCCCCAAGCAGCTCAACGTATGTTGCCCCCGTGTCGCTACATACGTTGAATTTGCCAGTCACCCCCTGCCTGTTTATCCGTGTGCATCAATATTGGTCAGGGGCAGGGGCCATAGTATTTCTATATTTTTCATCCACTAGTGCATAGCAACCCATACTCATAACCCTATCAATTGTTACTTCATTTTACAATAGTCCTGCATCAACCGGGGATTGTCCTTGGATGCACTTTTATAGTGCATACAGGGATAATTGCCGGCTGATGTCCCATCACATTTAGATTAAAATTGTTCAACGGGCTTCTGCGAGTTGGCTTCGGCTCCTCGTATGCCTTCCAAAGGTCCGGGACCCTGTGGTCCCGTGAAAGGAAAGAACAAATTAAATAGTAAATAATTTGCCGTAAAGACAGTGAAAGCAACAATTTTATTCCTCAGATAACATTTATCTGACTATTGAAAAATCTGTCCTAAATATATTACTATCCTTTCTCATCGCGCCTGTCTTCTCCTAGCACTACTACATGTGACACAGCTTACTACACGCAGTAGTTACAGCTGTCACAGCTGTGTGTCACACACTCAGACACTGGCAAAAAAATATATTTTACATTTATCACAATCTAAGAATCAAACACAACACCTAAGTTTCAACAATTAAAAGCGATTAATAAAATTGTGTATACATATCATGATGAAAACAACACAATACAACACAATACAATACAATACAACACACATTGTATCATAATCACACACAAAGACAGCTATTTCTAGCACGTATTGTTTTCAAAAATGAAAGTATTCATATAATTATCTGAATCATTGTTATAATTAAACTGAATTACTAGGAAATGACTGTGAATGTAATGTATAAAATATGTTTAAATGTATATACATAGTTAAAACAGCTGTGTGAAGAAAAAATTTAATGTTGTGGTGGCCTGGAGGTTAAGGCACTCACTTCGCATGCGTGAGGGTGCAGGATAAAACCTGGCAAGTACCAATGTGACTTTTTCCACGTTATATGTACTTTCTATGATTATTTAGACACCACTGACATACGGTGAAGGTAAACATCGTGAGGAAACCTGGACTTGTGATTTCTAATTATTATAAGTTTGAAATGCCACGCGCGCCTCAAAGAGCCCATAAACCACTAAAAACGGGGCCCTATAGGGCTGAAGTTCAGCCGGGGTGGCGGGGTAAGCGCAATGAGGCACCACGACCTCGGCTCAGAGCAGGAGAAGGAACAGGGGGGTTTTTAGTCAGTAAGAGTCTGACACTCCCTCCCGACCGGCCCCGGGTGAGAGAAGCCATTTGATGATTTTCCCATCCCCAAAAAAAAAAACAAAAAAAAACCTTGACCCAGCTTGGAGGTTAATGTTCAAACCTTCTCCTTGTCAGAAGAGGCCTTTGCTCAGCAGTGGGCACTTATAGGCTGATATTTTGGGAACTGCAGAACTAGATCCCCCCTAGTTCTTTCCACCATCGCACCTTCAGATAAACGGGAAAACGTCATCGCTTCATGATGGATATCTACCCCACGCATTTACAATTATCCAGTTTGATATTTGTTGAGTGATACTTTTGTATTGCACATCATGTTATATTATGCATTGTTGCATTGTTGTTAAAGCGATTTATTTGATAAAGTTGACTTTCTTTTTAATTGTCTGTCACTAGCTTTCGCCCCTGACTCCGTTCGCGTCGCGTGGAATAGTGACTTCGTGGAAAACTATCTTATGTCCTTTATCGAGTTCCAAACTATGTCTCTACCAAATTTCACAGAAATCGGTTCAGTAGTTTAGGCGTTAAGAAAATACAGACAGACAGACAGAAAGAGTTACTTTCGCATTTATAATATTAGTTTGGATCAATAACGAAGTATATCCTATCCATATATAACTAATTTTGATGCGTTTTTTTTAATACAAACTTTATAATGGAACAAATATTTTTTTATGTGAAACTGATTTAAAAGTAGTACCTACGTAACCATCGAACGAAGCATATAGCTTCACTAGAGGACTAATAGACCTACCCTACCTACCCTACTCCACCTACCTTACCTACCAAACTATACCTACCCTACCTAGCCTACTCTACCTACTCTACTCTACCTACCCTACTTTATCTATCCTACTCTACGTAACCTACTCTATGCTATCCTATGTCCTTCTCCTGGCTCTACCACCCTGCCGATTTTCAGTTAAATCGGTTCAGCTGTTCTTGAGTTATAAGTGGAGTAACTAACACGACTTTCTTTTATATATATAGATATTTGAAAATTACGAACGTACATTATTGTCGTCATCATCGAAGAGCGGATCGTAATTCATGGGGCCCTTAGCACGTCCCTCAATGCGTTCTAATCTGTATAGCTGGAATTAACCCGCCCACCACAAGAGCAGTAATCTATAAAGGACCCAGTTAAGCAAATGTTCCGGTGTGAAGTCCCACGTAAATTTGTCGTTAACAATTTTGCCATATTCTTCTCGTTTTCTGGCGGGCATCTGCAATAAGCTACCGCGGCTTTGGTCGGGAACAGAAGAAGAAGCGGGGTGGTTTTAGTCAGAAAGAGTATAGTAACACTTCTCCTCGCCTCGCCTTGGGCGACAGCACTCATTTGATGACCTTTAACTCTCAAAAAAAAGGCATATGCTACAAGCCTAAATAATAGCAACATCAAATAGTTGTAAGCGCCGTGCTGGACCTTTAGGGCTTAGGGATTCACACGACGAAACACAGCGTTGTGTATAGATACCAAAATTTCTTTTTTATTTTATTTTATAGATTAAGAACGTTACCCTTATACTATGATTTTCACCTGTGTCGTGTGTGCGTTTACAATAATAACCCAATTACAATTTGTCTCAATGTTCCTACTATAAAAGTACGCTGTTGTATTTTATTAAGTAGGTACAAAGCATTTTTGACACAGTGTGAACGACTGTGTCTGTGCTAGTATAAACTGTGTTACAGACACAGGTTCCTCTTACAATTAATATAATTAAGTTTACAAATACACATCACACCCAGACTAGAAACAATAGTTTATGGATCACACAAAGAGTTGTTCCGTGCGGGAATCGAACCCTAACACGTCGCACGGCACCGCACCAACCGTGCCGTCTAAATTACATTAAAATTATTTTTTACATAAATATGTCTGAAGTTATAAAATAATACATATTTATGTATGTATTATACATATATACTCAGGTATTATAACAACACATTATTTAGAGAGAAAGGTTTTCAAAATTACATAATAACATTTAATTAAAACGTGAAAATGTAATAATAAAAAACTGCAATTATATAAGAGAAAAATTCTGAAACAAAATTATACATGGACAGCATGTTTTATGACCTCTTAACTGGGTGGTTACAACTATTGAAATTGGTATTTGATAACTGGTTGATTCTTGGTTAGTATTTATAATTATATGATAGGGGTTACTAGAATATATGGCATACTATACTATTATGATTTTTTAAGTTTCTTGCACGGTAGACTATCGTAAGATTTCGTATTTATCTATAGGTAGATAGGAAACGAACCTATTTTTTATGTGCGACAATATTGTTTCTGCCAATTGACGCAGTAACGTTTTTTTTAAAGAAACGTCTCTCTACACTTAGATTTCCTCATGTATCGTGGGTGCGTTTACAAACATACAATTTTACATATACATCACATCCAGACACGGAACAACAATTTGTAGATCATACAAAGAGTTTTTCCGTCCGAGAATTTAGAACGCGACACGTTACGCGGCAGCCCTTTGCACAGCCACGGCGTCAACGACACAGTAAAATTTTTCAAGATAAATAAAAGCAATCAATTCATTCGTTCATTCAAACGTGGTTTTTTTATGTAATTGATCAGCAAACGTGCAGACGGATTACCTAATGGTAAGCAATCAGCGCCGCCCATGGACACCCGCAACGGAGGAATTACGAGTGCGTTGCCGACCTTGTAGGGATTAGGGATTTGGAGATTTAGGGATTGGGGGCGGGGAAGGATTGGGCCTTCGGTAACCTCTCTCACACGGCGAAACACAACGCTGTGGTTGTTTCACGCCGGTCTTCTGTGGTTTCACGTCAATTGAAGCATGGGTTTGTGTAATGATAATCTCAGCGCTTTGCGGTTTTTATATTGTTATTCAAATGTGTTTTCCTTAGTCAAATTTTAGTTCAGTATATTTAAATAATCTTCCGAAGTACATAGGTGTATAACTCGGAAAAAGTCACATTCATCCTTGCAAGAATTCCTCCGGGCCATTTAGGTTTTAAAAATACTGTAATTTTACCCACTACGTCAAAGAAGCATTGACCATTACCTACCATTCGTTATGTAAACAATAAAAGAAACAAATTACATAACAAGCTATAAATACATTCAAAGAAAATATGAATTTTCATTAGTTTTCACTAGCCCAAGTTACGGTTGAAATCACTGAAAAAAACCTTCCATATATGTAGCATATAGATACTACATAACATATGTACATTTTATGAGTAGGTAGAATATAGGTAATATATGTAGTATTCCCAGCCACGCGTTGCTGTAGCTACGGTTCAAAATAATATTGTGACTATAAATTGAGATGTAAGCTATCCTATCTTTTAAGTTGGATCAAAATGCACACGGAATGCAAATCAAATTTAAAATCGGTTTAGTAGTTTAGGAGTCCACCGCGGACAAACACGTGACACGAAATTTTTATATATAAGATGCAGGTATTACATTATATTCATATTAACAATGACATCTCAAGTTCTGGGTGAAGCGAGAGGGAGTGTCAGACTCTTACTGACTAAAACCGAGTCCTTTTTCCCGACTCAAGCCGAGGCCATTGTACCTTATTAATGCCACCTGACTGCCAACTGCATGGTTGACGAAGTGTCTGAGCAACTGGCTGCTGTGTATAATGTCGCAGGTTCGATTCCCGCACGGAACACCACTTTGTGTAATCCACAAATTGTTGTTCCGGGTCTGGGTGTGATGTGTAGGTATGTGAATTTGTACAACGTTAAAAAATAATTTTATTTAATATTAGCTTGATCCTAAAATTACCAGTGGCCTCGACTCCAGCCCGGAGGAGGAGAAAGAACGGGATGGTTTTTAGTCAGAAAGAGCCTGACATTCCTTCTCAAACACTTCAAAATAGAAAAAAAAAATTGTTCTCATAATCCACCCGAGAAAAGCAAAAGAAAAAGAAGTATGTTTTATTTTCTTGCACAAGAATCAAACCCGAGTGATAACGCAACACCACATCTCTCATGCTAACTATCGATATTGCTGTAATACAAGTTTTTATTAACATAAAAATACTATCGTACGTACAGACAGACATCCTATGACATGGGAATCTAGACCAAACATTGTTAATTTCTTAATCCAGATTTTTTTTTTGGATTATCTACTAGATGATGGTAAGCAATTTGCGCTGTCCATGAACACCTACAAGGCTAGAGGAGTCGCAAGTGAGTTTTCAGCTTTGAGGGTTTGAGGAATCAGCCAGGGTTAGGGCAATGAGGAGGAAGGAAACTTAAGAAGGAATGGGGTGGATTTTAGTCAGTAAGAGTCTGACTGTCTCTCTCTCTCTCTCTCTCGCTCGCCACACAGCGCGGAAGAAAGCATTTGAAGATCTAACTCTCTGAAAGAAAGAGATAGGATAGGCTATAGACAGGGTTCTGTGATGGATCGCCAATAGATAAAAGTGACCAGCCACTGCCAAGAGGTCACGAAAGTCGTTTTTGGTCCTCGTGTCTTCTCTCAAAACGCAGAAGACGGCACGAAAGTTGAATTTTTAGTGGGTGCAATCCCCACATAACCTCACCGTCTCCCTGGGCGGTGTGTGTATGAGTAAGGCATTTTTCTCAGCTGGAAAAAAAGGGTATAGATACGGTTAGGAAAAGGGGAATTCAAATTTAAATTTTATTACAAGGTTATTGGGATCAGTGTCAGTCATCAGTCATCATTATCATTAGTCTGATTTCGTCCACTGCTGGACCTAGACCTCCCCAATTGTCTCTCATCGAACCACTGCGAGCCACCCTGCGGATATTATCAGTCCACCTATCAGTAGTTTCGGAAATAAGCGACTTTAAATAGCTTTTTTTCAGTTTCTTTCTTACTTTAAGTTTATATATAATATTACTAGCGACCCTTCCCGGTGCAATGTTGGAACAAAATTTGTCCACAATTAAATTGATTATATTATACATAAATATTCCTCTTCAATCACTCTGTCTATTAAAAACCGCATCAAAATCCGTTGCGTAGTTTTAAAGATTTAAGCATACATAGGGATATAGGGACAGAGAAAGCGACTTTGTTTTATACTATGTAGTTATATAAAATAAATAAATAAACGGTTAACATTTATTTCAATTTAAAGTCAAGATTTACAAAGTCAACCTTGTTCTAACTGGTAGTTAGTTAACTGCGTTGCTTCACAGTTTAAGAAACGGTTCAAGTTAAACTAACTATCTATATAGTTATAGTTATTATATAGTTAAAACAGTTAAGTTTGTGTAAGTGCAAATTGGTTTGTTTTTACACTGAGCCAAACACTTCCAAACTAAAATTATAAATGCGAAAGTAACTCTGTCTGTCTGTCTTTTCTTCACACCTAAACTACTCATCCGATTTGTGTGAAATTTGGTACAGACATAGTTTGGAACTCGAGAAAGGACATAGGATAGTTTTTTATATCAAAAATCTGCAGGAAGTCACTGTTCCACGCGTAGGAAGTCGCAGACAAAAGATAGTTTATATATACAGGGTGTCCGGTAAAGAATGTTTAATTTCATTTTATATTACCTCTAGCCCGAGTTCTTTTACTTCAAGACATAATAATTTAGGTGCTACCTATGATACTTTCCTTTTCGTTGTTTTTTCTGAATGGCCAAAGGATATACTAAAAGGCATTTCAAGGTTATCCATTCTTTACCGGACACCGTGTATATAAAAAACTAGAGGAATCCGTCATTTCATTTCCTATCTGACTACTCTGAGAAGAAATGCCGAAACAAACTCAGAGGTTAGTCTCTTTTCAAGTCCAGATTCTAATTCTGAACACACCTTAATGAAATAAATATTGCCGTGATGTTACATAAATCACATATTTCCGGTGGAAATCGCAAAAGTATGAAGGAAATTAGGTTTTTCTTTCCGGAAACTGTTTGTGTGTGTGTTTTTTTTCGCACGATCAAATCGGCTCAGCAGTTGCTGCAAAGGAAGTGTAGTATATTAGCACGCGATTTTAAATTCATTTAGTTAAGTGGTGGTTCGATACTGGTTGTGTAATTATTTCTTTATTTGCATGTATGCAGAAGGTTATGACTAAAAATGTTTTTTTCTGGCTACTGGCCCAGCAGTGCCAAAATTTTTTGTGTTCATACAATTTCTTGTCGTCATTTTTTTACGTGTATATAGCAAGCATACGGATTACCTGATGGTAAGCAATCAGCGCCGCACATGGACAACAGAGAAGTTACGAGTGCATTGCCGACCTTTTGGGGATTAGGGATTTTGACAATCAGGGGTTGGGTAGGGATTAGCGGAGGGGAAGGATTGAGCCTCCGGTAACCTCACTCACACGGCGAAACACAACGCTGTGGTTGCTTCACACCGGTTTTCTGTGAGGGCGTTTTCTCATAAGATTGTTTATTGAAAGTGACAAATTTGCCTCAATTTTTTTTTTATTGTATTATTGACTTTTAAAAGTATTTCAATTTAAATGTTTCAATTAAAATAAATGGTTTGATTTGAACATTAATTTGTCTACGAATAGATTTTTTCGTGATTGAAATAATAATGATAAAAATAAACTACCTATGTGATTAATTAACAATACCGATTCCAATTAAGTACTCAAAATAATTATTTTTTTTTGCTTATAAATTGAATTAATTATGTTTTTATTACTATACTATTTTTAATAACGAATGTTTTTGACTGCACGGTTGGCGCGGTGACTGGGCAACTGTCGCAGGTTTGATACCCGCACGGAACAACTCTTTGTGTGATCCACAAATTATTGTTCCGGGTCTGGGTGTGATGTGTATGTGAAATTGTATGTTTGTTTACACACGACACAGGAAAAAATCTCAACCTGGGCCGTCTAGCCAACACCTCAAAAAAATAAACTTATCAATACAACCTAGCTTAGAACACTATAAGAGAAAGAATTATGTTTTATTTTCTTGCACAAGAAACAAACCCACGACACAGGAGGAAATCCTAGTGTGGGACGGCCTTACAGAAAACCGGCGTGAGACAACCACAGCGTTGTGTTTCGCCGTGTGAGTGAGGTTACCGGAGACCCAATCTATTTTTTTCTCCTTACTCAAAATCCCTAATAACTTGCAAAAAGCAACGCACTTAGAACTCCTTTGGTATTGCGAGTGTCCATGGGTGGCGCAGAAAGTGAATGTTGCCTTGTGGTTATTTACTACTAGCTACTCTCGCTCATTTTTACCCGCTGCTCAGCTCCATTGAATCGTAGCGTGATGTTTTATAGCCTATAGCACTCAGGAACATTGTAGCTATCTATCAGTGAAAGAATTTTGGCAATCCGATCACCGGTTCCAAAGATTACCCCTACATACAAACTTACAAGCTTACAAATTTTACCTCTTTATAATATTATTATTAAGTACATGTATTAATTATTAAGTATGTAGTATAGATATCTATCCTTTCACCCACATTATCCAGATAAAAAAGCTTATATATTAATCTAGACTATATAAACTATCTCTGTGCCAATTTTCATTAAAATCAATTGAGTAATTTTTGCTTGAAAGAGTAACAAACATCCATCCTTAGTTACAAACTTTCCCGTTACAATATTACTAGCTTTTTCCCGCAACTTTGTTCGACTAGAATAAGTGACTGCATGCAGATTTTTGGTTTGAAAACCACCCTATGTCTTTTCTCAGGTTCCAAACTATGTTGGTACCAAATTTCACACAAATAGGTTCAGTTGTTTAGGCGTGAAGAAAAGACAGACAGACAGAGTTACTTTCGAGGTAATACTATTATTTAGGTAGTTTGGACTAGCGATCCGCCCCGTCTTCGCACGGGTGCAATGCTAATACAAAATTTGTCCGCTATTTCATGGATGTTATCTATATTTTCTATTAAAAAACAACCGCATCAAAATCCGTTGCGTAGTTTCAAAGATTTAAGCATACATAGGGATATAAGGACACAGAAAGCGACTTTGTTTTATACTATGTAGTGACGAGGAAAAACTTAAAGCCTTATATGACATAAAATCAATCTAAATACACTACATGTACTTTACCATCAATCGGCTTACAACATATTCGATACAGCCTTGACGGCCTGTCACCATTGCCTCATTGATACACTAGATCCCCCCTCCCGCCTCCCCTTCACGCAAACCCACCAGTTGGAATTGCGCACGCGACGGTCACAGACACGATTTCATTTCTTTTATAACTTCAATACTGAGTTTCCATTTTTAAAATCCGTGTGGTTTGTTTTTTTTTGTGTATGTGTTCTTTTATTTTTGTTTTGTGTTTATTTTAAGTGTTTTGGTGGGTTTTTTTTATTTTTTCGGGATGTAAGTGTGTTTTAGATGTGTGTAGGTATGTTTGCGTGAGATTTTATGGTAATCCGTTTGATGGCTTTTTATTACGTGACTGTGTGGTTTATAGATATATGTATAAGCAGGCTTTTACTTCGTCTAAAACCTTGGTATTTTGCCAAATTTTTTATTGCGAATAT
This sequence comes from Spodoptera exigua, assembly GCA_902829305.4. Taxonomy (NCBI): domain Eukaryota; kingdom Metazoa; phylum Arthropoda; class Insecta; order Lepidoptera; family Noctuidae; genus Spodoptera; species Spodoptera exigua. Next base: position 912,552 of record LR824628.2, on the reverse strand, counting down.
TATTTCTTTTTTATAAGTACCTTCAATTTGAAATGTTAATCTTGTGGTTTCGATTTATAACTCAAGCTATTCTAGAATCTTTTTACGAGGTTTTTACTTATAAACTTATCGCCTGGTTTTCCTTGAGGAGATAATAAGCCTTATTAGGACAGTGTATCCACTTTTCGCCAAAAAAATATTTGTTTGAATGTTGGTGGCTGGGGTGACAATGCCATACACTAAGTACTATTTAAAAACTCTTACGTAATACCCGGTTATAATAAAAAGGACCTCGAAAACCCACCAAAACACAACAATAACGAAATAAATAAACTTCGCGACCTCATATTAAATATTTAGCTTCTATTGTGTTAGAATTCTCAACATTGTTTGAGAACCATACACAGAAAAACATAAACAATAAAACCCAATGTGTAATTCCAGGGAAAATGATAGCAAATCTTTAATAAATGCATAAAAATACACAAAATCAAAGGGGTTTCACCCAAAACATCGTCCTGTATATAAAAGACATTTTTTATTTATATTTTAAATTCGCATTCTACGCTGTAATCATTTATATAGTGTTCTATTTTTACGATTATTATTTTGGTTAAAATAATAATATCTAATAAATTGTTAATGGTGTGTTTTGTTTTTTTTTGAATAGAAAATAATGTGAAATCGTGAGTGTAAAATCTGTGTTTTTTTAGAACAAATGTTTTGAGTAATAACAGAAAAATAAACTAAAAAGACTAAGTGACATTTATAGTGCTTGTTTTTTTCTGTCATCTGTCCGGACAAGGCGATTTTGGTAAGTTTTTTAACTTTTTTTTTTCATAAATACCATTTTTTGTTTTTTATTTTTTTTATTGTGGTGATATATCACTCTTGTTAAAGTCTCCTTCTTATGTATGAAGGTATAAGTAATTCTAATAATAAATGACTCCACTATTAAATGAATGTTATCTATAAGTAACCAACTAAATAATGTATCAAAGAATTTTTATGTCACACTGATTTAAAAAGAGTAACCATGGAGTTTCTTGCTCGTTCTTCTCCATCGGAATCTACACTTTGAAACGAGCGAATAGCTTCACTAAGAGGACTGACCGACAGACTGACACTTTATATCTTTAAAATTTTGTTTGACGTTCAAAAGTGCCTGTATTGGTCTAATTGAAATAAATGATTTTGACTTTGACTTTGATAACATAAAAATTAATGGCAAAATATGTTTGTAAGCGCTTAACTCAAAACGCTCGGAACAATTTTGTCAATTCTTTTTTTGTTAAGTTTAATTATTGTTAGGTAAAGGATTTTATGTTATTTAACGTTAATTTTAGAAAAGTATAGGGGAAGTCAGGAAATTCCTATCGGTTGGATATTCGTGTGAAACAGGGGCGAGCTGCTAGGTTGACATAAAACCATCCACTTCAATTACACTATATATTCAAAAAAAATTCAAAATCCGTTGCGTCGTTTTAAAGATTTAAGCATACATAGGGCTAAACACATTGAAAACCCTCAATAATTATTTGCCCTACAAATTTGAGCTGCTCATTCGACAATATATACTTACAATTCAACTAACAGTACAAGTTATGTAAGAAAACCTATTATTATTACTTTTATATGTAGGTTGCAACACGTACCGACCAAGTTTATTTGTAATACGAGCCGTGCCTTGCGGCTTTGCCCGCATAAAAAATGTAAGTAGGTAGAAAAGAAAAGAAAAATAAGAAAAGAAAACATTTATTTCTGCGCAAGCGCACACACATAGAAACCAAAAATACAAAAAAAAAAATAAGAAAATAACTAACCAATTATCTAAACTAACTAAGGTACAATAATTTAAGTGTTAACTAAAATAAAATTAATAACAAAAAGCACAAAAAATAAAGAGTATTTAATCTTTTATCTATCTATGGTAGGCACTTACAGTGAAAATTTGGTTGTATATATTCACAGTTACAAAATTGCATCGTTTTGACTATGTATTTTTGAATTCAATAAGCATAATTTATTATTTCTAGGGAAGTACTTTTTCATTGACAGATGATTGTAAAGGAATTCCATTTTCATAAATTGTATTCCATTTTCAGAATGATGTTTATATCTTATAATACTTATGTTATTTGATGAAAATATAAGAAGATAAAACTATAAAATCGTTTATAAATAAATGAAAAATATAGATTTTTTATACATTTCGGAATAAAAGTGTGGGAGAGCCAAGCTTCGGCACGAATGGGTCGGCTCGACCGGAGTGATACCACGGCCTCACTGAACACCGGCGTGAAACAACCATGACAGCGTTGTGTTTCGCCGTGTGAGTGAGGTTACTGGAGGCCCAATTCCGCCCACACAGGCACTTAACAGGTACTTAATCCGTCTGCTCGTTCGCCGACTAATACCATAAAAAAAACTTGTTGCTATTAAATATATAGCCACTTACTAGCTTCTTGTAAACTTCTTTAGCCTTGCATAATTACTCACCTAATACATACATTAATAGAATCTACTGCAAAAAGAAGGTCTTACTAGTAACAATATCGGAAGGTAAAAAAAAGAAATATGTAATAGTGAAAGATTTTTCAAAATCGATCCAGCAGTTTCGAGGCTACGTGCGCCACAAACAAACTGACAAAAAGTCATTATCTCTATACAATAGTAGCAAAATTATAGATTATATTACAGCATAATAATTTACTAGTTATTATTACCGGCTTTGCCCGCGGGCTATTGTAATAAAAGCGACGAGCTAACTTTTTAATTGCATAAACATCTTCGGTAATAGCGACTGCAAGTACAGAGTGTTCCAAATATTTGTGTTTTTTATTTTATTTTATCTAATATGTGTCATTAATTGTGGGCCATTACGCGTGCTTGTGACGCATATTTTTTCCTTATAGTACTCTTTTTTATATTGTATTAACATGTTTTTTTTTTGTTTTTGTGTTTAAACATTTGTTTTATCTATGTCTTATATGCGTCCTAGACGCAAATAAATACTTTTACTTTCTTTCTTTCTTCTTTTCTTTCTGTCATGTGTTTGAATTTTTTGCAATTGCAAAAACAGATTTATGGAATAGAAGCAAAATTAAATTAGCTGCGAATCTCGATGAAATAAAGTTTCTATATAATAGGATGGATAATTCTCATATTTAAGTCATTTTTGTGCTTACCATTCTTGGTAACAGAACATACAACATACAACATAGTAAGTAAACCATTACTAGGAAACAAATTTGAAAAAAAAGAGACTTTAAGGCACTCGCTTCTCATGCATGTGTTCGAAGCCTGGCAAGTACCAATGTGACAAGTTAAGTTTATTAAGACACTACTGAAATTGGTGAAGAAAATCATAAAGATGAAACTTGGATTCATAATTTATAATTTTAAGTAAGTTTGAACTCGCCTTGAGCGTGGTGATTAATGCTGAAACCTTCTCCGTGTGAGAAGAAGCCTTTGCTCAGCAGTGGCCACTTATAGGCTTAAACGACTTTTTTACGAGATAACAAAATTGTGACGTCATAATTTTGTTTGTTTTAACAATTTTTTGCTGTTCGATTTGCTACAAAACCACTAAAACTACTAAGTCTTAAATTCAATTTATCGTTAAAAGTATCCTTATTTTTAAATCATACTCGAATGAATTTAATTGTAAAAATAAAAACAAAAATTTGTAACTACCAACCAACATACAAAGAAAACTTCTAGAATATTATTCTTTCACTCATACAAAAATACAAACACTCTATATATAGCTATTGGTTAAAACTCGGAAGTATAAAGAATTTGAGGTCAATGGGCCACAATATAACTATGGGCAGTTACTTCACCGCGGGTCTGCGGACGGCGAGTAAGGGTAGCTCGCCGCCCGACCAGAACCAGACAGTTCCCTCAAAGAGCCAATAGACCACCACAGACGGGGCCCTATAGGGCTGATGATCAGCCGGGGTTGCGGGGTAAGCGCAATGAGTCACCGCGGCCTCGGCCCAGAGCAGGAGAAGGAACGGGGGGTTTTTAGTCAGTAAGAGTCTGACACTCTCTTTACCCTGGGCGGGAGAAGTCATTTGATGATTTTCCCCTGACAAAAGAAAAACAAAAAGGCAGTTACTTCACAATAATAAGCCTGTATAAGCTGTTACCTTATCAACCACAATAACGTACCGCTTCTTCAGCATCGGACGTGGTGGCCCGAAGGTTAAGGAGCCCGCTTCTCATGCATGAGGGTGCTCGAAACCTGGCAAGCACCAATGTGACCTTTTCCGAGTTAAGTCTATGATGTTTAGACACCACTGACATACGGTGAGGGCTGACATTGTGAGGAAACCTGGACTTATAATTTCTAAATATAAGATTGAAATTGCAAATTTTATGTTTGTAAACGCACCCACGACACAAGAGAATATCCTAGAGTGTGGCCACGTGTTTTTTTTTATATACGAAACTAGCTACAGACTCTCACGCGGTATCACCCACTGCTCAGCTCCATTTGCTTGCATCGTGATGTTTTGTAGCCTATAGCACTCAAGAACATTGTAGCTATCTATCAGTGAAAGAACTCAGGCAACCCGACCAGCAGTTCCAAAGATTACCCCCTACATACAAACATACAAACTTACCTCTTTATAATATTAGTATAGATATACTAGGATATTAGTTTCTAAGTATGAAACGTTATAAGTTTTTATAAACCCAAGGTCATTAGGTCATTGACACTACTTACAAGAACAGGTCACCGACTAACCTACTTCAAAAAAGGGAGGTTATTATTAGTGACCCAATCCTTTTAAACTTATGTCAAAGCAACGACAAGAATATATAATTAGTAACGGCATTTTGTAATCTAGTGCACGGTCATAGAGGTCAAATTTCATTGTAGATGTGACCTATTTGTTTTTGAGTCGGATACAGGTGAATGAAAACATCGTGAGGAAACCTGGACTTATAATTTCTAATTATAAGGTTTGAAATCGCCATGCCGTCTTGAGCAAGCGTGGTGGTTAATGTTCAAACTTTCTCCGTGTGAGAAGAGGCCTTTGCTCAGCAGTGGGCTCTTATAGGCTGATGATGATGATGATTAGTAGACAGCAGACAGCTGTTACTACTCCGTGTAGCAAGCTGTGTGATATGTAGCGATAGGTAGGTATGGGAGCACTTACCTGATGGTAAGCAATCTGCGCCGCCCATAAACACCAACCAGAGAAATTGCTAGTGCGTTACTGGCCTTTTGGAGATTAGGCCCAATCCTTCCCCTTCCCGGACCCTTCCCCAATCCCTAATCCCTAAAAGGTCGGCAACGCACTCGTAACTCCTCCGTTGCGGGTGTCCATGGGCGGCGTTGATTGCTTACCATCAGGTAATACGTCTGCTCGTTTGCCGATTTATTACATTAAAAAAAAAGGGTTTCAGAGATTTAGGGATTTAGGAGGGCAAGGATTAGGCCTCCGGTAAACTTACTAACACGGCGAAACTGGTTGTTTCACGCCGGTTTTCTAAGAGGCCGTGGTATCACTCCGGAGCTGAGCTTGATTTCGAAGAGGAAACTATAACGTCCACACTTTTAATCGTTAAAAGGATATAATAAGTAAAGATGCACTCTATCTAAAAAAAATCGCATCAAAATCAGTTGCGTAGTTTTAAAGATTTAAGCATACATAGGGATATAGGGACAGAGAAAGCGACTTTGTTTTATATTATGTAGCGATTATGTAAGTATTAAAATATATCCCTTTTGATAACTTACACTACTTTCACATGGCTAAAAGAAAATCGATTCAATAAGTCAACACTGCTAATCGATTTCGCAGTTATGTCGTTGTAAATCGTTTGAAAGCTGACGATTAGAGTGTATCCAATCGATTCTAATCGATTATAACAATCGCTTCTGCTATTTCATAATAATCTATTCAATTGTTTCGTCAAACTGTGTTTAGGGATTGCGTTCCTTTTTAAATTATACTAGCTTTTGGCCGCGACTTCACTCGCGTGAAATATTGACTTCCTGCAGATCTTTTGTATAAAAACTATCCTATGTCCTTTCTCGAGTTCCAAACTATGTCTGTACCAAATTTCACACAAATAGGTTCAATAGTTTAGGCGTGAAGAAAAGACAGACAAACAGAATTACTTTCGCATTTATAATAGGTATAAGTTTGGATTTAGCAAACTACCTAGCTTTAGTCTTTTTTTTTATTTTTGTTGCGACGGCAAACTAGCTGACGGATTACCTGATGGATGGATGGTAAGCAATCGGTTCCGCCTGTGGATACCCACAATACTAGAAGAATTGTGTTCGGGTCTTTTGGCGATTTAGAAATTGGGGAAGGGTGGAGGGAAGGGAATGGCTGGCATGAATGGATTTTACCGGAGGTCCAATACTTCCCCTCCCTCAATCCCTGCCCAATCTCCAAATCCCTTATCCCCAAAAGGTCGGCAACGTACTCGTAGCTCCTCTATTGTTGCCGGTGTTTAGAGGCGGCGCTGATTGCTTACCATCAGGTAATCCGTAAGCTCGTTTGCCGACCTATTACATAAAAAAGAATACCGTAACCACTCATTTCTCGTTTAATATTGCAAAGCAGGATTTGAAGCGATTTATTGATTTTTTTGAGAACAACATAGGTGGTTGACTTCTTTATTAGATAGAACAGTTTTTTTATTATTATTTTAGGTTTATATGGTATATTTAAGAACATAGTTATACATATTTTAAGAAATCATTTTTTTAAATTAATTCTTGTATCTTTGACTGCAAGGTTGGCGCAGTGACTGGGCAACTGGCTGCTGTGCAACGTGTCGCGGGTTTAACACTTTGTGTGATCCACAAATTGTTGTTTCGGGTCTGGGTGTCATGTGTATGTGACATTGTATGTTTGTAAACGCACCCACAACACGGGAGAAAATCCTTAAGTGGGGCAACGTTTTTTAAAAAAAATATATTATGTTATAAAAGATGAACAGCGTATTTGCTTTGGACGCTCTAATCTCCGAAACTACTCGTACGAATTGTATACTATTTTTTGCGTTGGATAGTTTACTTAACAATGCAGACTATAGGCTATAAAACGTCTGTAGGAGTCGAGTAGCAATTGTATCCGCGTCAGGAGACAAAACAAAGAAAATACCAACATGACACATTTTATAAATATTTTTTCTGCAATGAAATGCGATATGCGTTTATTGTTGCATTCACCTTATGAGTGTAAACCACTAGTCAGAAAGAAACAACACATAAAATATATTTAAACACTAGAATTATAAGCAAAATCGAAGGTCAAAAAACTTTGAAAACAAGACTTGAATAGTCAATGTATTTTTTTATGGATTCCGAATAACGTTAATGTCTGGGTGAAAGAAAGAAATATATATTATATAGGTATTTTATTGTCAGTTGATATGTTACCTTACAATGCAGTAGGAACCATTTCTTTTCTATACAAATATTATAAAGAGGTAAAATATTGAAGTTTGTATGTAGGGGGTAATCTTTGGAATCGCTGGTCGGATTGAAAAAATTCTTTCACTGATAGATAGCTACAATGTTCTTGAGTGCTATAGGCTATAAAACATCACGCTACGATTAAATTGAGCCGAGCAGCGGGTGAAACCGCGCGAGAGCAGCTAGTTTATGATAAGAGTGGAACTTTTAGCCTTAAAGGATTGGAAGAGTTAAGTTGTTTCACGCCGGTTGTCTGCGAGGTCGTGGTATCACTCCGCTCCGGTCATTTATACTTAATGTTAATGACTAGTTTTTTTGCAAACTGTCATGTTTGCGTTAAAAACAGTACAATTTTGTACCCAATACCTAAATCTCCATAACGCCAATCCCCAAAACCCGAATTCTCCAAAAACCCAATCTCTAAAACTCCAATCCCCAAAAGGCCGGCAACGTACTCGTAATTTCTCTGGAGTTACCATCAGGGAAACAGTTTGCTTGTTTGACTCCCTCTGACTTAAAAAACATTGGAATATCACAATACCCGACTTATTATTTAGCCAGTAGCCCTTTCAAAATCAAACGCGAAGATTCGGTTCACACAAACTAATAATGAATGTTCATGAATGAGTGAATGAAAAGCGTCGCAGTCGAATGAAAGTAGCGAGGTTCTGCTCCGATGCGTCGACACGATGCACGAGCTGAAGATAATGTAGAAAAAAAAAAGAAATTTTTTACTACTTTATAGTGTTTGTACATGAAATATGTGACATACACACCTTTTTTTATTTAATAGGTCGCTAAACGAGCAGACTGACCAGTATTACCTAGTAGTATTACCTGATGGTAAGCAATCAGCGCCGCCCATGGACACCCGCAGCGGAGGAGTTACGAGTGCGTTGCCGACCTTATAGGGATTAGGGTTTTGGAGATTTAGGGATTGGGGAGGGGGGAGGGGAAAGATTGGGCCTCCGGTAACCTTACTCACACAGCGAAACACAATGCTGTGGTTGATCCAAGGAAGTTTTTCTGCGAGGCCGTGGTATCACACCGGTCGACCCATTTGTGCCGAAGCATGGCTATACCACAGTTACTGCTAAGAATGGAATTCTTTCGGGAATCCATGTTCTCCGAATTGTATATCTGGGTGTCTTCAAGGCCTAGGAGTTGCGAGTGCGTTGCCGGTCTTCTGGGAAGTAGGGTTCTGGAGGTTTAGGAGTTAGGGAGGGAAGCAGAGTTGGGTCTCCGCTAACCTCACTCACATGGCAAATTACGACGATATTAGATGCTACTTCGTTAATGATAAAACCCGTTAGGCATCTATAGACTTTTTTCCTTACATAATCTATACTAATATTATAAAGAGGTATTAGTAGTTGGGGATTAGTAAGTTTATATGTAGGGGGTAATCTTTGGAACCGCTGGTCGGATTGCCAAAATTCTTTCACTGATAGATAGCTGCAATGTGCCTGAGTGGTATAGGCTATAAAACATCACGCTACGATTATATGGAGCCGAGCAGCGGGTGAAATCGCGCGAGAGTAGCTAGTATATGTATATGTTTACAAGTCAGTTTGACCTCTGCCACCATTTTAGGGATGAAGTTTTCTTATTGTGCGTAATGGCCAATTTTAGCTTAACTTAGTACAGTTTTAAGAATTTGATTTACCTATTAAGTATTGGCTACTCAAATTGAATGCATTTTTTTTCTAATTGTTATTTTTTAAAGATCCTCTTTTTTCTAGGAAGATTGTAAGTGATTGGATGCAGCGATATTATTTTTGTGCCAGAAAACAGATTTTGTCTTTTACATCATACTATGTTTGCGTTATGCGTTCAGTATATTTGTCCAGATTCCAAATCGTTCAGCTCTCGTAATAGCATTTGACCTATCTTGCTGTTTAAAGACGTGAGAAGAGAGAAGAACCCCTCTGTGGTTCGAAACTAGTAGAGCTTTTCTCAATTACAAACGTGAGTTACCCGCGATTTTTGGTTAATTTATTATGTCTCACGATAGTTATTATAAAAACATCTTGGTAAGAAGTTCAAAGGTCTTGTAGATGACGGATCTAGCTCAAATCTTAAGTTTCGTAAGTACTAGTCTACACAAGACATAGACTCCATTGCATCACGCACGTCATAATATATAATTGGCGAGGCTATTGCGTTGGCATTTTGCAATATGTCATGTAATACTTGCCTTTGACAGAACTCCTTGGAGACAAGAGTTATAAAATCTATACAAATAATTTAATCGATTTTACAACATATTTAAAACCGTTCAGATACAAGAAGTACTATGTCATCGATCCACGCGAAAATCATTATCCCCATCAAGATGACTGCACGGTTGGCGCGATGGCTGGGTAACTAGCTTCCGTGCAACGTGTCGCGGGTTCGATTCCAGCACGTAACAACTCTTTGTGTGATCCACAAACTGTTGTTCCGGGTCGGAGTGTGATGTGTACGTTTGTTTTTTTTTAAAGAAAAAATAAATATAGATAGTTGGCGATTTACGCAAAACTTTCTGTCTCGCACAGCATAACTTTGAAATGATCTTTAGCTATATTTCTGCACTGATTACGACCTTCAACCGACTTAAACAGCCAGAAATGCGGATTCGACTCCTCTGGCGTCGCAGGTGTCCATAGGCGGCGCTGATCACTTACCATCAGGTGATCCAACTGCTCTTTTGCCTCCTATTCCATAAGTTGGCAGAAACTATAAAGCGTCATGTACCACCTTCATTCTCCTGATGGGTGTCGTCTTGATGGATTCGGTTGATGTGTCCGGCGCAGTCCATTTTAATTTTGCCGCCTTTTGGCCCACATTAGCGAAATATTAGATAAATAAACAAAAACATACTTTAATACTATTGCGTGTAGGTGCAAATTATAAGTACCTACTTTACTATCGAGCAAGCGACCTGCTAACCCACTTGTGTCTTATTTACTTTGAATATATACGCTCATAACATTGAAGTAATTCTATTGACATTTCCTCATACAATCACTGAATAGGTTCAATAGTTTGGATCCTGAGACGGATTTTGAAATATAATCATAATCATCAGCCTATAAGTGCCCACTGCTGAGCAAATGCCTCTTCTCACACGGAGAAGGTTTGAACATTAATCACCACACTTGGTCAAAGCGGATTGGTGAGTTCAAACAGTTTTCGTCATGATGTTTTCCTTCACCGTATGTCAGTGGTGTCTAAATAATCATAGAAAGTCCATATATATAACTCGGAAAAAGTCACATTGGTACTTGCCAATTTTCGCACCCTCATGCATGAGAGGCGGACGCCTAAAACGACAGGCAACTCCGGGCCACCACGACATTTGAAATGTTCGTGAGAGCAATTGAGTTGAGATGACTTCTGTGTGCCTTTTCAAATTCAACAATGTCATGATACCCATATGAGGGTCAAGTACAATAAGGAACCGCTGCCCCTGACTTGAGCAGTAGAAGTAACGGGATGGTTTTTAGTCAGTAAGAGTCTGACACTCCCTCTCGCCTCACCCTGGGCGGTAGAAGCCATTTGATGATTTTGCCCTGTCAAAAAAGGCATATATATATGGGTCACTATTCCAGACTCCGTGCGAAGAATAACTAACCCCCGGTTTACGAAACGCCGATCAATGTTAAAATCAATTTAATCTCTTGTCAAGTCATCTGATTGGTTGACTGAATTATCAACAACCAATCAGATGACTTGACAAGAGATTTAACAGGAGATTAGTTAATTTTAGCGTTGACAAGCCTTTCAGAAACCGGGTGTTAGACTTTAAAGATACGAATCACACCTCTATTTCAAAGCTAGTTATCAGCGATTTCAAGCGATTTTCTTGCTAAGAAGGAGATGGACCTATCCTCCAACTCACGCCCCATTTGCCGCAGTAGGTGATACTCCGGGCGTCGGTGATCGAGTAAGGGTAGCTCGCCGCCCGACCAGAACCAGACCCGAGCGTTCGGCGCGTAGTGTTCCGCGCGCGCCTCAAAGAGCCAATAGACCACCACAGACGGGGCTCTATAGGGCTGATGTTTAGCCGGGGGTGCGGGGTAAGCGCAATGAGGCACCGCGACCTCGGCCCAGAGCAGGAGAAGAAACGGGGAGGTCTTTAGTCAGTAAGGTCTGACACTCTCTCTCGTCTTACCCTGGGCGGGAGAAGTCATTTATTTCGATGAATTTCCCCTAACAAAAAAAAGGTATCAATGCTCTTAGACTTACTGACTTAGGCAAAGTCGCCAGCAAAAACTAGTATTGTAATATTTACACAATAAAACAAACATTCCGACGGATAGTTCGACGGAATATCTATGACATTTGGTTACATAATAACACTTTGCGGTGATGTCGGTCAACGCAACAAAAAAAACCTTTTGATGTTAATGAGGTATTGTTAACTTGTATTGGTGTTATGTTATGTTATTTTAAAGTTATAACATTCTTAACGTAACTTGTTCCGTTAGGAGGAATCAATATTTATATTTTTTTTATAGTCGCTAAATCATCCAATGATCTGTCCCACTCTGAGTACCCTGTGTCAAACGTTTTCTTTTTGTAAGTGCATATTCATCAAATGAGTTCTCTCGCCTATTTAAGGCGAGAGGGAGTGTCAGACTCTTACTGACTAGAATCTCCAGTTCCTTCTCCTGCCCTAGGCCAAGGCTGAGGTATGTTGTTGCGCTCTCCCCGCAACGCTGGCTGAATATTGGTCTTTGAATTATTGCTATAATAAAATTCCAAGAAATGTATTAAATCTTAATGAATGAAAATTTAAAACTTATATTAAACGCGAATTGTCTAGACAGGCATACTATAAACTTTCAGATTATATTGAGAATAAGAATGCCTGGCAGCGTGTTGATTCGGCTCCACTGGACAATACTCAAATATGTAGTCAGTAGTTATATACTAAAATTCTCAAAATGAATGAAACCTCGAATGAGTTTATATAGAAGCATTCTTTTGAATTGTGAGTACGCATATGTGAGCGCCATGTTCGAGACGACAAAGGATTAAAATTTTAATGTTAGATCCCATCATTTTGTTCCTTTTTATTAACAACTTGTCTCTGCATTGTTCTCACATAGGGGTACAATAATGTATACAAAATGTATTATTAGTGAATTGTAAAACAAATAATATTTTTTTAAAAGAGTAACGATGGAGTTCCTTGCTCGTTCTTCTCCATTCGAAACTACAATTTGGAACGAGCACCTAGCTTCACTGACGAACAGACTGACAGACTACTATTCTGTTTTGACGTTTCAAAAGTATCTGGTTTAGTTGGAATAAATGATTTTGATTTGATTGTGATTTGATCAATTAGAGCCGAGCAGCGGGTGATGCGGCGTGACAGTAGCTAATTATTTTATAAGGCGAAAAATATTTTTCTTTTTTTTAATAAGAAAATCGTTGTGGCCCGGAGTTTAAGGAGCCCGCTTCTCATGCATGAGGGTGTGGGTTCGAACCCTGGCAAGTACCAATGTGACTTTTTCCGAGTTATATGTACTTATTTAGACACCACTGACATACGGTGAAGGAAAACATCGTGAGGAAACCTGGACTTATAATGTCAAATTATAAGTTTGAAATCGCCAACCCGCATTGAGCAAGCGTGGTGATCAGTGCTCTAACCTTGTCCGTATGAGAAGTGGCCTTTGCTCAGCAGTGGGCACTTACAGGCTGATGATGATGATGATGATGATGAATAAGAAAACTATCCAGTTTACACTGGTTCCCAGTTAATACGGAACCAATTAACATTAATGATGGTATATGCTACATCTCTGCTTGTACCCTTGTCGTATAAAATACCATGTTATCATGTTGTGTAATTGAATTAACGTCCTTGTTGACTCGTTCAGACTGGACAAGGTCACGCAAAAGTTAACAATACAGACTTAACAATGTGTACACATGTAAATAGATTTTCATGTAAGCGTGGGAGAGCCATGCTTCGGCACGAATGGGTCGGCTCGACCGGAGTGATACCACGGCCTCACAGAAAACCGGCGTGAAACAACCAAAGAGTTGTGTTTCGCCGTGTGAGTGAGGTTACCGGAGATCCAATCCTTCCCCTACCCCAATCCGTTCCCTTTCCCAAAATCTCCAAATCCCTAATCCCCAAAAGGTCGACAACGCACTCGTAACTCCTCCGTCGTTGCAGGTGTCCATGGGCGGCGCTGATGGCTTACCATCAGGTAATCCGTTTGCTTGTTTCCCGATCCCCATTTTCTCCTGTGTCGGCAAACGAGCAGACGGATTACCTGATGGTAAGCAATCAGCGCCGTCCATGGACAGTCGTAATAATAAGGGAGTTACTACTAGTGTGTTTTGCCGACGTCCTGGTTATTAGAGATTGAGGGATTGGGGTTTTGAGGATTGATGATGGGGAGGGGTAAGATTGGGCCTCCGGTAACCTCATTCACACCGCAAAACACACGAAGTGTTGTTTCACGCCGGTTTTCTGTGAGGCCGTGGTATCACTCTGGTTTATTTTATAATCTATAATTATAATAAGGGACCATATATGGTTATACCACACCCACGTCAAGAGATGGGTAAGTGAACATTAAATTCTGCTCTTTAACACAACTTCTATTATTAACAAAGTCGGTTAAACCAGCATTATATAATTAATTCTTAATACTACTTAGAACGTGATAATTTGAATGTCGTTTTTCAAGTAACCTTTAGCAAAGTTTTTTTTAGAGTTAAAAATAACTGTGTTAACTTTTTTTTGGTCGGCGAACAAGGAGACGGATTACCTGATGGTAAGCAATCAGCGCTGCCCGTTGACATCAAAGTAGTTACGAGTGCTTTGCCGGCCTCTTGAGGGTAATTCGGGATTTAAGGATAGGGATTTGAGGATTAAGGATTGGGGCTCCGGTAACCTCACCCACATGGCGAAACACAACGCTATGGTTATTGCACGCTGGATTTCTGTGAGGCCGTGGTATAACTCCGGTCGAACCGACCCATTCGTGCCGAAGCTTAGCTCTCCAACACTTATAAAGCCATAAGGATTTATAGATGCTGAACTTCGTAGGGAATTGATTCGATTGATGTAGGTATTGAGGAGAATTATTTCAACTTTTAATCTGAACGGTTCTCAAAATGTTGATATTTGTCTCTCGCGCCCTCTGTCGACTTTATCATGCCTTGGAAAGACTTGACTGCACGGTTGGCGCGGTGGCTTTGCAACTAGCAACGTGTGGCGAGTTTCATTCCCGCACGGAACAACAATTTAAGTGATCCACAAATTGTTGTTTCGTTATATGATTAATAAAAAAAAAATACTTTTAATTCGACCTTTTTGAAAAATACTTTTAATTAAATTAAAAAAATATATACTTTAAATTTTGTCATTTTTGGTATGTAAATGTTACATAGGTATTATTATATTTGGTCGGCTGTGACGCCCTCTGTTGACTTGACCAAGCTTTGACTTGACTATAACTGACCATTTACCAAATACATTCCTGCCTATACCGTAAGGGTAAAAGCGTGCACGTAACAATATTTGAATACAATGAATTAAATAATAATTTCCCAACACGTTTTCTTACCGTTATGTAAGGGACAGAGGACAGACAGACAGACCGACATGTTAGTTTCGACCTAGTTTTTTATAATAAACTAGCGACTGCCCCGGCTTTGCGCTGGTACAATAATGCTGATATTAATTATCTGAACTATTCAATGGATGTTATTGCCTATACAATGGATCTATCTATTAAAAAACCGCATCAATATCAGTTGCGTAGTTTTAAATGTTTAAGCAAACATAGGGTTATAGGGACAGTTTTAATAATATATTTAAAACTCTGATAATTAAATCCATAAAATTAAAACCAATAATTAAAATTAAAATATACAGCCATATACATATAAAATAAATAATGGGTAAATTAACAGTACTACGTCAAATAATAATAACAATGAAATAATCAGTGATACATAAATTAAATGTTAGTAAAATTTTAAAGATAATAATAATATTTAAATAGTCAATCAAATCAAAATCATTTATTCCAACTAAACCATAAATAGGTACTTTTGAAACGTCAAAATAGAGAAGTAGTCTGTCAGTCTGTTCTTCAGTGAAGCTAGGTGCTCGTTCCAAATTGTAGTTTCGAATGGAGAAGAACGAGCAAGAAACTCCATCGTTACTGTTTTTAAAAATTATGATTTGTTTTACAATTTCACTAATAATACATCTTGTATACATTATTGTACCTTTATGTTAAACGAATTAAAAGTTGTTATAATCTATTGACTTCACCAATGCTGCCATCTTGATTTGTTTCCCGGGTCTGGTCAGGTAAAAGCATTACAGATTTTTTTAAGAGGATAAAATTATTTAATGTTTTCTCATCAGTGCAGGCGTTAGGGGGGGGGGGGGAGATGAGGCGATGGCCCAGAGCGACAAATTCTGGGGGGCGCCAAAGTCTGAAGGTCTCTTGCCTCTCCTAGTGTAAACACCCTCAGAACTGTGCTCTAAGCTCTGTGCATATGCATATTTTTTATTAGGGTTTTTTTCTACTTGGGATCAGATAAAAAATTTAACATTTGATATTGCTGCCCTCAAATGAGCGCCACAAATTTTTCGGTCGGGGTGTCAGTGGCCCTTACGCCGGCACTGTTTCTCCTGTAGTGTTTTTTTATCAGTAAGAGTCTGACACTCCCTCTCCTTAGGCTAGAGAATTCATTTGATAGTTTTCCTCCTAAAACAAAAAAAGGTTGTAGCCACCACTGCCCACTGCTGAGCAAAGGAACTCTCACACGAAGAAGGTTTGAGCATTAACCACAACGCTTGCTCTTTGCTCACAATTATTAGTTTGAAATTACCAATCCACCTTGGATTGGTAATTTCAAACTAATAATTAAAAAATATAACTAAAGATTTCCTCAAGATGTTTTCTTTAACATTTGTCAGTGATATCTAAACGCACTTAGAAAGAAGATGTGTGGGAGAGTCAAGCTTCGGCACGAATGGGTCTGCTCGACCGGAGTTATACCACGGCCTCACAGAAAACCGGCGTGACACAACCACAGCGTTGTGTTTCGTCGTGTGAGTGAGGTTACTGGAAGCCCAATACTTCCCCTCCCCCAATCCTTAAATCTCCAAATACCTAATCTCCAAAAGGTCGGCAACGCACTCCTAACTTCTCTGTGACGTGTGTCCATGGGCGGCGCTGATTGCTTACTATCAGGTAATCCGTCTACTAGCTTGCCGACCTACTACATAAAAAAAATCTAAGAAAAAGTCACATTGGTACGACCTTTTGAGGATATCACAAAACAATATTAATAACATAACAAAAACTAACTAAAATTCGCGGGTTACTCACGTGTAAATGTTGAGAAAAGCTCTACTAGTTTCAAACCACAGAGGGGTTCTTCCTCATGAGCAGCGTGCGCGGACGCGGCGATGTCGCGCAAACTACTGAGTCAACATTTACACGTGAGTAACCCGCGAATTTTAGTTAATTTAGTATGTCTCACGATAGTTATTATAAAAACATAACAAAAACTATGTATTATATGACATAACTAGACATATTTAATAGTGTATCATTCACTGTATCTGTGGATAATTAGCTTTGACACACAGACACCGTAATATCATTAGTTATACATAGATTTGATTGATGTTCGTGGGAAATCGATGACTTTTTATCCATATTTCATACAATGACAAAAAACGAATTGAATTTATATGTAGTAAGTAAATAACATTTTAAATTTACTCAGAGCAGATTTTTCAATAGTCAGATAAATGTTATCTGAGGAATGAAATTGTTGCTGTCACTGTCTTATACAAGGGTTTTTTAGTCATAACCAAGTGCTTGACTGCAATCAATCCCACCTGATGGTAAGCATTGATGCATTTGTACCTTGCGATTCAGGGTTGTGTGTGCAAGAGCAATAACGTGCCGCAGCCATGGCCTGGAGCAGGAGGAGCAACGAGGTCATTTTTAGTCAGTAAAATGCTGACACTTATCAAGAAAATGTTAAATTATTTTCCAAAATAAAAACATTTACTTTTTTATTACCTACTAGCTGCCCGCCCCCGCTTCGCAAGGTTCCAACTATCTCGCTATCAAAGGGTCACTTTTTCTTAATCTGCCCATCTATTTTTCTAATATTTTCTTTGATAAGAACCTTCTCCTGACAAAAACACAACAAAAAAAGAATTAGCAAAATTGGTCCAGGCGTGGTTGAGTTATGCGCTTACCAACACATTTTGCGATCCATTTTTAAATAGGTATAAAGAAGATTTACAAAAATAAATTCGCTTATCAATTGTTTAAAAAGGAAACAGAATCTACATTCTTATTAGGGCTGATTTTTCAAAAGGCAGATAAATGTTATCTGATGAATAAAATTGTTGCTGTCACTGTCTTATACAAACATTCTGACGCGACAGCATCATAATAATTATTCCCCAGGTAACTTTTATCTAACCATTGAAAAATCAGTCCTTATCCTTCTATTCTTACAGTCAAAAATAATCGGTATAATAACTTAAACTATTATTATATATTATATAACAAAAACGTACTTACATACGAATACAATACTGTTCTAGCTAACTTCAGCGCGCAGAGAAAGTGGGTAGGCAGCGGTGCATGACCAGTAATGTTGCACGTCATACAAACGACCTTCAGTTTTAATTGATGTGTTTCATTCGCTAATTAACATTTTACGATTATTAATTGGACATTGATAGTTATTGTAACTCTTTAAGGTGGAGGTAGGAAAAAATATTAATCGGGAGACCCATTTTTTTAAGAATATTTTGCTCCACACTATGTTTTTCTCCTGTGTCGTGGGTGCGTTTACAAACATACAATTCCATAAACACATGACACCCAGACCCGGAACAACAATTTGTGGATCACACAGAGCTTATTCAGTGGAAATCGAACTCGCGACAAAAAAACAAGGATTCGATTTTCGGGTCAGACGGAATTCATATTTTATGTATAACCTGTAGCAGCGGGACAGTCGCCGCGTCGCGTATCGCGGAATACTGCTCATGAATATGGGCCTCTAGCACGGCTTGAAACTAGTCGAGTATCTCGTCAAATTATTACGTGAGTAAGCCGAAAATATAATAATTAATTTACCAATAATACCGTTAATAATACTGTGAATGTTAATTAATAAAGATAATTAAATAATAAAACAGATTATAAAATAAAACACAAAATGGTTGACGCGGTGACTCAGCAACTGGCTGTTGTGTAAAGTAGCGCAGGTTCGATTCCCGCACGGAACAATTCTTTGTGTGAAACCAAAATTATTGTTCCACGTCTGGGTGTGATGTGTATGTGAAATTATATGTTTATATGTATACTTATGACACAGTAGAAAACCCTAGTGTAAAGCAATGTTTTATCAAAATGCAAAAAAACTCCCACAAATCTGTGTACATGGTAGGGTCTATAGATATGTATATATGTATATGTTAGTATGTATGTATGTATGTATCTCAAGAATGCAATCCTAGGACGTTCACCTTGGATTGTCCTTGCTTACTTGATAAAAGGTAAAAGTACATGTTGTTGCAAACTGGACGAGTTGAATCAACACTTAAATGTGGGAGAGCCATGCTTCGGCACGAAAGGGTCGGCTCGACTGGAGTGATACCACGGCCTCACAGAAAACCGGCGTGAAACAATAACAGCGTTGTGTTTCGCCGTGTGAGTGAGGTTACCAGAGGCCCAATCGTTCTATCCCCCCCTCAATCTCTAAATCTCCAAAACCTTATACCCCAAAAGACCGCCGACGCACTCGTGACTCCTGTGGCGTTGTGGGTGTTCATGGACGGTGGAGGTTGCTTAACATCAAGCAATCCGTCAGCTCCATCAGCCTCTAATCATTAGCTCACTGCTTAATACAGGCGTTTTTACACACGGAGAAGGTTTTAGCATTTATCACCACGCCTGCTCAAGGCGGATTGCCGATTTCAAACTTATAATTAGAAATTATAAGTCCAGGTTTCCTCACGATGTTTTCCTTCACCGTATGTCAGTGGTGTCTTAATAATCATAGAAAGTACATAATAACTCGGAAAAAGTCACATTGGTATTTGCAAGGTTACGAACCCACACCCTCATCGAGAGATGATCTCCGGCCACCGTAAACGCGGGTCTGCGGTCGGCGAGTAAGGGTAGCTCGCCGCCCGACCAGAACCGGACCCGAGCGTACGGCGCGTAGCGTTCCGCGCGCGCCTCAAGGAGCCAATGTACCACCACAGACGGGGCCCTATAGAGCTGATATTCAGCCGGGGTTGCGGGGTAAGCGCAATGAGGCACCGCGGCCTCGGCACAGAGCAGGAGAAGGAACGGGGGGTTTTTAGTCAGTAAGAGTCTGACACTCCCTCCCGCCCGGCCCTGGGCGGATGAAGTCATTTGATGATTTTCCCCTCACAAAAAAAAACACCCTCATGCATGAGATCCTGGTGTCTTAACCACCGAACCTTTTGGGCTCATGCATGCTTTACCCAGACCGAGAATCAAATCCATTAATCACAATAACAATATCAAATCATAACTATTATATAATTCTATTATATACTATGTACATAATATCATTATTTAATAATATAAAATTATGACGATCGCTTATCAAGCTACCACAATACACCATATTCATTTTCAACCTTAGTCCAAAAGAAATAAGATTGAGAATGTAATATAAAACTTTGACAAATAGGTGTAGCTTGACCTGCGTTTCTACAAAGAAGTGTACCTAAACAATCGTAGGAAATGACCAACGGTATAATTGTGTCTATTGTCTTTACTAGTGATGGGACAGTGTCGGTGAAAAGTTATCGATAGAATTTTTAGCCGGGACGTTAGTTCAAGTAAGCTGTAGTAAGCTAATGTTTGCTTTTTTAAATACCGATTTTTTATTTGTTTTATACGTTTGTACGTGTTATTTTGTACGTTTTCAGCTACATTTTTATCAAACTGTAAACAAGGCTCGTTTCAAAAGCACCTACTTTGTTTCAAAAGTACCTATTTATGGTTTAGTTGGAATAAATGATTTTGACGTTGACTTTGACTTTAGATAATTAAAAAAAAACATTATGAAAAAGAAATCTTTTCGAAAATCTTCATTGTATAGTTTAATTCTAATATAACAGCGTAAAAAAACAAAATATATTCACATAATTCAGTTCTTCCTCTTATAACTTCAACCAAAAATTATAATTAGAATGGTGCAGAGCTTTAGCTAACGCTTGGGTTATAATTTCGCCTTTCAAACAAAACAGTTCATACATTTAATGCCTGACTAGATTTTTAATTAATTAAATGCTGGTTTATCGATAAAGACATGTCCCATCACTATTAACAACAACGCAAGGTCTTTCATTTCACTTTATCCAACTACGAAGTAAAGGGAGTGCTGTGTTTATATCTGTATATAGGTATTGTACCTACTTGATGGCGAGTTCAGATTAAAACTTTAATTCTGAACTCAGCACCAATTGCCTTTTCTTTGTAAATCATTAAATGACTTCGCTCACCTAGGGAAGGCTAGCTTTTGCACGCGACTCCGTTCGCGTGGAATAGTGAAATAAAACTATTCTATGTCCTTTCTCGAATTCCAAACTATCTCTATAACGTATATCACAGAAATCGGTTCAGTAGTTCAAGCGTGAAGAAAAGATAGACAGACAGACAGACGGAGTTACTTTTGCATTTAAAATATAAGTTTGATTTAAAACAACCCTGTGGTTATATCACGTCGATTTTCTGTGAGGCCGTGGTATCAATCCGGTCGAGTGAAACCATTGTTCTTCTAAACTTAATGACTCTTGTACATTTTATTAATAGATGTTATTTCTTTGTTCACAGGAAGAAGCGACAAAATGAAGCGATCGCGACACAGATGGGTTGGACTCAGTTTATTTTGTAAGTGTTTTTTACTTTTTAAAATGTATGTTGCTTAATGTTTTTGCCAAATTCCTTTCAAAAACCTCTTCTCACACGGAGAAGCTTTGACCAATAATCACCACGCTCTCCCGAGGCGGATTGACAATTTCTAACTTATAATTAGAAATTATAAAGTTAAGGTTTCCTCACGCTGTTTTCCTTCACCGTATGTCAGTGGTGTCTAAATAATCATAGAAAGTACATTTACTCGGAAAAAGTCACATTGGTACTTGCCAGGTTTCGAACCCTCATACTTGAGAGGTTAGTGTTAATCTCTAGGCCACAACAGTATAAATAACAGTAAAATAATAAAAAATACTAAAAAAATATCTATTGCAACATATTATTTAAATAAAAATCAGCTATTTAGCATTAATACATAATGTATATAACCAAATCAACTATTCCTTATATGGTAAATAATGTCATCTCTGAATTTAAACAGAAACTTCAAGGTTTATTCATAGGAAGTCGGGCA
The DNA here is from genome assembly GCA_902829305.4 of Spodoptera exigua. NCBI lineage: Eukaryota > Metazoa > Arthropoda > Insecta > Lepidoptera > Noctuidae > Spodoptera > Spodoptera exigua. The sequence goes on along the minus strand of LR824628.2, from coordinate 890,684 downwards.
GAACAATCTAATTTCTATATTTTACGCGCAAACGCATGCAGACCTTGAAAGTGTTCTAGAATATCTTTCGGATTAAATTTTCGACAAACAAACTAGTAAGTATATTAGATTGGGTTTTTTATTGTTTTACTAGCTTTTGCCCGCGACTTTGTTTTTGAATAGTGACGTCCTGCAGATTTTATTTAAAAAACTATCCTATATACTTTCTCGAGTTCCAAACTATGTCTGTACCAAATTTTACACAAATAGGTTCAGTAGTTTAGGCGTGAAGAAAAGTCAGACAGACAGACAGACAGAGTAACTTTCGCATGTATAATATTAGTTTGGATTGGATACTTGATGACTAGCTACTATGCATAGACTGGCATGCAACCTGTCGCGTTTTCGATTCTCGTACAGATCAAATCTGTGTATTTCGATGTGCAAGTGTGGAAGATCCACGCTTCGGCTCGACCGAATTGATACCAATTGACCACAGCGTTGTGTTTCGCCGTGTGGGTCAGGTTACCGGAGGCCAAATCCTTACACTCCGCTAATCCCTTCCCAATCGTTAAATATCCAAAACCATCCCTAAAAGACCGGCAACGCATTCGTCACTCCCTTGGTGTTGCGGGTGTCCATAGGCGGTGCTGATTGCTTACCATCAGGTAATTCGCCAACGCTGTGGTTTTTTCACGCAGGTTTCCTGTAAGGCCGCGGTTTCCCATTCGTGCCGAAGCTGGGATCTCCCACTCTTAAAGTTTGGCTCTATTACATACAAAAAATTTCATTTGTTTTATTTTTGTCAAATTCTCAAACACGAGAATCGAACGTGATGTTATACTAATAAAAATAGAGATCACGTAAGATTTTATTCAATATAACCTTCACCTATAAACAAGTTGTATTTATTTATAGGTTATGTAGAGACTTATATAGAAATATCACTTAAAACAAAATTTTCCTATAAATTCATTGATTCTATATACAGTTGTGACATAAAATTATTTTGATCTGATGAGTTCATAGTGTTGTACCAGTGTCGATAAAATTTTACGGTGTACTTTTACGATTATCGATGAGAATTAGGTAATACATTAGATTTGGAAATAATATCAACTTGAAAAGTCCATTTCATGCAATTTTGAACAAAATTAACTAAAAAGATTAATATAAAACTATGAATGCAATGATCAAGAACAGTCTAATAAAAAAATACAAAGTTACCACACTCATCTTTTGCATTATCAACGCTTAAAAGTTGAGGGGTTTTGTTAAATTATCGATATCGATATTCGAATTTAAAACTAATAATCCTCTCTATCAGCAAACGTAAATTTGCAAATTTTTTATCGACATATTTTTATCGATATTTTTCCATCGACAAACATCCCACCCCTTCTTAATAACCTATATAATGTTAATCGATATAAAATGGAAGATGAGATGAGTAAGTTGCAAAACTATTTCTTGCAAAAGTCAAGGATTAAGTATTTAATGTTGAAACCTAGGCATAAATGTCAAAATTTGCATTACATAAGGTAGTAAATAATATAATAGTATGAGGTAAATTTTCTTTGGAATAGCATTGATTAATTTCTTAATAAATTGTGATGGATTTAGAGATTTTTTAGAGATTTGTCTATTTAGACAGTAAAGATGAATATAAAATAGGTTACATAAAATAATAATATGGCACTTCCCCTTCTTGAGGCTCGAAAAACATTGGCGAGTTTGAATTGTAATGGACGAATCCTGATCTGCTCCTATAAATCGTAGCGGGATATTTTTATACCATATATCCGCCGCATTAAAACCGAGCAGCGAGGTATGGCAAGGGCTATGCTTGAAGTCTCTCTGAAGGATCGTATTCGAAATGAGGTGATCTGACAGAGAACTAAAGTTATCGACATAGCACAAAGGATTAGCAAACTGAAGTGGCAGTGGGCAGTCGAACCGATGACCGTTGGGGTAAACGTGTTCTAGAGTGGAGACCACGTCTAAGCAAACGTAGTGTAGGGCGCCCTCCATCTAGGTGGACTGACGATATCCGCAGGGTGGCTGGCAGTGGTTGGATGAGAAGAGCTGAACATCCAGCTCAGTGGCGTGCAATTGGGGAGGCCTATGTCCAGCAGTAGACGACAACAGGCTGATGATGATGAACTTTACATTTACATAGATTTCGAAATGGTCGAATCATGAATACCTAAGGCGTGAAATACGGCGGAAATACGACCACTTCTGGGGTTGCATTGCAAGCGCAATTATTTACTGCGGCTCAAGCCAGAGAACAGAACAGGAGAATCAACCGCTTTTTAGTCAGAGTGTGACACTCCCTCTCGCCTCACCTATATAAACTTAAGTGTGGGAGAGCCATGCTTCGGCACAAATGAGTCGGCTCGACCGGAGTGATACCACGGCCTCACAGAATTGTGTTTCGCTGTGTGAGTGAGGTTACCGGAGGCCCAATCTTTCCCCTACCCCAATCCGTTCCCTTTCCCAATATCTCAAAATCCCTAATCCCTAAAAGGTCGACAACGCACTCGTAACTCTTCCGTCGTCGCGGGTGTCCATGGGCGACGCTGATTGCTTACCATCAGGTTTGCTCGTTTGCCGACCTATCACATAAAAAAAAACTTAATAAATGTACAGGCTGAACTAATGCAATTGGCACTGTCTAACAGTAGACCAAAGGTGATGACTTCCCCCCTCAAAAAGTGCTATAAATATAATTGACATTATATATGGCATCGATGTCGTTGTGGCCCGGTGGTTAAGGAGCCCGCTTCTCATGCGTGAGGGTAGAGGTTCGAAACCTGGCAAGTACCAATGTGACTTTTTCTGAGTTATATGTACTTTCTATGATTACTTACATACGGACACCACTGACATACGGTGAAGGCAAACATCGTGAGGAAACCTGGGTTTATAATTTCTTATTATAAGTTTGAAATCGCCAACCTGCATTGAGCAAGCGTGGTGATTAATGCTCTAACCTTCTCTGTATGAGAAGAGGCTTTTGCTCAGCAGTGGGCACTAATAGGCCGTTGGTGATGGCATCGATCATGTCCTAAGTTCTCACCTTAAATTAATGCTTATTTTGTGCTCAAAGTAAACTTACTTCGGAATATTAAGCATATTACAACATAACTGACGACCGACCTTCACAGCTCATGTTGACATTATCCTCAATATTAAACAATGTTTCTCAGAAACCAGTGTTTAAACAACCACAGAGTTTGGTTGGTTTTGGGAAATACCATTTAAGTGGTAATGAAATAATATATCTAGTTATATTGCCGATAAGAGATTAGTTGTCAGGGGATTTTTTTTTTATGTAATAGGTCGGCAAACGAGCAGGCGGATTACCTGATGGTAAGCAATCAGCGCCGCCCATGACACCCGCAACGGAGGAGTTACGAGTAAGTTGTCGTCCTTTGGGGATAAGGGTTTTTGTGATTTAGGGATTCTGGAGGGATTTTGGGAGGAAAATGATGAGGTATCTGGTAACCTCACTCACACGGCGAAACACAACGCTGTGGTTGTTTCACGCCGGTTTTCTGTGAGGCTGTGGTATCACTCCGGTCGAGCCGACCCATTCGTGCCGAAGCATGGCTCTCCCACACTTAAAAAAAGAATCACTCTAAAAACTGCTTACTATGTAGTTTTTAGCAACCAATGATGAAATTAACTACGACATACAAACCTTATATTTTGATATTTACGTTATCACAGTACGGCCGACGTATCTTGGCGAGTCTGAAGTTAGCCGTTTGTCTGCGCAATGGATCTTTTAGGAACAAAATTGTGTACTGCACGGCTAATCGGCTAACTTCAGACTCGCCAAGATACGTTGGCGGTATTGTATTTTGTTATATTTTTACTTAGTTGGATTCTAGTCTTCAGTAAAAGTTTCCAACAGTCGAATCACATCATCCTAACTAATATTATAAATGCGAAAGTAACTCTGTCTGTCTGTCTTTCTGTCTGTCTGTCTGTCTGTCTGTCTGTCTGTCTGTCTTTTCTTCACGCCTAAACCACTGAACCGATTTCTGTGAAATTTGGTGCAGACATAGTTTGGAACTCGAGAAGGGAAATAGAATAGTTTTTATACCAAAATTCTGCAGGAAGTAACTATTCCACGTGAACAAATTCGCGAGCAAAAGCTAGTCAGTCTATAAATGCCCACTGATGAGCAAAGGCCTCTTCTCTCACGGAGAAGGTTTGAGCATTAATCACCACGGTTGCTCCAGGATTTGAAAATTATAAGTCCAGGTTTCGTTACGGTGTTTTACTTCACCTTAATTGAATGGTGTCTAAATAATCATAGAAAGTACATGTAACTCGGCAAACGTCACATAAGTATATTTGCCAGGGTTTGAGCCCGCACCGTCGTGTATAAGAAGCGGGTGGCTTAACCACCAGGTCACTACGAATTAATTGAACAGTCGAAGACACCCAAATGTTCCTCAGGACTAAAAATTTCGTCAGATAACTATTTTAGATTCTCCCGTTCTTCAAAACAGACAGAGAGATGCAAAAATGGTCTTTGTTATAATATGTAAAGATACAATATTGTTTTCATCGCATCTAGCCTAATCTGCTAATTCTCTTCTTTCAGGTATCTCCCTAACCCTTCTAGCAGTCGACTTGCCCACCACATCAGCCGTAAAAGCCACTTCCCTTATCTTCTCGAAGACCTCCACGACAGCAGCTCCAGAAGAAACAGCCGAAGATGGAGCCGAGGTTAGTAGACCAGAAGACCAGTAGACTAATATGCCAGTAGACTAGTAGACCAGTAGACCAGTAGACTAGTAGACTTCAATGAAAATAATATGTTTTAATGACGTCATACTAAGCTATAGTAGATTTTAATCTAAAATTCTCAATAATCTATTGCTGATATCAATGACCAATGACATTCTACTATTAGACAATGGGGCTTATTTCAGCACTCCTAGCAGTTGGATTGGTAAAAGATCTACTCTCTCTCTCTCTCTCTCTCTCTCTCTCTCTCTCTCTCTCTCTCTCTCGAAAGATCGACCCACTAAAGCAATCGTCTCTCTTAGTGGGCTCATAAAATACCCACGGGAAGACCAAGTTTGGTGACTAATTATTTTCTATTTTGCTGTCACCACATAGCTGGTGCTATGGTAGATTTTAATCTAACTTCTTCCATACATAAAAAGCACATAACAAAATAGATTACACTTGAAAACTTGCATGGCAAACACAACAGACTAATTTCAGCGTAAATCTCAGGCCATACAAACCATTTCCTGATAACACCAACCCGGATATACTACCTTACATTCCAAGGTTGTTTACTTACATATATATACCTATATATATTATATACATATATGAATGTTTACATATGTATGTTTTGCGTCCATAGATCGAAATTAATATCTTGTGTGTTTGTCATTACGATGTCGTGAAAAAAGAGCGACTTAATAATATCAATTTTGTGTTGATATTTTTATGCGATGGGGGTTTTTTTGTCAGGGGAAAACCGTCAAATTACTTCACCCGCCCAGCCAAAGGCGAGAGAGAGTGTCAGACTTTTACTGACTAGAAACCCCCCGTTCCTTCTCCTGCTCTTGTCAGAGGCCGCGGTGACTCATTGCGGAACCCAGCAACCCCGGCTGAAAGAGATTACTCTTGGAACGAGCAAGAGAAGGCAGCTTTTAGTCAGTAAGAGTCTGACACTCCCACTTGCTCTTACCAGAGCAGAGAGAAGAAGGTTGATGATTTTTCCTCCCTCAAAAATTTGTGATAAATGAGCAGACATAGCTCACACACATTCCGCAACACATTGGCCTTCTAGGATTAGAGTTTTTGTAAATTTAAAATTGTAAATATTTTATGGATAGGGGATAAAAAGGGAGAAGGCAGTAACCTCACAGTGAAACACAGCGCAAGTCTTGTTTCACGCCGGTTTTCTCCAAGGCCGTGGTATCACTCCGCTTTCCCAAATTTAAAACGACATCACAACGCCAAGAAGTCACATTTTTTTTTTCGATAGTCACATGTTTTTTGCCCTACAAGTCAAGCCACGGGTGAAAACTAACACAGTTATAGGTTGTTTTTTTTTAAATCTTGATTTATAATACTTATGAAATATTTATAAAGTTGGGCTAAACAAGTTTAAATGAAAGTCGGAGCGAGACTGATTTAATTAGTTAACTTAAGTTGGTTATGACAATAATTTATATTATATATCTATACTAATGTCGTGGTGGCCCAGAGGTTAAGGCGCCCGCTTCTCATGCATGAGGGTAGGGTTCGAAACCTGGCTAGTAACAATGTGACTTTTTCCGAGTTATATGTACTGTCTATGATTATTTAGTCACCACTGACATACGGTGAAGGAAAACATCGTGAGGAAACCTGGACTAATAATTTCTAATTTTATGTTTGAAATCGCCAACCCGCATTGAGCAAGCGTGGTGATTAATGCTCTAACCTTCTCCGTATGAGAAAAGGCCTTTGCTCAGCAGTGGGCCCTTTTAGGATGATGATGATGATATCTATACTAATAATATAAAGCTGAAGAGTTTGTTTTTTTGAACACGCTAATCTCCGAAACTACTGTTTCGAATTGAAAAATTATTTTTGTTTTTGTTAATCCATTATCGAGGAAGGCTATAGGCTATGAGACATCACGCTCTGATCTATAGGAGCTGAGCAGCGAGAGAAACAGCGGGAGAGTAGCTAGTATTATATAAAAATCAATGACAATTTTCGTTGTAATGTTTTAACTCAACAATGCCTTTACCGATTAAGCTAATTTTAGTCTTGAATTATTCGTGGATTTACAAAAAAATTGAAAAGGTTTGTTTGTAGAGAAAATTAAAAAAAAATATTGTGTTGTTTCGACATAAACGCGGGCGGAGCCGCGGGCGACCACTAGTATTAGTATATCTTAGTACTAGTTTCTACCAGGGCTTTGCTGTTACCCGGATAAAAATGAAATATGGCCTTTGTGTTATGCCAGACTATAATCTATTTCTGTGCCAAATTACATTCAAATCCGTTCAGTAGTTTCAACATAAGAGACTTACAAACATCAATCCGCAATTAGAAACTTTCGCGTTTATAATATAAGGAGGGCTTAGTAGAATTTTTGTTGCCTTGTTGATCAAATGTTAGAACACTCAAAGGTTTGACTCTTGAGTCGGGAAAAGTCGTATGACTTGAGCCATGCTTCGGCACGAATGGGTCGGCTCGACCGGAGTGATACCACGACCTCACAGAAGACCGGCGTGAAACAACCACAGCGTTGTGTTTCGCCGTGTGAGTGAGGTTACCGGAGGCCCAATCCTTCCCCTCCCCCAATCCCTCCTTATTCCCTAAATCTCCAAATCCCTAATCCCTAAAAGGTCGGCAACGCACTCGTAACTCCTCCGTTGCGAGTGTCAATGGGCGGCGCTGATTGCTTACCATCAGGTAATCGGTCTGCTCGTTTGCCGACCTATTAAATAAAAAAAAAAAAAAATATTATATCATTGGCAAAAAGTAAATGTTTTTATAATATTAGTACGAATGTCGCGAATAGGTGAGAGTGATACCAGAGCGTCACAGAAAACCGGCGTGAAACAACTACGGCGTACACTTAAAAAACATACCAATACACCGAAGAAAATCGTAGTTGTGTTAAAAAAAAACATTAAAACTATACAATGGCCCATTTATTAGTAATATATTCAAATAGAAAATATTACACGACCTATCACGATAAATAAGCTAATAAAACCTCCTTAGGTTTTATTATAGACGGCATCTTAAAGTGCCAAGGATGACTTAAGTGAAGGGATATCCTGACTTATGAGCTTAACTGAACTAGATATTGCCTGTGACTTCGATTGATTGCATTGAAAATAATAAATAATAACTATAACTTTTGGTCTAATTATATGAATAAAAAATAATCCTCATTTTTAAAATTTTGCTTCCTTTTTTTCAAAGAAATGCCTTATATCTCAACTCCTGAATCCCTAAAGGCTGGAAATGGTATTCTAACTCGTCCGGTGACCATAGGTGACCGATTGGCGAATTTGGAGTGAATTGAATCAAACCCACGAGACGTTGCGCAACAGCCTTAGCAGCCATAAATAGAGCACCTCACTTCATTGACGAACAGACTGACAGACTACTATTCTATTTTGACGTTTCAAAAGCACCTATTTATGGTTTAGTTGGAATCAATGATTTTGATTTGATTTGATTTGAAATTACTTCTTTATCAACTATGAGAATTAAGCACCACGCTTACTCAAGGTGGATTGACGATTTCGAACTTATAATTAGAAATTTATAAGCCACTTCACGAAATTATAAGTCCAGGTTTCCTCACGATGTTTTCCTTCACCGTTTCTCAGTGGTGTCTTAATAATCATAGAAAGCACATATAACTCGGAAATAGTCACTTTAATACTTGCCCAGTTTCGAACTCTCATGCATAACAGTGTCTGAAACTTTGGACTACCACGACAGCTTATAAGTACCCACAATTTCTGACTAGATTTTCTTTTCATTTCAGGCTGAAACAACGGCTGAAGGTGGAGAAGCAACAAATTCGACAAGCAATTCCAAGCTAACCGGAATACCTCAAATAGACTACATATACGACCCCAACTTGCCCCGGGAATTAAACGGGTATAATCTGTCTGACTACCCGTTTTACGAAGCCGTTCCGAAGCCAGAGACTATAGACTTCAAGTGCGATGGTTTGCACGACGGGTTCTATGCTTCTGTGCCACATAAATGTCAGGTAAGGAAATCTATGTTGTGTGATATTTTATACCCTAACTGTACACAGTTAGGGTATAGGTTCCTTTTTCAATCAAAGTTACCAGCAAAAATACTGAATTGCTCACTTAATTTGCTAATTAAATAAATCACTAAACTATATTGTAAGATTTGTAGTTCTAATGAATTACGATCAGTTAAACTAAAAGTTTATATTTTTTCTTTATTTTACCCCACCTAAAATTTAATTGCAATATCTAATAATTTGTGTACACAGTATTTTTGTTTTACAGTGAGTAAGTAATTTTGTTTCAAAATTCATGTAAATATGTGTTCTGGAGTCAGCTAGATTTTTTTGCAGTAAAGATAAAAAAGGCTATTCTAATTTGATGATTTTTTCAACATGATATAAATTAAGGTTAGAAACTCAATAACGCGACGCTTCCACCCATTTCGCGGTTTTTCTCTTTTGTTTTTATTCACATGATAACGCAAATTTTAATAAAGAACGTAGAAGTCAATAATTGGAAATTGGTATAATTTTATTCCTACCTCCAAATCAGCCCAAATCCAAAATACTAACAAGGAATCCACAGATTTTACCATTAATAAACAACACAAGATATAATGTTAATGTTCCTATTCCAGGTGTACCATCATTGTCTATTCGGGACCAGATATGACTTCCTCTGCGCCAACTACACCGCTTTCGACCAGAAGACCTTCATCTGCCATTTCGTCTCCGAAGTAGACTGCAAGAACTCCCCCAACTACTTCAGCAGGTAAGCAGCAGCTGCTCATGTAGTGCAGATATTGTCCAGTCAACAAGGACGTAGCGTAGACTGTCCAGGCGACACACGTACTTAAGTATCGTCATGAGCTAATGTTCACATGTAAACAGCAGCTCATGTAGTGCAGAGATTGTCCAGTCAACAAGGATGTAGCGTAGACTGTCCAGGCGACACACGTACTTAAGTATCGTCATGAGCTAATGTTCACATGTAAACAGCAGCTCATGTAGTGCAGAGATTGTCCAGTCAACAAGGATGTAGCGTAGACTGTCCAGGTGACACACGTACTTAGGTATCGTCATGAGCTAATGTTCACATGTAAACAGCAGCTCATGTAGTGCAGAGATTGTCCAGTCAACAAGGATGTAGCGTAGACTGTCCAGGTGACACACGTACTTAGGTATCGTCATGAGCTAATGTTCACATGTAAACAGCAGCTCATGTAGTGCAGAGATTGTCCAGTCAACAAGGATGTAGCGTAGACTGTCCAGGCGACACACGTACTTAGGTATCGTCATGAGCTAATGTTCACATGTAAACAGCAGCTCATGTAGTGCAGAGATTGTCCAGTCAACAAGGATGTAGCGTAGACTGTCCAGGCGACACACGTACTTAGGTATCGTCATGAGCTAATGTTCACATGTAAACAGCAGCTCATGTAGTGCAGAGATTGTCCAGTCAACAAGGATGTAGCGTAGACTGTCCAGGCGACACACGTACTTAGGTATCGTCATGAGCTAATGTTCACATGTAAACAGCAGCTCATGTAGTGCAGAGATTGTCCAGTCAACAAGGATGTAGCGTAGACTGTCCAGGCGACACACGTACTTAGGTATCGTCATGAGCTAATGTTCACATGTAAACAGCAGCTCATGTAGTGCAGAGATTGTCCAGTCAACAAGGATGTAGCGTAGACTGTCCAGGCGACACACGTACTTAGGTATCGTCATGAGCTAATGTTCACATGTAAACAGCAGCTCATGTAGTGCAGAGATTGTCCAGTCAACAAGGATGTAGCGTAGACTGTCCAGGCGACACACGTACTTAGGTATCGTCATGAGCTAATGTTCACATGTAAACAGCAGCTCATGTAGTGCAGAGATTGTCCAGTCAACAAGGATGTAGCGTAGACTGTCCAGGCGACACACGTACTTAGGTATCGTGATGAGTTAATGTTCACATGTAAACAGCAGCTCATGTAGTGCAGAGATTGTCCAGTCAACAAGGATGTAGCGTAGACTGTCCAGGCGACACACGTACTTAGGTATCGTCATGAGCTAATGTTCACATGTAAACAGCAGCTCATGTAGTGCAGAGATTGTCCAGTCAACAAGGATGTAGCGTAGACTGTCCAGGCGACACACGTACTTAGGTATCGTCATGAGCTAATGTTCACATGTAAACAGCAGCTCATGTAGTGCAGAGACTGTCCAGTCAACAAGGATGTAGCGTAGACTGTCCAGGCGACACACGTACTTAGGTATCGTCATGAGCTAATGTTCACATGTAAACAGCAGCTCATGTAGTGCATTGTCCAGTCAACAAGGATGTAGCGTAGACTGTCCAGGCGACACACGTACTTTGGTATCGTCATGAGCTAATGTTCACATGTAAACAGCAGCTCATGTAGTGCAGAGATTGTCCAGTCAACAAGGATGTAGCGTAGACTGTCCAGGCGACACACGTACTTAGGTATCTACATGAGCTAATGTTCACATGTAAACAGCAGCTCATGTAGTGCAGAGATTGTCCAGTCAACAAGGATGTAGCGTAGACTGTCCAGGTGACACACGTACTTAGGTATAGTCATGAGCTAATGTTCACATGTAAACAGCAGCTCATGTAGTGCAGAGATTGTCCAGTCAACAAGGATGTAGCGTAGACTGTCCAGGCGACACACGTACTTAGGTATCTACATGAGCTAATGTTCACATGTAAACAGCAGCTCATGTAGTGCAGAGATTGTCCAGTCAACAAGGATGTAGCGTAGACTGTCCAGGCGACACACGTACTTAGGTATCTACATGAGCTAATGTTCACATGTAAACAGCAGCTCATGTAGTGCAGAGATTGTCCAGTCAACAAGGATGTAGCGTAGACTGTCCAGGCGACACACGTACTTAGGTATCTACATGAGCTAATGTTCACATGTAAACAGCTCATGTAGTGCAGAGATTGTCCAGTCAACAAGGATGTAGCGTAGACTGTCCAGGTGACACACGTACTTAGGTATCTACATGAGCTAATGTTCACATGTAAACAGCAGCTCATGTAGTGCAGAGATTGTCCAGTCAACAAGGATGTAGCGTAGACTGTCCAGGCGACACACGTACTTAGGTATCGTCATGAGCTAATGTTGACATGTAAACAGCAGCTCATGTAGTGCAGAGATTGTCCAGTCAACAAGGATGTAGCGTAGACTGTCCAGGCGACACACGTACTTAGGTATCGTCATGAACATATTACTAATCTGAACATGCCAGAAATATTGTAGCATTATACTAAATACCTATAGTTAAATATTAAACTAAAAGGGAATGTCTGTCTGTCTGTGCAATCGAAAATCCTTGCCAAAGCGAAGGGTACTTTCAATACAAGTTCGTGATTCGGATAAGCGTGAGTTTGCAAATAATGACATGTCATGCGCTTGCGCACATCTTTAAAGTTTTATCTTTTTAGAATGCAATATTTAAATTTGGCAGTAAAGTGTATATAAATACCATTCTGAACTTTTTTGAAATTATGTAAAGTCAAAGTCAAAGTCAAAATAATTTATTTCAATTAGACCCATACAGGCACTTTTGAACGTCAACACAACTTTAAAGATACAAAGTGTCAGTCTGTCGGTCAGTCCTCTTAGTGAAGCTATTCGCTCGTTCCAAAGTGTAGATTCCGATGGAGAAGAACGAGCAAGAAACTCCATGGTTACTCTTTTAAAATCAGTGTCACATAAACATTCTTTGATACATTATTTAGTTAATTTGAATATGTGAGAACAGTGTAACGCGTGTATACAGAGAAACATAAAAAAAAATAACCTTAAGGACAATAGACAGTCCGGAGCTGACCAGTCCCAATTGACGGCGCCCGTTCACGAGCATGACACGTACACCAGCATCGCCCAACTCAACCATAATATAGGGAATCGAGCGATCCAGTGACCGTGCCACCGCCAATGTGATCTTTGAGTGAGCTCTTGACAACTCCAAGCTGACATAAGGACCGACATTCTGCTAGTCTAACTAATTTTAATAGGTTACAGGGCACTCACATTTACAAATTTATCAAGTTTAACAATAAAAATAGCATGGTTACAAATTTACAAAATCTAAGAATTTCCGTTCAAGCAAAGATCCACTGGAACATATTCGTGTAGGTATATTATCCTGTGGAGCAGGACCAGCCCGTCTCCAAGCATCCTTATCCTCAATATAATCACTCAGTTTGTAATATGCTTTTTTACACAAAGTTTTCTTTACACATAATTTAAAATTTCTTTCATTTAATTGTTGTATTTCGCCTGGGATTTTGTTATAACACTTAACGCTGAATCCCATGAACGACTTGTGTACCTTTGCCAGTCTAAATAATGGCTGACACAATCTATCTCTATGTCTAGTTTTGTAATTATGTCTGTCTGATACCTTATCAAATAATATTAAGTGTTTCCTAACATACATTATATTTTCATAAATAAACTGACCGGGCACAGTCATAATATTGATCTCTTTAAATTTTTCTCTAAGAGATTCGCGAAGCCTTAGGTTGTAAATTGCTTGTAATAAAGGACAGTCAAGTTTTTACTTTTAAAACGTTGAATTCACTAACTAATGAAGGTTACATATAATTACGAGTGTATTAAAGGGAAAAATCATTATTGAAATACCTTAAAAGTTCGAATGATGATGAATCTTAGCTTGACGCTTCTGTTGGTTATATGCAGCCCTTAGCAGTTTACCGTTAACTAGGGTTTTCCTCACAATCAGATGTTTTGAACGCTTTACACTCGAGATTGCAGGTTAAATAAATCAGGTACATATTTTTTATTAAAAATTAATTGGTCTGCACGGTTGGAGTGGTAGTTGAGCAACTGGCTGCCCGCGAAACAATACTATGTGTGGTCTACAAATTGTTGTTCCTGGAAGGTGTGATGTGTATGTGAAATTGTATGTTTGTTAACGCATAAACGACACAGGAGAAAATCCAAGTACATTACTTTGTCCCACACAAAGTTATGTATAAAAAAAAGTTAAAGTTGATTTCTGAGTTTGGTGGTAGGATGCGGCCAATCTGTAAACAACCTACTTGGATTAACAACATAAATTACACGAGTATTAACGCGATAATAACTATCTAAATAAACCTTGGTAGGCTTGACTTTTCGACCTAGTTGCAAAGGTCGTGGTCACAAGCAGACTGAAGATGCGATGTCACAGCTCCCTGCATTCGGGAGGTGAATCTTCATTCACGAATCACTATCTTCTTGGATTATCAGAAAATTTTGAAAGAGTAGTTCTTTTTACATCTTACATAATATGCTTCACAACGCCATCATCACTCAGCTTAGCATCAGCAAAAACCAAGCTAACATAATTCCCCTTCTTCTTCCAGGAACGACGCTCTCTACCAAGCTGCGACCACAACGACGGTGGCTCCACCCCCACCACCATCGACCACAACAACGACCACCACACCAAGACCCCCCCGCCCGTCCCGCAGACGTCCAGCGTACAGATACGATTACGACGACGATGATTATTATTATTCCAGAGACGATTACGATTATGAAGACAGGTAACAATAAAACAATGAATTTATTTATGGAGATAATATTGATATTTTAAGTGTGAGAGAGCCATGCTTCGGCACGAATGGGTCGGCTCGACCGGAGTGATGCCACGGCCTCACAGAAAACCGGCGTAAAACAACCACAGTGTTGTGTTTCGCCGTGTGAGTGAGGTTACCGAAGGCCCAATCCTTCCTTCCCCCAAGCCCTCCTCAATCCCTGAGTCTCCAAATCCCTTATCCCTAAAAGATCGGCAATGCACTAACCACGTAACTCCTCCGTTGCGGGTGTCCATGGGCGGCGCTGATTGCTTACCATCAGGTAATCCGTCTGCTCGTTTGCCGAACTATTACATAAAAAAAATACCATAATACAGTGAATTTTATAAAAAATCTAGACGAAGCCTGCATTTCTTTGACTACTCTAAAAAGAAATGCCTCAACAAACTCAGAGGTCAGTCCAGACAAATGTACAAATGACGTGTGACAACTGTGCAAGTTCATTCTGTAGTGAGGTTTTGAGGAAAGAACCACACACTCAATTTGAGTGGATCAATTCTGACGGCAGGCACGCAAGCTAACAACTAGCTTAACTAACGTTTGTTTTCAAACGAACAATACCGAATAAATCATCATCATCACCTTCCTGCCCTTGTCCCGTTTTATTTGGGGTCGGCGCAATATGTTTTTTTCTTCCATTCTGTCCTGTCACTCGTCACGCTATCGCTAACTCCTCTGTCTTCCATATCACTTCTCACACAATCCATCCATATTTTCTTTGGTCTCCCTCTCCCTCTCCATCCATCCACATTTATACTCATGGCTTTTTTTGTTACATGCTTTTCATCCCTCCTTTTCACATGGCCATACCAAGATAATACCGAATAATACAATACAGAATATTTGAATGGGTCGCACAAATACTCAAACATAAATAAGTAGTAGTCGAAAAGTGTGGCAAAACATACACATTTCTTACACAATATTTTGCCGATATAACTCTTGCGCGGGGATTGTGCTTGCCCGGAACCCCAGCCTAGAACAGGAGAAGAAACGAGAGAGTTTCAATCAGTAAGAGCCTGAAACTGCCTCTCGCCCACTTAGTTCAGAAGAAGAAACTTTTTCAAAAGCAGCCAAGCCAGAAATTTCCTATTTTTTCATATGAAACTGCACTTTTGGTTTCGAATTCCCCAAAAATCATCTAGAAGACCTAGGTCTTCTAGATTCGAAAAAAGTTCATCTATCCCAGTCTAGACTGGGATAGATGAACTTTCCTTACATTAGACAGCAAAGCTGGTTAACTGTTATGTAGGGTTCTTTCAAAATGTGCATTTAACCAGGATTGTGTGTTTTATTTCCAGGAGAAGACCTCGGCCCCGCAGACCAGGCAAGAAGAAGAGGCCAGCAGTAGACGACTACGAAGACGACAGGTATGTAGCAGAAGAAAAATATTATTCAGTTATTCTCACCCTTCTTAGACTATTGATATGGAGAGATTAATTGATTGAGAGTCTTTAACTATGAAAACGACTTTTCAACATGGTATAGACTACATATCACGAAGAAGTAAGAAAGATAGGTAATAGATTTAAATATATTTAACCAAGATTTAAAAAAAATAAAGGAATATAAAGAACACTTATGCGTTACTTGTGGAAATTACCAATTTTGGCTTAGGACTAACCCTAGGGGGGTTATGCTGTAAAAGTCAAAAGTCTAAAGTAAAAATCATTTAGATGACAATTAAACCATGGCTATCCATGGTTTAATGGGTATGATATATACATATGAGCCTATGCTCATATGTATATGTTTACAATAACTCTGTCAGTCTGTTAGTAAGTGAAGCTAGGTGCTGCATATAACGTATCACTATCTAATTTATAGCGGAATTTAAATTAGGTATTTTCCTGTAGAGTCAAATTGGAAATTTTGAAACCGAATCAGAATCATCATGCATATATAAGAAGAGTACCTAAATCTCTACTTTTGGCATGATACAATTAAATAAACAGTGATATCAAAAATTTTATAATTTTTTTCCAAAAAACATTCCAGATACGACCGTCGTCCGAGACCACGGGACGAGGATCCAGTAGACGATTACGAAGACCGCAGACCATATGACAGAAGGCCAGCGAAGAGACCAGCTTATCCCGAAAGAAGACCATATGACGACGAAGAAGACCGAAGACCTGCTGCCAGAAGACCTAGACCAAGGCCCAGAGATGAGGAAGAAGAAAGGTACAGGCCTGATGATGACGAAAGACCCAGAATGGGACAAAGAGATCAAACTAGGGAAGATAGGCCTAAAAGACCAAGACCCAGAGATGAATACAGGCCAAGAGATGAAGTCAGGCCCAGAGACGAGGTTATGAGACCAAGAGATGAAGCGAGAGTTGATGATGACGTAAGGCCAAGAGATGAAGTTAGGCCTCGTGATGAGGTAAGGCCAAGGGAATCCATTAGACCTAGAGATGAAATTAGACCTCGAGATGAAATTAGACCTCGAGATGAAATTAGACCTCGAGATGAAATTAGACCTCGTGATGAAATCAGACCTCGCGATGAAATTAGACCACGCGATGAAATCAGGCCAAGGGATGAAATCAGGCCAAGGGATGAAGTCAGACCAAGAGACGAAGTCAGACCTCGTGACGAAATCAGACCACGTGACGAAATCAGACCACGTGACGAAATTAGACCACGCGATGAGGTTAGACCCAGGGATGAAATAAGACCACGTGATGAAATCAGACCCAGAGACGAAGTCTCTCGCCCTGAAAGACGACCTTACAGAGAAGACGTAGAAAAGCCTAGACCATCCAGGCCAAGAGAAGACAGGTTCTCAGAAGGTAGAAGGTACAGAGGAGACTCCCCTTTTAAATCTAGAGACGACAGGCCATATGGTAAATCTGATCTCAACCAAAGATCGTATGATGACAGGAATCAAGATGATAGAAGGGATGCTCCTTCAGCCCCTGAAGCCCCGGCCACAGCTCCAGCTTTAGTTAAACCAAACGGTCATGGTCTTTTCAGTCAGCCCAGGATGCCACCAAAAATCAAAAGACCAGTACCATTAAATGAAAGAGAAAAATACGATTACGTTCCAGTTGCCACCACAAAACCTCCTCCGAAACTAGACGACGATGAATACTATGATTACGAGGAAGACGACACTAGTAGACCCTCGTCTTCTGGAAAGACCAGCACCATACAACAAAGACCAAAGTTGGAGCCGGTAGAGAAGGAAAGGTTTAAGCCTACGAGACCACATTATGCGAATAAAGGTAGAAAAACTAAAAGACCGATAGACTATGAAGAAGAACTTTACGATGAGCCGGTAAAAGCACAAAAGTATACATACAACCAGAGGCCTAAAGAGGAAAAAGTTAAACCTAAACCGGCACCAGTCGATGATGAGTACTATGATTATGAAGAGGAGAAAAGAGAGCGAGACAGAATAAGACCAGGAGAAGACATTACAAGCAAAATAAAAGACTTGCGACCAAACGTAAAAGTAGTTAAGCGTCCTTTTTTACCCTCTAGGGGTGGAAGCCCGTACCTTCCGCGCGGATTACAACCCGTCGCCGGGAGGGATGTCACAGCACCACTAAATACCACCCCGAAACCTACCACCACTTCTCCTAAACCTACGACTACGCCTGCACCTACTACTACCACTTCCCCTACAACCACTTCAACTACGCCTAGCACCACTATCACAACAACCACAACTACGGAAAAACCGACGACAACCTTTACAACTGAGAAAGCAACTACAACTGTTACCTCAGAAAAAACCACTACAGAAGAATACGAAGAAGAATACTACGACGAAGAAGATGTAGACTACGATAAGAACAAAGAAACAACAACAGTTGTTATAACAACCCCAAAAACAACGCCTAAAACTACTACAGAAACACCTTTAACTCCAGACCCAATAAACGCTGAGCAGAAAGCTAAAAAACTCGCTTCCAAAGTTTTGAAAGTATACAACGATAATTACGAAGCAATCAGAGGTAAATTAGAATCTACACTAGCACCCGGTGATTACATAAAGCCCTATTTAGCAACAGCCACACCTCCCGAAAACCCTTACAAACCTCTAGAAACTTACAAAAAAGAAATTAAACCTGATATATCTAAGCCGTACACGGCGACTGGAAAGCCTTTGCTGCCAGAAAATATTTCAATAAAACAGAATCTAGCTGATAGCATAGAAAATGATTATGATGTAAGATTAAACGAGGCTCTGACACCAACTCTACCAGTCAACCGAATCCCATCAGGATTTGTCATACCGTCGGATAGAGACTACACATTCTCTAGATTCAGAAATAATGTACAACCAATAGATCCCCAATACGCAGCGTCAGATGTCAGCAGTTTCCAAGTCAGGAAAAGACCAGTGTCTGGCGTTAGTATAAGAACGCCGTCTTCTTATTATCTGCAGCCTCAAAGACTGGTCTACCAAGAAGACCCGTCTCATAGGTATCCTAGGCAGCTGTATTATAGACCAGTAGATTTTTATTAGACTAATTATGTTTTATGAAAACTTGTAGGGTAGTTAATTAAGAGGTGAGCGACATTTTTTAATTAAAAAGAATGTATACCTTATGTTTTCAAAATTGTAAATACGGATTTGTAAGGTAATAAAAAACGAAGGCTGTTTTGTTTGGTATTCAGGTTGGTTAGTATAATCTTGGGAGTTAATAAAATATTATAATTGTAAATGCAAAGAACTCGATTTAGTTAGACTTCGCTCGAAGCTAACCTATAAAAAAGCATGCAAGCCTTTTATTTATATTTATGTATATATTGAAATCTTTTTTTCTTCAGACATTTGTATATTGACTGGTAAACCTCTAAAATGGTACTTATTTTGTACTAGCTTTTATATAAAAACTATCCTATGTCCTTTCTCGAGTTCCAAACTATGTCTGTACCAAATTACACAGAAATCGGTTCAGTAGTTTAGGCGTGAAGAAAAGACAGACAGACACAGTTACTTTCGCATTTATAATATTATTTTGGATTTTTATAACTTAAGTTACCTCTGTGTATATATTTTTGTATTTTTTTATACTTAAAGAGCGTCTACGAATGATCTCTAATAAAAAAAATTAATCAACATATGATGACTTTGTAAACGTAATACCTACAGCAAAAAACAATTGAAAAAATTTGTCGATACCAATATACATAAATGTTTATACCCTACAAGTTTTCGTATGCAAAAGTACATATAAACTTTTTTAAGTCAAAATAACTAAATTATCAATTGAGGAACAACGACAATTCTATTTCTTTATACCTTCGATCAATTTGTTTATCTAGATGGAGTATATCAACACTTTTTTTTTGTCAGGGAAAATCATTTAATTACTTCTCCCGCACAGGGCCGGGCGGGAGGGACTGTCAGACTCTTACTGACTAAAAACCCACCTGTTCCTTCTCCTGCTCTGGGCCGAAGTCGCGGTGCCTCATTGCGCTTACCCCGCAACCCCGTCTGAACATCAGCCCTATTAGGCCCAGTCTGTGGTGGTCTATTGGCTCTTTGAGAATTAAGTATACATATACAATGAAAATTTTAATATTCTCAATGGAAAGTAGTAACTGTAGCTTCTGTATAGCTCTGTAATATCAATAGTATTGTGAGCGTTGTCAACCATATAATTCTAATATTTTTTTGTAAATCCATCTAGATATATAAATGTTCGAATTTGGATACTCTAAACACTGCCAATTCTATATAAATTATAGTAATTAAAAACGTATTAAAATACTCTTAGTTACCTATACTTTTTAAGAAAACGAAAGAATGTTTTTGTGATCGTCAAAAAAAAACAACAAAAAAATGAAGAAAATTCATTACTAAGTCAGTAAAAAATATATTAGGATTTTCGATGAAGAAATTCTGTTGTGTCTGGCCTGGCAATAGTTCTATTGAGTCTGGCGTTGTTTTGCTGGTTAATAATGAGTGGTTTTTTTGTCCAGATCACAAAAACAATCGCATACCATTTTGTACATTTTATAAATACCAACTTTTTAAAAAAAAAAAAACTTTGTACACAATTGAATAGATTTAAGGAAAACTTTTCCTGTAATAAAAAAAACTGTGTAAATTTTTAAATCTTTTTGTGTTTTATTTTATTTATATTTTCAAAAAAGCACGGGTTCTGTTGATACTAGATTTTTTGCATTTTAATAAATGTTTCCTCACACTAAGATTTTCTATTGTGTCATGGGTGCATTTACAAACATACAAATTCACATACACAATCCACTCAGACCTGAGACAACAATTTGTGATCACACCAAGTGTTGCTCCGAGCGAGAATCGTACTTGCGACACGTTGCACAGCAGTCAGTTGCCTAGCTACTGCGCCAAGCGTGCAGTCAAGTCATTGCACTTTTAACCTTTATATAAACTGCATCAAAATCTGTTGCGTAGCTTTAAAGATTTAAGCATAGGTCGGGATAAAGGGTTGGGTGGCCCGGAAGTAAAGGAGCCCCGCTTCTCATGCATGAGGGTGTGTTTTCGAAACCAGGCAAGTACCAATGTAACTTTTTCCGAGTTATATGTACTTTCTATGATTATTTAGACACCACTGACATAAGGTGCATGTAAACATCGTGAGGAAACCTGGAATCATAATTTCTAATTATAAGTTTGAAATCGCCAACCCGCATTGAGCAAGCGTGGTGATTAATGCTCTAACCTTCTCCGTGTGAGAAGAGGCCTTTGCTCAGCAGTAGGCACTTAAAGGCTGATGATGATGATGAAAGGGACAGAGAAATCAACTTTATTTTATAATAGGTCTCTAAGTAGACGAAAATCATGTCGAAGAGGTCGCCAGAAGAATTCAACTCGGATGGGCGGCGTTCGGCGTTCGACACGATGTCTTCTCATCAAAAATCTCACAGTGCCTTAAGACCAGGATGTTTAATCGATGCGTGTTGCCAGTGGCGTATAGTGCTAAGATGTGATCCCTAACTTCTGGCCTTTTAAAAAGACTCAGAGTCCCTCAGCGCCTTGAAGAACGGACCATGATCGGGGTCTCTTTGTGCGACAAAATCCGAAACGTAGAAATTCGCCAAAGAACCAAATGTATCTAAAAAAAGGCCATACTATCTTACCAGTTGGAATTTCGTAAGTATGCAATTAATTTTAGGTACTTATTACTAGATTTTAATTATTCCGAAATGTGAAAATTCGCCAAAGAACCAAAGTTAGCCACATAGCTCGTAAAATCTGCAGGCCAAAGTGGCAAGCCACGTCGCTCGAAGGACGGACGGCCGATGGGCCTGAAAAAACTCGACGGGTGACTACAGATCAAAAAACCACGTCACAAAATAACATCGTCAGGCTCGCGGGGAGCCAATCGATGAAGGTGGCAAGTTGTTGTTTACGTTGAGGTCTAAGGAGGAGGCCTTTCTTACAGTTTTATCTGGCTGATGATGATGATGTAAGTAGTAGTAGATTTTTCATTTCGAAATTTTTTAGAAACACGAAGTATTGATTTCCAGAAGTATAGATACAACGTCTGTTACTGTAGAATATTAGGGAGAATTGCAAACATTTTTTGTTGTACTTTTTTACACTAGACTTGGAACAACAACTTGTAGATCACAAACAGTAGTTAGGTCCAGGAATCGAAACCGTGACACGTTGCGCGGCAGCCAGTTACCCAACCACCGCGCCGACCGAGCAGAAATATAAATTAAACAACGTAAAAATTAATATTTCACTATATTTGATTACTTATCTTACTAAAATATATCTCTTACAAAAATTCTTAAAAAAAAATAATTGCTTGAATGGACGGTTTCAATCTTAAAAAAAACAAATACCAGTCGCTTGTAAAGATTGAAATCGTCTTAAACATGTTTATTTATCGACACTAGAAATCCTTGAAAATTTACCCTTTGAAAGTCTGTTACATTCATTTTTCCTTGGTTTTAATGTAGGTATATAAAATCTAAGGAATAAAATTGTGGCTGTCACTGTCTTATACAAACATTCTGACGCGACAGCATCATAATTATTTCACAGATAACTTTTATCTAACCATTGGAAAATGAGCCCTTAAAGTTTTAAATTTATTAAACTATCTAAAGGTTTTCCAGTATCGTTTTAAAAAAAAAATCTTACCTTATTTTATAAAAATACAAAATTTTATTTATTTACTTACTCTACGAACTTAATAAAATACATAAAATTTGCTATAAATGTCATGTTTCTATACTCTAATAAAATATTTTTTCATAATATATGTGTATAATTAAGCAATAAAAATAATTGAGAATTTGCACATTTTAATATTTCTTTATATTGTTGCAAGGCGAAAGTTTATGAGAAATGTTCGATATTCGTTACTCCTTTATGCAAAACTACCGTATTAATTACGATGAAATTTTACACATGGATAGACCATAATTTATGTCTTGTTCATTCTTTAAAAATACAATGCATCTATTCAATATAAAATTTTGTTTTAACATTTTGTTAAACAGAGATTATTGTGATGATAAATAATTATGCAATTGATAAGAAAACTCTACGGTCTTAATATTACATAGATTAAAAAAAATTAAGTATTTAATTTTTACACAATTTGGAATGAAAGTAATAGTCGGATATATCTACTAGCATAAACCGATCCTATCCATGAAAACAATCCGTCTCATTATAAAAATGATTAACTGAGATTTGCCATTCGCGAACCAACCGACCCTTTTTAGGAAAAAAGAACTTATATTTCTCTATTTTACACCAAACTCTGAAACCTGGTAAATAGATGCTGATCAAGGTGGGCGAAGCTATTCAAAATCCGTATTCTAAAACCATAACCTAAAAAAACCTATTCAGAAACTAGAATTTTCGATTTGGCTTTTCGGTCTCTGTTTTAGCCAAGAGTCTGGCACGCCAGACGATGGTTCTTCATAACCACCATTCTGCACGCCAGACTTTGGTTCTTGGGTTACATTCTTTTGTGTATCCGACTCCTCTCGATGGAATACCCTGTTGATGGGGAACTGGATGTAGTAGAAGACGAATGTGGATCCCCAGATCAGGAGTTGGTACAGACAGACTTGCCACCAGGTCATGATGCCGAAGACTCCGTACAACCAGCGGTGGGAGAAGAAGTATATTGAATAGTATCTGTAATTATAAATTGGTCAGTGTTAGTTCATTGGATTCCTGTGAAAATTGGACCAAGACTGCCTCCATTAGATACAACCATGAAAACACCGGAACACTGAAATCTGACGCATCCCAGGGACATGAATGACCGTCTTGGATCCCGCAACGAAATAAATCGGAAGATATTTTTGAGGAGGAAAAAATGAATAGTTGTAAATTCCTTCAATTTTTCTACAAAAAACTTTCCTATTTTACTTTGCAAAAAGTCAAGTCAAAAATCATTTATTTCAATTAGACCCTTACAGGCACTTTTGTAAGGCAAACAAAATTTTGAAGATATAGTGTCAGTCTGTCGGTCAGTCCTCTTAGTGAAACTATTCGCTCGTTCCAAAGTGTAGATTCCGATGGAGAAGAACGAGTAAGAAACTCCATGGTTACTCTTTTTCAATCAGTTTCACATACAATAAAAAAAAAATATTCCAACTAAACCATGCACAGGTACTTATGAAATATCAAAATAGAATACCTAATAGTCTGTCAGTATGTTCGTTAGTGAAGCTAGGACAACAAACTAGATTAAAGAAATAAGAAATACTATATAATAACATAGTTAGGTTAGTTACTAGCTAAGGACAGACAAAAAAAATCCTTGCGAGAGTCAAACCGTCGAATCGAAAGTCAATATTTTTTCCCATTCTATTCTTCTACTCTCTCTCTCTCTCTCTCTCTCTTTGGGGAATAAAAGACATTATAAATGCTTTGTGAAACAACCACAGTGTTGTGTTTTGCCGTGTAAGTAAGATTCCCGGAGGCCCAATCCTTCCTCTCCCCAATGCCTAAATCTTCAAAACCCTAATCCCTAACAGGTCGACAATGCACTCATAGGTCCTCTGTTGTTGCGGATGTCCATGGGCCGCGGTGATTGCTTACCATCAGTTATTCCGTCACTCGTTTGCCGACCTAACACACGAAATGATATTTTTATTTTGCATGTTTACGTTTAAATGTAATGTCAATTTGATTTTAGTCATATTCTGTTTTAATGATATCTTAATTATAATTTCAACTTTAATAATTTGTTATTAATATTACAATACAATGTTATTATTTCTTACATGATGAAGTCTCCGATAATTATATATATAATATAAGAGCACAGACATTTTAAATTTGTATTAATTTACTTTTATATTGTGCATGTAATTTGAGCTCTATGATGGAGATCCTAAATAAAAACAGATACTTACACAATAGCATAAATGACTCCAGCGCCACCTGTCAGCGATAGCTCCAACTTGTAATGGGTAGGGTGTCTTCTGGCTAGCAGCAGCGTCTCAATCAACACCACTACAGCAATGTTGGTGTGGACACAGTGGTTGAACCACCATGGAACCAGTTGGTCGTATACTTGGGGAAAGACCAGCTCTCGGTCTATCCAATATACGGTCCAGAACATCGATGATATGAACTGGAAAGTTGAGAAAAATATTTTATTTATATATTTATTTTTCACTTCATGCACAAAAAAATCGTATATTAGGCAGACTTCAGGCAATGAACATTCTCGTCTCATCTACCTTAGGGTGATGCAGAGACAATCCAGTATCAAGAGGTTTTCTTTTTTGTGAGGGGAAAATCATCAAATAACTTCTCCCGCCCAGGGCCGGGCGGGAGGGAGTGTCAGACTCTTACTGACTAAAAACCCACCTGTTCCTGCTCTGGACCGAGGTCGCGGTGCCTCATTGCGCTTACCCCGCAACCCCGACTGAGTTTCCAGTGGTGGATGCAAGAAGTAAGCTACGTTTACGTGCCTATTGTAACAATACCATAAACCCACATAAACATAATATATAAAATACACAGAACTATACTAATATATGTCGTGTTGTGTGTGTTAGGACGTGGTGGCCCGGAGGTTAAGGAGCCCGCTTCTGATGAATGAGGGTCTGAGTTCGAAACCACGGCAAGTATCAATGTGACTTTTTCCGAGTTATATGTATGTACTTTCTATGATTATTTAGACTGACACACCACTGACATACGGTGAAGGTAAACATCGTGAGGAAACCTGGACTTAGGTATCATTTCTAATTATAAGTTTGAAATCACCAACCCGCATTGAGCAAGCATGGTGATTAATGCTCAAGCCTTCTCCGTTTGAGAAGAGGCCTTTGCTCAGCAGTGGGCACTTATAGTCTGATGCTGATGATACTAATATATGTATTTGCATAGATATATATACATGTATATATGGTGTATATATTTTATGTTTAACTGTAACTACAATCACAAAAGTCTTACAAAAATGTTATTACAATCTTTTGAAGAGGTTGTGTGTTAAGGGTTCCAAGTATACATGTTCAAGGTCACACTGAAAACCTTCATTACATTACATAACTATTGTAACTAAAATTTTACAAAAATCCTTTCATTAGAACTCACCAGTGTCAACGGCACCACAAGACCACAAAACATGACATCCCTGACGAACTTCAGCTTCCTGCCCAGGCTGGAGTCGTGTTTGTCCAGCCATTCCATCAGGTCATACACCAGCGACAGCGTCAGGAATATCGTTTGGAACAGCTGTGGGAAAGAGATAGAATATAAGATTTCATGATTAATGCATAACGTCAGCTTTTGCTGTACGCAACCCTTTTTTTAGGAGGGGCAGCGGAACCGTCGCCCAGGGTGAGGCGAGAGGGAGTGTCAGACTCTTACTGACTAAAAACCATCCCATGAACATCGGCCGTATTGGGCCCCGTCTGCAGTTGTCTAATGGCTCTTTGATATGAACACTACGCGGCGTACGCTTAGGTCTGATTCTCATCAGATCCGTAGACCCGCGCTTACCGGAGCGGCCGGAGATCAATACTCGATGCTCGTTGCCCGAAGTGTCTCCGACGGCTGAGGCTTGATGTATACCACCACCCTTTCTCACAGCAGAAGTAAAACCAAGGAGGTTTTAAAAAAAACTGCACAACTTGTTTCTACCTGGTATTTTCCATCGTTTGTTCGTCGTTTTCCCGTCATTCAACTTTCGACAAGACAATCGGTAAAAAGTCACAGCAGAACGGCTAAAGAGTAGCATTTTTTGCCAGAGTCTGTTTTACCCGCAGGGTGTCTTCCTTGACCCGAGTTCTTCAAGGCTAAGAAAATTGTTGGCCTTATGGGTAAGTAAAGGAGCTTAAAATGGGACAGTGTTAATATCGGTGCCTATGAGTATTACCGATTGGTGATTAGGATGAAATTTGAGATTGGAGACTGGCCTCCGACAACCTCAGCCATACGGCGAAACACGACTTATTTCTGCTAACTTTCTACTTTTAGCATAACCTCTACCGACCCCCCCTGAAAAATGAGACCGTGAAGTCCCAATCAGACGATAAGACAGTCATTAGACATTCCTTCATAATGAAACTATATTAATTGATCTGTTTAATTAATAAAGGTGACGCCAGGTCAAATGATGTCTGCCTGTTATCTCCCAGACAAAGTTCAAGTAGCCAGACTCCAGTCATAATTGCCAGACGTGATAACTTTAGGTTTTTGTTGGGACATGCGTTGAAAAATTTATATCGGGGCTCGTGGCTTAAGAACCGAGGTTAAGAACCCTGGGAAATACTGATCTGACCTTTTCCAAGTTACATGTACTTTAAAAGATTATCAAGACACTACAGCCATAAGCAATGCTGATGCAAAATCTCTTTACAGAATTACTTATTATGTTTTCTTATTATTATGGCTTACTCACGCAATAATTTGACGAGATACTCGACTAGTTTCGAGCCATGCTAGAGGCCCATATTCATGAGCAGCATTCCGCGACACGCGACAGTCGTAGCGTCGCGTGTCGTGACCGTCTAGCGTGGCTTGAAACTAGTCGAGTATCTCGTCAAATTATTACGTGAGTAAGCCGAATAAAAAATATTATACAGAATATTCTCTTCAATTAATCTATCTAGTTAAACAGGCTTAAAGCGTATCAGGCTACGCTCAGTGTAGAGTTCCGTGTTTCCCGTCTGTCACAATATGTGCTCCCACTTAGGAGTTATTGTAAATCTTAACACCGGAATTCAGCGTTAGTGGCTGTAATACAACGCCATCTCTTAGGGAATTGGGTTACTAATTTGTACTAATTAGACGGGTGATGTACTTATGTTAAGGTTTTGGTGGTAATTTTGAATTGTCAAATTCGAATTTAATAATTCTTTATTATTGAAAAGAAAAAACGTTCAGAGTAATAAAACCTTTATAACAAATTAAAAAAAAATGCTAAAGAAGGTTAAGTTATAAAATGAGTTGTGTGTTTTTTTGTGCACTATTTCATAAACTGTTGAAACCATCGTGTCTTTATTATGGTATAGGGCGGCAAAGGATTTCCTGGTGGTAAGCAATTTGCGCCGCCCATGGACATCCGCAACACCAAAGGTGAACAACACCGCAGCAACATTAATGCTTTGCCGTCTATTTAGGGAGATAAGGGTTCATCATCATCATCATCAGCCTATAAGTGCCCACTGCTGAGCAAAGGCCTCTTCTCACACGGAGAAGGTTTGAGCATTAATCACCACGCTTGCTCAATGCGGGTTGGCGATTTCAAACTTATAATTAGAAATTATAAGTCCAGGTTTCCTCACGATGTTTACCTTCACCGTATGTCAGTGGTGTCTAAATAATCATAGAAAGTACATGTAACTCGGAAAAGTCACATTGGTACTTGCCAGGTTGCGAACCCACACCGTAATGCATGAGAAGCGGGCTCTCCACCTCCGGGCCACCACGACCGAAGGGTTTCGGATATTTATTTAATGGGGAGGAAAGTGCTAACACAGACTAGGTAACATGATATAGAATAACACCCGGTTTCCGAAAGGCCGATCGATGTTAAAATCAATTTAATCTCTTGTCAAGTCATCTGATTGGTTGACTGAATTATCAACAACCAATCAGATGACTTGACAAGAGATTTAACAGGAGACTAGTTAATTTTAGCGTTGACAAGCCTTTCAGAAACCTGGTGTGAGTGTTTCTAGTTTACTACGGAACCCTAAAACATCACATCAAACTCCTTTGCCTAATTTCAAAAATTTAAGCATACATAGGGATATAGGGACAGAGAAAGCGACTTTGTTTTATACTATGTGGTGATATCCGCTCCGGTACCCGCTTGCAGTGGGACCTTATCAAAATAAGGGCACCCAAGATAACTTGACAAAATATTATATCCGGACTGATATGGCCGAAATTAGGGACAGACACGTGACTAAACTTTGGACGTCCATAGATAAAGGACAATGCAACGCGCAACTTATCATTCGAGTTTTTTTTTAATAGGTCGACCTGTAACGATGAACTGTTGTATATATTTTATGGCTTATGACAACACACTTAAGTGTGGGAGAGTTATGATTCGGCACGAATAGGTCGGCTCAATCGGAGTGATACCACGGCCTTGCAGAAAACCAACGTGTAATAAGCACAAAGTTCTTTTTTTTTTTTTTTTGAGAAAAGCCCGCCACAACCTCGCAAAACTGCTGCAACTCCTGTAAGCCAGGATCTACAATATCCACGAAAACACCGGAACACTGAAGTCCGTTAACGTTAGGTTTTTGTTGGGACATGCGTTGAAAAATTTACATCGGGGCTTGTGGCTCTGAGGTTAAGAACCCTTTTTTTTTTGGTATCGGGTTGGAAAATCCTCATGGAGACCCATCACCCTCGGGGAAGGGCGAAGGGTACTGTCAGACTCATACTGACTAAAAACCAACCCGGTGTTCCTCCACTTGGGAAATACTAATCTGACCTTTTCCAAGTTACATGTACTTTAAAAGATTATCAAGACACTACAGCCATAAGCAATGCTGATGCAAAATCTCTTTACAGAATTACTTATTATGTTTTCGGCTTACTCACGTAATAATTTGACGAGATACTCGACTAGTTTCGAGCCATGCTAGAGGCCCATATTCATGAGCAGCATTCCGCGACACGCGACAGTCGTAGCGTCGCGTGTCGTGACCGTCTAGCGTGGCTTGAAACTAGTCGAGTATCTCGTCAAATTATTACGTGAGTAAGCCGAATAAAAAATATTATACAGAATATTCTCTTCAATTAATCTATCTAGTTAAACAGGCTTAAAGCGTATCAGGCTACGCTCAGTGTAGAGTTCCGTGTTTCCCGTCTGTCACAATATGTGCTCCCACTTAGGAGTTATTGTAAATCTTAACACCGGAATTCAGCGTAAGTAGTTGCAATACAGCGCCATCTCTTAGGGAATTGGGTTACTAATTTGTACTAATTAGACGGGTGATGTACTTATGTTAAGGTTTTGGTGGCAATTTTGGTTTGCGTAATTCGATTTTAATAATTCTTTATTATATAAAAGAAATAACGTTCAGAGTAATAAAACATTTATAACAAATTTAAAAAATGCTAAAGATGGTTAAATTAGAAAATGAGTTGTGTGTTTTTTGTCCAATATTACATAAAATGTTGAAGCCATCGTGTTTTTTTATTGTATAGAACGGCAAATGCCCATGTACACCCGCAACACCAAAGCAGTTAAGAGTGCGTTGTTGGCCTTTTAATAAGGTTTTCGGAAATATAATGATTGCGTAGGGATGGGGGAAGGGGGAGGAAAGTGTTAACACAGACCGACAAGGCGAAACAA
This sequence comes from Spodoptera exigua, assembly GCA_902829305.4. Taxonomy (NCBI): domain Eukaryota; kingdom Metazoa; phylum Arthropoda; class Insecta; order Lepidoptera; family Noctuidae; genus Spodoptera; species Spodoptera exigua. Next base: position 860,551 of record LR824628.2, on the reverse strand, counting down.
TAAGTGTTCCTAGTTTACTACGGAACCCTAAAAACCACACATCAAAATCCGTTGCCTAATTTCAAAGATTTAAGCATACATAAGGATATAGGGACAGAGAAAGCGACTTTGTTTTATACTGTGTAGCGATATCCGCTCCGCTCCCCGCTTGCAGTGGGACCTTATCAAAATAAGGGCACACAAGATAACTTGTCAAAATATTATATCCGGACTGATATGGCCGAAATTAGGGACAGACACGTGACTAAACTTTGGACGTCCATAGATAAAGGACAATGCAACGCGCAACTTATCATTCGCGTTTTTTTTTTAATAGGTCGACCTGTAATGATGAACTGTTGTATATATTTTATGGCTTATATCAGCAAACTTAAGTGTGGGAGAGCCATGATTCGGCACGAATGGGTCGGCTCGACCGGAGTGATACAACGGCCTTACAGAAAACCAACGTGTAATAAGCACAAAGTTCTTTTTTTTTTTTGTTTGAGAAAAGCCCGCCACAACCTCGCAAAACTGCTGCAACTCCTGTAAGCCAGGATCTACAATATCCACGAAAACACCGGAACACTGAAGTCCGGCGCGTCCCATGGACATGAATGACTATCTTGGATCCCGCAGCGAAATAAATCAGAAAATATTATTTGAGGAGGAGAAAAACTACACCTAAAAACTACATTGTTAATATCGGCATTTGAGTGAGGATACCAGATGCCCTATGCCCTTAACCCCAACCATTCCTAAATCCACTAATCCTAAAACAGTAACGTTAAGTCGGCAGATGGCACGGATTTGTTTAACACAGATGATCAGTAAAAAAGTCAAATTATTTATTTCAATTTGACCACATTAGGTATTTTTGAAGGTCAAACAACTTTGTAGTTTTTTCATTTTGAATATCATACGGCTTTGGAAATCCCGAAACTCTGTAAATAGCACCTAGCTTCACTGACGAACAGACTGACAGACTACTATTCTATTTTGACGTTTCAAAAGTACCTATTTATGGTTTAGTTGGAATAAATGATTTTGACTTTGACTTTGATAGATTAATAAATAATCATTAATCTATACTTCTATTACAAATTTATATTGTATTAGCTTTTGCCCGCGACTTTGTTCGCGTGGAACAGTGACTTACTGCAGATTTTTGGTTTAAAAACTATCCTATGTCCTTTCTCAAATGTCAAACTATGTCTGTACCAAATTTGACACAAATAGGTTCAGTAGTTTAGGCGTGAAGAAAAGACAGACAGACAGAGTTACTTTCGCATTTATAATATTAGTTTGGATAGTTTAAAATGTATGTATATAATTAGATTGCAATTATCGATTAAAATTGATCTGTTTATTTCATTAATTAACATATGGATTCATTATTTAAGTGCACTAATTAAAACTACTTAATTTATATTAATAACAACAGCAGAAATCGATAAACTTATAAATGTAACAAAATAATAAACTTATTTTGAAATGGGAAATCATCGAATGACCTCTCCTCTTGGGTGGGAGAGAGTGTCAGACTCTTACTGACTAAAAACCCCCGTTCCTTCTTATGCTTTAGGTCGAGGCTGCGGTACATAAGTGGGCTTGCCCCGCGACCCCGGCTGAATCAAATTAATTAGCCTCACTTAAGTTGTGTTGATAATGCGCTGTTATAATAATATTATGTGTATGTTTTTTTATGAGAAAGATCTATAAAGAAGTAGACGGATGACCTGATGGTAAGCAAAGAGCGCCGCCCATGGACACCCGCAACACCAGGGGCCCGAGTCTACTATTTTCAAAGTGTTGTCATTCCTACACGATTCCATTGTCATTTTGCTAAAAGTTCGTAATCCGTTAATTCAAAATGGCTGATCATTGGCGTTTGGCAATGTCGTAATAGAATTATAGTACAAGATGTCTTGTAAAGAATTATAAACAATAACTGCACAGTGCACATTAATATTCTAAACGTAAATCATTGAATAAAGGAACTCTCATTTTTTTATTAATTTACCGCATTTTGTCAAATATTCATTTGTCATTATGTACGAGATTACCGTTCTAAAGAATTATTTCAATAAAATGGCACTAGAAAGTCATAATGACGCTATCGTGTTAGTAGATTACCAAACTTGTCAAAATCAACAATTTTGAAAACAATGATCTACTATTCTGACACTATTGTAATAGCAGACTTGAGGCCCAGAGAAGTTGCGAGTGTGAGCCTTAGTGTTTTGGATATTTAGGATTTGGGAGAGGGTAAGAAGGATTGGGTCTCCATTTAATCTCAACATTATCAATTATAAGTTTAACAAGCGCGTTGTAGTTTGTGAGGGATATGAGGATTGGGGATAGGGGATTAAAAGGGAAAGGAAAATGATTGGGCCTCCGGTAACCTCACTCACACGGCGAAACACAACGCTATATTTAACTCACGTTGTTTTTCAGCGAGGCCGTGGCATAACTCCGGTCGAGTCGACCCATTTGTAATAAATATCTAGTTACAGTCACCCGTATATTTATAATGAATGATAATGTATCTTACTGTAGCATCAGCAGTGTGATTCTGTAAGACTACATTCTAAACTTCGAATCTGAATCCGCTGTGAGTAGTAGTACACTAGCGCTACACTTGCGAGTTGAACTAAATTGACAGCTACATTTTGATAGATAAAGCATGAAATGACGTTAAAAGTGACACGATTCAAAATCAAACAAATTTTATAGAATTTGATTTTGAATCGTGTTCGAGTGCGAAGTGAGCGTCGAAGTGACGGGGAAATTAAATTTTAGAATGCTACTTTTAACGTCATCTCATACTTTATCTATCAAAATGTTGCGGTCAATTTAGTTCAACTCGCAAGTGTAGCGCTAGTGTACTACTACTCACAGCGGATTTAGATTCGAAGTTTAGAATGAAGTCTTACAGAATCACACTGCTGGACTAAGTATATGGCCTGTATTTCCGCATACAGTTCCTTTATGATAAGCGTCTTTTTCAACAAAATATTACACGGGTAACTTTTAGAAGTGAAAAGATATCTATACTCCATCTACACTTATATTATAAATGCGAAACTCTGTCTGTCTCTCTGTCTGTTTTTTCTTCACGCCTAAACTATTTAACCGATTTCAGTGAAATTTGTTGCAGACATAGTTTGGAACTCGAGAAAGGACATAGGATAGTTTTTAAACCAAAAATCTGGTGGAAGTCACTATTCCACCACGCGAACGGATTCGCGGGCAAAAGCTACTTAAAAATCCAAACTAATATTATTAATGCGAAAGTAGCTCTGTCTGTCTGTCTTTTCTTCACGCCTAAACTACTGAACCGATTACTGTGAAATTTGGTACAGACATAGTTTGAAACTCGAGAAAGGACATAGGATAGTTTTTATCTCGAAAATCATGGGGTTTCGGGAACTTCTCAAAACTCCCGCGAGATCGGCAACTATGTAGTTAAAACCAAAAATCTGATGGAAGACACTATCCCACGAGAACGAACTCGCGAGCAAAAGCTTGTAAAAAAAATATGTATTACTAAGAGTAAAACTAATATACTATCTAACGTGTTTAAGATAGCGTGTTATGTGTAATCACCGATATTATAACTTAATCAATGTATATAATGAACCTTATATAATATGTTATATGTCATTTCTCCATTACGTAGTTACATATTCCAATGATCACGCGATACGTGACTCCAATGTGACTCGTGATTGTACCATGCGCACACGCAGCCAACGACGTGCGATCTACTAAACTTTGAATTAAATCTACGTACTTAGATTTATACTATAACAAACTTTTGCCCGCGACTCCGTTCGCGTGGAATAGTTACTTCCTGCGGATTTTTGGTATAAAAACTATCCTATGTCCTTCCTTTCTTGTCGAGTTACAAACTATGTGTGTACCAAATTTCGCAGAAATAGATTTTTTTTTTTTTTTTTTATGTAATATCTCGGCAAACGAGCAGACGGATTACCTGATGGTAAGCAATCAGCGCCGCCCATGGACACCCGCAATGGAGGAGTTACGAGTGCGTTGCCGACCTTTTAGGGATTAGGGATTTGGAGATTTAGGGATTTGGAGATTTAGGGATTGAGAAGGGGTTGGGGAAGGGGAAGGATTGGGCCTCCGGTAACCTCACAAACAACCTCACGTTTGCCGACAAATTAAATAAAAAAAAAATACCCCCTACATACAAACTTACAAACATACAAACTTACAAATTTTACCTCTTTAGTGCCTATAGAAAAAGAAATTGCACGTGACTCTGTAACAACTTTAACAACGTGGGCAAAGCCATGGCTAAAACTAGTATGTATGTACTTGGTACAAGTAGATATATCAAATCCACGTGTAGTTTATTATATAGATAAAATATTTGTCTGTTTCGAAATGTATTTATAAGAAGTAATTATGAAAGAGATAATTGACAATGTGTAGTTGAAATTAAACTTTGTACCTAATATTAAGACTTATCAGTGGAATGAATAAATAATCTAATTCTTTATGTTAGGTTATGGGTTCAATCCATCTTTATATATAATAAAATAAAATATTAATACATTAAAAATAAAAAAACTGTCACAAAAAACCTTTGAAAAATATATAATACAAAAAAAAACTAAATTGAAATCGGTTCATTCGTTCAGGAGCTATGATGCCACAGACAGACAAACAAACAAGTCAAACTTATAAAACCCCTCTTTTTGCGTCGGGGGTTGAAAATGAATGGTAAAATGTATTGTGTTGGTGAGCGCTTAACATGGTAACACCTAAACCAATTTTAATAATTCATTTTTTTGTTACTATCAGGAGAAGGTTCTTATGCGGAAGTAAAGAGACCTGAGCTCTTAATTGAAAATATTAGACCTTCATTTTTGAGAACGATACATCTTAAAAATAAATACATATTACCAAAATTCAACAATGTGTACGGGATGAGGGTTGATGACTACTTGTTACCTTACTTTTTAAATAAACTCCCAGAAGAATTACAAACCTTGTACGTGAATGGTTCGAAAAGTTACACGTTTAAATCAAAGCGTTTCCTGACTCAACATCATCTGTAAATTGATTTGAATTGTACATATTTAACGGCTCGCCTGCACACAGATAAACCCAGAGAGGTTTTCGTTGTGGGGCCAGACTTAATGTAAGAATAATGTAAGCATTTTAGAAATAAATCAATAAAATATCAAAAAATATATTTAAGAAGTAGGGAGGAGAACTAGGAACCCTTTCGTCGTTAGCGAGATAGTTGGAGACCCGTGCGAACCAGGGGTGAGCTGCTAGTTCTGTATATTAAATTGCGATAATACAGAAAATTACAAGACAGAAATTACAGACTTAAAACACAACACACAACCTCCTAACACCGATCATACCGCACAATCTACCCAACCAAATCCAACTTCTTCCGAAGCTATTGCCTTGTATAAGATTTTCATGCATCAATGAGACTTTCAGATAGTTTTATATTGTAGACTAGCTACTCTCACGCGGTTTTACCCGCTGCGCGTCTCCATTTGATCGTAGTGTGATGTTTTATAGCCTAGCATACAGGAACGTTGTAGCTATCTATCAGTGAAAGAATTTTGGCAATCCGACCAGCGGTTTCAAAGATTACTTCCTACATACAAACTTACAAATTTTTCCTCTTTATAATATTAGTATAGACTAGCTTCCGAACGCGGAAACCGCGCAAGAACTGCTTGTGTAAAAAAAAAGAAAACCTCATGATATCTCAAGACACACAAAAAATCGTAGGTAGAAATCAATCCACTACACAGCATAACACAGAGAAAGGTACTTACAAAATTCCATCCAGTTAAATATCCAGGCTTGTATCTATATAGATTGTCTAGATCTATAATTGGACTGCTCTTTATGTCCAAACTGGCGGCAAAAATTGTTACATAAATATTATGGAACACGCCAATCATGTGGTACACAGTAGTCCAATACAACTTAGCATCACTTCTATCAAACAATTTCTCATTTTCCGTTATCAAAAAACACAGAACATTGTAAAATATATTACTATTTTTCCAAATTAATTCTTCCATTTTAATAGTATAAAGATTTTTACGCCGATAAAATTAAAATAATAATAGATAATATTATTATAACCACCGCTATTTTATGAAAATAATAATTCACGTTATTTAAATTTTATATTTCCACTTTTATTTTTTATTTGTTTTTAGACATGAAATTATTATTTTGTATTTTTATATCACTTATTATAATGAAATAATATTATGTTAGTTTAATAGTAAAAATAATAAAAATTAATATTTAAATTATTATGCTAATAGACGCCCGATTCCCGTGGCGGTTTAGGGCGACTAGCTGACAATTATTTGTTAAAGTAATTAATTGACGGTATCTCTTTATTTGTTTCATAATTACTTATCGCAATCGTAAACATTTTACCCTCAATATTAATATATTTGATGAAGATATTAATTTCTCATTTCTGCCAACGTTTTCTCCTGCCGTTCCAAGGTGCTACCTTACCGTAGCCTTTGTCTTCTTCCAAACTATAATCTATCTCTGTGTTTAATCTCATTATAATCCGTTCAGTAGTTTTTGACGTAAAACTGTAACAAGCATTCGTCCGTGTAACTTTCGCGTTTACCTATATATTTGTAGATGGGATTATTTTTAAACTAAATTTTATTGGTTTTGTAATGAATAGAATATAATAATAAAATGTATTATAAAACCTGTTTATCTTTGTAAGTATAGGCAGTATAGTGAAGAGAGTATAATGTATTTAATTTAGTTTTTTTAAAGGGAGATTTTTCAATGTTTTGTTTTTCTTGGGATGGGCTATTTATTAACATTGAAAGTGTAAAATAATATACTTTAATAGCAAACATTTCCTATTTCATTATCATTTCATATTTCATTTGAAATATAGCGCCTACAAATTTAATACGAGCAAACAATTTTGATTGTTTGTATTTGCTAATATTACTTATAAAAACAATTTATCTTATAAAAAGTTTACTTAGGACTGATTTTTCAATAGTCAGATAAATGTTATCTGAGGAATTAAATTGTTGCTGTCACTGTCTTATATAAACATTCTGATGCGACCGACAGCATCATAATTATTCCACTTATTCCACACAATTTGCCGACCTTTGCTATAAATATAAAGTATATACCTATATAATATGTCATGGTCAATGAACTATGTTTAACAATTGGGTAGTTTCCTAGGTCAAAAATAAATTAATTCGACGTTTCTAAGTTTTAGATATTTTTTAGCTAATTATTAAGTAATAAGTAGATACGCTATTCGACACAAAAATACTATAACATCCATCTCGTCTGTCAGACTTTTATTGACTAAAAACGACCCAGTCTCGTCTCTTGTTCTGGACCGAGGTCGCTTGCCCCGCAACCCCGGCAAAAGTCTCATTGGTACTTGCCAGGTTTCGTCCCCGCACCCTTATGCATGAGAAGCGGGCGCCTTAATTTCCGGGCCACTACAGCTATCACGGCGTGAAACGGTCTAGCTAGTATATCTCATATATTAAAATAAAATATTCCAACTACAGAAGTCTCCATTCAAAAATCAAATTAGTATATTACTAACCAACCACAAAAACCACAATATTATTAACATTACAAAAAACTACCAAAAAATTTTTGACAAAAACACAGGTAATGCATTCCAATAAATAATTATTAGGTACCTACCCGCCTAGCTCTGACAATAACACAAAAACAAAATAATAATTCATTTTAATAATACTCAATGTAATTTTAGTATAGTTATTTAATTTAGTTTATAATTTTTTTGCAAGTTTAGCCAAGCTTCGACACGAATGGATCGACCGGAGAAATACCACGGGCTTACACGAAACCGGCGTGAAACAATCACAGCGTTGTGTTTCGCCGTGGACCAAGGTTATCGGAAGCCCAAACCCTCTCCCTCTCCCCATCCCTTCCCAATTCTCAAATGACCGAAACCCTAAAAGTCTGTCAGCGCACTCGTAGCTCCTTTGGTGTTTCGGGTGTCCATGGGCGGCGCTGATTGCTTACCATAAGGTAATCCGACTTTTCATTTGTAAAATATTTTTGTGTATCAGCACCGAAATATTTTTCGTGCTTGGTGCCGATAAACCTTTTTTCTTTGTTCCGTTTATTCATTTATTTTTATTTCTCGTTAAACATTTCATATGATCAAACTTCATATGATTAGACTTATGGACTGCAAACTGTCACCTGATGGTAAGCAAAACCAGAGAAAGAGAGAGAGAGTTACAAGTGTGTTCTCTCATAGGAGACGCGCGGAACAAAATTTCTGTTCCGTGAGAGATCACAGCATGCACACTAACATACAAATAGTATATATAACTTTAAGGAGGTACGTTAGAACTTAACATAATTGTTACCGAATAGAATATAAGAGAGAATATATTTTTTTGGAGTTTATAATATGCTTTAATATTATCTTCAGATTTCAGATTTCATTCTATTAAAATAAAATTTTGAAACGAACTCCTTAGCCCTTACTCGAGAGTCCCACTTACAACTTGTGATCATTCTGCATCAAAATTATTTATTACAAATCATAAACAATAACATTAAATATAACTTTTAACAATAAAAATAAAAAATAAACTTTTACTTTTTAAATCGACACGAAACGAAAGCGATGAGAGAACAAAAATAAATTTTGAAAACGACTTTTGAATATGAGAGAGCTAATCATCGTCGGGTCGACCGGAGTGATACCACGGTCTCACAGAAAACCGGCGTGATACAACCACAGCGTTGTGTTTCGCCGTGTGAGTGAGGTTACCGGAGGCTCAATCGCTGCGGCTCCGCCCATTCCAACCCAATCCTCATCATCATCATCATCATGGTATCACTCCGGTCGAGTCGACCCATTCGTGCCGAAGCATGGCTCCCCCACACTTATTAGTATAGATAACAATAATTACATAGTGGATAAACTTAGTATTACCATTGAACCCGAGCGAAGCCGGGGTGTGCCGCTAGTACCTATAAATATGTATAATACACGATATTATCGAATATCACTAACATCATTGAATAATGGACCTTAATGAATAATTAATAAAACATACTAAACTGCCAGAGTAAGTTTTCTGGCAAATCGCTCGTCGGAAGGTCAAACCGACCTTACAGTGACGCCTAATTCCGGAAATGTTATACAGAAGTCGCTAATGAAACCATTTAAGCTGGTTTGACCCTCAAATTAATAAAAACATACATTGTAATATAATAGGTTTTATGAAATATTTATAATACTTAGATACCTATTAGTTAGATCCGTACCATTCTATCTGGATGGACGGATAGCGGAGACTTAGTAAGTAATAGGGGTTCTACCCATTGTTGATGTTACCATAAAAATGAGACGATTAATAACATATTTTTAGAAAGAAATAAAAGAAAGAAAAGCATTTTTTCTTGCGCAAGCGCACACACAAGAAACAAAAATACAAAAAAAGAAGAAAATAACTATAAGTACTAATAAAAAACTAAATGATACAAGTAATGGGTATTTTAGTATTTACTTTGATTTTTTTTTCATTGCATTAGGCTGATTTTAATCAACACAGCACGCGGGTTAAGCCGCAAGCAGAAGCTAGTATAAAAATAATAAGATACCTTATATTTTTTTTAAACTAGTAGAACTTTTCTCAATTTATACACGTGAGTAACCCGCGATTTTAAGTTAGTGTATGTTTGTTATTATTTCATGCAAAAACGGCTAGACCGATTTGTTTGAAATTGATTTTTCATACAATACATACAATTACACTACATACAAATATGTACATACATTGTGTATGTGAAATTGTATGTTAATTTTTTCTAGTCCCTATGTCCACCTCAGGTCTTTCTAATCACGGAAAAAATTACAGACGTTAATTAGTATATAATAATCTATTTACTTAGACCATCGCGTGACGATTGTCTTCCTAGAAGTAAATAATAGACAGATATATAATTAGAGATACCAGCAGGTCAACCTACACACATGAGTAAGACACTTTCAACCTTAGCATTTTCTGATAGAGTGTAAAATCTGATGCAGAAATTAGATTATCTTTATATGCTGCTTAGGTAAGTATATAAACTATTTTTAGAATTAATAACTGATGTTTCAAAACTACATCTCATTGTTATTGAAGACCATAGGAGTGGCTTTTTCTGTGTGAGGGGAAAATCATCAAATGACTTCTCCCGTCCAGGGCCGGGCGGGAGGGAGTGTCAGACTCTTACTGACTAAAAACCCCCTGTTCCATTCCTGCTCCGGGCTGAGGTCGCGGTGCCTCATTGCGCTTGCCCCGCAACCCCGGCTGAACATCAGACCTATAGGGCCTCGTCTGTGGTGGCTGGACACGAATGGGTCGGCTCGACTGCAGTGATACCACGGTCTCAAACTAAACCGGTGTGAAACAACCACAGAGTTGTGTTTCGCCGTGTGAGTAAGGTTACCGGAAGCCCAATCCTTCCCCTCCCGTAATCCCTCCCCAATCCCTAAATCTCCAAACCCCCAATCCCCAAAAGGTCGGCAACGCACTTGTAACTACTCTGTTGTTGTTGTTTTCGATGGGCGGAGTTGATTGCTTACCATCAGGTTATACGTGTATTTACCAACTTATCACACAAAACAAAACATTCAATATTTAAATTAATCATTATGTTTTCGGCTTGCTCACGTAATAATTTGACGAGATACTCGACTAGTTTCAAGCCATGTCGCGGAATGCTGCTCATGAATATGGGCTTGAATCATGAGCAGCTACTACTCACGGCGGATTCAGATTCGAAGTTTAGAATGAAGTCTTACAGAATCACACTGCTGGTTCGAATTCAACAATTATTATTGTGTTTGTTAGTCCATTTATCAAGGAAGGCTGTAAAGGCTATGAAACATAACGCTATGATCTTTAGGAGCTGAGAAACAGGTGAAACCGCGTGAGAGTAGCTTGTACCTAATAAGTAGGAACTAACTCCGTCATAATTACTTTTGAGCTAAAATTAAATAAAATAGAATTAACAATGCACTTTAAACCTCATAGTTAAGACTAGTAGTTAGATTTAACTGACGTTTACAAAGTTCAAAGGTTAAGGACGACTAGAATCATTAATTTTTATCGTAAGTACGAGTTAATATAAACTGTTCTGTAATTTCCTGGCGTATTAATCAAGTTTTTCTTTTTATTTTCATATGAACAAACAGACTGTTAATTATTTATTTATTTTTATTACACAAAGTTAAATATATTATAGGCTGGGCAACTGACTGCGCGGGTTCGATCCCCGTACGGAACAAAGTGTAAGAAAGTCGGCTTTCTCACACTTTGTTTTTTCACACCGGCCTTTTGAGGATATGGGTTTAGGAGATTTTGGGTATGGGGAGGGGAAGAATTGGGCCTCCGGTAACCTGACTCACACGGCGAAATACAACGCTGTGGTTGTTTCAGGCCGGTTTTCTGTATGGCCGTGATATCACTCCGGTCGAGCCAACCCATTCGTGCCGAAGCATAGCTCTCACACACTTAAAGTGTAACAAAACATCACTAAATTGAGGCTTATTAAATAAGGCACGGAATAATTAAAACAGCTTTAATAAGAAAACAAAACCAGTTTTTGAAAACACATCTCTTAAAGGTTACATTTATATTGTTTTTTATATAAATAGGTGTTGCTTTGTATCGACTGGGTTTTTATTAAAGCCTTCTGCGGTTTATTATGTTCAATATTTTAAATTTTTATTATATTTATCAACTTGTGACACGCCCTGGCTTCACACGGATGCAATGTTGATACTAAATTGCTCCACTATTTAATGGATGTTATTATTTTTATGAGAATGTCGTGGTGGCCCGGAGGTTCAGGATCCCGCCTCTCATGCATGAGGGTGTGGGTCGAAACCTGGCAAGTACCAATGTGACTTTTGCCGAGTTATATGTACTTTCTATGATTATTTAGACACCACTGACATACGGTGAAGGTAAACATCGCGAGGAAACCTGGACTTATAATTTCTAATTATAAGTTTGAAATTGCCAACCCGCATTGAGCAAGCGTGGTGATTAATGCTCAAACCTTCTCCGTGTGAGAAGAGGCCTTTGCTCAGCAGTGGGCACTTATGGGCTGATGACGAATTATACATATAAATCAACCTCTTCAAGTAATTGAGGATTGCACCAATACTCCAGAAAGACGCCATCCCACCTAACTCCAATCTCCCTCATGGTGCCATTGACGCTGCAACGAATCCTGCGCAACAATGATGGCGTTCTTTTCCTCATGATCGCTGAAAAGCTATCGGTAGCAGATTCAGCAAACATGGTTGACGCGCTACAGAATCGTGGCAGCCCCGACAGCACAAGGAAAGCGTTATTGTACTGGACACGAAGAGCGCTGTAGGGCCTCTGCGTATGCTTGACCCACACGCTGCATGCATAAAATGACTGGCAATACGCCTTGGCAATCGTGAATTGAAGAAGAGGATGTCTTTTTTATGAAATAGGTCGGCAAACGAGCAGACGGATTACCTGGTGGTAAGCAATCAGCGCCGCCCATGGATACCCGCAACACCAAAGGAGTTACGAGTGCGTTGACGGCCTTTTAGGGATAAGGGTTTCAGTTATTAAGGATTGGGAAAGGATGGGAGGAGAGTGGGGGATTGGGCCTCCAGTAACCAATGTCATAGACTGATCCTTTTTTTTTTTTTTTTACTAGCCTATATTGTCCCACTGCTGGGCAAAGGCCTCCCCATCTCGCTTCCCCACCTCCCGATCCTTCGACCGTGTCCACCAGTCTCGACGATAGGCGTCTAGATCGTCACGCCATCTTTTCCGGGGCCTACCTCGCCTGCGGCTTCCATCCTGAGGTGTCCACTGGGTGACAATAGTGGCCCATCTCTCTGGATGCTCGGCTGACGTGTCCGGCCCAGTCCCATCTTAATTTTGCCGCCTTTTGGCCCACATCAGCGACTCCTGTTTTGGAACGTATCACGGTATTCCGTATGCGATCGGTCCGTTTTATGCCCAACAGGCTACGTTCCATTGCCCTTTGGCAAACCCGGAGCCTGGACTTCTGACACTCGGTGAGAGACCAAGTTTGCGCACCGTAGGTTAGGACAGGCAAGATACACATGTCGACTAATTTTCGCTTGAGTGAAAGGGAAAGGTCCCCTTTCATATATTGCTTTATGGACCAGTAGCTTTTCCAGGCGTTCTCGATACGGCGATCTATTTCCTTCTCCTGCCTGTTATCGAAATAAACTAACTGGCCCAAGTAGATGTACTCGTCGACATAGTGTAGAGCTTGCCCATCTACCTCGATCCTATGTTTCGTGCTGTTGGTCATAGCTTGTGTCTTGCTCATGTTCATTTGAAGCCCAACCTCCAGGCTTGCCCTGCTCAGATCTTGGAGCATTTGTAGGAGCTCTGCTGATGTAGACGCGAAAAGAACGATGTCGTCAGCAAACTGCAAGTTGGTCAGTCTTTTACTACCGATGACGATGCCTTTAGATGTCCACGACAGAGTGAGTTTCCTGATCACTTCCTCCAGTGTACAGGTAAACAGATTAGGAGAGAGTGGATCGCCCTGTTTTACGCCTTTTTCTGTGTAAAATGGTGGGCCAGTGGAAAGCAGTTTAATTGAAGCTGTGCTGGCTCTGTAGACCAACTCCAAAAGCTTTATATAGGTCTCATTTATATCTTGTGAGCGTAAAGATGTAAAGATCGCTGTGTGTTTGAGACTGTCAAAAGCCCTAGAGTAATCCACAAAAGCCAGGTATAACGGTTTATGATATTCGTTATATTTTTCTATTATTTGGTTGAGCGTAAATAGATGGTCGGTTGTGGAGAAGGATGGGCGAAATCCAGCCTGTTCGACTGGCTGATGTTTGTCTAGTTGACATCTGATGCGGTTATGAATAATTTTAATAAAGAGCTTATACAGATGGGAGATTAGGCTTATCGGTCGACTGATCTATCGATTTAAAACACCGCATCAAAATCCGTTGAGTAGTTTTAAAGATTTAAGCATACATAGGGATATAGGGACTTTGTTTTATACTATGTGGTAGAAATCAAATCTTAAGTATCGCGGCCCGGTCTCAGAGCAGAAGAAGAGAAAGAGGTTTTTAGTGAGAAAGAGTCTGACACTCCCTCTCGCTTTACCCAAGATGGGAGAAACCATTGGATTTCCCACAAAAATCACTCACTCAGACGGCTAAATAACGCTGTGGTAGTTTCTGTGAGGCCCTGGTATTACTCCGGGCGAGCCGACCCATTAGAGCCGAAGCATGAAACAATGAAACAATGAATTTATTTTTGCAAATAGGCCATAAAACGGCACTTTTACACGTCAAATTATATGTGAAAAACTAGATGAAGCCGGCATTTCCTATCTGACTACTCTGAGAAGAAATGCCGAAACCAACTCAGAGGTCAGTCTCTTTTCAAGTCCAGACAATGTAAAAATAACATAATGTGAGAGAACCGTGCAAGTTCATTCTGTAGTGGTCTTTTGAGGAAAGAACCACACCAGTTTATATATGGCTCTACTATACCATGTTTTTTTATGAGATAGGTCGGCAAACCGCAGACGGATTACCTGATGGTAAGCAATCAGTGCCGCCCATCTACACCCGCAACACAAGAGAAGTAAGGAATGCATTACCGGTCTTAGGTTTTCGGAGATTTAGGAATTGGGAAGAGATAAACACAACGCTGTGGTTGATTCACACCGGTTTTCTGTGAGGCCGTGGTATCACTCCGGTCGAGCCGACCCATTCGTGCCGAAGCATGGCTCTTCCACACTTGATATTACTTAGGTTTTTATAAATTTATTTATAAATGAATCAAGTCGTTAACGAAGTTTTTTGAACTCATTACAATGTTCAATGCAATTAATTATCTTAGCTCTGAATTGTTTATTTTTGTTTTAAAAAAAAATTATGTTACTTTTGTTGAAGGATAATATTATTTTTAATTGTTTTTGTGACGTCTCACGTAATTATCCCGTTGTCTTAATTGCTGCTTGTACATTTCCGGCTTCATTTATATATATATTTTTATGTATAACTGGCTTTTGTCCGCGACTCCGTTCGCGTGGAATAGTGACTTCGTGCAGATTTTTGGTATAAAAACTATCCTATGTCCTTTCTCGAGTTCCAAACTATGTCTGTACCAAATTTCCCAGAATTCGGTTCAGTAGTTTAGGCGTGAAGAAAAGACAGACAGACAGAGTTACTTACTTAGTTTATGATTTAAGATATTAGATTTGTATAGATGTAGACGTATAAAAGTGATGAACTATGACCTATTTGTAAAAATTATTATTAATTGTTTTATTTTTTTATTTTTTAAACATACGTTGAATTTGTTTCAATATTGAATTTCATATTTATTTTACAAATTCCGTACCTACCGTTTATAATTGTAATAATTAGGCGACAAATCTTTTACAAAAGTTTTAAAATACATAGATGAGAATTTTCGGTCGTACATCCCGTACGATTATTTTTTACGTCTTTGTTCTCCAACCGAGCATACGAAATACCTGATGGTAAGTAATCGGCGTCGCCCATGGACACTCGTAGCACCAAAGGAATTAAAAGTACCAGTCTAGTTGTCCAGTATTTTGAGAATTAGGGATTTAAGAAATGGAGAAAAACATCCTGCGACCACTTCACACCAGTTTTCTGTGAGGACATAGTATCACTCCGGGGCATTAGTGCCAAAATACCCTTTTATTTATAAGCCGTCGCATTAGTGCCAAAATACCCTTTTCTACCTTTCCCTCGTTTAAATGTACCCAATAAAAACATTTAATTGTACTTACAACATTCCAATTAGTAAAAAATAGAGGTCCAAATTTCACCATAGTCCAGATTTCTGGAATAACTTCTTCATACTTAAGCAGCAACCAGAGTCTGACGAAATACACCAGATGCCCATAAAACATTATAGCACAAAACAATGTATGGAAAAATATCCTTAAATACAATCGTATCACGGTTCTATTTCCATTAGCGTCTTCATCTGTCACTTGAATTTTCACTTCGTTACGCATTTTTTTTTTAATTAAAATTTATTTCAAAAAACAAAATTGAACGAATTATTTCTTTATTTATTTTTAATTAAATTTAACAAAATTATTAAGTATTATTATTTGCAGAAATTGTTTATTTTATTTTTTATTAATTCACTTTTTTGTTTAAAATAAATTGTTTTATTTTTATTTCATTTTGAAAACACTTGTTTCTCGACTAAAGATACATTAAACAATGAATTAATTTAGGAAACGAATGAGTTTGTTTTTTGGTAGTTTGTTCTATTATGTTCCGCTTAGTTATTTTTAATTTATTACCGACGTTGTTTATGTATATGAGAATTATGAATACTAATTTAATTATTATACGTTTCGCAGTTATATATTATGAATTAATATATACATTAACATCATTACCATAAGAGTAACGAATACGTTGCCAGCTTTTTGGAGATATGGGAGATTATTTTTTAAGAAGTCTATTCTGTATGGCTTCTATAATTTATAATAAAGTACCAGATGCATATTAAACATTACATATTAACCGATTTAAAAAGAAAATTAAGGAATTTTAAGAGCTTACTATAAAGTACCAATCGCGCGCGGTTTCACCCGCTGCCCGGCTCCATTTAATCGTAGCGTGACGTTTTTTACTGCGTGCACTCAGGAACATTGTAGATACCTATCAGTGAAAGAATTTTGGCAATCCGACCAGCGGTTCTAAAGATTACCCCCTACATACAAACTTACAAATTGTACCTCTTTATAATATTATTATTGATGTTTTAAACAAATAAAATTAACCTTATCTTTATTAAAAAAAACGTCACTTCATATTATTATTATTTTACCTATATTTCTTCGTTATATGTATCGATACAAGATGAGCGTCATTATATACTATATAACCTTGTTATTTACTCGCATGCAAACCTTAACCTTGACTGAACCACAATTAACTACTTTAATGACTGTATCAGATTAATTTATTCTCAAAACGTACCTATGTATCTATTATTACAGTAATAGAAATTCCTCATTTTTAACCCCCTACGCAAAAATAGGGGTGTTATAAGTTTGACGTGTCTGTCTGTCTGTCTGTCTGTGGCATCCTGGAGCCTGAACAGGTGAAGCGATTTCAATTTCGATTTTTTTTTGTATTAAAGGTGACTTACGTGCGTTTGTTCTTAGACATGTTTGACGAAAATCGATTGAGCCGTTTAGAAGCTATGGGGGGTAAGTGGGAAAGGGTAGCCGAAGGATTGCAAATATACTCGAGTGGGGTCTCAAATGAAAGTGCACTGAAAGGGAATGTTGATGATTTAATCGAGAGAAAATTATATAAAATACCTATAAAAAGTATAAAATAAAAAAAATAATTAGGCCCCCGACAAAATAGAAATATGTAGTTAATAATAAAATGTTTGGATCGGTCCCCCAACGCCACGTTTTCTTTTAATTATAACGTTTTAAAGAAATATTAGATTTTTTGTCGGGGGTTTTTTAATTTTTAAATTTATTTTCATAATATGGGAGAGCTATGCTTCGGCACAAATGCATTTTGTTTTATGTTCTTAACTCGGCAAACTAGCAGACAGATTAGGAAAGGGGATTTGAGGATAAGAATGGAGGGGGGAGGATTGGGCTTCCGGTAACCTCACTCACACGTCGAAACGCAACGTACATATGTATTTTTTGACGCTGGTTTTCTGCGAGGCCGTGATAAAACAACCACAGCGTTGTGTTTCGCAGTGTGAGTGAGGTTACCAGACGCAAAATCCCTTCTTACGCTAATCCCTAAATCCCAAAACTCCTTAAGCCCGGTTACTATCGTTTGCGTATAACATAAAAAATAATTGCCACAAAAAAAAACCGACTCCAAAAAGTAAACTAAAAAGCAATAAATAAATTTTCTGTGTACAAAGTAATACATACATGTTTACATTTAGGTAAATAGAAAATAATATTAATAACTAACTAACAAATATAATTTTGAAGTCGGTGCCAAGTAAATGCTACATACCAAACAACAACAGATTTAGAAACGTGTATTACTATATACGTATATACTATTATATATAACGGTACCTACTAATCATCATTGTTTTACTTGGCACCTGGCACTTACTTAGCACAGACTTCGATCGATTGGGTTTCCATCATCAGATCCTGACCTGGTGAATATGGGACCACATGGAAATCATACCCTACTGAACAAAAATAAAATTTTCCATATCAGTCTAGGCGTCTACGAGTAATCGGTGGACATACATTAAAAAAATATATAAAAAAAGTCCCGACGACTTGAGAACCCCCTCCTTTTTTTTAAGTCGGTTAAAAATAAATCGCCTATTATTTAGCATTATTTTGAATTTTCTCTTGTTGTTTTTCGGTTAAAGTTTAAATACATATATTGAGTTGGGTATCAACAATGTTACCTATGTATGTCAGATCTAATTAATAAAAAAAAAACATTGAAGTGTGGGAGAGCCATGCTTAGGCACGAATGGGTCGGCTCGACCGGAGTGTTACCAGGGCCTCACAGAAAACCGGCGTAAAACAACCACAGCGTTGTGTTTCGCCGTGTGAGTGAGGTTACCGGAGGCCTAATCCTTCCCCTCCCCCAATCCCTAAATCTCCAAATCCCTAATCCCTAAAGGTCGGCAACGCACTCGTAACTCCTCCGTTGCCGTCCATGGGTGGCGCTGATTGCTTACCATCAGGTAATCACTATGCTCGTTTGCCGACCTATTACATTAAAAAAAAATTGAATAAATGCCGGCCAGTACAATCACACCCGAATGTGATACCTTAATGAGAACACTTAAAGAATTGCACTAGTAATGATAGCTTAATTAGCACGTTTTAAAATAATATCGACGTTAAATCACGTTTCTTTCTTATTTATATATAATTGCATTCTATTGGAAATCACGTACATAGATCTCTTCATTGATAACAGTCAGATAACGAACTCGCTGCTGTTTCTCTACATTAAAATATTATAATTATTATGTACTTACTTTTTGCCCGCGACTCCGTTCGCGTGGTATAGCGACTTCCTGCAGATTTTTGGTATAAAAACTATCCTATGTCCTTTCTCGAGTTCCAAACTATGTCTGTACCAAATTTCACAGAAATCGCTTCTGTAGTTTAGGCGTGAAGAAAAGACAGACAGAGTTACTTTCGCATTTATAATATTAGTTTGGATTAGGTTTGTGATATGGTCGGAGTGGGGAATCTAGGCGCCCCCAGCGACTTCAGGGACGACGGTGGCACAGTGGTCACGTGCTGCCGTGCACAATGAGGGTTAAAGAGGTCACGTACCTCTCGATAGAGATGTGCCATAACAGGCGTTGCACCAAAGGCGCTCTGGAGTTGGTCTATCAAGGGTATAGGTGTTGATGGTGGCCACCGGGGAGGTTTTAGTGAGGTAAAAATCCCACACTCCCTAGTCTTTTTCCCCAAAAGCTAGGCGCCATTTAAAGGTTTCCGCCCGTTAACAAAAAAAAAAAGGTATGTGATACGGTAGCAATAGAGCATACGGATTACCTGATGGTAAGCAATCGGCGCTGCTCATGGAAAACCGCAACACCAGAGGAGTGACGAGCGCCTTTCCGAAATTTTGGAGATAAGGGTATTGAAGGTTAAGTTTTTTGGGAAGGGATGTGGGAAAGGAAAGGGTTGGGCCTCCCATAACCTCATTCACATGTCGAAACACAACGCTGTGGTTGTTTGACGCTGATTTTCTTTGAGGCCGTGGTATTACTCCGGTCGATCCAGCTCAAAAGTCCCGAAGCATGACTCTCTCACATTAGTTGTCATCAAATGTGTGTGTGTGTGTGTGTGTGTGTGTGTGAGAGAGAGAGAGAGAGAGAGAGAGAGTTGTCATAAATTATTATGAAAATATAATTTGAAATTAACTTGATAACATTTTTCCTACACTTCAAACATCATACTTCGCATTGCTTGTACAGCTGGTACGTATTTACAATGTAACCAAAAAATACCGAATGAAAGAAAACCGTTTAATATGCTGTAAATACGCTGTATACAAAAAAGAGTCATAAAAAACAGAAAAACTGAAATAAATATTACGTCACAGTCAAACCAAAGAAAGAGCGTTCGCAGCTACCGTAATAAGGTGCCTTGGCCTCGGGCTGGAGAAGGGACGGGGGGTTTTTAGTCAGTAAGAGTCTGACATAGAAAAGAAGAATAAAAAATAACAGAAAAACTGAATTAAAAATTACGTCACAGTCAAACCAAAGAAAGAGCGTTCGGAGCTACCGTAATAAGGTGCCGCGGCCTCGGGCTGGAGAAGGGACGGGGGGTATTTAACTTTTAGTCAGTAAGAGTCTGACTCCCTTGTCACCCTTGGCGAGATAAGTAATTTGATGATTTCCCCCTCTCATAGAACAGCCGTGCATATAGCATACATTAATGTATATCACTACATACATAGTATAAAACAAAGTCGCTTTCTCTGTCCCTATATCCCTATGTAAGCTTAAATCTTTAAAACTACGCAACGGATTTTGATGCCGTTTTTTAAATCGATAAAGTTATTGAAGAGGAATGTTTACATGTATAATAACATCCATTAAATAGTGGAGAAATTTAGTATCAACATTGCAACCGTGTAAAGTCGGGGCGGGTCGCTAGTTATCCAAACTAATATTATAAATGCGAAAGTAACTCTGTCTGTCTGTCTGTCTTTTCTTCACGCCTAAACTACTGAACTTATTTGTGTGAAATTTGGTACAGACATAGTTTGGAACTTGAGAAAGAACATAGGGTAGTTTTTCAACCAAAAATCTGCAGGAAGTCACTATTCCACCAGAACAAAGTCGCAGGCAAAAGCTATTAAAATATATATGGAAATATTTTTGTGCAAAAGCCTTGAAAGATGCTACATCAAGATCGGAGGTCAATTCTCAAAAAGATTTTGCATAATTATTATTATTAAAACTTATGTAATAAATGACATTGACATAATATCTACAAGGAAATATATATACGAATTTTGAAAATTGGGTTTTTTAGACGCTTAATTTTGCCTAAAATAACCTAACCTAAATTAGCAAAAAATCAAAAGCGATTAGCCTAGACAAGCATCTTCTATGCTTCTCAAAAAATGCGTCAAGGAAAAATACAAAATTTAATTTATCTTTTTAGACTAGGAAGTGCCTTATTTTTGAACGTCAAAAGACTTTAAGGTGAACAAGATACGGTCTTTTTTGAGATTGTAATTTAATTAAAATAAGATATGTAGGATAATTAAAAACAACTATATCAGTGATACTAGCGACGAACAAAAAACGACGAAAAAGGAATCTGTATGTGAAACTTAAACTTAACTTTAAAAAGAGTAACCATGGAGTTTCTTGCTCGTTCTTCTCCATCGGAATCTACACTTTGGAACGACAAATAGCTTCACTAAGAGGACTGACCGACAGACTGACACTATATCTTCAAAATTTTGTTTGACGTCCAAAAGTGCCTGTGAGGGTCTAATTGGAATAAATGATTTTTTTTTAACCCCAGCATCGCTTGAGTTAGCAATAGACTGCACGGTTGGTGCGGTGGCTGGGCTGGCTGCCGTGAAACGTGTCGCGGGTTCGATTACCGCACTGAACAACTCTTTGTGTGATCCACAAATTATTGTTCCGGGTCTCGGTGACATGTGAAATTGTATGTTTATACGCACCCACGACACGGGAGAAAATCCTAAATGTGTGGAGCAAAGTTTTCTTTAAAAAAAATAAAAATTTAAAATAATGGTCTGGAGAAGAAACTATGTGTTTTTTAGTCAGTAAGAGTCTGACTCTCTCTCGCCCCACCCAGGCTGGAAGAAACTATTGCTTATTTATGGAATAGGAGGCAAAAGAGCAGACGGATCACCTGATGATAAGTGACCAGCGCCACCCATGGACACCAGAGGAGTCACAGGTGCGTAATTTATAAAAATGTATCGTTTCTATTTTAAAACAGTGAATATGTCTAGTTATCTTCATATTGCCGATAGTTTTTTGATCGTCCAGTTCACGTGTACAAACACGAGACAGTGTGCATCCGGATCCTTACATGGTAACGCTAATTAATTAGGTGGGTAATACTAATAGGACTTTATTCTATTTATATTTCTAGCAACACTCAAACTGTAAAAAAAAGCTTCCAAATGGACAAAAGACTATGGTTCGAATAAAAAATAATTTAAATATAACCTATTTTATCATCATCATCATCATCAGCCTATAAGTGCCCACTGCTGAGCAAAGGCCTCTTCTCATACGGAGAAGGTTAGAGCATTAATCACCAAGCTTGCTCAATGCGGGTTGGCGATTTCAAACTTATTATTAGAAATTATAAGTCCAGGTTTCCTCACGATGTTTTTTTTTACCTTCACCGTATGTCAGTGGTGTCTAAATAATCATAGAAAGTACATATAACTCGGAAAAAGTCACATTGGCACACACTTCATGCATGAGAAGCGGGTGCCTTAACCTCCGGGCCACCACGACAAACCTATTAACCTATTATACCTACGATAAACCTATTTTATAGCGCCTAGGAAATTTATTATCCACACAAGAAACCTTTGTGAAAAAACACATAAAAATATATAAATGTACGGTTCAAAGTTTTTTACTTAAGGCTGATTTTTCAATGGTTAGATAAAAGTTACCTGGAGAATAATTATGATGCTGTCGCGTCAGAATGTTTGTATAAGACAGTGACAGCAACAATTTTATTCCTCAGATAACATTTATCTGACTATTGAAAAATCAGTCCTTATTCATGTAATTTCTTTTTTTATATGATAGCAATGAGCACTTGAGAAGCTTAAGGCCCTCCCACACTTATAGAATTCTTTCCAATTATGATGCTTTATTTATATTATAGGGTGGCAAATGACCTCACCAATCACTTGATGGTAAGCAATCAGCGCCGCCTACGGACACTTACAACAAGCCCGTTGATGACCTTTGAGGGTTCAGGACGAAGGGACGTGGAGGATGTGCCTCCAGTAATGTCAATCGCGTGGCGAAAAACTACTCTGTGGTTGTTTCACGCCAGTTTTCTGTGAGGCCGTGGTATCAGTACGGTTGGTTCGCCCTATTGGAGCCGAAACATGTCTTCCTAACATGAAAGAAAGAAAGAAAGAAAGAAAGAAGAAAGAAAATAAATTTATTTTGCCACAGTGTAGGGCACACGAAAATCACAAACATACAGCAAAAAATAGATTTAAAATAAAAAAAATAAAAATAGAATAAAATGAAACAAAAAGTTACTTAAAATAACCAAAAAAAAAAACATCATCTTCCTGCCTTTGTCCCGTTTTATTTGGGGTCGGCGCAATATATTTTTTCTTCCATTCTGTCCTGTCACTCGTCACGCTATCACTAACTCCTCTGTCTTCCATATCACTTCTCACACAATCCATCCATATTTTCTTTGGTCTCCCTCTCCCTCTCCATCCATCCACATTTATAAAATGAAACATGTCTGCTTAACGCTTTTTAATTTTACTTTATGTGATAAAACAATTAACGCGTGCTGTGTTTTCATAATAAAACTTGGATGCACTAGTCTTTATGTTGACGACAGAAATCTGTATTGAATCAGTATAAAAAATGTAGTAAGTCAAATAATTCGTCGCGTGACCTAGAGGTAAAGGCGCCCGCTTCTCATGCATGAGTGTTCGGGTTCAAAACTTGGCAAGTACCCCAATGTGACTTTTTCCGAGTTATATGTACTTTCTATGATTATTTAGACACCACTGACATACGGTGAAGGAAAACATCGTGAGGAAACCTGGACTTACAATTTCTAATTATGAGTTTGAAATCGCCAAGCCGCCTTGAGCAAGCGTGGTGGTTAATGCTCAAACCTTCTCCGTGTGAGAAGAGGCCTTTGCTCAGCAGTGGGCACTTATAGGCTGATGATGTGATATGATGCCAAATAAATAAAACAAAATATAAAGTATGCATAACCTCTAAACGGATGCAACAAAATTTATAATTCTTGTATATCCAGTTCGTTAATGACTAAATAAGATATGTACCAACCTATATTATTATATACAAAATTAATAAAAATGAACAAAGAACAACGTCCTTTTTTACAGAAGATTTACTCCTATTTCACGCTTGGAAGGAGGGTCAAAAATCTCAGTTTGAAAGGTACGGGATTGTCAGAATAAGCATTTTTTATTTGTATTGTTACGTGCCTGACGTCACGTTCCTGACTATGCGGGCTTGGGTTACGGGATTGGATGAAATGAAACACTAATACCGGTTTTCAGACTTTCTATTGCACTTAAGTTACAGCGTCCACGGAGTTAAGTTATCGGCGTTCTTCTCCAGCAGAGTCCGGCCGACTGACACAACTTTGCCGTTCACGCTGACTTAACTCACTTAACTGACTGCACTTCACTATTTCACTGCACTTCACTATTTCACTCACTTTTCTTCTTTTCCACTTCTTCCTTTTCTTCCGAATCGCTTTAGACTTAGAACTCAACTGCCAGCGGTGAGCCGCAGTTCCGCTTATATACCCCCGGTCAGGTTCTAGAACATTCAATTTCGTTATTCTTTTTTGATCGTCATGCCTCCAGAACCTTCCAATAATTTCGTTATTCATTTTTATTTATTCTCCTTCTCGCTCCTTAATTTTTCATTTCTTTCACTCAAATAATTCCAGAAAGTTCGACAAAACTTCCATCAACTAAAAAACTTCATGTTTACGGCGGGACTCGAACTCGGGGTCTCTGTGGTGTAATCCACACGCCTTACCGATTACACCAACTCGTGTTGACAATTCACGACGAAATTTACAATCTCTAGGCAACGTTTGACAACCATCCCTTGACGTCATGATGTCAAAGAGTTTTCCGTCACACTGCCCCCCTCTTAGATTCGCTCGTCCCGAGCATCGTTGCTGCCGTAATACCTCGCCAACCTGTCTATATGGACAACTTTCAAAGGGCTCCTTGAAGTCTTCCGAATTCTGTAAGTAATGTCATTGATCTTCGTGACTATCTCATAAGGACCTTCCCAACTCGGTTGCAGCTTCGGAGATTTTCCCTTCCTTCTGACTGGATTATGAAGCCAGACCAATGACCCTTCTTCAAACCCAACAGAATTGGCTCGTCGATCATAGCGCGTCTTTGCGCGATCACTAGCTTGAAGACCGGCCTCCCTGATCTGCTCATAAATGTCCAACATTTTTGCCCTTAACTCGCTTATGTAATCGCTAAATTCTGTGCGAGAGTCGCCAGGTGGACAGCCCGATACAAGATCTGCCGGTAATCTCAATTCCCTTCCAAAATTTGCAAATGCAGGCGTCTTTGCGGTACTTTCATGTACAGCAGTCCGATAGGCAAGCAAGAAGAGAGGTATGTAAGTGTCCCAATCTCTCTGATGGCTGTCAACCACCTTTGCTAAGTGTCGTTCCAATGTTTGGTTGAAACGTTCGACCATTCCATCTGACTGTGGATGATAAGGAGTCGTTCGAGTCTTATGGATTCCCAAAAGTTTACAAGTTTCCTGAAAAACTTGGGACTCAAAGTTCCGTCCTTGATCACTGTGCATCTCCAAGGGCACTCCGAATCGGGTGAATACCTCGTTTACCAACTTCGTAGCTACAGTTACTGCCTCTTGATTCGGTATGGCAAAGACCTCCGGCCATTTTGTAAAATAATCCATAACCACTAAAACGTAGCGATTGCCCGAATCAGTGATTGGAAATGGTCCAGCGATGTCTAAGGCTATTCTCTCCCAAGGCATACCAACATTGTAGATTTTCATCGCCCCTCTGCTTCTTGTTTGTGGACCCTTGACAGCTGCACAATTAGTGCATTTCCGGCACCAATCTTCGACGTCATATTTGCAATGCAACCAATAAAACCTCTCCTTGATCTTCACCAAAGTCCTCCTAATTCCCAAATGTCCTCCAGAAGATCCATCATGGAACGCTTTTAATACATCCCTTATTTTTGAACGAGGCACCACCAATTGCAAATGCTCGTCCTTGCCGTTTGTTGATTCCCATTTCCTGCACAGAAGTCCGTTATGAAGCGTAAGGCTTTTCCACTGTGCCCATAAACCTTTCGTTACCGCGCTATATTGGGCGACGTCACTCCAACTTGGCTTGTTACCACTTCGTAGCCACTCCAGTATTGGTTTGATATCCGCATCTCTTTCCTGTTCTAATTTCATCGCATCATCTCCCCATGCCTCGTCAACAGTATCAGTCCTTATCACCTTAAGAAAAGCAATTTCCTTCTTGGCACAATGCTTGCAATCTTCCACGCATGGGCGTCTCGATAATGCATCTGCGTTGCCATGAATTCTTCCGCCGCGATGTTCGATTTCAAAGTCAAATTCCTGAAGTTGTTCCAACCATCTGGCTACTTGGCCTTCAGGATCCTTAAACTGAAGCAGCCATTTCAAAGCAGCGTGATCAGTTCTGATTAAAAATTTCCGTCCCAGTAAATACTTCTTGAAATGGTGCAGAGTTTTGACTACGGCCAGTAATTCCCTCCTGGTCACGCAATAATTCCTCTCCGGCTTGGATAGTGACTTGCTGAAGTAAGCAATAACCTTCTCCTGCTCACCATCGCGTTGTGAAAGGATACCTCCTATTCCGATATTACTGGCGTCCGTATCAACTACGAATATTCCTTTCGCGCTGGGGTATCCGAGAATTGGCGTTTTACAAAGCCGTTCTTTTAGTTCGCGAAAGGCTTGCTCACAATCCTCGTCCCATATAAAGGCACGTTTCTCCTCTGTCAATCGATGCAATGGCTTGGCAATGTCCGAGAATCCTTTCACAAACCGCCGATAATACGAGCATAATCCAAGAAATGCCCGAACTTGCGTTTTGTCTTTAGGTGTTGGCCATTCCTTAACAGCGGCAGTCTTGGCTGGATCAGTCTCAATTCCTCTCTCAGAAATAACATGTCCTAGATAATTCACTTCGCGCTTAAAGAAAGAGCATTTCTTTGGACTCAACTTTAAATTTGCTCCACGCAGCTTTTCGAGTACCATTTCCAATTTTCTTAGATGATCGTCAAAATCCCTTCCAACGATGATGATGTCATCGAGGTAAACTAGGCAGGTTTCGCCCAGCAGTCCCGCCAGCACCTGTTCCATCAAACGCTCAAAGGTTGCCGGTGCATTGCATAATCCAAATGGCATCACCTTAAATTGCCAGAGTCCCTTCCCAGTTGAGAATGCGGTCTTTTCCTTGTCCTTGGGATCCAAATCCACCTGCCAATAGCCGCTTTTCAGATCGAGCGTTGAAAACCATTTCATGCCACTCAGTGTGTCAAGTGTGTCATCGATTCTTGGTAACGGGTAGCTATCCTTCTTGGTTACATCATTCAATCGTCGATAGTCTACGCAAAACCTCGTTGAACCATCTTTCTTCTTGACAAGCACGACAGGTGAACACCAAGGGCTAGAAGAGGGCTCTATCACGTCATTTTTCCTCATATCGTCAATCATTTGTTCAACCTCTTTCTCACGAGCGAATGGTATACGTCTGGGCCTTTGACGAATTGGCATTGTATCACCTGTATTTATTTTATGCTTCACCAAACCAGTTCGGCCAATATCACCATCGCTTCTTGAAAACACATCAGAGAATCGAAGGAGTAAATTTCTAGCTTTCATAGTCTCCACTTTTGTCAGACTTTTGTTTTCGTCTAAGATTTTCGTTACAAAGTCTATTCCCGTACTGTCCTTCTTCACAAGATTCTCCGAGCATTTTCTTATCCAGGCCACTTCTTCCAAAACGCCCACAGGCTCTCCTTCTTCAATCGTAATGTTTGAATCACTGAAGTTGAATACCGGAATGCGGTTGACATCAGATGACCCCACGACAGTCCTTGCCGGTAGCCATGAGTTTACGTGTTCCGATTTATCAATCACAGCGCACCTTCGAGGTAAACTTCCTTCAATCCTCCTAGGTAATACGATTGGTACGAGAGTCTGTGATTTTGGTTCAAGAACAGTTCTTCTTAAACAGCAAACTTTTCCCAGGGTTCCACCCTTCATCGGAATTTCCTCAGTTCCACATAGTAATACTCCAGATTTTAAGTCGATGTTACACTGGTGCCCTTGCAGGAAGTCAAGTCCCAGGATGCAGTCATCCAGAATTTTGGCCACAATAACCTCATGTCGATAAACACGTTCCCCAATTTTGATTGTTACGTGCAGTTTTCCACTTATCGGTATCCACTGGCCGGTAGCTGATTTCATTCGTAGGCCAACAATTGGTTTAACGTGTTTCCTGATGTTTTGCCCGAGCAGCCGAACATTTATCACCGTCCTTGAAGCTCCAGTATCTAATGTTAGCTGACTGTTTTTCCCATTTACTTGACCGTCTATCACCAGAGTATTTCCATCGTTAGTTTGCTTGATGTAGATTGTTGGGGTTATTCCACTACCGGCCAGCGCCCACCCCGCAGCCCTGGCTGGAATTAGTTTCCCTGCTGGTCAGAAGTTGAGACCGCCGCGTCCTGGCGGTTCACCTTCTTCGGGCAGTTGCTCCGCATGTGCCCACGCTCTCCGCATCCATAGCACATGAAGATCCGACGGCGTGGAGGTACCTGCTCCGTAGTCGTCATTTCCCGCAGACATAAGGTACGGGAGTTACCACGCACAGCTTCCACTTCCAATGCATGGGCCAGAGCTTCTTTCAAGTTCTTGTGATGGCCCAGATGAACAGCAGCTCGTACTTCGGGGTCCCGAATACCGTCAATGAACGCTTGGAGAAGCGTGCCTTCAATCATTGACGGAGTCGACCGGAAAGCTCGACGCACAAGTTTCTCGATTTCCACGGACCATTGCTGTAGGCTCTCATTAGCACGCTGAGTACGCTCTTTTAATTGCGCTCTGTACACGTGCTCGAGGTGGCTGTCTCCAAAACGTGCCTCAAGTGCGTCGAGGAGGGCACTTAAGCTGAGATCCCCACTTGCGCCGATAGCTTCCAGCACTGAGAGCGCTTGATCACGGAGGGCCAGGGTGAGGGCTGACTGTGCTTCCTTCTGAGTCCAACCATAAGCCTCCATAAGTGTCTCAAACTGTAGCTTGAACGCGTTCCAGGATGTTGTTCCGTCGTAATGGGGAATCTTGAGCCCTTTCGTTGCGCTTGAGGCCACATTTGGGGCGTCAAAAACGGCTGCAAGACGGCTTCGGCTCTTCAAAGGGCTTGGGCTTGTCACTTCCTGCTTGATTTTGGAGATCTCTTCTTTCACTCTCTCCTCTATCGCCATGACGCGATGTTCCAACTTGCCTAACCCTTCCTCCACTTCTTGTACCCGTTCGACAGCCTTTTGCAGTCCCTTCGTGAAATCCTTATGCATCTCTTCCAAGCGACGCGCTTGCTCCTCTTGGCGGCGAGCTTGATCCTCTTGGCGACGAGCTTGATCTTCTTTCAGCTCCCGTAGCTGTTCCGCCTGACAGCGTGCTTGCTCTTCTTGGCGGCGCGCTTGCTCTTCTTGGCGGCGCGCTTGCTCTTCTTTCAGCTCCCGCAGCTGTTCTGCCTGACAGCGCGCTTGCACTTCTTGGCGGCGCGCTTGCTCTTCTTTCAGCTCCCGCAGCTGTTCTGCCTGACAGCGCGCTTGCTCTTCTTGGCGGCGCGCTTGCTCTGCCATCATTTGCTGCAGCTGTAGCAGAAGATCCACCTGCACAGGCTTGGCTTCTGCATCGCTGGTTTGAGCTGCAGCACCCTCTTCCCTCACACGCTGCGCTTCTGACATTGCACGGGTACTCACTCCTCTTACGTCCTGCGGCACTAGCGGCATTTTTCTCCAATCCCACTTCTGACACCAAATGTTACGTGCCTGACGTCACGTTCCTGACTATGCGGGCTTGGGTTACGGGATTGGATGAAATGAAACACTAATACCGGTTTTCAGACTTTCTATTGCACTTAAGTTACAGCGTCCACGGAGTTAAGTTATCGGCGTTCTTCTCCAGCAGAGTCCGGCCGACTGACACAACTTTGCCGTTCACGCTGACTTAACTCACTTAACTGACTGCACTTCACTATTTCACTGCACTTCACTATTTCACTCACTTTTCTTCTTTTCCACTTCTTCCTTTTCTTCCGAATCGCTTTAGACTTAGAACTCAACTGCCAGCGGTGAGCCGCAGTTCCGCTTATATACCCCCGGTCAGGTTCTAGAACATTCAATTTCGTTATTCTTTTTTGATCGTCATGCCTCCAGAACCTTCCAATAATTTCGTTATTCATTTTTATTTATTCTCCTTCTCGCTCCTTAATTTTTCATTTCTTTCACTCAAATAATTCCAGAAAGTTCGACAAAACTTCCATCAACTAAAAAACTTCATGTTTACGGCGGGACTCGAACTCGGGGTCTCTGTGGTGTAATCCACACGCCTTACCGATTACACCAACTCGTGTTGACAATTCACGACGAAATTTACAATCTCTAGGCAACGTTTGACAACCATCCCTTGACGTCATGATGTCAAAGAGTTTTCCGTCACAGTATATTATGGTGGTGCTGGTGGTAAGCGATGATGGGACCTACGATGGAGCACGCCTACCCATAAGCAACCTATTCACTCGGGCCTTGAAGACTTGATCACTATCAACGTCCCCGGGGGTACGGCGCGTAGCGTTCCGCGCGCGCCTCAAAGAGCCAATAGACCACCACAGATGGGGCCCTAAAGGGCTGATGTTCAGCCGGGGTTGCGGAGTAAGCGCAATGAGGCACCGCGACCTCAGTCCAGAGCAGGAGAAGGAACAGGGGGGTTTGTAGTCAGTAAGAGTCTGACACTCCCTCCCGCCCCGCCCTGGGCGGGAGAAGTAATTTGATGATTTTCCCCTCATAAAACAAAAATCACTATCAATGTATTCCCTTAGTAAGTACTTATGCCACCCGTGACAAGAATAAGGAGGCTGACAAATGCACCCCCTTTTTAAAAAAAGGAAAATCACCAAATGCCTCCTCTCGCCTCGTTTATGGCGAGAGGAAGTATCAGACTCTTACTGACTAAAAACCACCCCATTCCTTAATCTGCCTAGAAATCTAGTAATCATCATCATCAGCAGCAGCAGCAGCCGGAAGACCTCCACTACACTACTACACCACACACGGAAGGCTGAACAAAGGCCTCCCCCTTAGTCCTTCTGAACAAAGACCTTGGGCTTCTCGTGACTCTGATAATGTCATCGGTCATCCTCCCCTATCGGGAAGACTGCCCTCGCTACGTTTTCCGGTCTTTGATCGACACTTTAATACTTTTCGGGCCCATCGGCCGTCCGACCTTCGAACGACTTGGCCTGCCCATTGCCACTTTAGCCTAAAGATACGAGCTATATTATCGGTGACTTTAGTTCTTTGGCGAATTTGTACATTTCGAAATAATAATTAATTGCATACTTACGAAATTCCAATTGGTCAGGTAGCATGGCATAAACCATTTTGCTGTCACTATAGCCGGGTCTGTGAGGTCCGTCCTCTGCATCATTCGATGCCACAAATAAACACCATACAAAACCACTGAATGAAAACAAACACACGCAACTACATGGAAAAGTAGTCTTAAATACAATCGTATTGTAGTCCTTTTTTCCACATCATTGTTCACCGTGATTTTCACCTCTGTCATTTTTATTTTATTTATTTATTTATTTATTATTTCACTTTTATTTAATTTTTTGTTTATTTTTTATTTATTTTGGTTAATTTTTATGAATTTATTTATTTTATTTTGTATTTGTTTTATTTTTTATTGTTTATTTCGTGATTTATTTATGTTTGTGTGTATTTAAAACGTGCATACCGTTTGAGGTCGCGGTATTATGTGATCGGCTAGTATATATGTATCAATGATTTTAGGATTCCTCAGTAGTCAAGAAAAACACGTGCAGATTACTGATAATTATTTCTTATTATTACTTAACAATGTAATTAAATTGCAATTTTCCTATTCTTAGTATCGTCGACTGTCTCGTTGACACAAGTTG
The DNA here is from genome assembly GCA_902829305.4 of Spodoptera exigua. Classification (NCBI taxonomy): domain Eukaryota; kingdom Metazoa; phylum Arthropoda; class Insecta; order Lepidoptera; family Noctuidae; genus Spodoptera; species Spodoptera exigua. The sequence goes on along the minus strand of LR824628.2, from coordinate 828,472 downwards.
TCAACAGTGCAACTGTTGAGTAAAAGTCCCATGTTGGATTTTCATCATCATACGACTTCTCCTGCCTAATGTGGGGCCAGAAGTAGTGTCAGACTCTTACTGACTAAACCTCCTCCCTCTTCAACCCGTCCGTTCTCCTGTTCTAGGCCGAAGCCGCGGTGCCTCATTGACAAGCAACCCCGACTGAACATCAGCCAGTGTGGTCCCATCTGTAAATTGGGTATTTTATTTCTATTTGTCTGAAATAGACAAGTGTGGGAGAGCCATGCTTTGGCACGAATGGGTCGGTTCGACCGGAGTGATACCACGGCCTAACAGAAAACCGAACCACAGCGTTGTGTTTCGCCGTGTGAGTGAGGTTACCGGAGGCCCAATCCTTCCCCTCCCCCAATCCCTCCTCAATCCCTAAATCTCCAAATCCCTAATCACTAAAAGGTCGGCAACGCACTCGTAACTCCTTCGTTGCGGGTGTCCATGGGCGTCGTTGATAAGTTACCATCAGGTAATCCGTCTGCTCGTTTGCCGAACTATCACATAAAAAAAAATACCCAAAATTTTGTCAATAGATTCACCCCTATCGCAAGGAACTCTTGGTATCTATACTTAACCTTTATTTAATATTATAACGCTGAAGAATATTTTAATTAGATTATAAGCCATCGGCCCAATCGGACACCAGCAACAACAGAGGGGTTACAAGTGCGTTACCGGCCTCTTGTCAGTTATTAGGGATTTAAGGATAGGAGATTTGAGAATTAAGGATAGAGGTAGGGAAGGTTTGGACCTCCGGTAACCGGAAACACAATGTAAGTGATGCTTCACGTCGGATTTCTGTGAGGCCGTGGTATCACTCCGGTCGAGCCGACCCATTCGTGCCGAAGCATGGCTCTTTCATATTTAACATGAAACAATGAATTTATTTTTGCAAATAGGCCATAAAACGGCACTTTTACACGTCAATTTATATGTAAAAACTAGATGAAGCCGGCATTTCCTATCTGACTACTCTGAGAAGAAATGCCGAAACAAACTCAGAGGTCATCATGATAGACTTTAATTCTATTTTCACGTTTCATTAAATGATTTTAACTTTGACTTTCTGCATGGCATTACTTTACTACTTACCGTATAAATATACTTGTACGGAACCGATCACAAATAATAATATTAAAATGTAACTAAAAACCTGTATTGTAATTTCAATGACGCGTATCGGGCGGCGTCTACGTCTATGCTTTTAAATAAAGTAAAATGGCTACTTTTGTTCGTTTGTTTGTTACGCATCCTATTTTTATAATGTGATGGGCCGGAGGTTGAGGCACCCGTGTTTCATGCATGAGGATAAATGTGGGAGAGCCATGCTTCGGCACGAATAGGTCGGCTCGACCGGAGTGATACCACGGCCTCACAGAAAGCGACGTGAAATAACCACAGCGTTGTTTCGCCGTGTGGGCGGGGTTACCGGAAGCCCAATCCTTCCCCTGCCCCAATCCCTAAATCTCCAAATCCTCCAAATCCTAAAAGGTCAGCAACGCACTCGCAACTCCCCCGTTGCGAGTGTCCATGGGCGGCGCTGATTGCTTACCATCAGGTAATCCGTCTCTCGTTAGCCGATCTATATTACATAAAAAAATGGGATCGGCTTCGAAACCTGGCGTGAGAGTGTATGTTTGAAAACGTACCCACGACACAGGAGAACATCCTAGTGTGGGGCAAAGTTTTTAAAAATGAAGTCTGTGTGCAACTCTGTGAGGCGCGCGATACGAGTGACCCTGCGGGCAAAGCTTAATATTCAATATAATTATTGAATACTCTACCTTGCCAGACTGGTTTTATGGTTTAATTATACATTATCGCTTCAAGCTGACTTCAAAAACCACAGATCCAATCTTCCCCAAGTTTCCATCGATCCTAACGCCATCTATCGTGTCACGAGTCAAACTTTCAATATAATATTTGACAATATTGATATTTTTGTACAAATTACCAATCGTGGTGGTTGTTTGCGCAGCGTTGTTTCGTCGTGTGAGTAAGGTTACCGGAGGCTCAACCCCACCCCTCCTCTCCCCCATATCTATCCTCAAATCTAACCCGCAAGAGACCGGCAACGCACTTGTAGTAACTCCTTTGGTATTACGAGTATCCATGGGCGGGGATGATTGCTTACCACCACGATTGGTAATTTGTACAAAAATATCAATATTGTCAAATATTATATAGAAAGTTTGACTCGTGACTCGATAGATGGCGTTGGGATCAATTTAGGGCGATGTGGTTTTGTTAGGCAAGGTGCTGCGTTTATTTTCACTGAATAAAAATATTACAGCGACATCTAGTGGTTGTATTTGGAAGCCCCTGTAGTTGATATAGTGACTTAGTAGTACTATGAGTGAAGGAAGTGGAGTGGTGAACATAATTCGTCTCGCGGGTTTGCGGCGAGCAAGGGTAGCTCGCCGCCCGACCTGAACCGTACTCTAGCGGACGGCGCGTAGCGTTCCGCGCGCTCCTCAAAAGAGCCCATAGACCACCTCAGAAGGGGCTCTATACGGCTGATGTTCAGCCGAGGTTGCGGGTTAAGCGCAATGAGTCACTGCGGTCTCGGCCCAGAGCAGGAGAAGGAACGGGGGCGCTTTTAGTCAGTAAGAGTCTGACACTCTCTCTCGCCTTAGTCTAGGCGGGAGAAGCGATGGGATGATTTTCCCTTTCCAAAAAAAAAACCTAATTCATCTTTGCACGTTTGCCGACCTGAGCGATAAAAAAAACATTACAATATTTTTTCTACAGGTACTTTTGAAAATACATCATATAGATATGTATTTCCTTTCAGGAGTCCATTTCAGTTTGTAATTGGTTTCTTTGAACGCATAACCTCGTTTTTCGTAGTCGGTCAACGTATGAAACTTGTAGAACTGCATCTTTGTAGTTGAATCCAGTAGTTGATTGACCGGTTTCAGTATTTTTACACTCAAGACCGAATTATAGGCGGTGTAGCTCGCATAATCCAACTACTAAATAGGTATAATTAATTAATTAATAAACGCGGAAGGCTGTAAATACCTACGGATTTATTTTTTATGTGATAGGTCGGCAAACGGGCAGATGGATAACCTGATGGGAAGCAATCAGCGCCGTCCATGGACACCGGCAACAACAGAGGAGTAACGAGTGCTTTGCCGACGTTTTAGGGATTAGGGATTTGGACATTAGGGGTTGGGGGAGGGAAAGGATCGGGCCTCCGGTAAAATTATTACGCAAGCGCCATAATTTACCATTAACCCCGGCTGAACGTCATATATAGGTACCATTAACCACGACTGCACGCCGACTGCAATTAAACTGCAATCGGACTCGTTTGATTTGCAGTTCTATTGCAGTCGAGTCAACTGCATTCAAACTGTATCCGAACTGGAAATTCGCAGTTGGATTGCAGTTGAAATGCAGTCCGTCTATCTATGTAGAGCCTTAAAGCAGGAAAATTATCGGGCTTATTTTTACCCGACTACGGCAAAGCAAAAGGAGGATTATGATTTTGACAGGCTATGTATGAATGTATGTATGTTTATCTGTTCCCTCGTAACTACAAAACTACTTATCAGAAATCGACAAATGACATATCATTAGAAACTTCTTAATTGTCCGCTGGTTATAGGCTAAAACAATCAGAGTAAAAAAAATAAGTTAATATAATTATACCGTGTTTGGTATCATTTAACACGTTAAGCGCCATGGGGGTCACCGGTGACCTCCGTTAGCGGAGGATTCGCCTTCAACATTTTTCCATCGGCAGTCAAAGGCTTAAAGCGCTTTACTTGTACATTTTGAATATATAAATATTACCAGCATTTGCTTGTGACTTTACCTGTATTCATGGTGTTCAAGAGCATCAGATATGTAATAATATGTAGTTTTAGTTCAAAGGATATTTTATTGTAACGAGTTGTCTCATAGCTCGATAGATGGCGTTGCCCGATTTAAATTCAAGCTATGGTTTCGTTACAGCAAATACTATAAGAGTGTAATTTATTTTGTTATTAGGGTTCAGAATCATAGTTCAGATTTCAGTTCACATCCATAGTTCATATTTAGTTCAAATATACGAACCAGCAGTTCAAACGTAATAAGTGGTTTAATTTCAACCCTATTATTAGCTACAATAGATCATCAATTTCATTCACATCTTTTCGTTCATAGCTTCTACTACTTAATATTAGTTCATCAATTTAACTTTTGTTGATATTATGCGCCACAAATACACTTTAACACCAAAATAGTACAAATAATAAAAACTAAAACCCAACTACGACAAAAACCGACGCTGAAAAAGTATAAACCAAAATTTTCAGAATACTGAAAGGCGTAGTCACACGTTACATTAATTACTTACCATACCTGCACTTTGATAACGCGTGACTACGCCTTTCAGTATTCTGAAAATCTTGTTTTATACTTTTTCAATGCCGATTTTTGTCGTAGTTGGGTTTTAGTATTTATACTTTTTATTATTAGTCAATAAGTCTGACACTCTCCCTCGCCCCACCTAGCCTTGGATGATTTTCCCCCTTAAAAAGCCATATATACCATCCCTTTTCTCTTTCAAGTAACAACAGGTGTATTCCATTAACAATATTGGTCATAGGTCAAGAATTTCACTCTCTCTGCATAAATATATATGTATTTTCCATTGTATATCGTTTTCTATTCCAATAGAGCTAGACCTGACATGTTACTGTAACCGGTTTCAAGTGATTTTTTTAACCAGACCAACTTGTTTTAAATTCGTTCCGAAAACTCACGCGGTACGATTGGCGGTCGGGATCCTGTTCGCTCGACAGGTTGGTTAAAGAAGTACAACTTTGAATGATTGTCGAAGCCATCGTAGTTTTTTCTTGACTGGACGTCATCATCATCATCAGCCTATAAGTGCCCACTGCTGAGCAAAGGCCTCTTCTCAGACGGAGAAGGTTGGAGCATTAAATCACCACGCTTGCTCAATGCGGGTTGGGGATTCCAAACTTATAATTAAAAATTATAAGTCCAGGTTTCCTCACGATGGCTGCGGGGTAAGCGCAATGAGGCACCGCGACCTCGGCCCAGAGCAGGAGAAGGAACGGGGGGGTTTTTAGTCAGTAAGAGTCTGACACTCTCTCTCTCGCCTTACCCTGGGCGGGAGAAGTCATTGGATGATTTTCCCCTGACAAAAAAAAAGGTTTCCTCACGATATTTACGTTCACTGTATGTCAGTGGTGTCTAAATAATCATAGAAAGTACATAAAACTTGGAAAAAGTCACATTGGCACTTGCTAGGTTTCGAACCCCTCATGCGTGAGAAGCGGGCTCCTTAACCTCCGGGCCACCACGACACTGGACGTCATTTATTTTATAAGTCTCTTTTAGAAAGAAAGGTTTCTTTCTCATCAGGATTTTCTCCTGTGCCGTAGGTACAACCACCCAGAACCGGAACAACAGTTTGTAGATCACACAAACTGTTATTCCGTGCGCAAATTGAAATCCGCTACACGTTGCATAGCTGCCAGTTGCCCAGTCAATACGCCAGCAGTCATTAGTCTTTATACCAGAATTCGGTTTTTTTTTTCGTTTGGCCACTATCTTGCCTGGCGCTAAGTGATGATGCGACCTACGAGCACTGCTGAGCCTAAGACCTCTTCTTATTTGGAATATATATATACTTGACACATGCTGAGCTGGACTCCCATTCGGTGCAAACTAAAGACACACTGAACCGCGCCGTATTTTATTATTATTTTTCTCCCTTTTTTCTCGTTCTTTATGTTCATTCTTTCGTACTAACTACCCGTCTAATACGTAATATTTATATTTTTTTGTTTCATTTTATTTCGTGTCATTTTCTTGTTAATTTGTATTGTGTAACCACTTATTTGTCAGTTAATTTGTGTCTGTTAGTGTTTGTGCTGAATAAATGTGTTATCTATCTATCTATCTATCTATCTATGTAGTATAGAGTATTATGGAGTTTCTTGCTCGTTCATGGAGTTTCTTGCTCGTTCTTCTCCATTCGAATCTACAATTTGGAATGAGCACCTAGCTTCACTGACGAACTGACTGACAGACTACTTGTCTATTTTGACGTCTCAAAAGTACCTACTTATGGTTTAGTTAGAATAAATGATTTTGACTTTGACTTTGAATAGATTTGAGCATTAATAACCATGCTTGCTCAAGGTGGATTGGTTTATTTAAAATTATAAGTAGAAATCAACTCATGGATTCCTCAAGATGTTGTTCTTTACCATAGGTGGTGTCTTATTAAATTAAGAAGGTACATATAACTCGGCAATAGTCACATTGATACTTACCAGGCTACGAAACTGTTTCGTAATGCATGAAAAGCGAGGCGTCTTAACCTTCTAAATTTAAAATTTGGAAGACCTGGTGGTAAACAATCTGTCGAAGTAACATATCGCCACAGCTACGACAATAAGGTAAAAGGCGTTATAAGAGGGATTCCTACATGGTTCGTATTGCACGTATGATATATGTAGGTACCTACTTTTAAGTAAAACACCACACTCTCAAATATTTAAGTTTAATTAAAAACTAATTCTTATAAGAAACTTATTTCTATGCTCGTCAAACTTCCCACCAGAATCCCCGTTGCACTCTTTGCGCGGGAAAACTTTATTCATCTGTCTCAGTTGACAGACGACAGCGTCACCACGGCAGCTAGTGTTGCCGAGACCACAGATTATATTAGTGACGTTCATTTAGTTGATTTTCGTCGTCTAACACTACTTAGCACCTACTTATCACCACATGACTTGTCCTTCTCTAGGTGAATCAAAAGTGAGTGTCAGACTCTTGCTGACTCAAAGACCATAAAATCAAAAAGTCAAGTAAGTAAGTAAGTCATTTATTTTGCAAATATGGGTACAATACATGGTGATAGAGTGAAAACAGGTAGGTTCAGCCACATTTTACCAGTAGGCATGCAAAAATTATAATTTGAAGCTAAAAATAGGTACTGAAAATTAATACTTTATACATTGAATAATTTGACGTCATAACTTATCATTCGTATAAACACATAACTTATCATATCGTCAAAAATCATTTATTCCAATTAGACCCTTACAGGCGCTTTTGAACGTCAAACAAAATTTTGAAGATATAGTGTCAGTCTTTCGGTCAGTCCTCTTAGTGAAGCTATTTGCTCGTTCCAAAGTGTAAATTCCGATGGAGAAGAACAAGCAAGAAACTACATGGTTACTCTTTTTAAATCAGTTTCACATACATACCACTTTGTTCCTTGTTACACCCGCAACACTGACTGAACATACTGGCCCCATTCAACTCACCTGCCGGGCGTGGCGAGTATAGCATCGGCAGCCTTCATTACACTTAGTTTTGGAGATTTTTTTTTGTTTTTTTTTTATGTAATAGCTCGGCAAACGAGCAGACGGATTACCTGATGGTAAGCAATCAGCGCCGCCCATGGACACTCGCAACGGAGGAGTTACGAGTGCGTTGCCGACCTTTTAGGGATTAGGGATTTGGAGATTTAGGGATTGAGGAGGGATTGGGGAAGGGGAAGGATTGGGCCTCCGGTAACCTCACTCACACGGCGAAACACAACGCAGTAGTTATTTCACGCCGGTTTTCTGAGAGGCCGTGGTATCACTCCGGTCGAGCCGACCCATTCGTGCCGAAGCATGGCTCTCCCACACTTAAAAAACTTGAACTTGAAATTGTCATTGCGTGAAAGTATAGTATACCTACATACTTTTTTTTTGACCATTTACCCTTCTGGAAATTTTCTGCCAAGTGTCTCAGGCGGACTATTACATACTAATCACAAACAATTACATAGTAACAATTAGCAATACTTTCCATAACTTTTTTTTACTTTTTATGACCTACATTGTAATTTACATTCAGCATATAAACATATAAATTACATTTTTAAATATTTCTTAAAAATAAATAATAAAAAACATTTAAAAATATAAAAAATAGTGTCCCACCGGTGTCGGGAACTGGGTCCAAGCTACCGGCGGTCAGGGCTCCAGAGAAAGGAACCTCCTGACAATACGAGCCGTGTCCAGGAGTACCACTTTCTGAATTAAGCCCTTGATCCAGCCACCTAACGAGAGCCTCCTAAGATGTTGGTCGAGGCTCTTGGCTATTAAGCCATTGGCTGACACGACTATCGGTACAATGATAGCTGAATCCACTTCCCACATGTCGACAACCTCGCGAGCCAAGTCGATATACTTGATCAGTTTATCTTTCTCGGCTTTCACAAGGTTCTCGTCATGTGGGACGGCTATGTCAACAATCATTGCACGCCTCTCCTTCCGGTCCACCACCACAATATCAGGCTTATTGGCCACAATAGTCCTGTCAGTGATGATAGACCGGTCCCAGTACAAGGTGATATGACCATTATTAAGGACTGGGTCGGGCTCATACCTGTAGTACGGCACTTCCGATTCCACAAGAGAGTATTTCAGAGCAAGCTGCTGATGTATTATCCTGGCTACAAGGTTGTGCCTATGCAAGTACTCGCCGTTAGCTAGACGAGAACAACCAGAGATTATGTGACGAATTGATTCTCCCGGACGGTGACATGCCCGACAGATGTCAACCGTGCCGTCCTTCACAATAAATCTCCGGTAGTTATTCGTCATGATAACTTCGTCCATAATTGCACAGACAAACCCTTCGGTTTCCCCAAAGAGGTCACCAAAACGCAGCCAGGCTACGGACGCCACCTGGTCTACATCCGGTCCATGTAGGGCTCGGAAAAAGCGTCCGTGAAGCTCCTTGCTCTGCCATACTTCCCTGCGAGCGTTAGTGTCAAGTACGACGGGTTTGCGCCAGTTCTCGATAGCCAGGGAGAGCGGGGTGAGACCTTTGTCCACTGCCACTACATCTCGATGCATATCCACGTCGGCAGCTAGGAAATATTCCCTGAGACTACATACCTCGCGGTTGTGTAGGGTCTTGGCATTTAAAAAGCCTCGGCCCCCACACTTCCGCGGGATATACAGTCTCATCACCGACGACCGCGGATGATGCATTCGGTATGCAGTCAGCATTGTTCGGACTTGCCTATCCAGGGCGTCCAGTTCAGTTTGAGACCATTTGAGTACGCCGAAAGAGTACATCAATACCGGCATGACCCAACCGTTGAAGGCGCGCACTTTGTTTCCACCTGAAAGAAAGCTATTAAATACCTTCTTCAGGCGACCAAAGAAACGCTCCTTCAGCTATTGCTTCATGTCAGTGACATTGATGCCTAAAGCTTCCGACATACCCAAATACTTATAGGTTTCTGTTGGAGAGAGGGACCTCAGGTTTATGGAATCCGTGAGTTGAGTTCCCACAGATTCCACAACCTCCCCTCGTTTTACATGCATGATCGCACATTTGTCCACACCAAACTCCATCCTGATGGCACTACTGAAGGTTTCAGTTAGCTTGAGTAGCTCCATCAGTTGCAGTTTGTTGGGGGCAAAAAGCTTCAAGTCATCCATGTAAAGGAGGTGAGATATAACCTGACCACCTCTCTTCAACCGGTAGCCTAGGCCTGAATTCTCTAGGAGTGTGCTTAGGGGATTCAAGGCTAGGCAGAACCAAAGCGGACTCAAGCTATCACCCTGGAATATACCACGCTCGATCCTTACAGGTTCGCTGTTCCTTTGGGTATGTCGACATCCCGGATAGCGAAGGACCGTACTCCATTGCCTCATACAGGACATCAGGAAGGTGCGTAGTATTGTATCAATTTTATACAATTCCAACACCCTCATGAGCCATGTATGAGGAATAGAGTCATAGGCCTTCTTATAGTCTATCCAACATGTCGACAGATCCTTACGGGCACGTCGAACCTGTTGGCTGATGGCCATATCAATGAGGAGTAGCTCCTTAGTACCGCGGGATCCGTTCTTACATCCATTCTGAGCAGTTGACATGATTTTATTTTTGTCAATATGACTATTAATTTTACTTCTCAGTATGGATGTAAGAACTTTATAGACCGTCGGCAGACACGTGATCGGTCTATAATTTTTGGGTTCCGCAGTACTACCTGATTTATGGAGCAGGTGGGTTACTCCTGTCGTTAGAAACTTGGGCAGCGATCCTGACTCTACGGCAGACTGGAATTGAGATGCTAAACGAGCGTGCGCCCTTGTGAACCACTTGATCCAGAAATTGTGCAGTCCATCCGGCCCTGGAGATTTCCAGTTAGGCAACGGACGGACTGCACGAGCAACATCTTGGGGACTGATGTTAATTGTCCCCATTTGTGGTATTGGATCGCACGCGCGTTCGACATCCCGAATCCAGTCATCCTCAGTGTGACTGACAGGCACCGACCAGATGCTGCGCCAGAATGAACACATGGCGTCATCATCCGGGAGGCGTCTATCAGTCACACCATGGTCCGGTCGCTCCCAAGTCCTATACACCCACCTTTCATTACTCCGGAATGTGCGATTCTGGGTATATCGTTCCACCCGTCGCCTGTACCTCCGAATACGGTTTGCCCATGCATATACCTTCTGCTTCAGAAAGTCGATGCGCTCTGTGACGCGGGACATATAGTCTCGGGGGCTGATATCTGTCCCCGAAAATGCCCGTCTCACAAAGCGCATCACTCTGGGGCGGGTATTACCCTCCCTGAAGCAGATTAATTTGCCGATGAGTGCTCTGGCCCCAGCAATACGACACTCAATCCTGCGCTGCCAGGCCGGTACAGCTGGTTTCGGTCGTGTGGTTACGTCATTAGTAGGGAATTTGACGTGAGCCACACGACATGCCGCTACGGCCGCGCAGTACATTATCGAGTGTGTATCACCGAGGTCTTCGCAGTCATCTAAATAATTAGATAACTGCGAATCCAGTGCAGCCACCAGCGCTTTATTCTTGTTATGCATGGGCAAACGAGGCAAGCGTGGTCTGAGTTCGGGTGATATGTAGCGATATTCCCGAATCGCACATTCCAAAGCACTCCTCAATTCATCAATGCACTCGGTACTTACGTGTGCAACCGTATCAGTACTTTCCTCATCAGCGACGGCACTAACAATACCGTGGCTGGTCAGTGGCAAAGTCGCTGGCACCACAGTCCGCGACGAGGAGGCACTGGCACGGCTACCCATTTCCGTTTGAAGGCGATCAAGCACAGTATCGTCCAGCATACGGTTACGCTGGATGACCCGCACCTGATCCGACAGTCGTTGAGCTGATACGTTGACGGCTGGCTCAAGCACCTGAAACAGAGAGAGCATCCGAACACGGTACGCGGTCAGGTTGTTTCCTCCCTCTGTAGCCCCATAGTATGCGCGCATGACGTTTTCGTTTATTGATTGCGTCCATCGCATGCGCTGCACACTTCCGCCGGCGGCTGGGACCCTATCAGAAGCCGGTGGGCCTCGAGGTCCTAAGCGGGCCGGCGGCCGGCGTCCTCCCCGGCGACGCGTAGGTGGTGGTGTCGTCGGCGGTGAGTAGTACTCGTCGCTGGAGCTCGACGCAGCTGCCACGGCCGGTGTTACATCACTCCCGATGGGGCTGGATTCCGGCGGCGGCGAGGCGGAGCTGAGCGACGAGGCCGGAGGTGGTGGGCGTGCACGGCGTGCTGCGGCTCTTGTCAACATGGTCTCAACAGACGTCCTTTTTTCGCTTTTTCATATTAACTATTTATTGTTCCGTTTTCCACATGTTTTTGTTATTATTATTTTGATTTCCATATTCCGTTTGTATTTATATTGTTTGTCAGCCGTATTTATATTATAATTCAATAAAAATGTTTGCGAGAGAAAAAATTATGATCTGTCTTTTTGACATCGAGCCATAGAGTTGTAATGATGATCATGAATGATCATCATTACAACTCTATGACATGATCCCGCAACGAAATAAATCAGAAGATATTAGGTATTTGAGGTGAAGAAATTTCAAGAAACTAGTCTGTGGTTAAATCAGTCATTTCAGAAGATATCAAGGTGAAAACATTGTAATTATTATTACGTGCATATTCGTGCTAAACAAGCGACCCAGAACAACAAACAATAATCATAGTAGAAAATTATAGCGTTCGTAGCGACATCTAGTTTTGAAGCGACGTAACTATATACTTGGTTAGTTTATATTGATCTCAACAGATGGCGTTGGTAGACTTCATTCGTTTATGTGTCACGCATCTTGACTTCAAGTTTAATTCAGAACAAGACACTTTTTGTGCGAGAAAGAGTTAGCAGATATCATGTTAATTGTATTTATTTTCATCTATTATCTGTCAGTTTTAAGTTACACTCAATAAATAAAAAACCGAGTTAATTTCAAAACGAATTTTATTTTTCTAAGATAAAGGTTGAGTATTGGTTTCAAAGTAGGTAGGTACTAATATCCAGGAACTGCTGGTGCTGTGTTCAACACACAAAAAATTGGTCTAATTCAACACACAAAGTCCATTTAGTCCAGTAAAGCTAAAGATTATAAAACATCGCACACGCACTGCAACCAATAGGAAACAACTGAAAAAAACGCGGGAGTAGAAAATTATAAAAAAATAACATGAACACAAACAGAAACTGATATAAAAATGGGTCAAGCTCGCCACATCCTCCTAAAAATGTTACAACTCCTGCATCTCAGAATCTACAGTAGATACAACCATGAAAACACCGGGACACTGAGTCCGGCGCGACCCAGGGACATGAATGACTGTCTTGGATCCCGCAACGAAATAAATCAGAAGATATTAGGTATTTGAGGTGAAGAAATTTCAAGAAACTAGTCTGTGGTTAAATCAGTCATTTCAGAAGATATCAAGGTGAAAACTACTTAATCGATATAGTGATAAACTGACAAAGTAGGTCATATAATAATAGCCCCAAGTAACATCAAATAAAATGTTATTTTCACCTACGAATAATAAAACTTTTACTTTTAAATAACAAACGTAACATTACAATATAATATTACGACTATTTTTATAACAATTAAAATTCTATAATTAATTATCAAACTTAACAAAAATTTCACTTAAGTCACCTAAAACAATGGCGTAACAATCATGCCTGCCATGCTTCATGCTTTCCAATAATTACGCAAAAAAATAACGTTTCGCACAATTTCCATAAAATACCCATAGCACACACGACCCACGGATACCCACCCATCGAATTCCAGACCTCAGCTTAACCCGCCCCTCCGAAAAAAGAAAGTATACGTAGTCAATAAAACTAGAATCGATTACCCGCGCTTCTCAGTACTGTCTCGCGCGCGAACGTGAGTGTTGCCACATGAATTAAATAGAAAAAAAAAGATGGCGCCGAGATACGTTTTCGTTTTTTTATTATTATTTTGTTATGAAGCCCAAAGTGCATCGATTTTGGAGCAGGGCTATGAATATTTCGTGAGTTTAGGGAAAAATTTGGCACCGAATTTGCTGTCTATTTTAGAATGTGTTGGCCAAAACGAGGCTTGGGAGTGTGCCCGAGAGAAAGCTGGGAAAATGCTGGACGGCTTCGAAGATGAAGTGGAGAAAGAGAGGAGGAGTTGGGAAGGTAAATTAATGTTAATTTTTTTAATTCAAAAATAGGTAATTGGGTTAATTCACATTGTTTTTGAGTGCCGTAAAATTCCCGCCATAATTTTATGTTTGCTGTTAAAAAATAGGAAATATAAACTGCAAAATTAAGCAATTTTGAATTAGAAAGTTCAGTTTAGTTAATTTCAAATTTCATGGAACACCGATATTGTTTTGTTTTAAAAGATAATTTATATAATTTTTGATAGGTTTTTTTTAAAAGCCAGCTGTTTGCGCCAAGCCGTACAAGTTTTTTTTTAATTATATTCCTGGCACACGCACAACTTATTTAAGTACCTATTTATTTATTTAATAAACTTTGTGTACATATGTGTTTGTACATAATTATTAAATAATAATTAATTATTAATTAATTTAAGTTCAACATTTTTAATTTAATACGAAATTTAAAATTAATCACTCTACATACTTTCTAAATTAATTTATCAATTATTTTGATACTAAAGAACATGTTACCTACGATTTATCGAATTCGCTACAGCAGTTCACGAGTAACATTCGTAAAAACCATTTTGACAATCTATATTATTATGATTATTTTCATTTCGAAGATTTATAAGCAGATTAATTTAAAATAATATTTAAAAAAAATGCATATTTTATTAGATTGTAAACTACAAATAAAGTCGTTTGGGCAATGATACATAATTATAAATTACAATCACAATAATATTAAGTAGTACCTAAAATAAAACTACACAACTTTTTTTTAGGTGTAGAAAACCATTTATCAAATAACGTCTCACGGCCTGGTTAGAAAGAGAGAGTGTCAGACTCTTACTGACTAAAAACCCCCCCGTCCCTTCTCCTACTCTAAGCCAAGGCCGCAGAACATCTTTTCCCTTGACTACACTTGCTCGCAATTTATCTTAAAGCAAATAATATTTTTAAAATCACAGACGCTCTCTCTTCAAACTTGGACCTTTTAAACTACAATCTCCAATTAGCTTCTAAAAAGTGAAGATTTTGACGGACTGTCGTGAAAGATATTGTTCCCCCATAAAGGCTGACTACGCAGTCCTTTCTATAGTGTTGCGAGCATCCATGAGCAGAGTCGACTACTTACCATCAGGTAATCCGTCTGCTCGTTTGCCGAACTAGTAGAAAAACCCCTTATGTGTATGATGCCTCTTATCCAGTGGGATGTCATTGGCTGTTGATGGTCACATCACATGACATCATCAGCTTATAAGTGCCCACTGCTGAGCAAACACCTCTTCTCACACTAAGAAGATTTGTGCATTAACCACAACGCTTGCTCAAGGCGGATCCTCACCAGCCGGGGTTGCGGGGTAAGCGCAATGAGGCACCGCGACCTCGGCCAAGAGCAGGAGAAGGAACAGGGGGGTTTTTAGTCAGTAAGAGTCTGACACTCTCTCTCGCCTTACCCTGGGCGGTAGAAGTCATTGGATGATTTTCCCCTGACAAAAAAAAAAGAAAAGGGTTACCTCACGATGTTTTTCCTTAACGATGTCAGTCAGTGGTGTCTAAATAATCATAGAAAGTACATATGACTCGGAAAAAGTCACATTGGTACTTGCCAAATTTTGTGACGGGCGGTCTAAGTTATGAGCGATCACGATGTTTCAATGACCACTCAGACGACGATATCTATACAGATTACGTAAAGAAAGAAAGTGTCATCATAATAATATGCAATATTTAGATACCAATTTACATCAATTCGCTAAATTTTTTCCTTGAAATATTATGTACATAGAAAGACTATTTATTCTATTCATTTATAAGATTTTCGCTTAGAGACGAGCTACGGCACGAATGGGTCGGCTTGACTGGCATACCACGGCCTCAAAGAATACCTACCTGATCTTAGATTCTGGTCACCGTAATGCTTGGCTCACACTAACGGGAAATGTCATTAATTATCGACATAATGAACGTTAATCGTAGGTGTTATTTGATCTCTAAACAAATGACAGTAGATAAGTGTGGGAGAGCCAAGCTTAGGCACGAAGGGGTCGGCTCGACCGGAGTGATACCACGGCCTTACAGAAAACCGACGTGAAAGAACCACAGCGTTGTGTTTCGCCGTGTGAGTGAGGTTACAGGAGGCCCAATCCTTCCCCTCCCCCAATCCCTAAATCTCCAAATCCCTAATCCATAAAAGGTCGGCAACGCACTCGTAACTCCTCCGTTGCAAGCGTCCATGGGCGGCGCTGATTGCTTACCATCAGGTAATCCATGTGCTCGTTTGCCGACCTACTACATAAAAAAAATTGTTAAGGTATATTTTTCATTGCTTCATATCATCAATTATCGCCATAATTAATGGCATGTCACGTAAGTGTGATCCAAGTATAAGCGCGAATCTACGGACGGCGAGGGGTAGCGCAAAAAGGCGCTGTAATCTCCGTATGAGTGAGGTTACAGGAGGCCCAATCTTTCCCCTCCCCAATCCCTAAAATTCTTGAAGCAATATTATTCCCAAAAATGCAGGTCGTTTGCCATCCGATCACAAAAAAACACGCGTATTTAGAAAGATCCAAACCAATATTATAAATGCGAAAGTAACTCTGTCTGTCTGTCTTTTCTTCACGCCTAAACTACTGAACCGATTTCTGTAAAATTTGTCACAGACATAGTTTGGAACTCGAGAAACGACATAGGATAGTTTTTTTTTATCAGAAGTCTACAGGAAGTCACTATTCCTGAGTGAGTAATACTCAAACCTTCTCCGTGTGAGAAGAGGCCTTTGCTTAGCAGTGGACACTTATAGGCTGATGATGATGATGTTAGATTCAAAGCTTCCATTCAAACAGAGTATGGTTCAAAAGAAAATATTGAATATTAATAAAAACAAACAAAAATTACAAAGTAAAAACTTTCGAATCCAAAACTCCCAATACAACTTTTACCTACAAATCGAAATAAGAGAAAACTTATTACAAAAAGGAAAAGTATTGGCATAATTCATTATTCGAAAACGGAATTATCATATTTAGGCATAAAATTAATTATCTATAGGCGTTGTAGAAATTATTCAAACATACAAACATATACATGTAAACATATACATACATAATTTATGAAGAGAAATTCTATTGGTAAGAATCTCTACATAATAAATAAATTGTTATTTATTATTTTTCTCGATTGGTAACACATAATAAAATGATCACAATATCTCAGATTATTAACAGCCTATAAGTGCCCACTGCTGAGCAAAGATCTCTTCTCACAGGGAGAAGATTTACGCTTTCAATTTCAATCGAGCGCGAACGCCCGCGTTTTTTTTTTGGCTTTGATGAATTAATCAGTAAAAAAAATACCACAGCATTGTTTCATCGTGTGAGTGAATTTACCGGAGGCTAGAGGTATCTTTCCCCTCCAAAACAGCATTCCCTAAATATCTGATACCCAATCCTGGTGTTGTGATTGCTTACCATCAGGTAATTATTCACATCGTTTGTCGCCATATCACAAACGAGCTACTCTCGCGCCGTTTCACCCGCTGCTAAGCTCCATTTGATCGTAGCGTGATGTTTTATAGCCTATAGCACTCAGGAACATTGTAGCTATCTATCAGTGAAAGAATTTTGGCAATGCGACCAGCGGTTCAAAAGATTACCCCCTGTATACAAACTTACAAATTTTACTTCTTTATAATATTAGTATAGAAAAACCAGCCTTTACGCTGAATTTATTTAGTCTAGTAGAAGAACTGACCTCTGAGTTGGTTTCGGCATTTCTTCTCAGAGTAGTCAGATAGGAAATGCCGGCTTCATCTAGTTTTTCACATATAAATTGACGTGTAAAAGTGCCGTTTTAAGGCCTATTTGCAAAAATAAATTCATTGTTTCATTGAAGAACTGTAATGACAAAAACACAGTTAATTTATCATTTAACAACGATATCAATTTTTTTATAAATAATATCGTATTATTTGGTAATAATATAACCTGCACGTCGATTCTATAAAATTAGTTTGATTTTGAATCGTGTTCGAGTGCGAAGTGAGCGTCGAGGTGACGGGAAAATAAATTTTAGAATGCCACTTTTAACGTCATCTCATACTTTATCTTTCAAAATGATGCTGTCAATTTAGTTCAACTCGCAAGTGTAGCGCTAGTGTACTACTACTCACGGCGGATTCAGATTCGAAGTTTAGAATGAAGTCTTACAGAATCACACTGCTGTATTTCAACCCAAAATACAAAAAAAACCTAGGTACATCTTGTTACCTCCAAAACATAATCTCTAACACAATTTCAACCTTTCTTCCCATAACCTTGATGTGTAAGCGTGATAATTTACCACCGATTTAGCAGTCACAGTTAGTTGCGCATGCGCACCTTACTTTTATACAACAATTATAGGGTTGTACTCGTGTTTAATAGTAATGTGGCTATAATACGTTTATTTTTTTGTTTGTTTTAATTGTTGGGTTTTATTTTTTATAGATAACTAGCTTTTGCCCGCGACTCCGTTCGCGTGGAATAGTGACTTCTTGCAGATTTTTGCTAAAAAACTATCCTATGTCCTTTCTCGAGCTCCAAATTATGTCTGTACCAATCATCATCATCATCATCATCATCATCATCATCAGCCTATAAGTGCCCACTGCTGAGCAAAGGCCTCTTCTCACACGGAGAAGGTTTGTCTCTGTCTGTACCAAATTTCACAGAAATCGGTTCAGTAGTTTAGGCGTGAAAAAAAGACAGACAGACAGAGTTACTTTCGCATTTATAATATTAGATTGGATTTATTTTCTTACTGGCTCTAAATTTTAACCAGCTCATTAATGTCCTCTAATGGCTTTCAGATCAACCAGTATCACTAGGTACATAGTATAAAACAAAGTTGCTTGCTCTGTCCCTATGTCCCTATGTATGATTAAATCTTTAAAACTTTTTTGATGCGGTTTTTTAGTACATAAAGTCATTGAAGAGGAGGGTTTATATGTATAATAACATCCATTAAATATTGGATTCCAACCATCGTTGTGGCCCGGAAGCTAAGGTGCCCGCATCTTTTGCATGAAGGTGCGAGTTTGAAACCTGGCAAGTACGAATGACATGAATGAAAAGTGACGTTTTCCGAGTTCTATGTTCTTTCATTGATTATTAAGACGCCACTGACATATGGTGAAGGAAAATATCGTGAGGAAACCTGGACTTATAATTTCTAATAATTTTAAGTTTGATATCGCCCATCCAGCTTGAACAAGCGTGGTGTAATGCAACTTTCTCCGTGTGAGAAGAAGCCTTTGATGATGTGTAAAATAGTGGAGAAAAAATCGTCATTATTTTATAATTCACAAGTTGTTATAGGTCACTGGCGATGATTGTTTTGCCAAAATCTGTCAAAAAAGATGATGATATGTTCAAGAATCTACTTCATCATCAGCTGCCCGAGATAGTTTACTACTGAACTGGCTACATCTACCTACTTAAGAAATATTTGCCATAATCTAAAACGTTTGGCACGTGGATTAGAGATGGCAGGTGCCACGGCCTCACAGAAAACCGGCGTGAAAGATCCACAGCGTTGTGTTTCGCCGTGTGAGTGAGGTTACCGGAGGCCCAATCACAGCAGCACAGTCACACTGCCTTAAGACTGCACGGTTGGCGCGATAGCTGGGCCACTGACTGCCACGCAACTTGTCGCGAGTTCGATTCAGAATTTTGTGGGGTCCTTATATAAAATTGTTTTTTGTTTATAATATTTTTGTAAACGAACCCACGACACAGCAGAAAATTTAAAAAATATTTATGTTTAAACGATATGTCAAAAATCTTTATTACATACTAGCTACTCTCGCGCTGTTCGGCTCCTATAGTTCAAAGCGTAATGTTTTGTAGCCTATAGCACTCAGGAACATTGTAGCTATCTACCAGTGAAAGAATTTTGGTAATCCGAACAATATACAAACTTACAAATTTTATCTCTTTATAATATTTTTTTTTTGAGTGGAAAATCATCAAATGACTTCTCCCGCCCAGGGCCGGGCGGAAGGGAGTGTCAGACTCTTACTGACTAAATACCCCCCGTTCCTTCTCCTGCTCTGTGCCGAGGTCGCGGTGCCTCATTGCGCTTACCCCGCAACCCCGGCTGATCTCTTTATAATATTAATGGCTGATTTTTCATTGCTTTTTCATCGTTATGCAAATTCTAGGACAATTTTATAATAATTATTTAAAAAAAAACAAAATAGAGATGTCTCTGCCACCCCTACTCAAAGTAAAAGATGTAACAGTAGTAACCACAGCAGCACAGCTTGTAGCCACAATATCCGTGTCAGCTCAAACCGGGCTCGAACCCACTACCATAATGGTACATGACACACTGTTAACCGATTTACAAGATATCTCTTGTTATTTATAAATATACTCGTAAATTGTACTTGGTTTTCTCGGCTTTTTTATAATAAAACAATTCTGAAGATGATTTTTCTTAAAAAAAAATGGCTCCACGGATTAAGTTTGGGAGAGTGATGCTTCGGCATGAGCGGGTCGGCTCGACCGGAGTGAAACCACGGCCTCACAGAATACCGGCGTGAAACAACGCTTCGGTTGCGCTTCTTCATGTGAATTGGGGTACTATGCCCCCATTCCTATTCCCCAAATCCCTTACCCCCCAAAAAACTAGCCACAGACTAGTGATTCCTCTAGTTTTACGGGACCTTTCGGGGTTTAGGGTTTTGGAAATTTAGGGATTGCGGGAGCAGTCGGTTTTCTGTGAGGCCATGGTATTACTTCGGTCGAGCCGACCCATTGGTGCCGAAGCTTGGCACATTGTAGCTATCAATCAGTGAAAAAATTTTGCCAATGTTCCAAATATTACCTTCTACATACAAACTTACAAATGTTACCTATTTACAATATTAGTATACATAGGAGTATAGATTTACAAAAATAAATTCATTATTATTGAAGTCATTGGATGATTTTTGCCTCTCAAAAACAAAAGTTGCTCATTTTGTATTGTTTTTATGGTACTCTAAACCTTATAATTACCATAATACTACTGTGTTTATGTAAGTACTATGATAGAACTTTCTATAAATTAATTACAGTGCTAATTACAAAGACCACATACTAAGTTAAAATAACACTGTTTTCTAATTACAAGGTAATTAATTCAAAGAATCGTTGAAACATTCTGGTCGTAATCCTACTCAGTGAATACAAAACTTGATGTTTACATACTAGTTTCTGCCACCGACATCGCCCGCAGTACTCTATGTGCTATTCTATCGATCTCAGTGCCAAATTACATTCAGAACCGATCAGTAGGTTTACGTAATATGAAGGTTTTTGTTTTTCTGTCTTTTAAACCTTTTTTGTGTTGTATTTTTGTTTTCAATCGGCTTTCATATCTAATGACATTTCCCTTTCTTTCTTTCTTTCCTTCTATAGTCGGTTTTACCATTTGACTAAAAAGCAAAAGAAAGAAAGAAAGAAAAAGTATTTATTCGCGTCTAGGACGCACATAAGACACAGAACAAACATGTGTTTAAACACAAAATTAAAAAAAAACATGGTAATACAATATAAAAAAAGAGAAATATATGCGTCATCATATCATCAAAAAATATGCGTCACAAGCACGCGAAATGGCCCTCGCTCAGATATGCGAGACATCTTCTATCTTAACTATAAGTGTGGGAGAGCCATGCTTCGGCACGAATGGGTCGGCTAGACCGGAGTGATACCACGGCCTCACAGAAGACCGGCGTGAAACAACCACAGCGTTGTGTTTTGCCATGTGAGTGAGGTTACCGGAGGCCCAATCCTTCCCCACCCCCAATCCCTCCTCAATCCCTAAATCTCCAAATCCCTTATCCCTAAAAGGTCGGCAACGCACTCGTAACTCCTCCGTTGCGGGTGTTCATCATGGGCGGCGCTGATTGCTTACCATCAGGTAATCTGTCTGCTCGTTTGCCGACCAATTACATAAAAAAAGACGGTATCGCAGCGCTGATTTTCAGTGCTGGCCGACAACTAACATCTGACGTCAATCGGTGCAGAAACTTAAATAAACGTTATGATCAAATAATCCTAGCCATCAAAATTATCATAACTTTCACTCTTCAATCTTAGAACTGGTTGCTCGATACCATATCAAACATTCGGAACTGACTTTTACCAACTTTTTTTAATCGGGATTTTAAACGCACTGTATACTTTCTTTTTTTGATAACATAGATATTAAGTTTTATTACCATACTAGCTATTCTCACGCGGTTTCACCCGCTACTCGGCTCCATTTGATCGTAGCGTGATGTTTGATAGCCTATAGCACTCAGGAACATTGTAGCTATCTATCAGTGAAAGAATTTTGGCAATCCGACCAGCGGTACTTACAAACTTGCAAATTTTACCTCTTTATAATATTAGTATAGATGTAGGTAAGACCGGAGTGAAACTACGGCCTCACAGAAAACCGGCGTGGAACAACCACAGCGTTGTGTTTCACCGTGTGATCACTGACAAAAACTGTCAAAAACTTAGATTTTTGTTTTAAATAAATTATTAATTACCTTAGTACAACAAGTAACTTTTTTTTAATACTGTAACCATCATTCTACTAACATACTTACTAAGTCATGTTTATTAGAAACACTTTATTTTCAATACAAAATGACCTTGGCATGGACCGAAGTACCTCCAACGAAGTCACTGGGTCAATCAGACGATTACGATCGCAATCACCCAGCACAATCATTGATACAAAATTCTTCCGTAAGAAGTGACTAAGTGAGTGGCAGACAGCACACAGCTTTTTTTTGTGAGGGGAAAATCATCAAAGGAGAAGTCATTTGATGATTTTCCCCTCACGAAAAAAACTCCCTCACTCCCTCCCGCCCAGGGCCGGGCGGGAGGGAGTTTCTTCTCCTGCTCTGGGCCGAAGTTGCGGTGCCTCATTGCGCTTACCCCACAACCCCGGCTGAACATCAGCTCTATAGGGCTCCGTCTGTCATGTGGTGGTCTATTGGCTCTATGAGGCGCGCGCGTAACGCTACACGCCGTACGCTCGGGTCTGGTTCTGGTCGGGCGGCGAGCTAAGATAGACTTACTACAGTAATGAAAAAAAGCTTAAATTTTTAATGGCCAAAATCCAGTCTAATATAGAGTCAGTTCAAATTCAAATTCAAATTCATTTATTCATTTATTCATTTTGTGGACATATGTGATTACAGATGTTTTTCAATATTTTGTTGTACAGACCATGTACACCGATAGGCATACAAAAGCAGGATTATGAAGATAATGAAGTCGATATAAATGAAATGTCAAAGATTTTTGTCAAGATTCGTGTTAGCATGTCAAATTATAAAATTCTTAATTAAGTTTCAATTGCAATGAACTAGGGAGAATGTTATGATAATAGAAAAAATAATATAAAAAAGAAATATTAAAAAATTTACTTCTGTGAAATTTGGTACAGACATAGTTTGGAACTCGAGGAAGGACATAGGATAGTTTTTACACCTAAAATCTGCAGGAAGTCACTATTCCACGCGAACAAAGTCACGGCTAGGCTAGTATACTATAAAAAATTTTTTGCTTACCATTTTAAGCAATTTTTGTGCTTACCTACAATTAGGTCATATAAAACCTATTAGTAGATAGCCAACCTTACAATTCACAATTGTAATTAATTCACTTGATGACGATAATGTATTGAAAAACTAGTAATTCAAGCTTGAAAACATAATGATTCCACACAATGATTGCTCTCACAGAATTCCCACAATAGCGAAAGTCGAATTATGCTCGCTACAAGTAATATTTACTATAACAAACATTGAAAATTTTCCCATAAATATACAGATAGACGGACAGACAATAGCACAACGATTTTCTATGATCAATTACATTTCTTTTTCTCCGACACTTATGCTCTTAAATCAGCGTTTATTGATGCTAGATTTGTTTCATAATATCATTTCGTTTTATTTTAAAAATGATAGTTACAAATGATTATTATCTTAAACTAGATACTCTCGTGGTTTCACCCGCTGTTCGGCTCCATTTAATCGTAGCGTGATGTTTTATAGCCTATAGCATTCAGGAACATTGTAGCTATCTATCAGTCAATTTTGGAAATCCGACCAGCGAGCGGTTCCAATGGTTACCCCCTACATACAAACTTACAAGTTTTACCTCTTTATAATATTAGATAGATAAAAAAACACGTTGCCTCACACTAGGACTAATTTTCTCCTGTGTTGTGGGTGTGTTTACAAACATAACATTTCACAAACACATCAAAACCAAACCCGGAACAACAATTTGTGGATCACACGAGTTGTTCCAGGTTGCGTGGCAGCCAGTTGCCAGCCACTGAGCCAACCGTGCAGTCTAATGTGGACATTTCAGCTTAATTCTCCCAAAAGACCAGCAACATGACGCACGTCCATGTGCGGTGGTGATTGCTTACCATCAGGGTTTTCGTCTTCTCGTTTGCCGACCTTATACTTTAAGTAAAACAAAACCTATTCAAAAATGTTTTTGCGAAACTTTTAGTTATATGTATAGGAGCCAAGATTTATTGCTAAATAACGTATACTGTTTTAAATTCTAATTAAGAACTTTAGTAATCAGCAACTTCCATGGACACCCGCAATAAATGAGTTACGAGTGCGTTGCCGGCCTCTTGAGGATTAGGGAGGATTACCGGAGGCCCGGTTACCTCCCACACACGCTATCACTCCGGTCGAGCCGACACATTGGTGCCGAAGTATCTGAGTCCTCTCAACATTTATCAAAACCTCTCAAAATATCACCAATAGAAATCAAATAAATACGTGAAACAGAGGCGATTTTCATCTTATGTGTATCTTCTTTTGTTCGCAGAGGAAGCTGATGCTGAAATCAGAACATCAGGGCGTTCCATTGAGGAGATGCCTTCGAAGATAGGCCGGGAGATCACCGACTCTCTAGGTTCCCTGACCAATATCGTCGAGCGTGGTATGGCCAGGTAATACTTAACACAATTATTAAACTTACGAAACTCGTAGGACCGATAATTCCCTCCCCTACCCAATAAAAATACATAAAGCATGGTAAAACAACATAACAAAAGTAGAGGGTAGGAGAAAAATATGCGTCCGAGCACACAAAATGGCCCTCGCTCAGCATTATGCAGCGACCCCATACGAAATAGTGTCGCGGCGCTGATTTTCAGCGATGGCCGACACTAACGCATGACACCAATCAGTGCAGATAAGAAAATAAGTTAAATACTAAAATGTGTTTTATATATAATTGTTGAAATAGTATACTACTATAAAAAAAACAAACTGCATATGATTAAAAAAAAACAATTTCCCCAATCTCACCCTACCTCTAAAAGGCCAGGCACACATGATCAAATTCTCTTTTGTTTCGGGTGTCCATTGGCGAGGCTTATTGCTTACTATCAGACCAGGACATACGTCTGCTCTTTTGCCGACCTAGCTCATGAAAATCTCTCAAATCACCAGTGACAGATCTGTGTGACAATAAGTGCTTATCTTCGTATCCGTAAATTTTAATCTAATGGGACAAAAGAATTAAATTATTTGTTTTAATGGGCTCTGATTGCTAAGTTAACTCGACTTATTTCAAGCGGTGCTAGGGTCTTACTTTCATTCTTGCCGTTCGTTCGAAGGGAGATACAATTAAGAATTAGGAATAGAAGTTAAATAACTAAATATTTTACTTCAACGTTGCTAGATTCAGAGAAAAAGGATAGGTGTCATATCAGACTATAATCTATCTCTGTGCCAAATTACATATATCCAGATCCGTTCAGTAGTTTTTACGTAAAACAGTAACAAACATCCATTAATACTTAAAATCTTTCGCGTATTAACAATAGTAAGATTATCAACAAAATTACACATAGTTATATCACAAGTTATCATAATTGAAATAACACAAAACAATAAAATAAATAATGAAATAAAAAATCACTTTCAAGAACTAAAATAATAAATTTCAAGTTTTATTTTTATTATTATTTCATTGGATAACAAATACAATCCGACATCATCATTGGTTGGCTTTCATAAATTTAAATTTTAATTCGAAAATAGAAACCATATTTATTAAATTACATTTTGTTATTGTAATAGAAATGTGATATTTTAGTGATAATAATAAATGATATTGTGATGTGAATTTAAATGATGATAAGTAATAAAATAACGCTTAAAAATTGTTGTTGTTGTTATGTGTTTAGTTATTGGAAAGATATTTTCATCATGATCTTCACCGTATGTCAGTGGTGTCTAAATAATCATAGAAAGTACATATTATCTTGGAAAAAGTCACATTATTGGTACTTGCCAGGTTTCGGAACCGCACCCTCATGCATGAGAAGCGCCTTAACCTCCGGGCCACGACGTCATTTGTAACCTTGTGTATATATATAGCATTTGCCCGCGACTCCGTTCGCGTGTAATAGTGACTTCCTGTATATTTTTGGTATAAAAACTACCCTATGTCCTTTCTCGAGTTCCAAACTATGTCCGTACCAAATATCACAGAAATCGGTTCAGTTGTTTAGGCGTGAAAAAAAGACAGACAGACAGACAGAGTTACTTTCGCATTTATAATATTAGTTTGGATTTTTCTTCATTCTCATGACGATCAAAAGTCGGAAACATGCTAGATCATGTCCGTTCATTCCAGGCGTTACCTCCTTTTTATTATTAAACAAAAAATATGAAATCCCAACTGAATAATGGTATTTAACTAGCCATTGTAATAATAATAAGATACATAATGATGATTTTGTGGTTTATGATTTGATGATTCGATCTTTTGGTTGATGTATTAGAAAAGCATATTATAAGCGCTTGATATTAAAAGTAGATAAGTGTGAGATGGTATGAGCCATGCTCCGGCACGAATGGGTCGGCTCGACCATGAGTGATAGGTACCTCACAGAAAACCGGCGTGAAACAACCACAGCGTTGTGTTTCGCCGTGTGAGTGAGGTTATCGGAATTCCAATCTCTCTCCCCAATCTGGAATCTGCGAAACCCTAATCCCCAAAAAGCCAATCTACTAGTAACTCTGCCGGAGATGCGGTTGTCTACAGGCGGCGCTGATTGCTTACCATCAGGTAATCCAGCGACCGCTTCTCATACATGACCAACCAACCAGGTGCTGGTTCAAACCCTGGCAAGCACCAATGTGACTTTTTCCGAGTTATATGTGCTTTCTATGATTATTTAGACACCACTGATATACGGTGAAGGAAAACATCGTGAGGAAACCTGGACTTATAATTTCATGCTCAAACCTTCTCCGTGTGAGAAGAGGCCTTTGCAGTAGCTAAAAGCTGATAATTATAGAAATGAAGAGAAATAACTTGTTACAAAAATATTGATCTAGCAGTTGTATTAGAAATGAATTCGGAATCTTCATTATTATTATAAATACGAAAGTTACGATGTTTGGATGTTTGTTACTCAATCACGCCAAAACTGCTGGACGGATCTGGACGAAATTTGGCACAGGCATAGGATGCACTCCGAAATAGGACATAGGCTACTTTTTATTAACATACCACGCGAGCGAAGCCACGGGCGGAAGCTTAAGTTATAACTTTTTGGATGGATGGATTACCTGATGGTAAGCAATCAACGCCGTCCATGGACACCCGCAACGGAGGAGTTACGAGTGCGTTGCCGACCTTTTTGGGGATTAGGGATTTGGAGATTTAGGGATTGAGGAATGATTGGGGGAGGGGAAGGATTGGGCCTCCGGTAACCTCACTCACACGGCGAAACACAACGCTGTGGTTGTGTCACGACGGTTTTCTGTGAGGCCGTGGTATCACTCCGGTCGAGCCGACCCATTCGTGCCGAAGCATGGCTCTCCCACACTTAAACTACTTAAGTACACCTGCCATTCATAAGACCATTGCTCTCATTACCAAACCAGTTCATCTATGTAGATACATATGTATGTTTGTATGTTGAACATTGTTTTAAGCAAAGTGTCTCATATTTATGTAGGTTAGTGAAAGTCACCAATTCGATGTCCGGTCCGCGCGCACGTGGTGTGAATAATTTCACTTGGCATTAATTGATTTACTTATACATATACATACATATGCGAGACTGTTATGAGGTTATGTTTTGTAGCGGTTGACTTTATTTTACCACCGCTGCTCTTGATGCGGGTGTGGTATACCCATTCGAGGATTTGATAGAGACTTAACTATGGGTCTCTGGATTCTTTGATGAACATGTGCCTTTTTTACCTGCGATCTCCATCACGCTTGGTAAGCGGATTTATATGGAGATGTAGATATTTGCGGATAGAACCACTTAAGTACTTATCTATACTAATATTATAAAGAGGTAAAATTTGTAAGTTTGTATGTTAGTAAGTTTGTATGTAGGGGGTCATCTTTGTAACCGCTGGTCGGATTTCCAAAATTCTTTCACTGATAGATAGCTACAATGTTCCTGAGTGCTAAATGGTCGAGCCGATCCATTCGGGCCGAAGCACGGTTCTCCCACACTTTGTTCTTATTATGATAAATGTTAGGTATATTGCGAACATCCAAAGAGTTTTAATACATTTATTAAATAAATTAAAGACAAAATCTTCGCATAATAATTACATATGAGATGAAAATCTCATACCAGTTAAGGAGATGTCGTCTTACTTATAAACGGACAAACTTTCTCACCATAGATATCTCGCATAGTTTTCACTTGACCAAAAACAAACAGTTAGCATTACACAGTTTATTTAACCAGCGTTTGTTAACTGCAGTTAAAACTGTACCTTATGAAAAGTGAAAAGGTTTTTTGTGATACGGCGTCACACGAGCAGATGGATTACCTGATGTTAAGCAATCGACGCTAACCATGGCATGGACACTCGCAGAAAAGTCGCAAGTTCTTTGCCTTTCTTTTGGGGATAAAGGGACTTTTGGGATTTAGAGGTTGGAGGCAGGGGAAGGATTGGGCATCCAATAACCCCACTCATACCGCGACACACAACTGTGGTTCTTGTTAAAATGGTAGTCGTGGTGTTACCGTCATCCCCAGACATATTTAAGGCTTCAATGCATAGTTGACACGGTGGCTTGACGCCCACTGTCGTTCAACATGTCGCGAGTTCTTTCAGACCGGGTAAAAAATGTTTGCATTAACTTCATCCGGATTTTAAAAACTTACTGGAGTTCTACAATAGTGGTACATTAGTTCATACGAAATACTTTCTATATACAAATTTATCCAAATTATAGTGGAATAGACACTTAAATTTGGAATGAAATAGCTGCTATGCTAGGGTAAATATTATGCTAGCGTATTTTAATAGGCATTTTTTTTTGAACCATGAATTCAAAGGCGCTTTGAACCTGTTTGTTTCTTAAGTAAAGTTTTTAGAAACTAGTTACCAAACCGCAGCCTTGGCCTGAAGCAAGAGAAGGAATAAGTACTTAATATTGTGGACATTCCTGGGCGGGAGAAGTCATTTGATGACATACCTTTCTCAAAAAAAGCCTCAGCCTGGACCAGGAGAGGAAACAGGGTCGGTTGTAGTCAACAGCCTGACATTCCCTCTTAATCCCTCAATTCCAGAGTGGCAGTAAACCATCCCAATTGCTTACCATCAGGTGATCCGACTCCCATAGAAACTATATCTTACCAAATTTCGCTAACCGAACCATTTCTTCCACAGAGCGCTCGGCAAAAAACACCACGAAGGCGGCGGAATCGACAGCATCACAATCTCCACCAGCGGAGACATGAAAAAGACGAAGAAGAAGAAGACCAAACCTCCCAAGATCCACTTAATCCATCCAGTGATGATGCCACTAAGGAAGGCTCCTAAAGAAGAGAAAGGTCGCAACTTTGGCTCTGGTGTTCAGTCCTGGGTGATCGGAGAAAGGTCTTTGCCTGCCCAAGAGAATGCGACTGAAGTTTCCAGAGGCCTGGTGACAGATTTCTGGGCAATGGGCCAGAATGCTCTGGATTCTCTCGCCGAGCATGTTGTTGAGAATGAGAATCTAGAAAATGGAATTAAGGATAGAAGTTCTGTCGAAGGTTGGTGGTTGGTGCTAGATAGTTCTGGTGTTGGTTTTCTTTTCGCAGGATATCTGGTCTTTTGTAGTGCGGTTCTGTTAGTGAAAATTAGGTTACGTTGCCCGCTTCTAGACGTCATTGAAGAAGATATTTTTTTTCTGTGATAGGATGGCAGATGATCACACAAATAACCTGATAGTAAGCAACCAGCGCTGACAATGAAAACCGACAACATCAGAGGAGTGCGCTGCAAGTCGTTTGGGGATCAGGGTTTCGGAGATTTAGGGATTGGATATAGGAAGAAGCAAAGGGACTTCGGTAACCTCACCCACACGGCGAAACACTAGGCTGTGGTTGCTTCCAACAGTTTACAAAAAAAATTAAGTGTAGTACATGCTAAACTGCCATTTGAAACAATGAATGTATTTAGGTATGTCAAGGCCATAAAACGGCACTTTTAACATACACATTACATATACAAAATAATCTAGATGAATTGGGTATTTCTTATCAGACTACTCCGAGAAAAAATGCCTATTCAAACTCAGAGGTCCGTCTCTTTTACAATTGATAGATTACATTCATAAACTTCAAAATCTACAAACGGACACCATAATCCACCATATCACCAATAATATGTTTTTTATGTGATAGTTCGGCAAACTAGCAGTCGGATTCCCTGATGGTAAGCAATCAGCGACACCCGCAACAACAGAGGATAACGAGTGCGTTGCCGACATTTTGGGGATTAGGGATTTGAGAGATTTAGGGATATGGGAAGGGGAAGGATTGATCCTCCAGTAAACCTCATTCACACGGCGAAACACAACGCTGTGGTTGTTTCACGCCGGTTTTCTGTGAGGCCGTGGTATCAGTCCGGTCGAGCCGACCCATACGTGCCGAAGCATGGCTCTCCCACACTTAATATCCTAAAAAAATGCATATGAATGATGAAATTTCGACATATACATACTACGTTCAAGAGAAAGTCTTAAAGAAAGCTTTTAAACCAGATTCGATAAGCAATGATGATTTCGCCAAAAAAAGAAGAAACCAGTTATTTGAAAAAACTGATATTAATGTGTGACTAATCAAATATGTGATGTGATAGATATTTGTTGATTTTACCATGTAGGATTTTGTCATGGGGATTCGAATGTGATTGGAATCGATTTGACGCCTTCTCTTGTTTTATTTGAAAGTGTTATTTATTTAATACAACTCACAAGTGTGGGAGAACCATGCTTCGGTACGAACGGGTCGGCTCGAACCGGAGTGATACCACGGCCTCAGAGAAAATCGGCGTGAAACAACCATAGCGTTGTGTTTCGTCGTGTAAGTGAGGTTACTAGTTACTAGAGACCTAATCCTTCTTTCTCTCTGCCAGTACCTCCCTAATCTCTAAATATGCGAAACCTTATGCTAATAGGTCGGCAAAAGAGATGGATTACCTGATGGTAAGCAAACGCCGCCGCCCATGAGCACTCGATACACAAAAGGAGTTACGAGTACGTTGCCGGCCTTTTAGTGATTAGGGTTTCGGAAATTTAAGGATTAGGGAGGGGTGTTGGAAGGGGAAGGATTGGGCCTCCAGTAATCTCATTCACAAAGTGAAACACTACGTAGACTTAATTGTGTTATGTTATACGTCCATTTATATTATGAAACAGGCATTTGGGAACTGAAAAATATTATACCTACTTTTCAAAATAATTATACGTATTTCTGATAATTTATTAAATTCAATTTGATTTTATTAAAGTTACAGAAACCTTTAAATGTCTACACTTATGGTAAAGAAAATATTTTTTTTATAATAAATTATGCATTTTGTATGCATGGAATGTTTCCTTTATTTATTTTAGATCAATTATTTATTTTGTAGAATTGATTACAAGCACGAGCATGCTAGTAAAAAAGCATGAGCATTTATAAATAGAAAATATAAAAAAATGAGCATGATTAAAAATTTATTCATTTTATTTATTAGATAAATTTATTTTAAGCATTAAATAGAGCACGAAATATAATTAAATTTATATAAATTCAAGCATGACTCCGATATTTTTTATTTTATTTTAATTTTAATGTATTTCTTTAAACTTCTAGAACAAAGAGGCAAAAAGAAGAAGAAAAAGAAGGCTATCCTCAAGCTGCTGATTTTGGGTGCCGTCATCAAAGCGAAAATTGGAACTTTATTACAAATTCTTACTTACAAACTACAGGTAATTAACGTATTTTAGAGTTTTTTTGTAACTTTTTCAGGCGTTTTTCTCTAATTATAATATTTTTAACAAAATAACTGCATCAATGTTAATATTTTAAATCCAAATTATTTAAATAGTGTAGTTAGCGTTCGAATGAAATTGAATTAGACTCCTCAACATCTCGATTATGATTTTTAAAATGATGTCAGTCAATTAAATAACGCTTACCAGTCAATAAAACTAAAATAAAATAAAAACAGAATAATACATTTTATAGTCTTTAGTCTGAAAAACACCGTCATTTATTTTTAACCAACTTAATAAAATAATAATAGGTAACCTATGAAATTGCCGTTCTGCAGTACTGGCCATTTCAAATCAAAATAGTTTTTGTTAGGCTAAGGCTAATTAATTTTGTTTTAAAAACATGGGATTGTTTTTCCAAAAGTAGTCGTCATTTGTTTATTCATTAGTGTTACATGTTCATCGCATTTCAAATCAAAAAATTCGTTTAAATTTTTTCATGCAAAACGGCAATTTCATAGCTATAGACCTATTATGAAAGAGGTTATATTATATTAACTTCTTAGTTTAAAACCAAAAACTTTTTTAAATACTTTATTGAAATATAAACAATTTATCCTTATCTTTTCTAGATAAAATTCTTCATAGTAGCAGTGCTGGGCTTGGCAATCAACTTGGCAAGACTTTGGATAGACCTGAAGAACAAACACAGTCAACAGCCGCAGAAGGTAAGCAGATCTCACTTATTTCTGGCTATCCTTAGCCCTTGCTTAGGCCTGGATCAGGAAGACTGTCA
The DNA here is from genome assembly GCA_902829305.4 of Spodoptera exigua. Classification (NCBI taxonomy): domain Eukaryota; kingdom Metazoa; phylum Arthropoda; class Insecta; order Lepidoptera; family Noctuidae; genus Spodoptera; species Spodoptera exigua. Next base: position 795,840 of record LR824628.2, on the reverse strand, counting down.
TTGAAAAACCAGTTTGAAAATTTTCGTTCAATTTTAAAACTAATAATCTATACTAATATTATAAAGAGGTAATGTTTTTAAGTTTGCATGTCGGCGGTAAACTTTGGAACCGCTGGTTGGATTTCCAAAATTCTTTCACTGATAGATAGCTACAATGTCCTTGAGTGCTATAGGCTATAAAACATTACTCTTCGATCAAATAGAGCCGAGCAGCGGGTGAAACCGCGCGAGAGTAGCTAGTATATTATAAAGAGATACAATTTTTGAGTTTGTATGTTTGTTAGTTTGTATGTAGGGGTAATCATTGGAAGCGCTGGTTAGATTCAGTTGGATTGCCAAAATTCTTTCACTTATAGATAGCTACAATGTCCCTGAGTGCTAGGTATAGGCTATAAAACATCACGCTAATATCAAATGACACCACTGTCATACGGTGAACATCATGAGGAAACCTGGACTAATAATGTCTAATTATAAGTTTGAAATCGCCAATCCGTCTTGAGCAAGCGTGGTGATCAATGCTCAAGCCTTCTCCGAGTAAGAAGAGGCCTTTGCGCAGCAGTGGGCACTACTTGTAGGCAGATGATGATGGTGAACTATCAATATAAAAGACAAATCATTTAGTTACACCATTATCTTCTTTATATAATAAGTATATAATTCTGCTGTACGTGTGTATGTCATTGAACTCCACCTAAACGGCTTGACCGATTTAAATGTTTTTTCTGTAAGTATGCGTTAGAATGGCGCCCTGGATGGTTTAGATTTACAAATAAGTCTGGTAGATAGCGCTGATAGAAGCTGAAGCTGAAGCAAGTGTAAGTGTGGGAGAGCCAAGCTTCGGCACGAATGGGTCGGCTCGAAATGATACCACGGCCTCACAGAAAACCGGTGTGAAATAACCACAGCGTTGTGTTTCGCCGTGTTAGTAAGGTTACCGGAGGCCCAATCTTTCCCCTCCCCCGATTCCTCCCCATCCCTTAATCTCCAAAACCCTAATCCCTTAAAGGTCGGCAACGCAATCGTAACTCCTCCGCTGCTACCACCAGGTAATCCGCTGGTCGCTTGCCGACCTATAACATAAAAAAGCATGTGATCTCGGAAACGGCCCTAACAAGTTTGCTGAAATTTAATTAATATGGGGGTTTTCGCGGAAGGTCCGATAATAGTGTATATTATACACTTGTGTTTCAATGAATTAGACATGTACTCTCCTGCTTACTTCTTCAAAAACAGATGACGACACATCTTGAATTAATATATATCATCATCATTCTTTATTAACTAACTAATGAAAGCGACATTCATTTTCATCCACTTTATGAGTCATTAAAAAGAACAAACTGCGATATTGGATTAACCTACATAGTTATTGAAATAAACTGGTTTTTGTTTTGAGGTTCAAAAGATTTGAATAGAGAAAATAATTACTCTTAGTCTTAATTTTAATTAACCTGTGCATAACCATTAAAGTGACTACCTCTGCTCAACTCCTGTTAGTCGTAGCGTGATGTTTTATATCCTATAGTCTTCCTCGATTAATAAACTATCCATAACAAAAATTATTATTAAATTCGAAACAGTATTTTCGGAGAATAGCGTATTCAAACAATTAAACTCTTAAGCTTTGCTGAGTAAGGTACCTCGGCGGCGTTCGGAATGAAGCAGGAGATGAAACGGGGAGGTTTAAGAGTCTGACTCTCCCTCTTAACCTTCGCGAGAAAGATCAATCCATGATTTTCGCCTCACAAAAAAAATGATTATTGATCAATTTTTTATGAAATAGGTCGGCTAACGAGCTGACTGATTACCTGATGGAGTTAGTTAGGATAAAGGTTTCGGATAATTAAATATTTAGGAAGGCATTGGAGCAGGGAGAGTGATTGGGCCTCCGGTAACCTCACACACACGATAAAACACAACGCTATGTTTGTTTCACTCCGGTGTTCTCTGAGGCCTAGGTATCACTCCGGTCGAACCGAAGATAGACTTTCCCACACTTAATTAATACGTAAGTCGATAGAATAAACCCTATTGGAGATATTAGAGAACAGGGTGGAAAGTTCCTCATATGGAGTTGAAAAGGGAGAATATTGCGACCAGGCGAGGTGTTCGTGCCTGGTGGGCTACTGCCCAAAGGTTGTTGTCGTAATTTTTGTATCGGTGCTAATTGTGTTGTAAACTCTTATAGCGCGATGTAGAATCTTGCACGTGATTGGTGCTGTTGTTAAAGTTGTGCGATAGATGTCGCTACACCCTCATCAATATTCCATCGGCATTTAAAAGTAAAATGCTCAATTAAAAGCGACTTCACGGTATTTTAAGTGAAGAAATCTTTATTTATAAATCTATTTTTGGACATCTCTCACATACGTTGATGTGCATTTATAAGCAGAAATATTAATAAACTTTTACTTGACGACGCCGGTCGTAGTAAAATGTGAAAATATCATATTATCACAACACATGTAGCCATTAAGACTCGGTTTTATTAAACTAGTTCGCGGTTTTATACAGTTAAAAATCTACATTTATTTTTAACTAGCTACTCTCGCGCGGTTTCACCCGCTGCTCGGCTCCATTTAATCGTAGCGTGGTGTTTTATAGCCTATAGCACTCAGGAACATTGTAGCTATCTATCAGTGAAAAATTTTGGCAATCCGACCAGCGGTTCCAAAGATTACCCCCTACATACAAACTTACAAATTTTACCTCTTTATAATATTACTATAGATGGTACATTATGTGTCTGTGATATTGTAAACTAGATATACGATAAAAAGAAAGCCGTGTTGTGAATTAAAAATGGGGTTGATAACAGAGTTTCATCATCATCAGCCAATAAGTGCCTACTGCTGAGCAAAGGCCTCTTCTCACACGGAGAAGGTTTGAGCATTAATCACCACGCTTGCTCAATGCGGGTTGGCGATTTCAAACTTACAATTAGAAATTATAAGTCCAGGTTTCCTCACGATGTTTACCTTCACCGTATGTCAGTGGTGCCTAAATAATGATAGAAAGTACATATAACTCGGAAAAAGTCACATTGGTACTTGCCAGGTTTCGAACCCACACCCACATGCATGAGAAGCGGGCTCCTTAACCTCCAGCCCGCCACGACCACAGAGTTTAAAATTCTATAAATACTTGACATCCGTCTCTTTGATAACTACACACTACATAGTATAAAACAAAGTCGTTTTCTCTGTCCCTATATCCCTATGTATGCTTAAATCTTTAAAATTACGCAACTGATTTTTCTGCGGTTTTTTTAAAGTTAGAGTGATTGAAGAGGTAGTTAGAGAAGACGAAAGAACGGGGTCTTTTAGTTAGTGACACTCCGACGGCGGGAGAAGTCATTTGATGATTTTTCCCTAAAAAAAAACCAGCACCAGTAGCAGCGCGACAGTCGCCGACTCGCGTATCGCGGAATGCTGCTCATGAATATGGGCCTCTAGCATGGCTTGAAACTAGTCGAGTATCTCGTCAAATTATTACGTGAGTAAGCCGAAAACATAATTAAAAAATCTTTCGGTAACCGCGCTCACACGGTGAAACACAACGCTGTAGTTATTTCACGCCGGTTTTCTGTGAGGCCGTGGTATCACTCCGGTCGAGCCGACCCGTTCGTGCCGAAGCATGACTCTCCCACACTAAAAAGACTTCGACTCTCCCAAACAAGAAGGAATGTAATGATATGTATCAAGGTGAAATATGTGTGCGTGACGGTATGTCTGTCTGTCACCGACTGATCTATTAAACTATTTAATATTAATGAGTGTTAGCTTCACTTTCCGTCTGTGTGTTGAGATCGAATAATTTAGACTACACTGCACTTTGGAACGAGTAAATAGCTTAGAACCAGAGGACAGACTGACAGACTGACACAACCAAAGTTGCAACTTTTTGAAATATTTATTTTTATTTGAGGTTCAAAAGTGCCTATCGTGGTCTATAGAAATAAATTATTTGACTTAGACTTTGACTATAGAGATTCTAACTGATGATGATGATGATGATGATGATAACTGCACGGTTGGCGCGGTGACTAGCAACTGGCTGCCGCGTAACGAGTCGCGGTTTCGATTCCTGCACGGAACAACTCTTTGTGTGATCCACAAATTGTTGTTCCGGGTCTGGGTGTGATGTGTATGTGGAATTGTATATTTGTAAACGCACCCATGACACAGGAGAAAATCCTAGTGTAGGGCAACGAATTGTTATTTATTCTTGATAACCTTTCGGTTTAAGACATCTACACCACGTAAAGAGTAATTAACGCCCTTAATGGCTTTGTATTTTTTTTTTTGTAAGTGTAAAATCTTCTCTCCCCCTCAGGGTAAGGCGAAAGAGAGAGTGTCAGACTCTTACTGACTTAAAACCCCCCGTTTCTTTTCCTGTTTTAGGCCGATTCCGCAGTGCAACATTGCGCTCACCCCGCAACCGCGGTGGCTTTGTTAATGATGAGATTGAGATAATTAATTAGGGTTATAATCTGTCGTTAACTCGGAAACTGTTTAGCACGACCGCGATGCGCTGTAGAGATGGTTTGTTTGTCTCCTAGCCGCTTTCTCAGAACATGATCTAGGCATTACCTGTATAGGGTTACCACTTTCCACTATGTAGTTTTTGTTTTGTAGTTTTTCTTAAACTGTGAAAGAGCTATTTTTAACTTATGTTTTATTTGTACCATGATTCCTTTTCTTATGGAGAGGTTCAATGTATAGTTCTTTGTTTCCCGGAGGAAAAGGCGCCCGATACAGGAAAGTGCCTTTTTTGACATTCAATAAAATTATTGAATTTGACTAGTTGGAAACTGCTATTGATTTTCTCCAGTCATCCTTCGAGTCATTTTGGGTGACTATCAATAAGGAATGTAAGGGATGTACAATTCCAGACTTACGACTTTTTGACGTGCTTTAACATATAAAAGCCGACCGATCGGACACGCGACGCGCACGCTGCTCATGAATAAGAGTCCCGTTGTAACTTGAAACTAGTCGAGATTTTCTCAATTAATTCAAGTAATTGTCTTTCACATATATTTAGTAATGTCTTACGATAGTAACAATATTTTTTTATTGTTCTCTCTCAAGACGAGACAACACGTCACAACGCACCCACGACACAGGAGAAAATCCTAGAACCTTACCCCACGGCAAGGTTCTTTTTTCAAAAAAAGAAACACAATAAAATTGGGGTACTTCTGGAAATATCGTTTTTTTAGCATTAAAAAAACAATAGATAGTGATTGAAGAGGAAGGTTAATATTATATATAATAACAAGTACACTCACATAAAAAACTTATTTTTATCAACCTTTGTGTAGACTTAGCACAAAGAAAATAAAAATTCAATGTTCTTTAAATAAATCGCCAACCCTATAACGGTAATGAATACAGTCGGCGGGAAATACCACGATTAAGGTCGTTGGCATCCGTGTGGGTCACAGTGAAAGTGACCCGTTCGGCAGCGGGTTAACACTGTGCCGGTAGGGTGCAGGTCTTGTTCATATTGGGTATATGTGACCAAATTCAGCTTCTTTTTACATTTTTTTTAAATGGCCCTTGACCTACTCTGTTATTTTCTCCATTTTCTTGTGTCATCATCATCATCATCAGCCTGTTTTCGGCCTCTCCAATTTCAAGGCATTTGTTTCAAAGCAGGACAGGAACAGGAAAGAACGAATGGTTCTCTCAGTAAGAGTCAGACAATCCCTCTTGCCTCACCATGGGCGAGAGAAGTAGATGACTCCCCTCTAATTAAAGCCACTGTGAGACTGTGCATACTCTCGTAATATTTATTATTTATATTTTAACCAAATGGATCACATCATTCACATCACACATCATCAGCCTATAAGTGCCCACTGCTGAGCAAAGGCCTTATCTCACACGGATAAAGTTTGAGCATTAATCGCCACGCTTCTTCAAGGCGGACTGGCGATTTCAAACGTATAATTTAAAAAAATATAAGTACAGGTTTCCTCATGATGTCACCATATGTCAGTGATGTCTGAATAATCACAGAAAGTACATGTAACTCGGAAAAAGTCACATTGGTACTTGCCAGGTGCCGAACCTGCACTCTAATGCGTAAGAAGCCTTAACCTAAGGGCCACCACGGCGTCGTATTGCGAGCAAAGTCGGTGGCAGAACCTAGTTTTTTGAACATATCTGCCACCGACTTTGCTCGCAATACCAGGGTAAAAAAATTGCCTATGTGTTATTCCAGACTATAGATAATCTATCTCTTTGCCAAATTTCATTCATATCCGTTCATTAGTTTTTATGTGAGATAGTAACAAACATCCGTCCGTACTTACAAACTTTCGCGTTTATAATATTTTGCTCTAGCTTCCACCCGCGGTTTCGCCCGCCTAGTATGTTAAAAAAGCATGTCTATGTGTTTATTCAAGGTATTACCTATCTACATACCACCCAAATCAGTCCAGCCGTTTTTGCATTAAAGACTAACAAACAAACATATATCCGTACATTCTCAGTAACCCTTACTATTATTAGTTACTAGCTACCGCTAGCAGCTTTTCCCGCGTGTTATGTTGATAAAACGTAGCCTGTGTCATTCTCCGGAGTGTACCCTATGCCTGTCCCAAATTTCATCCAAATCCGTCCAGCTGTTTTGGCGTGATTGAGTAACAAAACATCCAAACATCGTAACTGTTGCATTTATAATATTACTAGCGACCCGCCCCCGCTTCGCGCGGGTCCAACTATCTCGCTATCAAAAGGTCACTTTTTCCTAATCTTCCCCTCTACTTTTCTCATATTTTCATTAGTAAGAACCTTCTCCTGACAATAACAAAACCACAACAAAAAAAGAATTAGCAAAATTGGTTCAGGCGTTATTGAGTTATGCGCTTACCAACACATTTTGCGATCCATTTTTATATATAAGATAGTAAGATTGTAATATTTCTTGAACACAATTGTGGCTTCGGCTTTACTGGTTTCCCTCGTAATTCCTACATAATTTACAAATAACTTGAAGTCAGTACCGGATAGGTCATGGAGAAAGTTGCTCCTCTGCCTAAACTATTGTCTTAGCGGGGTTAATGTTATTGAAATGGAGAAGTTACATGCCTATCTTAAAGGAGTAAAATTTTATGATAGGTCCCCTCATTTGTTCTTTTTTTTACAACTTGTCTCTGCATTGTTCTCACATAAGGTTACAATAATGTATACTATAAATTTTATATTATTGAAATTGTAAAACATTTTTTTTAAAAGATTAACGAATGGAGTTTCTTGCTCGTTCTTCTCCATTCGAATCTACAATTTGGAATGAGCACCTAGCTTCACTGACGAACAGACTGACAGACTACTTCTCTATTTTGACGTTTCAAAAGTACCTATTTATGGTTTAGTTGGAATAAATGATTTTGACTTTGACTATTTCTACGAATATTATTACATAATATTAGTTTATATTTATTAACTAGATTTTATCATCTATGTAGCTTCACTTACGAACAAATTGAAGGACTTTTATTATTACTATTTTGATGTCTAAAAAGTACCTGTATATTATTATGCTTTACTTAGTTGTAATAAATGTTTTTGGATTTTGGATTTATCCGTAATTTCGTAGGTGTACATTTTACATACGCATCTTCATATGTATATTTTTCAGAGTGGAAACAACGACTGTCGCAACCGAGGGCCGGGCACGCTACCATAGCAGCGGTAAGACCCCTCTTTGAGGAGTGGCTTGGGAGACGCCACGGCGTCCTCACCTTCCGTTTGACGCAGGTGCTTACCGGGCACGGCAGCTTCGGTAGGTTCCTGTTTCGGATTCAGCGGGAGGAAACGCCCGAGTGTCGTCATTGTGAGGACCACCTAGAGGATACGGTGGAGCATACGGTAGCGGTATGCCCTGCCTGGGCTGAGCACCGCCGTATCCTCAGGGAAGTGATCGGCGGCGGCGACCTCTCGCGCCCGGCCTTAGTCGAGGCCATGGTGTGGAGTGAGAGGAACTGGGACGCCGTCTCCTCCTTTTGTGAAGCAGTCATGCTCGCAAAGAGAGAGGCGGCCCGCGTGAGGGAGCAATCCTCCTCCTCACGCCCCAGCAGCCGCAACTGGCGACACTACGGGCGTCGGGGATCGAGGGACGATCTCCGGCCACCGTAAGCACGGGCCTGCGGTCGGCGAGTAAGGGCAGCTCGCCGCCCGACCAGAACCAGGCCCGAGCGTACGGCGCGTAGCGTTCCGCGCGCGCCTCAAAGAGCCATTAGACCACCATATACGGGGCCCCATAGGGCTGATGTTCAACCGGGGTTGCGGGGTAAGCGCAGTGAGGCACCGCGACCTCGGCACAGAGCAGGAGAAGGAACAGGGGGGTTTTTAGTCAGTAAGAGTCTGACACTCCCTCTTGCCCGGCCCTGAGCGGGAGAAGTCATTTGATGATTTTCCCCTCACAAAAAAAAAGGAATATTTTTAAACATAGTATAAAACAAAGTCGCTTTCTCTGTCCCTTTATCCCTATGTACGCTTAAAACTTTAAAACTACGCAACGGATTTTGATCCAGTTTTATTAACAGATAGAGTGGTTAAAGAGGAAGGTTTATATGTAAAACTAGCTGACCTGGCGAACTCCGCCACAAAATTAACCATCTAAAAACTATCCCTGGCTGACCTTTTACACAAGATCAAAATCAGTGAAATCGGGCCAGCCGTTGTCGAGTTTTAGCGAGACTAACGCACAGCAATTCATTTTTACCTTCTAACTTCAAAGTCTGCGCCTGTGTATATGACACAGGCGCAGATCATTTATCAGATGCATTTCGTAGTGTTCAAAGACGCTGCACGACCTGATCATCAGAACCGACATGATTGGAATTCTTTGTAGAGTCTGTGTTCCCCGAAGGGTACCTATAACCTGGGTGTCTTCAAGGCTCGAGTGTATAGGTTGCTTATGGGAAGGCGTGCTTCATCGTAGGCCGCATCATTGCTTAGCACCATGCGAATCAGTAGCCAAACGCCAGCTCCTACAAATCTTCAAAGAAGAGGGCTTAGAGTTATCATGTCGCAAAATGTTCCCTATATCCTTATAAATAACTAGCTACTGCCGCGCAGTTTTACCCGCTGTTCGTCTCCTAGTTGTCGTTCGTCATAGGGTGATGTTTTATAGCTTATAGCACTCAGGAACATTTTAGCTCCCTATCAGTGAACGAATTTTGGAAATCGGACCAGCGGTTCTAAATTTACCTCCTACATGCAAACTTACAAATTTTACCTCTTTATAATATGAGTACGATATTACCTATGTATAAGACTTGTTATTCTCGTTTTTCTTCAAACCAGATCTACTGCCCTAGATTGAGATCTTAATATGTAAATCGAGTGTACGCTTAGCGTGCGTCTTGGAGGAATATGTAGACTATAAAACCTAGGTAGACTTTTTGATAAACAATCTAGATAGATTGATAAAGCGGATGTTCTATGTGTAAGAGTAATAGTGTACCGCAGCCTTGGCCCGGAGCAGGAGAAGAATAGAATGGTGTAGAGTAGAGTAGAGTAGAATAGAATACTTTGACTGCACGGTTGGTGCGGTGGCTGGGCAATTGGCTGCCGCGCAACGTGTCGCGGGTTCGATTCCCGCACGGAACAACTCTTTGTGTGATCCACAGATTGTTGTTCCGGGTCTGGGTGTGATGTGCATGTGAAATTGTATGTTTGTAAACGCACCCACGACACAGGAGAAAATCCTAAGATGGGGCAAGGTTTTTTTTTTAAAAAAAATTAATAACATTTATTTCATACAAATGCCCATATTTGGTTAGTGAATTAGTAACAATATTAACTTAGGTACTATTTATGTTAGTGATAGTGATAGTATCTAATTATTTTTTATCTTATCTTACTAATAATATTATAAATGCGAAAGTTACGATGTTTGGGTGTTTGTAACTCAATCACGCCAAAACAGCTGGACGAAATTTGGCACAAGCATATGATACACTCCGGAATAGGACATAGGCTACTTTTTATCAACATACCACGCGGGTGAAGCCGATTTTATATTATAAAGTTACAATTAACATCTATAAAATTCAATTTACTACCCTTATACACTGTGTTTGGAAAGGAAGGTCATACTTAGCAGCAGAAACGGGGTGGTTTTTAGACAGCAAGAGTCTGACACTCCTCACTGTCTGGCCTCAAACAGGACGGGAGAAACAATTCATATGAGGATTCCCTCTACTCAAAAAAAAATTTCATTATCACTTTTAACATCATCCTCTTTTTCTCTTCCAGATAATATACTATGAGCATGCTCAACACCAGCATCACTATGATCACGAGGAAGAGGAGCACGGCGGCTGGGGACCCTGGTCCAGGAGTATACTGCCTGATGAGGTGAGCATGGTGACAGGAGATACAGTATCAACCATCATAAAAGTTTGAGAGTTTTGTGATACCACGGCCTCATAGAAAACAGGCGTGAAACAACCACAGCGTTGTGTTTCGCCGTGTGAGTGAGGTTACTGGTTGGCCCAATCATCATCATCAGCCTATAAGGGCCCACTGCTGAGCAAAGGCCTCTTCTCACATGGAGAAGGTTTGAGCATTTATCACCACGCTTGCTCAAGGTGGATTGGCGATTCAAACTTATTAATTAGAAATTATAAGTCCTGGTTTCCTTACGATGTTTACTTTCACCGTATGTCTGTGGTGTCTAAATAATCATAGAAAGTACATATAACTTGGAAAAAGTCAAATTGGTAATTGCCAGGTTTCGAACCAGCACCCTCATGCATGAGAAGCGGGCTCCTTAACCTACGGGCCACCACGAAAAGTGGATGTCACCCCCCATATGTAAACCGCCGGTCACTTGTACTTTCTAAGTAATTTTAGGCACCACTGACAAATAGTGAAGAAAAACATCGTGAGGAAACTTGGACTTGTAATTTCTAATTATAAATTTGAAATTGACAATCCGCCTTGAGCAAGCCTGGTGATTAATGCTCAAACCTTCTCCGTGTGAGAAGAGGCCTATGCTCAGTTGAAACTTATAAGCTGGTAATGTGATGTATAAATAACATAATTTCTCTTTACTCAACAGGAAAGCGAGGCCGAGGTTAGCGAAATTTCTCCTTACAAGGCTCAAGAAAGAAGCCCACTGGTCTATAGCCGTCCTTATCTATCGAGGGTGTAATCTAACGCTGTCTCTTTCACTCCAGTCATAGAACATAACTTTTGAAACTCTTGCTTGACAGTTGACATTATTTTGACAGATCCGCCATTTTGTAATTGAATTTTGAACAAATATGTGTCTTGTTGGTTATGTATTAGAATTGAAATTTAATTGATTTTATCAATTCATGTGTTTTTGGTACTTTTAGTATATTTTTATGTTAGGCTGTTTCGTTCAGTGGTGGCGTGAGGTTTTGGGTTCGATTCCCAAGCAAATAGATTGTTTTTGGGTTTTTGAATTTTAATAATAAAATTCCCATTAACAATTTTGTTCAAAAAAACATTTATGTATAAAAAATTGGTTATTATGAAACATATTTAGGTAACATAAGTTGAGCGCCTCTGGTCCTCCATCTTTGTTACAAAAAAACATACAAATTTTAATATATGATGGCATTTAATCATATCAAAGTATCAAATAATATTAGTCCAACAATAATGTCAGTGTTGCAAGCAAAAAAAAGTTTGGTGTTGCAATTATATAAAATTATACCTAAGATTTAAGTATAATTAATAAATAAGGCATTATTAATTAAGTTGTGGCCATAAGTGTGAATGTTATTTATTGTGTGAATGTGTGTGTATGCCTTTATTTATTTATTAATAAATTATTTTTTCTAAGTATCTTGTTTTTTTTTTGTATTTTCACCTTACATCACTCAAAGCAATTTAGTTAATGAAAACCAATAAAATTACTGCACCAAAATTGATAATCTTTTATGTAGTGTTCGTTATCTAAAGGGCAAAATGTTAAAAAACGATGACGAGAAGTGTGAAAAGGCCAAGCTTTGGCACGAATGGAAAACCGGCGTGAAACAACCAAAGCGTTGTGTTTCGCCATGTGAGTCAGGTTACCGGAGGCCCATTAGTAAATTCATGCATAATGTGAATGCATGCATGTGCAATTAAACATATCTATCTTATTCCGGGTGTCCATGGGCGGCGCTGATTGCTTACCATCAGGTAATTCGTCTGACAGTTCGCCGGCCTATCATATAAAGAAAATATCCCAGGTACAGACAGTACTGCTTTAAATACATCAACCATACTTTTACGTTCTGGATCCTTTCCAGCATTACTCTGTATTTGGCTTCATGAGGTGCCCAAACTCCAGTTTTGAATCCACAGACGAATTGTGGGAGAGCCAAGCTTCGGCACGAATGGGTCGGCTCGACCGGAGTGATACCACGGCCTCACAGAATACCGACGTGAAACAACCACAGCGTTGTGTTTCGCCGTGTGAGTGAGGTTACCGGAGACCCAATCCTTCCCCTCCCCCGATCCCTGCCAATCCCTAAATCTCCAAAACCCTAATCCCTAAAAGGTCGGCAACGCACTCGTTTCTCCTCCGTTACGGGTGTCCATGGGCGGCGCTGATTACTTACCATCAGGTAATCCGTATGCTCGTTTGCCTAACTATTCAATAAAAAAAAAGACGATTCAACCTAAAGACCACGCGAAAACAAACTTCAATACGAAAACAAAATCGTTAAAAGGTGGGTTGCAGGGAGAGGTAGTCTAGTTTTCATTGGCTCGTTTAAGGACACGTCAGAATTGACAATGTTGTTGTTTCGCTTTGACTCGTTGCGCCAGAATGAGAAGCAGATAGGGGCGGGGCCTGCTCTTATGCAGTACCACTACCTAACCTTGGCGAATGCATATGCCTGGCAAAGCGCGGTCTTTAGGTTAAGTCGTCTGTGTTTGCATTTTGCATCTCAGGTGACTTTTTAGGAGTGCTTCAAATAATGCTATTAGCGCCCTAAAGTTCGTCAACGAGTTTACTACTCAACAGCATTCTTAAATTGCTTAATATGAATGAATTCCTAGATTATGAAACACTGCCCCGCACTAGGGTTTTCTATCGTGTCGTGGGTGCTTAACAAACACACAATTTCACATAGGTACACATCACAACCAGACCCCGATACGTAAAGCAGAATAGTAGCAGTAATAGCAGTCAAGATTGTTATCATGTATCATCAAAAAAATGTCGTGGTGGCCCGGAGGTGGAGAGCCCGCTTCTCATGCATGACGGGTTCGAAACCTGGCAAGTACCAATGTGACTTTTTCCGAGTTACATGTACTTTCTATGATTATTTAGACACCACTGACATACGGTGAAGGTAAACATCGTGAGGAAACCTGGACTTATAATTTCTAATTATAAGTTTGAAATCGCCAAGCCGCATTGAGCAAGCGTGGTGATTAATGCTCAAACCTTCTTCGTGTGAGAAGAGGCCTTTGCTCAGCAGTGGGCACTAATAGGCTGATGATGATGATGATTGTTATCATGTATCATCACGCTATCATATTTTTGATGAAATAGGAGGCAAATGAGCAGTCGGATCACCGAATGGCAATCGATCAGCACCGCCCATGGACAACTGCGGCACCAGAGGAGTCAGAGGCGCGTTACCGGTGTTTTGAAAAGGAGTGCGCACGTTTGTTATAGTTTTAGGGTTAGAACCGAACAGAAATAAAACGCAAAAATTATTATAAAAACCAAAAATATATTTTCTCATTAATACATACAGTTAAACAATCATTACATACAGGCACTAAAACAAAAAGAATACCGACAACCACCAAACTACGAGAATGACGGAAAAACCCGAAAATTACCGAATTCGTCCGAACTAACGCGGGGAATACTTTGGATTGTCCGGAGCGTAGGTAAAGCTCCTAAGCTCGTACGAAACACCATTCTGGTTTTCATAGTCGTCAAAATCCGAACAACCGCCGAAAACCCGATTCGGTTTACGGTCGGAAGAATTCGGGTCGGTCTCGGACGAAGTCGGGTCGGAATTAGTCGGTAGAGGTCGGAATAAGGCGGAATGGGCTGTCGCCGTATCGAGATCGGCTTTTCTAGATACGATTATACGTATGTCCGTGTGAAGGTACAGTTTACCGGATTTCGATGTCATGAATCTGAAACAAAAATTAAATAAATTAGTAATCTAGAATTTAAACATCAGAATTAGGTAGTTTCGAAGTTTTAATACAATAATTTATTGAAAAATAACTAAACTTTTATTCATCGATCTGTCGATATTTTTTAGTTACTTTTTAAGCTATTTGACGCAAAAATACTATGACGTCATTGGAGTCTCATACAAAATTGCATAGAAAAGTATAGTGTTTGATTTGTAAAAATCGTGCGCTGGCGCAGGAAGGTGTGTGGGGGGCGAGGGGTGGGGGGGTAGTACGTACCGCAGGTGTATGAGGTACCGCAGCCACTGGTGGCGGTGCGCGGGCGCGGGGGGCGGCGCGGCGGCCGGCATGTACAGCGTGCGCTGGCGCAGGAAGGTGTGTGGGGGGTGGGGGGTGGGGGGGTAGTACGTACCGCAGGTGTATGAGGTACCGCAGCCACTGGTGGCGGTGCGCGGGCGCGGGGGGCGGCGCGGCGGCCGGCATGTACAGCGTGCGCTGGCGCAGGAAGGTGTGTGGGGGGTGGGGGGTGGGGGGGTAGTACGTACCGCAGGTGTATGAGGTACCGCAGCCACTGGTGGCGGTGCGCGGGCGCGGGGGGCGGCGCGGCGGCCGGCATGTACAGCGTGCGCTGGCGCAGGAAGGTGTGTGGGGGGTGGGGGGTGGGGGGGTAGTACGTACCGCAGGTGTATGAGGTACCGCAGCCACTGGTGGCGGTGCGCGGGCGCGGGGGGCGGCGCGGCGGCCGGCATGTACAGCGTGCGCTGGCGCAGGAAGGTGTGTGGGGGGTGGGGGGTGGGGGGGTAGTACGTACCGCAGGTGTATGAGGTACCGCAGCCACTGGTGGCGGTGCGCGGGCGCGGGGGGCGGCGCGGCGGCCGGCATGTACAGCGTGCGCTGGCGCAGGAAGGTGTGTGGGGGGTGGGGGGTGGGGGGGTAGTACGTACCGCAGGTGTATGAGGTACCGCAGCCACTGGTGGCGGTGCGCGGGCGCGGGGGGCGGCGCGGCGGCCGGCATGTACAGTGTGCGCTGGCGCAGGAAGGTGTGTGGGGGGTGGGGGGTGGGGGGGTAGTACGTACCGCAGGTGTATGAGGTACCGCAGCCACTGGTGGCGGTGCGCGGGCGCGGGGGGCGGCGCGGCGGCCGGCATGTACAGCGTGCGCTGGCGCAGGAAGGTGTGTGGGGGGTGGGGGGTGGGGGGGTAGTACGTACCGCAGGTGTATGAGGTACCGCAGCCACTGGTGGCGGTGCGCGGGCGCGGGGGGCGGCGCGGCGGCCGGCATGTACAGCGTGCGCTGGCGCAGGAAGGTGTGTGGGGGGTGGGGGGTGGGGGGGTAGTACGTACCGCAGGTGTATGAGGTACCGCAGCCACTGGTGGCGGTGCGCGGGCGCGGGGGGCGGCGCGGCGGCCGGCATGTACAGCGTGCGCTGGCGCAGGAAGGTGTGTGGGGGGTGGGGGGTGGGGGGGTAGTACGTACCGCAGGTGTATGAGGTACCGCAGCCACTGGTGGCGGTGCGCGGGCGCGGGGGGCGGCGCGGCGGCCGGCATGTACAGCGTGCGCTGGCGCAGGAAGGTGTGTGGGGGGTGGGGGGTGGGGGGGTAGTACGTACCGCAGGTGTATGAGGTACCGCAGCCACTGGTGGCGGTGCGCGGGCGCGGGGGGCGGCGCGGCGGCCGGCATGTACAGCGTGCGCTGGCGCAGGAAGGTGTGTGGGGGGTGGGGGGTGGGGGGGTAGTACGTACCGCAGGTGTATGAGGTACCGCAGCCACTGGTGGCGGTGCGCGGGCGCGGGGGGCGGCGCGGCGGCCGGCATGTACAGCGTGCGCTGGCGCAGGAAGGTGTGTGGGGGGTGGGGGGTGGGGGGGTAGTACGTACAGCAGGTGTATGAGGTACCGCAGCCACTGGTGGCGGTGCGCGGGCGCAGGGGGCGGCGCGGCGGCCGGCATGTACAGCGTGCGCTGGCGCAGGAAGGTGTGTGGGGGGTGGGGGGTGGGGGGGTAGTACGTACCGCAGGTGTATGAGGTACCGCAGCCACTGGTGGCGGTGCGCGGGCGCGGGGGGCGGCGCGGCGGCCGGCATGTACAGCGTGCGCTGGCGCAGGAAGGTGTGTGGGGGGTGGGGGGTGGGGGGGTAGTACGTACCGCAGGTGTATGAGGTACCGCAGCCACTGGTGGCGGTGCGCGGGCGCGGGGGGCGGCGCGGCGGCCGGCATGTACAGCGTGCGCTGGCGCAGGAAGGTGTGTGGGGGGTGGGGGGTGGGGGGGTAGTACGTACCGCAGGTGTATGAGGTGTATGGACCCAGGCGTCGTTAATTTGTTTGAGTTGACAAATACCACAGATTTCCCGTTTAATAGTTTATTGTGTATGTTACACTAGTTATGTGAGGTGCTAATCGTGAGTATCGTTATAATCAACTAACTACAAAAATTACAATATTAATTAAATCGACTCGCGAAAGTAGGTCGCGCGACGTTAGCAAAATAAATGCCTGTACGGAAACCGTACATGCTTGCTGCATTTTTTGGGCCTTGGAAAGGGCCGGGTTGTTATCTACACTCTCGAGGAAGAGGTCTTTGAAAGTAAGCCATTGGGTGTAGTCTCCGGAGAATTCTGGAATCGCAATTTTCGGCGTGGACTTCTCATAGTGAGCATTGTTCCAAATTTTTTGTTGCAAGTTTTTCCGAATATTATCGTAAAGGTGTTCCGCCGCATCATATTTTTGTTTATAGATGGAGTCTTCGTCTTGCAAAATGTAGTCTAGTTCCCAGTTCGCCTTTTCGATCTGTTCCCACTTAGTTTTCAGCATGTTTAGGTTATCTTCTAGCTTAGCTTAGCTTCGAACATTGCTTAGTGAAATAAGCAAGTTGTACGACCCGCTTGGCTTCCTATCACCGTTTATTATAAAAACAAAATTATTATTTCAAAAGATCTGGATAAGTAAAATCACCTGGGACGAACCCCTATGCGACGAACTAATCAACGAGTGGGAAACACTGAGGAAAGACATCCCTTTGTTAAGCCAAATAGCAATGCCAAGGTGGCTTCAGTGCCATGGCACCGGTATTGAGATACACGGATTCTGCGATGCCAGTGAAAAGGCATATGCGTGTGTAATTTACAGCCGCGTCCGAAATCTGAACGACGAGTACGTCACCACGCTAGTAACTGCAAAAACTAAAGTTGCGCCGCTCAACAAAAGGATAACTCTACCGAAGATGGAACTGTGTGGAGCATTGTTACTCGCTAAACTGATAGAAAAGGTCAAGCAAACACTCGACGCGAAAACACTTCAGATAAGGTGCTGGAGCGACTCCAAAGTTGTGCTAGCATGGTTGCAAGGGGATATAAACAGATGGGAAAAATATGTAGCGAACAGAGTGGCTCAAATAAACAATATTACCCCTGCGACTCATTGGAACTACGTAAGATCTGAAGAAAACCCCGCTGACTGCGCAAGCCGAGGACTCCTGCCTTCCAAACTGGTAGAATTTAATCTTTGGTGCAGCCACTGGTGGCGGTGCGCGGGCGCGGGGGGCGGCGCGGCGGCCGGCATGTACAGCGTGCGCTGGCGCAGGAAGGTGTGTGGGGGGTGGGGGGTGGGGGGGTAGTACGTACCGCAGGTGTATGAGGTACCGCAGCCACTGGTGGCGGTGCGCGGGCGCGGGGGGCGGCGCGGCGGCCGGCATGTACAGCGTGCGCTGGCGCAGGAAGGTGTGTGGGGGGTGGGGGGTGGGGGGGTAGTACGTACCGCAGGTGTATGAGGTACCGCAGCCACTGGTGGCGGTGCGCGGGCGCGGGGGGCGGCGCGGCGGCCGGCATGTACAGCGTGCGCTGGCGCAGGAAGGTGTGTGGGGGGTGGGGGGTGGGGGGGTAGTACGTACCGCAGGTGTATGAGGTACCGCAGCCACTGGTGGCGGTGCGCGGGCGCGGGGGGCGGCGCGGCGGCCGGCATGTACAGCGTGCGCTGGCGCAGGAAGGTGTGTGGGGGGTGGGGGGTGGGGGGGTAGTACGTACCGCAGGTGTATGAGGTACCGCAGCCACTGGTGGCGGTGCGCGGGCGCGGGGGGCGGCGCGGCGGCCGGCATGTACAGCGTGCGCTGGCGCAGGAAGGTGTGTGGGGGGTGGGGGGTGGGGGGGTAGTACGTACCGCAGGTGTATGAGGTACCGCAGCCACTGGTGGCGGTGCGCGGGCGCGGGGGGCGGCGCGGCGGCCGGCATGTACAGCGTGCGCTGGCGCAGGAAGGTGTGTGGGGGGTGGGGGGTGGGGGGGTAGTACGTACCGCAGGTGTATGAGGTACCGCAGCCACTGGTGGCGGTGCGCGGGCGCGGGGGGCGGCGCGGCGGCCGGCATGTACAGCGTGCGCTGGCGCAGGAAGGTGTGTGGGGGGTGGGGGGTGGGGGGGTAGTACGTACCGCAGGTGTATGAGGTACCGCAGCCACTGGTGGCGGTGCGCGGGCGCGGGGGGCGGCGCGGCGGCCGGCATGTACAGCGTGCGCTGGCGCAGGAAGGTGTGTGGGGGGTGGGGGGTGGGGGGGTAGTACGTACCGCAGGTGTATGAGGTACCGCAGCCACTGGTGGCGGTGCGCGGGCGCGGGGGGCGGCGCGGCGGCCGGCATGTACAGCGTGCGCTGGCGCAGGAAGGTCCGCGCGTGGGGGGGCATGCGCGTCAGGTCGTACAGCACCACGAACATCTTCACCAGCGTGCCGTGGGGGTTGAACAGAGACACCTGCACCGTCCCCGACCTCGCCACGCGGTACCCGCGGGACCCCAGGTTTATGTGGCCCTGGAAAGTACAACAGCTTTGTTACAAAGGCATTTTTCGTAAATCTTATATATAAAAATGGATCGCAAAATGTGTTGGTAAGCGCATAACTCAAAAACGCCTGGACCAATTTTGCAAAATCCTTTTGTTTTGTATTTATTATTGCCAGGAGAAGGTTCTTATGAAAGAAAATATAAGAAAAGTAGATCGGGAAATTGGGAAAAAGGGACCCTTTCGTTGTTAGAGAGATAGTAGGACCCGTGCGGAAGCGGGGGTGGGCCGCTAGTTGATTATATTTTTAATTTTTTTACAAGAAAACGTGCCTAGCGTACTCGTTACAAAATATAATATATTCAGAGAACTAAACACCGACTAAGCAAGGACGGGGCAACACTAGTCCAACGCTATGTTAAGAACGAAGAAATCTGTTTCGTGCGCTTATTCTTTAATTGTAAAATATGATTGTTCATATTATTATCATTGTGTTTTCATGCTGAACATGTCATAATTGAAATTGCTACAAAGAAATATATAGAAAGAGAAAAAAGATCTCAGGGTGTCTTTGCCTTTAACTGTAATTATGTCTGGCTGGGTTACTCTCCCAAGTGGTGTTCCACAAGGATCACTTATTGGACCATTTCAATTTCTGATCTAGGTAAACGGCGTTGATGATTGCTTCCACTACACTTACGTTATTTATTTAGAGATGACATGAAACTTAACAGAAGGAACGGATCGTTACGGATGCTGGATATCGGTAGGAAGCTCATATTATTGTTAGACTTGAAAGGTTTTGCTTAACCTTCCAATCGTGGCAATTCGAGACAAAATAGACGAACAATAAGTGCGCGAAAGCCGGCGTTCGCTTGGGGTTATATAATATTAATTAATATGATAATTTAACCCAGTTGACTGCTCCACAGATAGGGCCCCCCCACAGGGCTGATGTTGCCATTTACCGAGAAAGATTTGTAGGAGCCGAGGAGCGAGTGAAACCGCGCGAGAAAAGCTAGTAAGATAATAATTTCTCACCATATAAGGCGCATTGGTGCCCCCGGGTGCGTAGAAAAACACGGTAACAGGGAGACGTTTGTGCGGGGGACAGAATGACCCGTACGCCCCCAGCTCCGCTGTAAACCCGTGCACCGTCGCTACGGGTTCTAAACGACCCTTCAAAGCTGACTCTTCGAAACTACCTGTAATACAAAAAGGGGGATATTTATTAATATTAATTCTTATATATTCCTTTAAAATAATAAATGAAACATTCTTGTTTTCGTATACATCATTACATATTTATATTGTATGTATATTTTTTTTTATGTAATAGGTCGGCAAACGCGCAGACGGATTACCTGATGGTAAGCAATCAGCGCCGCCCATGGACACCCACAACAAAGAAGGAGTTACGAGTGCGTTGCCGACCTTTTAGGGATTAGGGATTGAAGAGGGATTGAAGAAGGGGAAGGATTGGGCCTCCGGTAACCTCACTCACACGGCGAAACACAACGCAATGGTTATTCACGCCGGTTGTCTGTGAGGCCGTGGTATCACTCCGGTCGAGCCGACCTATTCGTGCCGAAGCATGGCTCTCCCACACTTTATATACATATAACCATTATATACATATAAACATTTCGTGTCACGTGTTTGTCTGAGATGGACTCCTAAACAATACTCAATACTCAATATTTGTAAACTTATGTGGTAGGGTACATAAGGATTTACATATATAAGTTTAAGAGCATTGCGGGCCCTGTCTGGCATAACAATATTTAAATTTTTTTATGAGGAGGACTAGTATTAATACATATATGTTTACAATTTTAAGTAGGTTTATATAGCTTATTCTATCTATACTATCTATACTTATATTATAAATGCGAAAGTAACTGTCTGCAGGAATTCACTATTCCAAGCGAACGGAGTCGCGGGCAACTACTAAACCAATTTTAAATTTAAATTGCATTCCGTGTGCATTTTGATCCAACTTGAAAGATATACGATAGCTTGCATCTCAATTTATAGTCACAATATTATTTACCTTAGCCACAGCAACGAGTGGCTGGGTCTGGTAGTTATTTATTTACGATACAATAGAAGAAGAAGAAAGAAGAAAGAAAGAAAGAAAGAAAACACATTTATTCGACAAATAAAAATCAATGCCACTTTTCATTGTAATGTTATAACTGAAAAATGCCAACATTACTTCGTATCGTTACATAATATTTTCTGTACCTATATATATTTTTCGCAGATTTTCCTTTGTACCAACTTCATATTTGTGTACATACATTTATGATGTACATAAATGAAATAAAAATATATTTTATCACTACATAGTATAAAAAAAGTCGCTTTACCTGTTCCTGTATCTCTATGTATGCTTGAATCTATAAAATTAAGATTTTGATGCGGTTTTTTATAGAAAGAGTGACTGAACAGGAAGGTTTATATGTATAACTAGCGGCCCGCCCCCGCTTCGCACGGGTCCAACTATCTCGCTATCGAAGGGTCACTTTTTCCTAATCTTCTCCTTAACTTTTCAAATATTTTCTTTGATAAGAACCTTCTCCTGACAATAACAAACACAACAAAAAAAGAATTAGCAAAATTGGTCCAGGCGTTGTTGAATTATGCGCTTACCAACACATTTTGCGATCCATTTCTATATATAAGATAACATCCATTCACAGTTGTCAAAAATAAATTTTACGACGTCAGCGAGGTAACTTTCGCGTTACGTGTTTACAGCATATAATTACGCTGGTATTAACGCGAAGGGTGTAAAAAGACCCTTAACGAAGCCGAAAGCCACGTATTCTACCCATTATTTGGATAATTTTTTTCTTTAAGACCATAGCTGGGACTCCACGGGTTGTCGAGATATTGAAGGTCAAAGATGCATTTTTATTTTTTATTTAATTGCGCAATCGAATTCTAAGTATTATTACAAAACTTTTTCCAAACAGACATTACCTGAATTTTCGATTTTTCTAAATAAATTACGCATTTGAAGTCACGAACAGTAATGTACGTAATAAATAAATGCAGACCCGCACAAAAAACATATTGCATCTCAGTAGGAACGCGAAAGTTTAAAAGTTATCCATTGAATAGTCGTAAAAATTAGTATCAAGTAAGTGCATAAGTCAACTATTAGTGGACAAATTTGTCAAAAAATGAAAAGTTTTCGTCGTTAGCGAGATAGTTGTCGTCAAGCGAGAAGCAGAGGCCATTTTAATCCTTAATGTTAAAAATATCTTACTAACCGAGTAATCCAGTGCTAGGCCGCATTTTAATCTTGGACTGTGCGGGCGCTGGTGGGGGAGGGGGCGCTGCGCTGACGGGGGACTCCGGCGCGGGGGACTCCACCGCGGGGGGCGGGTGAAACAGTGCGCTGTGGGGGAAGTACACTTATAAATTAATTATGAAAACATCGAAATTAAAATAATTAAATTGTTGAACGACCATATTTTTAACTAGCTACTCTCGTGCGATGACACCCGCTGCTCAGCTCCATTTAATCGTAGCGTGATGTTTAATAGCCTATAGCACTCAAGGACATTGTAGCTATCTATCAGTACAACAATTTTAGCAATCCGACCAGCGGTTCCAAAGATTACCCTCTACATACATAAAACATTACGCTACAATCAAATGGAGCCGAGCAGCGAGTGAAACAGCGCGAGAGTAGCTAGTAAGTAGAATAAAACTATATAACATACCTCTTGATCCCAGAGATGCCATTAATCGAGTCATCGAAATCGAAGCAGTTGTTCCCCCTGCGAAGCGGCGCGGGGCTGGAGGTCAACGGCAGACCAGTCTTCGTATGAAACACCATAGAAGCTGCAGAATCGAAGCGCCACCGAAACCTATCCATCTCAGTCGGGGACGGCACTTGATTGTCCTGTTTCTTCGGATCAGGGAACTTGAACCCCTTGTCAGAGACCTCAGGGGGGGACTCCTCCTTAGGCGACTCCTCAGGGTTCTCCACCCGGTCGAAGGTCCCGTAGTCACACTTCTCATAAAACACATAATCGTCATCGTTTATTGAATAAGTCTTCTGCCTCTTGGACTCCCTCGGACGGGAGAACACCGTGTCCTCCTTATCCAACTGCAGCTCCTGCATATCGTTGTCCTTCTGCGCGAATCTATCCGTCACGATTTTCTCGATTTTGTCAACTATAGGGAAGAACCTACGCAGTTTAGGTCTCTTTATAATGTCACTATTATCACTAATACTATGATTATTATCACAATATTTATCACATTTATGCTTCTTTATCTTCTTTTCGTCTTCTTGCACGCTCTGTGGGTTGTCGACGGACGCCAGGTTGTAATTGCCCTCCGACCTGACCATGCCCCGGTCACTACATGTGTCACAAGTCATCTGCAGGAGGTTCCCGCACTGGCAGGACAGTTCCTCAGTCTGTGTGGAGACTGTGTTGGTTTTTTTGAACTCAGCTGGTGGTGGTATGTCAGTGTCGATGAATGGTGACTTGGTTTCGATCCTGGTGGCTGGCAGTGTCAGATAAGTTTGGTTCCTGTAGCACCCGATGGCCCTAAACCTGTCGAATCTCGAAGCTTGTAGAATGGGTATGGACGTGTGCGTTTCTTTCGCTCTCTGTAGCCCATCCCCTTCAGACGAAGTACTATCATGTAGCTTCTTGATCTTGGATTCTTTTCGGATCCGTCTCTTGTATTTAGCGATTTCCTTGAGCCGTTTGTCGTCGAGTTTCTTGGGTCGGTTGCCATCTGATTCGTCGTCGCAGTTGCATTTGTGTTTTCCATTCTCGCTGCACGGCGTCAGCATCCTGTCGTCGACCACGTTTGGGTTATCGAACTTACTACCTATAGTGAGATCATTGAGTTTGCCGACAATTTCGTCGTGGATGTTGGGCGGTGTGTCCTTGCTAGTTTTCCGTTTTGGGCAGGTGCATTTGATTTGTGGGATATCATCGAGTCTGGGCAGACTCTGTAATATAATGTTGAGGTACATATTGTTGCCAATGTCGGTGACGGGGAATTTATGGTCATTTGGGGGTCGGACGAAGTCGGACTTTTTGTAGCTGTCTCGAGATACGTGTATGGAGTAAACGACGTTGAGTTTGCGATCAGATTGGTCATCATCACAGTTCGCTTCCACCTTCTTATAGTTGCAGGACTCGCGGCTTAACTTGCGTCTGAAAGAGGAAATTTATTTTTATATATATTATGTTATATTTCTTTTTATAAAAACGGGGTGAGCTAAATAAAACCGTTTAAAAACTTTGTCCCGCACTAGGATTTTCTCCGATGCGGTTACACAACAACAAATTGTGGATCACACCCGTGCAAGAATCGAACCCACGACACGGCAACCAGTTGCCCAGCCACTGCACCAACCGTGCAGTCGATATTACATATTAGTCTATAAGATAATCAGCCAAGATTGCGGGACAAACGCGATAAAGTACCCCCTAAAGCAGGAGAAGAAACAGGATGACTTTTAGTCAGTAAGAGTCTGACACTCTCTCTCGCCTCTACCGATTTTCTTGGTGTAGATATGAGAATCATGACTAATGATATCAGTACCAACCTTCTAGTCAAGCGAAGGATACAAGATTTTTGGAGACTCATGATTGATCAATCGTATGGTCATATAACACGGAGAAGAATGAATTTTGAATGAATAACCAAAACGCTTGCTCAAGGCTGATTGACGCTTTCAAACTTGATTGGACATATAATTCTAAGTTTGAAATCGCCAATACGCCTTAAGCAAGCGTGGTGGTTAATGCTCTAACCTTTTCCGCGTCAGAAGTGTTGATGTAACAAATAAATGAATTGTAAAACTGATTGAAAAAGAGTAACCATGGAGCTTGCTCGTTCTTCTCCATCGGAATCTACACTTTGGAACGAGCAAATAGCTTCACTAGAGGACAGACCGACAGACGGACACGCATAAATTTAAACCACTTGAAATATATTTTCTTTTTCCTTTTTTGGCTTGACGTTCAAAAGTGCCAACTGGGGCCTAATTGAAATAAATGATTTGGACTTTTTTTCAAGAGACGGCTGACCTTTTCAAGAGCTGATGATATGATAAGTATGGTCTTTTTAAAAGACCATATTGTTTACCTGCGTTCGGTGGGACTTTCATCTGTGTTCTTAAGTCTTGCGAGCCAGGCTGACAGCTGGGAGAAGTGAAGCTGCGACCTCACGGCGTTCAGCAGCCATTGCGAAGTACTGAACGCTGGGCTTTGATCCCCCCTGCAAATAGCGGACATTCTTATGCTGTGACGTCTCCTAACTGATTTGAAAAAAATATAAAGTCATTACATTATTGGAGAAACATAGAAAATTATTATAGGTATGGGAGAGCCAAGCTTCGGCACGAATCGGTCGGCTCGTTTCAGTGATACCACGGCCTTACAGAAAACCGGCGTGAAACAAAAACAGCGTTGTGTTTTGCCGTGTCAGTGAGGTTACTGGAGACCCAATCCCTTCCCCTTCCCCCCATTTCTTCCCAATCCTTAAATATCCAAAACTCCTATTACCAAAAGGCCGGCAACGCACTCGTTACTTCTTTGGTGCTGCGGGTGTCCATGGGCGGCCCTGATTGCTTACCATAAAGTTATTCGCCTGCTCGTTTTCTAAAAGTTAGGATTCATTTCACGTCAGTTAGGCCGGCCCATTCGTCCTTAGATGTGACGACTTTTTTATATGTACTTTAGACAAGTAGGAATCGGGTAGTTTCTTAGGTCAAAAATAAATTACTACGACGTTTCAATACCTACAATAAAATATTGAAAAATAACTACAAGTACTTTTATTTAACGACACTTAATTTTCGATATTTTTTAGCCAATAGGTAAGCTATTTGACGCAAAAATACCATGACATCCATAATTGAAGTTTCATACAAAGTGTATAGAAAACTATCGTTTTTGACATTTGGATAAAAGTATTGAATTTGACTA
Source organism: Spodoptera exigua (assembly GCA_902829305.4). Taxonomy (NCBI): domain Eukaryota; kingdom Metazoa; phylum Arthropoda; class Insecta; order Lepidoptera; family Noctuidae; genus Spodoptera; species Spodoptera exigua. Next base: position 769,964 of record LR824628.2, on the reverse strand, counting down.
GTTGGAAACTGGTGAATTGTACTTACTTCTTGACACAGGCGCTCATGGTCCATCTCTCGAGGAGGAGTGCGCGATGCGCGTGTTTCTCGAAGGAGTCTCCGTCGCGGCATAATGAGGAGTAACAGTCCTGGCAGTCTGGAGCTAGCAACACCTGGAAAATAGGAAATAAGAAATCAATTATTTACTACCTCAGTCCTTATTCATTTTTCTTTCTATGTGATAGGAGAGTAAACGAGCAGTTTCTTGTGTTATAGGTCGGCAAACGAGCAGACGAATTACCTGATGGTAAGCAATCAGCGCCGCCCATGGACACCCGCAACGGATGAGTTACGAGTGCGTTGCCCATCTTTAAGAGATTAGGGATTTGGAGATTTAGGGACTGGGGAGGGATTGGGGAAGGGGAATGATTGGGCCTCCGGTAACCTCACTCACACGGCGAAACACAACGCTGTGGTTGTTTCACGCCGGTTTTCAGTGAGGCCGTGGTATCGCTCCGGTCGAGCCAACCTATTCGTGCCCGTCTATAACCCTGAAGGAATTACGAGTCCGTTGCCAACCTTTAAGGTATTAGTTTTGGAGGTTTAGGGATCGGGGGAGGCGAAGGATTGGGCCTACGGGAGAGTCATGGTTCGGCTTGACCGGAGTAATACCACGGCCTACACTTACGTTGCGTTTCGCCGCGAGGTTACCGGATGTCCAATCCGTCCTACCCCCTTATCCCTAATCCTTAAATCCCGAATGACGCACAAGAGGCCGGCAACGCACTTGTAGTAGCCTCAATCACAAAAAACATAACTTTGCGGTTTATTCACGCTGTTTTCCTGATGGTAAGCGATCAGCACCGCTTATGGAAACCTATGGCACCAGGGGAGTCACAGGCGCGTTGCCGGCGTTTTGAGAAAGAGTAAGAGTCTGTTGAAGGTTTGAAGGTCATATCGGTTCGGAAATACCGCCAACGAAATATCATTCCAAAGTTTTGTTGTATGGGACAGAAAGTTTCTGGATGATCTGAATTATCACTGTGTGTCGTGGTGGCCCTACTTTATGGACGGCCTTTTACAAGTTTGAAATCGCCAATCCATCTTAAGCAAGGGTGATGCACGCTCAAACCTTCTCCGTGTAGAAGAGGCCTTTGCTAAGCAGTGGACAATTATAGGCTCATGATGTGAAATCAATACTGACCTCGATACAAACAGGTATCTGCTCATCCCAGAGCGCCTGTACGCGAGTGTTCAGCTTGGCTTCGACTGCTGGTTTCGGTTCCTCATTTTCTGCTGGTTTCGGTTGAGTCTGGACCTGGAAATTATTGAAAATCCTTTGTTTAAATTAATCACCAGCTACATTCACACGGTTTCAATAGCTACTCAGCTCCTACAGATCATAGCGTGATGTTATTCGATTTTGACATTTCGTAAAAAGTATAGAATTTGGCAAACTTTCTTTTTTTATGGGATGGTTTGGCAAACGAACAGACGGATTGCCTGATGGTAAGCAATCGGCGCCGCCCATGGAAACCCGCAAGGACAGGGGAGTTACGAGTGCGTTGCCGACCTTATGGGGATTAGGGATTTGGAGATTTAGGGATTAGGGGAAGGAAAGGATTGGGCTTCCGGCAAATTATTTTGGCAAAAAATACCAGGACAACAGAATTATAAAGGAGGATTGCTAGATAAACTTTACCTATTTCAGTAAGCAAGTACCAGGGTATCATACCTGTGTACTAGTAGAAGGGTTAGCAGCCAGTAGTTTGGCGTGGATGAGTCGGTCGTGTGGCGGGGCGCGAGTTGCGGGGCTAGTGCTTCGAGACCGGACTATAAGTCGGCCTAGCTGCAGGAGGAGATTGGGCCCAGACGCCGGTGGCGCCGCCGCCGGCACTGGATCGCAACTGTGCATCTGTAATTAACGAAAAAAGAAGTACATTATTTTTATGTCCCTTTAGATTTTCACCAATGGAATTCAAATTTATGCAAATTTTACACTGAAACATTTTCTTAAGAGTCGCCTTATCGGCTAGTAAAAACTGAATAAAAGCATATACAGCTGTTTTTGTTTTTATTGCCAACAAACAAACCAACGCTGCAGGGGATCTAATTGGATAATAATAAGTCAAAAATAAATATCATTACTTGATTTGACGATATATGTACAAACATACTTAATTTTTTGATTTTCATCATTTTACATATTTCAAAAAAGTATTGAATTAAACTAATTGGAAACTACCGAATTCTACCACGATTCTACCAAACATACCTATTATAATATAAAAAAGGTAAATACAGATATTTACAATTTTTTAACCAGACCACCTCACCTGGGCCCAAAACCCAGCATTAACTCAAAGGCTATTTAAGCGATCAGAGGACGAGGACACTTCATCATTGTGACCCATAACGAAACTAGGTCACCAGGGTTATAGGGTCAACGAATCCAGTTTATACGGTAAAATTAGAATCCAATAACAACCCTGGTGACATCGAGCGAGCAGTAGTATTTGAACAACCTCCCTATTCACGTGAGTTTATGCGATGGAGTGGTAAAAGTGGTGGCAGATTACCTGATGGTAAGCAATCTGCGCCTGTCTTAAACATTCACAGCATCCGAGGTATTACAAATCAGCCGGAAACCTGGGAATAACAGGTTTTGGAAATTCATTAAAAGAAACAGGTATGCGGTGAGGGGATAAATTGGGCATCCGGTAACCTCACTTACACGGCGAAACACAACGCTGTAGTTCTTACATGTCGGTTTTCTATGAGGCCCTGGTATCACTCCGGTCGAGCCGACCTATTCGTGCCGAAGCTTGGCTCTCCCACAGGATAAATCTTGAGTATAACAATAGTGTCCAAATAAACTTAGAAAGCACATTTAACTAGTAATAGCCAGGTATTGAGGCTGCAATCTCAAGCAAGAGAAGTGGACACCGTAACGTTCGTACCACCACGATCTCCGCGAAACCAAAATCAGTATTTACTATTTTTGAAACCACCCAGAAACCTAATGATTCGTTCTAAGAATCAAACTTCAAGATATTTTTTTCGACAGCCTCTCTTGCTGACACTTGATTATCAAGCTAAGACCCGCCCCAGTTTCGCATGTGTGCAAAAAGTAAAAAATCATGTATTTCAACAATTAGACCCTATTTTGAAACAATAATATTATTTTGAAACAATAATAATGAAATAACAATTAGACCCTACTTTTGAACGTCAAACAAAATTGAAAGATATGAAGTGTCAGTCTGTCGGTCAGTCCTTTTAGTGAAGCTATTTGCTCGTTCCAAAGTGTAGATTCCAATGGAGAAGAACGAGCAAGAAACTCCATGGTGACTCTTTTTAAATCAGTTTCACATATAGATTTCTTATACAAACAGTTGGTTTCAATACTGATAAATTTATAAAAAAAACTTTAGAATTTAACTGATGTTACTACACATATAAACCTTCCTTTTCAATCACTCTATCGATTAAAAAACCGCATCAAAATCCGTTGCGTAAAAAGACTTAAGCATACATAGGGATATAGGGTCAGAGAAAGCGACTTTGTTTTATACTATATAGTGATTATAAGCGCACGTTCAATTTAAAATAAACACCAATAATTTCTCTTTAAAATCATCCCATAATTCTGACCGGCAGTACATGCTAGGCGGGGCCCACCCTTGACACACTTATTGATGCAAGTCCCTCCTCCCCGACCGACCTACTACCCTGTTGGCCCGGATTCATAGCTCTTTGTGTAGGGATGAAAGTATCTTTCGAACATTTCCTTTGTTCTCATTCAGTAGATTGAAAATATCTGTCTGAATGCATTTTTTTAAGAACACAGTTCGAGTGTGTTGATGTCCTGTCAATAAGGACGTAGCGTAGACTGTCCAGGCGACACACGTACTTAGGTATCGTCATGAGCTAATGTTCACATGTAAACAGCAGCTCATGTAGAGCAGAGATTGTCCAGTCAACAGGGATGTAGCGTTGACTGTCCAGGCGACACACGTACTTAGGTATCGTCATGAGCTAATGTTCACATGTAAGCAGCAGCTCATGTAGTGCAGAGATTGTCCAGTCAACAAGGATGTAGCGTAGACTGACCAGGCGACACACGTACTTAGGTATAGTCATGAGCTAATGTTCACATGTATATTTATATTTTAAGTAAACTTTTCAGCTGTCAGTAGGAAACAACAAAAGAATTTTATCATTATCAAAAACGTGACTGAATAATGAATAAGCTAACATATTTCTTAAGTACCGATTGCACTCTAGTTATTTCATTGGTTAGCGACAAAGTGACGAGTGCGTCCCATATAACTATTTGTACACTACTGCATAGTAGGTACCTATATACCTCATATTTATCATATGTTTTATATCATTACATAGTATAAAACAAAGTCAGTTTCTCTCTACCTTTATCCCTGTTTTTTTTTTTGATTACCAGATGGTAAGCAATCAGCGCTGACCATGGACACCCGCAACAACAGAGGAGTTACGAGTGCGTTGCACACCTTTTGGGGATTAGGAATTTGGAGATTTAGGGATTGGGGGACGGGAAGGATCAGGCGTCCAGAAACTTCACTCACACGGCGAAACACAACGCTGTGGTTGTTTCACGCCGGTTTTCTGTGAAGCCGTGGTATTACTCCGGTCCAGCCGACCCATTCGACCGAAGCATGGCTCTCCCCCACTTAAATGTTTGCTTAAATCTTTGAAACTACACAACGGAATTTAATGCGGTTTTTTAATAGACATAACGATTGAAGAGGAAGGTTTATATGTATAATAACATCAATTTAAATAGTGGAGAAATTGAGTATCAGCATGGCACCCATACGAAGCCGGGGCGGGTCGCTAGTCTTAACATAAATACCAAAGCGTTAAGATCTCACCGGTTACCCAACACATCCCAAACTAAACCTCACACGTTTAACCTCTATTCTTAACACAAACATAATATAAACAGAGAATTTAACTATAAGAAATACTATTTTACTCTTCACAAACATTTTTGGATAACGGCCAAAAACGTGGCGAGAGTTTATTTATTTATATTCAGAGACTAAACTGTCGGAAGAAGTGTTGATATATACACTTGTAGTGTAATCTTAAAACTATAACATATGACAGCATAACATGATATACTTTTCATGTAAAAACTGTTTACTTTTTCAAGCAAACAGCAGCTTATGTAGCGTAGACTGTCCAGGCGACACACGTACTTAGGTATCGTCATGAGCTAATGTTCACATGTAAACAGCAGCTCGTGTAGTGCAGAGATTGTCCAGTCAACAAGGATGTAGCGTAGACTGTCCAGGCGACACACGTACTTAGGTATCATCAGGGTAGGGTTGGGCATAGAGGGCTTCTTACGAAGCTACCTTCCTATGGGCTTCCCGAGAAACTGTGTAAATGGGTTCCTTGCAGACAGAAGCATTAAAGTCGCAGTCGACGGTGAATGCTCTGATTGCTTGCCTGTGAATGCTGGCGTGCCTCAAGGCTGCGTACTATCGCCCACTCTGTTCCTCCTCCATATCAATGATATTTGCAACTTAGTGGCATTCATTGTTATGTGGATGACATCACGGGTGATGCCTTTTACGCCGGTCGTGCTAACATTTCTCGGGAAAACGTCATAGACAGTCGAAACAGGCTTGTGTGTGAAATCGAGACTTCTTTAGAAAGAATCTCAGATTGGGGTAGACTTAACTTAGTCCAATTTAACCCCACAAAGACACAGGTCTGCGTGTTCACAGCTAAAAAACTGCCGTTGGTCGTATCTCCTCAATTTCAGAGCACCCCCCTCACTGCCTCGGCCAGTATTGGGATACTTGGCGTCGACATATCGAGCGAAGTCCAGTTCCGCGGTCATCTAGAGGGTAAGGCCAAGTTAGCCTCGAAGAAGCTTGGTGTGCTCAATGAGCTAATGTTCACATGTAAACAGCAGCTCATGTAGTGCAGAGATTGTCCAGTTAACAAGGATGTAGCGTAGACTGTTCAGGCGACACACGTACTTAGGTATCGTCATGAGCTAATGTTCACATGTAAACAGCAGCTCATGTAGTGCAGAGATAGTCCAGTCAACAAGGATGTAGCGTAGACTGTCCAGGCGACACACGTACTTAGGTATCGTCATGAGCTAATGTTCACATGTAAACAGCAGCTCATGTAGTGCAGAGATTGTCCAGTCAACAAGGATGTAGCGTAGACTGTCCAGGCGACAAATCTCAAAACTTCTCGTAAGAATATTATGTTATGTCTACTCTGTCTATAATGGACTAATGCATATATATTTGATTTAGTTTTGTTATCAAACATAGACGGCCTTGCGATACCATCGCACATATACTGATAAGTCGCTGATAAGCTATCGATTTCTTAGTATATAGGTTAGGCACCGAATGTGAACTAAATCTAAATTCAAATGCATCAACAAGTGTGGAAGAGCCATGCTTCGGCACGAATGGGTCGGCTCGACCGGTACCAGAGCTTCATAGAAAACCGGTATGAAACAACCACAGCGTTGTGTTTCGACGTGTGGGTGGGGGTTACTGGAGGCCCAATCCTTTCTCCCCCTCTCCCAATACCTAAATTTCCGAAAGCAGCAACACTCTAACATTGATGCGGGTGTCCATTTGCGTCGGCGATTGCTTACCATCAGATAATCCGATGCTGATTTAACGACTGCCGAAAAAACGATACCTAAATACGTGTGCCGCCAGACAGTCTAGGAAATCCATTCATGACGAGACAAGAATAAAAAAAATGATTTTCTTTAGACAACTAAAATTTTTATTAACATATGTATATAATTTCACAAAAAGGTACTAGGACAACATAAATACAAAGCGATGCGAATAAATGAAAAAAAAACAAGTACAGGTACAGTCACGTGGTTACAAAACAGCTGATTCTGACACGAGTACCGATTTTTATTATCTGTGTGCAATGAATTATCGTTTCGCTTGCTTATCTTAGCAAGGTAAATAATAAGTGTTATTTATCTTTGAAAAAATATGTGCTTTTCAAGGAAATATTCCGTTTGGGATGCGGGTTCGATTTCTAACTCTACACTTTTAGTGACTTATCGAGTATTATCTGAATCGAGACTGTCAAAATATCAACTAGATAGAACTACCAAAATTAATTGAAGTAATTACCGAATTTTTCAATGTTCAAATTTTTCTATAGTAGCTAAAATCTGGCAATATTTTATCACCGCTACAAAGGACATCTTCCTCATATCGGATATCACTTTAGCTTTATAATATTTATACCTATATATTTATACAAGAACATCTCGTAAAATAATGCCTCAAACAAACCGATGGAGGATCTATGAAAAAAAAAACAAACCAACATTATCTTTGACACTGACACCTACCAAATCTGACAGCTGTCAAACGGGTTGCGTATTTTGGCGCGTAAATATGAGATCATCGCGCACGCGCGCCCACAGAATACGTAATAAATGAAGAACGCCATTGCTATCGAGTATGGAAAGGGAAGAACATGTTTTTTATAGAATATATTCGCTCTAACTACGCATCAGATTGTGGCGTTCCAATTTACAGGGAATTACTGCGTAATAGCATGTTAATTTTACTTTATTACGACTGTTTTTCATAAATTTGTCGTCGCCTGATTTCTTTAGCTGGGGTTGCGGATACAAACTCAATAATATACCTTTTCAATAATTGTTTACAATATATAAGGAACTATAACCTCCAGCGCGCCTCAAAGAGCCAATAGACCATGACAGACGGGGCCCTAAAGGGCTGATGTTCAGCCGGGGTTGCGGGGTAAGCGCAATGAGGCACTGCGGCCTCGGCCTAGAGCAGGAGAAGGATCGGGGGTGGACTTATGATTTTTAATCGTAAGTTTGAAATCGCACCACCTTGAGTAGGCGTGGTGAAGGCTCAGACCTTCTCCGTGTGAGGAGTGGTCTTTGCTCAGCAGTAGGCACTTATAGGCTAATGATGAAGCTCTTTCGATAGCAGATATAGAGAAACATTGACTGAGTAACAGACAGGGCACAGCTGTAACTACTGCGTGTAGCAATCTGTGTGATATGTAGTAGAGCTAGGGAATTTTGTGATAGTCATTTATTGTCCGGAAAAATTGTGTATTGTATTAAAACATTAGCAGATAACACACCACATTTTCAATTAACACATCATATCAGTAAACCTACTAACCTATTTAGAATAATAAAATATAAACGGTTGATGTACAAAACATACCTATCTCTATATACATTTGAACACACGGAAACCGTCTAAATATAGCAGCGGTGTGTTGACAAACATTCCTTCATCTCTTTCTAACACATTAGTCATCATCTTCCGTCTCGTTCTCGCCCACTAAATTGTTTTTAACACCACGCGTAAACTATGATAGTACAAATTTTATTTTACAGTTGAAAACGTCATTGGTTTCTTTGTAACGCGATTTTTGTCAAGTAATTTTGTAGGTGTAGATTAGTTCAGATTTTTAACACCCGATTTTGTAAGTTTGTGGCGCTGTGTTTGTGTTTGGGAACCTGCATGTATGAATTTTTATTTTGTTTTTATTTACATAGATAATGTGATATAAACGCTGTTTATTTCACAACAGGTTTATTAAGACATAAGTATGTATTTTTCGCCAGTCATTATTATTTAACTAAGAGCTAATTTTTCAATGGTTAGATAAAAGTTACCTGACCAATAATTATGATGCTGTCACGTCAGAATGTTTGTATAAGACAGTCACAGCAACAGCAACAATTTTAATCCTTAGATAACATTTATTTGACTATTGGAAAATGAGCCCTAAAAAGATTTTAGCATTTGTTAACAAACTTCCAAAAAAGGAAAAAAGGAAAAAGGATTAATTCCATACACTACCTTATCTGTTAATCATTAATTATTAAACCTGTAGAAGATAAGGGATGGATTTTTTTAGGGGCAAAAATCATCAACTGTCTGGCCCTGGTTGGTAGAATTGGGAAGTTTCCTAGGTCAAAAATAAAAAACTCGACACTTCAATACAATAACATATTGAAGAAAAACTATACTTTCATTCATCAATCGATCTATACACAAAATTTCAGATATTTTTTAGCTAATTTTTAAGAAATAACTAATCTATTTGACGTAAAAAAAACTATGACGTCAAAACTCACTATTCCATACACATTTCAAAGAAAAGTATCGATATTGGACATTTGGTTAAAAGTATTGAATTTGACTAGTTGGAAACTACCGTATTGGTGGCGAAATATTCTTTTCCGTTATTTTAGGACAAATCACTGTCAGAAAAGAGCTCGAGTGGCGACCACGAACCCGAGGACATAGCGTGGGCAGACCTCCTGCTAGGTGGACTGACGACCTCGACAGAGTCACAGGAAGCCAGTGGATGTAAGTGGCGAGTTATCGTTCGGCCTGGAGAACAAAGGGGGCGGTCTTTGCCCAGCAGTGGACGTCTTCCGGCTGCTGATAAGGGCAAATTCGGGTTCAAAAAAGACAATATGGCATATGACGAAATAGCTTCACTAAGAGGACTGACCGACAGACTGTCCTTTTTTATGTTTGACGTTCACAAGTGCCTGTAAGGGTCTCATTGAAACAAGTGATTTTAACTTTGATCTCTTTTTATTTAATCAGATTATTGGAAAGTCTATACAAAGACTACAGCTTAGAAGGTCATTAATAGGAGTAGGTATCTTAACGTTAGACATAACAAAATAATTAAAAAGCTTATCTTTTAAACGGATATTAGACTTATTGTCTTGTATTTATCTCAAGTGTCCCAGTTGAAACGGATAGACGAGAAAGATCACAGGTTAAATTCTTGGGATCAAAAAAACTTAATGAGGTCGAAACGCTAATTTTCTGTTTTTTTTTATTATTCATCATCATCAGCCTATAAGTGCCCACTGCTGAGCAAAGGCCTCTTCTCACACGGAGGAGGTTTGAGCATTACCATGCTTGCTCAATACGGATTGGCGATTACGAACTTATAATTAGAAATTATAAGTCCAGGTTTCCTCACGATGTTTACCTTCATCTTATCAAAGTGCAGGTATGGTAAGTAAATGTAACGTGTGACTACGCCTTTCAGTATTCTGAAAATATTGTTTTATACTTTTTCAGCGTCGGTTTTCGTCGTAGTTAGGTTTTAGTTTTTATACTTTATATTACAACTGTTTTTCATATATTTGTCGTCGCCTAATTTCTTCGGCCGGAGTTGCGGATACAAGCTCAGTAATATACCTTTTCAATAATTGTTTACAGCATATAAGGAACTATATATAACCTCCAGCGCGCCTCTAAGAGCCAATAGACCATCATAGACGGGGCCCTATAGGGCTGATGTTCAGCCAGAGTTGCGGGGTAAGCGCAATGAGGTACCGCGACCTCGGCCCAGAGCAGGAGAAGGAACGGAGGGTTTCTAGTCAGTAAGAGTCTGACCAGAAAACATTTGATGATTTTCCCCTCACAAAAAAAGATATGTAGATATATAATTTTATTTCTTTAAATAGACAATCTCGTGCTTTTGAGATAACGTGACTTCATAATCATTAAGTTGATATGACAGTCATCTGGCTAGCACCCAGGATCACCATAGCAACCGCGTATTGGCTCAAGCCACGCTTTCTTCGAACATAGAAATTGGATGGACGTCAATTTCTAAGAAATCTTTTCAAATGAGACATAATCTATACCAATATTATGAAGCTAAATTGTTTGTTTGTACGTTATTTTTTCTGATGGTAAGCAATCAGCACTGCTTACCATCAAAAAAAATACCATGGACGCGGTTATCAGCGATATGGGATTTGTGACGCTTTGCTTCGGCACGAATGGGATGGCTGGACTGGAGTGATACCACGGACTAGAGGTTACCGAAGGCTCAATCCTTCCTCTGACATGGCTCTCCCACACTTAGATTGATCAGAGACCGCTGTTGTTCAGTCTCTCGGACCTTATTGGCTTCTGCCATCATTTTAGACGAGGACTCCACGAAAACGAGTTGAGCATTCAGAGCTCTCCAAATCTCCAATGCCTGACGAAACGCACCTACATTACTTAACGACTTCACGCTGGTATTATTTTTATTTGTTTGTTATGAACTCAAAAACTATTGAACAGATTTTAATGCTATTGTCATCAATAGATAGCTTGATGCATGAGGTAAATAAAATCTTAGACCAAGAAGATGGATTTTTGGACTACTAGCTCGGCAGTTTCAACTGACCAAAAACTACCAAGATTCGAACCGGCAACTAGAGAAGCACGGAAGAAACTGGACAGTGTTCTAAAATAATAAATATTATAAGCAACATGTCCATAGTAGGCAACAGGTGTTAAGAAATCGACATCAACCATTACGCAACTGCGCAGAAAAGTACTAGGCGAGCAGGAAGTTAAGAAGCATACAATTTGAATAAACCTTCGGAATACATTACAAGGCAATTTAAACTTTGTTACGAAAGACATACAGTCTAAATTCGTAGGTGTAGCGAACTAGCGACAGAACAGAAATAGACAAGATTAGTTTGCTTATAATTTAATTTTGTGTATCGGTTGTGTTGCCATAATAAAAATATAAACATGTTTTGGTAATAAAATTCAATGTAGTGTTATTCTAAGGTCACTACTAAAATGGGGCATATTGAATTCCTGGATTCCATTCCAGTGAATTTCTTGACAATGGGATTTATAATATTTATACAAATGTAAAAACACAATTGGAAGAAAAACTGTTTGTATTATGAACGCGCTAATCTCAGGAACTACTGGGTCGAATTTAACAATTATTTTTGCGGTAAATAGTCTATTTTATCGAGAATGGCTTGTAGTTTTAAACATCACGCTACGTCCAAAAGGAGCCGAGCAGCGAGTGAAAACGCGTGGGACTAGCTAGTACTTTTGAAAGTTAAGAGATATGGGCGTGGTTACCGACCCAATGACCTCAGTTGACCTACATATCGCGATGAAAAAAAGATGATAAAAAATTAACTTCTATATCGGAGTTTTTGACAGAACCATTCCTTCTTTTTTTCTTTATTTTATACTACCTATTAGCGACCTGCCCCGGCTTCGGCAATGCCTACCTACTAAACTTCTTTACGATATAATGGATGTGATAATACATATAAACCTTCCTATTCAATCACACTATCTACTAAAAAAACCACATCAATATCTGTTTCGTAGTTTTAAAGGTTTAAGCATACATAGGGATGTAGGGACAAAGAAAGCGACTTCGTTTTATACTGTGTATTGTAGTGAATTCGTGATTTCAAACCCATATTTCTCAAATTTAGTCAAATTAGAGTATTCCTCGGCTTATCTATAATCTGTACTAATATTATAAAGAGGTAAAATTTGTTAGTTTGTATGTAGGGGGTAATCTTTGGAACCGCTGGTCGGATTGCCAAAATTCTTTCACTGATAGATAGCTACAATGTTCCGCTGAATGAGTGGTATAGGCTATAAAACATCACGCTACGATTATATGGAGCCGAGCAGCGGGTGAAACCGCGCGAGAGTAGCTAGTTTTCAATATAATTCTGCTTACCCGACTTTAAGACCGTTAAATACATTATCCCACTGTTGGACAACTGTACACAGTGGATATGGCCTATTAACAGTAAATTAAAGATCACGCTTCACCGCTCACATTACCGACCAAGTACCAGGAGAACAGAACGCTCAAAGAGCTTTTGTATGTTAATAAGACCTTCATAACATGCCAACATAACGCAATAGACAAACGCCAATCAAATACCAACCAAATCCCAACAAAGGTAAGATCCAATTTAAACAAACGACTTATACGACCTTTGGTTTATAAAATAGAAGCAAGGTAATTCGTTATTAAATAAGAAAATTAAATTTACATCTTTATATGTAGGGGAATAGAGTTAAAATTAGAACGGGCGGGTTGGGTGGATGTGACGTTTTTAAAACGGGGCCGGTGTTCGAATGCAGTGTGACGTCATACCTCCCCGAGCCCTTCTGACCTAGATAGGTTGTCGTCAAGCGGAAAATATCGCAGTACTGCAGCGAAAAGCGCTTCATACAGCGCTTGCGTCTAATGAAACAAAACACAAAGAAACTATGAAGCAAGATGTTAATAAATCTAGCGATTGAAGCTAATAAGTGTCTAATTATATAATGTTGTTACCGCGATGTTTTCGCTGAATGGTCAAGCGTGTCATTTTTACAACATGGCGTCGTTTGGTCTAGACTTACGACTAGTGATGGGCATTCTTAGAATCAATTTATGAATCGATTCTATTATAATCGATATTTATGATGGCGATCTTACTTCTTCAATTTAAAAAATTAGTAACTACAGCAACTTTCACTTGTAAAAAAATTAAAGTTAGTCACGATGACATACTTTTAGCAAAAAAGTTAATACAACACATTTTTAAATACGAAACTAGCCCTTATTCCAATGCTATAAAGTTGTATTAAATTAAATCGCTTTACACTGAGCGAGAACTTTTCTATAGAACTTTTTTTATCATTTTTTTAATACAAAGAGTGTAACATTGTTCGTTACGCTTAGTTTTAAAAAAGAGGTACTTAAGCAGTATGTGCTTTTAAACATCTATTTTACATTTTAATGTCATAGGAAGCAAATCGAAAACACAATTTGTAGTACCTACCATTTAAAATATAAAAAAAACATTTTCCAGTTCTTTTATTAAAACTCATTTCTTAGGTATATAGAGAAATCTACCTTTGAATTTTATAAGATACAAATCGGTCGGCGCGACAGAAGTGACACCACGGTCTCGCAGATAACCGGCGTGAAACAACTACAAGCGTGTGTTTCGTCTTGTGAGTGAAGTCACCGGAGGCCCAATCTCTCCCTTCCCCCCTAAAAGAAATACATCCTCATAGCTAACCTGGATATTAAAGTTAAATTAGGGCTGTTTTTTCAATGGTTCAATAAAAGTTACTTAGGGAATAAATGATGCTGTCGCATAAAAACGTTTGTATTAGAGAGTGACAGCAACAATTTTACTCCTCAGATAACATTTATTTGACGATTGAAAAATCAGCTGTTAAGCTAATAAACACATTAAAATTAAGCACAATTAAAAGGCGAACAAAAATGTTCTGGTTTCTGTTTTTGCTACAAATTTCAAATTCGTAAATGGAATATCGATAAGTCCCTACCTACCTACATATTCCTCGATGCAACCGTCAAAATATCATCGATATCATAAATTTTTGACCTTTACACATCACTAATAAGCTGACACGTGTTAATGGCTGTCATTAATTAACTGATAAATGCCTATTGACCTATAAACCCTTTGACACTTAAGGGACAGGCTTATTTTAAGCTTGCACAAGTTTATATTACAAATCGTCCCTTTAAGATGTTTATAGTTAAAATAAATACTATTTTAAGTTTTTTTTTTTTATTAACTTTTTATATAGAGGAGAGACAGAAATACTAACTAACTATGCAAGAAGGATTTGTTTAAATCACTCTACATAGTATAAAACAAAGTCGCTTTCTCTGTCCCTATATCCCTATGTATGCTGAAATCTTTAGAACTGCGCAGCGGATTTTGATGCGGTTTTTATATGGATACAGTGTTTAATTGAAGGAAGGTTTAGATGTGTAACAAAATTCAATAAATATTGAAGAAATTTTGCAACCGTGCAAAGCCGGGGCAAGTCGCTGATAGATGCTATTGTGAGGTTGAAATACTCCTGTATAACATAGGAGATGACCTTATTGCCATATAAGTATGTATAACTTCTCAAACATAAACTCCGTGTTATTGATAATGTTTAAAACACCAAATAAGCCAAAAACTTTATATGCATAAAACAAGGAACCATCTCAAAAAAGCAAACATTATACCAAATCCATTCTAAAATATTACAACATACAATAACATTATCGATTATGAACAAAGTAATCGATAAAAAAATCGATTCACGCGCGGTTCTAGTAAGGCGTGCGTAAAAGGAATTGACGCAACACTAGAGTCGAACCTTGGCACCGATTGTAAAGCCGATCACGATTTCAAATGAACGTGTATTAATAATTTTCGATTATAGTTTTAGAATTAGTACCTTTGTACATCAGACACATATATAATACTAAATATAATATATTCTCCCTTCAAAAGTTTTATCACAAGTTCTATTATTATGTGACACATAAGAAATCACAAAATAAAAAATCCTACAATCCTTTGTAGAAAAGGTCATTCATTGCCTTATTCCTGAGAAGTTTGAAAAACCTAAATACAAATCGAATCAAGATTCGATTGTAAAATTGTATTCTATTCGATTGTTTAACTCTTTTTTTATAAGGCGTTATCCCCACACTAACATTTTCTCCTGTGTCGTGTTTACAAACATACAATTTCACATACACATCACACCTTGACAAAAAATGGATCACACAATATTCTATACGGGAATGGAATTCTTTGGAGGAGTGGAATTCTTTACCGGAGTCTGTGTTCCCCGAAGGGATAGGATGCTTATGGGAAGGCGTGCTCCATCGTAGGTCGCATCAAAAAAGGGAACAATGCTTTCCATTACTAAATAAAATAAAAAAGGAACCACTTCTTCAACAGTGCAGTCAAAATCATTAAAAAAATGGAGTAAGACAGGAGTTTCTTACTCTTTCTTCTCCATAGGAGTTGAAAGCTCTTCCCTATCTCTTCCAGATCTGGTTAAAAGTGGATAAGCACAGCTTAACTAATAGAGAACCCTCAGACAAACCCACATTATTTGTTTATTATGGTTTTAGCTTTGACATAGCAATTCCAATAACGAGCTACCAGGCAATCATGTCGTAAAGGATCAGATGACGGAACAAAACAGACGAATAAACGTAGTAAGTCTAAATAAACAGATGACGTCACTATACTCATGGTACCCTAGTACCTAGCTGTTGAGTCACGCTTTAAATGTCAACGCGTCCGTCGAGTCACGGTGATCTTTGCTAATTAATCCCTAGTATTTCATCACTGAAACAAAATATTTATTAAAATTTACTTTTACCAACTTAAAAAAATAGGTAAATTATGAAAAAAAAAAACGACGAAAGTCTAGCCAGCTGTTCGCGTAAATAATACCCTTTAAGTACAAAATTCATAGTTAAACATGTCTAACCGGTTTTCTTTTCAAAACCGGATATTTTTTGTACGGTTTCCAAAAACATTTACAAAGTATATAAAGTCAAAATCTATCAAAAGGAAATCGTCAAAGAAACAAAAACATTTATCACATAATACATATTATTTCACAATTTCCAACAGTACTAATCGACTTCCCGAAGCAACTCGTGCAGTCCCGAAGCATTCAATACCGTATCAAAGATGACGTCACTATCTCACATTTATGCCCGCCTAGTACTTTACAAGTCAATTACGGTTAATCATAACTTTTTTATTTGATTCCATTACTAATGCGAGGTTTTATTGTAAGAAAAACCGAGGTTAAACACGTACTAACAAAGTATCAAACAGTTAAATAAATTACTAGTTAAGTTTTTAAACTTAGGTTAAGTTATAAGGTTAAAAAACTGAACTTAGTTGCATTTTAAGTAAAAAAAAACAGTTATTGACGAAATAACGGTTTACAATCAATCATTCAATGACTTTTCGAGCCGTGGATGAGGCGAGCGCGACTGACTGATTTACCGACTAACCACGGCGAGCAGACGGATTACCTGATGGTAAGCAATCACCGCCCATGGAAACCCGCAGCACCACATTAGTTACGAGTGCGTTGACGGCCTTTTCGGGAGTAGGGTTTCAGATGTTTAAGGATTGGGGAGAGATGGTTGGAAGGCAAAGACTGGGCCTCCGGTAACCTCACTCACAGGGCTAAACCAACGCTGTTCAGCCGGAACTGCGAGGCTAGCGCAATAAGGTACCGCAGCCTCGCCTCAGAGCAGTAGTAGGAACAGAGGGTTTTAGTCAGTAAAAGACTAGACAATATCGCCATATCGGGGGCTGGGCGTGAGAAGACATTTGATGATTTTCCCCTCACAAAAAATGGTATACATATAAGAACTTCTGCTTTTCCGCTCAAGGGCAATTTATAATACAACGACACTAGATAACAAAGTGGTTAGATAAATAATGCAACTTTATCACATACAAACCATATTGTTATCATAATATTTTATAGTAGGTTTACCACAATCAAAATAACTATTGGTCAGCCAGCGTATTTGCCTCCTGCTAACTAGTTTTGAATATCTCACAGGAACATTAACAGACTGGACAGTCCACTGTTGCTGGATATGGCTCGAGGGAAGAGCTTTCCGATACCATGGGTGGACAGGCTAAAACCAGCGTTAAAGAACGCTTGCACCTGGCAAATTGGAGAAGGTTTTTGCGAGGTAGTATACGTTGATATTGATGTTTATTATTTGACTTTCACCATTCTCGAAGCCAGTCGGACTGGTCGGAATTTTTGACCTTGTGCAGCGAAAGACAGAAAAGTAATTTGCTGATATTTAATATGTTGTTTCGAAATTGATATATTGTCTCTTTGGCCGAGCGGTTGTAAAAAAAATTTGTGCAAAATAATTACTTGAACTTTAGATGAATTATTGGTCGATGGTAACTCTGTACAGATAATTCTGGAGGATTTCAAAAATAATTATGACAATGAAAAATATTTGTACAACAAGAAAATCGAACTAAACCCGCTTGTCACAGCAGTTTAATTTGCAACTATTTTATAATCCAATAAATCCCAAATTCCCCTAATAACTTTCATAAAAGAAAATATTAATAAAATTCACAAGTACCAGGCGATAATAAAATCGTAAGAGATTATAAAAACTTACTGTTTCTATTTGTACCTTCTCATCGTCACACGTTTCGGCTTTGACACACTCACCTGGAAACAACAAAATAAATCAATTTAATACAAGTTGCTCTAGATTATGCACGCCTGGTAGCTAAATTGGATGAAGGTTATAATTTTTAATCATATTTTTTTACGATTTTTCATCAAAGATTTACATTACATAAATTCAATGTAACAAAATCCTTAGACGGCTGGCAACGTACTTGTAACTCCTTACGTGCTGCGGGTGTCTATAGGCGATGCGAATTGCTTACCATCAGGTAATCCGTCTACTCTTTTGCTAATACTATAAATAGGTATAATTTGCGAGTTTGTATGTAGGAGGTAGTCTTTGAAACAGCTATCTTTTAAAAATACTAAATTTTTTAATTAATAAAATCAATTTAATACAACTTCTTCTAGATTATGCGCGCCTGGTAGCGAAATCGACTGAAGGTTATAAAAATACAAACATGTTTAATTAAATTACATTAATTAAATAAGTGTTGTAATAATAGGTACTTAAGAACTGAATATAATTTTCAATATATTATCGCATCTACATAGCTTAGTTAGTCATTCAACAAACGGCCTGATTGACTAGCCGTTTGATTGATTGCTCATTCCGACTATTACTTAAATGTTGCTCTGCAAGAATGGTAGCTTTGGGTATGTAAGAACTCAGCCAGGTTGATTAAGCAAAGGTAATAATTATACCGGTAATTATATCGGCCTAAACCAGAAGAAACGGGAGGTTTATAATCAGTAAGAGTCTGACACTCCCTCACTCGTCAACCAGGACGAGAGAAGGAGAAGTCTTGGTATTTCTGTACCATATTGAACAGGGTTTGGTATACCCGCGCAAAGAATAACGGTGGTTTCAAATACGTTTCACTCAGCTACGATAAATATCAACAGAAAACAAACGAAAATGAACCATACCACCATTGTCATAAATGATAAATTAAGAATTATTTTTACACTGTCCTAATTGACTTGATTTGGATCATTAGGCGCTCGCAAGCGTGGTTTGGGTTCGGCCCTTGATGAGCGTAAATAGGGCTCAAGGTCCCTTCCTGGATCGGTAGTTTATTGGACGCAAGTCGAGCTGCCGTGCTAGTGGTTTTAAGTTCAAATCTCCAGCCGACCTAGCAGACTGTTCTTATAAGATTACAGTACTTCAATATTAACTTGTAAAACTGACAAGCAAGAAATTCTGGATTCGATTCCCTAGTCGAGTTCGGATAGATTGTTAAAAGATTTTAAGCACACGCTTAATAATAAATTTTCTAAAACATTTTACCCTCGTCAAGAATCGAACCTACTACCCAGCACGTCATCATCATCATCAGTTTATAAGTACCCACTGCTGATCAAAGGCATCTTCTCACATGGAGAAGGTATAAATAAGCATTAATCACCACGCTTGCTCAAGGCGGATTGGCGATTTCAAACTTATAATTACAAATTATAAGTCCAAGTTTCCTCACGATGTTTTCCTTCATCGCTAGTCTGTGGTGTCTAAATGAACTTAGAAAGTACATATGACTCGGAAAAAGTCACATTGGTACTTGCCAGGTTTCGAACCCGCCTGTCAATGTATGACATGCGGGGCCTTAACCAGCCGGCGACCACGACTACAAAAATCAAAAAAAGAACTCAAAGTAAAAAATCACACAAAAAAAAACATGGCAAGTTTAAAACTGTAAAAGTATCAAAATCAAAATTTTAATAATCTCGCCTTAAATTGATTTCGGCGGAAGGGGGGGCGTCTAGACTGGGTCTAGACGCTCCTGTACCTAACCTAGGTCAACGTTCAGACGACAAAGGGACTACGGAACGTTCACCTAAACGCTGAACATGACCCTTTCCTGTGTATAGGTAGTTTCCCAAGTCCAAAATAAATAATATTGACTTTCAAATACGTTGAATTATTAAAATATTATCATAATTTCAGTTATTAATTTGATGATGAGCTTAATTTTATTTAAGATTTTTTCCAACAACTCTTTAAGTAATGGTTTGCTGTTTGACGTGGAAGGAAAAATTATGATATATCATTAAATATCGAGTTACAAATTTATAGAAAAAAACCTATAGTCAAATTCATTTATCTCCACTGTCTAATAGATGTTATAATACATATAAACCTTCCCCATCAATCACTCTATTCTATTTATAAAAAGAACTGCATCAAAATCCGTTGCGTAGTTTTAAAGATATAGATACATAGGGATATAGGGACAGAGAAAGCGACTTTGTTTTATACTATGTAGTTATAGATCCATATAGGCACTTTAGAACATAAAACAAAATGTATGTCAGTAGTCAAAAAATGACAGTCTGTCGATTAGTCCGCTAATAAAGTATTCGCTCGTTTCAATTTGTAGATAAAACATAAAAAAAAACAACCAGCCGAACATAGTACCTCCTCCTTTTTTGAAGTCTGTAAAAACTTATGACTATACCTACTTAAAATATGAAACTACATAAATAAAATGAGTTATTTAAACAGCTGTGTTGAAGAGGTCTCAGTGCTATTGTACTTACCAACTAATATTTATTTTAAAAACAATATAATTCAGTACAATGAAAACGAATTTAAAACATATTTTTATAAATACATATACCTAAATATAATTTTGTTATATTTTAATTTTTATAGAGTAAATAAATAACTTCTATCTATACAAAAAAACCGCATCAAAATCCGTTGCATAGTTTTAAAGATATAAGCGTAGGTACACAGGGACAGGTATAGGGATACAGGGACAGAGAAAGCGACTTGGTTTTATACTATGTATAGTATTTACAAAGTTGTGCAGATCAAGGAACGCGCTTCTCATGCATGAGGACGAGATTTCGGAACCTGACAAGTGCCAATGTGACTTATTCCAAGTTATATATTACTTTCTATGATTATTTAGACAGTACTAACATGCGGTGAAGGAAAACATCATGAGGAAACCTAGATTAATAATTTCTAATTATAAGTTAGATATCGCCAATCCGTCTTAAGCTAGCGTGGTGATTAATGCTCAAACCTTCTCCGTGTGAAAAGAGGCCTTTGCTCAGCAATGGACACTTATAGGCTGATAATGATGATTTTAAAAAGAGTAACGATGGAGTTCCTTCTCGTTCTTCTCCATTCGAACTACAATTTGGAACGAGCACCTAGCTTCACTGACGAACAGTCAGACAGACTACTATTCTATTTTGACGTTTCACCTGTTTATGGTTTAGTTGAAATAAATGATTTTGATTTGATTTGACGACAAATACGCAAATATTTACGAGTTATAAAAAAATAAACTATTTCTTATCAGTTAAAAAAAATATGGAATGTTATTCGGAGAAGGCAATCCCTGTGACCTCACTCTGTCAGGTCAGGATATGGATAAACCCGACCCAGAATGATTCATCCCAGATAAGACTATTGATACATTTGATACTATTTCTAGAAGAAAGATATCAATTCTATGCCTACATTATAATACCGTTTTTTTTTAGTATTCATATAATAATATTAGAAAGAAAAATTTGTTTGTTTGTTTGAATCGAACATGATCCGAAACTACTAGACCGATTTGCAAAAAACTTTCACTTTTAAAAGTCAAAATCAATTATTTTAACTAAACCTAAAGTACGTAGGTAATAGAATAGTAGTCTGTCAGTCTGTTCCTCAGTGAAGCTAGGTGCTCGTTCCAAAGTGCAGATTTGATGAAATATTAACGAGAAAGAAATTCGAAAGCTACACTTTTTTTAATCTAGATTTTTAAAGATTTTACACTATCTCCAGTAAACATAGGCGGTAAACTAAGCGAAAAAAAAACAGCTAGGCAAAGCTAGTATTATAAGTTATAAGGCTTAGTCTGAGTTTCGTTTGTTTAAACGCCCTAACCTCCGAAACTGCTGTTTAAATTACCAATATTTTTGTGACACTGCTACATTTAACCTTTCTCGACAAATGAGCTGTGCAACACAAAAAAATCTCGTTAAAAACAAAACAGTAATTCCAAAGTTAAGCCGCATTCAAACAAGCAAACTCTTCAGCTTGATAACATTAGTATAGATTTGCTATAGAATTAAATAAACAAATTTGGAAAACTAAATATTTTAAGTAACCTCTCCGTCTACCCCTTCCACGAATACAAACATAATATTAAGAATCCAATAGCTACAAGAACTGCTGACTCACCAACACAACTACTAACCGATTAAAAAAACACGAAAAGAAACAAAAAACAGATCGCTTACAAAAACCACACCTTAAACCGTGCAGTAGTTTTCGAGAAAAATGACAATACATTTATTGTTGTGTTGTTAAAATAATCTATCTGGCACATTGTGTCTTAAGAAACTGTATTTTTTTTCGAATCTGCATCTCTGCAGACAAACACTAGTGCGTGATCATCATCATCTTCATGCCAGCAGCCTCTGGATGCATGTCCTCAGTACAATTATTAATTGCAAAATTGCAATACTACTAATATTATAAATGTGAAAGTTTGTAAGAATGTACGGGACCGATTTAGGTGAAATTGGTATGTAGATAAATGATACTCTGGATCAACACGTAGACTTTTTATGAACATACTACGCGGGCGAAGCTGGGTACGGTAGCTAGTGCATAATAATTTTCTTCCTATACCAAAATATTACTACCTAAAATCAAATTACAAATGTCAAAATCCTTAGACTTATAGCAGTTTCCGAGATTATTACGTTTAAAACACAAACAAAGCTACGGAACCTTTGTTCTGCCACGTGGGATTTTATTTCCTCAACGTCACAGAGATATTACGCAAAAAATTGCATTTCAGGCTATAATCATCCTTGAAATCAGGTCCTTAAAGACCATAATCATTTGACAAATGCAATTATTAACTACTACGAGATTTATATAACTAGTCTTAATTGCTTTTTATGAATTAAGTAATAAAATATTCTGCATCATTAGGATATCGCTATTACCTAATAGACATCATTATTTACCTCAAATTACAATAAAAATAATTACCAAAACAACTACTTACTAGCACTAAATAAACAAAACATCACTTAAATTAATTATCACAGATAATAATTAAAGAAAACGATAAAAAACATCACAGTACAAATATCACTAATTATCACAGACCACGCGTATACGTTAAAACTTTCAAATTTCGAAAGCGCGTTACACGTCCGCTCCGCTCGACGTCTCGATGCAAACTGATAAATATTGTTGCTTTTTTTTCGACTACCTACAGGTTGTCTAGACGGGTGGGGAGGGGTGAGGCGGTTCGGGTCTATGCACTTTTGAAAAAGATTTTGCGCCCAATCAACGCGAACAAAGAACGGTCAAAAACCTTATGAATGAAATCAGATGGCTGTATATTGAGAGGACTATTACAGTTTTATTGGCAACATAAAACTGTTTTGAATAATTAATTTGTATTTAAAAATACATAGCGCAAGTAATTTCTGTAATGGATATCTTTATAAATAAAATTCATCATTATCAGCCTACAAGTGTCCACAGCTGAGCAAAGGCCTCTTTTCACACGAAGAAGATTTGAGTATTAATTACCACGCTTGTTCAAGGCGGATTGGGGACTTCAAACTTACAATACGCTAGTTTCCAACTAGTCAAATTCAATACTTTTATCTAAATGTCAGAAACGATACTTTTCTTTGAAATTTGTACGAAAAACCGAGTTATGACGTCATAGTATTTTTGCGTCAAATAGTTTACTAATATCTTAAAATTAGCTAAAAAAATATCGAAAATTCAGTGTATCGATCGATCGATGAATAAAAGTATAGTTATTTTTCAATATTTTATTGTATTGAAACGTCGAATTAATTTATTTTTGACCTAGGAAACTACCTAATTACAACTCCAGGTTTCCTTACAATGTTTTTCCTTTACCTAAATAATCTTAGCAAACCATATAACTCAGGAAAAGTCACATTGTTACTTGCCAGATTTCGAACCTTTATCCTAAGAGAAGCGAACGCCTTCAAATGGGCCCGCGATGTTCAAACACACCCCTTTTCGAGTAAGTTCCAAAAAAACTAGAACCTCTTTTGTGTACATAAACATCATCCGAAACCAGTTCTCTCTTACACAAGCGAAGATCACTTTCGAAAATCAAAATCTATGCAAATAAAACCTCATTTGTTAACTTCGTCATGACATAATAATCTTCAATTGTTTTTTTTTTTCTTTATGGAACAGCGGCATTCGAGCTCATGGACCACCGTAAGAACATCGGCATTGTCCATGGTCATTCTTAACACCAGAGAGGTTATAAGTGCGTTGACAGCCCTTTGTAGGTTTTTTTTTTTTGTGAGGGGAAAATCATCCAATGACTTCTCCCGCCCAGGGTTCTCCTGCTCTGAGCCGAGGTCGCGGTGCCTCATTGCGCTTACCCCGCAACCCCGGCTGAACATCAGCCCTATAGGGCCCCGTCTGTGGTGGTCTATTGGAACTTTGAGGCGCGCGCGGAACGCTACGCGCCGTACGCTCGGACCCGATTCTGGTCGGGCGGCGAGCTGCCCTTGCTCGCCGACCGCAGACCCGGGCCCTTTGTAGGTTGTGTTAGCGATTCAGGCCACACGGTGGCACTCAATGCAAGCGATATTTCACTCCGGTTGACACCGCTATTCGCAACCATTTTTGCATATAGGTACTTGAAGTAAAAGAAAAGTACCTGAGTTGAAACCTCATATTTTTTTTACTTAAAGACATTAATTACTTAACACCATTCAACTATTAATCCAAACTAATATTATAAATGCGAAAGTAACTCTGTCTGTCTTTTTTTTCTTCACGCCTAAACTACTAAACCGATTTCTGGGAAATTTGTTACAGACATAGTTTGGAACTCGAGAAAGGACATAGGATCGTTTTTATACCAAAAATCTGGAGGAACACTTTTCCACGCGAACGGAGTCGCGGGAAAAATCTAGTAACTATAGAAAAACCAACTTAAAAGCTACGAAAACAGAAATAATATTTTCTACGCAACAATAAAAAAAAATTACAAAAACGAAAAAAACACACCAAGCACTTAAACTTATTGTTTAAAGTTAACTAACTGTATACCGGTTACTGGTAAGGTAAGTAACCTTGGTTCAATAAAACTGGTTACTTTTAACTTTAAAAATTAAACTGCAACTACATTGTTAATGAATAATGACACACATGTGCAACAATTTTAGAAAAGAAAAACATATTTTAAAAAGATAACGTTTAAGTTCAGTTTGTAATAAGGACTGTTTTTTTAGGGGGGAAATTAACAAATTGAAAAAAAAATGGGAATAGAGGGATACGGTAGCTTCCAACTAGTCAAATTCAATACTTTTATCCAAATGTCATACACTATACTTTTACTGAGTTATGACGTCATAGTATTTTTGCGTCAAATAGCTAATTTCTTAATAATTAGCTACAAAATATCTAAAACTATACAATGTTTCGATCGATCGAAGAATAAAAGTATAGTTATTTTCCAATATTTTATTTTATTTAAACGTCGAATTAATTTATTTTAAACCTAGGAATAAGACCTAGGATTTTTTCTAGACTAAGGAATTTTCTAGGCTAACTACCCAATTGTCAGTATTTTACTGACTAAAAATGGTCCTCCTTCTCCTTGTCCGGGACAAGGCCATTATTGCGCTTGAACCCGCAACCCTGGCTGGACATCAGTCCTATGGTCTATTGGTTTAGGTAATTAAATAAATGTAAACCATATTAGCATGTAATTTTATCAAAATGTCTTGTTACGTTACGTTTACAATCAGGTATTTAGCTAAATCGGAGTAAGCTAATAAACTAAATTTAAATAACCTTTATGTGTATTTTATACCATCTAGCCTATGTATTATTCCAGATTATAATCTATCTCTGAGACAAATTTCAATTAAATCCGTTGAGCAGTTTTCGAGTGAAAGACTAACAAACATACATCCGTACTTACAAACTTTCGGTTCAATAATATTAAGAGAATGTTACTCTTATGTAAGAGAGAAGTAATTGTTTGTAGAAATCGTTGTACTTAATTAGCAAGTAAGTTATTAAGATTTTGGGTAAAAGTAATATCCAAGTGTGGGAGAGCAATGCTTCGACACGAATGGGTCAGCTCGACCGGAGTGATATCACGGCCTCACAGAAAACTGGCGTGATACAACTACAGCGTTGTGTGAGTGAGGTTACCAGAGACACAATCCTTCCCCACCCTCATCTTTCATCAATCCTTAAATACCCATCTACACCTCATATAGCACAAAAGTCAGGCAAACGCAATTCCAACTCCACTTGTGTTGTTGATGTCCATGGCCGGCGCCGATTGCTTACCACGTAATGGTGACGGTAAAATAGAATGTTCTTGTCACACTCAAACTCCTAATGAGGGTATAATTAGCCGATCAAGGATCTATAACAGACCGGTTTACGCTAGGATATAACAGGTATCCAAAAAAAATTGATACCAAAAGTATCGATGACAGAATCCATCGATATAATTCGCGGAAGTTTATCGACAATGTTCACATCACTATTGTAATTGGTATTGCATGTAACGACACTAGCCGGGTCTCTGACCTGTGCCTGTGGTGAGGCTTTTTTCATCTTTATTTCGCAAATTTTCGCTTCATATATGACCTCTTTTGGCTCGCGTCGAATTTTTATTTCATCCGTTTAATGGCTTAGTGCTTGATCGAAGAAAGAAAAGGTGTTTTTAAAAATATAGCCGGAGTTGCTGAATAAACGTAATAAGGCACCGTGGCCTCAGCCTAAAGAAGTAGAAGGAATGGGGGGGAGGGATTTTAGTCAGTAAGAGTCTGTCCCAACTGTCTTTTAATGAATTTTCTCTCACCAAAAAAGGTACAGTAAATACGATGGGGTTTCCACGTGGGTTTCCAGCTCTTTTTCCATACAAATCTACACTTTGAAACGAGCCAGGTTCACCTAATAAAACGGACTGATAATACAATTTTTACTTTTTAAGTGCCTGTAAAAGTAATCAATTCTAAGCAATGTTTGATCTTTTCAGACAGGTGTTAAAAGTGTCAATGGGCGTTGCTGATTGCTTACCATGAGGTGATCCAAACAAGATTACCATATTTTCGGATTAATAATATTAATGTAAATATCAAAAACCAAGTTGTATTAATTTTTTATCTGCGACCCGGGCGAACGTCCTTTCCAACCATCCAGTATTTCTTGACACGCGGCGAAAAGAGAAACTAAATATAAATTTAACAATCTACAAAAGACACTAGCGCCATTTAGAATTATGATACAAACAACAGACTTACGACGTAGATGATACAGTTTATTTTCCGATTTCAATTGTGATTTTTTTCTCGATGGAGGTCAATGAAATTTTGTAAGCGTTTTGTATATGTTTTTTGCTACAAAAACCTTCTAAAGTCATGTTGCTATGGTTGTTTTTTTGGAGCAAACTAGTTGGTGGACGAGGCGTGACTGTATTTTGTTTTGATAGGTGTTTTCCGTCGTTTTCGTGTAGTTACAATGGCCGTATTACGAATAAGCATGATGGTTTTGCTGGCCAAGCTTGAAGGTCATAGCAATTGGTCTCACGCAGAGTAAGATCTCATTCTCCAACAGAGAACAGACGAAGTTGCTGTTGATGATGGTGGTGGAATTGACAAGCTAACTGCATAAAAACCAAATGTGGTTGGTAGGATGATATTTAATCAGGGCCCTACAGGCCTGATGTTCAGCCAGGGTTGCGCTAGCGCAATAAGGCACCGTGGCCTCGGCTTGAAGCAGGATAAGGAATGGTCTTAGTCAGCAAGAGTCTGACACTGTCTCTCGCCTCGCCCTGGATGAGAAGTCATTTGATGATTTTCCCCTCACAAAAAACAGGATGACATCAAATTTTTACATCGTAACGATAAATTATCCAATGGTTTGTATTCAAATCTTATTGAATACCTTCCTCAAATGACACAAGATTCCACTAATGCACGTATTAAGATCCGTTCAGTAGTTTTCGAGTTGATCGCGAATCAACAGACAGCCGCGGTTGGAAACGTTGCGTTCCTGACCGAATCCTGATAATCTGATCCGTTGCCATGCTCAAGAGTGTACAAAAAACACGAAACTGTTTTGTAAAAGCAGTTTTAGTTTAAAAAGACAAACAATGTAGAATGTCGTCACAGCATTCTATATGGATCTCATTACTGTAGTGTTTGTAAACATTCAGTGGTATCTTATGAATGTGCGTGTACGCAGACACTTTTATTATTATTCCGTTCACTAGACAATCCTCGTAAGATCGTCAAGTCTGACGTAATTCTGTAAAAGTGTTATTCGACGCCCGTTTGTCTAGTTTCATGCATCGTTCACATATAAACAGCAGCTCATGTAGTGCAGAGATTGTCCAGTCAACAAGGATGTAGCGTAGACTGTCCAGGCGACACACGTACTTAGGTATCGTCATGAGCTAATGTTCACATGTAAACAGCAGCTCATGTAGTGCAGAGATTGTCCAGTCAACAAGGATGTAGCGTAGACTGTCCAGGCGACACACGTACTTAGGTATCGTCATGAGCTAATGTTCACATGTAAACAGCAGCTCATGTAGTGCAGAGATTGTCCAGTCAACAAGGATGTAGCGTAGACTGTCCAGGCCACACGTACTTAGGTATCGTCATGAGCTAATGTTCACATGTAAACAGCAGCTCATGTAGTGCAGAGATTGTCCAGTCAACAAGGATGTAGCGTAGACTGTCCAGGCCACACGTACTTAGGTATCGTCATGAGCTAATGTTCACAAGTAAGCAGCAGCTCATGTAGTGCATCGCATACGTCAGGAGATGTCTTATGTAATACGTTGTACATAATTGCGTTATGTGATGTAAGTTTATCTCTTATATACTTTACATACAAGTTACTTTGTATGTTAATAGGCACAAGCATATTTATTCAACGCGATTAGAATTAATTTAGCTCTGTTAAATAGTATGTTACTTCTCAACTGGAGAACGGCTAGACCGAAATATTTTTTGAAGACTACACTGATAACTTTACCTTTGATTTTACCTCTTGGTAGAAAACCATTATAGAGGCCTCCTCGCAGATGGAGACGAAAGAAATTTTCTGTCAATAACAACCTTGTGACTAATAATCACATTAGGTTCTCTTGTCTCAAGTAAGCGTGAGGATGCAAGAAAGAAATTCCAACTATCTCAATTACAAAAAAATAATCCTTAAGCTGCTATCTCCAATCCGCGTGGTTCATCATCATCATCATCGTCAGCCTGATTCGGTCCACTGTTAGAGATAGGCCTCTCTAATTGCAAGCTATTGAGCTCGATATTTAGCCATTTGGGGTTATCCAGCTTATTTTGGCAAACAATGAAGAGGACGCATCATTATACAACCCTGGAAAATCACGGGCTATTTTTTTTATGTGAAAGTTCGACAAACGGGCAAACGGATTACCCGATGGTAAGCAATCAGCCGCCCATTGACATACAGAACAGAGGAGTTACGAGTGCCTTGCCGATCTTTTGGGTATTAGAGATTTAGGGATTGAGAAAGGGGAAGGATTGGGCGTTCGATAACCTCACTCACACGGCGAAACACAACGCTGTGGTTGTTAAACGCCGGTTTTCTGTGAGGCCTTAGTATCATTCCGGTCGAGCCGACCCATTCGTGCCGAAGCGTAGCTCTCCTACACTTATTTCTCTCGCTGTCCTGATGGTGTAGAAAAAACACTCTTATATTTGCCCGCGTTTGTCCTAAGACAGGTTCACGGTCATACGTTCGCTCCGTCAGTTTTTGCGTCTTTTTTTTGGCTGCAAAACTAATTGTATCTTTAAGAGCGTATGTCGCCTACGCAGGCCCAGGTGTAATGGAAAATTATTTTGCTAATAACACTTTGTAGGGAATTTACATGTTTTAAATCATAGAAACTAGTTCTTGAGTGCGATCCCACCTGATGGTAAGCAGTGATGTAATCTTTCAGTGCATTAATTTATTAAGTGCCTATTCACTCTAGCCTTGAAGACACTTAATCATAACTGGACGGGAAGACCGTTGCAGGCAAGCTATTCCAATCCTTAGATGTGCATGCACCTTAGTTACACCAGCAAGTGTAATGAAGAAATGTCTCTTCTTTTTCGTACTTCGAAACCCTGCAAGACTTTTTCCGAGTCATATGTACTTCCTATGATTACATACACAAGTGACATATGGTGAAAGAAATAATCTTGAAGCAACAGGGTTATAATATTTAATTATAAGTTTGAAATCGCCATCAGTTTTAATACAATCATGCTTGGTCTGGTGGCGATTATGGAAGACTTAGAGTTGACAACATCAGAGATGTTATAACAGGCTCCAGATATTATCATGATATTTACATAATTGATTAGGTCATTATTATAACTAACATGACGACATGAAGCACGCTGCTCATGATTATGAGCCCCTGTCGTGGCTTCAAACTGATCGAGAAACCCTACATTTATATACCCTAATTGCTAAATTAATTCCTACTATCTTTAAAAGAATATAAGTAATTATGTATAAATATCATCATCAACCCACCTTTAAAATAGTGCATCAACAAAACAGGAGGCGTTGACCTTAAGAATATTATTACTGCAAAAAAGTGGAGAGCTTTTAATAAAAACAACTTTTCTTTCCTTTTTCGTGTCAAGTTAAGTGTGGGAGATCCATGCTTCCGAATGAGTCCGTTCAACCGGACTGATACCACGGCCTCACAGAAAACCGGCGTGAAACAACCACAGCGTTGTGTTTCGCCGTGTGAGTGAGGTTACAGGAGGCCCAATCCTACTTCCTTCGTCCAATCACAAAATCTCCGAAACCCTTATCCCCAAAAGGCCGATAACGCACTTGTGATTCCTCTATTATTGGGGTTGTCCATCAGCCGAAAAGTATGTTCAATAAAACCAAACAAATTTTATTTATTTCCGACCAATGTAAATATATACTAATATTATAAAGAGGTAGAATTTGTAAGTTTGTATGTAAGGGGTAATCTTTGGGACCACTGGTCGGATTGCCAAAATTCTTTCACTGACATATAGCTGTAATGTTCCTATAGGCTATAAAACATCACGCTACGATCAAATGGAGCCGAGCTGGGTGAAACCGCGCGAGAGTAGCTAGTAATATTATAAAGCTGGAGAGTTTGTTTCTTTGAACGCGCTTATCTCCAGAACTGCTGGTTCGAATTGAATAATTATTTTTGTGTTTTGTTAGTACATTTATCGAGGAAGAGTTTGGACTATAAAACATCACTCTACGATTTGTAAGATCCGAGCAGCGAGTGATACCGCGCTACAAAAGCAAATGATCTATATGGCCCCAAATTCAGTAAAAAACACAATTTCTGCAAAGCATTCCGAGAAGTGCGTAGGTTCCCTTTACCGTTTGACCTTTCCAAAATCGCCAATGCGAAGGTAAACTCCAGGATACGATGGCGGACTCGAGTCACCAACCCGACCAAGGCCGTTGGGGGCAACGTACTTAGTGGCAATACCCTGCTCGAATTGTGCGCCGGCGCATGTTGACTCGCTAATAATAGTACGGTAGGTTCTCGTCCTGTCGGGTTATCGATCAGATTTGGACCAGGTGGTCAGGTCAGGTTCTGTGGGTAGGCAGGTACTGTTAAGTTGGTGACATTTTTGGCAAATAAATTCTATGGTCTATCGGTTTAGGTGGCGGTAGGTTTTTCTATACTAATATTATAAAGAGGTAAAATTTGTATGTTTGTAAGTTTGTATGTAGGGGGTAATCTTTGGAACCGCTGATCGGATTGCCAAAATTCTTTCACTGATAGATAGCTACAATGTTCCTGAGTGCTATAGGCTAAAACATTACTCTACTATCTATGGGTAGTTTTATAAAGTGACACAATTTAATATTGACTAAGGTAAGTGCACAAATACTTTTCCGAATATTTGAAACCTAGACTAGACTTTAAAACTAAATACTCTCGCTAAGAACTAGTTTTTTTAAAGTGGGTCAAGCGACCTAGTTTCGGAACTGGTGACCTTGTGTGTAAAAGTGGACTGCAGTTTTTGGTTATATTTGTGGACAAGTCTATAAATAGCATGATTACTTATTTGGGAATTACTACATTTTTAAGCGTGGGTGAGACATGCTTTGGCACGAATGGGTCGGCTCGACCGGAGTGATACCGCGGCTTCAAAGACAACCGGCGTCAAACAACCACCGCGGCACCGCGTTGTTTTCGCCTTGTGGATGAGGATGTCGGTGGACCAACCCTTACCCTTCCCAATACCAAAATCCCCAATCTCTAAAAGGTCGGCAAATCATTTCTAACTCTTCTGTTGTTGCAAGTATGGACAGCGCTGATTACTTCACCAGGTAATCCATTTGCCTTCCTATCACATAAAAAAATTAAGTGAAGTAATATTTGTTAGCAGTAGTCTTCCTTAAATAAAAACTATCCAAAATATTTTCGAAATTACAATTCGAAACAATGTATCTATACTAATATTATAAAAATAAAGGTAAAATTTGAAAGTTTGTATGTAGGGGGTAGTCTTTGAAACCGCTGGTCGGATTTCCAAAATTCTTTCACTGATAGATAGCTACAATATTCTTTAATGCTATAGGCTATAAAACATCACGCTACGATTAAATGGAGCCGAGCAGCGAGCGAAACCGCGGGACAGTAGCTAGTGTGTTATATATGTGATCTGGAGACTAGCGCGTCCAAAAAAAATATCAGCTTTAATATCTGTCACCACTGTAAGGTAGACCTCTCGGTGATTTTGAATTTGAATACTTTGATCCTCAAGCCAAGCCCCAAGCATAAGGGTAAAGGGTTCAGCCGGGGTTGCGGGGTAAGCGCAATGAGGCACCGCGACCTCGGCCCAGAGCAGGAGAAGGAACAGGGGGGTTTTTAGTCAGTAAGAGTCTGATACAAATGGGCGGGAGAAGTCATTTGATGATTTTCCCATCACAAAAAAAGGGTAAAGGGTTATAGGACACCCTCTTTAAAGAGACCTTTGTTTACCAGTAGATTATATCTGTCGCTAGGTAATCATGTATAAGAAGCGACAACTGTCTACGTGTGTGTTGCAACTTTCTAATGAAAAAAAATCTAGTTTTGTTCTTGAATCTTCGGTGCGCGTGCGCAGCTACCTGTTAGATCGGTTCAACTTTATAGTTTGGGTATGGTAAGTTTTCGTTTGAAATCTTCCTTAAGATTTGTTTAATTCGCTAAACGTTGTTCGGTAATAGGGCCGGCAGAGGCGTGAAATTTTCGCCAATTTTGTGTTATTACTTGTCTGTTTCGACTGTGAAGTTAGTTCTTAAGAAATCCCAATTACACTTCTCAGAACCAAGTAGCAGTAGCAATACAATAAGGGGAACCAAGTTATCAAAATTTTAAGTCTCAGTAAATTATTTTATGTAATATACGCGCAGACGGATTAACTGATGGTATGCAATCTGCGCCGCCCATGGACGCAACGGAGGAGTTACGAGTGCGTTGCCGACCTTTTAGGGATTTGGAGATTTAGGGATTGGGGGAGGGGAAGAATTCGGCCTTAGAAACACAACTCTGTGGTTTTATCACGCCGGTTTTCTGTGAGACCGTGGTATCAATCCGGTCAAGCCGACCCATTCGTGCCGAAGCATGGCTCTCCCACACTTATTTAGTTGTGGCTAACCTATAAGAACGTGTGCTCCAATATCCCTTTTGAATATCCATTTCTGAACTTAATTACAGTTGGGAATCAAACCTGACTCTAATGATGATCAGATTTTAAGTAAACAAGGGAAGAAACCTTCACAGATAACAATGTGTCTGCTTAAGAAAAAACAAGTCTAGACTCCTTATCAGTGTTATTTAAACCCGAAATTAAAATGCAATGTAAGATAGTAATTTGGCACAAACCTCCGAAATTGTCAAGGTCAAATGATAACATAGAACTACATATTCAAATTTCTTCCTTCCTGCAAACTGTGATTATTGAGTCTTTTTCCTAGGACATAGGTCGGCAAACGAATTACCTGATGGTAAGCAATCAGAACCGCTTATGGACAACCGCAACACCATGCGTAGGTATAAGTGCCATTACAATGCTTTACAGGCAGGTTTTTTAAGGGGTTGTTAGAGATTTGTGGATTGTGCTTTTAATGGGGCCGTGGTACCACTCCGTTCGAACCAATGCCAAAACACATACAATGACCTCTTTGAATGGAATTTCTTGATCGTTATTCTCCACTCTTATCTACAATTTGAAACAAGCACCTAGCTTCACTGACGAACTATTCTATTCTGACGTTTCAAAAGTATCCGCATACGGCATCAAGGCAGAGTTAGAATTTATATATGAAATTGTTTTTGACTTTAACGTCTCCCCAAACATTGCTATACAGTCCTATAACTTCCTGAATAATTGAAAGCGCCATGACACATAGTTACTCCCAAAATTTACCCAGAAAGGAAATGACTCACGAATTGTACGCGATAAGTCATATCAGAGGCATGCCAAGTGAAGAATTTTGTTTCTGAACTCATTATAAGAGTTATGCTGACTCATCACTTAAACTATGTAGAAGACATTTTGTTAGAACTTCTACTCATCCCTCGGAAGTCGTAAGAGATGACTGAGAGACTACATTAAACCAGGAACCAGTACTCTCTGATAAACCTGCACCTTTTATCACATCACATCATCAGCCTATAAGAGCCCACTGCTGAACAAAGGCCTCTTCTCACTCTTAGATGGTTTTAGCATTAACCACCACGCTTACTGAAGGCAGATTGGCAATTTCAAACTAAATTACAAATAATTCCTCACAATGTTTTCCTTCACCGTATATGTCAGTAGTGTCTAAATAATCATAGAAAGTACAAATAACTCACAATATTATTTGCCAGGTTTTCAACTGGCTCCTTTATGCACGAGAAGCCTTGAACTCCAGGCCACCACGACCTAAATGGACCTTTTATACTGCGTTTTAAAACTAAACTAGCCAGCACCTAAACTGCCTTCTACAGCCGGGGATGTGGGTCAAGCGCAAATGTGTACCGCGACCTCGGCTTAGGGCTGACAAAGGAACGGAATGGTTCTAGTCAGTGTCTGACACTCCGTCGTAACGCACGCAGAGCGAGAGAGAAATTTTGATGATCTTCATTAAATAAAAACTGCCTTCTAAGCGTGATGATAACAGTCCCTTAATCTAGCAGTTTTAATGATGATCATGATTTTAGCAGGTCGTTTAAGGTCACATACTCTCATTTCTTCAAAAGAA
The DNA here is from genome assembly GCA_902829305.4 of Spodoptera exigua. Taxonomy (NCBI): domain Eukaryota; kingdom Metazoa; phylum Arthropoda; class Insecta; order Lepidoptera; family Noctuidae; genus Spodoptera; species Spodoptera exigua. Next base: position 734,838 of record LR824628.2, on the reverse strand, counting down.
TATCATTCTTCAAAGTAGAACTTGGGTGTACTTTAATTGGGAACACCTTCACGTGAGACTCCATTTTTGTATTTTGTAGACGGCCATCTTGCACGTGCTGTTCCTTTAAAGCAGTTCTGTTATTTATTACCGACATTGTTTAATTGTTAGCATTCCGAGCTGATATTTCATCGAACTGTGTAACTTTCTGGGTGACATCTACATATATCTATACTAATATTATAAATACGAAAATAACTACATTTTTTTTTAATAATTTATTCAATAATGTTACAAAAAAGTGTCCTTATCATCTAAACTCGCCAAACTTTGTATATGTCTTTTATGTCTGTCTGTGACATATGTATATGTCTTTTCTTCACGTCTAATTACTAGTGAACCGATTTCTGTGAAATTTGGTATAGACACAATTTGGAACTCCAGAAAGGACATAGGATAGTTTTTATAGCAAAAATCTGCAGGAAGTCACTATTCTACGCGAACAAGGTCGCGGGCCAAAGCTAGAAATAAATATTTTATTCCAGATAACGCAAGAGCGCATTTATTAAATGTATCACCTAGTTTTCGCCAATGCGTGAACTTTGCATTACTCAAGAACCTAATTCAGCATAAATTGGTAGACAGCTGTACTTGCATGTACTGGAAAAACAGAGTAGTCACCACTTCAATCACACTATCTATAAAAAAAACAACATCGAAATCCGTTGCGTAGGTTTAAAGATTTAAGCATACATAAGGATCTAGGGAAATCTAATACAGCCTCCACTGTAGACAGTAGCATAGGCAAAAAAGGCAGTAAAGACTCTTGAATAACTGCAATTCTTGTTCACAAAGTCAGGTAACGAATCATGCACTCAGGTGCGGTCAGGAAGTGACGCATAAGATGTGTCACTTTCAAACACATCAAGAGTTAAATTCACTCGAAATATTTAATATTTATATATATATTTTCGTGTTTATTTTTAATATTCTGGGGCCATTCAAAAAGTCAGATGCACGTCATCTTCATCAGCCGAAATGTCCACCGCAGAATAAGGGTCTTGAACCCTTTTTGAGGGAAGAAATCATCAAATAGCTTTTTTTATGTAATTAGTCGGCAAACGAGCAGACGGATTACCTGATGGTAAGCAATCAGCGCCGCCCATGGACAACCGTAACGGAGGACTTACGAGTACGTTGCCGACCTTTTAGGGATTAGGGATTTGGAGATTTAGGAACTGGGGAGGGATTGGGAAGGGGAAGGATTGGGCCTCCGGTAACCTCACTCGCACGGCGAAACACAACACTGTGGTTGTTTCACGCCGGTTTTCTGTGAGGCCGTGGTATCACTCCGGTCGAGCCGACCCATTCGTGCCGAAGCATGGCTCTCCCACACTTAAATTCTTCGGAATTTGTTATAGACAGTTCCTTCTTCAACTTCAGGTCGCGGTTGGAAGCGATCTGCTAGCTCCAGCTACTCTCTGCGACCTTAGTAAGCGTAGTAGCCACTTAATCAAATAAGTACTATGATGATGAGAACGCAGGGACAGTAAAAAGGAACAAAGCTCTTTTGTTTTTAACTCCACCCACACATTATTGCGTCGTATATAGAATTAACATATCATTTGCATCAATTATCTTTACCCTTTTAAGGCGCATGGTATAAACAGTTAGCCAACACTTTGTCTTGCCGCAAATATATTGTTTTGTAAACATAATATTGCCGATTCAATTCTCAATTCAGACAAAGGATTATTGAATGTTCCATTTTGAGAACTCTCAGTGGCCGAGAGTACTGGAATTGGATTTAATTTTAGAAGACAAATGCAGCATCTATTGATACGCCATTGACGATAAAAACTGCAATGGCACTAATAAAAAAACTGGCGAAAAACAAGACCAAAAAACAATGGCGAAAATCTTTAAAAAATAATTGTCAATTCATACTAACATTATAAAGCTGAAGAGTTTGTTTGAACGCTCATATCTCCGGAACAACTGGTTCAAATGGAACAATCCTTCTTATGTTGGATAGTCCATTTATCGAGGAAAGATATCTTTATATATAAAAATTTCGTGTCACCTGTTTGTCCGCGATGGACTCCTAAACTAGTAAATCGGTTTTAAATTTGATTTGCATTCCGTGTGCATTTTGATCCAACTTGAAAGATAGGATAGCTTACATCTCAATTTATAGTCATATTCATATATATACTCGGAATTTTAATTCCATTCCAGATTTGACAATTTCAGTGTTGCAACGTTATGACACGTAATAAATAGTGACGTTGCGAAATTATTCGATATGGAATCGAATATTTCTGAATCGATTCCTCTCGTATATAAATTTACTCTCGTAAACTAAGTTTATCAGGAAATAAAATATTTCTGAACCGATAATGTAGTTTTGACAATTAATTAACGATCTGACACTTTTCTTTTGTAATTGTGTGTGAAATTAATAAAACTTGTGATCATGAAGGAACGTGACAAATAAAACAGACATTTTATAAATTGTCGCCGTCATTGGTATCGCTATCGCCGTTACTCTATGTAACATTTATTATGAATTGTGTCTTTGATATTTATTGTCAATTAACATATCTAGCTTACTCATTTTTTCCTCTTCTTTGAAAACATGGGATACACATTTGGACCATTCGGCAGCCGTAATTTTTTGAATGCCTTCCTGAAACTGATTCACTTATTGTTTATCGATTTTTGTGTTCAACACTACACTGTTATATGTGGTATCATTATTTCACAAAATGACAGTGGTCAATGTCAAATCAGGAATCGAATTAAAAGTCTGACTATAGTTATTTACCTTAGCCACAGCAACGCGTGGCTGGGTCTGCTAGTTAGCTATAAAACGTCACACTACGACCAATAATAGCCGAGCAGTGGATGGAAAAATACGGGAGAAGCTGGTGTGAGGTATTTACTTATTGGTAAGAAGGTTCTGAACTCGTCTCTGACTGATGTTTAGGGGGATAAAAGGTATGATGTATTATTTTATTTATAATTTCTAACAATATACTATTGAAGTATTGTCCATTGATATAGAAGAATAAACGATCGTGGATAATCTTTACACGTGGGAGAGCCATGTTTTGGCACGAATGGAACGGCTCTACGTAATACCACAGCCCCACAGAAAAGCGGCGTGAAACAACCACAGCGTTGTGTTTCACCGTGTGAGTGAGGATACCGGAGGCCCAATCCCTTCCCCTCCCCTATCCCTTCCCGATCTTTAAATATCCGCAACCCTTATTCCCAAAAGGCCGGCAACGCACTCGTAACTCCTTTGGGGTTGCGGGTGTCCATTGGCGGCACCGATTGCTTACCATCATTTAATCCGTCAGCTCGTTTGCTGACTTACCTTCGGTACGAATGGGCCGGCTTTATGTAATACCACGGCCTCACAGAAAAGCGGCGTGAAACATCCACAGTGTTGTGTGAAGCTGCGTGAGTGAGGTTACTGGAATAACGAAGATCCAAAACCCCAAAGAATGTGAGCTTTAATCTTCCACTATTGATGCGGATATCCATTGGCGGTACTGATGGATTACCATGGTAATCCCTCTATTTGTTTGCCAATGTATGTAAAAATCCTAATCAATTAAACTTTTCCAAACATTCCCGTCTACTAAAACACTATGTTTGGTCTGGTACCGAACGGAAGACCTTAAAGCCATAATCGAGTTCATAATGGACTTCAGAGCCCCGAACACAGGTTGTTTATAGAATACATTTCAGAGAATGCTCAGGGGAGCTACCTTGATATCTCCTATTCCAATCCACCATCGTCCCATCAGACAATCGGCAAAACGTCACCGCTTCACAGTGGATATCGCACCCACAATCACGAAGCGGTTCGCCTCCAGTTTTATAATCAGAACCACTAAGAAGTGGACATCTTTGCCGTAGTCTGTGTTCCCCGAAGAGTATAACCTGGGTGTCTTCAAGGCCCGAGTGAATAGGTTGCTTATGGGTAGGCGTGCTCCATCGTAGGTCACATAATTGCTTACCATCACGCGTGGTAGCCTGCCCATTACGAATTTTAACTCTTTTGTTAATGCGAAAAAGACGTTATAATTTGTCCCGTGCAAATTGCAATAACCCAAGTTATTATCAGTTTTGTATAAATAAATATGTCATTAATATACAAATGCATTGTACTACAATTTGCGTAGTGCGTCGCTTACAAACACGGTTGGACTGTGACACTATGATAAAAGAAAGTTCATTTATAATTAAATCCGTATTCTGTGTATTAATTAACTTCTGTCAATAGGTTTCTGTGATAAACATACAATGTAATAAATAAAATTGGGTAGTTTCCTAGGTCATAAATAAATTAATTCGACGTTTCAATACAATAAAATATTGAAAAATTACTTTTATTCATCGATCGATCGGTTCACTAAGTTTTAGAATTTTTTAGCTAATTATTCAGAAATAAGTAAGCTATTTGACGCAAAAATGTTATGACGTCATAACTCACTTTTTCATACAAATTTCATAGAAAAGTATCGTTTTTGACATTCGGTGGTTAAGGCTTCCTAAGTATAAGGGTTTTGAACCTGGCAAGTACCAATGTGACTTTTCCCGAGTTTTATGTACTTTCTATGATTATTTCGACACCACTGACATACGGTGAAGGAAGACATCGTGAGGAAACCTGGACTTATAATTTCTAATTACAAAAAGCGTGGTGAATAATGCTCAAACATCCTCCTTTCTTTGCTCAGCAGTGGGCACTTATAGGATGCTGATGTGATGTGACCATCAGTCTGTTATTTTAGATCCGGATTACAAAATTACTTACAATTTATCCATTCGAAAGTAGACTCTATCGATGCGATATCAACCTACACGAGTTTTAAGGTCACATAAGAAAATGTAATTTTGATTAGAAATTGCGTAACTGCTATATATGGAAGTGTCATTTTTGCATAACATTGTGAAATCACTTATGACCTTTTGACGTGAACACCTTGTTTGTGCCTGATAAGACATTACAAGGTGGCGTGGACGGAGTGAGGCCCACTTCCACCAGTAATTGCGAACTCTTGTCACCATAACTTTTCTTACTGTCACCTTCTGTCTTCCGCGTGCGCCTCAAAGAGCGAATAGACCACCATAGACGGGACCCTATAGGACTAATTTTCTAACTGGGTTGAGAGGCAAGTGCAATTAAGCACCGCGGCCTGTTTTAGTCAGTAAGAGTCTGACACTCCCTCTCGCCTCATCCTGGACGATAGATCACATTTCATTATACTCTCCCCACAAAAAAAAACGTGCCAAGAGTATCATGATCAGAATCCATTACCGAGAAATCTTCAAGGAAGAATATCATCATGGCATTAGTATTAGCTACAAGATGTCTACTAACCTCCAAGAAGCCTCCTCTAATCATTGCAAGAAAAGAGGAAAAGAAAGATTGTAGGGTCTGTCAACTGTCTAAATATATTGTCATTGAGGTTATTTTTTTAACCATATCTCTGGCAGAATATTAGTGTTAGACTGTTCTCACACAATGAAACTGGCTTAATATTGCAAAAAAGAATCTGTATGTGAAACTGATTGAAAAGGAGTAACCATGGAGTTTCTTGCTCGTTCTTCTCCATCGGAATCACAGACACTTTGAAACGAGCAAATAGCTTTAATAACAAAACAGGATTTAAATATTTGTTTGCAGTTCAAAAGCGCCTTTGTCTATCACTTTGATAGGGGAAAGACAGCTACGTTAAATAAAAAATTGAATTTGTATAATCCTCTACACGTTTGGAAGAATCAACAAGCACCAATTTAGGATCATTAGCTTAATTACTTCATACTCGAAAAGATAATAAAGGAAATCATTAATGTCTGTGATAAGAGCTGGTTTGGTTTCTACAATCATTGCTTATCACCAATAACAAGCGGACTTCGCATTACTGACACAATTCGTTTTAAATATTTTCATCAGATAACGTTTTTCAGATTAGTTCGCGACGTTATTTTTCTTTTGAAACATACTTTTTTTTCCTGGCTTTTTCCCAACTAGGTTGCAATGAGCTACCTTCAAAAGATTCTTCGGGTTTTATTTTAAAGTATAGATGTTTATAAATAAAATGATTTTGCAGCATGTAATCATGGCGAAAGATTGGAATGGAACATCTATTTTGGACTCCAATTGAGAGTGTGGGAGAACCATGCTTCGGCACGAATGGGTCGGCTCGACCGGACTGATACCACGGCCTCACAGAAAACCAGCCTGAAAAAACCACAGCGTTTTTCGCCGTGTGAGTGAGGTTACCGGAGGCCCAATCCTTCTTCTTGCTCTTCCAATCCTTTATGCCAGATACTATGGAGTTTCTTTCTCGCTCGTTCATCTCCATTGGAACGAGCAAATAGCTTCACTAAGAGGACTGACCGACAGACTGACACTTTTTAACTTCAAGCTTTGTTTAACATTCACAACTGTCTGTAAGGGTCTAATTGAAATAAATGACTGACTTTAATATACTGCAGTCCTGCTTGGAACAGGGGAAAGAACGGTTGGTTTTAAGTCAGTAAGAGTCAGACTATCAAAGACAGATGTTGATAACCAAGACAAAAATAAACTCTTATTCACAAATCGAGTGTTAGTTCGCAGACAATGAAAATTGAATGACTCACTTTAAAAAGGATACCTACACATACTTAAGAATTACTTTGTTTTAAGACGGAGTAGTGCATTACATCTTTAATGTGTGGGAGAGAGTTACGAGTTCATTGTCAGCCTTTTGGGGATAAGGGTATCGGAGATTTAGGAATTGAGGAGGTATGGGGGGAAAAGGATTGGGCCTCCAGTAACCTCACTCACATGACGAAATACAACGCTATGGTTGTTTCACGAGGGTTTTCTGTGAGGCCCTGGTATCATTCCGGTCAAACCGACCCATTCGTTCCTAAGCATGGCTCTCCTACATTACAAATATGAATAAGGCAAGACTTTCTAATACTCATAATACATTAATTAATCAAATACGTATAAACCTTTCAACCAATTATAACTAAAATGCTAAAAACTTCGCAAAAATAGAATTTTTAAACGCTAATTGGTAATACAAATGCGCCTTAATAAAAAAAAACTTCTTGTTAAAGAAAGATAAACTTTAAACACGTTAATTTAGAATTTAAAATCAGCTGTTTGTTGAAAATTGTGTTTTTAATATTTGTAGGAAAACTGTGTCAGTTCTGTGTGTATACGAATTCGTGATTTAAGCCAAGGTTAAGCTACTAAGCGAAGGCTGCATACAAAGGCGAAATAAGCGACAAATTGGTGTATTCAGACGTATGGTAAACGCACAGTAGAATAGATACCCCCCATATTCTTTTACCACAACGGTGCTTGATGGTAAAAAAAACGTTACCGGAAAACCTTACCATTTTGGTAATTCTCGTCTAGTGGCTACTACTGTCTCTTAAATATGTTTCATTTATGGATAACGGAGTAGACTGCAATATTGCAAAAGTTTGTATACTGTATTTTGTTTTATTGGTATAAGTCGGCAAACGAGCAGACGGATTACCTGATGGTAAGCAATCGGAGCCGCCCATGGACACCCGCAACACAAAAGGAGTTACGAGTGCGTTGCCGGCCTTTTGGGGATAGGGGTTGAGGATATAAGGATCGGGACAGGGGAAGGGGAGGATTCGTGTCGAAGCTTGGCTCTCGAACATTGTGTAGATGTTTATTATCTCTGTGTAAATAATTAAAATTCAATAAAAAGCTGATTAAGGCAGACCTGGCAACAGCGATGTCTGATAATCCTGTACCTTTTAAACTGCGATCTCTAACTCACCTCCTGGGCGATGATAGACATTCTAAGGTGATCAAAACTTATGAGTTTTTTTTTGTGCCCCCCCACCTCCCCACAAAAAATCTTCAAATAACTTCTCTCGCCCAGTGTAAGGTGAGGGGGCGTGTCAGTCTCTTACTGACTAAAAACCACCCCGGTCCGTCTCCTGAAGTCCTGAACGCAAGTCTGAACATGTGCCCTGTAGGGCTCAGTCTGTTGACAATTCTACGCGCGTGCCACCCTTACTTGACGTCCACACTTCCTTTAACTTCCCAATCAAAAGAAAAATGGTAGCAGTGACACATTTTTTTATTTGCTTATAAAAAGTGCGATATTTATTATTACACAAACCATTATTTCTTTAATTTTTGTTTTTCATAATACTCGTACGTACGTAACCACAGCTGTTTATAATTACAAATATTATTTAACCAATCAAAGTAAACATAAAACGACGAATAATCGTGCAAATAGGTTTTATCGATATTTTTTACCGTTACGTTTTCCGGTCGGAGGTGCGTCACTATCGATGTTATAGAAAAGTGGGCCGGACACGAAAAGTGAAACTTTTTCTATAAACATTATAATTAGGGATCGTTAAATAACTGTGGCCTAAAAAATATTCAATTAAAAAATATATTCTTGTAGGTGCAATAAACATGCGATTTAAACATCTTTATGTAGCAGAAATAAGGATCACATTCAACGTTTAAAACTGTTTCTACCAATGCGCAGTTGATAAATATATTTCCCTATAATCTGGCCTTGTGGGAGGAGGGTAGCGGGAGGAGGGCGATCAGAATAATGCAGTGAAAGAGGGGCTTCACCGTTATCTGTGTTATTACGAGTAGTATCATGTGAAGGGATCACGTCAAAAATACTTTTACCGAACCCCAAAAATCAAGAGACCTCTCTTTTAATTGACATTTGGGTTTGCATCTCAAACGCCATTTTGTATTATGGCAAATAAAGTAAAAAAATAAATAAAAACAAATAAAGTAAAAAAATAACTACAAGCATGTCATTTTTTATTGTGTGCTGCATTTGGCCGCTTTCACGCCTGATGGTAATCGATGATGCGACCTACGATGGAGCACGCCTACCCATAAGCAACCTATTCACTCGGGCCTAGAAGATTCCTAGGCATTTTTTTTTATTTTGGACATAGAATTATACTCAAGGAGCAAAGATTTTTATATAGAACTAGCGATCCGCCCCGGGTGCAATGTTAACACTAGATTTCTCTACTAATCAATGGATGTCATTCTACATATTTATAAACCTTCCTCTTCAATCGCTCTACAATAAAAAAAAAAACGCATCAAAATCCGTTGCGTAGTTTTAAAGATTTAAGCGTACATAGGGATATAGGGGCAGAGAAAGCGACTTTGTTTTATACTATGTAGTGAAGTTTAAATGTATGTATTCCAATATTAGGTTTAATATTTTGACATTGATTACTGATGAATTTAGATAAATAGGAAAAATTATTGCCCGGTTCCTATATTTAACGAATCGTCGTTGTATACGCATTACGACCAAATGACATTACGAATAGTTATCTTGACCGTCTACTGACGGTTAAAATATTTATAGGAAAACCACAGACACCATAGATCTCCATACAATTCGCTTACCGACATCCGTTAGTTGCAAACCGTCAGTAAGTTGCACGACGAGACGTTTGTTATAGGAACGGTTTTAGCTTACGAGTCGTATATAAAACTACTATTCGTAACTAAAACGGATCGTTTCTCAATTATAGGAACCGGGCATATGTCAACGATAAGGAACAGTAACATGCCATTTCAATCGCGATAATCGCAATCGTATATGTATAGAAAGCCTCGTGTATTAGGATCGAAGGACATTTTTATAACTGAATGCATATACTTAATATTAATTATTGTAATATTAAAATAACGTACAGAATTGAGAAACACGATACAAATATCCAAACGACATGACACTAAGCTCTAAACAGCTGAGTTGTTATTAATAAAACTTTAATACAAAAAAGCAAAGATTTTGGTACTTTTTCTACAGATTATTATTTTGTGTGCAGATTGTCATTATTTAGATTTTTTGACAGAATAAAAAAAAATATGTTACTTATACGTACTTATATTTTATTTCTACTAGCTTCCGACCGCGGCTTCGTCTACGTGGAATGTTGTTAAAAAGCAGCATATGTGATAATCGGAGCTATCACCGATCTACATACACACACATTTCAACGTACTCGATCTAGCTGTTTTCGCGTGAAAGAATAACAAACATACATTCTGTCAAACTTTCGCATTTATATTATTAGTAGGATACAGGGAAATAGAATAGTATGTATTTCGAAAACCAACACTTAAAGACAAGGACAGAAATAGTGGCATTTCATTTCATTGTCGCTGCCTATCCGAAGAGGAGCGTAACGAGCGACGTGCCTAACACAAAGGGCCGATTTTCGTACACCAAGGGAGAGCACCGTAATAGCTAGATACGTGGCAACAACGTTGACCGAGCCGGGAAGTGATGCCCTGAACCTATTTCCGACACAACGATACACTTATTTGTAGGGAGACCATTTTGAATGCGATTAATTTCGTATTGACACGTTAAAATTACGATGGCGAGAGTTTACAAGGGTTAGGTTAAGTTGAAATTTTACCAAAACGTAGGCAATAAATAGCTTTCGGGTATTCCAATGTTATTATGTACATAAACTGCTTTCGAAAACACGAAAAAGCCTATTGTTAGCAGATGAAACAGTAATCCATTATGAATTTAATAAAAAGAAAAAACCTACAAACAATATATCATAAAATATGGAAACGCAGCGTCGACTAACGACGAACAAACGAACTTTTTTTCCTATGCATCGCACAAAAACTAGAAAGTACATAACGCCGTATGTTCAAACACGCAAACATTGTGTGAAAGTGAATTTTTTGATGCGGCAACACGCCATATTGCTTTCCGTTACATTCAAAATTTAGAATTTAAATCTATACTAATATTATTTTAAAGAGGTTTTTTAAGTTTGTATGTAGGGGGTAATCTTTGGAACCGCTGGTCGGATAGCCAAAATCCTTTCACTGCTAGATAGCTACAATGTTCCTGGGTGCTATAGGATATAAAACATTGAGCAGCGGGTGAAACCGCGCGAGAATAGCTTAGTTTGAATTTGAAATAAGTTCATGCATGCATTTTATTATTGAATTCACAGTAGTTACATTATAATACAGAGCGTTTAATGGGAAAATAATGGCAATTTAATGATGTTTGTAGATACCTACCAACACAGTTTATTTTCATTTATACCTGCCCTGGTATGATATTTATAAGCATGCATAGGTAAACTTTAATATCTCTTACTGCACAGGTGCACATTTCAATGCTACGAAACCTAATATATTTAAACATCTTAACAACAATATCAAGTACCTAATTTTTAATGCCATAAAAATCATATTTTTTATGGCTTTGCATGGCTGCAAAATTATAATAATCGATTTAATTTTGATTTATTCTCGTCACGATAAGACGCATAACTAAAAAAACGAATTATCATAATAATTTTCAAAACATGTAAAATTAATAATATGAAAAATAAAATTCGTAGAAGAAAATTATGTCATCATTATTAACCAAAGTGACACGCAATTAAATGCATATAAACGAATATTAATAACTATATCGCAACGCTAAGAACAAGAACAAAGAGAAACGTACGGTGAGCGCATCGATATACAAAAAAATCGATACCTGCACATCACTAACGGTACACGACGAACCCGAAACGACCTGAGCCCAGTCGAAACTTGTTTATTAAAAAAAAAACATACCACAAAGCACTTTTAGAGGGCGTAGACACTGAACAGCTGACTTTTTACTATCGTTTTTCTTAACCAATCACAAATTTAACGTTTGATTTCTTATAAACACTTCATTTCCTAACTTATTTACGCAATAAATAAGTACATTATAAACTACTACCAATCGAAAACACCACCGATTTAAATATACACTTTCCAACTTAGTAAGTCGAGTATTACAGTTAACAACATAAATTAATCGCATTGTAACACACATGTACATGTCAATTAACTTTCTAAAATGCAGGATTACGATACATATTTACGAAACAGGAAAAAAGAAATAACCAAACATATGTTAATAATCATGGAATAGAATTACCTTTTACGGCCGCTAACTAAGTCGTTCAACTCCACTTCCAAACACCTGGGCTATAATATAACACTTCGGTAATCGTTTCTTTTTCTCTTAAAATACATTATTACACTGTTTAATCAATGCCCGGACGCGAAAACGCAGTCCAATTTGAGATTTTTTAATGCAAATTCGGTTGTCGCAAGAGCGAGCGTCTAATATCCGCCCGCGACAGTAGCACACTAACATGTCAGCTGGGTTCAGTTCGTTCTCATTGGTAAATCGATTGAAAATCTCTGTAGCACACATAAGTTTGCATCGTCGTCTCTTTCTCTCATCTGATCTCTCGCTCATAGTGTAACGACCTTGATAAGATTTTAAGGTAATCCAAGCGATATTTTTGAGCAATTTTAAGCCTAATCATCTGTTTTTGTACCCTACTATCAGTGCGTCATATTTATTCGATGATAAGTATTCGGATCTTTCCAATCCAAATCATATGGGAAACAAAGCAATGTGTCAACAAGTATTTGTATGTGTGTGTATGCAACAAAGAAAACATATTGACAATTGTAGGACTGCTCTCATTGGCTAGAATACAGCTGTTTTTGACACGACCGAGGTCTTTTGTAGTGTCCTAGTTTGAACACTAGATGGCAGCATGTTCTCACTAACACCAAAACATACAGCAAATTGAAGACATTTATCCTAAATGATTAATTCATAATGCAATTAAATATATTATTTTGCACCAACATATTCTTTATTTAGTAGATTACTCCCGTTTCACACTAAAAAAAGTACTTCAGTTGAGTACACTAGCAATTAGTATGGGTCTGTGTTTGATCAAATTGCGTCCCGTAACCATAGCAACGAAATTTATTTGATTACATTAAAACCCGGATGAATTGAAAAGGTGATGTAAGTATTACGATACAAAATATAGCAACAACTCCTTAATTTAGCAAGTTAATCACAAGTTACAGGTTGAGCTAACTGTGCTAATGTCACTGCTTGTTTTTCTTATCGTTTAAGTTATAAATATCACAATAAAATGGACTCTCTAGACTTGTTAGCACGTGAAGATGAGTTCAAGAAACTCAACAAACAACTTGAAAAGAAAACAGAAAGTTTGATGAAGGAAATCGAGCAAGCTATGGTTTGTTTTATTTTTGTTCTAAACTTACCTACACTTTTATTACATTTTAAATTGAAACAATATCGTTCAAAATGCTTTAAAATAATCGTAAATAAATTCGTATATTTGCCATGAAGTAAGGCGTGAGAATTTCATGTATTAAATCCTATAAATTGAAGAAATGTGATGAAAGAAATGAACTGATGAGAAACTCTATTTAGCTAGGAAAGCCCATAGACCAATAGCGGTCTATCATAATCATAGGCTGCAGAATAAGATGCTTATCCATATAATTAAATCTATTTGCTATATAATAATAAATTCATATAAAGTTGATTGGAATTCATAAGATTAGTACCTAACTACCAACTTTTCAAGCCCTTCAAATTACTCATCCACATTTATTTCAACTTTATAAAAAACTAATTTTGTAATATCAAAAGAAGAAATGGTATAAATAAAGTTTGTCAGCCTGTCCGCACGCGCAGTGACGCTAGCCGCTAGATGCTTCATTAAACATGAACATTTAACAAGGTGAAGAATGAGTATATCCATTATTTCTCTTTAATACAACCAAACAGCCTGATTTTGAATATGATCAAAAATTATTGGTTTATATATAATTTTAAGTTAATATTTATTTTCCATGGGCTAAATTAAAGATTTGAATAAGAATTTTTCAAAGTTACTCCTTACGAAGATGTATAAATGAATTAGGTACAAGTTGAGTGTTTAAAAATTAAATTAAATTTCCATAATAATACATACAATTAATTAATCTATATATATATATAAATTAATAATTTAATTTTATTTAATTCATTTATACATCTTCGTAAGGAGTAACTTTGAAAAATTCTTATTCAAATCTTTAATTTAGCCCATGGAAAATAAATATTAACTTAAAATTATATATAAACCAATCAGTTTTGATCATATTCAAAATCAGGCTGTTTGGTTGTATGCAAGATATTACCTATTTTATTAATAATTTAAAATTATTTTTTCAGCAAAAACAAGATATATTCTCTGAGTTCTCACCAAACCTTACCTTATCACCAGTCCATACAATAAAGAAACATAACTGTGAAAGCCATAAGCCTAACACAGAGTCGCCTTTACCTCTAACAAAACCTGCACAAAAAAAGAAAAAACCACAAACAACACCGGAACATGAAAGCGGCAAAATTGAAAATGGAAAACAAAGTCCTGATGTTGTTAGCATTGTAACTAGTGAAGAGGTTGTGCCAAAGAGTTTTAATACTTGCAACTGTTGTGCCAATTTTAATGTTGGTAGAATTGGTGATAATGATGAATTTTTATATGCTTTTGTATCTGTTAATGTAAAAGAAAAAGTGTTGCCGCAGTCATTTTTGAAAGGTAAATCTTATACTTGTTTACTTTTATATTGATATATTCTTTACATCCCTTATTTCTCTGTAGAGACCTATTAAGAGCCCCCTGTAGAAATATACCTATGAAGCAATGAGAAAACCTAATCCCCTCTCCATACCCATCTCCATTTTTTTGTTCGGAGAAAATCATGAAATGACTTCTTACGCCCAGGGTGGGGCGTCGGGGAGTGTTAGACTTTTACTGACTACTACTGATAAACCCCTCCATTCCTTCTCCTGCTCTGGGCCGAGGTCGCGTTGCCTCATTGCGCTTACCCCGCAACCCTGGCAAGCCTCAAATCTTTCATGACCCTCACAAGACCAGCATCATATTTCTCTTACTGCACTGGTGTCCATAGGAAGCACCAATTGCTTACCATCATAGTATACCTATATCCTATACAAAGACTTATGTTTATTTAGAGGTATGAGAGGACAGGGTGGAAAGTTACTCATCCTCTATTGAAAAGGAAGGTTCCTTCGACCAGGCGAGATGTTCGTGCCTGCTGGGCTACTGCCCCACGGTTGTTGTCGGAATTTTTTTGTATCGTTTCTAATTGTGTAGAGAACTCTTATACCGCGATGTAGAATCTTGCACGTGATTGGTGCTGTTGTTAATGTAGTGCGATAGATGTCGCTAAATTTATTTTCTTTTGTACTTACAATTTCAGATCGGCCCACAGTAGAGAATGTATGCAAATTCCTGTCTTCCAAAGTGAAGCTGATGCAGGAACAGATTGACAGGCTACAGAGCACCCTGGATAAGAAGGTAGGTGATATACACCAGAGAAGGTTGCGCCCATTGTTTTTTGTGGTGTAGGACGGCAAACGAGCAGACGGATTACCTGATGGTAAGCAATCAGCGCCGCCCATGGACATCTGCAACACATAAGGAGTTACGAGAGCGTTTAGGCGGCGTTTTAGGGATAAGGGTTTCGGATGTTTAAGGATTTAGAAGGGGAAGGGGAAGGGGGAGGGGGAGGGATTAGGATTATTCGTTTCAACCGTTTCAGAGAATTAGCGAGACCAACGAACACTAATTTGTTTAATACTAGCCGTTCGCACCCGCTTCGCACAGGTCTAACAATCTCGCTCACAACGAAAATATCACTTTTTCCAATTTTCCCGTCTACTTTTCTAATATTATGTTCTTTGATAAGGATCTCCTGATAATAGTACTTAGGTACTATTATCAGGTATACAACAAAAAAAGAATTAGCAAAATTGGTCAAGGCGTTGTTGAGTTATGCGCTTACTAACACATTTTACGAATTTATTTTACCTCTTTATGTGTTAGTTATAATCTATAAATATAGGGTATGAAAAAGTAATTTTCAACACTTGCTCTTTAAAACGCTCGCCTCACGGCTCAGGCCTCAAAGCGCGGTAATCACCAACTTTACACACTTGTACTATAATGTACCTACTATAATACGCGTGCAAAGCCGCAAGCGAAACCTCGTAATAATTATTATAGATATGTATATCCGCAAGGCAGCTTGTGGCGAACTGTTGGGCAGTGGCGACCCCACGGACCTGACTCTCGGGAGGTGTCTTGTCCTTCACCTCTGGTTAGTCCTCGTGACCAGCTGGAATGACCACTGAGGAACAAACCCTCCTACCTCATTATAAGTCATCAGAACATCAGTATAAGTTCTTAATGTTACATAAATGTACCGAATCAAGATAAGGGAGAGCGGCCTCTCCTGGCACAGGTGGTTTCACACTTAAAAGGAGAGGTCAACCTCAATATTGTTGTACAAACTTTTTTTCATTCTTGCCTTAATTGGCTGGCTTCAGTAGAGATTCCCAAGAGTACCTAGGAGTTGAAAGGATGTATCTCAGCAAGGTAGGGGACTAGGGGTCTTGACCGTGTTCCGGGATTGCTCTGATAGCCTTGGGATGTCTCTTCTTTCCCAAGCAGCTCAACGTATGTTGCCTCCTTGTCGCTACATGCTAGCGGCCGTTTCCGGAGCCCATTAATTGAGTTTGCCAGTCACCCCCTGCCTGTTTATCCGCATGTATCAATATTCGTCAGGGGCAGGGGCCATAGTATTTCCATAGTTAATATAAATATCCACTAGACCATAGCAACCCATACCTATAACCCTATCACAACCTAACCTTTTTACCATATTTCACAATAGTCCTGCATCAACCCAAGGTGCACTTTCATAGTACATACAGGGATAATTGCCGGCGGATGTCCCATTTCACTTATATTAAAGTTGTTCAAACTGGCTTTAGCTTGGCCAAGCCAAAGCCAGTTTGAACTTTGGCTTCGGCCCCTTCTACGCCTTCCAAAAGTCCGGGACCCTGTAGTCCAGTGAATAGAATAGATATGTATATGATAGATTATTTAATTCATAATATTGTTTGATGTTGTCTCCAGGCGTCCCAATGCGACGGCCACCTTCGTCAGCTAGCAGAGTACGAGTCCGAGCGACTCTCGCTACAGTGCAAGATGAACAGTATGTCGGCAGCCACAGCTGATATGAAGGGCAAGAACTTGGTGCTACTGGCTAAACTTAATGTGAGTATGTGCTATTATCAGTGATCGGAGTAGGTAGATTGAAATGGGTCTGGAACGCATATATTAATATGGAAATTCCTCCGGAATTGGTAGATTATTAAAAAAAAAAACAGAACTTATGTTGGAATTTTTTCTGGAGATTTAGGGATTGAGGAGGTTTTGGGGGAGGGGAAGGATTGGGCTTCCGGTAACCTCACTCACACGGTGAAACACAATGCTGTGGTTATTTCACGCAGGTTTTCTGTGAGGCCGTGGTATCACTGCGGTCGAGCCGACCCATTCGTGCCGAAGCATGGCTCTCCCACACTTGTTGCCAAAGGCCTGCCCTTTACTAGCAAAAAGCTAACTTCTACCATTCTTTTTCAGGATAAAGAAAGACTATACAAAGAACAAAGGACTGAGACGGACAAACTGGCATGTGAGCTGAAGAGGTACAGGTTCAAATGCGCCAGTGCTGAAGCGAAGAGTGCGTCACAACAGGAGACCATTGACAATCTGAAGCAGCAACTGGAAACCGCTAAACGAACTGAGAAGGTAGACCTTTTGTGTGATCATGTTGGAGCATACGGTGGCGGTGCTTGGGCTCAGCACCGTCGTTTTCTCAGGGAAGTGATCAATGGCGGCGGCCACTAGCACCCGGTCTTAGTCGAGGCTATGGTGCGTAGCGAGCGGAACCGCGAAGCCGTCTCCTCTTTCTGTAAAGCAGTTATGCTCGCAAAGAGGTTGAGCGCATGAGGTAGCTATCCTCCTCCTCACGCCCCATCCGCCGCAGTACACAAAATCATCCAATGATTTCTCTCGCCTAGTAGAGGCGATAACAATGTATCTAAAAAAGAAGTCGAGCTTTTGGCATTTTAATTCAAATGTAAACACTCCCGCCGTCCTGAAATCGTTCGTCGGCGGACGTTTTCAGCCAGTCCTGATTCATTGCTAATTTATTTTGTTAAAAAATAGTAATGAAACAATGAAACAATGAAACAATGAATTTATTTTTGCAAATAGGCCTTAAAACGGCACTTTTACACGTCAAATTATATGTGAAAAACTAGATGAAGCCGGCATTTCCTATCTGACTACTCTGAGAAGAAATGCCGAAACAAACTCAGAGGTCAGTCTCTTTTCAAGTCCAGACAATATAAAATAACATAATGTGAGAGAACCGTGCAAGTTCATTCTGTAGTGGTCTTTTGAGGAAAGAACCACACCAGTTTAAGTGGACCCGTTCTGAAGACAGGACGCAAGTGTCAGTTTGCAACCATATAGCTAGTGCTGTTGAGTTGTCCGACGAACAATACCGATCAAAAGAACATTTGGGTGGGTCGCGCAAGTACTCAAACTGTCAGAACGCAGATGACTGGTGATAAAAAAGCACGACAAATCTCACACGGTCCTTACACTAACAATAAATATAAAATAATAAAAATGTCAACAAATAAATAAAAAAAAAATGTCAAATAAAAAATAAAAATGTCACAATAGGTGATCATGTCATTGTATAAAAAAAATAAATAAACGTAATGTCAAATTGTATATAAAAGTGTAACTTATGTTACAAACATGTCAACATGACCTGTGCAGACATTACAGCGGCTCATTCCCAAGCCTGACTATCCTCTAAGTAGTCTTTTATTTTATAAAATGCTTTACAGCAAAGTTTAGCCTTTATTACACTTTTAAATTTATTGAGGCTCAAATTTTGAATATCGCTAGGAATTTTATTGTAAAAGCGTATACATTGACACCTAAACGAACTACTTATTTTCTGAAGCCTGGAGGCAGGCACAACATATTTGTTTTTCCCCCTCGTGTTGATATTATGTATATCACTATATTTCTTAAATAAGCTTTTGTTTTTATGAGCGTGAATTACATTTTCATAAATATATTGAGAGGCAACTGTCATTATTTTAGATTCCTTAAATAATTCTCTGAGCGAATGCCTCGGACTAAGATTATAGATTGATCGAATAGCCCTTTTCTGCAGAACAAAAATAGACTGGATGTCAGCAGCATTCCCCCACAACAAAATACCGTATGACATGATGCTGTGGAAATAACCAAAATAAACTAACCGCGCTGTATCTATATCTGTTAAATTTCTAATTTTTTTAACGGCATATGCTGCAGAACTGAGCTTCTTCGACAAGCCATCTATATGTGGGCCCCACTGGAGCTTAGCGTCCAGGGTTATACCTAAAAAGACAGTTGTATCTACAGGACTCAACTCCTCGCCCTTGACAAGCACACTGGTTTTTATCTGTTTAACATTTGGTGTTGTGAATTTAATACATTTAGTTTTAGTTTCGTTTAGTAATAAGTTATTCACACCAAACCAGTGAACTATTTCTGAGAGAGCACTGTTTACATTGTCAATTAATGATTGTCGTCGTCTGAGTTTGAATAATAGTGAGGTATCATCAGCAAACAGCACTATCTCGTGTTTATCCCTTACAAGGTAAGGCAAGTCATTAATATAGATAAGAAATAAAAACGGGCCGAGAATAGAACCCTGCGGAACACCCATCTTCACAACAGACCCGGCAGAAACCATTCCGTTTACTTCGACTCTCTGAACCCTATTACTCAGGTATGAGGTAAGAAGGTCCAGAGATGCACCTCTAATTCCGTAATGGGAAAGCTTCCTGATCAGTGTATCATGAAGCACGCAATCGAACGCCTTGGATAAATCACAAAATATTCCCAAAGCGTCGCTTGAGTCCTCCCATGCGTCGTAAATATGATTAAGAAGTTCAACACCGGCATCAGTTGTTGAACGACCCCTTGTAAATCCGAACTGCTTCGCATGTAATAATTTATTTCTATTAAAAAATCTTTGCATTTGATCTAAAATGATTTTTTCAAAAATTTTACTGAACGTAGGTAGTACTGAAATAGGTCTAAAGTTAGTGGGGTCAGAAGTACTACCTGATTTAAATAATGGAATTATTTTACTACATTTCATAAGATCAGGAAACACACCACAGTCAATACAGTTATTAAAGATTTGAGCCAATACAGGTGCTACAATAGTTATTACAGAGCTTGTAATGTACACAGAATTACCCCATAGATCTGCAGTCTTTTTGTTATTCAAAGTATTAAAGATTTTAACAATGTCTTTGTTATCTATGTGTTTGAAGGAAAACCCTGAATCGCAAGCTACAACATGTTCTTTGAGTAAAGACTCTGCAACAGTGGGAGATGAATTCAGTGACTTTGTAGTGGATACAGGAATGTCGGAAAAGAAATGTTCAAAAGCAGTTGCAATTTCTACATCCGCTTTTATTAACTTATTATCAATTACTAGACTATGTTGACTAATTCTTTTTTTAGACCTTCCTGCCTCACTGTTGATAATGTTCCAAGTGTCTTTGATAACATTGGTACTGTTCTTTATCTTAGAGCTTAAGAATAGAGATTTTGCAATAGAGCAAACTTTTTTAAATAATTTAGAATAGTTTTTTACATATTCACTGAATTCAACAGTATTAATATATGTCCGCTCATTATAGAGCTCATAGAGGCGATTTCTACTCTTATAGATACCAGTGGTTGCCCAATCACCAAAAGACACATTGCTATTAGCTGGAATAGTTTTATCTGTAAAAGTAGACTTAAACTCTGTTAGGTACATTCTAAAAAACTTATCATATAAAGTGTTAGAATTCTTATAATTCAACAACAAAGGCAATTTGTTGCTGAGTTTAGCTTTGAAAAATTCAATGCGTCTTTTAGTCTTCGGATTAACTGTGATAAATTGTTTTGACACTATATTTATTTCATTTGTTAAAGAAATTAACTGACCACAATGATCGGAATCAAGTACTGAAATTATTTCTTTGTTAACTGGCACAATGTCGGTATAAATATTGTCCAGGCAAGTGGCACTAGTGGGTGTTATCCTAGTTGGCTCCAGAAACAAATTCGCAAGGTTGTATGAAGAAAATAAACTTACAATTTTTGTGCTTAAACTACATTTTTCTAATAAATTTATATTAAAATCACCACATGTAATGATGGATTTCTTTGAATTTGTAAGTTTACTTAATACTTCATCCATTACTGTTTCAAAACAGTCATACAAACCTGAAGGTGGTCTATACACGCTTAATACAATAAACCGCTCCAATTCCACACAGGCTATTTCAACAGTACGCTCAACAGAGTAACTAACTATATCTTTGCGATCTTTGAATTTAAGCTGATTACTTATCAGTATAAGTGAGCCACCATGTATAGCGTTTACTCTGCTGAACGAGCTACCAATCTGGTGCTTACCAAAATTGAACATGAGCTGATGAGGTTTTAGCCAATGTTCAGTTATACACAAAATATCCACATTATTACAATTTAAAAATAACTCAATTTCTAATTCTTTGCTCATAAAGCCTTAAAAAAATAGTAGTAGTAAATAAATAGTATACTGGAGACGGGACAAGAGGTAAAATTCCGGAGCAATTCCGGACTTGCCGGCGATCTGGCAAGCCTATCTGGGTGGTCCCGTGAAAGGAAGCGATAATCCAAACTAATATTATAAATACCAATAAATACGAAAGTAGCTCTGGTTGGCTATCTGTCTGTCTGTCTTTCTTTCTTTCTTTTTTTCACTCCTAAGCTACTGAACCGGTTTCTGTGAAATATGGTACAGACAGACTACTACAGACATGGTAAGGACATAGGATAGTTTTTATACCAAAAATCTGCAGGAAGTCACTATTCCACGCGAACGGAGTCGCGGGCAAAAACTATTAACATTTATATATGTTTGATGTTGTGGAATATTATATACTAACACATGAATGATTAATTAATTGTCCCCTTTCTTTTCAGGACTTTCGTGAATCGTCTCGTAATCTCTCAACATCACATCAGAACGCCATCTCTCGGCTAGAAGCGCACATCAAAGTTTTAAATACAAGGAGCGACCGACAGATGGCGTTGATCGACAATTTAAGAAAACAAAACGCTCTACTGGCAACAGAGGGCGCTTTAAAGGCCCTTGAAAGGGAGTACTGTGATTATTTAAATCAAGACTTGTAATAAATATTATTTAAGATATGTCTAACGTATTTTTTATTGCCTTTATTTTTATGGATCACCTTTGTTTTTACCCGACTACGGCAAAGCAAAAGGAGGGTTATGATTTTGGCAGGCTATGTATGTATGTGTGTATGTTCATCTGTTCCCTCGTAACTTCTAAACTACTTATCAGAATTAGACAAATGACATATCATTACAAAATATTCAGAGGAAAAATAAAGTGTAGATAAATATGTCGTGTTAGGTACCTATCATTTGAAAGCGCTTTACTAGTACATTGTGAGTTTTTGTCGTAGTTGGGTTTTAGTTTTCCCGGCTGAACATCAGCCCTATAGGCCCCGTCTGTGGTGGTCTATTGGCTCTTTGAGGCACGCGCGGAACGCTCTTGTCTGGTTCTGGTCGGGCGGCGAGCTGCCTTTACTCGTAGTGCGCCATACCATCAACGATTGCATCACTACTTACCATCAGGTGGGATGCAGTCAAGCACTAGTAAATATGAATAAAAGAAATGAAACTACAACCAATATGAAATTTAACATTTAATGGTAGAAAATGTCTTGTACATATATTCCTATATCGTAGCTCAGTCCTCTGCCGCGTTCACTCTTTAGCCGAAGGTTCACATAGGAGTATCCGACCCCTCCAGCAGTTATATTGATTGAGGCCTTACTGTGCATAGTGTCGAGAGCTTGGATACCCTGGAAAGGATAAAAAAAATCACTTAAAACCATTATCATAATACTAGCTTATCTCGCGCGGTTTCACCCGCTGCTCGCCTCCTCTAGATTGTAGCGTGATGTTTTATAGCCTCAAGCCTTCCTCACCTGAATTTTTTTTTGTGTAATTGACCGGCAAACGAGCAGACGGATTACCTGATGGTAAGCAATCAGCGCCGCCCATGGACACTCATAATATCAAAGAAGTTACTACAAGTACGTACCGGCCTCTTGTGGGATATTAACGACTAGCTACTCACGCGCGGTTACACCCGCTGCTCGGCTCCATGCTCCATTTAATCGTAACGTGATGTTTTATAGCCTATAGCACTCAGGAACATTGCAGCTATTTATCAGTGAAAGAATTTTGGCAATCCAAAGATTACCCCCTACATACAAACTTACAAATTTTACCTCTATAATATTAGGATAGATTTAAAGATAAGGAAATTAAGGATAAAGAGGGAAGGATTGGGCCTCCGGTAATTTCACTCACACGGCGAAACACAACGTAAGTTTTTCTTCACGCCGGTTTGCTGTGAGGCCGTGGTATCACTCCGGTCGACACCACTCGTAGCCGTAGTTCTGAAGCATGGCTTTCTTACGTAAAAAGTACCAAAGAATCTGATGAAAATGGTCGTAAGCGATTCAATAAACGATTCAACAACGTGTCAGACAAATAATTATTTAAGATTACTTCTCAGTAATTAACAGTTTGGATTTATATTCAGCGCTATGACCGTAATCTCGTCGTACCGGAACGACATAGTTAGTTGTTCTTCAGCCATTTGGTTGGATACAAGCGTTTTACGAATGCCCTATATGCCCAAGTGGATCCGTAGGTCTGCGGACGACAAGCCAGGGTAACAACAAAACTAAACACATACGGTAACCAGTCCGAGCCATAAAAAAACTATTAGACCAGATCCCAATCCTCACAGCGCCTAATGTAGGTACCCTATTATTATCCTTAAATCTATAGGTACTAATATTATAAAGAGGTAAAATTTGTAAGTTTGTATGTAGGGGTAATCTTTGGAACGAGGGGGTAATCTTGGTAATTTTTTCGGATTGCCAAAATTCTTTCACTGATAGATAGCTACAATGTTCCTGAGTGCTATAGGCTATAAAACATCACGCTACGATCAAATGGAGCCGTGCAGCGGGTGAAACCGAGCGAGTAGCTAGTCCTTAATAATCGACAAGAGGCCGGCAACGCACTTGTAATAACTCACTTCGCATTTTCTGCGAGCGGCTCCGATTACATACAATCAGGTAATCAGTCTACTCTTTAAAAAAAAGCCCACCAGATTTAGGGCCTGGGTCCAGCCGGGATTGCAAGTAATTTAATACCGCGGCCCAACTTAAAGCAGGAGAAGGAATTATGATTTTTAGACTTTCTAGTCAGTAAGGGTTGGACCTTATCTGGCAGCACGGAGGCCTTTTTCCGCTGCCCTTTCTCTTTCTTTCGATTAGAACTGCCATTTGCTAGACCGAGACAGAAAGCATAATGCGATAGCACGCGCCGGAATCCTCGAGGCTATCGGCATCACGGACAAAATGCAATGGTCGCCAGGGAGACTCCGGAACGCTGAAGTGTGCGATAGCATGCTAACGCACCCTTTAACCTTTTTGTTCGATCGCCTTTTTTCTCTGCGGAATGCGATAGCGCGCGATCGCATGCGGCAGCATACTGCAGCACGTGGTAGCACAGGCGGAATGAATGCGATTCCGTGCTGCCAGGTGAGGTCCAACCCTAAGAGTCTGAGACTAGCTCTCACCCCATTCAGGGCGAGAGCAGTCATAAAATGTTAAATTCCCGTAAGCAAAGAAAAGTGTCAAGTTCGATAGCTAATTTTATAAATGTCTGAGAAATACGCGACTTGGCTTGGCTATATCTTTTGTAATACAATACAATACAACTTATATCTATAAATAACTATATTAAGTGTAATATTTACGCTACAAATCTATGTAAGTATTTATCAGTAGTGCTCCGGGCCATAGGTTCAATGTCAGCTTTAAAGATAATTTTACAATAAAATATAAGAACTGAATTTAATAACAATGTCTCAATATTCTAGAGATATTCTAGAAAAAGCTTAAGTCCACTGATAGTTTACGTATACGCGCCATGGTTTGATTATAAAAGTTTCGGTAGGTTCCTGTGGGTTCCTGTTTCGGATCCAGCGGGAGGAAACGCCCGAGTGTCGTCATTGTGAGGACCACCTAGAGGATACGGTGGAGCGTACGGTATGCCCTGCCTGGGCTGAGCATCTCCACTCCCCCGATACCTTCTTATCCTTAAATATCCGAAACCCTTATCCCTAGAAGACACACGCAACTCTATCTATAAGCGACGCCGACTGCTTACCATCAGGTAATCCCTCTGCTCGTTTGCTTGACTGTTGATTTGTGACTTGAAAGTTTGTAAAAAAACAAGTTACACACGCGCTTCTTAATTAGTTTAAACTGTTTTACTTGATCTCTTAGACAGTCAGACAGATATCTATATTATAAAGAGATAAAATTTGTTAGTTTATATGTAGGGGGTAATCTTTGGAACCGCTGGTCGGATTACCAAACTTCTTTCACTGATAGATAACTAAAATGTTCCTGAGTGCTATAATAGGCTATAAAACATTACGTCACGATTAAATGGAGCCGAGCAGCGGGTGAAACCGCGTGAGAATAGCTAGTGTAACATAAATTGTAATGATCATTTTGTACTTCGGTTTTTCCCTGACTCACATTCTGGGGATTTCCTTTTAGAGATTGAAGTAAGACGAAACTTCTAACAAACAAAAAATTAATTGATATCTACTTATTTATTACACTTTACCAATGAAATCACTACATCGTATGAAACAAAGTCGCTTTCTCTGTCCCTATAATCCTATGTATGCTTAAATCTTTAAAATTACGCAACGGATTTTGATGCGGTTTTTAATACAATGAAACAATGAATTTATTTTTGCAAATAGGCCATAAAACGGCACTTTTACACGTCAAATTATATGTGAAAAACTAGATGAAGCCGGCATTTCCTATCTGACTACTCTGAGAAGAAATGCCGAAACAAACTCAGAGGTCAGTCTCTTTTCAAGTCCAGACAATGTAAAATAACATAATGTGAGAGAACTGTGCAAGTTCATTCTGTAGTGGTCTTTTGAGGAAAGAACCACACCAGTTTAAGTGGACCCGTTCTGAAGACAGGCACGCAAGTGTCAGTTTGCAACCAGTTTAACTAGTGCTGCTGAGTTGTCCGACGAACAATACCGAATAGATAGAGTGATTAAAGAGGACGGTTTATACGTATAACAAGCTGACCCGGTAAACTCCATATTACCTCAAAAAATAACTAATCTTCTGACCTTTCATACCTTACATGAACTTCAGCGAATATTTAAAGACCAAAATTATCTAAATCGATCCAGCCATTCTCGAGTTTTAGCGCGACTAACGACCATGAATGAATTTTTATCTACAAGAGATAATATCCATTAAATAGTGGAGAAAATTTGTATCAGAATTGCACCCGTGCGAAACGAGAGCTGGGCGCTAGTGGGTAATAAATAAAATAAATATAAATCTCACCTGAATAAGCCGGTTATCCGGTTGTGTGTAGAAATAATATTTCACTCTCTTAATAAAGGGTATGGCGTTGTATTCGACCCTCGTTTGATTCGCTAAAACCACATGATTTGCTACATTGCCAACAATTAAATGATTCGCGTAAACCACAGACAGACAGACAACTGACAAAACTATTAATAACTTCATTTTTCTTTTATTAACGTTATGTTATACTACTTTTAATATAATGTTATGTTATAAAACACGTCTTGTTCGGTTTGTGACCGACGTTATAATGAGAAAAGTTCAAAAGTTATCAGTTTTATTTACATAAGTATAGTGATTGGAGATGTCGTAATTGAAGTTTGAGATTCGGGGAATTTTAGTCAGTATGATAAAACCCTAGTTAAATATATTAAATATATGTATAGACAGCACAATTGAATTTATTTATTAATGTCCCTTACTTTTCGCTTGGGGGTTGAAAGAGACAGACCCTTAGTAGACACTAAGGGTCTACTCATGAGACAGAGACAGAATAGCCGTGCTCTCCGATAAACCTGAACCTTGATTGATCGACCTTCGATTATTGTCAAACTTTAGGGGCCATCCACAATGTACATCACACGAATTTCTAAACTGACTAAAAACCACTCCGTTCCTTCTTCTGCTCTGAACTCGGCCGCGGTCGGGGTTGCGGGTTAAGCGCAATGAGTCATCGCGGCCTCAACCCAGAGAAGGAGAAGGAACGGGGGGGGGGAGGTGGTTAGTCAGTAAGAGTCTGACACTCTCTCTCGCCTAACCCTGGGCGGGAGAAGTCATTTGATGATTTTCTCCTGACAAAAAAAAACGGTACGCAATACACATGCATTCACAACCCTGGCTGGATATCAGCCTTAATAGAAAGACAAAACGAAAATAATTGGCTTGCTTTTTATAAGAAAGAAAAAGAGAGAGAGAGAGATAGATAGGTAAATAGATAGATATAGAGAGAGATAGCAAGCAAAAAGTTCGGACAACCTTTCTTCTTGATAAGGTACTTCATTCCAAAATCTCCTATACTTAGTTTTTCTAGAGACTTACTTTTTTAAGGCGTTACTTGCATGTTAGAGCAAAATCTTCTTTACAACAGCATTCTAAATATAAAAATAAATCCCAACAACACCAAAGACTTTATATTAGTACTTCAAATTAAATTAACATAACAAAAAATTAATCCAGTCCAGTTCCAGAAAATTATCACTTGGGAAGTCTTGGTACTTCGACTTCGCATCTTTATGACGTTGATTTAGAATTGTTTATTACAATCACTAATCAATTCTAGTTAAAAGTTCAGAGATCAATCAGTTTAATATTTCTATTTAGTGTGAGTCATCGTATTCTGTCATCGAGTCATCGAATACACATCACCATTCTTATCCTGTAAGTCCCTTGAAATTTTATGTAAGAACGTAGACGTGAAGGTGCTCAGTTCTCATGCATGAGGGTGCTTCGTGCTGGCAAGTACAAATGTGTCATTTTTTGTAAGTAAGTTAAGTAATTAATTAATTTTTAACTAAGTTTATTCATATACAACTGACAAACGGTGAAGGAAAACATCATTAGAAAATCAGGACTTATAATTTCTAATTATAGGTAAATTTGAAATCGTCAATCCACCTTGAGCAAGCGTGATAATTAATACTCAAACCTTCTCCGTGTGAGAGGACTTTATAGGTTTTTTCTATGGGATACGTGGGCAATCGAGCAAACGGTTTACCTAAAGGTAAGCAATCAGCGCCGCCCATAGACACTTGTACTACGAGTGACCAAAAGACTAACTACAAGATCGATGTGTGCATCTTGTGGCTTATTAGGGATGTAAGGATAGGGGATTTGAAGTTTGAGGATGGGTGGTGGGAATCATTAGGCCTCAGGTAACCTCACTCACACGGCCAAACAAAACGTGGATATTGCTTCACTACAGTTTCCTGCGAGGCTGTGGTCACTCCGGTCGAGCCGACCCATTCGTGCCGAAGCATGGCTCTCCCACACTAGAAATGATAATCTCGTCTCATGACTAAGAGTGCCATTTTGACTTGAAACTAGTGGAGCTTTTCTCGGTCAATTCACGTTGATAAGTCATTATTCTATTCTATTCTACTCGCGCTCTACGCTCATTTAATTTTACTTATATCGCTGCCCAACCGCTTCCATGTAGCAGAGATGAGAATGTTGAGATGGATGTGTGGTGTGTATTAGAGGAAGTTTCAAAGTAGCGCCAGTGACTGAAAAGTTGAAAGGGAACCGTGTGTCTTGGTATGGCTATTTGAAAAGGCGGGATAAAACGCATGTTACAAAAAGAGGGAGAGGGAGACCAAAGAAAATATGGATGGATTGTATGAGAAGTGATATGGAAGACAGAGGAGTTAGTGATAGCGTGACGGGTGACAGGACAGAATGGAAGAAAAAAACATATTGCGCCGACCCCAAATAAAACGGGACAAGGGCAGGAAGATGATGATATATCGCTGCCAAACAAACTACATTACTCATTTTCGTATTAAATAATAATAACACAATTACTGTCTATACCTAACTTAAATTAAAAACTATTTGCTGATTCCAAACTACAGATTTGTACGTAGAAGAAAGAGCAAGAAACTCTCAATCGACCTCCGTGGTAAGATCACAGACAAAACGTTCAAGAAAATCAAATTCTTTGAGATGACATCTGGAGATGACATAAAGAAAAACAAGAGCATATCGTAGTGCGATCGTGGTGCAATAATTTTAAAGTTTTTATTTGTTTGTTCATCGACATATACATGGTATCATGCAAGGAGCGAATTTTATAATTAGTAGCCAATGTTATTTATCAATTTTTTATGGTAAGTCCGAAACTATATTTTTTTCACCTTCCATCATCTTTGGCTGTTTTGTCAAATTCCATTTTTGTTTTTCATATTACATCTAGCATAATTTAAATCATTTCTAGATTAGTTTATTTGCGTTTCCAGAGCAAAATTTTCACCAGCGGTTTTTTTTTCAAATTTTGTCAGTTTTTTATAAGACCCTTAATTCACCAAAATCCAAGCGAACGCCAGCGTTCGTGCTCCTATTGTTCTTATATTGAGTCTCACATTACGTTTGAAAGTTTAATTTCAAATGTGGACATCTTCGATTCTTCAAAACGTCAGTCTGATCTTGAAAAGAGACCGTGACCTCTGAGAGTCTCTTTTCAAATTTACTTGGACGACTGGTAACTCATTCGATTTAGGGTTCTATCCCCACACGGAGCAGCTATTTGTGTCACAAATTCTTGACCCTGGGTTGGGTGTGAAGTCAAGACAAACCTACCCACGACACTGGAGAATTCATGATTCTCTCCTATGCTATAGATCCACTTCCAAACATCATAGAGTATGTTATACTAGCTGATCTGGCAGACTTCGTTCCGCCTAAGTTTTCTGACATTTGAAACCTTGGCTGGACTTCCACGAATAATTTAAGACCAAAATTAGCCAAACCAGTAAAGGCGTTATTGAGTTTTACAATACAACGACACAAGTAGCATTTAATTTTATACTTATACGTAGATATTGGTGACTGTCTGTCTGTCGGTCTTTAAAAATGATTAATCCCCTATGATGGTGATGATTAAATAAAAACAATATCATTACAATACCTTGGACATATTTTTATTTCTTATACGTAACTACAATCACATTGCCTTAAAAAAAACAATCCAAGGAAACATATACCTACAAATTCTAGAACCTACCTACAAATGAATAATAACAATCTATATCCTCATAATTATTTTGTAATCATTATAATTATACTTCTTGATAAGATTTATACTTCCTTTTAAATACTTCATCAAATTAAATTACATTTTCTTATGAATGGATAGAGCTCTGCCTATCCCATTAGGGTATCTCATCAGATTTGATTCCGCCATCCCAATTGCACCTTAGGACATCCCGGCGTACAGCGAATATCCACCCCTACGTTGTTGAGACACCTGCGGCCCGGACTAAGCGTTTTGCCTCGTCATTTATACCGCGTCCATCGAGGGATTGGAATAGTTTGCCGGCTGCAGTCTTTCCGTCCGAATACAATTTAGGTGTCTTAAAGGCTAGAGTGAATAGGCTCTTAATAAACTAGTGCGCCTTACCATCAACGATTGCATTACTGCTTACCATCAGCTGGGATCGCAGTCAAGCACTAGTTTATTGCAAGTAAAAAAAAACTCAGACATAACACACAGGACAAAATCCTAGAGAGACTATTATAATAAGTATAATAAATATAATTAAAATATTTATAAGCTATTACTAGTTTTAACACGCTGGCTGTATCTACGGAAATAATGCCTTTATTGAAAAAATATATTTTGTTTGATATAGTCCTTCTTTCTGTGAATGCTATGAAACATCACGATACGTGACATATAAAACCGAGTAGCGTCTAAAACTAGAGCAGCTAGTAAAATAAAAACAACATAGCAACATGTCTTTTAAACAAAAAATCTTACTAATATTATAAATGCGAAAGTTACTAGCCGTTTTCGTTTCGTCTCAAAATGTCGTGGTGGTTCGAAACCTGGCAAGCACCAATGTGGCTTTTTCCGAGTTATATGTAGGTACTTTCTATCATTATTTAGACACCACTGACATAGGGTCAAGGTAAACATCGTGAGGAAACCTGGACTTATAATTTGTAATTATAAGTTTGAAATCGCCAACCCGCATTGAGCAAGCTTGGTGATTAATGCTCTAACCTTCTCCGTATGAGAAGAGGCCTTTGCTCAGCAGTGGGCACTTATAGGCTGATGATGATGACTAGCTGGTTTGACGCGATCGAGTAACTAAATCAAGCCAAAACAGCTGGATGAAATTCGGCGTAGGCATAGGATACATTCCGGAATAGCACATAGTAAAACTTACTTGTGAAATTGAAAATAAATCCTTTTTTATACTCAACTCAATCTTGGATCTCATGGTAAGCAATTGACGCCGTATATGGACATCCCGCAACACCAGAGCATTGCCAACGCATTGGCAGATTGGTGATGCCTTTACTCCCGTCAGCCACCTTAGAGCTTCACAGCAGTTTTGCAACTGGCAGTAAAACCCTGGGTCAGAAGGATTGGCTCAAAACCCTTCTGACCAGATGGCATCTTACAGAACCAATCTTCTGTTTCAGTTTATTATATCTGATGGTGCATGTAGACAGCCACACTATATCTAAAAGTATTGATAACGACAACAAAGTAGATGATATCGACTCCATCACCGACGTAGAACGGACGAGAAGCCCCAAGCTGAAGAGAGACAGGCTCCAGAACAACTATAGATTAGACTACAAGGATGAATTCGTAAGGCCCGAGTATGTCTTCAAGGAAACCAAACTGTACTCAGAAGCAGAAACGACGACCCAAAAAACTAGCCCCAAGTCTACCACAGAACACCCGAAACACCACAAGTCACCAAAACGAAGAGTTGGGAGTTTCTGGAGGAAATTGAGAGGCAAAGATAAAAAGATCAAACATGAAAATGTTTCAAGGAAGAGGCGGATACCAAAAAATAAAGAGCATGTACCGAAGCACACCACCACTGCAGTGTACCGCGCTAGCAAGCTCAAGAACAAAAGAAAAACTAAAAATCCATTCACTCCACGCCCACCTGACGGCAAACACGTTAAGCGAGAGGTCGACAATACGATCATCGAGTCTGACCCGACCACTGAGCCTGCCCTGACCTTTGAGCCTGCCCAAACCGCTGAGCCTACTCCGATCGCTGAGACTGCCTCGATCGCTGAGCCTGTCTCGATCACCGAATCTAACTCACTCCACAAAAATTGTAAGCTAGGTGTCGGCAAAACAGCCCAATATGACAATATCCAAAAAAGCAAATTTAAAATAAAAACTGTAGAACCTTACAAGATGACGGAGAGGGTCGCGGATGCATCGGAGGGCTCTGAAAATGGTCCCTTAGAACCGTTATCAACGCAGCTGGCTAATCTTAAAAATAAATATGGACTTAATAAAGGCGTTCCTAACACATTCTCTTTATCACCATCAAAGCACAGAACGGAATCGACCACTCCTAAAACTACGACGGTTGAAGAGCCAGAGTTTGCTGGCACAGCGCAAATAGAAGAATTACTAAATGATATAAAGGTGAAAGCCATAGCAAGGATTACTCAAGAAAACCCCATGGTGACAGACGTCATCACTAATACTGTTAATGAGGCAACTTTCGAAGCTGACCCCATCCTTACACATATAGCCACCACGGGATATGACATGGACACAATAAAAGATATTTCCAGCCAGAATGCTGAAAGAACCGTATCGCTGGAGAATGAAAATGAAATCGACCAAAACGATCCCACTTTAAAATCCAACACAGAGTCTCATTATATAGTTGCTCGGTCGATAAAGGATGACACAATCACTATGGCTCATAATGTTGAAGATAAGTTGGAGAAGGAACTGAAGAGCATTTACAACAAAGTCAAACATAAAGTGTCTTGCGATTTTAACAAAGCCAAATCCACGATTAAACAAGGCATTAATAAAATTTCTAGTACCTGTGGTATTAATATTACCACCACGAAAATTTCAACAAAAGCAACCCACAAACCAGCAACAAAGGCGAAAGCTCATAACACAAAACCTGCAGAGAAAACCAAGGAAAAGGCGACGTCTAGACATATCCGTGGCACTCCAACACTTAAGACTACTGTCAAGTCGGATCAAGATTTCTCGAAGACTACTTACGATGACTATGTGATGCTGACTCTATATGAAGAGATGCTAGCTAAAACTCACGAAGAAAATATTAGAAAAATGCTTTCCACCACAGACGTTCCACTTGTGAGGAAGAGGAGGCATCATCTTAGATTGTCAAAGAGAAATCCTGAGACTCTCGGTGATGTAAAACTTAAGGAGGTAGTTGAGAAGTTGTATGATGATAGCGCTAACATGCCTGACTATGATATGGGTGATATAGAGCCATCAGCAAACGCGAATATGACAACAACGCATCCTTCTGAACTGCCAAACTCAGATAACGGGTCCCTAGAGCCACCGGTGGTTATTCAGGAAGGAGTCATGTCAGAACCAGAGCAGCACATCCACAACTCAGCCTCCACGCTAATGCCTTCTTCTGCAGAGGAGGACCTAACTGATACAAGCCTGGAAGGGTTAAGCAACAAGATTTCTTACAACGACTTCGTGAACGGCTATAGACACTACCTAAAATTCCAGAAAGAACAAGGTCATCAGAACTTTTCCAATTTAGTGAAATATCAAGCTCACAGGCACCATAGCGTCGATGATATTGGGAAATACATTCTAAACAAGATTCCTCATGTGCCCTCTGTAAGGCGGAAAAGGTCATTTTTAGATGAGTCAGACATGGATTACCAAGAGATTACTACAAAAAGTGACGATTCCTGGTTCAAAAAGCATTTTTACCTCTTCATTGATAATGGACCACCAAAAAAGTTTCACACCTCTCAAACTGTTGAGTTGAAATCTGCTGCAACTGAAGCTCCGAAGACATATGGCACGGATGCTATGATACCTAAACCTGCGCGGAAAGATCAAGTTTACATCAGTATAGGTTCAGACGAAGCCACTAAAGACAAAACAACCAAGGACTCGGCGATAAGTTTGGAAGATCTCTCAAGTGCATTGGATTCCATCAAGATCAAGCAAACTGTAGGCCCCTACTACAAAGGTACGAAAAATTTTAAAGTCATTTATTTTTATTGGTTGGTTAATGTCACTGACAGTATTTTTCTTTTGTTTCTAGATTTGAAGACACATAGCAAGCTTAACACAACCCCTCGCAACATCGTCAATACAGAAGATTCAATCCAAAGTTTTATGGGGAGAATATTCGGAGGAAAGCGCAGTCAGGCGGCCCAACAAAGTACATGGACATCCACAGATGACTGGTCACCTGTAGAAATGTTTACAGAAAACCCGATGAACAGAATGAAGAGAACAGTGAACGAAGGTAGCGTCTCTATAGTTGATGATTTCGTAAACAAGGAACTTGAGGAAAAACCAACCACTGCAACGAAAGATTTCGCTGAATCATCCGTTAAAACCAGAGGAACGAACAAGTATGGATACGTTGACATAGATCTAGTACCGAGACAAACGGCAGTTGTCAAGCTACGGGAAAACACGAAGAAGAGCAGATTCAAAAACTTTTTTAAAAGATTCCATTTTAAAAAGAACGAAAAGAAAACAAAAGAGAAGCCAAAACGGTCATGCTATAACGACGAGGAAAACTACGGCTTTGGCAATAGGCGATCAAGGTTCAATCCTATTAAGAAGCTGAAGGATATGTTTCGGGTGAAGCCTGAAGGTCGGAAGGAGGAGGGTCCAGCAGTGTACAACAATCCCCCGAACATTCCAGATTACGACATGATGACGTCACACATAGATACGTTTAAGCCTGTGAAGTACGATAAGCCAATGTCAGTTGATGAGATGCAGAGGCAGATTCCCAACATTAGTGACGCGGATGCCTTGATCACTAAGCCAACGACGGCGCAGACATCGTACCATTTTCAGCTAGACGATAGTGACCGCGCCTTATTGTCACATTATCCTACGTCACCAACAGTCACGCCATCGTTTGCTGAGCACAAAGAGATCCCGTCAGAAGTTCCTCCAATTACTCCACAAATATTGGGTAAGTCTCTAGCACAAACATTTTGAGACCTCTTCTATTACATGACTTAACTGACTGATAAGTAGATGTTATATTTTCGGGTACCTTTTTATGGAAAAGAACTTTGCAAAAAAGGTACCCGATTAATTAAATTTCTGATTCAACTGTTCCTTTTTATCTTTTATCCAAGTCGTTTTTTGTACCACAAAGGACCGTGAAACGTTATCTTTATATCGCTTATTTTCTTCTTTTGGATATTTAACAATATATTCAAAATTCAAGCAAATCAACACATAGGCAAATTATTACCTACCCAATCGATGTAATAGCTGGAAAAATGATTTGTCCCGAAATCAATTTTCCTTGTTTGAAATAACTAGTCTACTTTTTTGTAAGAAGAATATATGTCCAGGCTACAAATCATAATTTTACATAAGACGGAACACTTAGACTGCGGGAGCTACCGTCATAACGCGTTCCCAGTTATTTGCACCAACTGGTTCGTGCATACATGCAGACAGGCTAGACGTTCCTAAACCATATAAAAATGTCTAAGCCTAAACTTCACTAGGAACAACCATGCCTCTAAAACTAGAATATACAAGAATCTTGTTAAAATTTGTAATCGTTTGGTAGGCTTCTCGTCTGACTGGCGTATGGCAACTGTTGCGTACTCCGGCGACAGCGCGCTAACTGCAGGTAAATTTTTGAACTAGTTGTCACTCAATTTGGAAATTTCTAGCTAAAAAGTCAGTACAAAGCAAATTTGATAGAAAAATCGGAAAACCTTGTAACTTCTCATAATTTGATTTTAAGAGGATTATGAATTTTACTGACTATAAAGGGACAGTTGGATCAGGTGATGAATTTTTTGACTTAAATCGTTACTTGTAATTTCCAAAAACCCAAACTTGAATATCAACAATCGAATCCTATAGCAAAGCAAAAACTGTTTACAGCTCAAAAGGACATGCCAGCTGTTACACCAACATTGAAGACCACAGGAACGACAACGAAGCCAACTACAACTACACAGGCGACGACGTCTATCAGACCAACAGAGCGAAAAGCTAAAAAGGCTAAAAAGGCCAATAAAACTACTAAGACACAAAAAACAACAGTTCGGCAGAAGCATCCACCAAATAATGTGATGACTGTCAATGTTAAGACGATGAAGACTGCCAAAACAACCAAGGTCACCAAAGCCAGAAAACCTAGCACAACTACAACAGCCACCAAGCGTAGTACTACAACTACCTCCAAAACTACTACCACCACTCCTAATCTTATAACAGATTTCGCTGAAATATACAGGGCAGAACCCGATCCCGTTCATCTCTATAAAACTGTGCCGCCGGACCTCTTAGAAACTGACTCCACAGACTTCTTCAACACAGAGTCCACACCAGGCATGACCTTGGACGACATAAATCTCGTACTGCACAACATTCAAAACAAACTCCAAAGAATCACATCCACCGAGTATCCTAAGTTCTCGACAGGCGACTTCAAAAGAGGAACAATGTACTCCACAAAACATCATGACATTCCAATACAGATGCCTAAGCCACCGAATAAGGTCGAAGAACTGACGATCAAAACCAAAATGACAAGGATCGCCAAGTTCCCACTTTCGAAACGACAATTCAAATCGACGAGTTTGGATGGTATACCAATACGCGATGGAAGCTTTTACCAAGGCATCAATGAAGAACAGTTAAAGAATTACCCATACTATTTAAGTAATAGATATTCTCCACACTATTTAAGTAGTAGATATTCCCCACATTATTTAAGTAGTAGGTATTCCTCAGCTTATTTAAATAACAGGAATTCGGTGCCAGGCATCAAAATGTCTAGTAAAAACAAACCATTTTATTCATCTACGTCCAAACCACAATCTGGTGCAAGAAGGTACACTGACTACTTCAATGACTTGGTGATGTGGCACAACGATATACTGAACCTAGACAAAGTTCCAAGCCCGGTGTGGAAGGATATTTTGGAGAATGTTCAGACGGACGCTACAGAGAGATACACAACTCCGAACATGTCGAACATTATAAAGGAATTGAAAGAAATGAACGAGTACTTGTGCGAATCCGACCTACCCACACTTGGGGAATCGAACAGTTCCAAGGTGATGGACCCGTACATGCAGATGGCATATACAGATGTACAGAAGTATCCGAATCTAAATAAGCAAGGAGTCGTAAGGAGCGTGGTCATGAATGATGATACTATTGTGACTAGCAAAAATTTGTTGATCAAGGGGGAGGCAAAGTACTACCAGTACAACAAACCAAGCGTAGTTGTAAAGAAGATAAAATCCAGTGATTTCATGACGAAACTTAGCAGTCCGAAGTTTAATGATGATGAAAAACTGAGCAAAGGTACGCTGTGATACAATTAAAGTAGTCTTAGTATAGAGTTACTAGTATTTTATTAAATTAAGCTACCTAGATACTGTACCGGCTTGCAGAGTAGCTTTCTGCCATAGTCTTGAAGTCAATAGAATTTTATGCAAGGAACTTTCTACTACAGCTTACTGGCATTCTTCACAAAACAGAGCAAATTTTGTTTTGAGGGTGGAAAATCAATTAATGACTCCTCTTGAGGGGGAGTGTTACACTCTGACTAGAAACCACCCAGTTCATTCTATGTTTCTATGCAATTTTATATTTTTTCAGTTGTAGGTGGCCCCGAGCTTTGGGATCCTTCCTTCATGTTCTACGAGACGAAGGAGCCTGCGATCCTGGTTGATACCACTCTCATGGCGTATGACGATGACGCTTTTTCCGTAACCAAAGGTGTAGAAGTCAAGAAACTATGTAAGTAATATAATAAAACTAACTAATAAATAAGTAAAATAGGTAATAAACAGCAGCTGATGTAGTGTAGACAGTCAACCAGGATATAGCGTAGATTGTCCAGACTACACACGTACTTAGGTATCGTCATGAGCTAATGTTCACATGTAAACAGCAGCTCATGTAGTGCAGAGATTGTCCAGTCAACAAGGATGAAGCGTAGACTGTCTAGGCGACACACGTACTTAGGTATCGTCATGAGCTAATGTTCACATGTAAACAGCAGCTCATGTAGTGCAGAGATTGTCCAGTCAACAAGGATGTAGCGTAGACTGTCCAGGCGACACACGTCCTTAGGTATCGTCATGAGCTAATGTTCACATGTAAACAGCAGCTCATGTAGTGCAGAGATTGTCCAGTCAACAAGGATGTAGCGTAGACTGTCCAGGCGACAAACGTACTTAGGTATCGTCATGAGCTAATGTTCACATGTAAACAGCAGCTCATGTAGTGCAGAGATTGTCCAGTCAACAAGGATGTAACGTAGACTGTCCAGGCGACACACGTCCTTAGGTATCGTCATGAGCTAATGTTCACATGTAAACAGCAGCTCATGTAGTGCAGAGATTGTCCAGTCAACAAGGATGTAGCGTAGACTCTCCAGGTGATATTGTTTATCGTTTATGTCATTACATTAGCTCATGGCTAATTTAATATTGTAACATACATGCAAACAGTCTTCCCAGAATCCAATAATTACTTAGCACTAATTTTGTACCTGAAATTCATATTCTTGATAAAGATTATTTACATGTTACTTCACAGCTAGAGATTCAAAGAAGGTCAACAAGTCTCCTTTCAAGAAACATGGGCAGCTGGTGAGTTTTATTTTTGGTTATGTTCTACAATTAAAATATTCGATTTGGTACTAAAATAATACAATTAATAATGAACTTAATGTTTTAGTACACGCCATTTTTGAAAACAAACAAAGCACCAATGCAGTACTTTACGACGCCACTACCGATGAAGTCGGATGAATTCAACAAATTCTTGAAGGAGCACATGATGGATGTGGAGTCTGTTACCTCACCGACACTCGAACTACCAACCTTCAATGATAACTGGACTACTAGAGAACATAAACATTCCACTTCATCACTTTATAACATAGCTATGAAGCCACTAAGAAAGCCCCCGGTTACAAAAAGCAATCCTCGAAACATAGTAAAAATAGCTGACTTGAAGAAAATGAACAACGAGCTGATGAAATCCATAAATTACACCAGTCAACTCCTTATGAAGACCAGCCCTGCACAACGGCCGCAATCGAACAGTAAAGCTAATTCATTTGAAGATGATTTTGAGCGACAAAAAAGGTTTAGTGAAGTCAGCAAAATGCCGCGACTCGCGTCAGACAAATCAGATAAGGTGAACCAAGAAGCCAACTACTATAAAATAATAAAGAAGAAAATGAAAGAACGATTATTCGAGAAGAAAGGGACGCCAGCAGAACATCCTTCGTCGGGAACAGCTTCATTCAACCCTCGTAACAAAGAAGTAGAAATCACTATAATAAACTTTGATGATATTGAAAATATAACTACTACACCGGCTTATGAAACTTATACAATGCCAGTGTTCAAGAAAGAGGAGACTTTTAACATGCCAACATATACAACCGAATTGACTGAACGGACAGACACAACAATTTCATCAACAACGACTGAGTACACGCCAAAATTTGAGTTTACAGCAAAAGATGAAATGCATAATGGTTTACTTTACAAAGACATTTTTAACGAACATGATCAAACTACGACTACGTCTACTGATTTTACTACGCTAGAAGGTAAAAGTACAACTGAATACGTGGACCCATCTTTGAATGAACCTCCATCGACAGCAATGAATAAAATAAGGTACCCATTTGACAAAATACCACAAATGTACCCGAGCATTCTGGATGGGATACCGCATGTAAAGAATTTTAACTCCCCTCCCAAGAGAGTCCACATCAGTAGCCATCACTATAAGTACGATATTTTCTATGATGACAATAAGAAAATTGTGAAGTCGGGTTTTGATTGTAAGTATCACTATTTCATGTTTATCAATAGCTTGTTAGACAGTTCTGCGACTGATCCGTAGTCTTGTATATATGTGTTTTTCTTATTTTATTCTCTTTTGGGTAATTCGGCAAACGATCTGATGGCTTACCTGATGTTAAGCAATCGACGCCGCCCATGGACACTAAATACTAAAAAAAAAATACGCGTTGAATTGAGAACCTCCTCTTTTTTTGAAGTCGGTTAAAGAGTTGCTTATGTTGCTCACGTTTTCTGGGTTAAAGATTTAAAGTTAAGATATTTGCGATTTGAGGATGGCAGGATTGGGCCTTCGTTATTTTCATTCACGACGAAACACATCAGTGTTGTTTCACGTCGGTATTCTGAGACGCCGTGGTACCTTCTCCGGACAAGCCGATCCTCTCACATTTAGAAGTTGTATTATTGTGCGTATCACTTTTCGTGTCAATTGTCAAGTATGGCTCTCCCACACTTTTTTTTTTTAACGGGGGGAAATCCTCGTGGCCTTCCTCCGCCTGGGGAGAGGCGGAGGGGTGTGCCGGACTCTTACCGGCTAAAACCACCCTGGTGTCTCCTCGCACGTGTGCGCGGGGCCGCGGGAATCCAAAATCTTCCGCAGATGGCTCTCCCACACTTGGCCTAACCTTTTCTTTACCTTCTTTCACAGTCCATACGAAAGCTCCTGTCGAAACAATAGTAGTGGGAAATAAGAGGTCGCAACAAAAAAACAATATGGTCATCTTGCGTCACCCATCCTCTACTAGTAAGTATAACATTAACTCTTTCTCTTTAGAAAAAAAAGTTGCCCCACTCTGAGATTTTCTCCTGTGACGTGGGAGCATTTACCAACATAATTTGACACACACTTTACACCCGGACCCGGAACAAAAATTTGTGGGTCACACAGTGACTTGTTCCGTGCGGGTATCGAACACTTGACAGCCAGTTGCCCAACCACCGCGCCAACCGTGCACTCAAAACTACTTGCTTCTGTCCGTGATTTTATCCGCCTTACCTCGATAGTAAAAGCTGTTCTCGAAGTTTAGTGGGACTAACTTGGCAATATTTTTGTATATTAGATTACTGTGCTTTCCTTTAGAGTGCTCGAATAGAGTAGAACGGGAGTTATTCGTAAATAATATTAAATAAGAAAGAAGAAGAAGAAATTAAACACTTCATTCGACAAAATAAATTAGTTAGATATAGGCAAAATCCAATCCATTTTGTCTTTACCATCTCCTGATAGTATTAAAAAGATGTGTCTTTTAATTATTGTCCTCCGAAACAAAATGAATGCATAGGAGTAATTCGACTCCTATTCACTCGTTTTGAAGTAATTCTATTATTTTTTTTATGGTACCTATAGGTCGGCAAACAAGCAGACGGATTACCTCATGGTAAGCAATCCGCCCATGGACGGGTGTCCTTCAAAGGAGTTACGAGTGCGTTACCGACCTTTTAGGGATTAGGATTTTGGACATTTAGGGATTGGGGAGAGGAAGGATTGGACCTCCGGTTACCTCAATCACGTGGTCAAACACAACGCTGTGGTTGTTTCATGCCGGTTTTCTGTGAGGCCGTGGTATCACTCCAGTCGAGCCGACCCATTTGTGCCGAATCATGGCTCTCCTACGATTTGAAGAATTGTATTTTGTAGTATTCATGTGAGCCAACTAAAGTAAAAAGGTACGATGGCGCTGATATATCTTTGATAAATGCCCGTATACAAAACGTCCGAAATGAATAATTCGTCTTTCGAAGTATGATGTAATAATTTATACAAATTTTCCTTATTAATATTTTTTTTCTTTTTAGATCGAGACAGTCTATTTGAACCGGCCCCTTCGATGGGTTTCGGGAAGAGATCCCAAATGAAGGACAGATACCTTATACCGCCTGCTAGTGAGTGTTGTGTTTTAACGGTTTTGCTTAGACTTTAACCCTGCACATTAATAATGGACTATTTCCCAATAGATATTTTTTATCGCTAATCATCTAAGACCAGAAAATGTTTGGTATACCGTTGAGCTAATAGATGCAGGTGGCGAGTTGTCGTTCGGCGTAAAAGACTTAGGGGGAGGCCTTGGTTCAGTACTTGGGTCTTCCA
This sequence comes from Spodoptera exigua, assembly GCA_902829305.4. NCBI lineage: Eukaryota > Metazoa > Arthropoda > Insecta > Lepidoptera > Noctuidae > Spodoptera > Spodoptera exigua. The sequence goes on along the minus strand of LR824628.2, from coordinate 692,778 downwards.
GCTGACGATGATGACAGAGGAGTACCTGTGTCATTGCTTTCTAAATTCAACATTGTAATAAGACACGCTCTAGACTGACTGCTGATATATCTCGCTGGAATAATATCAACTTTAGACGCAGACTATCCGAGATCGGGGTCGCGGGGTAAGCGCTATATGGAACTGCGGCCTTGGCCCAAAGCAAGAGGCAACGGGGCTTTTTAGTCAGTAAGAGTCTGACACTCTCTTTCGCCTTACCCTGGGCGGGATGATTTTCACCAGACAAAAAAAAACCCTGTCCTAGCTGGAGTTGCTGGTGCAACCGCAGCAACTCCAGCTCAGGAACAGGAGGAGGACCCGGGTGGGCTTAGTCAGCAAGAGTTTGACACTCCCTTTCGCCGCACTGCATAACCTAACATTTTCTGGTTGATGTAAGTTTTAATAAAGATCTAGTAAAATAAATGTCACGAATAAGTAACTCGTGTAAAGTTTTTAGAAAAGGCGAAGCAAAGGTTGATGTAATCAAGAAAAGCTACGGAACTGCGAAGAGGAACAGGCACGCCAGGAGGGGTGAGTTGAGTTCGACACATATATATTTTGTTTTTTTTTGACATACAAAAGACAGCAGAACTCTTGAGTGTTGGGTTAGTTGATTAGTTTCACGTCAATTAGAGTGACCTTAACAAACATATTTTTGCTAAGGGGTAGACCTTCAAAAGGAGCTAGCTTCTTGGGGAGGAAGGCTAATGGTTTTGGGATTCTCAGCTAAAACGATTTGCGGCCTCCATTATCACTTATTTGGGCTTAGGTGCTCTGATAGACCCTATTCCGGAGCTCAAAACAGACAGGACCTAGATCATATGTCACAAACACAATGTAATGGAAACATAACTCTGCACAGCACAGACCAATACAGGAAAACACAAAACAGCACAAAAAGGCATACAAACGCACAACATTGCACAACGCAGCACACCACAATGAAACACGGCACAGCATAACAACATAAGCTTAAACAGTTTCAGATATGGAGGCTACACAGAAACACAGGATGTTCACGTGGCGAGGGTGCAAGCCGAAGCCTGAGGGAGGACTGTCGGCACCGGGAGAGAATCCAGAAGACAAGATTACCCAGAAAGAACAACAGACCTTCCAACCCAGCACTCCTGCCTTCACCTTGAACGCTGACATCACCTTACAGCCTGAATTCACAACACAACATGAATCCACCATTATGTCTGCGGTAACAGGTTAGACAGAATATAGGTATTAGGTAAATCCAGGGCTAGGTTGCTGAGTGATCTTCTTCTACCGTAAGCGCGACCCAACCCAACCCAACTGGACCGTTGTTTAACCGGGGTTGCGGGACAAATTCAACCTAGTACCGCGACCCTGACCTGAAGCAGGAGAAGGAACAGCTTTTAGTCATTTGATGATATTCCCCACGCTTGATCTGATCTGACCGTCTGGAAACGAATTTGTTGGAGGAAGAAAGCAAGAGAGATGATTATGAATCGTCTTAACTGTCCTTAAAATATTAAAAACAATCCTAGAACTATAGCTTAAAGATCACCATCTAATCGACAATATCGTGCTTCCAAAAAATAAACATTGTATTATCTAGCTAGCCCACCATCTGCCAGCCCCACTTTATCGCCGAGACCATCGAGGGAAGCGTCAGTTTCTGCCCTTAGAACGTCGATGGCTGTCTCCACAGAAGTAAGCCCTCCACATGGCTCATTAGTCTACGATCTCAAACACCTCCGCCGAACCTCTGCCAGCGTAGACAAAATCAAGGATAAAGATAAAGATAGACATAGGAGACTCTTCAATATATCTGCACGTAAGTGTGTAGAGATGTTCTTTTCTATGATTAGCTGTGAGGGCAAGCGTGGTAATGTACCGCAGCTCTGGCACCACGGAGCAGGATAAGAATCGTGGTGGTTTTAAGTCAGCAAGAGTCTGACACTCTTTCACCCTGCTCGAGGCAGCTAGGGTCCAGGCCAGATCCAGGGCCATTCGATGGTATGCACCTTCAGAAAAAAATGGCAGTAGACAAGCACACAGGTTATGATAGGCAGGCAAGTCAGTCAAAGTCAGTGCCGCCAATACCAGAGGATTTCATTGCACGCCAGTTTTCTGTCAGACTAATTCAAGTCCAGCCGAGCCGGCCCATTTAAAATTTCCCACATGAAAAATAATAACAATAAGCGAATTGTTAGCATCCTCGTCAAACAGTTAATTGAAGATGCCGTTAAACATTATACTCACATTCGGTTTATCAAGCGAGTTCATAATCTTATTTCCTACATGTACAATACTGACATGCAGGATTTGGTAGACTCAAAACCCATTCAATCACGAGATTGTGCTAAAAGTGGTGGTGGCCCCGAGTTTAAGGGCGCCTTACCTCGGAGCCCGGGAAACTTGGCAAGTACCAATGTGACATTTCCCGAGTTATACTTCCTATGATCATTAAAACAACTGACATAAGGTGAAGGGAAACATCGTGAGGAAACCTTTCTAATTATGAGTTTGAAATCGCCAATCCGCCTTGAGCAAGCGTGGTGATGCTCAAACTTTCTCCGCGCGAGAATAGTCCTTTACTTAGCAGTGGGCATTTATACGCAAACAATGATGAGATAGTGCTAGTCAGGTATTACTTGTTGAATCAGCACATTGATCCACCAATATTTTGTCATTAGCAAATACTATATTGACCAAACGTAGCCATATTAGCCCTCATTGATAAGAATACTACAGAAAATATGTTGTTCTTACTTCAGTATTTATTATTTTCAGTATTACACGACAAATTCAAGAGTCTAATGCGGAACTTGACAACAGCTAAGTGTGCCAACACAACGATTTCGACAACAAAGCATACTACAAAAGCTTACTCAAAAAGTAAGTCAGCTTACTACCTCCAGGCCTTTTCCAACTTGACTGTAAAAGATCAGTGTTATCTAGATTCTGTATGTCCATATTATACGTGTAGCAATAATCAAATTTAGTTGTAGATTTAGTTGTGGAGGAGAAACCATTTTTCGGAAGGTTCGGAAAGTTCTTTATTAAAAATATGGTTATACCTATCTATAATAATCCGGTAGTTTCCAACAAGTTAAATTCAATAGTCTAATCAAAATATTAAAAAAGATACTTGAAACTGCAAATTAAGACGTAATAGAAGTTAGGCGTCAAATAGCTTCTTTATATTTTTAAAAATTACCTAAATAATCGATAGCGTATCGATGATTAAAAGTAGTCATTTTTCAATGTTTAATTGTACTGAAATGTCGACGTAGGAAACTACACACAATTGGGAGCGTTCGGAAATCATCTTGCACCTTAGTCTTCTGCAATAACCTTAATGATATCACGTTCTCGCTTAGGCTTATTATCGATGTTTGTGACCTGGTTATGAAGTATTTGTATAACAAACTTTTTGATTGCATTAAGACAGCTTTTATCATGAACTAACGTGCTGCGATTTCTGACTGGTTTTGACTTCCAGGTAGAATAAAGTTTAATTTACAAAAGACACCTAACAGCATCGATTATTGCAGATGGTCCAACCCAAACTACGGAATTAAGAGCGAAGAAGAAAGAAAAGAAAGAAATAGACATTGAAGATTTGAACGCTGGAGGAGAAACCATTTTTGGCGGACCAACTGGAACCACAGAGGTAGATCGTACTCTTTCTATGAAAGTAGAAGCTAGTTATTCTAGAAATAAAGAAAAGCCTTAAAATATGTCCCAACAAAATCCAAAGTTGAAGGAAGAACCGAAAACACAATAATTTGGAAAAGTCGAAGAAATTCTTGAAGACTTCATTAAGAACACCTATAAAGGGAAATCGACGATTCTCTTTGCCAATGTTCGCAGTTAGGTAAGACTTTTTACACTACACTTTGCCCTAAAACTTTCTATATCGTTAGTGAAAATCAAACCTTAATGATAGGTGAAAGTAAAGGTGATTTTTATACAGCTCACTAACTCCGAACCTTGTTGGTAGCAGAAGATGGATCCGAAGATCAACAAAAGGACGACCACAGCAACAATAACAACGGTAAAATACGAAACGAATGCGAAAAAGTCGTTTTTAGACGAGATAGAGGTGGAAAAATCGACAACGGAATCGGAGAAGTCACACAATAAGGGCTTGTTTAACAAATCAAACGAACCTTTATCCGTAGAACCTGTGGTTTATAACGACCAGGTGAGGTTTTACAATCCTCTCCCCCATCCCCACATTTTTTGAGGGAGAAAGATCTTATCTAGGGAGAAAGTATGGCTTCTGGTGCAACGTGAAGATATGTTAGAATCTTACTGACTGACAACGATCGTTGGCAAACGAGCAGACGGATTACCTGGTGGTAAGCAATTAGCGCCGCCCATGAATACCCGCCACACCAAAGGAGTTAGAATGCGTTGCCGGTTAGAGTGCGTTGCCGGACTTAGGGATAAGGGTTTTGGATATTTAAGGATTGGGAAGGGATAGGGTAGGCATAGGGTAGGGGTAGGGATTGGGCCTCCGGTAACCTCACTTACGAAAACACAGCGCTGTGGTTGTTTCAGGCTGGTTTTCTGTGAGGCCGTGGTATTACTCCGGTTAGAGCCGACCCATTCGATTTTAATTATAAATGATGTGAAAATAATACGATCACTAACAACACAATCTTTCTTCTTATGCAGATGTACTACGAAGAAGGGTCGCATTACGATCCCCTAACGCCTCCATCACCACCACCCTCCACTTCCGAGACAAACCTCTTTGGCAAACACTATGATATCAAGCGCGACCTTCAAACACAACAGAATACCTTCACAGCCAAAGACGTGGCAGCGTTAGAAGTTATTGTAGACCTCATGAAGAATACCCTGAGTTATGAGGAGAAGGATATAGCCAGCGTCTTCCAAACAAATAACTACATAGCCTTACCTCACGCCACAAAATCCATACAACCATCCAATGAAAGTACAAACGCAATTCAAGTCCACATTGCTATTCCTTTTGACTTCCAAGCCAACAAGAAAAGATCTCCCCTCGATCCAGTGAGAGTGAGGAAGGTTTTCTCGGCTAAGATGTCGACGCCTGTTGACTTGGAATACCAGGTTCATTCGTTTGAGGGCACGGTCGACTCAACAACGGAACAAACTGTCGCCACTACCACCAGCAGGAATGCTAACGCCGCTTTCAGCCCCCACGTGAGCATAGAAGGTGCACTATCACCAGGCATGTATCTCTTAGTCGATAAACCAAAGACTGGTCTTGCTCTCAAACCAATTAAAGGTAAAATTAATTTTTCCGATTTAAAAACGAGGCAAGTTGCAGCAAGTACAGCTAGTATGTCAGAATCAAAGCCAACTGAATCTAGGGAAGAAACTAAGAGCTTAGCCAGAGTGACGCTGAGCAAAGATTTTATAGCAGCGTTCAATAAACAATTAATTCAGATGTACGAAAACGTGAGCCAAGCGAGCCTGGAGAGCTCTAACAAGCCGCGGATGGAAAGGTCCGTCTGGAAATCCCGTAAGATCAAAGCAGTGCAGAGTGAAGAGGTTACAAACGAGGAAGATGATAAATTTTTCCTTAGGAGACGCATTAACTGGGAAGCAGTGAAAAAGTATTTCGGTCACGACAGAGTTTGTAACTGCAAGTGTAGATCGGATAAGGCTATGTGCAAGGCATGCGCGGCTAGCGACGCTGTTATAGACGAACTTATATTTGAGTTCGACAACATCGGTCAGTATATGAAAGACCACTGCACGGAAATACAAACGTTTTTCTGGATGAACCCTGGTGGGGGGCAGAAGCTAAGAGATTCTGTCAGCAGGATTGACAAAAGTTTGGCCGACTACTACAAGAGGGTCAAGGGGAAATGCCAAGGAAGGACTTGCAAGACTTTCACTACTTACATTGACAAGAGACAATTGGTGAAAACTTCAAAAGAGACCAGACCAGACTCTTTGACGCACGTAATCAACGAGTTATCAGTACTCGCAGAAGACTTGGACAAAACGGTTTCCTTACAAGCATGTTTCAATCAAAAGCTTAAAGAAGAAGGCGACAAGTTTATCAAAGCAATACATAATTGTATTATGAGAAAGTCATTGGTCAAGCGATCAAACCCGGCAGGTCCACCGAAGAAGAAATTGATTAAAAACGTTTACTCACTCGATAATATAAATGTCAATATCATTTGTAATCCAGAAAGTTCCTCTTCATCGGAATCGTTTGAGCACACGTCGTCTCTCGTACCACATCAGGAGAACTCACATCTCAACGATCCCCTCCTCGACTACGTTCTTGGAACACCGAAGCATAAAAAACGCAAGGGCTTAAAGAAACTGTTTCCACGCAAGAGTAAAAAGAAACTATTCACATATTACACATCAGACTATACTAAGCGACCGCGGCTGCATTTCAAACGGCAGATCAACTACGGTGTGGTGACGCCATTGATATCAGATGGCGGGGGTGCATTCTGGAACGATTACATAAAACCCAGCACAAATGAACCTCGCGTGGCCAGGGATTCGAGACATGATAAATCCATTCAAATCGCTGTTGTACAGAAAGAGGCCAACGGGGGGCCAAAAATCCAAAAGATAATAGAAAAGCCAATTCGACATCAAACGCCGAACACTATATTCATGACAGTGAAGACTACTCCGCAGAGAAAGTTTAGAGAAGCAGAAACTACAATGGATGACTTGACGCACAATATCAATCAATTACTACAACTGTTTGGAAGTCTACAGGACATAGAGTCAATGAACAAAAACTCTAATCGATCCACAATGTTTCTGAACCACACCACGGCAAGTTTTAGAGACGAACAGACTACTAGTACGGTTCGCAATAAACTAGATCAAACAACGATAGAAAAAAAATCAACTAAATGTATTAAAAAAGTAAAGACCAAAATGCATTATAAAGGTGATGCAGTTCCAGATAAACCCATGTCTACTACTCCGAAGTCAAAAACATTAACACAAACCAGCACATTGACTACCGATCAATCTGAACGTATAGAAATACAAATGGAACAAAATGAAAAAGTACTTCATTCTAAAGAAAAAGAAATCGAACAAAATGCAAAACAACTCGCACAAAATGAAAAAACTTCTGGACTAAAAAATAAGCAATTTGAACAAAACGATAAAAAAACTGCAAAAATCAATAAACAATCTGAACAAATCAATAAACAATCAGAACAAATCAATAAACAATCTGAACAAATTAATACACAATCTGAACAAATTAATAAACAATCAGAACAAATTGATAAACAAACTGAACAAATTAATCAACAATCTGATCTAAGAGAAAAGCAATTTCAACTATTTGAAAAACAATCGCAACAAGATGACAAACAATCCGAACAGATTGATAAACTGTCTGACTCAAAGGAACAACAATTTGGACAAAATGAAAAACAATTTGATCAAAGTGGAAGAACTGAACTGTTTCAAGAGCTCCAAAAGCAATTGGACCAAACTGAAACATCCGACGGCGTGACCTTAGATACTAGTTATGATGCGCTGGATTCATTGGAATCGAAAATGGCATCAAACAGCAAAGCTCCAACCGGTACACCTGCATCATCGAAAAAACTTACCTCAACAACACAAAACCCCATGAACGCAAGCGACACTATAATCATACGAGATGTAACAAGTTTGAGGAGCGGAAAAAATAAAACTAAAACAACCAATACTGTGCGCACGATTACCACTGAGCGCACTACAGTAAAATCAAAAGTTCTAGCGTCTGTTACACCAAAAAAAGATGAATTTGCAGAGACCAAACCGCAGTCACTTATCGACACAGAAACTAAAGTTACTACAACTACAGCAACCAGTTTCCTTGCCAAATTGAAAACGGCCACGTTGAAATTTTTCGACGGCGTCTCTCAACGATCTAAACATCCTCAAAAAACTACCACACCTCTTACGACTGAAACTACAACACTGACTACACGGCAGACAGATAAACTTAGTACCACAGAAACAGACCCTATGTATCTAGATGATTCTTCTTCAGTCACGACCCGCATGAGCCCAACTATCGTCATTATCAACGAGTATGACAATCAGATAAGTAGCAACGTTTTAGAAGATCCAAATAAAGATGTAAACAGTTATAGGAATCTGTTGCTGTCCATAATACAGTACGAAACGAATAAGCTGAATGATGAATGGCATAGAATAGCGTATGGCGATAGAGACAGAGATGAGGTCGGTGTTAAAAGAAGTGTCGCGCAGAAAGTCCCAGCTACAACCACCAAGTAAGTTTCATATAAACTTGTTGTTGTAAATTCATGTTAAGTTACTAAAAATTGCGTTCGCGTTACACCCAATTTTTTTGGTTTTGGGTTGGAAAATCCTCATGGAGACCCACCCTCGGGGAAGGGCGAATTGGACTGTCCGACTCATACTAACTAAAAACCAACCCGTGTTCCTCCAATAACCCATGTGTCGGAGGGGCGGGTATCGCCGAAGCATTCGTCGCAACCCCCCGACGGATATTGGCCCGCCAGTAGATAAGGCGGGCCCCGTCACCCACTGCGGCCGTCACCCCGACCGCAGGACTCCACTATGAGGCGCACGCGGAACACGGCACCGCCGCCTCGAGGCCTGCTGCTGGTCGGACGACTAGATGCCCCGAGTCTGTCGTCTGCAGGCCGCGCCCTACGGTGGCCGCAGGTCGGCCACTCTACGACGTCTAGTGCCTCTGCTGCGGGAGGGAAGAGAGGAGGCAGCCTCTCTCTCCCTTTCCGCCGCCTCCTTTGCGAGCGTCACGGCCTTGCAAAAGATAGCGACGGCACTCCACCCTGATGTGTTAAACTCCAAATGTGTGTCAACATAACCAGTTTCCACCAGTCTTGATCTTGATCAAAGTATTGAATGTCGTTAAAAACATTAAGTATTTTTGGCGACTTACAATTTAAATGTCGGCTTTGACCAAAAATCATCTGATGAGTGGTTTTCAATATAAACATACTTAAAGTCACAAAAAAAAATCCAATTATTTTGTAAACGTCTAATAGCATTTATAATTGGCCCAATATTTTCAGAGCGAGTAAAAAACCGAAAACAACGCCAAAAGCGGTATCTACTGATGAGGATTATGATGTCATTGAGGGGATTAAGGATTTGAAGAACTTGGAGCTACCGGAACCCACGACGCAGGCCCGAAAACCAGCAGGGTTACTCAATCGGATAGTTAATAAAATGGGAATGAGGGTCGTACCTCCTGACGGAAAACAGGTAAAACCTTACTACTGGTGCTTTACTATCTGACTGAAAGATATTGAGTGAAATTTGAATGGGGTTTTGTTTCTGAACAAAACATTTGTTTTATGTATTTTAAAAATAATCACTACTCTCGTGTGTTAACAGAGAAAAGCTCTACTTGTTTCTGTCAGAAAGTAGTAGAGATTTTTTCAGCTAATTCTTGTGAAATAAGTCTTTGTTTTCAATGTATTCAAAAAGCTCTTTTATATCAGAAGACCGCCCTGTTGGCGGAGTTGGTCTTATGTTTAAGAGTTTTCACGAAATATTTTTATAGGGCTCCATGATGTTATTTTTGGTTACGTGTGTGCCAAAGCATTCCGGAGAGGAGAAAGTTAGATGTTTTTAATTGAACTTAATTACTAGGGTTACTTCATGCAATGTATCAGGCCAAACTGGTCTACTTCTTTTTTGTAAAAGACCATATTTTTGGACATTTCGGTCTACTGTTTTTTGCTCAAGATATTTATTTTTCTACAGCATTTTTGGTATTTTATCATTTTGATTGTTCAAAGGTAGCCAAGAAACCTAGCCTAAGGGAGATAGCTAGCCGGAAGAAGCTGAATAGGAAGCGACGACTAAAGCTCAACAGCTGGAAGATGGAGACTTCTACCATGCCGGTCACTGAAAGTAAGATATCATCTATACAAACAAAAGTTCAGTCGATAAAAATATAGAACATGCATTTATTAGCCCTCTGAATGAGTCGCTTACATTTTTGAGTATTATCTTCATAAAAGTGGGATGATTATAATTTTGGAGTCTTTGTGTGAATAAATTACAATTAATTGCTCTTTGATGAAGTTGACGATTTTCCATCACGGGCTTTATCTAGAAGGAAAAAATGTGTAGTATCAGCCTTACCTGGATCCTGTATCAAAGCATTAAGTTTTATGTTTGTGCCTTTCAAACAATACAAAACGCATGGTGTTACTATATGAAGTGACCATGTTTGTTTACTGCGTAGTACCTGTCTTTGACAGCGATTTTGTTTTACAATGACATTAATACTTCAGAAGTTACAATTGTCTTCCTATGCACAAGACAGCCTCCGACAATGCTCAAAATACCTCTAACAACTTGATTAGCAGAGCTGGAGAGGAGAAGCATTCCCGGAAGCTGTACCCCTTCAGTCGATTCTCAGGACGAGAAGCAACTGATCCTGACATCTTACAGTTGTTTTTCTTCCCCAGATCGGCAAAGGAAAGTAGTGGTATTATATTTCCCGAATTTAACACACGTGCTTTGTTTCAAGAGGCCTGTGATTCTCGTCGGACACCCAAAGCAAGTCAGATTTGTGACATACAGGCCACCGTCGACCACATCAGACTACTCCAAAAGAAAGTACCGACAGAAGACTTCGAAAACTTAGTCAAAAACATATCATGCTACAAATACAAAAATGCTGAACAGGAATTCTTTATTCCATACCAAAGAACTGGAAAAAGGTGGGACTGGATCCGCAATAAGAGATGCCTCAGATTACAAGTCGCTAAATTCAATGACGATACAGAGCTTAATAATGATCAATTTGACATAGTCAGCTTTGATGATGATTCAAACGATTCTTTTGAAAAGTACGTTAGAGGAGACTATGGGATTTATAAAATAATAAGAAAGAAGAGGGAAGCTGGTTTGTTGAAGGCTTTGGATGTGGGATTGAGGAATATACCTCCGTTGAAGTCTACAGAGGTAAGCAACTTCGTAGCCCGTTATATCAACCAGACGGTTTAATTATAATATTCGAATTGAATGAACTATTTCCACCCGTTAAAATACAATGATTTGATATTTAACGCAATTATTTGTCAATCTAAGTTGACAAGTTTCAAGGCCATATCAGGGTTACATAATTCTTAGCAGAAATGCGCGACCCATGACGCCGCGGGCGAGTTTATAGACCAATGACTTTTTTTTACTTGAGATCTTCAAAATCTTTAGTATCAGACTGTTTCTAACGAAAAATCACCCATTTCCTTCTCCTGAATGGGATTTGAGAGAGTATCAAAGTTCTACCGACTAAAAACCAACTCGTTCCTGCTCCTTCTCCGAGCTGGACCAGGGTGCATTAATGTGTTGGCACCCGCAACCCCGTCTAATATTGGACTATGTCTGTGTTCCTATCAAACTTGAGCAGAAAATAATATTTTAACACAATAACACTTCCAAAATGATAGGTGTCTCATCGAATTACCTGTACGATTTATTTTACTTAACCCATTTCAGAGTGAAGTGTACGTGATGCTTGGAGACTCGGTAACCTTGCACTGTGTCCCATACATCCCCATAGCGTCAGCCAACAAGTTCTACTGGTATACCGACAGGAAGAGAATGCTGAACCATAATAACGTGAAGGTAGAGGGCATCAAGGTCACAATCCATAATGCTGAGCCAAGAAACACGGGAAGGTATACTTGTAGAATGGTAAGATCTTCTTTGAAGTTTTAATTTATTTGAATGTAGTGAAAGCTAAAATTATTGTTAGTCATGTTAATATCGATCCCAATCATAATGCAATTTCGGTTTAAAAGAACTTGTGATAAGCCATGTGTATATGCAAGAACCAGCTATGGGATGTGATTGGACACCAGCTCTCAACCTGCTGCTGAATATGTGGAGATGATGGAAAATGATCCAACGAAGAAAAATATTATGATAGCCATTAAATCTGAGTGAGGCTACCGTGGCCCTATTCCTATCCCCTTATTTCTATCTTCTCTAACAACCCACAAAAAACCGAGCGTGAAACCACCACATCGTTGTATTTTGTCATGCGAGTGAGGTTGCTGTAGGTCAATCTCCAATCCACCTCCTATCTCTCTCCAATCCCTAAATTTTCGAAACCCTAATCCCCAAAGGCCGGCAACGCACTCGCACCATTACTTACCATCAGATAATACGTCTGCTTGTTGGCCGGTCTATTACATAAAAAGTAACATTGACCGTCACTTGTTTGCCGACCTTATCTCATAAAAAGTGGCTGAATATGTGTTTAATTCTTTACTTTTAGGGTCAAACGGTGCAGAGAGAAGTGCAGCTGACTGTAATGACGGTACCGGAGTACGACGTGGTGTTCCTGCCCGTTTACAAGACTGAGGAAATCTGCTCTTATGACGTATGTTATCCATATGGTGTCATGTGGTCTTTTCTCAAATCATTATAGTTTTGGTATCTTCAAATTTCTTTAAGAACTTAAGCATCGTCTCTGGTATGTGTGGGGGGAACATGACTTGGATAAATCTCTCTGAAGAAGCTAGGCAACATCTCTGGTGAGTGGACGAAACATGGGCAACGCTAATTGCTTACCAACAGTTAATGACAAATTTGACTGCATGGTTAGCGCAATGGGCGCTGCACAGCTTGTCACGGGTCATGCACGGAACAAGTCTTCGTGCGATCCACCAATTGTGGCTCCGGGTCTTTGAAAATCCTACATTAATAAGTGTCTTCTTTTGTTTCTAACTTTACAAAAAACTTCTGTTCTATATTCATGTTTTTTCATAGGACCTGAAAGCTATCCAAGATTTGGGGCCGTTGTTGAGCAAGCAGTCGAACTGTGGGAAGACCTGCTCCGTGAGGATAGACGAACCGGTCTGCCAAAGAGACAGGGTAAGACGTTCTATTCGTCCGGGTCTTTTGTTAGGCGCTCTAGCAATGCCTGAAGTAGAGGTAGGCCTTTAACATTTTAGATTTTTGATATTGTCTAGGAGTTTCAGTAAAAAACTTTTGACTGGTTTTGGTTGGACTTTTAAGATCGGTTGATTACAGGACCATATCTCATTAAGTCAATGATTCTTCTACACCTTCCAGCTTCCCTGCTATCTGTCTCATAGTGACCTTCTGTGTCTACCTCCAGGGCACGAACAGTTCCCTCCTCAGGTCGACGGCAGTGATCTCCATGAATCCAAATCACCGCATCAACTGCAGTCTGCAGTGTCGGAGGGACATTGCTTCCTCCCTCGTTATGCTCTCTGCCGTCAACACTCCTTATCTAGCTGACATTGCAGGTAAAAGAGCCAACAGACTTTATTTTTTAAGGGGTAGTAGTAGTAAGAGATCAGGGATCGCCCATCTCCAGAAGTTTCCAGTCTTTTGGGGGTTGAGATGGTTCTTGTATTTAGGTATACATACTTGAAGGATTTAACTCCAGTAACCTCAGTCAAAGGGTTTTGTCACGACTGTGAGGCTGTGGTATCACTGTACGTCAGGCCAACCCACCACACTACGACCCAATCCTTCCCCGCCCTTCATCCCGTACACTCGAGTTTTGATTGACCTGGAGAGTTCATAATCCTTCTATTTCAGTGGTATTGTCGAAGGATGGCCTCAACGAGACCCTAAAACCGTGGAGACATTTCGTCAGACCTGTCATCACGCATTCTCTCAGAAAGAAAGGTAATATTCACAATTTTTTCGTCGTTATTTCTTAGTGCTTGTCATCAACAATTTCGTAATGACACCCATGGTTGTCAGTTTTCCTCATGTGAAGTTGCGGGGCAGCAGTTCCCTGACTCTTGGTTCATTTAAGACCATAATCGTCGGCAGACAGCCGCTGGATGCCGACCAGTTTCAACCCAACGTTCTGGAAGGTATCTTGTAGCTGTTATGATAATGGTGGACTTATCTTTACTTCCCACAGACACGAACGGTCATCGCGAGTACCACAAGCTGGTGACGACGCTGTCCCCCGGCAAGGTGGACGTGGTGGTGAACTGTGCCGCTGGATTCTACCTGCTGCCCGAGTCCAAACTTTGCTGTAAGTTATTAGTTGTCACAGTAATCAAACACTGATTCAGTCTTCCCAGTATACTATCCTAAGCGTTTTACAACTGCGTTCCTCCCAGTTTTGCAGTCTCTTTGTGGCTTAAGTCATTTGTGAGCCAGCATTAGATTCACCAAGGGAAGTGCACTTTTCGCTTTCTTCTCTCCCAAAGCCATTTCCAATTGATTTAATTGCGGGACTCAACACAGTTGAGTCAGACTACGACTTCGTTGTTTTTGTGTTTTCATTGTTGTATGTTTTTTCTACTGTAGATCCCAGTGCATGGGACTTCCTTTTGATTTGGAAGTCTCCGAATTTCTTCGTTGGTTCAGAACAGGTTTTTTCCTGATACTGTCAGATAGTGGGAGTTAATTTTAAATAAAAACCACAATTGAAATCTCAAACAGAATAAGCTGTCTCTAGCACTATTCACCATTCTTCCGTCCACAGCATCATGTCCACCGGACACGAGCTCGAAGCGTGGAGACAACACTTGCAAGAGCTGCCCGCGAGGCACGAGAGCTGAACCCGGTGCTTCACAGTGCTATGCCATCAAAACACCCCCGCGAAGGTATGATGTACGTACTTTTATCTCATAACAAGCCAAGCTGTGCCATCCCGGCTTAGTTTTGCCATATTTCCCTCTCACAAATATTTTAATGGTTCAGCTTTTTCGAATGTAAATAAGTGTGAAACACTCTAGAGTGTATCGGCTGAAGAAGAACACAATGATATAGTACACAGCGCATTATGTATTTAGCAATGAGATGATAAACAAAGGAATCAACCAACCGTTGAAGCTACAACATAATCATGTAGGCCTTAAGTTAAATGACTTTGAAACCTTAGATTAGCCTTTAAAATCTTTGACAAGCGACCACAGCTTGAGGAAGAAGGAACCGGGTGTGAAAAGACACTTGATTACTTTCTCTATCAAAACCCTTCCAAAAAGACCACTGATCTGACAATGAGGCCTAACGTTGAGTGGTTACTAGTCCGAAAGAGCTATTGTAACTTGTAATGTCTGCCTACAGTTGGTGAAGGAACAGATTTTTTTAGTCTGTGTGAGTCTGACAATCCTTCTCGCCATACCCCTGATCGAGAGAAATGGTGCAATCTGTTCTAGTGCGGTTACTGGTAAAATTTACAGTACGGTCGCGGTGGTTTGATAATAGGAGCTCACATTTTGCTTTGGATCTTTGGATTTCATTGAGTAACTACTAGTCACAGTGGCTTATGGTCCACAACACATGCCCAAAAACCCCCATCTAACTCCATCTTTGATGAGCAATTGAAATATAGGAGTGTGGGAGAGCCATGCTTCAGCACGAATGGGTCGGCTCGACCGGAGTGATATCATAGAAAAACGGCTTGAAACAACCACAGCGTTGTTTGAGTTTACTGGAGGCCTTATCATTCCCCATCCCCAATCCCCAAAAGGTCTCCATGGGCTGCGCTGATTGCTTACCATCAGCTAATTCGTCTGCTCGTTCGCTGACCTATCACATAAAAAAAGAAAGAAATAAATAAATTGAAATATGTTTTGCAGTGGTGGTGGTATCCTCCTTGTGGGTACCTGGTGGCTTGTTGTAGCATCGCAATTGGCTGCTCGGTGTGCATCCTGCTGTCCATGATCGTCCACATACTCTCCAGAGAAATGGACCCGGTGGAACTTGAGACGAGTGATGAGGAACGGACCTGTACACGTGAGTTGGCTTTTGTTTTGAGGCCTGTGGTCCTCTAGTTAGGCCTTAAGGCCTCGAGGTGGAGGCCTGCAGCCCTCGAACTGTTAGGTTTAGGTTCATCATCTTAGTCTTTTAGTTGTTACATTATTGATTCGTGTGGAATAGGACGGCTATCGAACTGACTGAGGATAACCTGATGGTAAGCCATCGGCGACGCACATTAAGGATTTGATTTGATCAAACACATTTAAGGATTTGAGCAGTCGAAAATTGACGTGAGGAAAACAACGATAGGTTCACTTTGCAAATCACTGGTGCGTTAAGAATTTTCTTTTTACCTTCTATCACAACCATACATCAAGTGACACAATTACGCTGGTTAAGTTCGTTCTAGGCAAACGTAGTGTAGGGCGCCCTCCTTTGTCTTTTCTTGTACACATGATATGCGGTGTCGTGGAGGCCGGGAGATTAAGGCCTGGCAAGTACCAATGTACAATACAATCGACAATAGTACAATGTAATCGACCAAAGGATTAGCAAACTAAAGTGCCAGTGGGCAGGTCACATCTGTCGAAGACCCGATGACCGCTGGGGTAAAGGTGTTCTAGAATGGAGTCCAGGTCCACGTCTAGGCAAATGTAGTGTAGGACGCCCTCCAGCTAGGTGGACTGACGATATCCGCAGGGTGGCTGGCAGTGGTTGGATGAGAAAAGCTGAACATCGAGCTCAGTGTCGTGCAATTGGGGAGGCCTATGTCCAGCAGTGGACGACATCAGGCTGATGATGATGATGATGAAGTTCGATCCACACGTGATCTTCACTTAGTTCTACATAAATAGCAGACAGATTTGTTCGTCATGAATACTTTGCAGCGAAGACGGCCGCAAGTATCACGGCAGCGTACGCGCACACTCATACGCGGCCACTATCCCCCTCACGCGTCATACTACCTCGCTTCTTCAGACCTTCCCTGACTTCTTCGCGAGCCACCGGTGAGTATTTTCACAATAAGACCTTAATTATTTTCAAATACGTAGCTCTTTTCGCAGCAATGACGCGTTCTGCTGCTGCAGAACGAGAAAAGAAACCTAAATAATAGTTTTTATGTAAAACCTCTTTTTTAAAGGAAATTAGGTTTAGTTTGGCAACCCATTAGTCTACTGCTGGACTTAGGGCGGCTTCTACAAAAAAGGAGATTGCCATAATCTGACAGATGGGTTCAAGATCGCAGGTTTTTTGTATGTGATGGGATGGAAATCGAGCAGACGGATTACCTGATGGTAAGCAATCGGCGCCGCCTATGCCGCAACACCAGAGGAGTTACGAGTGCGTTGCCGGTCGGTTGGGAATGGGCCTTGGATAACCTCTCACATGACAAAACACAAAGCTATGGTTGTTTCACGACGGTTTTCTGTGCGACCGTGGTAACAGGTTTATTAATGAGCTCTTGTACCTCGGTCTATGTAATCCAGCAGTCGACTCTTTCGAAATGTCGAGTGCGACTAGCGGGAAGAGAAGTTAAGATTAGATATAAATTAAGGTATTCTTCTTATCCGTACCTAATTAATATACTCTTGTTTCAGATTCCCAAGAAACGAAGTTCGAACTATGGAAGGAAAGACACATTCCACCGCCGCTGCCGCCAATTGATTTTGACCTTTGAAACTGTCGCCATTTTGAACTGCCAATTTGATGTGACAGTTGCAAACGTCAAACTTGACAATAAGCAACTTGAAATAACAACAATATTAGGTTATAGGTAAATGGAATGATATTGTCAATCTGAAATAGACGACACACTTTTCAAAAATGTGACTAATATGTGAGTGTTTTCTGCAATCAATTGTTGGTCGAATTTTGTGTTTTGGATCTCGCATAGTCTCGTTGAGATTTCAGCGTATAAGGTGCGTTAAGCTGTCCTAAATTTTTGATTTGGTTTTGGACTTTATTGCAAAAGTGATGAAGTTGTAATTAAAAGTACCTAGCATCTTGATTCGCTGGATCTAAAGACGATGAGATTATAAAACTGTAAAGATTTCGTTCGCTGTATTGGTTGTTAAGAAACATCAACATTAACAGAAGTTTTTGCTCGTAAAGTCTTAAAAACCATGTGGTCAATGTTAGTAGCTTTTCCAATGACTTTTTCGCCCTAACGCACTTGATAATTTACCGAAACACAATATTTATACCTGTGTACAAGCCCTTTTGTATTTAAGTGTATTTTAATACTTTTAGATATAGTATTTTAAGGAAGCGCTGTAGTTATGTTGTATTTTATAAGTATTCTTTTGTCGTCCACACTGACGCTTTTGGTAAGTTGTAATAAAGTTCAGTGGTGTTACCAAGAGTTTTATTTCTGTTGCCCTAGTACCTACCTATTAATATACACAAATCCTTGATGAAGATGCTATGAATACATAACAATTAATATTTATGTATGTCTGGATTGAGGAGCCACAACAGATTTTTAAAATCTTATTTCACCATTATTTAGCAGCAATGTAGCCTATTTTTCAGCACGAATGCTAGATTTTGCAGCAAAACATCTCTAGTTATTTTAATACACCTTTATGCTCTAACAAATGTTACAATTTTTCAACACTTCCTCATAAAATGGCTCTAATCACATGACAATTAGGCACATAATGACACCAAGAAAGCTGATTAACTATTCCCGCCATTACGAAACAACTCGTCTCGTTTTCTCTTTTGATTTTATATTTTAACTAGCTAAAACTATCGTAACGTATGTCCTTTCTCGAGTTCCAAAGTATGTCTGTACCTACCAAATTTCACAGTGTAGCGACATCTATCGCACAACATTGCAAACAGCACCAATCATGTACAAGTTTCTTACATCGTGCTACAAGAGCAGTGGCGGGGCAAGACCTAAATTTGATGTGGGCAAGAAAGATTTCGCGAGGCCCTGTTCTATGGCGACCCAAAGACGGATTTTATAAAATAATAAAAACAAACAAAACAATTAACACTGCCAAGTTTTTATTCAGAAAAATACAAATTAGGTTAATAAGTATTAATGAAAATTTACAAATCGTAAATATAAAGGTGGAGATATACATTTCTTAGCGTATACTTAAACATCATTAGTCTTCTTTATTAAAGGAACAGAAATTTCCTGCTTTTAACTTTACTAAATTCCTTAATTATGGTATCGTAATTCAGCCTAGATGCCAAGTCTGATTCGATTGATAAAACAGCCAAAGCTGAAAGTCTTTCTTGGCTCATTGTGTTTCTCAAATAATTTTTTATTAATTTTAATTTAGAAAAACTTCTTTCAGCAGAGGCTGTACTTACCTAATTGTTAATAAAATTCGGATGACAATGTAAATTAAATATTTGGGTAAATTTCTTTTCAGTTATTTTCTGTTATGTATGACAACAGCTGTTTCACGTCTTTAATGAAGTTGGGTAAATTCGGGATCATTGTATTTAATTCTTCATATAATAGAATGGTTGGAAATCACTGCCCTCACCCACACGCAGGGCGTTATGTAAATCGTTACAGTGTTTTAATATTTGCTCCTGCGGCATATTTTTTAGCGCGCTTAAATCATAGAGAAAACCAAAATCTTCAAAATGTTGATTTAAAGACGTAAATCTTAATTCCATATTGGTTATTATAGAATCAATCATGGCGTAAAAAAAAATCTGTTTGATACCGGATTTTGGGAGACTGTATAGGTTGATCGCTGCTTTCATAATCGAACATCCTTTTCTTTTTGGCTACTCTTTTATTCCTAAACTCTTTTGGCAGGTTATAACAGCTTCGCTCGTTAAATTTCCGAACATCAGACAGGGATTTTTCAAATCCTGTTTCCCGATACTCTTTTATCCATTCACAAAATGTGTGTAAATGTTCAAGAGCAATGCTTAAATGAATTTGTACTGATTGCCATAATTTACTTATTATATTAACACGCGATAATATCTCATACCACACATGTAAAGATACGATAAATTCTAAACTTAACATTTCATTTAGTATCGAATCGCAATCACTGAGGCTGTCTGATTGCTCCCTTTGATTTTTTAAGCTTTCGATGCATTCAATCACTTCATCGAATTGCAATAATACGGCCTTTACTGTTCCACAACAGTTCTCTCCTAAAAATTATAACAGTTCATAATTGTCGATTAGGTATTTCAACAAGGAAAATAAATTTTTGAGCTCGATAAGCTCAAAAATGACGCATTAGATAAAATTTAAACGCTTAGCGGGAAGTTGCACGGATGGCCTTTAGGTGAACTGTTTTCCAATTTTTTTAAATTTTTTTTTTCGCTTTAAAAAATTTCGAGGCGCGAGGCCCCTTGTACCGCGAGGCCGTAGGCGGTGGCCCACGTCGCCCACGCCTTACGCCGCCTCTGTACAAGAGTTTGCAACACAACTAGCACTGATACAAAAATCCCGACAACAACCGTCGGGCAGTAGCCCACCAGACACAACAACCCGTCTGGTTGGAGGATCCTCCCTTTTCAATGGAGGATGAGGAACTTACCACCCTGTTCCCTCATACCTCTAAAACAGAAATTGGTTCAGTAGTTTAGGCGTGAAGAAAAGACATACAGACAGACAAGTTTACTTTCGCATTTATAATATTAGTTTGGATTAGATATTAATTGAGATGTCTGCAAATACAATTTATGAAAAAGAAAACTGATTTTATGTTTTTATTTTATAGCAAATTTGTATAATTATTGAGTATTAACGCGTTAACTTTGTGCCGTATTGTAAGTATCTGCCTGACCCAGTTCTCAAAAAGGGATCGAACAAAAAAAAATGCAATTTATTTTTTAACGTGCTCGGTAGCGTACGTGATTACCAATAGAGGCTAATTTGTGTAGTGAGATCAGATTTTTAAAACCTGATGAGGCTCCTCAATCCTTACGGACGTTGTCTGGAGGTTCTTTCTCTGGAGTCCTAGCCACCAGTGGCTTGGAGTTATCCTGTCACAGGCAGGACACGGCTGCCGCTTTTTTTCTTTTTTTATAATCTTTAAAAAAGATGAAATAAGAATAATAATACTAGCGGTTCGCCCACGGGGGTCCATCTACCTCAGTGTTTGCTTGCATTTGTTTTGTTAGCGAACCGACAAGACATCGAAAGCACCTCTAGTTCCTAGAGTACCCTTTCCTGTAATGAGATGAGATGTCATTCGACAGAGAGATTTGTATCGTGGTGGCCAGGAAGTTAAGGCGCCCGCTTCTTATTTTTTTATGTAATAGATCGGCAAACGAGCAGACGGATTACGTGATGGTAAGCAATCAGCGCCACGCATGGACACCCGCAACGGAGGAGTTACGAGTGCGTTGCCGACCTCTTAGGGATTAGAGTTTTGGAGATTAAGGGATTGGGGAGGGATCGGGGGAGGGGAAGGATTGGGCCTCCGGTAACTTCACTCACACGGCGAAACACAACGCTGTGGTTGTTTCACGCCGGTTTTCTGTGAGGCCGTGGTATCACTCCGGTCGAGCCGAGAAAAAATCTTATGCATGAGAGTACGGTTCCGAAACTTGTCAAGTAAGTACCTTGTACAAGTACAAGGCGTAAGTTCGGTCCCATATGGAATACTGTGCTCATCTTTGGGCGGGGGCATCGACGAGCTGTTCGAATCGTTGACTGCTCTATTATCTCAGCCTCGCTGTGTTCTCTGTCGCATAAACCACGAGGAGTGTTCTAAGGAATTGTTCTGTTCGATCCATGCTGCATCTTTTCGCCATCTTTCTACGCGAAAACGTTTCCATCCCTATCATACACGCGATACTTTCTGCTTCGCACACCAAAACTTTGGAATGATCTTCCGGCGGCGGTAGTCCTGAACCGCTACGACCTTCAATTAAAGAAACGAGTGTATTCCTTCTTAAAATGCCGGCAACGCGCCTGTGACTCCTCTGGTGCTGTAGGGAGTCCAGTCCATGGGCGGCGCCGATCACTTAGCATCAGGTGATCCGTCAGCTCGTTTGCCTTCTATTTCACCACGAAACCTATTTGACCCGCGAAAATATCAGGGATGGTTAGAAACCATGTTGTATTGTGGTGGGCCGGAGGATAAGGCGCCTGCTTCTCATACATGAGCGGGCAGTTTCGAAACCTGTCAAGTACCAATGTGACTTTTTCCGAGTTATTAAATAACTTATTTTACTTGCTGTGATTATTTAGACAACACTGACCTCATCCTGTTGTGTTTCGCCGTGTGAGTGAGGTTATCGTAGGCCGCCAATGCTTCCCAAAAAGTCGGCAACGCGCTCGTAACTCCTCTGTTGAAGGTGTCCATGGTCAGCGCTGATTGCTTACCATCAGGTACCTGTGCGCTCGTTTACCGACTTATCATATAAAAACTAAACAGAAAATTATAAACCAATAATTGGTGCTAACGCTATGGTCATTCAAAGTAGTAGCCTAGCTTAAAATACTGCAAAATACCTAATTAAAAGTAGAAGGTAACGCTATTTCCTAGAGGTGGGGCTAAGTCTGACGTAGGCTTTGAAAGAAAACTAAACAAAAACTCAAAATACATCTTTATTAAATACAAACTAACATACTTTCTTTTCTATTTTTATTTCCTTTTTTTTAAACCTATCTTTTACGTCCTTCCACAGTTTGTTCCTGTTGCAGCGTTCAAATATCTCTAGAGAGATCGCATCCACTGCCCTCTCGAAGAAAAACGTGCAAATTGACGCTACAAGAAAATATGTCGATGTTTTTTTGAAGAAGGCGCGATTTATAGGAGCCCAAATCGCCATTTTTAATTAAAATTCATTTGTCCTTTTGCGTATAGAAATATAATTACGCTTTTACTGCAATTATGACGGGAGATATGTATAAAAGTAACTGTCAAATGATTTGACAGAAAGGCGTAGAGAAGTTTTCTTTCTTTTCTTTACACTTACTTGATTTTTTTTATTAATTCCAAAGAGTCTATATAGGGGGTATGGGGTTTTTTTGGGAGGGAAAAATCATTAAATGACTTCTCCCCCCCCCCACCCCCAAGGTTCGGACGGGAGGGAGTGTTAGGCTCTTACTGACTTAAAATCGTTCCTATCTCCTGCTCTGGGTCGAGGCCGCGGTGCCCCGTCGCGCTTACCCCGGCTGAACATCAGGCCTATAGGGCCCCGTCTGTGGTCTATTGGCAAATAACCTGGACCCTGTAGTGCCGTGATAGGTAAGGCTATACGGCTATAGCAGTAACAAGTCGGGTCAAGTAGGAACTAACTTAGTCATCGATTACATAAATCAAAACACTGTTGAATTTACACCCAAACTGAAAACTCCGAATCGCTAGGTGCGCAGTCTAAATCAATAAGATAAAAATTCAACTTAGTGTAGAAGAACCATGGTTCTTCACTTCTGTGCCAACCGTACTGATATCACGGCCTTTCAGAAAACCGACTTGCAACAACGATTGTGTTGTGTATCGCTGTGTGAATGAAGTTACTGGAGACTAAATCAATCTCACCCATATCCAATACCAAAATGTTGACCCTCAAATGTATTAAAAGGCAGTTTTTTTATGGTATAAGTCGGCAAACGAGCAGACGGATTACCTGATGGTAAGCAATCGGCGCCGCCCATGGACACCCGCAACACCAAATGAGTTACGAGTACGTTGCCGGCCTTTTGGGAATAGGGGTTGCGGATAAAAGGAACGGGAAGGGATAGGAGAAGGGGAGGGATTGGGCCTCCGAGTTATAAATTGCTTGGTGTCACATGTAACCATGCAGTGCACCGATTGCTTACTAATGGGTACCGCGATTCACCAATCACATGGCTTGACATCCACATCTCTTCTCCGATGAAGCCATGTGATTGGTGAATCGCGGTACAGCTCTTGTCCGCGCTGCTCCGCTCCGCCTCAATGGAACTGCAACCCTAAAAGTAGACAGAATTACTACCACAGTTGCTGCAAACGCCTTTACCAAGAAGGCAGAAAGAAGTAAAGAGCACATCATATCACATCATCAGCCTGTAAGTGCCCACTGCTGAGCAAAGGCCTCTTCCCACAAGTGGAAGGTTTGAGGATTAATCACCACGCTTGCTCAAGGCGTATTGGCGATTTCAAACATATGATTAGAAATTATAAGTCCAGGTTACCTCACGATGTTTCCCTTCAGCGTCCGTCAGTGTAAATTAACGTAGAAAGTACATATCACTTGGAAAAAGTCACATTGGTGCTGCCAGGTTTCTTAGAAAGCAAAACATATAAATAAAACTCGAATATAATGGAGATATGTATAATTTTAATACAAAATCTAACATAAGTCTCAAAACTCCTAATTATTTTATAAAATCTAAATACAGTAATAGTCTTACGAATAATAATTCAATTCGTGATTTTTTGCGTTTAAATGTTGATTTTTTATATTATTTTTTAATCCCCTTATCCAGTTAATATAAGGTACTATTTTACTAAAACAGTTACAACGACAAAAAGAAACTGTTTACGCAAGATAGTAATTTTCCCAACTTTTGATTAACTGAAGGTTATTTAAACCCAATAAAAAGGTGGGCAAAAGTAATTACTAACAATTTTGAAATCTAAAAACACAATATAACTTTGCCCAACCAAGAAACCAATGATTTTCCGTACACCATTCTCTCTAGAGATCTCTTTACTACCAAGATAGACAAAATTGACAAAAAAAAGCATCAAAATTTTCGCGTTTCTTTTAATAAAATAGTACCAGATACAAGAAGAAATATGAGGAAGATAATATATTTTCTATAGTTACAATTGTTATAAGCCATATTACACACTTTAGCACTACACTGGCGTGCAAGAATACCGGCTCAATTTTCTATAGGAATGTCTCAGTTCGGTTTGTTATAATTTTCTTAATAAATGAGCTGATATTTTTGCTCACCTGTGTATATAATTAGATGGCAGACATCTTTATGGAAGTTAGAGGTAACCATATTTTATGTTAAAACGTTCCAGAAAAGGTTTGTAAGTAGAAAAAGCGAAACAAAAAATATCTTGAAAATGTGTAGAAACGATCGAGGCGGGCGGATCCGCAGGCGACCGCTAGTTTTATATATTATTTTCGCCATTGAAAAGCTAATTTCAAAAGAACGAATACGGTACCATCCATGTTGTTTACATGAAAATAATAAAAATTCCTCGTTGGTTATAATACGTTATAAGATTTTTCGGCTAACCTCTATACTCCATAAAGGTACGTAAATATGTCTAAATTTAAATGTAATTGGTACACGAAAAGCGGGCAAAGACATAGGATAAAACTATATCATTAAAATGAAAATAAAAACGCCTATAACATCAGTATATTTTGTTTAACTACTATTGTTATTTTTTTTATTACCGTTATGTACAATGGCGTGCATAAAAAACTGGGCGTTCAAAAAACATTTTTTTATTATCACAGAATCAAACTTAAAATTTCATTAGATTCAAAATAAGTGGGTAGCGAATTGGAAAAATTACACCGTCATTACTAACTCCGTTTCAACATGGGACTTAACCCCAAGACCTTATACAGGAGTCGAAAAAAAACCACATAAAATTATTAATAAATTCCCAGTAATTCTTAGTAAAGTATCCAAACGAATTTCGCACTTAAGACAGAGTAACACAGCAACGAATTTTTTCTAGCAAGTAAGTATACAAAGCGATCATTAAAAATGCACGCCAATGTACCTAAACCACGTAATAATAAGTACAAAAGTCTTTCACCGCCACATTTGATCACTTTCCAAATAACCCGTGTGTGAGCGACACTTCCGAACAAGCCAAAATCAAACAAAAATTCACACGACTTCCAAATTTTCTCAAACGATTGCCAACGACTTCTAACTTCAAGAAAAGTTCACGTTCCAAATTTTTACTTTAGCTATAGACTTCCAATTTCGAAATACTCAAAACGGATGCTAAATAAATAAATGAACTTGGAATATCGCCATCAAATCAAACTTACGTAATAGTCAACGACTTCGAGCAACACGTTGCCGACGACTTCTGACTTCTAAATAGTCGACGACTTCTAAAACACTCACACTTCTTGTGTCAGACCCAGCAAAATAGTGCAGATAACAACTTGACGACCGCTCTCGAAGAGCGGCTCACTAATCACTGACCCTCAGCCTCGACTTCTGGCTCAGGTAGAACGTCAGGCACTTCATCATCTCTTACTCTATCTCTATTAGCGTCCAATTCAATGACGGGATCAGCTGTAGCTTCAGCCAAGTTAGTCACTGACTTCGATTTAAAACATTGGAAGTCGACATGTCGGGACTTGGCTTCCTCTTTCTCCCAGGACATGTGAATGAATGGACGTTGGACGTAGTTGTAAATGACTTCTGCGCGACCGCCCGGTCGTTTGCGGACTTTCTCTTTGTATGTTGGGTAACCTTCGACTCCTAGACGAATCTTCTTGAGACCGCGCTCTTTCATCACTTGTTTGGCCACGTCCCTGGAAAGACAACATTTTGTTTCAAACATCGCATTAATACATTTACTTAACTTTAAGTTATACATTTATAAATTGTTTTATATAAGTGTGGGAGAGTCATGCTTCGGCACGAACCGGTGTGACACTACGGCCTCACAGAATACCGGCGTGTTTCGCCGTGTGAGTGAGGTTACCGGAGGCCCTATACTTCTCCTCCGCCTATACCCAGAAATCACAAAATCTCCGAAATCCTTATCCCCAAAAAACCTTCAACCGAAAACTCTCAAGCCTTCTGCTGTTGCAGGTGTCCTTAGGCGGCGCCGATGACTTACCATCAGGTCAGGTTCGTCTGCACGTTTGCCGCTCTATCACATGGTATCAAACTTAATACCCACATCGTACGAAAATTTCAGCACTATTAAAGCTTCTAAAGTTTAGCCGTTAGTGCCCTGTATTTGGCAATGATCTTATTTAGAAACTACAATCCTAGGTACTATGTAAAAATTTGTAAGAATGTATGGATGTATGTTTGTTATTCTTTCACGCAAAAACGGCTGGACCGATTTGGTTGAAGTTTGTTATGTAGATAGATGATACCCTGGATAAATCCAGACTTTTTATCAACATACCATAAGGGCGGAAGCTAATCTAAACTTACTAATATCATAAAGAAGGAAAATTTGTAAGTTTGTATGTAATCTTTGGAACCGTTGATCGGATTGCCAAAATTTTTTCACTGATAGATAGCTACAATGCCCTGTGTGCTATAGGCTATAAAACATCAAGCTACGATCAAATAGAGCCGATGAGATAAAACCGCTCCAGAGTAGCTAGTAAAAAAAATAGAAAAAACTCACCTATTCTCAATATACTTGAAGAACCTATAAAGTGGCGTGGACAGTACTGTTTGCGAATACTCATCCCCCATCTGAGGAGGGTACTGTTCATCCCACTCGACGGAGTCGTCATCCAAGAGGACCACGACGTGGCACTCCCTGTCCCCTCTCTGTGCGGACTCGACCATGAGAGGAAGGATCAGCCTCTCGAGGAAAGACTCGAACTGGCGACGAGCACCTTCGTTTGAAAGCTCGTGGAGGAGCCCTCGGAGGTTCTGGAAGGCAGAGGGTAATAATTATAAGTACATTTTGTAAAAGTAAAAAAATAGGTATAACATGATAAATTCCAATTTTTAGAAAATTTTCAAGAAAAATGGGCAAGGCAAAATTAATCGTAATGAAAACTCAAATAATTTATTTATGACCAAGGAGGTCTATTACTACGAAACAATTGTATTTTTAAATATTATTATAATTATTTCTTTCTTTACTATTTTACTGAACTTGTGGCTCAACTTGTCCGAATTGTCGAATCCTGTACAGAACAATTCTTTGAGTGATCCACAAATTGTGGTTCTGGCTCTAGGTGTGATGTGTACGTGAAATTCTATGCTTGTAAGTGCACCATCAATATCGGTGAAAATTCTAGTACCTACTTTTAATGTAATAAAAAAAATTGCGTTTATATAACATTAGCAACCGGCGCCCCGGATTCGCACAAATTTCTCCAGTATTAAATGGATGACAAATAATCTATCTATTAAAAAACCGCATCAAAATTCGTTGCGTAGTTTTAAAGGTTTAAACGTACATAGGGATATAGGGACAGAGAAAGCGACTTGTTTTATATTATGTACAGTCGCTACACAAAAGAGTTACCATGGAGTATCTTGCTCGTTCTTCTCCATCGTAATCTACACTTTGGAACGAGCAAATAGCTTCACTGAGAGAACCTACTGACCGACAGACTGAATTTTTTTATCTTTAAAATTTGTACGACGTTCAAAAGTGCCTGTAAGGGTCTAATTGAAATAAATGATTTTAACTTTGACTTTTGCCAACGAGCGACAATAGTGATTTCATAGATTACGAACAGCGCGCCTCCAAAATAATCCAGTCATTGATCTATACTAGGTCTGAGTCTACCTATTAAATACTAGGTCTAGTCTATTCTAGGCTAAAATAACCACATCACATCTAACCTGACATCGCACTGTGTTCGCGTCAAAAGGCACAAGAAGATAATCGCAGGCTTCCCTCAGCTCCTGCACGGAGACGGTGGGGGGGCACCTGATGCTGCCCAGCCTATAGTACTCCAGGATAGCCCTGAATACTGTCGCCGATATGCCCTCTGCTACTTCGTACTCGCCTCGCTCGTTTGGATGGGTGAATTCTAGGCCTGAAACAGGATAGACGGAAATATTAACAAACCGAAGCATAATTACTTCGTTAGAACAAAACTGGTACTTTACTAGAAAAAGCCCGTAAGTAAACAAAAAACTTTCAGTAGATGAAAATATCGAAGCACTGTAGTCCATTCAACTTAGGGACATGTTACAACTATCTTTTTTTTTTTGTCAGGGGAAAATCGTCCAATGACTCTGATGAGGGAGTGTCAGACTCTTACTGACTAAAAACCCCCCTGTTCCTTCTTCTGCTCTGTTCCGAGGTCGCGGTGCCTCATTGCGCTTACCCCGCAACCCCGGCTGAACATCAGCCCTATTGGGCCCCGTCTGTGGTGGTCTATTGGCTCTTTGAGGCGCGCGCGGAACGCTACGCGCCGTACGCTCGGGTCTGGTTCTGGTCGGGCGGCGAGCTACCCTTACTCGCCGACCGCAGACCCGCGCTCTAGGTGGTCGGAGATCATCTCTCGATGTCACAACTATCTTGGATCCCGCATCGAAATAAATCTGCTGATATTATTTCATTATCATCATCATCATCATCAGCCTATAAGTGCCCACTGCTGAGCAAAGGCCTCTTCTCATACGGAGAAGGTTAATCACCACGCTTGCTCAATGCGGGTTGGCGATTTCAAACTTATAATTAGAAATTATAAGTCCAGGTTTCCTCACGATGTTTACCTTCACCGTATGTCAATGGTGTCTAAATAATCATAGAAAGTACATATAACTCGGAAAAAGTCACATTGGTACTTGCCAGGTTTCGAACCCGCACCCTCATGCATGAGAAGCGGGCGCTTTAACCTTCGGGCCACCACGACATTTTTTATATTATTTCATATTATTTCAGCAGCAGAAAAAACTAATTATTTTCCACCAATTGTCTCGCCTGGAAAGAAGTTAGTTGGTCCAGATAGATATATTCCCGGACGTACGCGATTTCTGCTCCATCTACTTCCAACCTGTGTTTTGGACCATTTGCCAGTAGTTTGGTCTTCGACATATTCATCTTCAGTCCAACATCAAGGCTCGCTCAGCTAAGTTTGTTAATAGGCGATTTAAAAAAATGGGTTAGAATATACGTTTTTTTGTTTGACAGAATTACTATAACACTTTGTAACTTCCACACAAAATGTGAATGCCATAAAGAATTAGGTATCTAAAATATCGAAATCAAACTTTTTAAATACCCCTTAAAACCATTCAAATTGGTTCAGTACATCCCATAATATTCTTTTTAAACGTTTGTACGAAAAGCCCAATCAAGTATGACATAAAAACATCGCATTCTTAATAAAAAAAAAAACTCCTCAACACATACAATTCAAAATAACCAAAATTCCAATTTCACCTCACGACAAATTTAAACGCAAATTCTAGTTCGAAAAATATCGTCAAGTTCATTCATTCATTCGTTCGTTCATCTGGTCGACCGTCTGAGCGAGTGAACGACCCGGCTGACTAGAGACACAGTGATGTCGGAGTCGGAGTCTGACTACCCCCAGAGGTTAATGACCTGAGGGACACCGCTTTATAAAAATTGCTAATATCTATACTAACATTATAAACTAAGTACTACTACTAGTTTCATATTGTACTTAATATATTTTTAAGTTTTACATTGTTTATAATTATAGTATTGTATATGTTCATATGGGCCATCGATGCCTGAAAAAATCAAAATATAGCTAAAGAGTTTGTTTGTTTGAACGCGCTAATCTAAGCAACTACTAGTCCGAATTGAAAAAATCTTCTAAAACCTGGACTTATAATTTCTAATTATAAGTTTTGAATCGCAAATCCGCCTTGAAAAACTTTCTTTGTGTGAGAAGAGACCTTTGCTCAACAGTGGGCACTTGTAGACTGATGATGAGATATGTAATGTAAACCTGGACCTTTAAA
This sequence comes from Spodoptera exigua, assembly GCA_902829305.4. Lineage (NCBI taxonomy): Eukaryota > Metazoa > Arthropoda > Insecta > Lepidoptera > Noctuidae > Spodoptera > Spodoptera exigua. The sequence continues at coordinate 662,489 of LR824628.2, read as the reverse complement.
TCTACCGATCTCCAACGCGCTTGGCAAGCTAAGAGATCTTAGCAAACCCTCTCATGTAGAGGAGGAGATTGCAAACTGAAATGAGCTGTTGATTTACGTCAATGTGTAGCCCTTCTTTTTTAAAGATTTACAATGTGTTTCAAGTATATGATAGGTCAGCAAACGAGCAGACGGATTACCTGATGGTAAGCAATCAGCGCCGCCCGTGGACACTCGAACCAACTTAAAGAGTTACAAGTGCGTTGCCGAAATTTTTAGGATTAGGGATTCGGAGAGGGCAAGCTTTGAGGATCCAGTAACCTCACTCACACGTTGAAACACAACGCTGTGGTTGTTTCACGCCGGTTTTCTGTGAGGCCGTGGTATCACTCTTATCGAGCCACTTTAAGAGTAATAGCATAAATAAGTGAATATGTCCATTTTAAAATCGAAATTATTTAATTTAGACGACTCAAGTATAAAATTCCGATTCGACTTTAAAGACAAGGGGTTGTCGGTTGCATCTCAGGTCAATAACCTATCGCCTAGACAGCTGGGCTGGGGGTGAACGGCCATCTTGAATCGGCCGAATTCTTATACGTAACTTGACAAGGGTAGAGCGTAAGAATTTATTGGAAAATTGTATTTCTATCTTCATATTGTTAGTGTGTTTGTATAATGAAAATTATCAAGTAATTTGTGAGACTGAGGTTTTACAAAAGGAGGTCAGGTTAGAAACTTGGGTTGACAAAAAAATCCAGTAATATCCAACTAGTCAAATTCAATACTTTCATCAAAAACGATACTTTCCGAGATGCCCAATATAGGGTTTTTTGTGGAGGGGAAATGATCACATGACTTCTCCCACTCAGGGTATGGCGAAAGGGAGTATCTTTGAAACTACGCAACGGATTTTGATGCGTTTTTTTAATAGATAGAGCGAATGAAGGTTTTTTTTTTAAAAAAAAAACGTTGGAAACACTAGGATTTTCCCCTGTGTCGTGGGTGCGGTTACAAACATATAATTTCACATGCACATGACACCCAGACCCGGAACAACAATTTGTGGATCACACAAAGAGTTGTTCCGTGCGGGAATCGAACCCGCGACACGTTGCACGGCAGCCGGTTGCCCAGCCACCGCACCAACCGTGCAGTTTATATGTATAATAACATCTATTAAATAGTGGAGAAATTTTGTATCAGGATTGCAAAGTCAGTATGGATCACTGGCAATCCTATAATAGATTTCCCTGGTGTCACTTTAACCATAATATCTATTAATAAATTCTCTGTGAAGTAAGAACAATATCATTATTCCAATAATACATAGTCTATAATCTGACCCGACACAGATTGATAGCAGCGAAAATTATTTCAGGAAAATATTTATAAACTAGTTAGTTTTCTACACGCAGCTTCACCCGAGATACCGGGATAAAATGAAGCAGTAACTGTTATTGAGTTATTTTTTTATTGGGATTGTCGGCAAACGAGTGTACCTACAGATTACCTGATGGTAAGCAAATAGCTGCCATGGATATTTCCACCACCAGAGGAGTATCTCAAGCGCGTTGGCAGGCTTTTAGAGATAGGAAGTTTTGGGGATTTTGGGATTGGGAAAAATGAGGGAAGGAGATGGATTGTGCCTCCGGTGACCTGAGTCAAACGGCGAAACACAACGTTGTGGTTGTTATTCTGTGAGGCCGTGGTTTCACTTGAGTTGAGACGACCCATTCGTTCTGAAGCTTGGCATTTGAAAATTTATCGATATTTAAAGTTTAAAAAAAGTACTACATAGAATAAAACACAGTAGCTTTCTCTGTCCTTTGGAACCTGAAATTTAAAATTTTGGAAAACTAGGTGAGAAACTTGATAGATAACAACTTTTTATGAATCCTAATGGTTCAATGAAGAAATAAATGCTAGCACCGAGGTGGCGGGAGACCCGAGGGAAGTAGGGGCGGACTGCAAGCGAACAAATAAAATAAATGTAAGGAAATTTTATCGGAAAACTTGTTGAAATCATCCAATAAAGACGTGATATTAATAATTAAACATAAATCCAATATAGTAACACACATTCTGACCTCTGTTCTCAGCACGCGCATTATATGCCGTCACCCATGCTGCATGACGCAACGTCATGCGTTTTCTATCACGACTAACGTCATTGAACAAACAAATGTTCATAATATTTGCAATTATCAATATATATGCGTTACTAGCGGCCCGCCCCAGCTTTGCACGGGTCCAACTACCTCGTAATCAAAGGGTCACTTTTTCCTAATCTTCCCCTCTACTTTTCTAATATTTTCTTAGATAAGAACCTTCTCTTGACAATAACAAACACAACAAAAAAAGAATTAGCGAAATTGGTCCAGGCGTTGTTGAGTTATGCGCTTACAAACACATTTTGCGATTCATTTTTATAAGAGAAGATGTGGGCACGGTCCAGACATTAAGACAACCGCTTATTACGCATGAGGGTGTGTACAAAAATCTGGTAAGTACCAATGTGGCTTTATCCGAGTTAGATGCTAGTATTTTCAAGATTATTTAGAAACCACTAACATATTATGATGAAGGAAAACATCGTGAGGATATCTAGAATTATAATTATGAAAAACGTTGCCCCACACTAAGATTTTACCCGAGCTACGGCGCGTAACGTTTCGTGCGCGCCTTAAGGAGCCAATAGACCATCACAGATGGGGCCTTACAGGGTCGAAGCTCAGGGGGAGTTACAGGGAAGCCCAAGAATGTACCGCAGCCTCGGGCCTCGAGCAGGAGAAGGAACGTAGTAATTTTTAAACAGTAAGAGTCTCACACTCCATCTCGCACCACCCTGGTGACAGAAATCATTTGATCATATCATCCCCATAAAAAAACACTAGTATCATCGGTGCGTTAACAAACTTACAATTTCACATACACATCACACCCAGACGGTTTTTCGGACAGTTTTTGGACAACATAAAGAGAGTTTATGGGAATTGAAACCGCGACAAATTGCACGACAGCCAGCCACTACAGTAACAGCGCAGTCATGACCTTTTTTTAGCAGTGTGCACTTACAGGTGATGATGATCATGATGATAATGTATGGGCACTAGGTCTGTCTGCCAAGCGTCCAGACAATGGCAAATCACATCAAAGTCAAAATCATTAGTTCCTTTAAAGGTACCGGACTCACTTCGTCAGTGAAGCAAAGTGCTCGTAAAAAAACAACATCGTAACTATTTTTTTTTAATACACGTTCTAAAAAATTTTCAACTGTGAGAGAGCCATGCTTCAGCACGAATGAGTCGGCTCGAACGGAGTGATAACCACGGCCTCACAGAATACTGACGTGAAACAACTACAGCTTTGCGTTTCGCCGTATGAGTGAGGTTACTGGAGGCCCAATCCTTTACCATCCTCAAATCCCGAATCACCAACAAGAGGCCGGCAACGCACTTGTAGTGAGTGACTCCTTTGATACTACGAATGTCCATGGGCGGCGTTGATTGCTTACCATCAGGTAATCCATCAGCTCGTTTGTCGACCTATAACTAAAGAAAAAAAAAACACAAATAACAAAAAGAAAACCTATATACACTATACACACACACCTATTCGAACATGAGCTAAGATCCAACATCAATTAGCGTTTCCAATTCGAACTATTTGTAACCCGAGATTGATCTTAGGCGCGTCCCAATATCGGGCGGCCGGGGTAAAGGCGTCGCACCCTATTTAAACGGCAATGACCGGCTGGTTATAGGCTCGGCTCCTATATTCGGTAAGGGTTAATGTACTGATGTAACATCACGACTATTATCTGCGAAAAGGTCAGCAGATGGAGATTTTTTTTCTTAATACCATTTGGCCGCTTCACGCCTGGTGGTAAGCTATGATACGACCTACGATGGAGCACTTCTACCCACACATCATCAGCCTATAAGTGCCCACTGCTGAGCAAAGGCCTCTCCTCACAAGGAGAAGGTTTTGAGAGAGAGCATTAATCACCACGCTTGCTCAAGGCGGATTGTCGATATCAAACTTATAATTAAAAATTACAAGTCCAGGTTTCCTCACGATGTTTTTCTTCACCGTTTGTCAGTGGTGTCTAAATAATCATAGAAAGTACATACTTAGAAAAGTCACAAAAGTCCTCATGCATGAGAAGCGGGCGCTTCAACCTCTGGGCCACCACGATGAAGCACGCCTACCCAAAAGCAACCTATTCTCTCGGGCCTTGAAGACACCCACCCTTCGGGGAACACAGACTTCGGCAAAGAATTCCACTCCTTAGCGATTCTGGATTATAAAACTGGAGGCAAATCTGTGCGAGGATTAGGATATTTTAAAGCGATGACGTTCTGCCGATTGTTTGGTGGTATGATGTTAAAAAGGATTAGGAGGAGTGTAAGAAAAGAATCAAGGTCCCAATTTCGTAGTTTCTTAGAACATTCTCCGAAATCTGATATTTTAGTGCGATACCCGTCAAGTGAGAGAATATTAGGTATACCAATAGAAAAAGCAAATTAATTTGACTTATTTCAAGATAACTCTCCAACAAAAACCATTCAAAAAAAGCCAAAACTTTTCGCTAGCAATGGCCTCCAAAATTCGGGCAACTTTTTTCTAGAAAAATCCTCGATTAAGGTCATTCGACTGTAGACCTTACCTCATACTTGTAAGGGTTCAAAGTTTTAGAGTTCGCGAGTTCATTCGCTTAGGGTGTCTGGAATATTGCATTCGGAGTTTGAGAACAAGATTTTTTTATAACAGCAAATTGTATGCTCTTTTGGAACGTCTAAGGGCAGATTTTTCAATGGTTAGATAAAAGTTACCTGGGTTATAATTATGATGCTGTCGCGTCAGAATGTTTGTATAAGACAGTGACAGCAACAATTTTATTCTTCGGGCAATATTTATTTCACTTGACTTACTTGAAAAATTAGCCCTAAATAGAATTTTTCCTTTGTCTATCCGCTCAAAATAGATGCTGAATTCCAATTGCAGATTCTTATCAAGAGAAACACAAGCAAGAAATGGCCAAATATAATTATGTTCTCATATTCAATGGCCCGGCGTTTGGCCACTATCTCGCCTGGCCTGGCAAACGAAAGTGTGAACTACGATGGAAGTACACCTACCCATAAGTAACCTATTCACTCGGGCCTTGAAGACACCCAGGTTATCCTAGCGGAACACGCACTCCGGCAAAGAATTCCACTCCTTGCTTTCAGGTGATTTGCGACCCTCTAGCGATGCGTCCCGCCTTCGCATGGATACAAAGCTGATACTAAATTTCTCCACTATGTAACCTCACAGAAAACCGGCGTGAAACACCACAGCGTTGTGTTTCGCCGTGTGAGTGAAGTTACCGGAGGCCCAATCCTTCCCCTCCCCCAATCTCCAAATCTCCAATTGCCTAATCCCTAAAAGGTCGGCAACGCAATCGTAAATCCTACGTTGCGGGTGTCCATGGGCGGCGGTGATTGCTTACCATCAGGTAATCCGTCTGCTCGTTTGCCGACCTATTATATAGAAAAAAAAACTCAGATAAAAAATTCTGCATAAAACTGTGAATAATTGACACCGATACAGATACACGTAACATATTTAACATTAACGTCTATTTTTGCACGACAATGTCAAAAAGTAAATTATTTATAACTCCGGTGTTTGTACAATACGTTAACGGGGTTACGCATCAAATACAGATTTGATCGACGACCTTGAAAAAACGTGAATGAATGTATTTCTAGAAACAATTTTTTTTCTTTTCTTGTACACATTATATAAGATATTCTTTAAAGGCATCAGATGTGAAAGAAAGAAGCTTAGAAGACCGACTGGGATTGCGGGTCCATCCCGGTATATTTTGTCTTTTTGAGGGGGCGAATTCATCAATTAATTTCTTCCGCTATGATAGGGGCAGAAGTGTCTGACTCTTAATCCACTCCATTACAACTCCTGCTTAGAGCCAGGCTACGGCCAAGCAAGCTATGCAATGCAAAAAGCTATGGCCGATAGACCTAAGGTAAAGGGGCGACTAGGTCCCATCTTTTGTTCTTTTTTTACAACTTGTCTCTGCATTGTCCTCGCATGAGGGTACAATGATTAAAACGTTTATAAACGTTAATAACAATAACAAATAATGTATACTATAAATGTTTAATTACTGAAATTGTAAAAAAAAATTTTTCTAATAGTAACAATGGAGTTTCTTGCTCGTTCTTCTCCATTCGAATCTACAATTTGGAATGAGCACCTGCTAGCTTCACTGAAGAACAGACTGACAGACTACTTCTCTATTTTGACGTTTCAAAAGTACCTATTTATGGTTTAGTTGGAATAAATGATTTTGACTTTGACATGACAGAGGAAGGACTGACTGCCGATGAGTCAAAGTGTTAGTTACGGTTGTCCTTTTAATACCCAAATCTCCTGTCCTTACATTCCTAATACCCCCAACAAGAGCCCGTCAACGCACTTGTATTTACTCCTTTGGCATTACAAGTGTCCATGAATGGCGCTTTCATCCATTGGTTTCCCGCGACTTTCTTATGTCATAGGATGGCAAACGAGCAGACGGATTGCCCTCTTGTTTGTCATTAGGAATTAAAGTAATAGGGGATTTGAGGATTGAGCATGGAGGGAAGAATTGGGCCTGGTAACCCCACACAGATGGCGAAACACACCTGCTTGACACCAGTATTCTGTGAGCCCGTGGCATCACCCCGGTCTAGCCTTTCCATTCGTCATGGGTTTTCTACAGTTAAAAGTAATCGCTAAGACAGTAATAAATATGCCAGACCATAAAAAAATCTTTAAGATCATTGTTCGGTCTCATCTGTACTACATACATAGTACAAAGATATTTGCAAACACGAGCTAAAAATACAACAAATAACTGTGATACAAAACATTATGTCAATATGATAATATTTACAAATATCAAAATCAGTCCAGTGGACCAGTTGATAAACTTTTTCCGTAATCAATTGTGTCATATGACTTAGAGAAATTTGTCCTTCCTCTGATAACGTCACATTTCTATTCTAGAATGAAAATTGAAAATATTTATGAAGAAGATTTATATTTCAAGAATAACAATTCTTGAAATACTTCTAACAAGAGGACTTCTAAAAAAATACCCTCTAACAAGAGGGTACTTTTTTATCCAACATAAGGGTTGTCCAAAATAAGGATTTCCTCCTGTGTTGTGGATGCATTTATAAACATACAATATCACATACACAATTACACATGATACCCAGACTCGGAACAATTTTTGGACCAAACAAATGCCCGGTTTCCGAAAGCCCGATCAATATTAAAATCAACTCACTAGGTGTCAATTTATTCTCTTGTCAAGTCATCTGATTGGTTGTTGATATTTCTGAAATCTAAATCTAAAAATGACTTGACGAGAGAATAAATTGATTTTAACATAGATCGGTCTTTCGGAAACCGGGTGAAAGAGTTGTTCTGTGCGGGAAAGGAACCGGCGACCACCGCATCAACTGTGCAGTCAAATGAAGTCACATTAAGTGTGCAGTATCAGTGATATGGCGGCAAATGAGCGCAGATTTTACCTGATGGTAAGTAATCATTAGGCCAAATCCGAAGAGCAGTTACGAGTGCGTTGCCAGTTACCGGCCTTTGGAGAATGGTTAGGCGTTAGTGGAAACAATAGTAATAGCTGACCTAGGCACACATACATATGTATACTACTGATTGGAGTCCTTCTACTAAAGAAGATAAAAGACTGTGGTGTGGGCTAAAGATGAAATGTTAAGAGCGTACCTAGTCCAGCATAGAGCTGGTGAAAGGAACCTGGGGGTTTTAAGTCAGTAATAGTCTGAGACTGTCTCTTGCCTAAACCTAAGCGTGAAAAGTCATTTGATGATTATCCCCAAAAGGAGCGTACCTATTAGGTGGCGCTTTGTAGTTTCTACCAAGCATGGGACAAAGATATTTGGGCAAAGTTGTGAATTTTACATTCATTGATATAAAACCAGTCCTGAGACTTTATAAGCCTCTGTTAGATAAATATCTAGTATTTGTTCCGTCATTAGGACGTGATTGAGTAATCTATTTTGGACTGACGTATGCTCTATCGTGATGAATCGGTATAATTAAATTAGCACATGTAAACAGCAGCTCATGTAGTGCAGAGATTGTCCAGTCAACAATGATGTAGCGTAGACTGTCCAGGCGACACACGTACTTAGGTATCGTCATGAGCTAATGTTCACATGTAAACAGCAGCTCATGTAGTGCAGAGATTGTCCAGTCAACAATGATGTAGCGTAGACTGTCCAGGCGACACACGTACTTAGGTATCGTCATGAGCTAATGTTCACATGTAAACAGCAGCTCATGTAGTGCAGAGATTGTCCAGTCAACAAGGATGTAGCGTAGACTGTCCAGGCGACACACGTACTTAGGTATCGTCATGAGCTAATGTTCACATGTAAACAGTGACTGATGTAGTGCAGAAATGCACGTCAACAAGGATATAGCCATAATTAAAAAATATTTTTAAGAAAATAAACCATAAACAATCTCTGATTAATTAGGTCGAAGCAAAGACGAGTATTGTCTCTGACCAATGAACCGATGGAAGACATTAGTGACCTACAAATGAGTCATTGCTAATTGTGAATACATACGGAGAGAAATGTTGCAATTAACGGGAAATTATGAATACGTGTGGTGGCGGGGTAGAACAAAAAACACATTAGCCGACACATCATCAGCCTTTAAGCACCCACTGCTGAGCAAAGGCCTCTTCTCACATTGAGAAGGTTTGAGTATTACTCACCACGCTTGCTCAAGACGGATAGCGATTTCAAACTTTTATTTAGCAACAAACCCCCTTATTTATTACAAAACAAGGTTTATCTTTAAATGTAGACTACATTGCTTTAAACCATTGAATCAGGCTTAGTATTTGGAATCTCTCTCTCTCTCTCGAAAGTATCGTGAGAACTGACTAAAGGACTTTAGGCAAAGACCGGGCAACAGCGTTCTCTAATAAACCGATATCAGTTGTAATACACAGCACACTGATCGAGTAGTATGACTGGACTGCGAAGAGGCGGGCTTAATAAAGAACACAATGCATTATTGGGACTTTTCAATTGTTTAGGAAATCTAGTCAAAATGGGGTAAAATTTATGTTATATTTTGGTTATGTTTCCTTTAAACCCCTCATGTCTGGCACGTAGACTAGACGCAGCAGAGCAATTTGATGGGGAATCATATATTCATAGGCTTTTTTGATGACTTCTCCGGCCCTGTGTGGGACGAAAGGGAATGTCAGATTCAAACCGACTTAAAACCACCCCGTTGCCTTATCCTGCTACGGGCCGGGGTTACGGGATATTATTGCGCCAACACCCGCAATTCTCGAGTGACGATCTCCGGCCACCGTGAGCGCGGGTCTGCGGACGGCGAGTAAGGGTATCTCGCCGCCCGACCAGAACCAGACCCGAACGTACGGTGCGTAGTACGCGCTTCATAGAGCCAATAGACTACCACCCTAGAGACTGGGCCCTACGGAGCTGATGTTCAATCGAGGTTGACGGACAAGTGCAATGAGGCACCGCGGCCTCAGCCCAGAGCAGGAGAAGCGACGGGGGTGTGGGGTTTTAGTCATTAAAAATCTGACTCTTCCTCCCGCCGAAACTTGGGCGAGACGTAATTGAATAATTTTCCCCTAAAAAAACCCTTGCAGCTCTGGCTAGACATCGAAAAGCTATGTCAGTCTAATGGCTCTTTGAGGAGCGCTCGGAACGCAAAGCGCCGTACGCTTTTAATCAGGCGTAGACGAGGGTGAGTCAAACTATAAATGGAAAATCCCTAACATACAAAGAAAACGTTATATTTACAAAATATTCCAGAAAATTCATTTTACTCCACTGATATTAGTCACGTTGGTGTACATGAATCTCAATTCTAAGTACTAAATGAGTAATCTACTAGAGAAAGTCGTGTGACGCAATCTGACACTTATGGAGAATCTTATCAAGTACTTCCCCATGTATGTATATGACGGAGCGTCGATTTATTTAAATTGAATTTTGAAGGAGATTTTATCACAATTCATCGGACGAGGGTACGATAAATCATACTCTGGCGGAACGTCAAACAGACAGTTCTGCGTGCGCATTGTGGTGGAGAGCGAGCGCTGTGACTGTCATAGAAGACGGATCGCCGACGTCCGTTATTTCTGTAATTTATTCGGTCTGATTATAAAATCGTACGCCCTGCGATGGACTGTGAAGACGATGATCGGGATGTTGATGTTTGTACCAACCCCCCGGTGCCTTCATATATGTATATAACACCATGTTCTTTTTAAAGATGGAGTAAGCAAAGTTCTATATACCTTCAAGAAAACATAAGATTATGACCACCATATTTGAATACATGAGAACTATTCACTTGAGTTTTGGATCCCCTGATGGTAAGCATAAAGTAACAAATCCAGAAGACAATAAACAAAACAAGACAAATTTCGCTTCTTTTAATTGTGTATTCACATCACAAATTTATTGCACCAAATATCACATTTATTATTAAAAAATGGTAAAGAAGATAAGAAACTACTAATTATTATAAACTTAAAGAAATAATGTGTGATATCTATACTAATATTATAAAGAGGTAAAATTTGTAAGTTTGTATGTTTGGAAGTTTGTATGTAGGGGATAATCTTTGGAACCGCTGGTCGGATTGCCAAAATTCTTTCATTGATATAATTTAAAGAGTTAATTTTAGATAAAATGTTCCTGAGTGCTATAGGATATAAAACATCACGCTACGATTAAATGGAGCTGAGCAGCGGGTGAAACCGCGCGAGAGTAGCTAGTTTCTTATATACCTTTTATAAATTCGAAACAATTTCTTTGTGACTCAGAAAAGCAGTCATTTCAAGACACTGAATTCATTCTGTACAATAATTGAGAAAAATTTCTTTAAAATTGAACCCTACATCAATCACCATCCTAAATTTATTTATTCTATGAGACTTGTAAAATTAATGAAAACAGTAATAGCCATAGTTTTTAATAAAGTGTCACAAATTTCAATGCATAGAAAACTATGACAATCTTAGTTTGTGCCAGCAGCTTCACACCTCAGCCAAGATAAAAAGAAAGCCTAGACATGTTATTCCAGACTTTAATCTATCTCTGTGCCAAATTTCATTCATATCCATTCAGTAGTTTTAACGTAAAGGGGTAACAAACATCCATCCATGCCAACATACTTTCATGACTGTTTAGAAATTAAGTGGCTATTTCACAAAATCAATTATCCTAATAACTATTCATAATAAACAAGAAACTTAATTAGTTCATGATAAATACTAATTGAATGGTGGTCTCATTAATTTATCATCATTGGATTATGTAATAAAAAACTATTAATGCAAAAGAAAAAAAAAGAGGCTGAATTAAGAACAACCTCCTTCTTGGAATGTCTATTAAAAACTTTTTAAAAGCAACCTTTTATCAGTTGGTTAGTCCTAGGATTAAACCATTCAGCTTAATTTTTATGCAAACTAACCATGTAAAATATAGTAAATTTTAGCTTGATCTGTCAAAAATATCCACATCAAAGTTTAGTTGCAAAATTCCACTTCACAAACATATAATACAGAGATTTAGAACTGGTCTCATTTTCTATTATTTATTTGTGAACACACATATAACAATGATTTTGGAAATTTAAGTACATGGGTGGTTTGCAGAGCAAGATCAATAAGGTCTATCACAGCATCTATCTAAAGCAGGGGAAGAAATGGTGGGGTTTTTAGTCAGTAAGAGTCTGACAGTCCCTCTTGCCTCAACCTGAACAAGAGATAGTATTTTGATGATATTTGTATATGTAGTAATCTTATTCGATTATCACCATCATTATTTCTGTCAGAAGATGTCCACTACCCCATATAAGCTACCCCTATATCTTCCAAAAGGATTGATTAGAGGCAATAAGGATCATCCAAGTTTTCTATTAACCTACTCCTAAGTTAATGCATAGTTTTGTATTTATAAACCTATTCTTTTATATAGATTTCCCAGTAAGTGCTTCCCAAAAAATTTTTTTTGTCTAAGTAATAATATAGGGCAACAAAAATTGCAAAATTTACGAAAATTTTGCAATTTTTGTTGCCCTATATTATTACTTAGAAATATATATATTACTTAGAAATATATACTATATTATGAAATTTTTGTATTATTCGTTGTTTCTTTTGATTTGTATTGAAATAAAAGATATTGGAATCACAATGTTAAAAATTCAATTGTTGTTTATAAGTTGCTTAAGTCCAAAGGTATGTCTTAAAACCTAAGTACTTAATAATTTTTAAAATTCCTATGTTAATATCAAGTTCAAACATTTAACACTATGATGCAATGTTTTTCGAAATAATGTAGTAAGATTTTAGGTATACTTTTATCATTTCATTTGTAGACTATTTCACAGACTAAAATTTCAAAAGTTTTTGCTAAGTCAACAAAAGTTCAAATGAACTTACTTTTAATGTTGATAATCTTGCTAAAACTTTACAAATTCACTGCAAAACTTACACAAAATATAATGAATACCAATAAAAAAAGCAACAAATTGACATTGGAAAAATTCAAATAAAGAACTCACCAGAGCTGAACATTCTGCCCAGCATAGTGTTCGGATGGGCGGTAAACTGCGCGGGGTCCACCACGAACCTCGTATTATCCACTACTAGTGTGATGCGGTCCTCTCCAAGCTGGATCTGACTCTTCTGACCATTCCTCGGAGGCTCTTGAGCCGTCGACGTCGATGGTGTCGGAGCATTCGTACTCAAATTCTTAGGTGGCATTGTAGGACGCGTTCGAATGTTCGGACCAGTGCGCTTAGATAGCCGCTTGCGACGCTCCTCGTCCCTTCTGTACTCCTCCGTATCACTACTACTGTCTGGATAGAAAAAGGGACGTCGCTCACTCATGGCCTCGGGGCCCTGTGTCTGCGAGTCTGACATAGGCGCGTGCTCGTCCCCGCGAGCCTTCACATCACGGTCGATGCTCCTTTGTTCACACGACGGCGACCCGTTACTGGAGGCCGTTTTAGATTTTATTACAATTCTAATAAAATAAAGAAAGGATTTTCGCAAAAACGTCAACGTAACAAACTTGACAGTTTCTAGAATTGTTGTCTGCGACAAAAATGTTCGCGAAAACATCAGTGTTGCCAGTTAGCATTATTGTAAAACGAAAATATTTTATGAAGTGTTTGAAAATAATCAACAGAAGACATTTTACTATATCACTCCAGTTTTCTTTTTGAAAAAGTCAAATGGCTAGGAAAATTACAAATATTGTGATAACAGTAAAGTTTGTAGAAACAGCGCACGTGTTAGCACCATGTGTTGATTTTATTGACCGCGTAATGGAATAATATGCTGCAATTTTGTTGCATTGTTGTTTGAGTTCATCGCCTTAAACGACTCAATCGGCCAATGGCTCAAGGCACTCGCTTACTGCCTTCTTTATTTTACGGCGAATGATAACAACACAAAAAAACCGTTGGTTTTATTATCTATCTGTGATAGGTTGGTTTGACTATATAGTGCCTTGGTCTCGAATATAGGTAATTAAAAAAAAAGCTGAAAACTTGAATGAATCGGCTGTTGACCTTTTCACTGTCAAATGCGGAAATTGGTTAAATACTACAATCGTTTTTTACAAAACAGTGTTAGTTTAAACATCCCACCTTATCGTGCTGTGAATAAATGTGATAAACAACCAAAAACAAAAGTGCCGTGACTCAAACATTAGTGTAAAACATTGCAATTTTAAAACGACGCTTGTAGGGCGTTACTCATTTTTTACCGTAAAAATTGCAAGAAATGGAACCAAAACAGGAATATCACGATCCTGATTACCCTGAAGCTCCTGTCTGCGTGAAGGAGGAGCCTCCAAGCCTGACGGAAGATGAGAAAGTTGATAGAATCAAAGATATTATCAGGCGGGAATTTTTGAATGAGCTTGAAATCCGTGAAAATGAAGTAATGCTTATTGATCAAAGGTTTGTTGTGGTTTCTACGTTTCCGTCTATGTAAAACTTGACTTTGAGGTTATTTACTACGCGAACTAGCTAAAACAAGTCATTGTTTTGACCATGTGGTGTTTTTTTGGCATGTTTTATTGTTCAAGTGTCACTTTGTTTACTTTTCAAAGTTTAAAAAGGAACTACTATGTTTTTAAACTTTTGAAAGTATTTTTAGGTTGAGGGAAAAATGTAAGACATATTGCTCTTTTCGATTTAGGCATTTTCCTGCTTTGGCTGACTTGAAGACAGTTTGCTAATAATAATTATAATGTTTCTGTCATTCCATGGGGTTATACCATTGTTAGCAACCATGACTTTACACTCAGATCCTTCTGCTACTGTTGCTACTCACTATGACTACATTTCATTTTGTTAAATTTCATTTATTCCCATACTATAATTGGCAGAATAGTCCAATGACATTGAACTTGAAATCATACAGGTTTTTTTTTAATAAGCAATTAGCAAAAGCTTGCAACTGCCCCAAATGCCAGGTCGAGACCAAGATAACAAGACAAAGTGGCATTCTTTTTTTAAAATAATTGTCTACTTTCACATGCATGGTGTAGTAATGGAACCTGTTTGGATTCTAAAGTATTATATGGGACACAAAGAGGCAATGTGGAACTCTGGCCTAAAGCAAACTGATAAGACAATATTACCGATGCTCTGCCATGCTAACTGCAGGTCAAGCAACTATAAGAGAGAATTAAACTATTAAAAAATGTTTCTTAATTATTGAACATTTGATTGTTCACATCATCATCAGCCTATAGTGTCCAATGCTAAGTAAAGGCCTCTTCTTACCCAGAGAAGGTTTGAGCATTAATCACCATACTTATTTAAGGTGGATAGGTGATTTCTAACTTTCGAAATTATAAGTCCAGGTTTCCTCATGATGTTTTCCTTCACTGTTTGTCAGTGGTGTTTTAATAATCATAGAAAGTACATTATAACTCAGAAAAAGTCACATCAGGTACTTACCACATTGGAACCTGCATCCTCATGTCTGAGAAGCAGGCGCCTTAACCTTTGGGCCACCATGATGAGTTTTAAATTCGAGAATTTACAAACCTGCTACTTTACAAGGCGCAAGTTCGGCCCCATATGGAATACTGTTCTCATCTTTGGGCACCCCAGTACCAGCTTCTCCCTCTGGACCGCATTCAGCGACGAGCTGTCCGAATCGTTGACTGCCCTGTTGTCTCGTACCGGCTGGACTCTTTGGCACTGCCTAGGGATGTAGCCTCGCTATGTATTCTATATCGCTTTTATCACGGGGAGTGTTCTGAGGAATTGTTCGGTTTGATCCCCGCCGCATCTTTTCGCTATCGTTCCACGCGAAAACATGTTCATCGCCATCACATAGATGGTTGGCAATCAACAACTGCGATTCTCGCGTAACTTTCTGCCCCGCACAGCAAAGCTTTGGAATGATCTTCCAGCGGCGGTATTCCCGAACCGATTTGAGCTTCAAACCTTCAAAAAACGAGCGTACTCCTTCTTAAAAGGCCGGCAACGCACCTGTGACTCCTCCGGTGTTGCAGGTGTCCATGGGCGGCGCCGATCGCTTACCATCAGGTGATTCGTCTGCTCGTTTGCGAGCATTTGATATCGTGATACCTCACAGAATACCGTTGTGAAACAACCACACCATTCTGGTTGATTGGGGAGGGACTGAGGACGAGGATGGATTGGGCGTCCGGTAACACGGCGAAACACAACGCTGTAAATTTCTTTTATGTTCATTGCTTGTTTTGTCCCTCTTTAACTATATTCGTGTATGTTTGTTTCTTGCGTCATTTGTGTGTGAAATAAATGGTTTTTCTTTCTTTCTTTCTAATTGTTTTACGTAGGATTTCTGTGAGGCCGTGATATCACTCCGGGCGGGCCGACCCATTCGTGCCGAAGCATGGCTCTCCTACACTTATGTATACTTTATATGTATATTTACTTATGTAAATTTTCTCTTTCACCGTCAGGATGTCGACATCTCGCCGCCTTCTCCACCGTCTCCGGTACGCCCTGGTGAACAGTTACTACAAGGACCAGAAGCTGATGCTGACGAATGGACAGATACAGGACGAGATCGCTGCACAGCATGAACCCAGGGCGAGAGCTGAAGTAAGCTTTTGAAGATTGTTGTCTAGAATTGTAATGTAATTTTTACGCGTAATATCGGGAACGGCCAGTTCGCATTTACAGAATATGGTTGGAGGGGCGCCAGGGAGCAAGGATTTTGTTTTTCCGAAGTTTTTGTTAATTTTTTTTTACATGATCGCATGGCTCTGAATAGATCAATAATTTCTTTACCATTAGGTAGGTAGGTAAGTGCCTAGTAAAATGGAAAACCACGATAATTTTTTTTTCACTCACCTACCTATTTTTTTTTCTTTTAGATAAATCCAAAGTCTCTTCAAAATTGTTACAAAAATGAATTATGATTTAAAATTATTCATTGTGTGTGTTAGTTCTTCTGATTGAAAAAGATTAAAAGTAACTATGTAGTTTCTTGCTCGTTCTTCTTCAGCGGAATCTACTCTTTGGAACGAGCAAATAGCTCCACTAAGATGACTTACCGACAGACTGACACTTCATATCTTTAAAATTTTGTTTGACGATCAAAAGTGCCTGTATGGGTCTAATTGAAATAAATGATACTATATCGTATGTATCATCATTTTTATAAGACAAAAAAAGAAAAATTTGCAAACGCATCCACGACACCGGAGAAATCTTAGTGCGAGACAATAAAAAAAAAAACCTTAAAATTCCATGTTTCCTCCACCAGGTATCAACGCTACTTCGAGATGGCCAGCGTCGCCTGCACCCATCAGTCCGGAAACTGCTCGGCAAGCAAACAGTAGATCTCGAAGAGATCTTCAAGACACGAGCGCCCAGGAACAAATCCAGGAAGGATTACTCTGTAAGTCTTTTGTTATTTCCAAGTTTTAATATGGATTGTGTTATGTTTCGCCATGTATAGTGCAGTTACCGAAGCTTGGTGCTCCTCAGCATTTTAACCCTTGTTAGGGAAAAATCACCATCTTCGAAATGACTTCTCCCGTCCAGGGTGAGGCGAGAGGGAGTGTCAGACTCTTACCCCGGTTTCCGAAAGGCCGATCCATGTTAAAATCAATTTAATCTCTTGTCAAGTCATCTGATTGGTTGACTGAATTATCAACAACCAATCAGATGACTTGACAAGAGATTTAACAGGAGATTAGTTAATTTTAGCGTTGACAAGCCTTTCAGAAACCGGGTGTTATTGACTAAAAACCCCCCAGTTCCTAAAGTAAGAGATTCTTTATGCCGAAACAGCGGTACCTCAATGCGCTTACCCCGCAACCCCGGCTAATATTTTAACCCTTAACCACCCACAAATGGCCTTCAACGCTATTATGAGTTTTCTGGTGCTGCGGATGTGCATGGAGAGCCGATAGTTTATCAGACAAGCGGCCAAAAAGTCATCACTTCAAGATGTTTATTTTTTCTATATAAGTATCAATAATAATTGACAATCTCCACGGACTCAGGGTCCGTGCCCTTGTCATACAATTTTCAAATCATTATTAAAACTTAATATGTATTTAAAAAATACCGATTTTACATTTTTTATGGTATAAGTCGGCAAACGAGCAGACGGATTACCTGATGGTAAGCAATCGACGGCGCCTTTGGTGTTGCGGGTGTCCATGGGCGGCTCCAATAGAGAAAAAAAAACAATATTCATGAAGTTAAAGTCTGAATAATAAATTAGGGCTGATTCTTCAATGGTTAGATAAAAGTTACCTGGGGAATAACTATGATGCTGTCGCGTCACAATTAATCTGACTATTGAAAAATCAGCCCTTAGTTTTAGTATTTACTATGATAGTTAGTATTCAGAAATCGCTAATATTCTTTCAGGCGATGCTCCAAAAACGTAATTACACGATATCAGCGGACACGACAAAGACTCTGCGACCGGACAAGAAACCTGATGAGGTGGAGGTGCCAGCCGAGGAGCCCTGCACCAGCAGACCTAAGAAGGTGCCTCGACACCTGGAACCGAAGATCATGAACGTGGTCACCCTGGACGAAGTTACCAGGAACAAAATGAAGTATAGATACAGGATTGTTATTGGTAAGTGCTATTTATTGGTTTACCATTTTACTATATAATATTACTAGCTACTCTCGCGCGGTTTCACGCACTGCTCGGCTCCATTTGATCGTAGCGTGATGTTTTAGCCTATAGCGCTCAGGAACATTGTAGGTAGCTATCAGTGAAATAATTTTGGCAATTCGACCGGCTTTGGGAAGCGGTTCCAAAGATTACCCCTACATACAAACTTACAATTTTTACCTCTTTATAATATTAGTATATTATAAAGAGGTAAGGTTTCCTAGGCTGTCTGTCTGTCTTTTCTTCAACTCTAAACTACTGAACCTATTTGTGTGAAATTTGGTACAGACATAGTTTGGAGCTCGAGAAAGGACATAGGATAGTTTTTTAGCGCTCCGCGCGCGTCTCAAATAGCCTTTAGACCACGACCTCAAAGATTTTCCCCTCTCAAAAAAAAAACAAAGTTGTTGCTTGAACTTGATTAGTTTGATAAATGTTATTATAATTATAGGTAACACGTCGAAGTACGCGCCGGCGGCGTCCCTGGCGGACCGGTCGACCCACAAATGGTTGCTGTACATCCGCGGGCCGGCCTCCGCCCCCGACCTGTCCCGCCTGCTCACCGCCGTCACCGTCAGGCTGCATCACTCATACGCACCCCATCACACTGTTCACATCGAGTAAGTCATTTTTATTTTTTATAAAAAAACATATAGATATTGTACTAAAATAATAAAATGTGTGGGAGATCCATGCTTCGGCACGAATGGGTCAACCGGAGTGGTACCACGGCTTCATTTCATATCCTATATTTTAATTATTCCTATACTTTTTTTATGTCATAGGTCGGCAAACGAGCAGACGAATTACTTGATGGTAAGCAATCAGCGGATGGACACCCGTAACGGAGGAGTTAGGAGTGCGTTGCCGACCTTTTAGGGATTAGGGATTTGGAGATTTAGGAACTGGGGAGGGATTGGAAAGGGGATGGATTGGACCTCGTGTAACCTCACGCACACGGCGAAACACAACGCTGTGGTTATTTCACGCCGGTTTTCTGTGAAGCCGTGGTATCACTCCGGTCGAGCCGACCCATTCGTGCCGAAGCATGGCTCTCCCACACTTATCCGTATCCAAAATTTCATATCCATAACATCCCTAGTAGTGATTATATTATAATTTTCCTCCACATTCCCACAGCAAACCCCCGTACCACGTGTCTCGTCGTGGATGGGGGGAGTTTCCAGCGAAAATAGAATTACACTTTGCCCTACCGGAGCGAAACAGACCGGCTACAGTGGAACATACTATCAAATTGGACAGAAATTATACTGGCATGCAAATGTTGGGTGAGTCGATATTTCTTAGATATTATTATTTACATATATTTATTAAAATCGCTCTAAAATTACATTTTAAAATATTACTATAAAATAAAATAATATTTAAAAATATAAAAGTAGCAGCTGGCAGCGGGAGCAAGGTCCAAGCTGCCGGCGGTTAGGGCTCCAGAGACAAGAACCTCCTCACAATACGTGCCGTTTCAAGGAGGACTGCCTTCTGTATGAGGCCCTTGATCCATCCGCCTAACGTAAGCCTCTTAAGGTGGTTGTCGAGGCTTTTGGGGACTAACCCGTTTGCCGATACAACATATTATTATTATTATTATTTGTCATAGATCGGCAATCGAGCAGACGGATTACCTGATGGTAAGCAATCAGAGCCGCGTCTGGACACCTGATGAGTTACGAGTGCGTTGCCGTCCTTTTAGGATAAGGATTCCAGAGATTTAGGATCTGGCCTCAGGTAACCTCCCTCACACGGCTAGACAATGCTGTAGTTGTTTCACGCCGGTTTTCTGTGTAACCATGGTATAGCTCCGGTCGAGCCGTATGCAAATAATGCCGCTCATGGACACTCACAACAGCAGAGGAGTTACGTATGCGTTGTCGACCTTTTGGGATTAGTATTCCGGAGATTTAGGGATTGGAGAGAGGTGAAGGGAAGGCGAGGATTGGGTCTCCGGTAACCTTACTTACGCAGCGAAACACAAAGCTGTGGTTTTTAGTCAGTAAGAGTCTGACACTCCCTCGCCCCATACAGGGCTAAAGAAGTAATTTGATGATTTTCCCCCCAACAAAAAGGGCCACAATCATTTACTTGTAAGTCAGTTTTTATTGGTGGAATGTGTCCGGTTTGATTCTGGGAGAACGGGCTTAATAAATGCCTTTAATTTGAACAGACTGGATGTTGGCGTATTCAATGTTATTCTTAGTCAACCCAACTTAAATGTAGCAAAATTCTTGTTTGAAGTAATGTCATCAAAATAATTTAATTAGGTATAAATATTTTTAGTTTATAAATCTTGTTACTCAAGTATAATTAGGGTATAATAGGACTGGTATACATAAAATGTAAAAGTCCTAATAAATAAATAAATAAATAAATAAAAAAAGTCAGTTTTAATCTATGATTATCTAAATTTCAGGCGCTGAAACTTTAATCGACGTATGGCTCTACAGTACACCAGAAATGTTAGAATTCGAATACAAAGAAGATTCAGTAACAGACACCCCAGACACAGTCATAGAACCAGCAATAGCGACGGCGGAACAAAGCACAACAGAAAACAACACACACACAGACAACTGGATGGAATTCTTCTCAAAAGGACCCACAGAAGTAGATGTAGACGAAATGATAATAAAACCAGAGAAAATCAAAACAGAAGAGACTAAAATAAAAGAAGAAATTGACATCAAAGAAGAATGCAATGATTCACAAGAAGAAATGGACAACAAATGGGACAGTGATTATAAAGTTGTTGATAATGATATACCGAATGAGATTCTCAATCAACCAGCTTTACCAAAAAAACGTATAGTCAAATATATTGATCCGAATACTGGGAAAATATATTACCTAGAAATGGACAGGGCTTTGGACCTAAGCAAAGTTCAAGAGATAGTTATAAACAATAGAACAGCCAAAATAAGTCCGATAAAGTCAAATGGCTTGAAATCATTCCGAAAGAAAAAAGGCGTTTCACTATTAAAACCCGAGGTAAAGAATATGTTGAAAAACACTGAAAACTTAAAAGTACAACCCAATTTTGCCCATATAGAAAATGATCATTGTTACCTGGCAACACCTAGGAAATCCGACAGTGTTGCTAGTGCTGAAATTAAGAAGGATAAATGTTTATTCGAACAACTGTGCGCCAATGTTGCCAGGTTGAATAGTGTCAGGTGTGGCGTTAATTATTTAATTAAGAAGATTCCGTTGATTACCGATTTGGCTTTGGACTCTGATTTTGTAAAATATTTCCCCTTTGTTGTGGAGTCTGAAGAGAGATATTGGAAATTAGATTTTGCCAAGCGACGGAATATTGAGGTGAGCTGTTTTTTTTTAATATAATATACACTAGCTAGTGTCCCGCGGTTTCACCCACTGCTCGGCTCCTACATATCGTAGTGTGATGTTTTATAGCCTATAGCCTTCCTAGATAAGTGGACTTAAAAAACACAAAAAGAATTATTTAATTCTAACCAGTAGTTTCGGAGATTAGCGCTTTCAAACAAACAAACAGCTTTATAATATTAGTATAGAAAACACGTTGAAACCATCGCCGTGTTTTGCCGTGTGAGTGAGGTTGACCTACGCTCCTTTCCTCATCATCCTGCAGTTCTAAACCCTCTCAAATTTCTTACCTCGAGAAGCCATCAATTTCGTCCTGATGGTAAGCAATCAGCGCCGCCCATGGACACCCGCAACGACAGAGGAGATAAGAGTGCGTTTCCTACCTTTTGGGGGGGAAATCCTTATTTGGAAATGTAGGGATTGGGGGAGGAGAAGGATCGGGCCTCACTCACACGGCAAAACACAACGCTGTGGTTGTTTCACGCCTGTTTTCTGTGAGGCCGTGGTATCACTCCGGTCGAGCCGACCCATTCGTGCCAAAACATGGCTCTCCCACACTTATTTACAACTGTTGTTCTTTTATTATGTCTGAAATTACCAATTTAAATGTAAATTATATTTCATACTAGCGGCCCGCCCCCGCTTTGCACGGGTCCAACTATCTCGCTATCAAAGGGTCACTTTTTCCTAACCTTCCCCTCTACTTTTCTAATATTTTCTTTAATAAGAACCTTCTCCTGACAATAACAAACACAACAAAAAAAGAATTAGCAAAATTGGTTCAGGCGTTGTTGAGTTATGTGCTTACCAAAACATTTTGCGATCCATTTTTATATATAAGATAATAAAGATATAATATTTCTTTTCCAGTGGTCCAGAGCGAAGTTAATAAATCGAATTCTATCAGAGCATATAGCGACGACGGAACCAATTTGGCGTACGAAACAGATTCTAGCATACACCCGGCTACACGGACACTTCCCAATTAGGTCGGAGACAATACAAATACAGTCGGAAGCCGACGAATGGTCTTCGTGGAACGACATAGAAACACGAAGAATGGAATCAAGCATTAAGGAGCTCTACCCAAATCCTTCCCATATAAACACAATGTCACTTTTCGATATATCAAATTTTTCAACTAGAAATCGTAATTCTAATTCGGTGACGCTCCTCTCTGATGATGAGGAGGTCGATGTGGTCTCCTCTGGTGGAGGGAGGAGGGCGAGTCTCGTTTTGCCGGAATCGGGAGGTCTGACGGTCCTCCCGGTGGACAATGAGGACGATAGACTCAGGTTTTTGTTTGTTGAACGGAAATGTGCTGATATTGGTATCGAGTTGAGGAATGAAGATGTTGGCAATGGATATTCTTATAGGTATGTTGGATGTTTTTAATTATTTCTTACCGTAGAAACTTGCATTAAGTTTTTTCCTATGAATGCTTAGAATAGGTTTTCTAGAACCACTTTAAATACTGGATACAATGAAACAATTAATTGTTATTTCCAAAAAATAATTCATTGTTTCATTGTTTTAGAGCTGATTTTTCAATAGTCAGATAAATGTTATCCGAGGAATAAAATTGTTGCTGTCACTGTCTTATACAAACATTCTGACGCGACAGCATCATAATTATTTCGCAGGTAACTTTTATCTAACCATGAAATTTATGTATACATTTATATAAAAATCAATGCGACTTTTCGTTGTAATGTTACAACTCAACAATGCCTTTACCGATTTGTCTAATTTTGGTCTTGAATTATTCGTGGAAGTCCAATTATGGTTTTTCAGAAAATATTAAAGAAATCGTCAGAGAATATTAAAAAATCTTGAAACAGTGTAAAATTGGCATCTACCCAGACGGGCCGCTAATAGGCCATAAAACAGCACTTTTACACGTCAAAATTTTATGTAAAGTACTCGATGAAACTAGCTGCTGATCGTTCTCATCATCATCATCAGCCTATAAGTGCCAACTGCTGAGCAAAGGCCTCTTCTCACACGGAGAAGGTTTGAGCATTAACCACCACGCTTGCTCAAAGCGGATTGACAATTTCAAACTTATAATTAGAAATAAAAAATCCAGGTTTCCTCACGATGTTGCCCTTCACCGTATGTCAGTGGTGTCTAAATAATCATAGAAAGTATATATGACTCGGAAATTGTCTCAATGGTACTTGCCAGGTCTCGATTCCGCAGCCTCAAGCATGAGAAGCGGGCGCCTTGACCACCGGGCCACCACGACCACATAGCTTTTTTTTTGTGAGGGGAACATCATCAAATGACTTCTCCCGCCCAGGGCCGGGCAGGAGGGAGTGTCAGACTCTTACTGACTAAAAACCCCCCTGTTCCTTCTCCTGCTCTGTGCCGATGTCGCGGTGCCCCATTGCGCTTACCCGGCAACAGCCCTTTAGGGCCCCGTCTGTGGTGGTCGAATGGCTCTTTGAGGCGCGCGCGGAACGCTACGCGCTGTACGCTCGGGCCGGGCACTGGTCGGGCGGCGAGCTGCCCTTACTCGCCGACCGCAGGCCCGTGCTTACGGTGGCCGGAGATCGTCCCTCGACGACCACATTGCTTACCATCAGGTAATCCGTCTGCTCGTTTGCCCAACTAATAATACTTTTGATTTTATTACAGTGCGGTGCATGCAGTGCTTTTGTCTGCAATGCGAAGTTTCGCAGAGGAGTTGGTGCGCGGGGGACTGGCCGTCAAACTCACAGAGGACAGCGAACACGCCACCCCTACTGTTTGGGCTGGGTATGTATTATTATTACCACAGTTTAAAAAAAAACAATGCCCCCCATTAGGATGCTCTCCTGTGTCGTGGGTGCGTTTACAAACATACAATTTCACATACACATCACCCCTAGAACAAGAATTTGTGGATCACACAAAGAATTGCGTGGCAGCTAGTTACCCAGTTATTACACAATACATCAACACAGTAAAGGTCTCTTCTCGTACGGAGAACGATTGAATATTTATCACGCTGACCTTGAGCAGCAGAAGAAGGAAGGAAAGTTGATGGGGGTTTTATTACCCGACTACGCTAAAGCAAAAGGAGGGTAATGATTTTGACAGGCTATGTATGTTTGTGTGTATGTTTATCTGTTCCCTCGTAACTTCTAAACTACTTATCAGCATTCGAAAAATGACATATCATTAGAAATGTCTAAATTGTCCGCTGGTTAATAGGCTATATGGGGTAGAACAAAATCTAATGTGGCGTCCTCTAGCGGACAAAACAAACAGAGTAAAAAAAATAAGTTAAGATAAATATGCCGTATGTGTTTGGTATCATTTCATTTCAAATATCTTTTTTATCCGACATTGACTGATTAATGTGATACTTGAAAAAAAAAGTAGAAAAATAATAGAATGCCTCCGCATATCAATCACTTGTAGATGCCCCAATAAAATTGACATATGATTACACATTGACATAAGAAGAAAGGCAACTTTCTTCTTTATTCCATGTTTTACCTTTAATGACCCAAAACTTTAGCTTTGTGTTAGGCTTGTCTAAAGACTGACTTTATGATAGTTAGGTACTTTTACCTGAAGAAAAAAATTTTGCTATCTGCTTGACAGACATCATTTTTATAATTATAGAAACCAATGCCAACCTTTTTCTAGGCTTAAATTATGTTTGACATTCCATCTGTGAAATTGCTGTGAGGGAATTCCAAAGCAGACCATAGTTTCTTGTAAAACAATTATATCAATGCTAATAGGTAATATTTATACAAATTACTTTCGATCTTTCTGTTAATACCGGTCGCGGGACTTCACTATTATTTATGAAATGGAAAAAACATGCAACACTGGAAATGTCAAATCGTTGTCTCTAATTATGGAACGAACTTTAGTGAAAATCTGTCAACACTTTTGTTTCCATGTCACAATTTTTCCAATGTAATAAGGGTGCGTCCATATCTGGCGAATGTGCCTCGATTGCGCAGCACGCGAGCCGATTGCGAGCTGCGCGCGTGCAGTCACTGCAATGGTTTGGTGCACCTCTTTAGCGCAACTCTTGCTCTTATACAGCGTGCGATCTGCGCGCACTCAGTTCTCACCCTTACAGTACCTTATACTGGCTCAGTACTATCGAAGATGTCAGACGACACTAGTGTTTTTAATATAATTGCTGCATCATTAGCTAGTATATTACTGATAAAAAGGAGAAAAAAGAGACAACGGCGTTGGTGGCAAAATCCTATTTTTAAAAGAAAACAGAATTTAGTAGCGGAGTTGAAAAGCCATCAATTAAGCGGACACTATGCAATTTTTTTAAAATTGTCCCAGATTTATATGAAAATCTACGACAGATGGTTAGATTAAGATTGCCAACCGCGCGCTGATCGCGAACGGCGCTTAGGTCGCGCGCAAACAGCGCGCGGGTGGCATAGGAGCGGAGCACGAACAAAAATGCACGCGCGCAAACGGCTCGCGAGCTGCGCATTCGCGGCACATTCGCCAGACGTGGACGCACCCTAAAAATGTAATATTATCATATTATATTAAATGAAAATTTTAACATTTTGAGAACCTATTCTTATCTACTTTCCCGTCATACTGGAGGAATTCCTTGTAGTGGTCTACTTGAAATAAATGATTTGGTTTGATATCGCAGGTCGGCATCGAGCCTGGCGTGCGTGTACGGGCGGCACGTGTACACGGGCGCGATGCACAACGTGCGCACGCGCATGCTGACGGCGGCCGAGCTCGCCGCCAAGCGACACCAACTCGCCACGCTATAATATAAACATACTGCTCTTTTTTATATGTCTTTTATTTATTTACATTCCTGCTCATACCATTAATATGTAATTAAATTATCTTTATTTCAGAAATTTTGTCCATATAGCCGTGTCCGTTACCCAGGCCAGATGTTGTCGACAATGGTCATTTGAATCTTATAGATAATTAGTTGTGCGGCTTCTGTAATTGTTGCGCACATTTTTAAATTTGTTGCGCTTATAGTTTTTTAATTATTTCCCAAAAACATTTCCTGCTGGCGTAACGTTACCACAGCCAGACCTTTTTATTTCTAATGGGAATATTTAAATAAATATTAGCTATAAAATTAGTTGTCTAGATAAAGTAAATGTTGTGCCTTATTTTGTATTTGTTCTTTCTTCGGTTGCGAAGTTATTCGAGATTTTGCTGCGGTAACGTTTTTGGTTTTGCTAGATCTTTGAAATGGTTAAGCGGATTCTTATCATATTTTGTACACGACTTCCGAGGACTTAGTTTAAATTTGTTGTGCAATAACAAAACCAAAATAATGCATATTTTAAAGGTTTTTTCATTAAATAGAAAAACACTTCAATTGGCCCCAGCACTCTCAATAAGAAGTCTAAAGACTTACTTTAAACGTAATTTTAAAGCTTGTAACTGCCTTCAAATGTATGTGAAGTTTCATTAGTATCCCGTAAGTATTTAACAAGTTATGATGATATTCAGTTCTTCACGAGCACGGCCTTAATGCACGCGGTGTTATTTGGCCACTGGATTGGATATATGAACTGAATGTTATGTCAATAATTAGTTGTTTAGATCAGTTGTATATCAGTAAAATTTCAGCTCAATACATTGGATACTTAATGAGATAATACTATGAAAGTCATTAGGAAGTGAATGACGGTGGTAAGCCGACCAAGTTTAGGTGGTTACGAAAAAGCGAAAACGCAGAACATTATGGTACCTTCTAAAATATGTAGGATAGTGTTATAAATTTAGTACAGACATGTACAAAAGTTTAAAAAAAAACTACATGATTATTCAAGATTTTTTATTGAAAGGTAAAATAATCATTTCAATTGAACTTTTACTTCCTTACTTATAAAAACTTGTGTTGCTTAGCAACCGATTAAACATCACCCGTCCTTGTCATTTCTATTTCAAAATGCAGTTCAAAAATCATCTAAAAGGTTACAAAAGTAACCTTCTGGCAAGACTGAGTGCGTTATGCAAACAATGTATTACCCCTTCACCCCACTCCTCCTGCGTCCTACCGAACGGCATGCTCTAGCGGTGATTTTTGATAATTTTGTGGAACTGGAAGATAATGTTTTCTTTTATATTATTATTATATAGCTATTAAACAGTGTACGCGTCTGTACCAAAATTGTAAGGTGTATTATACTAAACATTTTAAAAGATAGTACAATGTTCTGCGTTTTCGCTTTTTCGTAACCACCTAAACTTGGTCGGCTTACCACGGTCATTCACTTCCTAATGACTTTCATAGTATTATCTCATTAATTATCCAATGTATTGAGCTGAAATTTTACTGATATACAACTGATCTAAACAACTAATTATTGACATAACATTCAGTTCATATATCCAATCCAGTGGCCAAATAACACCGCGTGCATTAAGGCCGTGCTCGTGAAGAACTGAATATCATCATAACTTGTTAAATACTTACGGGATACTAATGAAACTTCACATACATTTGAAGGCAGTTACAAGCTTTAAAATTACGTTTAAAGTAAGTCTTTAGACTTCTTATTGAGAGTGCTGGGGCCAATTGAAGTGTTTTTCTATTTAATGAAAAAACCTTTAAAATATGCATTATTTTGGTTTTGTTATTGCACAACAAATTTAAACTAAGTCCTCGGAAGTCGTGTACAAAATATGATAAGAATCCGCTTAACCATTTCAAAGATCTAGCAAAACCAAAAACGTTACCGCAGCAAAATCTCGAATAACTTCGCAACCGAAGAAAGAACAAATACAAAATAAGGCACAACATTTACTTTATCTAGACAACTAATTTTATAGCTAATATTTATTTAAATATTCCCATTAGAAATAAAAAGGTCTGGCTGTGGTAACGTTACGCCAGCAGGAAATGTTTTTGGGAAATAATTAAAAAACTATAAGCGCAACAAATTTAAAAATGTGCGCAACAATTACAGAAGCCGCACAACTAATTATCTATAAGATTCAAATGACCATTGTCGACAACATCTGGCCTGGGTAACGGACACCATATAGCCTTTTCAATTACACGTTAGTAGGGTCATTAGTATACACAAAAAATAAAACATAATAATAAGGTGTTAGTAATCAAAACAAAACAGTGTACACAAAGAATTGGGTAGTTTCCTAGGTCAAAAATAAATTTATTCGACGTTTCAATACAATAACATATTGAAAAATAACTATACTTTTATTCATCGATCGATCAATACACTGAATTTTAGATATTTTTTAGCAATTTTTTAGGAAAAAAGTAAAGTACTTGACGCATAAAAAATATGACGTCATAACTCAGTTTTTCATACAATTATCATAGAAAAGTATCGTTTTTGACATTTGGATAAAAGTATTGGAATTTGATTAGTTGGAAACTACCGTATTACTGGAGACTACTTCCTATTTCTAAGCAGGTGAACGCTCGCCCAGAACACGATAAAAGGACTGTTTATTTTGTACGCTAACGTTCTACAAATAATAATAAAATTTTTTCATCGACTCCGATGGTTTTTTCTTATTCTTTGCTATCAAATTTTATTTATTTTTTGTGTATAACTGTTGTTCATTAAGGATTAGGAAAAAATTCGTTACTTAATCATTGTAGCTATCAAATACTTATTTTCGGCAACCATTTTTTAGCTTTAATCCATAATAAAATCAATAATACTTCCAAATAAATAAAACTCGTATCTGTGCTATCTGACAGCTGTTTGGATCTGACGCATAAGAAGCGCCACCTGGCGGCAGAAAGTGTCCAAAACCCTCATTGTAAACATTCAAAGGTGTTCATATTGTAACTACAATCGGTTTATAAATAAGACAAGTCATTATAAGCAAATATAAAAGTCAAAACTATTTATTTAATAATGTGACGACGGCACAGTTATACTAACATCTAGACATTTATAATGAAAATAGTATTCTATATAAAATATAATAACATTAACTCCAAAAATAATAACACTAAGGATATAAAAAACAAACTTAACATCAATTTTGTATTTTGTTTAACGATTTACTCAGCAGCATCGCGCGACAATCCGCGGCGGACGACGTTTAGCTAACTGACGCATCGGCTCATAGATATGAACCCCGAGCGTAGCTCGAAACTAGTCGAGCTCCTCGTCACAGTTACTTAAATAAGCCGTTAAACATAATAATTAATAGCTCTAACGAAAAACATAATCAAAATGTATAAATATTTATAAACGGATAAAGAAATATATCATTTTTATTATAGTATAAGCAGAGGTCCACAACGAAACATTTTTTTATCAATTACATCATACATTACCATAGGGCACAATAAAACAAAATAACAAAGTCAATAAAATTGTACTTTGATATTCCAGGACTATCTATACTAATATTATAAAGAGGTATTTGTAAGTTTGTATGTAGGGTGTAATCTTTGGAACCACTGGTTGGATTGCCAAAATTCTTTCACTTATTGATAGCTACAATGTTCCCATCTCAACATCAACGCTACAATCAAATGGAGCTTAGCAGCGACTTATATATAGAACTACAATTCACAGAGGACCGGCTCGACCGGCGTGATATAACGGCCTCACAGAAAACCGCCGTGAAACAACACAGCGGTTTCATTAAAACACACACTGGGAAGTTTCCGTCTCTGGAGCCGTAACCAGCGGTAACTTGGTCCAAGGGCTCGGTTGGATGACATTTTTATATTATGAAACTTAATTAGGGAGTAATTTTATTAAAAAAATTACATTTGTAATTCGCAAAATTTTAAAGTTTATAGTTACAATATAATATTTTTTCTCACGTATTTAATATTTGTAATAAGTTATGGCACATTTAAATATTACAAAAACGTTCAGTACGTTTTACATTCGACCATTTTGAATAATCTACATCAAAGTCTGTTGCGTAGTTTTAGAGATTTAACCATACATAGGGATATAGGGACAGAGAAAGCGACTTTTTTATACTCTGTTGTGATAGCGATACAATTCACGGCCTAAACAATTATATATATTACCAAGTCATCATCATCTGTGTTGACACAACTTTTTATAATATAAATGGAATACGTAGGTATTATAATTATCTAATAATAAAACACATACAAGTAAAGAAACTACACTTTAAAAATGTAAACACAGTTAACTAACTACATTGCGGCCAACGTATGTTGGCGAGTCTGAAGTTAGCCGTTTGTCTGCGCAATGGATCTTTTAGGAACAAAATTGTGTACTGCGCAGCTAATCGGCTAACTTCAGACTCGCCAAGACACGTCGGCCGCACTGTAAGCATGTAGATAAGAAAATATTTTTCCAACGTATTAGTTTTTTCCTTCTTTATCACTGAATGATTTTTAATTAAGCTTCATTTTCACTATACTGTATGAACAGAATCAATTCTTATTTGCTTATCCGCATACCAAATAACTTGCTTGTTTATACTAAGCTCGACTTGCGATTTCATTGCTCGCTAATTACAATAATGACTCTGACAATAATAAATACTTTCCTTTTGACAATACATAAGAATCCCTACATCCAAACTAATATTATAAATGCGAAAGTAACTCTGTATGTCTGTCTTTTCTTCACGCCTAAACTACTGAACCCATTTGTGTAAAACAGACATAGTTTGGAACTCGAGGAAGGACATAGAATAGTTTTTAAACCGAAAATCCGCAGAAAGTCTATACTATTCCACGCGAACAAAGTCGCGGGCACAAGCTAATTAATAATTTTATTACTTCTGGAAGATTTTAAGCTATCGTACCTAACGATATTAAAATTAAGTACTTGACCACAGTACTAACAGCGTTGAAGCGGCTTGAGTTGCGATACTAATATTCAAATAAAAAAATCATTGAAACTACCAAATACCAAACTTACACAAGTAATTAAGCTTTTAAGACAGATTTTTTTAAACGTTCTCATGTGTCGTGGGTGCGTTTATAAACATACAAATTCACATACTCAAGCCACCCAGACCTGGAACAACAATTTGTGAATCACACAGTGTTGATCCGTGCGGGAATCGAGTACGCGACACAGCTAAATCTCCAACCAAGCCATATTTTGTTCCCGTTTCATTTTAAAGTCTGTTGTAGTTTTCTATATTTTATGTCTTGAAAATATGTAGATATGGAAACACAGTTGAGGTAAAAAGTGAACAATTAATAATTGCAAACAAGAGTTGATAACTAGACATATAATATAATAATATAAAACATGACTACACTAAATAAGTACAAACTAATTACTTAAAATCTAATGAGATTAGTTGGTAGGCATTGGCTATGTGCGCGACGGTGGCGACGCGTAGCGTTTACAACATTAGCGGAAGCTGTCAAATAATAACAATTTATACATTATAATTTTCATTGCAAATATAAATAAAACCAAAGATTAAAATAGTATTATTGACATTATTTAAGTGCAATTTATTCAATAGTTTTACTGTAAAAGGAATATAATAATAAAAACCGACTGTTGATCATCCGCATTTGTTTCCAATTTCTGCCGTGTTGTGCGCTGCTGTCGTTATCTTTGTTTTTTAGGAATTTGTACCACATTACGATTTTCTCCTGTGTCGTGGGTGCGGTTACAAACATACAATTTCACATGCACATGACACCCAGACCCGGAACAACAATTTGTGGATCAAAAGTTGTTCCGTGTGGGAATAGAACCCGCGACACGTTGCACGGCAGCCAGTTGCCCAGCCACCGCACCAACCGTGCAGTCAAATATCTGTCCGCCACTACTATCTTTGCACATAGCCAATAATTTGTCTTAACGACGGCTTTAAATGCTAGACGATTCAACACATCAAAATAACGTAGCGTCCTAATCATATAATGTGAGGATATTTTGAGATTTCGTCTCCCTCTAAGGGGCCCTTAACAGATTTGCTGGAGTGGCGGAGATCCTTCTCCGCCACTGTCCTCAGTAAACGGAGAAGTTTTCAGTCAGTATAAGGCTGACACTCCCTCACACCTCACCCAGGGTATGAGAAGCAGTTGAACAAGTGCCTCTCCCCCTCCCAAACCTCCCAGTTTTCACCCCCCATACCGTAAAACGGGGTCAATGGATACACGAAACGGACGAATTGATGTTGGCGAATTTTCCTAGTATATATTCACCCCTTTTTACCGCACTTCAAATTTGCAGTCCCCTAGGTGAAGTTGGGTGGGATTGTGCCATTCCCTCCCCCTCCCCAAGCCAAAAAAAACTAATTTGCGGACGCCCCATAAAAAATATATACAAGATATCAAATCTTGTTACAAAACTATTTTTCAACAACCCATAATGTCACTGACCATTATAAGTATCAAAAAATTCAGACTCTGATAACTTTCCTAGCTTTCCTTAGTACTGACTATAAATACAGATCTTAGACCACCACTTAAAGTCAGAATTACACTTTGACCTACTGCCACAAACCAACAAAGCGCAGTAATTATAAATCTTTGGTCAATTTCGTTGTAAAAATGGCAATTTTTTTGATAGAAAAATTGTGCTTTTTTAAGGCATTTTTCCCTACACTGACATTGTCTCATCTATCGTGGGTGCTTTATATATTTTAATCAATCACACAAATACCTTGTTTAGTTCGTAAACTAGTTCATGACTTAGATAAAAATAAAATATTTTGCATTTCAATGCAATAAACTATTTAGCTTCACTAAGAGGACTGACCGACAGACTGACACTACCTATATCTTCAAAATTTTGTTTGACGTTCAAAAGGTCTAATTGGAACAAATGATTTTTGACTTTTTGCCAAATACCAATCACACTTTCCATTCATTTACAAGCTAGGTACTTAATAGTCGATTATTTTTCGGTAATTCTTATGAAATAATGTGTTATCCTTGCAATTTTGAGAACCTATTCTTATCTACTTCCCCGTCATATTGGTGGACTCCAAAAATTCCTTTTGTGGTATACTAGAAATAAATGATTTGGTTTGATATTGCAGGTCGGCGTCGAGCCTGGCGTGCGTGTATGGCCGGCACGTGTACACGGGCGCGATGCACAACGTGCGCACGCGCATGCTGACGGCGACCGAGCTCGCCGCCAAGCGACACCAACTCGCCACGCTATAATATAAACATACTGCTCTTTTTTATATGTCTTTTATTTATTTACATTCCTGCTCATACCATCAATATGTAGCTAAATAAATTAAATTATCTTTATTTCAGACATTTTGTCCATATAGCCTTTTCAATTACGCGTTAGTAGGGTCATTAGTATACACAAAAAATAAAACATAATAATAAGGTGTTAGTAATCAAAACAAAACAGTGTACACAAAGAATTGTGTAGTTTCCTAGGTCAAAAATAAATTATTTCGACGTTTCAATACAATAACATATTGAAAAATAACTATACTTTTATTCATCGATCGATCAATACACTGAATTTTAGATACTTTTTAGCAAATTTTTAAGAAATAAGTAAAATATATGACGCTTAAAAAATATGACATTTTTCATACAAATTTCATAGAAAAGTATCGTTTTTGACATTTGGATAAAAGTATTGAATTTGACTAGTTGGAAACTACCGTATTACTAGAGGTAACACGGTTAAAGGACTGTTTATATTGTACGCTAACACTCTACAAATAATAACCATTTTCTTTTTCTGACTCCGATGGTTTTTTCTTATTCTTTGCTACTAAATTTTTTTTGTCTATAACTATTTTACAATTTGGTACATCATTTTCTTACGATAAGGCAAAAATTCGTTACTTAATCATTGTAGCTATGAAATACTTATTTTCGGCAACCATTTTTTAGCTTTAATCCATAATAAAATCAATAATACTTTCAAATAAATAAAACTCGCATCTGTGCTATCTGACAGCTGTTTGGATCTGACGCATACGAAGCGCCACCTGGCGGCAGAAAGTGTCCAAAATCCTCATTGTAAACATTCAAAGGTGTTAAGTTATAACTAGAATCGGTTTATAAATGAAACAAGTCATTATAAGCACATATAAAAGTCAAAAATATTTATTTAATAATGTAACGACGGCACAGTTATACTAACATTTAGACATTTATAATGAAAATACTATTCTATATAAAATATAATAACTTAACTGCAAAAATAATAACACTAAGGATATAAAAAACAAACTTAACATCAATTTTGTATTTTGTTTAACGACTTACTCAGCAGCATCGCGCGACAAGACGCGGCGGACGACGTTTAGCTAACTGACGCATCGGCTCATGAATATGAGCCCCGAGCGTAGCTCGAAACTAGTCGAGCTCCTCGTCACAGTAACTTAAATAAGCCGTTAAACAAAATAATTTGTAGCTAAGTATAACGAAATACATAATCAAAATGTGTAATATAAATATATTTATAAACGGATAAAAAAATATATCATTTTTAACCGACTTCAAAAAAAGGAGGAGGTTCTCAATTCGATTGTATTTTTTTTTTTTTTTTTTTTTATTTTTTTTTTTATGTTTGTTACCTCAGAACTCCGTCGTTTATGGACGGATTTGCAAAATTTTTTTTATGATTGAAAGGATATGCTTCCAGATTGGTCCCATTCTTTTCAAAATTGAGTTTTGATGATGGGATCCATGAGAAATCGAGGGAACTCCTCAAATATTAAAGGCAACTATATAGTAATTTTAATATTTTCATAGAGCACTCAAGCATTTACAGTCAAAAAGTAATATTTGATGGGGTGGAACTGGTGAAGAAGATCAGAAATGGGTGATGAAACTTGACACTCGCATAGATATCACAATCAAGGTAGTTCAGCAACTATGAAAATGCACTGTAAACCAATGATCTTAAATAATTATGTTGGAAATGTTATCATCGAACTGATTTAATGATGATTATGGAGCTGGAAGGTAGGCACTGGAACTGCGTACCTAATTAATATATCCTAGCCGTGTTTGGGCTTGTTAGAATTGTTATAAGATGCACTTTGGCTGTAAGGTACTATTGAACTGATGTGATGATGAAGCTGGAAGGTTGGCATGGGGCCTAGTATTGTGTAAGCTTATTAGAGCTGTCAAGAGCAATGGAAAGGGCTATGCTCATAGTTTCCGTGCATGTTCGAATCAGAAATGAAGAAATCCGCAGAAGAACCAGCGTCACCGACATAGCCCGAAGAAATGCCAAACTTAAGTGACAGTGGGCACGGCACATTGCTCGTAGAACAGATGGCCGATGGGGCCGAAAGGTTCTAGAGCGGGACCGCACACCTTTGGGGGCGGAGTTTGGCCTAGTATTGGCTATTTTGCATTAGTCCACGTGGACTGCGTTTACACATTAGTGGTGAAATGCATCATTGTGTTCTTATCGTTTTCCTGGTAATAGGCTAAGAGAATTCATTGGCATTTTTAACAAAACAGTCGTTTTAAATGGGTTACAAAACAATAATTGCGTCGTACAAAACAATAATTGTGTTTCTTTTGTGTGCACATATGTAGATAATACTTACTTAAAAAAGGTTCATACATTGAATGACTCATAAATGTATATTTACAATAGCGATGGTCTTTTGTATTTTTACCAACTTGTCTATATATGAATGTTCTTAGTAATAACAAAATAGTATTCTTCATTTAATGGGTTACAATTGATACAAAACAATAATTGCATCGGTCTTTTTTCTATGTACGAATGTATTTAATCATAGATACTAAATTAGATTGCATTTGGTATCTTTGAACTTTATCTGTCTGTTGATGAAAATATCTAGTTTTTTGTTATTTGGCGAGAACTAATATGAATTTATGATAAGATTATTATTTTTTTTTAACTATAAGTCATAAGTATCTCATGCATCATATCATCTCTCCTCGAGATCAAAACGATTACACAGTAACAATGTACTATGATATGTATTTCTACGTATAAGTATGACATTGGTAACTTTTTCAAAAGAAATGTAGGAACGATATTGACTTCTTTGCCATAACACATTATAATAAAAAAAAACACTAAACGGCTACAAATAAAAAAAAATTTTACAAAATAAAAAAACCGCCTTCAAAAAAAGTCAAGCAATAAAAGTTCCTACACTAAAAAGTAAAAAATAACAATTTGAATTACTGTAAAAAAACTTAGTTTATAGGTAAACTTATTTGACATTAATATTTTGCAAATATTCAAAATTTATTACTTATTTTTGGAGTCGGTGCCAGCCCATGCAAGGAAATACAAATGGGCAACAATCCCTTGAAAAACTACCTCTTACTTAATTATAAAACTACTTAATACCTATTTGCATACTCAAATATAGGTATATTAATTAAGACATAAATACAGATTAGACTTCTCTACAAAAAATGTCCGATTTGCACATTTTTTTTAAATAAAAAATATATACTTACAAAAACATTTTAAGTACATTGAAAATGTTTAAGCATTATGTACGAAAAATGGCACCGGATATTAAAAAGCTAACTAACATTAAGTTTCAACATTAAAATGCTGGCACCGACTCCAAAAATAAGTAATAAATTTTGAATATTTGCAAAATATTAATGTCAAATAAGTTTACCTATAAACTAAGTTTTTTTACAGTAATTCAAATTGTTATTTTTTACTTTTTAGTGTAGGAACTTTTATTGCTTGACTTTTTTTGAAGGCGGTTTTTTTATTTTGTAAAATTTTTTTTTTTATTATAGTATAAGCAGAGGTCCACCTTAAGCGTACAACGAAACACATTTTTTTTATCAATAACGTACATTATAACAAAATTGTACTTCGATATTCCAAGACTATCTATACTAATATTATAAAGAGGTATTTGTAAGTTTGTATGTAGGGTGTAATCTTTGGAACCACTGGTCGGATTCCCAAAATTCTTTCACTTATTGATAGCTACAATGTTCCCATTAAAACATCACGCTACAATCAAATGGAGCCGAGCAGCGAGTTACATATAGAACTACAATTCAGAGGACCGGCTCGACCGGCGTGATACAACGGCCTCACAGAAAACCGCCGTAAAAAACCCCAGCGTTCTCATTGAAACACCATACACTGGGAAGTTTCCGTCTCTGGAGCCGTAACCAGCGGTAACTTGGTCTAAGGTCTCGGTTGGATGACATTTTTATATTATGAAACTTAATTAGGGAGTCATTTTATCAAATAAAAATTACATTTGTAATTCGTTAATTTTAAAGAAGTTTATAGTTACAATAATAATATTTTTTCTCACATATTTAATATTTGTAATAAGTTATGGCACATTTAAATATTACAAAAACGTTCAGTACGTTTTACATTAGACCATTTTGATTAAACTGCATCAAAATCTGTTGCGTAGTTTTAGAGATTTAAGCATACATAGGGACAGAGAAAGCGAATTTTTTATACTCGTACTATATGTAGTGATAGTGATTCACAATTCACGGCCTAAACAATTATATATATTACCAAGTCATCATCATCAATGTTGACACATTTTTTTATAATATAAATGGAATACGTAGGTATTATAATTATCTAATAATAAAACACATACAAGTAAAGAAACTACATTTCAAAAATGTAAACACGGTTAACTAACTACATTGCGGCCGACGTATGTTGGCGAGTCTGAAGTTAGCCGTTTGTCTGCGCAATGGATCTTTTAGGAACAAAATTGTGTACTGCGCAGCTAATCGACTAACTTCAGACTAGCCAAGACACGTCGGCCGCACTGTAAGCATGTAGATAAGAAAATATTTTTCCAACGTATTAGTTTTTTCCTTCTTTCTCTCTGAATGATTTTGAATTAAGCTTCATTTTCATTTTACTGTATGAACAGAATCAATTCTTATTTGCTTATCCGCATACCAAATAACTTGCTTGTCTATAGGTACTAAGCTCGACTTGCGATTTCATTGCTCGCTAATTTCAATAATGATTTGGACATTAATAAATAGTTTCCTCTTGACAATACATAAGGTTGTGAAGGTAAACATCGTGGACACGTGGACACCAGGACTTATAATTTCTAATTACAAGTTTGAAATCGCCAACCCACATTGGGCAAGCGTGGTGATTAATGCTCTAACCTCCTCCTTATGAGAAGAGGCCTTTGCTCAACAGTGGGCACTTATAGGCTGATGATGAATGATGTAATACATACATCCAAACTTGTATTATAAATGCGAAAGTATCTCTGTCTGTCTTTTCTTCACGCCTAAGCTACTGAACCTATTTGCGTGAAATTTGTGTAAAACACATACATAGTTTGGAACTTGAGGAAGGACATAGAATAGTTTTTAAATCAAAAATCCGCAGGAAGTCTATACTATTCCACGCGAACAAAGTCGCGGGCAAAAGCTAATTAATAATTAATTACTTCTGGAAGATTTTAAGCTATCGTACCTAACGATATGAAAATTAAGTACTTGACCACAGTACTAACAGCGTTGAAGCGGCTTGAGTTGCAATAAAAATTTTCAAATAAAAAATCATTTAAACTACCAAATACCAAACTTACACAAGTAATTTTTAAGTTTTTAAGTGATTATAAACGTTCTCCTGTCTCGTGGTTGTGTTTATAAACATACCTACAAATTCACATACTCAAGCCACCTAGACCCGGAACAACAATTTGCGGATCACACAGTGTTGATCCGTGCGGGAATCGAGTACGCGACACAGCTAAATCTCCAACCAAGCCATATTTTGTTCCCGTTTCATTTTAAAGTCTGTTGTAGTTTTCTATATTTTATGTCTTGAAAATATGTAGATATGGAGACACAGTAGAGGTGAAATGTGAACAATTAATAATTGCAAACACGAGTTAATAACTAGACATATAATATAATAATATAAAACATGACTACACTTAATAAGTACAAACTAATTACTTAAAATCTAATGAGATTAGTTGGTAGGCATTGGCTATGTGCGCGACGGTGGCGACGCGTAGCGTTTACAACATTAGCGGAAGCTGTCAAATAATAACAATGTAAACATTATAATTTTCTTTGCAAATATAAATAAAACCAAAGATTAAAATAGTATTGTTTACATTATTTAAGTGCAATTTATTCAATAGTTTTACTGTAAAAGGAATATAATAATAAAAACTGACAGCTGATCCTCCGCATTTGTTTCCAATTTCTGCCGTGTTGTGCGCTGCTGTCGTTATCTTTGTTTTTTAGGAATTTGTACCACATTAGGATTTTCTCCTGTGTCGTGGGTGCGGTTACAAACATATAATTTCACATCCACATGACACCCAGACCCGGAACAACAATTTGTGGATCACACAAAAAGTTGTTCCGTGCGGGAACAGAACCCGCGACACGTTGCACGGCAGCCAGTTGCCCAGCCACCGCACCAACCGTCAGTGCCGGATTAAGCCAGCGCGGGGCCTGTAGCAAATTCAGTCAAGGGGCCCTTGGTTTGCTATCGGTTCTCAAAAGAGTATTAAATAAAATAAAACTGTTACAAAACTTTTCTAGATTTATTATGGTGAAATTTCGCGATTACACTTTCAGTATCGACTTCTTTAAGCAACTCATGCTCTAGGTATATTCAACAACGTGAAATGATTAAGACGTTCTTGGCCTATAGTGTTCCTTTATTCATGTTTAACTCGTTTCAACGTTGAAAAATAATGTTTGCCACTGCAGTAAATACGCAAGGCAATTTCTAAATTTTGGGAAAGACGATTCTAAAGAATTATTTAATAAAAGTTTATAAAATTGCAGTTCCAGAGGATCCTTCTTGCTGTCATTTCTTGCTGTTACAGTAGCCACATCTGTTTTTAGCAGCTCTGCGAACTGCACTAATTCGCCGTTGTCCAAATCATGACGATTTTTTCAAAATCTCTTCTGTTGTAAGAGATTTTATCAGTCGAAATACTTCAAAAACACTAGTAATTTTATGATATGCTTTCATACGTTATAGCAGACAGTACCTACGTTATCAATTATGACAATAAACACCTCAAATTCGAAACGTTGTCCAGGTGTTTGATTTTCGACATAGTCGTCGAGTGTATTAGAGCCGCTGAAATGGTCGTACTTTGTATTTCGCTTGATTCGTCGGGATGTCTGTTGCTGGTATTCTTCACAGTTAGTCAAATCTTTGGCTCTTGCCTCTTATATCTGAAAATGTGGATCGCATTGCTTGAACGTAGCCATATAATGATTCATAAAGGGCGTATCCCGTATTAAGGTCTTGATCAGATTGTGAAATAAATAATTTTTAACAAAAATATTCCGACTTCAAAAAGTAAGCTAAAATGCATATAATACATGTTTTCTCTTAGTTAAATAGAAAATAATATTAATAACCATTTTATAATTTTGAATTCGGTGCCAAGCCTATATGCCTTTAAACATAGCTATTGTTAGTTTGATGATTAGGAGGTACCGATCAATATTTTTCTAATACTGTTGCTGTTTGTGGTATGACTTGGATGATTCAATTGGCAGAGTAAGCAAGGGTTTTCGAATGATAAGACGACGACTACTTGAGACCGAAAATCACGATAATAGTAGTAGTACTGAGTTAGTCAGTGTTCGTGCTGTAAATCGCTGAGGAATTCCCTCGACTGTCAATGGTCTCCGCCATCATTTATACTGCAGACCTTCAATATACCTACGTAATCAGTATAGGTGCAAAGTTCTCATCAATATAAATTAATTAAATCCAAGCACAACATAATTACTCCAAATAGTCAAAGAGATCTTACGACAGTCTTCCTGCTCCATCATCAGATTTACTCCATAACTTCATTGTAACCCATATAGGTGCGAAGTTATCATCGATATAAATAAATTAAGTCCAAACACGAGGTAGTTACTGTGAACCGTTCAGGAGTTCCCTAAGCTGTCCTTCGTTCTCATCATCAGACCCCTAATGACAGTCACGGTGCACCAATCTTGGTGCAAAGTGCTCACCAATACGAATCATTCAAGCCCAAACACAAGGTATCTACTTCAAATAATCAAGGAGATCCTTCAACTGTCT
This sequence comes from Spodoptera exigua, assembly GCA_902829305.4. Lineage (NCBI taxonomy): Eukaryota > Metazoa > Arthropoda > Insecta > Lepidoptera > Noctuidae > Spodoptera > Spodoptera exigua. The sequence goes on along the minus strand of LR824628.2, from coordinate 620,930 downwards.
TCCGGCTCCATCATCAGGTTATATATCATCATCAGGAAGTTGAAGGTAGATTATTTGAAGTAGTTACCTTGTGTTTGGGCTTGAATGATTCGTATTGGTGAGCACTTTGCGTTGTAAAAAATATAGGTACTTAAACAACATGCACTACTCGCCCCTACAATTTTCGAAAGTTTCCCTAGGTTCCCCAAGGATTCCATCGTTAGATCCCGACCTCATGAAAATGGGACCCTCTCGGGAGTGTAACCTTTCAAACGAAACAAGAATTTTGGCAATTGGTTTATAAATGGCGAAGTAATCGGTGAATATACAAAAAAAAAACAATCAGTCGAACATAGTACCCCCTCCTTTTTTTGAAGTCGGTAAAAAGATAATTGAATTAATTGCACACAGCGCTTCGTCAATCACGAAAACCTTGAAGCAATGTCAAGACAACTTTTCTCACAAATAGCTCACATTTAAAGTGATTAGTAGTTTTTTATACTGAGTCAAAGGAAAGTGTATATCAATTTCTTATTGTTTGATAGTCCTAATTTATATGTATTTGTTCGAGTTGCCGCTAGCTCGATCGATGACAATATCAGGGAATTCCCCAAATGGCTTTGCAGTGTTGCCAACTTGTGTTTAGTGCAGTGTAAGTAGTAGGTACAACACATAACTTGTGTGTGAAAGATATTATACCTAGAGGTGTGGAGGAAATAGCCGTGCGCGCAGTTAGCGTCGGCTCGGTTCGCCCCGGCTCGGTTCGCCCGCCAATAGCATCAACCGAGCGGACAAATACTCGCTTTCCTTTTCTTACACATACAAATTACCGACTATTTGTATTTTTTCGTTTATTTCGTTAAGAAAAAAATCAAATTACTTGCAGTTTGGTACCTAGTAGTTTTGTAAACAAAACATTTTCTACATAGGTCTTGCTGTTGAAGTGGTGTAATTAAGAAATACATATTTGAGCGCGGGGCCCTCCAATCCGCGGGGCCCGTAGCATTTGCTACTCTTGCTACGTGGCTAATCCGGCACTGCCAACCGTGCAGTCAAATATCTGTCCGCCACTACTGGCATTGCACATAGCCAATAATTTGTCTTAACGACGGCTTTAAATGCTAGACGGTTCAACACATCAAAATAACGTAGCGTCCTAATTATATCATGTGAGGATATTTTGAGATTTCGTCTCCCTCTAAGGGGGGACCCTTAACAGATTTGCTGGCAGTGGCGGAGAAGGACAGTAAACGGAGAAGTTTTCAGTCAGTATAAGGCTGACACTCCCTCACACCTCACCCAGGGTATGAGAAGCAGTTGAACAAGTGTCTCTCCCCCTCCCAAACCTCCCAGTCTTCACCGTTACCGTAAAACGGGGTCAATGGATACACGAAACGGACGAATTGATGTTGGCGAATTTTCCTAATATATATTCACCCCTTTTTACCGTACTTCAAATTTGCAGTCCCCTAGGTGAAGTTGGGTGGGATTGTGCCATTCCCTCCCCCTCCCCAAGCCTAAAAAAACTAATTTGCGGACGCCCCATAAAAAATATATACAAGATATCAAATCTTGCTACAAAACTATCCTTGAACAACCCATGTCACTGACCTGGTCATTATAAGTATCAAAAAATTCAGACTCTTTGATAACTTTCCTAGCTTTCCTTAGTACTGACTATAAATACTGATCTTAGACCACCACTTAAAGTCAGTATTACACTTTAACCTACCACCACAAACCAACAAAGCGCAGTAATTATAAATCTTTGGTCAATTTCGTTGTAAAAATGGCAATTTTTTAGAAAAATTGTGCTTTTTTAAGGCATTTTTCCCTACACTGAAATTGTCTCATCTATCGTGGGTGCTTTATATATTTTAATCAATCACACAAATACCTTGTTTAGTTCGTAAACTAGTTCATGACTTAGATAAAAATAAAATATTTTGCATTTCAATGCAATAAACTATTTAGCTTCACTAAGAGGACTGACCGACAGACTCACACTATATCTTCAAAGTTTTGTTTGACGTTCAAAAGTGCCTGTAAAGGTCTAATTGGAATAAATTATTATTGACTTTTTGCCAAAAACCAATCACACTTACCATTCATTTACAAGCTACTTAATAGTCGATTATTTTCGGTAATTCTTATGAAATAAGTGTGTTATCATTGCCATTTTGAGAACCTATTCTTATCTACTTTCTTGTCATACTGGAGGAATTCCTTTTAGTGGTCTACTTGAAATAAATGATTTGTTATTGCAGGTCGGCATCGACCTTGGCATGCGTGTATGGCCGGCACGTGTACACGGGCGCGATGCACAACGTGCGCACGCGCATGCTGACGGCGGCCGAGCTCGCCGCCAAGCGACACCAACTCGCCACGCTATAATATAAACATACTGCTCTTTTTTATATGTCTTTTATTTATTTACATTCCTGCTCATACCATAAATATGTAATTAAATTATCTTTATTTCAGACATTTTGTCCGTAGCCTTTTCAATAACACGTTAGTAGGGTCATTAGTATACACAAAAAATAAAACATAATAATAAGGTGTTAGTAATCAAAACAAAACTGTACACAAAGAATTGGGTAGTTTCCTAGGTCAAAAATAAATTAATTCGACGTTTCAATACAATAAATTATTGAAAAATTACTATACTTTTATTCATCGATCGATCAATACACTGAATTTTAGATATTTTTTAGCAATTTTTTAGGAAAAAAGTAAAGTACTTGACGCATAAAAAATATGACGTCATAACTCAGTTTTTCATACAAATTTATTAGAAAAGTATCGTTTTTGACATTTGGATAGAAGTATTGAATTTGACTAGTTGGAAACTACCGTATTACTGGAGTCTACTTCCTATTTCTGAGCAGGTGAACGCTCGTCCAGAACACGGTAAAAGGACTGTTTATTTTGTACACTAACGTTCAACTAATAATGAGCACATTCTTTTATCGAGTCCATGGTTTTTTTCTTATTCTTTACTACCAAATTTTATTTCTTTTTTGTGTATATCTGTTTTACGATTGGTACTTCATTTAGGATTAGGCAAAAATTTGGTACTTAATAATTGTAGCTAATGAAATAGTTATTTTCGGCAACCATTCTTTGGCTATATCTTTTATATATAAAAATGGATCGCAAAATGTGTTGGTAAGCGCATAACTCAACAACGCCTGGGCCAATTTTGCTAATTCATTTTTGTTGTGTTTGTTATTGTCAGGAAAAGGTTCTTATCAAAGAAAATATTAGAAAAGTAGAGGGGAAGATTAGGAAAAAGTGACCGTTTGATAGCGAGATAGACGGACCCGTGCGAAGCGGGGGCGGGCCGCTAGTTCCATAATAAAATCAATAATTCTTCCAAATAAATAAAACTTCTATCTGTGCTATCTAACAGCTGTTTGGACCTAACGCATACGAAGCGCCACCTGGCGGCAGAAAGTGTCCAAAACCCTCATTGTAAACATTCAAAGGTGTTCAGTCGTAAATAGAATCGGTTTATAAATAAAACAAGTCATTATAAGCACATATAAAAGTCAAAAATATTTATTTAATAATGTGACGACGGCACAGTTATACTAACATCTAGACATTTATAATGAAAATAGTATTCTATATAAAATATAATAACTTAACTGCAAAAATAATAACACTAAGGATATAAAAAACAAACTTAACATCAATTTTGTATTTTGTTTAACGATTTACTCAGCAGCATCGCGCGACAAGACGCGGCGGACGACATTTAGCTAACTGACGCATCGGCTCATGAATATGAGCCCCGAGCGTGGCTCGAAACTTGTCGAGCTCTCCTCGTCACACTTGAAGAAGTCGTTAAACAAAATAATTAATAGCTCTAACGAAATACATAATCCAAATGTATAAATATTTATAAACGGATAAAAAAATATATCATTTTTATTATAGTATAAGCAGAGGTCCACCTTAAGCGTACAACGAAACACATTTTTTTATCAATTACATACATTACCACAGGGCACAATATAACAAAATAAAAAAGTCAATAAAATTGTACTTTGATATTCCAGGACTATCTATACTTAATAATATAATAAAGAGGTATTTGTAAGTTTGTATGTAGGGTGTAATATTTGGAACCACTGGTCGGATTGCCAAAATTCTTTCACTGGTAGATAGCTACAATATTCCCATCTCAACATCAACGCTACAATCAAATGGAGCCGAGCAGCGAGTTACATATAGAACTACAATTCAGAGGACCGGCTCGACCGGCGTGATACAACGGCCTCACAGAAAACCGCCGTAAAAAACCCCAGCGTTCTCATTGAAACACCATACACTGGGAAGTTTCCGTCTCTGGAGCCGTAACCAGCGGTAACTTGGTCTAAGGTCTCGGTTGGATGACATTTTTATATTATGAAACTTAATTAGGGAGTCATTTTATCAAATAAAAATTACATTTGTAATTCGTAAATTTTAAATTAGCTTATAGTTACAATATAATATTTTTTGTCACATATTTAATATTTGTAATAAGTTATGGCACATTTTAATATTAAAAAAACGTTCAATACGTTTTACATTAGACCATTTTGAATAATAATCTGCATCAAAATCTGTTGCGTAGTTTTAGAGATTTAAGCATACATAGGGATATAGGGACAGAGAAAGCGAGCTTTTTTATACTTTGTAGTGATAGTGATACACAATTCACGGCCTAAACAATTATATATATTACCAAGTCATCATCATCTGTGTTGACACAATTTTTTATAATATAAATGGAATACGTAGGTATTATAATTATCAAATAATAAAACACATACAAGTAAAGAAATTACACTTCAAAAATGTAAACACAGTTAACTAACTACATTGCGGCCGACGTATGTTGGCGAGTCTGAAGTTAGCCGTTTGTCTGCGCAATGGATCTTTTAGGAACAAAATTGTGTACTGCGCAGCTAATCGGCTAACTTCAGACTCGTCAAGACACGTCGGCCGCACTGTAAGCATGTAGATAAGAAAATATTTTTCCAACGTAGTAGTTTTTTCCTTCTTACTCTCTGAATGATTTTTAATTAAGCTTCATTTTCACTTTACTGTATGAACAGAATCAATTCTTATTTGCTTATCCGCATACCTACCAAATTACTTGCTAGTTTATACTAAGCTCGACTTGCTATTTCATTGCTCGCTAATTACAATAATGAATCGGACATTAATAAATAGTTTCCTCTTGACAATACATAAGAATCCACACATCCAAACTAATATTATAAATGCGAAAGTAACTCTGTCTGTCTGTCTTTTCTTCACGCCTAAACTACTGAACCTATTTGTGTGAAACAGACATAGTTTGGAACTCGAGAAAGGACATAGTTTTTAAATCAAAAATCCGCAGGAAGTCCATACTAGTCTAGTCTATTAATTATTTAGTTTAGTTCATAATTAAGGTGTTGTATGATTTCTTTTTGATTTTGTTATGTTGGTTTTAATTAGTAAATAAGTACTTAGATTTAGTTATAGGCCTAAGCTATAGCATTGGAGACATCTGTAATGATAGTACAAGGTGAGATTTTTAAATAAATAAATATATAACACGCGAACAAAGTCGCAGGCAAAAGCTAATTAATAATAAATTACTTCTGGAAGAAGTTTTTAAGCTATCGTACCTAACGATATGAAAATTAAGTACTTGACCACAGTACTAACAGTGTTAAAGCGGCTTGAGTTGCAATTTTCAAATAAAAAAATCATTGAAACTACAAAATATTAAACAAACTAAGTAATTAAGTTTTTAAGTGATTATAAACGTTCTCCTGTCTCGTGGGTGCGTTTATAAACATACAAATTCACATACTCAAGCCACCAAGACCCGGAACAACAATTTGTGGATCACACAGTCTTGATCCGTGCGGGAATCGAGAACGCGACACAGCTAAATCTCCAACCAAGCCATATTTTGTTCCCGTTTCATTTTAAAGTCTGTTGTAGTTTTCTATATTTTATGTCTTGAAAATATGTAGATATGGAAACACAGTTGAGGTGAAAAGTGAACAATGAATAATTGCAAACAAGAGTTGATAACTAAACATATAATATAATAATATAAAATATAACTACACTAAATAAGTACAAACTAATTACTTAAAATCTAATGAGATTAGTTGGTAGGCATTGGCTATGTGCGCGACGGTGGCGACGCGTAGCGTTTACAACATTAGCGGAAGCTGTCAAATAATAACAATGTAAACATTATAATTTTTATTGCAAAGATTAAAATAGTATTGTTGACATTATTTAAGTGCAATTTATTCAATAGTCTTACTGTAAAATGAATATAATAATAAAAACCGACAGCTGATCATCCGCATTTGTTTCCAATTTCTGCCGTGTTGTGCGCTGCGGTCGTTATCTGTCCGCCACTACTGGCATTGCACATAGCCAATAATTTGTCTTAACGACGGCTTTAAATGCTAGACGGTTCAACACATCAAAATAACGTAGCGTCCTAATCATATCATGTGAGGATATTTTGAGATTTCGTCGCCCTCTAAGGGGGGACCCTTAACAGATTTGTTGGCAGTGGCGGAGAAGGACAGTAAACGGAGAAGTTTTCAGTCAGTATAAGGCTGACACTCCCTCACACCTCACCCAGGGTATGAGAAGCAGTTGAACAAGTGCCTCTCCCCCTCCCAAACCTCCCAGTCTTCACCGTTACCGTAAAACGGGGTCAATGGATACACGAAACGGACGAATTGATGTTGGCGAATTTTCCTAGTATCTATTCACCCCTTTTTACCGTACTTCGAATTTGCAGTCCCCTAGGTGAAGTTGGGTGGGATTATGCCATTCCCTCCCCCTCCCCAAGCCTAAAAAAACTAGTTTGCGGACGCCCCATAAAAAATATCTACAAGATATCAAATCTTGCTACAAAACTATCCTTGAACAACCCATGTCACTGACCTGGTCTTTATAAGTATCAAAAAATTCAGACTCTTTGATAACTTTCCTAGCTTTCCTTAGTACTGACTATAAATACTGATCCTAGAACGGCACTTAAAGTCAGAATTACACTTTAACCTACCACCACAAACCAACAAAGCGCAGTAATTATAAATCTTTATGGTTAATTTCGTTGTAAAAATGGCAATTTTTTAGAAAAATTTTGCTTTTTTAAGGCATTTTTTCCTACACTGAGATTGTCTCATCTATCGTGGGTGCTTTATATATTTTAATCAATCACACAAATACCTTGTTTAGTTCGTAAACTAGTTCATGACTTAGTCAAAAATAAAATATTTTGCATTTCAATGCAATAAACTATTTAGCTTCACTAAGAAGAACCTAAAACCTACACTTATTTGTAAGGTATCTGACAAACATGATTATCATACTAGACATAGGAATAGATTGAGTCAGCCTTTATTTAGATTGGCAAAAGTGCAAATGTCATTCCTGGGTTTCTGTGTTAAATGTTATAATAAAATCCCAGTTGAAATTCAAAATCTAAATGAAAGCAAATTCAAATTATGTATAAAGAAACATTTATGTAAACTAGCATACTACAAAGTAAATGATTATATACAAGATAAAAATGCTTGGAGGCTAGCTGGTCCTACTCCACAGGATGTTTAGAGGAATTTTTGATTTTAATTATTATTATTGTTGTTAATTGTTGATGATCTTCTAAGTTTTTGTAAATGTGAGTGCCCTGTAACCTATTATAATTAAGTAAGACTTGTAGAATATAGGTACTTGTGTCGGCTGGGAGCTGTCATGCTCACTCAGAGGTCTCATTGGCGGTGGCACGGGCACTGGATCGCCCAATTCCCTATAATATGGTTGAGTTGGGCGGTGCTGGTGTACGTGTCATGTTCGTGAACGGGCGCCGCCTATTGGGGACTGGTCAGCTCCAGGCTGTCTAATTATGTTGTCCTTGAGGTTCACTTCTTTTTCGTACTTTTTGCCTGAACATTAGTGTTACATTGTTCTCACATATCAGAACCGACTAAATGATGTAACAAAGAAATGTATTGTAAAACTGATTGAAAAAGAGTAACCATGGAGTTTATTGCTCGTTCTTCTCCATAGGAATCTACACTTTGGAACGAGCAAATAGCTTCACTAGAGGACAGACGGACAGACTGACACGCTTAATTTTAAAGCTCTTGTTATATACTTTTTTCCTTTTTTGCTTGCTTGACGTTCAAAAGTGCCTACTGTGGTCTAATTGAAATAAATGATTTTTGACTTTGACTTTAAGAGGACTGACCGACAGACTGACACTATATCTTCAAAATTTTGTTTGACGTTCAAAAGTGCCTGTAAAGGTCTAATTGGAATAAATGATTTTTGACTTTTTGCCAAAAACCAATCACAATTACCATTCATTTACAAGCTACTTAATAGTCGATTATTTTTCGGTAATTCTTATGAAATAAGTGTGTTATTCTTGCCATTTTGAGAACCTATTCTTATCTACTTTCCCGTCATACTGGAGGAATTCCTTGTAGTGGTCTACTTGAAATAAATGATTTGGTTTGATATCGCAGGTCGGCATCGAGCCTGGCGTGCGTGTACGGGCGGCACGTGTACACGGGCGCGATGCACAACGTGCGCACGCGCATGCTGACGGCGGCCGAGCTCGCCGCCAAGCGACACCAACTCGCCACGCTATAATATAAACATACTGCTCTTTTTTATATGTCTTTTATTTATTTACATTCCTGCTCATACCATTAATATGTAATTAAATTATCTTTATTTCAGACATTTTGTCCATATAGCCTTTTCAATTACACGTTAGTAGGGTCATTAGTATACACAAAAAATAAAACATAATAATAAGGTGTTAGTAATCAATACAAAACAGTGTACACAAAGAATTGGGCAGTTTCCTACGTCAAAAATAAATTAATTCGACGTTTCAATACAATAACATATTGAAAAATAACTATACTTTCATTCATCGATCGATCAATACACTGAATTTTAGATATATTTTAGCAAATTTTTAAGAAATAAGTAAACTATTTGACGCTTAAAAAATATGACGTCATAACTCAGTTTTTCATATAAATCTCATAAAAAAGTATCGTTTTTGACATTTGGATAAAAGTATTGAATTTGACTATTTTTTTTTTTAATACTAACACCATCCGCACTCATAAGCTTCCGCGCTCTTTTTTATTTGTTCGTTGTTTATTTGCTTTCATTTTTATTTCATGGGTACAACATCGTGTCCTCACTGATACAAATCTTAATCTAGATACTTAAAACTACGCGAGTCTATATAATTCGAAATTATACAATTCATTACAATTTATGCCTTAATGGCTTAATTATGGGCTTTAGGGTTGGATGAATGGGGAGGGGGTTTTCAGTTTCGAGGCCGAGGGTGAAATCCCTGGTCGGTAAAGGGCATCCCTTTACCGACCAGGGATTTCACCAGATCGAGCATCTCCTCGATGATTGGCGCGTCTCGGTGTTTCATGGCCATCTTTAGATTGTAAGCGACGACCATTTTTGTGTTGGCTTCCATAGCCCTTTTTATGAGGCGGCCTGCGGCGTCATCGGCGTCATCGGTATGGTAGACGCAGCTGACTCTGTGTCTTGACACCGCCACTACTGCGTGGGAGACGCTCTCATGAATCTGGAGCCTCCTGGTTTTAGTATTGATGACGAGTTCGTTGTCACTGGTCAATCCCTGAGCCTCGTGGATGGTCAGGAGGCGCGACCCTTCGCCGGACCCGTATCCCTGGCTTGCGAGGTCAGCCTTTTCTTCCTGTGTGTGGACCAGGAATAGGGTGTTCTGGGCGAGTCGAGGTATTTTTGCCCCTGTGTAACGCTCCACCCTCAGGGATTGCACTCGTGACTGTGTCGTCCTCGAGGAGTACATACCAGGGTATATCTCCCCCAATGTGTAAGCCACGTCCATTGGGTTGCGGTGTGTGCATGAGAGCTCGTGTGTGATTGCAGCCACCTCGTTTGGACGGGTGTAGTTAAGTTGGAATAGGTTCTCCCTGTCCAAAAACGGTAGCTGGTTCACGTCCCCGACGAGAACAACCTCGCTTGCACCGGACAGCCTTGCTGCCATTACTATGGCCCCGAAGTGGTTCATGAGGGCCTCATCGACTATGATGCGGTGGCATTTGTCATGAGCCCTGAACCCGTTGGACAGTATCGAGGCCATAGTACGCACCCTTGTTCTTGTGCGTTGTCCTAGGCGGTGCGCCAGCTTTTCCCTCAGGTCTTTGGCTGCTTCGGTTGTTGTGGTGGCCACCACGTCCTCTTCCTCGTTGAAGTGGCTGACCACCCATGTGGTTTTACCGCAACCCGGGACTCCGTTTACCCACTTTATTTTGGGCACCGCCCAGCCACCTTGCAATGCCGGGAGTTCCGCGGTTCCGGAAATGGCCTGAGCCATTTCAAGGATCCTGTCCTCCAGCATTATTCTGGTGCATTTGGCGGTGACCACTATCGAGTCGCCCTTAGATGTCTCAAATCTTGCTGTCCCTGTGCGTTCCGACCCTTCCTGATCCAGGGCCACGAAGCCGCTCGTCGCGCTGTACGCTGCCATATACGACCCCGTCATTTCCCCTGCGATCACCTGGGAAGTGGCGTTGTCGTACACGGCTGCCCCTGCTTCCTTGAGCAGTACTCCCAGCAGGCCTTCCGTCCCACGTTGGAAGGTCAGCATGATCTTTCTGCACGTCATGAGATGGACCTCCTTGGTCGCTCTCACGACTGCCACGTACTCGAGGAAGGCGCTCTTCATGTGGTCCGTGACGCCGCAGTTCACTGCGAGGGTCGGCGGGCTGACGTGTCCTTTGTCGGCTCTTGTTAGCACAGGGGCTGGCTTCTTCGGTTCTTCTCGTGATTTTTTGAAGAACCTTTTAAGGGCCGACTCCTGTTTTGTGTTCGAGGAGTTATGGCTTGTACTCGGGAGCAATGCGTTGAGGAAGTTGCCGATGGCCTTCAGTCGACTCTTCTGCTGGGCTCGGTTCACAGGGCTGGTAGTTTTGGCCTGCTCCTTTGCGGCTTTCTCAGCAGCTGCCTTCTGCTGCGCCTTTCTGATCCGCTCAGAGTGGTGGGACCCGTCGCGGGGCTCATTCCCCCGGTTGTTGTTGTTGTTGGATCTCGGGGGGTTCTCAGGTAACTTAGGGTCTCTCCTCTGTCCTCATAGACTATTACCTCATGGTGTTCTGAGGCTTTCAGGCAGCCGTAGCGGTCCGCGACGTCTCCTCTTTCCCATCCCACCACCATCGCGTCCACACTTATGGTGCGGGGAGCTAGTTCTTCTGCTTCCCCTATCTTCTGCCTTGCGGAGCACATCTAGCTGGTTGGAGACGCTGATGATATTAGTCTCCATTCGTGATAGGCCTTCACCTATGGAATCCCATTTAGGATCCCCCGGTGTTCCCACTGTGCTGCGCCTTGTTTTTTCGTGCTCCTTGGTGATCAGGAGTTTTGCAGTCTTGACCTCTTCCTTTACCTCCTTTATACCCTTGAACGCGTCAAGGGTCTCGTGGCCCAGCCACTCTCTTATCCCCTTCGCCTCTTTTTTGGTGTCGGAGAGATCCGTTCGCATGAGGGACACTCGGCCTTTAGCGCCATCACATCTCGATTGTGCGCCCTCGAGTCCGCCAGTGACAGCACCGTCTCATACAGGCCCTGCAGGCACTCGTATGTCGCGGTTTTGCATTCCCGCTTCATGTTGCCCACCGCTTCCAACGCCTCCTTGCCTTTCTGGAGAAGGTTGTTTGCCTCTCTTGTGGCCAAGTCCATTTCCACGCCTGTATCCCTTCTGGGTGTCCTGTACAGCATAGACTTTCGCTCGGGGCGGTCAATCTGACCCGCGCATGATGCCAATGAGCTCTCCTCGTCCGAGATGATCTGGCGAGGGGGGGAGATGCCGCAATGCTCCCAGTCTGTGATGGTCTCCGAGATCCTGCAGCGGTCTTCCGACTCGGTTTTGGTAACCGGAGTTTCGGGGATGGTGATAGTGGGGCGGTGCGTGGACACAATATTTTGAAAAGCACATTTTTTCATGGGAAGATTATTAGTTTTACACAAATATTGTTTTTTATAATCATTGCAATCTATAAAGAAATTAATTTTATTACAAATCTGATGCAATTTTGAGTAACAATTAGATTGGTTGGAATTATAATATTGTAGCTTTGTATCATCAATATGTGTACAATTCGGTAAGTATTTACAATAGTTTCTTAACATATTATTAAGTTTGTCCTCATTAAGATATTTATTTTTTAAAACACTTAGAATAAGAATATTAATATTTTTAAATTGTTTCAAAATCGTCATTAATTCAATAGATAGATAAGTGGGGTCGCTGTCGTTTTCACCTACACATACAATCATATAGTCATTACACGAATCATCTACACTATTACAATCCTTCAAAATTTCTTGAACAGGCGCGTTCGGTTTTATTATTGAGAATACTCCGTATTTATTATTATTACACAATGATGTTTTTCTCGAGGATAGTAACATAGAAGCAAGATTCCTGCATTGTGATCCACCAAAAATATGTATTTTACGTTTCACATCTATTTCTTCTTTAATTTGTTGTTTAGCGCCATCTAGTGAAAAGTGTTGACATTCTAAGGAGGGATTTTGTTCTTCAGTCGATTTTTTTTGACGCATAGTGGTAGAAGTTGGTTTACTTGCGCCATCTATCGGTAACTTTGTAGTTTCGGTACATATTTTGACCACCGTTTGTAAGGAATGTTGTTTTTCAATGTTGTTATTATTATTAAGTGATGGGGCCATAAATGAAATAATTCTGTTAACATTCTTAGGTTTCGTTTTTGGAGTAGATTTCGGAGTTCTTGAGATGTTGGGAGATTCGGTACATATCTTTTTGAATTGTGATATAGCATTCTGATTGTTACTCACTTGTTTTTTTAGTGTACTATTTTCAAGAAGCAATTTTTCTATTTCTAAAGGGCTACTTTCAAGTTCACTCTTTAGAGTTTTTATTTCATTTGTTAGCTCTTCAATGCGGCTTTGTGATACCACTGAGAGATCTGGTAAACTTTTTGCAAGATAATCTGATGGTGTTGAGTGATGTGATAGGTTCAGATGGTTCAGTGAGTCGAAAGAATAGTTCAATCTGGATTTCCTTCTTCGAGTAGTAATATTATTCTCTGAATCCATTTTCTTTACAATAATTATCAAACAAAGTGGAAAATAATAAAAAGGGCTTGTTATAATAATATTATGCAGTTGGGTAACGAAAAGCAAATCCCAAAAAAAAACTCTTTTATAGAACCTACAAAAAGTAAAATTTCTTCACTGAGGTTTGAACTCGCGACACTTGATCTATTCAATGTGCACATCAATTTAGCAATCAGCTACAGCAACAGGGTCATTGAACTTTTTGTTTGGTAGGTAATTTGAATTATTGTCAATTTTTTGTTAAATCAATTATGCACTTTTACACTTCTGTTTCACTTATTGTTTTTTTTTCTATAGTTTACTATTATTATGACACTATTTAGTTATTGCGATGAGTTATAATTATTAAAATATATACACAATTTACACAAAATTACTTGACTATTGGGACGGTTTTTGCGATCTAAGTTTATATTTATTTTAACTCCACTTTTTACGTTTAAAGCTTTTGGATAACACTTGTACTTAGCTGTCACTTGATAAGTAACCGATATATTAAGTCTCAATTACTTTTATGGACCTATAATATTTTTTTAATAAAATTAAACATAGCTCGTTTACTTTAACGTTAGGTTCGGTGAAGCGCCACCTAGCGGATCCTACACCTAGCGGATGTATTGACCTTGCTGCGGTGGTTTTTAGGAACTTTTGCCGAAGGGACTTGGTCACTTTTCCCGTGGCGTCCGTGGTCGGTTTGCGGGACGTTGAGGCGGTTGTGGATGATTGGGACGACATTTTGTTCCTTAGGTGGTAATAAATAAATACAAGAGTTCTATAATCTATGACTTAATCTATACTTGGAATTGTATAATTTTTTTTTTTAACTGTATGGTCTCACTGCTGCGTCAGCTGGTGGTCTGCTGCTGCTGGTCAGTGAGGAGCCCGATGCTGCCAGAGCTCGATGGTGTGAGCCCTGCGTGCGCTTTGATGGTGGTTAACAGTGTAGTTCGCTTCGCCGTTGGATTTTCGTGGATTTCGCAATTTCCGGGGCCAATTGGAAGTCTCGTCGTGCCCTTTCAAACGAGCCCAAACTCGCCCAAATTATCTTCAGCGGTTGCGGAGTTAGGCTTCGAGGGGGTGAGGTCGCCCTGCGAGGGAAGGGGGGGGGGGGTGAAGGGGTTGTATAAGAGGGGAGGGTTTTCAGGGGGAAGGTATTGGCCAAATAAAAAAATATTTTTTTTTGGTGGGAGGTGTTGGATGTGGGTTAGAGGGTGTGGGGGGGAGGGGGAATTTCGTGAACCTGGGGCTCTGATGAGGCCTTTTGATCCCAAGTCAGATGAACCCAAGCTCGAGGGGGTTTTGGGGAAAGGTTAAAGAGTTCCCTCGGGGCTTACTTGGTCTTATGATGCGAAGTCCTCAGGTCCTGATGTATCCTCTGTCTGCGGAGTCTCCAGGTATGGCTAGTTGGCCGGCCTTGCGTCACGCCTCGTGCCACAGAACCACGCGGTGTCCAAAGTGAGGTTAATTCTAACCTTAAACACACGTGCTCTGCTGATTTTAGGACGCTAATAGCTCGGAGGCCCCTTGTCCGATTTGACTGATCAAGGTGTCGTTTGATTCGGCTCTGCCGCGTCTTCCAGGATAATTGTAGGCAAGAGTTCCTCGCTCACCTCCGCAAAGATATTACCGCTTGAAGTTATGGTGTTACTGCTTGCTTGCCCGACGTCTCAGCGGCTTGCCCACATGAATCCGGGTGAATTGACACTTCACAAAACTCACTGATAACTTTTTGCGCACTTAGCTCAACGCGATGAATTTTGGCGAATTTTTTTTGCGGAGCTGATGTTTATCGTGTCGATCTCAGTCGGTTACAAAATTAGAAAATTAGAAATTTGACTAGTTGGAAACTACCGTATTACTGGAGACTACTTCCTATTTCTAAGGTGAATGCTCGCCCAGAACACGGTTAAAGGACTGTTTATTTTTGTACGCTAACGTTCTACTAATAATAACCACATTCTTTTATCAACTCCGATGGTTTTTTTTCTTATTCTTTGCTACCAAATTTTATTTCTTTTATGTGTACTTATTAACTTTTCTACAATTGGTACTTCATTTACTTAAGTACGATAAGGCAAAAATTCGTTACTTAATCATTGTAGCTATGAAACACTTATTTTCGGCAACCATTTTTTAGGTTTAATCCATAATAAAATCAATAATACTTCCAAATAAATAAAACTCGTATCTGTGCTATTTAAAAGCTGTTTGGACCTAACGCATACGAAGCGCCACCTGGCGGCAGACAGTGTCCAAAACCCTCATTGTACACATTCAAAGGTGTTCAGTCGTAACTAGAATCGGTTTATAAATGAAACAAGTCATTATAAGCACATATAAAAGTCAAAAATATTTATTTAATAATGTGACGACGGCACAGTTATACTAACATCTAGACATTTATAATGAAAATAGTATTCTATATAAAATACAATAACTTAACTTCAAAAATAATAACACTAAGGATATAAAAAACAAACTTAACATTAATTTCGTATTTTGTTTAACGATTTACTCAGCAGCATCGCGCGATAAGACGCGGCGGACGACGTTTAGCTAACTGACGCATCGGCTCATAGATATGAGCCCCGAGCGTAGCTCGAAACTAGTCGAGCTCCTCATCACAGTTACTTAAAAAAGCCGTTAAACAAAATAATTAATAGCTCTGACGAAATACATAATCAAAATGTATCAATATTCATAAACGGATAAAAAAATATATCATTTTTATTATAGTATAAGCAGAGGTCCACCTTAAGCATACAACGAAACACATTTTTTATCAATAACATACATTATAACAAAATTGTACTTCGATATTCCAGGACTATCATCTATACTAATATTATAAAGAGGTATTTGTAAGTTTGTATGTAGGGTGTAATCTTTGGAACCACTGGTCGGATTGCCAAAATTCTTTCACTTATTGATAGCTACAATGTTCCCATCTCAACATCAACGCTACAATCAAATGGAGCTTAGCAGCGACTTATATATAGAACTACAATTCACAGAGGACCGGCTCGACCGGCGTGATACAACGGCCACACAGAAAACCGCCGTGAAACAACACAGCGTTCTCATTAAAACATACACTGGGAAGTTTCCGTGTCTGGAGCCGCAACCAGCGGTAACTTGGTCCAAGCTCTCGGTTGGATGACATTTTTATATTATGAAACTTAATTAGGGAGTCATTTTATTAAAAAAAAATTACATTTGTAATTCGTAAATTTTAAATAAGTTTATAGTTACAATAATAATATTTTTTCTCACGTATTTAATATTTGTAATAAGTTATGGCACATTTAAATATTACAAAAACGTTCAGTACGTTTTACATTACACCATTTTAAATAATCTGCATCAAAATCTGTTGCGTAGTTTTAGAGATTTAAGTATACATAGGAATATAGGGACAGAGAAAGCGCCTTTTTTATACTCTGTGGTGATAGTGATACACAATTCACGGCCTAAACAATTATATATATTACCAAGTCATCATCATCTGTGTTGACACAATTTTTTATAATATAAATGGAATACGTAGGTATTATAATTATCTAATAATAAAACACATACAAGTAAAGAAATTACACTTCAAAAATGTAAACACGGTTAACTAACTACATTGCGGCCGACGTATGTTGGCGAGGCTGAAGTTAGCCGTTTGTCTGCGAAATGGATCTTTTAGGAACAAAATTGTGTACTGCGCAGCTAATCGGCTAACTTCAGACTAGCCAAGACACGTCGGCCGCACTGTAAGCATGTAGATAAGAAAATATTTTTACAGCGTATTAGTTTTTTCCTTTTTTCTGAATGATTTTTAATTAAGCTTCATTTTCATTTTACTGTAGGTATGAACAGAATAAATTCTTATTTGCTTATCCGCATACCAAATAACTTGCTTGTCTATACTAAGCTCGACTTGCGATTTCATTGCTCGCTAATTTCAATAATAACTCGGACATTAATAAATAGTTTCCTCCTGACAATACATAAGAATCCACACATCCAAACTAATATTATAAATGCGAAAGTCACTCTGTCTGTCTGTTTTTTCTTCACGCCTAAACTACTGAACCCATTTGTGTAAAACAGACATAGTTTGGAACTCGAGGAAGGACATAGAATAGTTTTTAAACCGAAAATCCGCAGGAAGTCTGTACGAGTCTAGTCTATTAATTATTTAGTTTAGTTCATAATTAAGGTGTTGTATGATTTCATTTTGATTTTGTTTTAAAAAAATTTAATTGTTATGTTGGTTTAAATTATTAATTGTTATGTTGGTTTAAATTAGTAAATAAGTACTTAGATTTAGTTATAGGCCTAAGCTATCGCATTGGAGAAATCTGTAATGATAGTATAAGGTGAGATTTTTAAATAAATAAATATACTATAACACGCGAACAAAGTCGCGGGCACAAGCTAATTAATAATAAATTACTTCTGGAAGAAGATTTTAAGCTATCGTACCTAACGATATTAAAATTAAGTACTTGACCACAGTACTAACAGCGTTGAAGCGGCTTGAGTTGCGATACTAATATTCAAATAAAAAAATCATTGAAACTACCAAATACCGAACTTACACAAGTAATTAAGCTTTTAAGTGATTATAAACGTTCTCCTGTCTCGTGGTTGTGTTTATAAACATACCTATAAATTCACATACTCAAGCCACCCAGACCCGGAACAACAATTTGTGGATCACACAGTGTTGATCCGTGCGGGAATCGAGAACGCGACACAGCTAAATCTCCAACCAAGCCATATTTTGTTTCCGTTTCATTTTAAAGTCTGTTCAGTAGTTTTCTATATTTTATGTCTTGGAAATATGTAGGTAGATATAGAAACACAGTTGAGGTAAAAAGTGAACAATTAATAATTGGAAACGAGAGTTGATAACTAAACATATAATATAATAATATAAAAATAACTACACTAAATACGTACAAACTAATTACTTAAAATCTAATGAGATTAGTTGGTAGGCATTGGCTATGTGCGCGACGGTGGCGACGCGTAGCGTTTACAACATTAGCGGAAGCTGTCAAATAATAACAATGTAAACAATATAATTTTTATTGCAAATATAAATAAAACCAAATATTAAAATAGCATTGTTGACATTATTTAAGTGCAATTTATTCAGTAGTTTTATGTACTGTAAAATGAATATAATAATAAAAACCGACAGCTGATCCTCCGCTTTTGTTTCCAATTTCTGCCGTGTTGTGCGCTGCGGTCGTTATCTGTCCGCCACTACTGGCTTTGCACATAGCCAATAATTTGTCTTAACGACGGCTTTAAATGCTAGACGGTTCGACACATCAAAATAACGTAGCGTCCTAATAATAATATGTGAGGATATTTTGAGATTTCGTCTCCCTCTAAGGGGGGACCTTTAACAGATTTGCTTGCAGTGGCGGAGAAGGACAGTAAACGGAGAAGTTTTCAGTCAGTATAAGGCTGACACTCCCTCACGCCCCACCCAGGGTATGAGAAGCAGTTGAACAAGTGCCTCTCCCCCTCCCAAACCTCCTTGTCTTTACCGTTACCGTAAAACGGGGTCAATGGATACACGAAACTGACGAATTGATGTTGGCGAATTTTCCTAGTATGTATTCACCCCTTTTTACTGTACTTCAAATTTGCAGTCCCCTAGGTGAAGTTGGGTGGGATTATGCCATTCCCTCCCCCTCCCCAAGCCTAAAAAAATTAATTTACGGACGCCCCATAAAAAATATCCACAAGATATCAAATCTTGCTACAAAACTATTTTTGAACAACCCATAATGTCACTGACCTGGTCATTATAAGTATCAAAAAATTCAGACTCTGATAACTTACCTAGCTTTCCTTAATACTGACTATAAATACAGATCTTAGACCGGCACTTAAAGTCAGAATTACACTTTAACCTACTGCCACAAACCAACAAAGCGCAGTAATTATAAATCTTTGGTCAATTTCGTTGTAAAAATGGCAATTTTTTTAGAAAAATTGTGCTTTTTTAAGGCATTTTTCCCTACACTGACACTGTCTCATCTATCGTGGGTGCTTTATATATTTTTATCAATCACAC
Organism: Spodoptera exigua; assembly: GCA_902829305.4. Classification (NCBI taxonomy): domain Eukaryota; kingdom Metazoa; phylum Arthropoda; class Insecta; order Lepidoptera; family Noctuidae; genus Spodoptera; species Spodoptera exigua. The sequence continues at coordinate 601,657 of LR824628.2, read as the reverse complement.
AATTACCTTGTTTAGTTCGTAAACTAGTTCATGACTTGGTCAAAAATAAAATATTTTGCATTTCAATGCAATAAACTATTAGAAAAACTAATCACACTTACCATTCATTTAAAATCTACTTAATAGTCGATTATTTTTCGGTAATTCTTATGAAATAAGTGTGTTATCCTTGCCATTTTGAGAACCTATTCTTATCTACTTCCCCGTCATATTGGTGGACTCCAAAAATTCCTTTTGTGGTATACTAGAAATAAATGATTTGATTTGATATTGCAGGTCGGCGTCGAGCCTGGCGTGCGTGTACGGGCGGCACGTGTACACGGGCGCGATGCACAACGTGCGCACGCGCATGCTGACGGCGACCGAGCTCGCCGCCAAGCGACACCAACTCGCCACGCTATAATATAAACATACTGCTCTTTTTTATATGTCTTTTATTTATTTACATTCCTGCTCATTACATAAATATGTAATTAAATTATCTTTATTTCAGACATTTTGTCCATATAGCCTTTTCAATTACACGTTAGTAGGGTCATTAGTATACACAAAAAATAAAGCATAATAATAAGGTGTTAGTACCTAATCAAAACAAAACAGTATACACAAAGAATTGGGTAGTTTCCTAGGTCAAAAATAAATTAATTCGACGTTTCAATACAATAAATTATTGAAAAACAACTATACTTTTATTCATCGATCGATCAATACACTGAATTTTAGATATTTTTTAGCAAATTTTTAGGAAAAAAATAAAGTACTTGACGCATAAAAAATGACGTCATAACTCAGTTTTTCATACAAATTTCATAGAAAAGTATCGCTTTTGACATTTGGATAAAAGTATTGAATTTGACTAGTTGGAAACTACCGTATTACTGGAGTCTACTTCCTATTTCTAAGCAGGTGAACGCTCGCCCAGAACATGGTAAAAGGACTGTTTATTTTGTACGCTCACGTTCTACTAATAATTTATTTTATTTATTTATTTATTTAACCTAAGCACAACGTAGGTACATAGGTGGGCTTAATGCCAACAAGCATTCTTGCTAGCCAACCTTTGGGTGATGCAGTAAGAATATGGTCGGTGCAAAAAAGTACAAGAGCTAACTTAAAAAAAATAAAAATAATAATAACCACATTCTTTTATCGACTCCGGTCGTTATTTCTTATTTTTTGCTACCAAATTGTATTTCTTTTTTGTGTAAGTATTAACTGTTTTACGATTGATACTTTTCAATTAGGATTAGGCAATAATAAATAAATTGTAGCTCATGAACTACTTATTATCGGCTACCATTCTTTGGCTTCAATCCACAGTAAAATCAATAATACTCCCAAATAAATAAAACTCGTATCTGTGCTATCTGACAGCTGTTTGGATCTGACGCATACGAAGTGCCACCTGGCGGCAAAAGTGTCCAAAATCCTCATTGTACACATTCAAAGGTGTTCAGTCGTAACTAGAATCGGTTTATAAATAAAACAAGTCATTATAAGCACATATAAAAGTCAAAAATATTTATTTAATAATGTGACGACGGCACATTTATACTAACATTTAGACATTTATAATGAAAATAGTATTCTATATAAAATATAATAACTTAACTTCAAAAATAATAACACTAAGGATATAAAAAACAAACTTAACATCAATTTTGTTTAACGATTTACTCAGCAGCATCGCGCGACAAGACGCGGCGGACGACGTTGAGCTAACTGACGCATCGGCTCATGAATATGAGCCCCGAGCGTGGCTCGAAACTAGTCGAGCTCCTCGTCACAGTTACTTAAATAAGCCGTTAAACAAAATAATTAATAGCTCTAACGAAATACATAATCAAAATGTATAAATATTTATAAACGGATAAAAAAATATATCATTTTTATTATAGTATCAACAGAGGTCCACCTTAAGCGTACAACGAAACACATTTTTTTATCAATTACATACATTACCATAGGGCACATTATAACAAAATAAAAAAGTCAATAAAATGGTACTTTGATATTTCAGGACAATCTATACTTAATATTATAAAGAGGTATTTGTAAGTTTGTATGTAGGGTGTAATCTTTATGTAACTGGTCGGATTGCCAAAATTCTTTCCCTTATTGATGGCTACAATGTTCCCATCTCAACATCAACGCTACAATCAAATGGAGCTTAGCAGCGATTTACATATAGAACTACAATTCACAGAGGACCGGCTCGACCGGCGTGATATAACGGCCTCACAGAAACAACACAGCGTTCTCATTAAAACACACACTGGGAAGTTCCCGTCTCTGGAGCTGTAACCAGCGGTAACTTGGTCCAAGGTCTCGGTTGGATGACATTTTTATATTATAAAACTTAATTAGGGAGTCATTTTAATAAAAAAAAAATACATTTGTAATTCGTAATTTTTAAATAAGTTTATAGTTACAATAATAATATTTTTTGTCACATATTTAATATTTGTAAAAAGGTATGGCACATTTTAATATTACAAAAACGTTCAGTACGTTTTACATTAGACCATTTTGAATAATCTGCATCAAAATCTGTTGCGTAGTTTTAGAGATTTAAGCATACATAGGGATATAGGGACAGAGAAAGCGACTTTTTTATACTCTGTAGTGATAGTGATACACAATTCACGGCCTAAACAATTATATATATTGCCAAGTCATCATCATCTGTGTTGACACATTTTTTTATAATATAAATGGAATACGTAGATATTATAATTATCTAATAATAAAACACATACAAGTAAAGAAATTACACTTCAAAAATGTAAACACAGTTAACTAACTACATTGCGGCCAACGTATGTTGGCGAGTCTGAAGTTAGCCGTTTGTCTGCGCAATGGATCTTTTAGGAACAAAATTGTGTACTGCGCAGCTAATCGGCTAACTTCAGACTCGCCAAGACACGTCGGCCGCACTGTAAGCATGTAGATAAGAAAATATTTTTCCAACGTATTAGTTTTTTCCTTCTTACTCTCTGAATGATTTTTAATTAAGATGCATTTGCATTTTACTGTATGAACAGAATCAATTCTTATTTGCTTATCCGCATACCAAATAACTTGCTTGTTTATACTAAGCTCGACTTGCGACTTCATTGCTCGCTAATTTCAATAATGATTTGGACATTAATAAATAGTTTCCTCTTGACAATACATAAGAATCCATACATCCAAACTAGTATTATAAATGCGAAAGTCACTCTGTCGGTCTTTTCTTCACGCATAAACTACTGAACCCATTTGTGTAAAACAGACATAGTTTGGAACTCGAGGAAGGACATAGAATAGTTTTTAAACCGAAAATCCGCAGGAAGTCTGTACGAGTCTAGTCTATTAATTATTTAGTTTAGTTCATAATTAAGGTGTTGTATGATTTCTTTTTGATTTTGTTATGTTGGTTTAAATTAGTAAATAAGTACTTAGATTTAGTTATAGGCCTAAGCTATCGCATTGGAGAAATCTGTAATGATAGTACAAGGTGAGATTTTTAAATAAATAAATAGATAACACGCGAACAAAGTCGCAGGCAAAAGCTAATTAATAATAAATTACTTCTGGAAGAAGTTTTTAAGCTATCGTACCTAACGATATTAAAATTAAGTACTTGACCACAGTACTAACAGCGTTGAAGCGGCTTGAGTTGCAATACAAATTTTCAAATAAAAAAAAATCATTGAAACTACCAAATACCAAACTTTACAAGTAATTAAGTGATTATAAACGTTCTTCTGGCTCGTGGGTGCGTTTATAAACATACAAATTCACATACTCAAGCCACCCAGACCCGGAACAACAATATGTGGATCACACAGTGTTGATCCCTGCGGGAATCGAGAACGCGACACAGCTAAATCTCCAACCAAGCCATATTTTGTTCCCGTTTCATTTTAAAGTCTGTTCAGAAGTTTTCTATATTTTATGTCTTGAAAATATGTGGATATGGAAACACAGTTGAGGTAAAAAGTGAACAATTAATAATTTCAAACAAGAGTTGATAACTAAACATATAATAATATAAAACACAACTACACTTAACAAGTACAAACTAATTACTTAAAATCTAATGAGATTAGTTGGTAGGCATTGGCTATGTGCGCGACGGTGGCGACGCGTAGCGTTTACAACATTAGCGGAAGCTGTCAAATAATAACAATGTAAACAATAAAATTTTCTTTGCAAATATAAATAAAACTAAAGATTAAAATAATAGTATTGTTAACATTATTTAAGTGCAATTTATTCAATAGTCTTAGGTACTGTAAAATGAATATAATAATAAAAACCGACAGCTGATCATCCGCATTTGTTTCCAATTTCTGCCGTGTTGTGCGCTGCGGTCGTTATCTGTCCGCCGCTACTGGCTTTGCACATAGCCAATAATTTGTCTTAACGACAGCTTTAAATGCTAGACGGTTCAACATATCAAAATAACGTAGCGTCCTAATCATATCATGTGAGGATATTTTGAGATTTCGTCTCCCTCTAAGGGGGGACCCTTAACAGATTTGTTGGCAGTGGCGGAGAAGGACAATAAACGGAGAAGTTTTCAGTCAGTATAAGGTTGACACTCCCTCACACCTCACCCAGGGTATGAGAAGCAGTTGAACAAGTGCCTCTACCCCTCCCAAACCTCCTAGTCTACGTTACCGTAAAACGGGGTCAATGGATACACGAAACGGACGAATTGATGTTGCCGAATTTTCCTAGTATATATTCACCCCTTTTTACCGCACTTCAAATTTGCAGTCCCCTAGGTGAAGTTGGGTGGGATTGTGCCATTCCCTCCCCCTCCCCAAGCCTAAAAAACTAATTTGCGGACGCCCCATAAAAAATATCTACAAGATATCAAATCTTGCTACAAAACTATTTTTCAACAACCCATAATGTCACTGACCTGGTCATTATAAGTATCAAAAAATTCAGACTCTTTGATAACTTTCCTAGCTTTCCTCAGTACTGACTTTAAATACAGATCTTAGACCACCACTTAAAGTCAGTATTACACTTTAGCCTAGCACCACAAACCAACAAAGCGCAGTAATTACAAATCTTTGGTCAATTTCGTTGTAAAAATGGCAATTTTTTTTTTTAAATTTTGCTTTTTTAAGGCATTTTTTCCTACACTGACATTGTCTCATCCATCGTGGGTGCTTTATATATTTTTATCAATCACACAATTACCTTGTTTAGTTCGTAAACTAGTTCATGACTTAGACAAAAATAAAATATTTTGCATTTCAATGCAATAAACTATTTAGCTTCACTAAGAGGACTGACCGACAGACTGACACTATATCTTCAAAATTTTGTTTGACGTTCATAAGTGCCTGTAAAGGTCTAATTGGAATAAATTATTATTGAATTTTTGCCAAAAACCAATCACACTTACCATTCATTTACAAGCTACTTAATAGTCGATTATTTTTCGGTAATTCTTATGAAATAAGTGTGTTATCCTTGCCATTTTGAGAACCTATTCTTATCTACTTTCTTGTCATACTGGAGGAATTCCTTGTAGTGGTCTACTTGAAATAAATGATCTGGTTTGATATTGCAGGTCGGCGTCGAGCCTGGCGTGCGTGTACGGGCGGCACGTGTACACGGGCGCGATGCACAACGTGCGCACGCGCATGCTGACGGCGGCCGAGCTCGCCGCCAAGCGACACCAACTCGCCACGCTATAATATAAACATACTGCTCTTTTTTATATGTCTTTTATTTATTTACATTCCTGCTCATACCATAAATATGTAATTAAATTATCTTTATTTCAGACATTTTGTCCATAGCCTTTTCAATTACACGTTAGTAGGGTCATTAGTATACACAAAAAATAAAACATAATAATAAGGTGTTAGTAATCAATACATAACAGTGTACACAAAGAATTGGGTAGTTTCCTAGGTCAAAAATAAATTAATTCGACGTTTCAATACAATAACATATTGAAAAATAACTATACTTCTATTCAGCGATCGATCAATACACTGAATTTTAGATACTTTTTAGCAAATTTTTAGGAAATAAGTAAACTATTTGACGCATAAAAAATATGACGTCATAACTCAGTTTTTCATACAAAAAATTTCATAGAAAAGTATCGTTTTTGACATTTGGATAAAAGTATTGAATTTGACTAGTTGGAAACTACCGTATTACTGGAGTCTACTTCCTATTTCTAAGCAGGTGAACGCTCGTCCAGAACACGATAAAAGGACTGTTTATTTTGTACGCTAACCTTCTACTAATAATTTTTATCGACTCCGATGGTTTTTTCCTATTCTTTGCTACCAAATTGTATTTCTTTTTTGTGTATAACTGTTTTACGATTGGTACTTTTCATTTAGGATTAGGCAATAATTAATAAATTGTAGCTCATGAACTACTTATTATCGGCTACCATTCTTTGGCTTTAATCCACAGTAAAATCAATAATACTTCCAAATAAAACTTGTATCTGTGCTATCTGACAGCTGTTTGGATCTGACGCATAAGAAGCGCCACCTGGCGGCAGAAAGTGTCCAAAACCCTCATTGTAAACATTCAAAGGTCGGTCGTAACTGGAATCGGTTTCTAAATAAAACAAGTCATTATAAGCACATATAAAAGTCAAAAATATTTATTTAATAATGTGACGACGGCATAGTTATTTTAACATGTAGACATTTATAATGAAAATAGTATTCTATATAAAATATAATAACTTAACTGCAAAAATAATATCACTAAGGATATAGAAAACAAACTTAACATCAATTTTGTTTAACGACTTACTCAGCAGCATCGCGCGACAAGACGCGGCGGACGACGTTTAGCTAACTGACGCATCGGCTCATAGATATGAGCCCCGAGCGTAGCTCGAAACTAGTCGAGCACCTCGTCACAGTTACTTGAAGAAGCCGTTAAACAAAATAATTAATAGCTCTTACGAAATACACAATCAAAATGTGTAAATATTTATAAACAGATAAAAAATATATCATTTTTATTATAGTATAAGCAGAGGTCCACCTTAAGCGTACAACGAAACACATTTTTTTATCAATTACATACATTATAACAAAATTGTACTTCGATATTCCAGGACTATCATCTATACTAATATTATAAAGAGGTATTTGTAAGTTTGTATGTAGGGTGTAATATTTGGAACCACTGGTCGGATTGCCAAAATTCTTTAACTTATTGATAGCTACAATGTTCCCATTAAAACATCAACGCTACAATCAAATGGAGCCTAGTAGCGAGTTACATATAGAACTACAATTCACAGAGGACCGGCTCGGCCGGCGTGATACAACGGCCTCACAGAAAACAACACAGCGTTCTCATTAAAACATACACTGGGAAGTTTCCGTCTCTGGAGCCGTAACCAGCGGTAACTTGGTCCAAGGTCTCGGTTGGATGACATTTTTATATTATGAAACTTAATTTGGGAGTCATTTTAATAAAAAAAAAAATACATTTGTAATTCGTAATTTTTAAATAAGTTTATAGTTAAAATAATATTTTTTCTCACATATTTAATATTTGTAATAAGTTATGGCACATTTAAATATTACAAAAACGTTCAGTACGTTTTACATTAGACCATTTTGATTAATCTGCATCAAAATCTGTTGCGTAGTTTTAGAGATTTAAGCATACATAGGGATATAGGGACAGAGAAAGCGACTTTTTTATACTCTGTAGTGATAGTGATACACAATTCACGGCCTAAACAATAATATATATATATTACCAAGTCATCATCATCTGTGTTGACACAACTTTTTATAATATAAATGGAATACGTAGGTATTATAATTATCTAATAATAAAACACATACAAGTAAAGAAACTACACTTTAAAAATGTAAACACAGTTAACTAACTATATTGCGGCCAACGTATGTTGGCGAGTCTGAAGTTAGCCGTTTGTCTGCGCAATGGATCTTTTAGGAACAAAATTGTGTACTGCGCAGCTAATCGGCTAACTTCAGACTCGCCAAGACACGTCGGCCGCACTGTAAGCATGTAGATAAGAAAATATTTTTTCAACGTATTAGTTTTTTCCTTCTTACTCTCTGAATGATTTTTAATTAAGCTTCATTTTCATTTTACTGTATGAACAGAATCAATTCTTATTTGCTTATCCGCATACCAAATTACTTGCTTGTTTATACTAAGCTGGATTTGCGATTTCATTGCTCGCTAATTTCAATAATGATTTGGACAATAATAAATAGTTTCCTCCTGACAATACATAAGAATCCATACATCCAAACTAGTATTATAAATGCGAAAGTAACTCTGTATGTCGGTCTTTTCTTCACGCCTAAACTACTGAACCTATGTGAAACAGACATAGTTTCGAACTCGAGAAAGGACATAAAATAGTTTTTAAACCAAAAATCCGCAGGAAGTCTATACTATTTCACGCGAACAAAGTCGCGGGCAAAAGCTAATTAATAATAAATTACTTCTGGAAGATTTTAAGCTATCGTACCTAACGATATGAAAATTAAGTACTTGACCACAGTACTAACAGCGTTGAAGCGGCTTGAGTTGCAATACATATTTTCAAATAAAAAAAATCATTGATACTACCAAATACCAAACTTTACAAGTAATTAAGTTTTTAAGTGATTATAAACGTTCTCCTGTCTCGTGGGTGCGTTTATAAACATACAAATTCACATACTCAAGCCACCTAGACCCGGAACAACAATTTGTGGATCACACAGTCTTGATCCGTGCGGGAATCGAGAACGCGACACAGCTAAATCTCCAACCAAGCCATATTTTGTTTCCGTTTCATTTTAAAGTCTGTTCAGTAGTTTTCTATATTTTATGTCTTGATAATATGTAGATATGGAAACACAGTTGAGGTAAAAAGTGAACAATGAATAATTGCAAACAAGAGTTGATAACTAGCCATATAATATAATAATATAAGTAAAACATAACTACACTAAATAAGTACAAACTAATTACTTAAAATTTAATGAGATTAGTTGGTAGGCATTGGCTATGTGCGCGACGGTGGCGACGCGTAGCGTTTACAACATTTAGCGGAAGCTGTCAAATAATAACAATGTAAACATTATAATTTTCTTTGCAAAAATAAATTAAAACCAAAGATTAAAATAATAGTATTGTTAACATTATTTAAGTGCAATTTATTCAATAGTTTTACTGTAAAAGGAATATAATAATAAAAACTGACAGCTGATCCTCCGCATTTGTTTCCAATTTCTGCCGTGTTGTGCGCTGCTGTCGTTATCTTTGTTTTTTAGGAATTTGTACCACATTAGGATTTTCTCCTGTGTCGTGGGTGCGGTTACAAACATATAATTTCACATGCACATGACACCCAGACCCGGAACAACAATTTGTGGATCACACAAAAAGTTGTTCCGTGCGGGAACAGAACCCGCGACACGTTGCACGGCAGCCAGTTGCCCAGCCACCGCACCAACCGTGCAGTCAAATATCTGTCCGCCACTACTGGCATTGCACATAGCCAATAATTTGTCTTAACGACGGCTTTAAATGCTAGACGGTTCAACACATCAAAATAACGTAGCGTCCTAATCATATCATGTGAGGATATTTTGAGATTTCGTCTCCCTCTAAGGGGGGACCCTTAACAGATTTGCTGGCAGTGGCGGAGAAGGACAGTAAACGGAGAAGTTTTCAGTCAGTATAAGGCTGACACTCCCTCACACCTCACCCTGGGTATGAGAAGCAGTTGAACAAGTGTCTCTCCCCCTCCCAAACCTCCCAGTCTTCACCGTTACCGTAAAACGGGGTCAATGGATACACGAAACGGACGAATTGATGTTGGCGAATTTTCCTAATATATATTCACCCCTTTTTACCGTACTTCAAATTTGCAGTCCCCTAGGTGAAGTTGGGTGGGATTGTGCCATTCCCTCCCCCTCCCCAAGCCTAAAAAACTAATTTGCGGACGCTCCATAAAAAATATCTACAAGATATCAAATCTTGCTACAAAACTATCCTTGAACAACCCATGTCACTGACCTGGTCATTATAAGTATCAAAAAATTCAGACTCTTTGATAACTTTCCTAGCTTTCCTCAGTACTGACTATAAATACTGATCTTAGACCGGCACTTAAAGTCAGAATTACACTTTAACCTACTGCCACAAACCAACAAAGCGCAGTAATAATAAATCTTTGGTCAATTTCGTTGTAAAAATGGCAATTTTTTTAGAAAAATTGTGCTTTTTTAAGGCATTTTTCCCTACATTGACATTGTCTCATCTATCGTGGGTGCTTTATATATTTTAATCAATCACACAAATACCTTGTTTAGTTCGTAAACTAGTTCATGACTTAGTCAAAAATAAAATATTTTGCATTTCAATGCAATAAACTATTAGAAAAACCAATCACACTTACCATTCATTTAAAATCTACTTAATAGTCGATTATTTTTCGGTAATTCTTATGAAATAAGTGTGTTATCCTTACAATATTGAACTACATCTACGCTTTGTTTAACGTCCACCGACCACTGAAATCTTGATATCTATGGTAACATTAAATTTTTATATAAAAGTTCGATACTAATTTAAAAAATATATTTCACTGCTTGGAAGCTACGCTATCCTCAGTGAACATAAATTACAAACTACACGGGTGAAACCGTGGAATATAACTATAGTCTATCGCTTTAGGTATTAAACTAAATTATAAACAATCTTGGCATGTTTTTTTTTTTAATTAAAAAGCTAGCAAACCCGTTGAATGTATTTCAAAAAGTTGGCGCTATATGTGAAAAAAGGATTTTCCCGCTTTTCTGTTGAAATTTTTCCTGAATTTTCTGTGCTATAAACCCCACAGAGCCCGAAACTTTTCCAGCGAATGGAAAACCGTTGAAATCGGTTCGTGCATTTAGAAAATTACATGTATAAAATCTATACTAATATTATAAAGACGTAAAATTTGTAAGTTTGTATGTAGGGGGTAATCTTTAGAACCGCTGGCCGGATTGCCAAAATTCTTTCACTGATAGATAGCTACAACGTTCCTGAATGCCATAGGCTATAAAACATCACGCTACGATTAAATGGAGATGAGCAGCGGGTGAAACCGCGCGAGAGTAGCTAGACACTTATATACCTGGATCTATATAAGTTAATTAACTAAATTATGAGCTCTTTAATATAAAATCACATACCAAGATTGTTTAGCACCTAATCTGATAGATTTAAAGTATATAAAATTGTACTTAATTAAAAATAAAATTTAAAAAACATGTGCTTTATGTGCAGAACAGACAGCAAAAAGGGGCATGCAGGCAATAATTAAAGCTAAAAGCTTGATCCAGTTAACAGAGTTTGCAAGAGATTCCATTGGAAAGCATCTTGTACTAGTTAATACAACAAAACTACAAAAAATTTTATCTGCATACCATATTCTGATGGAGACTGCACATGTTTTTCACAAAAATAAACATTAATTTTACTTTACTTGCAAATAAGTACGTGAGAAAAATTAATTGCAGACTCATTATGATCTTATACTAATATAATAAAGAGGTAAATTTTATAATAAGTTTGTATGTAGGGGGTAATCTTTGGAACCGCTGGTCAGATTTCCAAAATTCATTCACTGACACATAGCTACAATGTTCCTGAGTGATATAGGCTAAAAATCATACCTGATTTTCGTATTTTAGTCGAGGTATTGGTTTGAACGTTGCTGTAATCAAATCCAGCGTCACATTGTGAGGGAAACGCGCCTGCGTTTCCCTAAGCTAGTAATTCTTGATTTTGTACATGGCATTCCTCATGCTTTTTTCAACTGATGCCACAGGGATTTCTTCCCATCCTACATTCTTCCCATAGCGCCTGGCATACGATATGACGGCTTTCCTGGCACCAGCGTGTAATGGCTTTCTGTTACCATTATTGCGATCCCTGCCAATTAGAGTACATGTTTCCAACGCCTCCTTCTTAAAAACTCCTTGGAATAACAACCAAGCTAGTTTATTCACATTATGAGCTTCCACATGAGACTTAGCGAAGGTCTGTGCGTCGATGTAGATTCCCGATTCGCCAGGCAGTTCTATCAGACCTTTTCTAGGGTTTGGATGTTTCAGTGTCCATTTTGAATCTACCTCTTCATGACCAGAATTTTCGTAATTTTTCGATTCATCTGGTTCGAATTCTGAATCTTCGTTATCATCATCAGCTGTTTCAGTATCCTCCTTTGTAGCCTGTGATGTTTTCTCTACTGCATCATCATCACCTTCGATTTTCTTCTTGATATCAGCGTTCGGACTATATTTCATGACAATATCCTTCATTAGACTTTTATTCTCAATCTGTTTCATGCACAGCTGCCTCAGAATCAGGGTAATGTTCTTCAAATTGTTGGAAATCTGGTTTTGTTCCGACATTACTTTCTGCAGTACAAGTTTGTCGCAAGCTGTTAGACCAGAGTTCAGTCCTTGTTCTAGCTGAGCCAAAAGATCGTTGGCTTTAGCCACAGTATCTTCATAAGTAGGTTGATCATCTGTCATAGAATTGTCATCATCGACATCGTTTCTTGACTGTCCATCTTCATTTTCAGACATGCAATCATTGTCAGCATCATGGGGGGTTGGGTTTCCTAGGGTCGGTGTAGGAGGGGGGGTTGAGCTCTCACTCTCAGTACCAAATAACTCTCTAATTTTTGACCTTTGTCTAGCTGTCCCGCTGTTATCTGGAGCCTCCATTTCTGGTGTGGAGGAGTCGCGTTGTTCAGTTAGCTTCCTAGATATGAATCGAGGTTTTAAAGATCTTCTCTCTGTTTCTGAAGAAGACTTTGGTAGCAGAATGCGTACCTTCAAGGAATCACTTGAAACGGGTTGTTTACCTGGAAAAAAAAGAATAAATATAAAATAAATAATCCTTTATTACAGATAATGAGTGATTTTTTATGGCAAAGGTAGGCAAACGAGCTGACGGATTTCCAGATGGTAAGCAATCAGCGCCGCCCATTGACACTTGTAATACCAAAGGAGTTAAAGGATAAGGGATTTTGAGATAATGGGGGAGAAAGGATTAGGCCTCTAGTAACCTCAACACTGGGGTTGTTTCACGCCGGCCAGTTATTTCTGTGAGGCCGTGGTATCACTCCGGTCGAGCCGACCCAGTCGTGCCGAAGCATAGCTCCACCTGTCCCAATTTGGAGCAACGTACGACTTGTTTTTGGCTAATCGAAATTATCTGAGAAAAACACATGTGGAAAATTTAAAACATACTAACAATGAGGTACTTACACCACTTTAACAAGAGTTTTAGGTGTGGGAGAGCCATGAGCCACAGAATGAACTTGCACGGTTCTCTCACATTTTTACATTGTTTGGACTTGAAAAGGGACTGACCTCTGAGTTTGTTTCGGCATTTCTTCTCAGAGTAGTCAGATAGGAAATGCCGGCTTCATCTAGTTTTTTACATATAAATTGACGTGTAAAAGTGCCGTTTTATGGCCTATTTGCAAAAATAAATTCATTGTTTCATGCTTCGGCACGAATGGGTCGGCTCGACCGGAGTGATACCACGGCCTCACAGAAACCACTGGCCGGCGTGAAACAACCACAGCGTTGTGTTTCGCCGCGTGAGTGAGGTTAGTGGAGGCCCAATCCTTCCCCTCCGGCAATCCCTCCTCAATCCCTAAATCTCCATGGGCGGCGCTGATTGCTTACCATCAGGTAATGCGTCTGCTCGTTTGCCGACCTATTGCATAAAAAAGACTCTACTTGGTCTAGCCATTTTGATATCAGAATGGCTGGTCACTTGCCTCGTAATAGTTTTCCCTCTATTATAGCGAGGAACGAATTATTTGATTAAAACTTGATATTTTTATTATAACTTTCGTGAGATATTCTAAATTATTTATTATGTTTTCAGCTTACTCACGTAATAATTTGACGAGATACTCGACTAGTTTCAAGCCTTGCTACAGGCCCATATTCATGAGCAGCGTTCCGCGACACGCGACTCGGCGACTGTCGCGCTGCTACTGACTAACTAGTCGAGTATCTCGTCAAATTATTACGTGAGTAAGCCAGAAAACATAATAAAAAGAACTTGATATTGTTCAAACTTCAAAAATCTCTGTTGGTCCAATCAGACTGAACATTTCCTTCATTATTTTTGTTCTAAAAACACCCCGCACTACGATTTTCTCCTGTGTGCGTTTACAAACATACAATTTCACATACCTACACATCGCACCCAGACCCGGAACAACAATTTGTGGATAATTATCACAATTGTATCACATTAGACTTTTAAAAATCTTAAAACTTGAATATTATAACTCTAGCATTGAAAACAGTGATTTTATTAAATAAATATATAAATAGCAGGAAAAAAACAACATTACTGTGTTATGACTACGTATCAACAATTGGAAACAATTAAATACTAGTGTTACACTGTTCTAACATAATAGAACCAAATGAATAATGTAACAAAGAATTGAATTGTGAAACTGATTGTAAAAGAGTAACGATGGAGTTTCTTGCTCGTTCTTCTCCATCGGAATCTACACTTTGGAACGAGCAAATAGCTTCACTAAGAGGACAGACGGACAGACTGACGCACAAAGTTGAACTTTTTGATATTTCTTTTTTTGGTTGACGTTCAAAAGTGGTGTATTTGAAGTGAAGTAGGTATTAGTATAAATCTAACTTCCCGCCCGTGATTTCGTCAGCGTAGAAGGAAAAAGTTGCTTAAATAACTGTCTGGAATGCTCCTAAAAATCTCAAAGCATCATATTATGACGGCACCGGGGTTGCGGGGTAAGCGCAATGAGGCACCGCGACCTCGGCCCAGAGCAGGAGAAGGAACAGGGGGGTTTTTAGTCAGTAAGAGTCTGACACTCCCTCCCGCCCAGCCCTGGGCGGGAGAAGTCATTTGATGATTTTCCCGTCACAAAAAAAAAACGATTGGCGCGGTGGCTTGGCAACTGGCTGCCGCGCGACGTGTCGCGTGTTCGATTCCCGCACGGAACAACTCCTTGTGTGATCCACACATTGTTGTTCCGGGTCTGGATGTGATGTGCATGTAAAATTGTATGTTTATAAACGCATCCACGACGCAGGAGAAAATTCTAATGTGGGACAATGTTTAAAAAAAAATATTATGTACTACAAAAACTCTTATTGCGACTTGAAAATAATACAAATAAAAAACATACTTGTGGATAACATTAAGATAATATAAAAAGAGACGCAGTGACTCACACTTTACGCGATAAGAAACTACATTTACTAAGCCTAAGTGTGGGAGAGCCATGCTTCGGCACGAATGGGTCGGCTGTCGGCTCGAACGGAGTGATACCACGGCCTCACAGAAAACCGGAGCCAGACCATACTTGGGTACTTATTTTGGTTTTTGAGGTTACTCTGAATCCCCTGCCTACCCTAAAATCCGCAAATCCGCAACGCACTTATAACTCCTTAGGAGTTACAGGTGTCCATGGATAGAGCATATATCGAGAGATAATCTCCGGCCACCGTAAGCGCGGGTCTGCGGATGGCGAGTAAGGGTAGCTCGCCGCCCGACCAGAACCAGACCCGAGCGTACGGCGTGTAGCGTTCCGCGCGCGCCTCAAAGAGCCAATAGACCACCACAGACGGGGCCCTATAGGGCTGATGTTCAGCCGGGGTTGCGGGGTAAGCGTAATGAGTTACCGCGGCCTCGGCCCAGAGCAGGAGAAGGAACGGGCGGCTTCGCCCGCGTGGCATATTCATAAAAAGTAGCCTATGTTCTATTCCGGAGTGTATCCTATGCCTGTGCCAAATTTCGTCCAGCCGTTTTGGCGTGATTGAGTAACAAACATCCAAACATCGTAACTTTCGCATTTGTAATAAGATTAAGATTGAAAATGTTAAGATAATCGTAGATACTTAGATAGGTACTTACGTTTCGTTTTCTGAATCTTTTTACCAAGTGCAATCATATTTCCACTTCGCAACGATTGCAGACGTCTGCGTGCATGCTCAAAGTTTTCTGTAAAAAAAAATAAACACTTATTACCTTACATACATAGTATAAAACAAAGTCGCTTTCTCTGTCCCAATATCCCTATGTATGCTTCAATCTTTAAAACTACGCAACGGATTATGATGCAATTTTTTTTATTAGATATACTGATTGAAGAGGACCGTTTATATGTACTTAAAATAAATAACATCCTATAAATAGTGGAGAAATTTAGTATTACAATTTTTAATTATTTATTTATTTAAACTTTTTTTTTAACATCAATTTTTTAGGTATAAGTCGGCAAACGAGTGAACGGGTTACCCTATTACCTGGCGCTGATTGCTTACCATCAGGTAATCTGTCTGCTCGTTTACCAAACTATCCCATAAAAATATTAGTAACTAGCTACTCTCGCGCGGTTTCACCCGCTACTCCGCTCCATTTAATCGTAGCGTGATGTTTTATAGCCTATAACACTCAGGAATATTGTAGCTATCTATCAGTGAAAGAATTTTGGCAATCCGACCAGCGGTTCCAAAGATTACCCCTTACATACAAACTTACAAACATACAAACTTACAAACATGCAAACTTACAAATATTACCTCTTTATAATGTTAGTATAGATATGAAAACCATCTTCCACTACTAGTGTCCGTGGCATCACCAGGCCCTATTAGAATACCAGCGCTGCATTATTTCACATTTGGCGCCTAGGAGCCTTTTTGGCCTCGCACAGATCAGTTGTGTTAATTTAAGATTTCTGTTTGTGTTTTGTTGTAAGTTGTCATTGTAAGTTTGATATATACATTAAGTAGTTGTTTTTATTGTTGTTGTCTTGTGCAAGTCTAAATTAATGTTTTTTCTTTCTTTCTTTCTTTCAGTACACAGATTAAAATAAAAATTAGGCGGTGTATTTTTTTAATTTTTACATTTTTGTTTATATGGTGTATTCATATCACTTTTATTTACATAATACAACTTGTTTACCAGTGTTAAAGCAGTACTATGTTAAAAAGTACCCTATGTTAATCCAGACTATAATACTATCCCCATAGAAAACATCATTCAGATCTGTTCAGTAGTTTTATGTGTAATAGTATAAGACGTTCATCCATATATCTATAATAACTTTCATGTTTATAATATAACTTGAGTATGATTACATAAATAAATTACATCGAAGGATTGGAACAGTTTGCCGGCTGCAGTCTTTCCGTCCGAATACTATTTAGGTGTCTTCAAGGCTAGAGTGAATAGGCTCTTAATAAATTAATGCGCCTTACCATCAACGATTGCATCACTGCTTACCATCAGGTGGGATCGCAGTCAAGCACTAGTTTATTGCAAGTAAAAAAAAAAATAAAAATAAAATTACTCTCAAAAATCTCAATTTGGTCAGTGGGTCCCTCTAATTAATTTATTCTTTGCATTGAGCAAAACTGATACTAATTTTATTGTATATCCTTGTCAGAAACTACTATGGTATAAAGATTATTATAACAATACTCTACTACTACTAGGTACTTAATAGATAAGATTATTACACTTATTTTCTTCACTATTTAATAGATGTTATTATACATTTTAACCTCCATCTTCAATGACTAACTATTAAAAAAATTTGCAGCATACTTTCAGAGATTTAAGCATACATAGGGATCATAGAGTTATAGAGACAGAGACAGCGACTTTTTTTATACTATGTAGCTATAATATTATTATTACTTTATTTTTCATGACTTGTGTAAATCCTCTCTATTCAATCTATATAGAAAGATTAGGTTTTTGTCCCCAATACTTTTTAAATACAAAATATCATTGAAATTGTTTGAGCCATTTCAGAGAACTGTTAAATCTATACTTCTATACTAATATTATAAAGAGGTAAAATTTGTAAGTTTGTATGTAGGGGGTAATCTTTGCAACCGCTGGTCGGATTGCCAAAATTCTTTCACTGATAAATAGCTACAATGTTCCTGAGTGCTATAGGCTATAAAAAATCACGATACGATCAAATGGAGACGAGCAGCGGGTGAAACCGCGCGAGAGTAGCTAGTACAATATACATATAATAATATACTTTATATGGCACTCGTGTGAAGCCGGGGCGGGTCGCTAAAATCTTATAAGCAATGACCGTGAGCTTAGGTAGATTTCATAAAGCTCAGTTTGCATCTACGATTTAAGAAATTAAATAAGTACCTACGTAAATATGTAGCAGTAAATTAATCTAAAGCTAGCCTGCGTATAATGTAATTAATAAAAACACCAAATACCTGATTCATAATGTTTTTTTACGTTCATGTATCTGGGCCATTCAGGGTTGAACGGCTCTCCAAGTCGAATCCTTTCCAAAATACGGCACTCCTCTTCTTTTGGGTACGCGATAACGATTATTTTTTCACTTTCCGCTTTTAAAATCGCCCAATCATTGGGAATTAAAATATATCTACTGTTCAGATTCGGAGCATCTATTTCCACTACAAGGAACTTCTTTATATACGGCATCTTGAATTTCAATTACGATTTTCTAATAACAAAAACACACGAAAAATTCAATGTTACTTAATACAAAGTTTTGAATTAAAATTACATTGATATTATTCAATATTACGCCATGAGCCACTTGCTATCAGTCGAATCGAATAGTCGATGAAAATGAATTGAATTGAATGACAAACAACAAACAAGTTGCGACCGGCCGGTCTAGAACTGACCAATAGCAGCAATCCAAAGACTACAATAGCGTACTTGGACCAATCGGAACACTGAAAATGAGGGCTAAGCTAATGCGAAAAATTTGCCGCTAGGGGCGCTGATAACAAAGAGAGTTCATTGAAAATTTGAAATGTCAAAAATCTGATAAGGTTGCAACCATAAAGGCCTATCCGCACTCGCACGCGAATCACGGCGCGCATCGCGCCGCGAAGCGCGGTGCGATGCGCGCCGCGACTGTCAACAGTCCACACTCGCAGGGTTCGCGCCGGGCTCACAGTATAGTTCGCGCTCTTGACGCGTACACACGTCTAATTTTCTCAGTCAAAGTTTATTTGTAGTAGGTATGGACAGTGAAACCATTACAGCATCTGCTTTGCTACTTTGCTCTTTGGCAATTTATAGTTACGCCTTAAAGAAAAAACGAATAATTCAAAAGAAGCACAGGAAACGGAGATGGTGGATTACCACCATTCACCGAAACAGAAGCAGGTCAGTACCATACCAACTTACTTTCTTGTAGAGGTTAGAATATAGTAAGTATGTAGTACCTACTAGTTGGGCGAAACGGGGACATCAGGCAGATTCCATACAAGCTTGGTCTAAAAAAAATTGCGCGGCCAGACCCAGGACTATTTGCAATAGTAATAGTAATAGCTCATAAAAAAATATATGTACTTAACCCTGTAACTGCATTTTCTGAGTAAGTACATATATTTTTACAGTTACAGGGTTAAGTACATATATTTTTTAGGTCTTTAAATGAGCTAGCTATTGCAAATCGTCCTGGGTGTGGCCGCACGATTTTATTTATTTAGACCATAATGCCTGATGTCCTTTTAACAATAGGTTAAAATGAAACTTATAGGTGCTCGATAACTTTGTCTTTTGTTACAGTGCAACTATGGAGAAGCTTTTGAATGAATTAGTAGCAGAACCTTCAGATGAATTCAAAAAGTTTTCCCGGATGTCATTAAATGATTTTGAATATTTGCTTAGTCGAATTTCAAGACGAATTTCAAAACAAGACACCCAGTTGCGAAAAGCCATTCCTGCCCGGATACGTCTTGCTATAACACTGAGATACTTAGCAACAGGAGACGACTATGGAAGCCTTCATTATCTGTTCAAAGTTTCACCACAAGCAATATCAGAAATTATACCAGAAGTTTGCCATGCTCTATGTGAAGTGTTGAAGGATGAAATAAAAGTAAGGATATAAATCAAATCAATTTTAATACGCATACAAAGAACAAAATCTTAAATCTAGAATATAATTCCGCAAAATCAACCAAATATTTCTCATTAGGACATTTATTTAAAGTAATAAAAAACAAATTCGGTAATATTAGTAAGTATTTAACTTGAGTCAAAAGCTGACTGAATTATATTACCAAAATTTTCATTAGATGTGTTTTCACCTTGGTTCTCTGGTATATGAAGGACAGGATAGTCTGGTGCACGAACAAGCTGGTGGGATCGAATGATAATATTAGAAGCTGGGGCTGATAATACTTGTCTATTTTGGTAATGAGCATTTTGATTAGCCTGTCCATAATGCAATGGAGGCTCTGAATGTGTAGATGATGATGTGCCCGGTCTCTGAGGTGGTGATGGAGACATCACAGCTTGTCTATTTTGGTAATGAGTGTTTTGATTAGCCTGTCCATAATGCAATGGAGACTCTGAATAAGTAGATGATGATGTGCCCGGTCTTTGAGGTGGTGATGGAGACATCACAGTGTCATCACATTTGTATCGTAAATACAAGCCGTCAATGTCGTGCATCAACTGCAATTTATTCTTCTCAGATAATTTTCGCAACTTATTTGCTAATAATTTTCCGTATAAATCACAATCATCCTCTTGCTGAACAGGCTGTGATGGATTCCTTTTTAGCGTAGATTTGAATGTGGCAAGAGCTTCTTTAACGACGTTTCCTGCTTCAACCAGTTCCGATGAGGTTTTGCGTCGGCGGATTGAATGGTCGCTGTCTTTTTGGGAGTTCATAGACTGACTTCGATTTTCATTGATGTCATTTTCTTCAATAGCTTCTGTAGGCTCCTCCCCAGTTTCCTAAAAAAAAAACCACATTGATTTAGGTACCTACATACTGTTTTTTAGGAAGTTTCTATATAATGTTATCGTTTTTGCAGATACCATCTTGTCCAGAAGAATGGCTGTGTATTGAAAGAGGATTTGCAAGGAAGTTTCCTCGAGTGGTTGGATCTATTGACGGCAAACATATTGTTCTCGAGTGTCCATTCAATTCTGGTTCTGCATACTATAATTATAAAAGAACCTTCAGTATAGTATTACTGGCATTAGTTGACAGTCAGTACAATTTCATATTTGCTGACATAGGTTGCCAAGGCAGAATAAGTGACGGTGGAGTTTTTACAAATAGTATTTTATGGAACAAGATGTGCACAAACAGCTTAAATTTACCACCACCGCATCCTTTACCAGGTTCGAATATTGATGTGCCCTATGTTTTTTTGGGGGATGGAGCCTTTGCACTGTCAGAACATTTAATGAAGCCCTATTCTGGTCAACACAATATGGGTTCTGCAGAACGTAAATTCAACACAAGATTATCTTCGGGTCGAGTGGTGGTAGAAAATACTTTTGGTATATTGGCGGCCAGATTTAGAGTATTTAGAAAACCAATTCCGTTACAACCAGAAAAAGCTAGCCTTATAACATATACTTGTATACTACTGCATAACTTCTTGAGACGAAGTTCCACTTCTTTACACATCTATACACCACCCGGATCTATTGACATGTACGATGACGATGGAGTACTTATACAACCTGGATCATGGAGGACAAATCAAGATAATACATCCGCTTTTCGTAACTTGAGAACAGTACCTCGGCGACCAGCAAATAACGCCATAGAAATAAGAAAGGAATTCACGAAATATTTAAGTAATATTTAAGTACCTAGCTAATAAAAATAAAGTTACCTACTTACCGTATTCATAGTTTTTTTACACGTTAGATTATCTCCCAAAAAAGCATTCATTGCTTCGAAAGCAAACCAAGTAGGCTGATATATATCATCGGCACCAGCTCCCGATTGAATAGACTTCTTAACTTTCCCCTTGTAGCTCCTATAACTTGACATGAGGGAATCTTTTTTCTTTTTCAATTCTTCTATTGGTATTTCCATCACAGTACTTACCCGCATCCAAGCATCGTGCTGTTTCAATTTATTTTTATAGTCTTTCAAATTAATATCCCACAATACCGGCTCAGCACGATAACAATCAATAAATGCGAGTTCTGTCTCGTTATTCCACACGATACTCATTTTCACACAACCGTCCGCGGCGATTGCTACTGAGCGACTGAGCACCCCGCGAATGTGGAATCTTGACGTATTCGCGCGCGCTTCGCGCCTGCGAACCCTTTGACGCGGGACAAAAAACCGACAATTTTCGGGGAACAAGCCGCGAAGCCGCGAGGAATATGCGAATCGGATCCACACTCATCCTTCGCGGGTACTTCGCGCCTTCGCGCGCGAATTGCGCGCGAGTGTGGATAGGGCTTAACAGATTTCCTCCAGATTTCAGAGAAAATTAGTTTTAGAGATTAATTCAAAACATAAAATTAAAAATAATATGATTGTTACTGTAGGTACTGGTTAATGAATATTAAGACTAAAATTGTAGTTAAGCTTATAAAAGCTTGTAACGATAATATCAAAGAAAACAATCACAGCGTTGTATTTCGCTGCGTAGAGGTTACCGGAGGCCCAATCCTTCCGCTCCTTTATTATAATTAATACCCAAACAAAAGGCCGGCAACGCACTCGTAACTCTTCTGATGCTGCCGGTGCCGATTGCTTACCATCAGGTAACCCGTCTGCTCGTTTGCCAACATGAATGAGGTCTAGTGATTTGTTAGTAACAATCGTAATCCTGTTTACTTTTTTATGTAAAATTGCGCCATGACACATTTAGATAAGGACAGTATTTTTAACCACAAAAAAAACAACAAACTAAAAAAATCATATTATTTTTATTTATTCAGGGGCATTAGGGGTGGCATTTGATACCCACCGCCTGCTTCAATATAATAATTAAGTAATTACCTATAAAATCGTATTACAACAACATTTGTTTAAAACTATGCCTCCTTCTACACTCAAAACAAACAAAAGCTTTATAATTGTTAATTTATTACCAGTCTATAATAAGTCTCTACCTGTGAGCAAAGGCTTCTTCCCTTACGGAGAAGTTATGCTTTGAGTATTTAATCAGCATGATTGCCCAAGACGGATTGAAAAAGTATTTACTGGACTATCGTAAGAAATTATAAGTTAACGTTTCCTTACTTTGCTTTCCGTCACCACGTGTCTAAATAAACTTCGAAAATACATTAGTATTTTGGTAGCTTAGCTTAGGATATAGACCTTTACGAAGAATTCATCATATTTATTTCAAATACCGATGACGTAATTTTACGTACGATCCATAAAAAAATGCGTTGTAAGTTGTAATCGGTAGCATGCATACCAACCACTACTCAGACTGCTCTCGAGCGAGAGGCCCGGGAAGGGTGCGAATCCGTGCGATGCGTCTAATCGCCAATATGAGGACAAATACAAGCGCTAAAAGGCTTGCGTTTGGAGTGGGACGCGGAATTTTATTATTCACAATAACTCAAATAAATAATTCATCCGTTCACTACCGCTACTCTTCCTGCGGGTCGTGGGATATTGGAATATCTGTTTACATACATATATGTCAGATAATCAGAGTAAAGCTCCCTAAACTCGGATAAGTAGACAATCCTCCATTGAAATTTATTTTATTTATTATAAAATACCGATAGCGCCATGGCCTGTCATAAGCTAGTTATTTTTGTCATCAGATGGCGCTCGTGTGAACCTGTTTTGTCCAATAGGGAATTAGCTAGTGTCATACTATTGGTCGTGATATTCGGCAGCTCTACAATGATTGGACAATTAATGACCTTTGGCTAGATTAGCGCTTGCAGTTGGTTAAAAAACGGTAGCACCAATTTTATGGAATTACCGCTTTGACTCAAAGAACGACCGTTGTTCTAACCTTCTATAGTTCTACTAATACCTACTACAAGATTTCAGACTTTATGCTATTAAGTACTTACTTTAATAAGAGATTTTCGAAACTGTATGAAACGATCGTTAACAATATAGCGTCAGACTTTTTTGTTGGCGTGGTTAGGTAGGTAGTCATCAAATGACTTCCTCGGGTCAGGGAGGGAGAGATTCTTTCCTTCTCCTGCTCTGAGCAGAGACCACATTACTTAGGTACTCCTATTGAACCCGCAGCCCCAGATACGGGATACTTCGTCTCACCTAGAGCGCGGAATACCAAACTCCAGAATGACTACGACAGACTGCTGTATGCTTGTTATTTTCATTTAAGACCCTAACCTAGCCTTGACATTCAAATAAAGAATTTGAGTTTGAGTATTACTCAAGCTACTCTTACTTTTATCTTGTAAATAGACAAGTACGAACCTACATATCAGTCAGATGAACCCGGTTGAGTTCAAGGTCAAACAATTTTAGCTATGAAAATTGTAAGTGCCGATGCGATTCGAAAGGATCGCGTCCCGGGGTGTTTTGACACTTGGATAGTGCGTTAATCGTCTATCTTTTTTTTTACCATGGGGAGTGCTCGAAGAGGAATTATTTGGTTTGATCCCTGCCGCATCTTTTCCCCACTGACCTATTAGAATAAACCCCATCAAGTCTAGCAAGATAGTTGGCAGACAACAAACTGTGGGATGTTCTTATTTGAGGAGGGAAAATCATACTAATTACTACTCCTGTCGCTCAGGTTGAGGCGAGAGTGTTAGACTCTTACTGACTAAAAACCACACTGTTCCTTCTCCTGTTCCATTTGAGGCCGCGGTACCTAATTGCGCTTGTCCTGCAACCTCGGCTGAACATAGGCCACCAGACAATCAACAAAACGTCACCGCTTCATGGCGGTTATCCTTCCATCCACCCATACCATGAAGCAGACAACCCGTGGAGTGAGCATCGCTAATCACCATGCGAGAAAGGGGCCAAAGGCAGGAGAATAAATATGACTCTAGACTGTTTGCATCGCAATACACTCAAAAAATAGGTACTAGACGGTCTATATGCGATTTATACCCGTGGATTATTATGACATAGTTATGTATTTATTTAAAACAACTGCGCGCCGTGGTACATTATAATACATATAGGTAAGATCTAAAAATTGCATCCATCGAGATCGGGGAATGTCGATGTCAATGCTTATTATTATTAACTAGCTACCGCCGGCGGCTTTGTCTTCATGGTATGTTGATAAAAAGAAGCCCATGTGTTATATAATCCAGGGTATCCTATCTCGGGCACGCTGTTATAGCAGCGGTAAGACCCCTCTTTGAGGAGTGGCTTGAGAGACGCCATGACGTCTTCACCTTCCGCCTGACGCAGGTGCTTACCGGGCACGGCAGCTTCGGTAGGTTCCTGTTTCAGAAATGCTCGAGTGTCGTCATTGTGAGGACCACTTTGAAGATGGTGGGACATGCGATTGCGGTGTGCCCTGCTTGGGCTGAGCACCGCCGTGTCCTCGGGGAAGTGAATGGCGGCGGCGACCTTTACTCCCAGCCTTAATGGAGGTCAGGGAGCGGTGCGACAAAAACTGGGAAGCTGTTTCCTCTTTCTGTTAAGCAGTTGTTCTCGCAAATGAGGAGGCGGATCGCGTGGAGGAGCTATCCTCCTCAGCCGCCTTAGTAGGCGACACTCCAGGCGTCGGGGATCGAGAGAAATTATCTCCGACTACCGTAAGCGCGAATCCCGTTCCACCTTGGGCAGGAGAAGTTATGAATTCCCCCTCTCAAAATTTATGATTTACAAACTTACACATTCTATAATATTAGTAGGATTAGAAGAATAGGATAGGATAAATAGCCAGGGACTGTCTATTTTATGTAATAGGTCGGCAAACGGGCAGACGGATTACCTGATGGTAAGCAATCAGCGCCGCCCATGGACACCCGGAACGGAGGAGTTACGAGTGGGTTGCCGACCTTTAAGGGATTAGCGGATTTGGAGATTTAGGAACTGGGGAGGGATTGGGATGGGGAAGGATTGGGCATCCGGTAACCTCACTCACACGGCGAAACACAACGCTGTGGTTGTTTCACGCCCGTTTTCTGTGAGGCCGTGGTATCACTCCGGTCGAGCCGACCCATTCGTGCTGAAGCATGGCTTTCCCACACTTAAAACTTGCATAACGCCTTTCCCAAAAGTTGCGATCAAAGAAAATAGACGTCTTTAGTGTAGTTGCAATGTAGGTACCTAATTCTTAATAAAAATAAACATCAGTCGAGTCTGCGTTGGCCATGAACATGAATTCGCATCGCATCGACCATGACCTAGGCAAGCGGTCATGAACACCCAATATGATAATCAAACGTCATCAGACACGACGCAAAAAGTTAATTCTATACCTACAACCAAAATAGGTACAGATACTAAGGTGTAAAGAACCAATATATCATGATCTCGCTCTCTAAGACATTTTCTAACATTTTAATGTTAGACAGTAATGGTTTTTCAGCTGTGTAGCCTAAAGCCTTGAGCGAGTCTGCAGACGGCGAGTAAGGGTAGCTCGCCTCCCGACTAGAACCAGACCCGAGCGTAAGGCGCGTTGCGTTGCGTGGTTGCGACCACCACAGACGGGGCCCTATAGGGCTGATGTTCAGCCGGGGTTGCGGGATAAGCGCAATGAGGCACCACGACCTCTGTCTAAAGCAAGGAGAAGGAACGGGGATATTTTTAGTCAATAAGAGTCTGACAGTCCTCGCCTCACCTTGGGCGGGAGAAGTCATTTGATGATTTTTCGCTGACAAAAAAATGTGTAACCGTATACACCTAACCAAATTATATCATCATCATCATTAGCTAGCGATTTTTCCACTGCTGAGCAAAGGCCTCTTCTCACACATACAAGAATTAATCTTAAAACACCAGGCTTGCGCCGAACAGTTCAAACTTTTAAATTTTTGCCAACTGCCAGCGACTTCGTCCGCAAACATTTTTTTGTAAATTATACCTACACCAAAAAGGTCGAAAGGTATCGCTCTATTTCTTAAAAAAAAACGCATCCAAATCTGTCACGTTGTTTTAAAGAAATAAGCATACATAAGGACAGAAATCGAGTAGCGCCTTTGTTTTATACTATGTAGTATTTATACCTTTTTTAAGGGATATCATCAATAGTCTTCTCTAGCCTAGGGTGGGGCGAAAGAGAGTGTACCTCCCACTGATTAATAAAACGACCCCGTTCCTACCCCTGCTTAACGGCAAGGCCGCGGTAAGTACATTATTAATATTAGAATTCCTCACGATGCTATCCTTCATTCCATGTTTGTGCAGCTGTGTATTTGTGTCTGAATACACTTTAACAAGAAGATAATAGGATAGTTCGTTGGGAAAAGTAATATCATCATCATCGTCAGCCTGTAAGTGCCCACTGCTGAGCACAGGCCTCTTCTCGTACGGAGAAGGTTAAAGCATAAGCAAAAGTAATACTGGTACATATTTTAGTTAGGTACCTAGGTATGTGTTTCATAACAATTACTTCCAACGAAGTTTTCGAGTAGAAACTTACTATCGTCAGGCTTACTAAAATTTATTATTAATAAGCCAAACCAGAATGAAGCGGTTCATGAACTCTCTTAAAAAACAAAAAGAAATCCTAAAACTTTATTTAAAAAATATTTAGACGCCATTTTTGGCCTAACGAACTGGCAAGATAGACTTAGGTCTTAGGTACTAAGATATGATTTTATTTATGTATATATTGTTTTATCAGCTTCGAACAGCGACTTAAATAACCTATTTTTTTTATCTGTTGTAGTAGGATAAAAATAATTGTTGCCGTAATAAACTAAGTATTACAAAAAATAAAATACAGAATGTTTTGAACTCTATGTCGATTATCGTAATGGTTACCTACCTACCTAATAGTGACCTTCGTCCGTAAAAATCATAACACCAGAGATTTTTGGGAACAGGATTGGGCCTCCGGTAACCTCACTCACAAAGTAAACGATGTTTCATGCTGGTGTCACTTCTGCGAGGCCGTGGCATAACTCCGGTCTATTTCTGCCGAAGCACGGCGTCACGTGTGAAAAATACCTAATTTAATATTATACCCAGACAATAATACCACTTAATATTTCACTATTGTTATGTAAATTCATTTTCGTGCAACAGTTCAGCGACCGCTAGCTAAATGCGCAAATGGCCTTGGCATTACAAACACCGAAAAAATACGACGCAAAATGATTTCCGATGTGCAATTCGTTAATAGGTTAATAATTGAGGAATGTAAGTATAAATATATATGACTTACCGTGTCCAATGTCCAATGTGGATGTGGAAAACTGTATTTTCTATATATTCACACTTTTATTTTAGTTTTTTGTTTTATTTTTTCGTCTGTTGAGCTAGATACGAGACGAGCTTCACTTTCGAACGTTAGATATGTTATGATGTCATGCAACGTATTGCCTATTTTTTTATATTATTCCCGGTTAGGGATTGGTGTGCGTTATTTCGATAAACTAGGTCGATAGTCGATAGGTTTGTCAAAACAATAAGGAATGCTTTTTTGATAGTTTTTTTTTCTTTCATTCGTTTTATAATTTGATTGATAGAAATATTTAAGTTAAAAATTATGGAAGCCGCTGAACAGATTTCAATGTAACTTGTAATCATGCTCAATTTAAGTATCATTGTTTTAAAATTCAATCGCGAACATTTTTGAAATAATCTTCAATACGGGATTTTAATTTTACTGTGATATAAATAATCACTAACGAATTTTCGAAAACGTCTTGAAGCACAGTACCTAAACGTGAATTTAATTTTGTTTATATGTTATAGTCAAAGTCCGATACACAGTCTCTTCGCGGAAGGACTGGTTTATCCTAGGTTTGGCCGAAGCCATCAGGCAATCCCCGAAATACATTTCAATTTCGCCCTTTGCCTGAAGTATTTTTAGTCAAACCCAGGAGCTCCTAACTTTTCAGTGAAACGTCGAAAGTAAATTATTATGTTTCGGTTTTGGCCTAGTCAATCCTAGAAGCGACTGCAGAACTCGGTCAAACGTTGATCTGAACATGTTTAAACAGGTTCATAATGTCTCTCGCGGTGTTCCGACCGACCGATTGTTTTGTCATTTCATGTTCGTTCATTGAGCGTGCGGGCGTGTAATTTCTCACTCCTCATCGAACTTTTCCGAAAATGTTTGGAAATAAGCTACTGTTTAGATAGTTTCCAGTGAGACTGTCCAGCATGTTTTATTCTTTTTTTTATGAGATAGGACGGCAAACGAGCAAAAAGATTACTTGATGGCAAGCCAGAAGCGCCGCCCATGGACACCCGCAACAACGAAGGAGTTACAAGTACTTTGCCGTCCATTTGGGGATTAGTGATTTAGCAATTGGGGGGATAGGTCCTCCGGTAAAATGTTGCTTCAGGCCGGTATTCTGTGAGGCCGTGGTATCACGCCGATCGAGCTGACCTTTTGTTGAAGCATGGCTCTCCCACGCTTTTAGACTGCACGGTTGGCGCTGTGGCTGGGCAACTGGCTGCCGCGCAACGTGTCGCGGGTTCGTTTTCCCCACGGAACAACTCTTTGTGTGATCCACAAATTGTTATTCCGGGTCTGGGTGTGATGTGTATCTATGTGGAATTGAATGCTTGTAAGCGCACTATACTACGACACAGGAGAAAATCCTAGTGAGGGGGGTAAAACTAAAAAAGCTAAATAAACACCTTTACGGTGGTGGAGTAAAGGCTTTTTTTTAAATAATTCACAAAAATAAGTGATAAAACTAGAACCTTCTGGAACCAAGTCTGAGACTAGACTATCGAACTTTTATTAGCATTAGTGCTACATGAGCTACATCACTAGGCAGGGTACTGACCGCGCCGACTACGAAAATATTGTCGAGGTCAGTACCAAGTCTGGCTATTATAAAAACTGTAGTAGGTAAAATAGATGTTTCTTTTATTCTTCGTAGACGATATTTGTCTATTGTCATTTAAGACATTTTTCTAGGATAGAAGCAAAAGTGGAATAGGTACATACCTAATATGTTATCATACTTATTATCCAATTACTTATCTACTTATAATAAATCTGTAGAGAGGTCAATTATACCTATATACCATTTTACTTTTAATAATTATCATTGCTTCTATTCTATTTTTGGGGCACAGTTTCACAATCGCTCATTTCATGTAGGATGTAAGACGTCTGATTTTATATAGATTTTGTTTTTATCCCTGGGTCGGCTCGAGCGGAGTGATACCATGGCTTCACAGAAAATCGGCGTGAAACAACCAAAGCGTTAAGCTGTTTCGCCTTGTGAACCTCCAATCCGCGAGATCATCCTCACGGCTACCGGAGGCTCAATCCTTCCCCTCCCATCCCCAAAAGGTCGGCAACGCACTCGACAATCTTTCGTTGTTGCGGGTATCCACAGGCGGCGCTGATTGCTTACCATCACGTACTCCGTATGCTCATTTGCGGTCCTATCACAAAAAAGCAACAGTGAGGAAATTTCGTACCGGAACAGAAGATTCAATTGACTGCACGGTTGGCGCGGTGGCTGGGCAACTGGCTGCCGCGCAAGGTGACGCGGGTTCGATTCCCGCACGGAACAATTCTTTGTGTGATCCACAGATTGTTGTTCCGGGTCTGGGTGTGATGTGTATGTGAAATTGTATGTTTGTAAACACAACCACGACACAGGAGAAAATCTTAAAAAAAATGTAAAAAATTTTTTTTCTTAGAAAAAAAAAATTAAAAAAACAAACATTTTATATTAAAATTATGCATAACGTAGGTCACATATTATAACGCGCAACGTGTCGCTTCGTTATCGGAAACAACTGTACCAAATTCGGTGCGGAGCGGCAACCACCCAAGTATGGGGTAGTTTCCTTGGTCAAAAATAAAAAAAAATCGACGTTTCAATACAATAAAAAATTGAAAAATAACTGTATTTTTTTATTCATCGATCGATCGATACACTAAATTTTAGATATTTTTTAAGCTAAGTACTTAATTTTTAAGAAATAAGTAGGTACCTACGCTATTTGACTCAAAAATACTATGACGTCATAATTCAGTTTTTCATACAAATTTCATAGAAAAGTATCGTTTTTGACATTTGGATAAAAGTATTGAATTTGACTAGTTGGAAACTACCGCATTGTTTTGTATGAAACAAATAAATATTGTTAGGTTTGGGTTGATGAAATAAAACTAAGTTTATTTATCAAATAGCAGAAGTGGAATTTATTATTATACTTTAGGAGTGTATTGCCTGAAGGCGTAAACAGAACAGAATGAGGGCGAGATGCAAACATCTCAGTGAGGGTTTGCTGGCCACTATAACAGTCACACACACACACACACACACACACACACTCAAACATGCACCCACGCGCACGCACGCTCACTTACTCAATTTTTCATTTTTACTTTGTAATCTAGTTTCTAATATCACCTTGCACAATGTACCGATTATCTGATAGGGTTATATTAAGTCCAAGCGACAGTGGAACACTGACTCCTAAGACACAGGGTATCCTAGTTTAGGAGGCAGGGTTTAATAAATTTGTATACCTTTCATAAATTGTAAATTAGATATTAAGCAAAAAATTGTAAGGTCTTTGGTTCAATAAAGATATTATTATTATTAACAGTTTTTTTTTTGTGAGGGGAAAATCATCAAATGACTTCTCCCGCCCAGGGCCGGGCAGGAGGGAGTGTCAGACTCTTACTGACTAAAAACCCCCCTGTTCCTTCTCCTGCTCTGTGCCGAGGTCGCGGTACCTCATTGCGCTTACCCCGCAACCCCGGCTGAATTATTATTAACAGTGGCGTGAGAAATATAAGTAGATTGACTTTTGTTATTCCAATACGCCTCAAAAAATTATCTAAAATAAAATTAATTACAAACATAGTATCACACACCATCCTTTATCTGGGGTACAATCATTCAATGGTCCAGCATCCGTTGCATAGGATTAGGGCAACCCAGAAAAACTTAATCAGACCATGTCATACTTATTCAAAATCTTAACCTTGTTAAGTATTTAATCCTACAGATTTTATTCATATATGAAATATATTGTAATAATATATCTATTCTAGGCCCATTTTCTCTCTCAACTGGGAGAAACGAACAGTGGGTAACTGTTTCGTTAACACATCAGCCAACTGGTTACCTGTGGACACTTAAATTATTTTAATAAAATTTTTGAACTTGTTCTCTAGAGAAATGATATTTGATGTCAACATGTTTTGACCTTTTATGACATGTCGGATTATTTGCAAACTTATGCAACCACTATTGTCCTCATAAATAGGAATCGGATCCAGTATTTTAATGTCTATACTGGTTACTAAAGACTTTAACTATAGAGCTTCTTTTACGGCCTCAAATAGTGCCATGTAGGTACTCTGCTTCAGTACTAGAAACTGCTACTGTTGTTTTTTGTTTTCCAACTTATGATGCATTGCTCAATTATAAGTTAAACAAATAACCCGTACTTAGTCCTTTTTCTATCCACTTCATCAGAACCCCAATCAGAATCAACATAACCACTTTATCTGAATTGCTCCGACGATAAGTCAATTTAAAATCTAACGTCCCTTTTAAATAACGAAGCACTCTTTCTTAAACCAAAGTTGTTTTTGTTAGCTTAAACTATAACTTAAATTGGGTCGAGTGCAATCCAATCCACATTAATTTACATTAGTAAATTAAACATCCGATAAGGTTTCTACAAGGAGCATTTATTCTTTCACACGAATGTAAAGCTTCGAAATCAACTTTAGTTTCAAGTGGAGTACTGAAATGTTTACAGTCACTCATGTTGAATTTATTAAGGACTGTTTCTAAAGTTATTTTGTTATCGCTTCTTTCAATTTTAATCCCCAAGAAGCATTTAATTTCTTTCAAATCTACCATTTTGAACCTTTTCGTTAAGTAGGTACCTATTGTTTAAAGGTGTTCATGGTTTTGATAATAACAAGATCGTCAACATATAAAATCACATAATTCTTTTAGAAACATCACTTGTATCTATTATATATAGACATTGTTTTTATAATAATTATCGTGAGACATACTAAATTAACTAAAAATCGCGGGTTACTCACGTGTGTAAATTGAGAAAAGTTCTACTAGTCACGCCCAGAATCACCTATTCTGGCAGGGAGTGTCAGACTCTTACTGACTAAAAAGAACCTCGTTAATTCTCCTGCTCTGGGCCGAGGTCGCGGTGCCTCATTGCGCTTACCCCGCAACCCCGGCTGAACATCAGCTTAGCCCTATAGGGCCCCGTCTGTGGTGATCTATTGGCTGTTTGAGGCGCGCGTGGAACACTACGCGCCGTACGCTCGGGTATCGTTCTGGTCAGGCGGCGAGCTATCCTTACTCGCCGTCCGCACACCCGCTATCCATATGATGCACTAGCAATCTAGATGCCTACTGATTAGCGAATGCTTAA
This sequence comes from Spodoptera exigua, assembly GCA_902829305.4. Classification (NCBI taxonomy): domain Eukaryota; kingdom Metazoa; phylum Arthropoda; class Insecta; order Lepidoptera; family Noctuidae; genus Spodoptera; species Spodoptera exigua. The sequence goes on along the minus strand of LR824628.2, from coordinate 568,344 downwards.
ATAAATTTGAAACTTGCTATTCTTGCAACAGGTGCAAAAGTCTCATTATAATCAATAAGATACAATTAAGATACAAGATACAATCGAGAAAAACCGTTTTTTACCCTTACTGACACTCCCTCTTAACCTGGTCGAGAGAAGTCATTTCATGATTTTTTCCTCAGATAAAAAAGCGCTCGCGATCGTAGCGCCGATGCGCTCTATTTGTATAAAATCAAGTCATCATTAAATAAATATAGTCAGTGACTAAAGTGACTATGTTACATTTATTTGCTTACGATCAGGATATAAGTGTGGAGAGCCAAGCTTCGGCACGAATGGGTCGGCTCGACCGGAGTGATACCTCGGCCTCACAGAAACCCGTGTTTCGCCGTGTGAGTGAATCCCTAAATCTCCAAATTCCTAATCCCTAAGCGGTCGGCAACACACTCGTAACTCTTCCGTTGCAAGTCTCCATGGGCGGCGCTGATTGCTTACCATCAGGTAATTCATATGCTCGTTTGTCGACATGTTACATAATAATACTCGTTTGCCGACATCTATACTAAAATAATAAAGAGGTAAAATCTGTTAGTTTTTACCTATGTAGGGGGTAACCTTTGGAACCACTGGTCGCATTGCCAAAATTCTTTCACTGATAGATAGGTAGCTACAATGTTTCTGAGTGCTATAGGCTATAAAACATCACGCTACAATCAAACGGAGCCGAGCGCGGGTGAAACCGCGTGAGAGTAGCTAGTATTACATAAAAAAGTTCATCGAGCCCACTTATTTTAATAAGATGTGATTCAACAGTACATAACTTTTATAATAGGTACGTAAGTTAGAACTATTCAAAGAAATAAAGATAAAAATATAAAGCTGTACTGTTTTTACAAGCGCTCGTGTATCGCAGCCTTGACCTCGCGTTGTTTATCTGACCTATTTTTAAACTCAATAATAAATTAATTTATTAGTCTCTAGCGAGTATCTGCCTTATCATTTCTCAGCCGGGGTGGCGGGGTAAGCGCAATGAAGCACCGCAACCTCGGCCCAGAGCAGGAGAAGGAACAGGGGGGTTTTTAGTCAGTAAGAGTCTGACACTTCCTCCCGCCCGGCCCTGGGCGGGAGAAGTCATTTGATGATTTTCCCCTCACAAAAAATAACCTTATCATTTCTATATTGTTTTAGTAGGTCGACGAATCAACAGGCGGATTAAGTACCTGATGGTAAGCAATCGGCTTCGTCCTAAGACACCCAGCAGCTCCATAATTATTACTAGTGCGTTGCCATTCTTCTTCCACACTTGATTTGTTTATTTTGGCAGGCGTTTTGCCGCTATCACTCCTGGGGATAAGCGATGATGATGCGACCTACGATGGAGCACGCCTACCCATAAGCAACCTATTCACTCGGGCCTTGGAGACACCCCATTACCTTCGGGAAACACAGACTCTGGCAAAGAATACTACTCCTTAGTGGTTTTAACGATAAAACTGGATGGGAACCGCTTCGTGTGTGCAGGTGGTAGATATATTGATATTCTCGTCTTGTGATTTGTTTTGTCTATGGCATGTTTTAATACTTATTCATTGTTTTTTTTTGTTTGTTTAGTTTACTTTTAGTTTTTAACATTTATTAATTGTGTACCTGATGTGTAATTGATTATCTGTGTTTGTATAGGTACTTATTTTATTTAGTAATGCCGAAACGGCGTCAGTATTTTTATAGTCCCGAGGCAAGGACGCGTGGAGGGTCAGTGCTGAAAACCAGCGCTGTTGTATCGTGCCTGCGTGCGCGAGACACAGCATTTATGCTGAGCGCTGCCCTTTTTCACGCATGAGTGACGCAATTGTAGTGATTTTCTTTTTTTATGTTCATTGCTTGTTTTGTCCATACTTGTTTGTTTCTTGCGTCATTTGTGTGTGAAATAAATGGTTTTTCTTTCTTTCTTCTTTCATATAATATTATACACCATGAAGCGAGGACTTTTTTTCGATTGTCTGGTGGTACGATGATGGAATGGACTAGGGGGGATCAAGTCGTGTAGCTCCTTCGAACATTCTCCGAAATGTATCTCATAAAAACGAAACGCTTGCACAACTGTGCGCTTGTATGCAAAAAGCAAATACCTTTATTACATTCTGAATTTTATGTATTTAGTGTAAAGTTGAAAGTGTAATAAAAATAAAAATAGATTATAGTTGACCTGCGGACCTAGCTCATAGAGGTTTGAGCATTAATCACCACACTTGCTCACGGCAGCGGATTCGCGATTTCAAACTTGAAATCATAAGACCAGGATTGCTCTCGGAATTTTCCTTCACTGCATTCCAGTGGTGTCTAGATCAACTTGTAAAGTATTGACTTATGACTCGGAAAAGTTCACATTGGTACTTGCCAGGTATCGAACCCGGCCACCATGGCATAATTAAATGCTACTACAATATAACTTGCATATTTGACCAAGTATCGAACCAATAACTATTCAGTTCACTTTCAGTATTTTCTAATAAAAATACTAGTATAGTTTTCTTTTTTTATTCTAACTGTTCGACGAGTCAGCTCGACTAGTTTCGAGCCAAGCCGGGGTTGATAATCACTCAACAGAAGAACAATAAAGGGATTGGAAATAAAGAAATCTGTTGTCTGTACATGTTTAATTTTATTTCAAAACTAAATAATCACTTAGTAATGTTATACGTCGACTGTAATATTCATAAAACAATTATAAACACAATTCCACTGCAATAGAGTCAATATTATAAAGTTGAAGGATTTGTTTGAACGCCCTAATCTCAGGAACTACTGGTCCGATTTAAACAATACTTTTTATATTGGATAGTCCATTTATCGAGGAAGGCTATACGCTATAAAACATCACGCTACGACCAATAGAGACCGAGCAGAAGTTAAAAGAATGGAGAAGCAAGTTATTTTGTAGTGAACTTGTGTTAAAATCGTTTTATAAATATTATTATTATATTTATAAATAGTTTATAAGCTTCCATGATCCCTTCTCCTTCAGAAGGGACCCAGTAGCAATATACAACTTATAAAATTTAATATTTGAGTAATTTGTTTTCTTTTTCAATCTGGGAAGTGTTTTAAACAGCTAGCGAAAGATGGCAGCACTTTCTTTTGCTCACAATTCGAGATAAGTCATTTTTGGAAGATTTTTCTTTACTGTGACGTCAGTATGTATAATTATTATTATTTTATTGTTTAAGAGCTAGGTGATAAATATTGTAGATTTACTTTTGCTATGAGACAATTGTAGTATTATTGAAGGGAATTCTCAGCATCATAAAAAAATTTAAAAAGAAAACATTCCTAATATACTACAAACATTATAAACAAAAAAAGTTTGAAAGTACGGATGGATATTTGTTACTCTTCCACGTAAACACAACTTTTTTATAAAACGAGCAGACGGATTACCTGATGGTAAGCAATCAGCGCCGCCGATGGACACTGGTAATGCCAAAGGAGTTACTACAAGTGCGTTGCCGGCCTCTTGTAGGTTATTAGGGATTTAAGGATAGTAGTAGTTGACTGATTTAAGGATTGAGGATGAGGGGCGGAAGAATTGGGCGTCTGATATCCTCACTCACAAGGCGGAAACACAACGTCAATGTTGCTTCACGCCAGTTTTCCGTGAGACCATGGTATCACTTCCGTCGAGCCGAAGCTTGGCTTCACCACAATTAAACTGCTAAACGGATCTGAATGTAATTTGGCACAGAGATAGATTGTAGTCTCGGATAACTCATAGGCCACTTTTTACCCGACTACGGCAAAGCAAAAGGAGGGTTATTTTTTACTCTAATCCTGCGGGCGACGCCGCTAGTACAAGCTGGTATTATATAAAACTGCCTCTTTCCAAAAGTCGACGTGCAATATTTATCTCCAGATAGTGTATTTATTGTACAGCTCAAGAATCGGTTTCACCATCTTAGAATAAGTTTCCGATAAGCTCCACAAGTTACTATCTTTCAGTTATATATTTTAGTATTTCTCCAATATCCAGTACTTGATTGTAACATACATTTAAGGCGCCTTGAAACAATGGCCTGTAATTTCAAGTTTAACATTACTTTGGTAATATTTAATACAGTTTGTCCGTGCTATCACGACGTGCTCTAAGGCAACTAGTCAATGGAATTCTCCCGCTACTGACTCAGTCACAGAATTTACTATTACAGAGTATTGCGGGTTCGTCCGGGGTCTGAACCCGCACCGTTCCGCGGTTAGTCTTCATCTTCCTTCCCAAACTAGCTAAAATCAAAGGCCGACTAAATCAATAGCAAGTTTTACTTATTTTTTATTTTAAAATGTTTACAGTTTGCCTGCAAAATTTTCAATTTGCACGTTCCCGGGGCTGAAGGGGCCGGGCGCCCAGGGCGCTAGGCGGGCGCGGGATGGGGGGCGCCCAGCAGGCCGGCGCCAGAGGGCGCTGCAGGCGCTAGGCGGGCGCGGGATGGGGGGCGCCCAGCAGGCCGGCGCCAGAGGGCGCTGCAGGCGCTAGGCGGGCGCGGGATGGGGGGCGCCCAGCAGGCCGGCGCCAGAGGGCGCTGCAGGCGCTAGGCGGGCGCGGGATGGGGGGCGCCCAGCAGGCCGGCGCCAGAGGGCGCCCAGCAGGCCGGCGCCAGAGGGCGCTGCAGGCGCTAGGCGGGCGCGGGATGGGGGGCGCCCAGCAGGCCGGCGCCAGAGGGCGCTGCAGGCGCTAGGCGGGCGCGGGATGGGGGGCGCCCAGCAGGCCGGCGCCAGAGGGCGCTGCAGGCGCTAGGCGGGCGCGGGATGGGGGGCGCCCAGCAGGCCGGCGCCAGAGGGCGCTGCAGGCGCTAGGCGGGCGCGGGATGGGGGGCGCCCAGCAGGCCGGCGCCAGAGGGCGCCCAGCAGGCCGGCGCCAGAGGGCGCTGCAGGCGCTAGGCGGGCGCGGGATGGGGGGCGCCCAGCAGGCCGGCGCCAGAGGGCGCTGCAGGCGCTAGGCGGGCGCGGGATGGGGGGCGCCCAGCAGGCCGGCGCCAGAGGGGGCTGAGGGCGCCGAGCTTGGCGCCGGCTCCTTGCTGGCCCGCCCGTGACGTTCCACTTTGATCTTCTCGCCATTCATTATGGCTTTGATGTCGTCCGCGTCCAGGGTCTCATATCTAGCCACAAAACAACACATTTATTCCTTGTTGGGAACAACTCTGTATGAGACGCATCAAGATACAGGAGAAAATCCAAGCGTGTGGCAACGTTTTTTAAAAAGAACGATAGTGATAGACTAGAACCATTGTAGTGACATTCTTAACTTTAGTTTAAAACTGCCATCAATCTATCTACAATCTAACGAGGGTAGCCACTACCTACCTACCTAGGGAGATTTTCTGGATCTCGCCCAAGCTTTTGACACAATTTCTGTTCCTGTGCTGTTGCAAAAGCTGGACACTATTGGTAAAATATGAATTCAGCTCAAATATTTTCAAAGTTATCTAGAAGGACGCACTCAGTGCGTAAAAATTGGTAAATTCATCAAATCTACCGCTTACGGTGTGCCCCAGGGGAGCATATTATCGTCTATAATGTTTTTGATTTGCAATCTGGAAAACTGGTACAATCGTATCATACGCTGACGACACCGCTCTACTATTTTCAGCTGACTCAGAAACTGAGGTCTACAGACTTGCACAACCCGGTTTTTTAATAATGTATATAATTGTCTCCGATGTAACTCGCTGGCATTAAACACGGATAAAACGCACTTCATCAAAGCAATACAAAAAGACAAATCTAGTATTGACTCACCATTATTGTATCATCCCTAACCAGTGCTTGTGCCCTAGGAGGAACGAAGGTTGCTCGGCATGTACTACGCCAGTTTATGAGGCCGTGGTATCACGCCCGCCAGTCGTGGTATAACTAAAGCTACGAGAAATAACAAGGTTAGTAAGGACTCACTTGAGCAAGGCCTCGGCGAGCGCTTTGTGCTCCTTGGCGTGGTTCCGTAGTATCGCCTTGGCGCGGTCGTAGCTGTCGGATAGGATCTTCTTTATCTCCCCGTCCACCTGCATCACCATCATCATTATCATCATTATCATCATCACACATCATCAGCCTGTAAGTGTCCACAGCTGAGCAAAAGTATCTTCTCACACGGAGAAGGTTTGAGTATTAACCACAACGCTTGCTCAAGGCGGATTGGCGATTTCAAATTTATAATTAGAAATTACAAGTCCAGGTTTCCTCACGATGTTTTCCTTCACCGTATGTCAGTGGTGTCTAAATAATCATAGAAAGTACATGTAACTCGGGAAAAGCCACATTGGTACTTGCCAGGTTTTGAAACCCTCATGCTTGAGAAGCGGGCGCCTTAACCTCGGGGCCACCACGACGTTTACTTAGATCCCGACATTATTATTATTACTTTAGAAATATCAAAATGTCAGCGATTATGGTGAGAGAGTATGGAAAGTCAGTCTTGCTCGAATACTAGACAAGTTGCCAAAACACATAGTTTGGAAACTAGAAAACTAATATAAAAGACAGACCTACAACATGTTCGAGCGTCATTTTATGAATTGAGAAGTTTCCTAAGTCAAATATAAATTGATTCGACGTTTCTATACATTAAAATATTATTACTATACTTCATTTATCAATTTGTCGATACACGAAATTTTCGATAATTTCTAGGTAATTTTTAAGAAATAAGTAAGCTATTTGATTCAAAAAACTATGACGTCAAAATTTGGAGTTTTATACATATTTCATAGTAAAGTATTGTTTTAGACCGTAGTTGGAAACTACCGTATTGTACCGTATTGAATAGCAACTCCGTAACTGTAAAAACATTTCTATTTATTTTTTATATTTATTTATATTGATGATTTCCACCTACTAAAACAAAGACACAATTTTTTATTGGCACTCCTCTGCACCAAGACCTACAGTAGATACAACCATGAAAACACCGGAACACTGAAGTCCGGCGCGTCCCAGGGACATGAATGACTGTCTTGGATCCCGCAACGAAATAAATCAGAAGAACAGACAGTACTGTAGTAGCAGAGTCGAGGGCTAGGCAGTGGGGTCGGTCCTGCTAGACGAGGCAATGAGGGTGTACCAGCTCGTTGGTGTAGGGCCCGAGTTGCTCGGGGCCGTGCAACGCGGGGCGCGCGGGTTCGAGCGCGCGGAGCCCGACCTTCTCGCTCATGCCCCACTCGCGGACCATGTGGCACGCTATCGACGTCGCCTGCTTCAGGTCCGACGACGCTCCTGGGGGAGGAACAGCTTCTTACTTCATACTTATACAACGCCATAATGGAACTGATTTAATCGTGATGCACAAAGAGTTACCATGGAGTTTCTTGCTCGTTCATCTACATAGGAATCTACACTTTGGACTATCGGTAATTAACTTAATGTAAACAGTGTTGGCATGTAAAAATGTATCAGGTATAGACCAAAATCGATGTTATCTAATAAACTAAATATAAATAATGTTTTTATGTATTTAAATCTATGTATGTAGCTATGAGTATAAATGTGGATGGATGGAGAGGGAGAGGAAGACCAAAGAAAATATGGATGGATTGTGTGAGAAGTGATATGGAAGACAGAGGAGTTAGTGATAGCGTGACGAGTGACAGGACAGAATGGAAGAAAAAACATATTGCGCCGACCCCAAATAAAACGGGACAAGGGCAGGAAGATATACAGGGTGTCCAAGAACCTGGCGTCCAACTGGATTCCCACGATGCCCCAAGTTCTAAACAGTACTCAGAAAAATATTTTAAAAAATCCACCCCATGTACTTACAGAATTATACTGATTTCAAAAAAAAGGGGAAATGAGCACCCTGTGACATACTTTTGAATGCTGTTACTGCTAATGCTGATAATTTCGATATTTCTTGGAGGTTTTGTAATCTAGGGTATTGCTGTGTCTAAATAGAATGTAAAAATAAAGTACTTATTGTACCATTTTAAAATAAAATATTATTTTAACTAAAGGTGATATGGAAAACTATTGAATTTCGCAACTTTGACTGACTGTAGTGTAAAAAAAATGTACCAAAATAGTATGGCAAGTGACGTCAAATTTTGACGCGTTATTACATTACAATTTGTTAAACGTTTTGTACTCTGTACAAAACGTTTATCAAATTGTAATATCATGAACGAATAAGTAAACTAGTGTCCCGCTCGTGTTAGGTACATGTTTATTGTCATTGCACCAACCTGAGGTGATCTTCTCGGGTCCAAAGACGAGTTCCTCGGCGGCGCGACCCCCCATCATGGTGTCCATCATTGCTAGAAGCTGTTGCTTCGTCACGTGGTATCTGTGGGAGGTAACAATACGTCACAGTATTATACAATAAAGGGATAGGTAAAGGCTATTCTTAACGTCTGTGCTTGTATACCTAATTGTTAATGTACTATCAGTGTCATAAGTGCATGGATGATTCTAAATCAAAATCGTTTGTACGGCGTTTCATCGCCTTAATTATATACCATGGACGACATAGATGGCGCTAGTATACTAGTGGTATTGAAAAATATACATTTATAGTTTTTATCAGATACAAAGTTATTAACTTAATAAATTTTTATACAAATTAATGCTACGATATTCCAAACCTTTTTAAAGCAAAGCACGCAATAACCAGGTTTCGAACTCGGTAGCATAAAATTAACCGATGCCACTAGCCATTAGGCCATTACGTAACCTTGAAATGTATTGAAATTATCCTACTCTTTATTATATTGAAGTTGTTTAGCAACTATAACCCGATCATAAATCTCAAAACAGTTGAGGGTAATTTAAAATTAACTGTATAAAAATTAAACCTTTTTGTTCAATCATAACATTCTTTACTCACGTCGTCACGATTTGTTTAACAAGTTTTTAATATTTATTTTTATTATGAATTTGCGTTCAAATGTTAATATGGCTACGAGGGCCCAAATAATAGCATTGCATAATAAAGGCTTCAATTATACTGGAATTTCTAGAGAAACTGGCTTAAACGTAAGTATTCTTATAAATGACCGTTTGTTATTTATTTTATTATCCATGGTTATCGATACATGAAAATAATAAATAATACACGTCCCTTACAGATAAAGACTGCCACTTTATGGATATCTAAAGCTGTTTCAAGAAGAGGGTTCATTGGAGCACCGTAGTGGATCTGGCAGAAGACGTGATGTTGACTCAGACCAGTTTCAACTTATGGGGCAAGGTTATGAGGAAAATTACTGGAGCATTGTCATCTTCAGTGATGCAAACAGTGAAAACTACATAGATGTGCTGAAAGACGTCATGAAGATGTGCTAGTGATAACGTTCGTGCAGGACAATTGTCCTATGTGTAATGTTCCATAATTGTGCAAGTGTTTAGTCAGCAATCAGACATACGGATTATTCCTTGGCCAGCGAGATAGGAGAAATAGGATCGATAAAAATGGCGGCTACACTAGTTCTTAAAAGAAAAGACATTGTTGACTATAGGATTAAGCAATTACAAGACCGGGGTAGCTATAATTTATTTAATGGATAAATGTTCAAACTTAGTTTTAGTAGGATAAATTTATTGACTACTTTATAACCAGCGACTGTTATACAGTAATGATTTTAATGTTTTACTAAATATGAGAAATAAAAATAAAAGCAATATTAATATTTACAGATGCTATTGATTGCAAAATAATTAATTATTTATTTATTAATTACTATGAACAATTCATCCCATATCTAGTGAATGCTATATCCCGGTCTTAGAAATGTTATTGATTTAAGGTCTAGCTTCAATTTCTTCCTTGTTCTGGAACGAATACTTAAGCTATGAGCCTTTGTCATAACATGATGCACAAAATGAATCACTTTAGTCAATACTTTAATTAAATTTTATGGGGAGGTAAAATAGTTGCAGAAGTAAGGTTGCATATTATATAGAATCATATTATAACATTGTGTTTAAAACTAACTAATAAATGACTAGCACAACACAATTTTGATTTAAAATACTTATTAATCTTATAAAAAGTGTAATAAATAATGTGTCAGTTAGCTGAAAAGTTATTAGGTCAGGGTATACACTATATAAGAAAGAAATAAATATTATGTTTTAAGAAATAAATGTCTGAAATTATAATGTCACTAAAATAGTTTTATTTGTTATCCTTTATGAGAATTAAACTTAGTATTAGTCATAATCTGTAAGAAAAATATGTTACTTTTACATTAATAGTTAGCACATATTATAAAAGTTATTTATATATATTTATTAATATAATTTTATTCTAAAATAATATATTTATTTATTTTTGTTATCTTTTATAAATATTAAACGTCAAATATTTTATTTATATATTATTATTATTGATTTTATAAAAACAATATAAAAAAACCATTGTTAAAAAACCTGAATTTAAAAATGATAACCCGGAATTGAACCGGTGCCCTTCGACTTCATTATACTATCATTCTTATTTATCCGAGCTACCGATCGCATTTTTAATGATATCGAAAATGCGGGTTAGTTTATAACTTTTATTAATGTCTATTATTAATTATTGACGCCATCTTTTAATTGGTTTGCTTGACTTGACTTAGATGGCGCTATATTAAGTCCTTGGAAATGTGAAAATTAACTTTTTATGTGTATTTGAATATAAATATATTATTGTTTCTTAATTATTATTTTAACCATTAAAAACCTTATTGTGTGCCTCTGCAGTGTAAAGCATTCAAGCTTTGCAGGGTTATTTTCATTTAAAAGCAGCGCCATCTAGTTATCTATGGTAGCGTTATGCAAAACCTGTCAGTCAATAGTCGACCTTAAGCTCTCCATGCATTTTTGTCACCCTTAGTATGAGTAGCAATTGTAGACAAACTAATAAATAAATAAATAATAGGGTTACAGGTCTGGGTAAGTTGCCATCATGTTACAAACATACACATGTCACATACACATCGCACCCAGATTCGGAACAACAATTTGTGGATCACATAAAGAGTTGTGCCGTGCGGGAAGCATACCCGCGACACGTTGCACGGCAGCCAGTTGCCCAGCCACCGCACCAAACATGCAGTCCACAACAATTATTTAATATATTAACACCATAAAAATACATAAGAACATAGAAAAAAAAAATACAACATATTTTTTCTGATATATGGTGAAGGAAAACATCGTGAGGACCTAGACTTATAATTTCTTATTATGTATAAGTTTGAATTCGTCAATCCGCCTTGAGCGAGCGTGGTGGTTAATGCTCAAACCTTCTCCGTGTGAGAAGAGGCCTTTGCTCAGCAGTGGGCACTTATAGACTGATGATGATGATGACTTCTTTGGAAACGTTGCTGCACTTAGATGTTTTCTCCTGTGTCGTGGGTGACTCAGACCGGAAACAACATGTTGTGTGGTACCTCGGAGGTACAGAGTGAGCGAGGAGTGAGCTTACCTCTCCTTGGCGGGTATGTAGGCGGTGTGTCCCAGGGAGGGCCCGCGCGGGATTATTGTCACCTTGTGCAGCGGGTGCGAGTCCTGCCCGGGGTACACACATGTTTAGTGGAAATATATAATTAATATGGAAGTGTGGGTTGGCTCAGAGACCAAGCTATTACAGAAAATCGGCGTGAAGCAACGCTTACGTTGTGTTTCGTCGTGTGAGGGAGGTTACCGGAAACCCAATCCACCCCATCCTCAATACCCCAATACTCCACTCCCCCCAACCCCAAATCCCTAATAACCCACAATATGTCCCACGATTGCGTTGCCGACCTTTTGGGGATTAGATTTGAAGATTTAGAGATTCGAAGGATTGGAACACAACGTTGTGGTTGTTTCACGCCGGTTTTCTGTGACGCCGTAGTATGGTGGGTAAGTAGTCCGGTCGAGCCGAAGCATGCCTCCCCCACACTTTATTTCAGGCACACCAGACCAATTTCGAGCTCGACCGGAGTCCGTAGATCATGAACCGAATAAAAAATGCAATCATACCTTAGTGAAATAGGCGACAATAGCATGTCCGCCCTCGTGGTACGCTGTGATAGTGTTAGCCTCCTCGTCGGGCAGGCGGGACCGTCTCTCGGGCCCCATCAGGACCTTGTCCCGGGCGTCCTCCAGGTACTTCATTGACACTGTTTTTGCACCGTCTATCGCTGCCCTGGGGGTAGAATATTTTTTGTAAGTTGAAACTAGTTACTTAGAAGTAGGCTATAAGGAAGTGGTATGTAAGTGGTACTTGAGCGCGGCCTGGTTGACCATGTTCTCGAGGTCGGCCCCGGTGAAGCCGGTGGTCCCGCGCGCCAGCACGTCGGGGTCCACGTCGGGGTGCGCCCGCACCCGCGCCAGGTACAGCTCCAGGATCTCGCGCCGCCCGCCGTAGTCGGGGGTCGGCACGTTCACCTGCCATTATTATTTTATTATTATTTGCTTTTACAAGATCGCAGAATACCAGACATTTGGAAGGCATACGAGGGACCGAAGCCAACTTGCAGAGGCCCGTTGAACAACTATAATTTAAGTGAAATGGGACATCAGCCAGCAATTATCCCTGTATGCACTATGAAAGTGCACCCAAGGACAATCCCCGGTTGATGGAGGACTATTGCGAAATGTGGTAAAAAATTATAAGGTTATGGGTATGGGTTGCTATGGACTAGTGGATGAAAACTATGGAAATACTATGGCCCCTGCCCCTGACCAATATTGATACATACGGATAAACAGGCAGGGGGTGACTGGCAAACTCAATTAATGGGCCCCCGGAAACGGCCGCTAGCATGTAGCGACAAGGGGGCAACATACGTTGAGCTGCTTGGGGAAGGAGAGGTATCCCACGGCTATCAGAGCAATCCCGGAAGTACGGTCAAGACCCCTACCAGCATCTTACTGAGATACATCCTTCCCCCGAGTCTCCTTCAACTCCTACTCTTGCGAATCTCCACTCAAGCCAGCCAATTAAGGCAAGAATGAGGTGAGAGGGCTTGTTCCTCATCAGTGTTCACTCCAGCTAGTCACTAGGACTAACCGGAGAGAGAAGAGCAAGACACCTCCCGGGAGTCAGGTCCGTGGGGTCGCCACTGCCCAACAGCTCGCCACAAGCTGCCTTGCGGATTTTATTATTATTATTTGTATGTTCGTTTCCGTTCACGGGATCACAGGATCCCGGACCTTTAGAAGGCGTACGAGGGGCCGAAGCCAACTCGCAGAGGCCCGTTGAACAACTTTAATATAAGTGAAATGGGACATCAGCCGGCAATTATCCCTGTATGCACTATGAAAGAGCACCCAAGGATAATCCCCGGTTGATGCAGGACTATTGCGAAATGTGGTAATAATTCAAAGGGTTATGGGTATGAGTTGCTATGGACTGGTGAATATGATAACTATGGAACTACTATGGCCCCTGCCCCTGACCAATATTGATACACACGGATAAACAGGCAGGGGGTGACTGGCAAACTCAATTAATGGGCCCCCGAAAACGGCCGCTAGCATGTTGCGACACGGAGGCAACATACGTTGAGCTGCTTGGGGAAGGAGAGGCATCCCACGGCTATCAGAGCATCCCGGAAGTACGGTCAAGACCCCTACCAGCACCTTACTGAGATACATCCTTCCCCCGAGTCTCCTTCAACTCCTACTCTTGCGAATCTCCACTCAAGCCAGCCAATTAAGGCAAGAATGAGGTAGGAGGGCTTGTTCCTCATCAGTGTTCACTCCAGCTCGTCACGAGGACTAACCGGACATGAAGAACAAGACACCTCCCGGGAGTCAGGTCCGTGGGGTCGCCACTGCCCAACAGCTCGCCACAAGCTGCCTTTTATTATTATTTGTATGTTCGTTTCCGTTCACGGGATCATAGGATCCCGGACCTTTGGAAGGCGTACGAGGGGCCGAAGCCAACTCGCAGAGGCCCTTTGAACAGTTTTAATCTAAATGTGATGGGACATCAGCCGGCAATTATCCCTGTTTGCACTATGAAAGTGCACCCAAGGATAATCCCCGGTTGATGCAAGACTATTGCGAATTGTGGTAATAAACGAAAGGGTTATGGGTATGGGTTGCTATGGACTGGTGGATATGATAACTATGGAAATACTATGGCCCCTGCCCCTGACCAATATTGATACATACGGATAAACAGGCAGGGGGTGACTGGCAAACTCAATTAATGGGCCCCCGGAAACGGCCGCTAGCATGTAGCGACACGGAGGCAACATACGTTGAGCTGCTTGGGGAAGGAGAGGCATCCCACGGCTATCAGAGCAATCCCGGAAGTACGGTCAAGACCCCTACCAGCACCTTACTGAGATACATCCTTCCCCCGAGTCTCCTTCAACTCCTACTCTTGCGAATCTCCACTCAAGCCAGCCAATTAAGGCAAGAATGAGGTAGGAGGGCTTGTTCTTCATTATTATTATCTTCTGAATCAAAATGATTTTTTTTATGATGTGGCGACTCAAATAGATAGACAACAGATGGCGTAACATATCCTACATCGCGAAATTGAAGTTGCCGCGCTAATTATACGGATAGAAAACCCTAACGTATATCTGTTGGGCAGTAGCCCACCAGGCACGATCACCTCGCCTGGTCGGAGGATCCTCCTTTTCCGATATAACGGAATTTTACTTTCTGTTCTCTAAAATAGTATAGGTAAGCAAACGAGCTAACAGATTACCTGGTGGCAAACAACACCAAAGGAGTTACGAGTGCGTTGCTGACCTTTTAGGGTTTTGGGGTTTTGGATATTTAAGGATTGGAAAGGGGATGGGAAGGGATAGGGTCTTCAGTAACATCTCTTACACGGCAAAACACAACGCTGTGGTTGATTCACGCTAGTTTTCTGTGAGGCCGTGATATTACTCTGATCGAGCCCGACACATTCGTGCCGAAACATGGCTCGTCCACACTTAAATATGCGACGGCTTTCTCATTATCATAAGCGTAGTGCATCCTTAATAGGAGAAGTACCGGCACTATACGGCATCAATGCCAAAGACAACATTAGACTTATCACCCAGAGGACACGGTGAATGAGTGATGCGCCCTGCTTGGGTCGAACACTACCTATTCCTTTTTCATTTTTAAGTCAAATACACATTTTTATTTTTTATTCATGTGATAAGTCGGCAAACGAGCTGAAGAATGACCTGATGGTAAGCAATCAGCGTTTAGAGGTATGAGGAACAGGGTGGAAAGTTCCTCATCCTCCATTGAAAAGGGAGGATCCTCCGACCAGGCGAGGTGTTCATGCCTGGTGGGCTACTGCCCGACGGTTGTTGTCGGGATATCTGTATGGGTGCTAATTGTGTGGAAAACTCTTATAGCGCGATGTAGACTCTTGCTCGTGATTGGTGCTGTTGTTTATGTAGTGCGCTAGATGTCGCTACAAGCGCCTTCCATGGACACCCACAACAATAAAGGAGTTACGAGTGCGTCGCCGACCTTTAGGGGATTAGGAGATTTTAGCATTTTATTTTTAGCATTGGGGAGGGAAGGATGGTCCTCCAGTAACCTCACTCACACGGCGTAACACATCGCTGCGAGCGTACTATTACTATATACGAGCCTTTTATTACTCGCAAACATTTACAATGAGTACATCAGTCAAATTGGATAAAAAATACAATTTCCAACGTAAAATCCAAACTAACATTATAAGTTCGAAAGTAACTCTGTCTGTCTGTATGTCTGTCTTTTCTTCACGCCTAAACTACGGAACAGATTTCTGTGAAATTTGGTACAGACGAAGGCGAAGGAAGTCGCGGGCAAAAGCTAGTACAATATAAAACAGTGTGCCTTACCTCGACATCGAACCGGCCGGGTCTGAGCAGCGCCTGGTCGAGGTCGTCCCGTCTGTTGGTGGCGCCCAGTACTATGACACCCTCGTTTTGGTGGAAGCCGTCCATCTCTGATAGTAACTGGTTTATTGTCTGGTAAAGAAAGAAATATATATTAAAGGCCATAATAAGTATACGATTAGCGTAAAACATTAATACACTTATATTGTTTCACGTGGTAACTTGACTAGTTTCGAACCATACTGGGGTTCATAATCTAGTGGCTCGAAAATAATCGAGTATGTAATCTAATTAAATGTGTAAAATCTTCTAAGTATTGCTATTCGTCCATACAATTATTGAAAGTTCCCCTCGATTTCTCCAGAATTCCATCATCAGATCCTGACCTCATGATAATGGGACCAACTGGCAAGTATACCCTATCAAATAAAAAAAGAATTTTGCAAATCGGTCCAGGCGTCTTCGAGTAATCGGTGAATATCCATAAAAATATATAAAAAAAAGATCCCGACGAATTGAGAACCTCCTCCTTTTTTGAAGTCGGTTAAAAATATAATTGATTTGTAAATAAGTATTGAAATGGATACTAGCATGTTATATAATATACATTATTAAGGTCTAGCAAGCACTGTCCCAAAAGTAGTTGAACAACATAAGCGTCAAAATTATATTAACACATAGCAACATTAAAAATTTACTTTGTTAACCTAATTTTGTCTTTACTACTGTTTAGTGACTTTTGATACAATGATGTTCAGCGACATCTGGATTGATGGTGTACAGCGACTTACGGAATACTATAGTGCACAGATACTTTTGAATTAGTCGTGTTTAACGACTTTTGTAAATTTTTGGTGTACAGGCTATTTTGTTTCCTAGTTACGACAATAACTTATGGCATTTTATTCTGAACAGGTGTTTTGTTAAATTGATTCTGTTCATCGACTTTTGGAGCTGACTGTACCAATCCTACAAATACCGACAGCACGGTTCGTGCGGGGGCTGGGCAACTGGCTGCCGTGCAACGTGTCGTGGGATCGATCCTCGTACGCAACAACTGTTTGTGTATTTTCAAATTGTTGTTTCGTGTCTGGGTGTGATGTTTATGTGAAATTGTATGTTTGTAAACGCACCCACGACACAAGAGAAATTCAGGTGGGGAAGTGAGGGAAGTCTGGCCCCCTTGATTGCTACTAACCTGGTTGGCATATGGATGCAGTACGCTATTGGTCCGCTTGGCGCCGACAGAGTCAATCTCGTCGATAAATATCACGCACGGGGCGCGCTCCTTCGCTGCCTCTGTACAGACAAACACATGACAGACAAACACAAAATAAGTGCCCACTGCTGAGCAAAGGCCTCTTCTCAAACGGAGAAGGACAAACTAACAAGATCATGGAGATTCTTTGCCGGAGTCCGTGTTTCCCGAAGGGTATAACCTGGGTGTCTTCAAGGCCCGAGTGAATAGGTTGCTTATGGGTAGGCGTGCTCCATCGTAGGTTGCTTAATTGCTTACCATCAGACGTGATAGTAGCTAAATGTATGGCTACAATAAAATATAACCACAAAATAATAATCCCCACCCCCTCTTTAACGATATCTGCATAATGCTGAGCGAGGGCCAATTCACGTGCTTGGACGCATATTTTTCTCCTACCCTTTACTTCTGTTATTTGTAAGCGGTAAGAGTAAGTAGGAAGCACATTTCGTTTACAAATCAGTTTCAAAACATTATTTTTTAGTAGAAAAATATGAGCACAGTTAGCAAGTTATAATGTCTTACTTTATTATTTATTTTATTTATTTTATATCAGAAATGTAGCCTTATCTTTTGTGCTAAGCCCCACAAAACCGTTGTAATGGTTTGACTGTGGGGTCAGTGATTATCCTTAATAACAATTTTTACTTACAACCAAATACTATATAGATAATTTAACTTGCAATTACATATACATATAAATCTTAAATAATTTCTAAATAATATAATTTTAATTTACGCTTGAATATTGTACTCACGAGACGTTAAGGGATAACTTAAACGACTCTTCATTTTTAATTATATAACAATTCTTAAGGAACGGGATTAACTAACCATTCCTTTGGTGTTAATAGTGTCCATGGGCGGCGCTGATTGCTTACCATCAGATAATCTGCTCGTTTGTCGAACTGACATAGAAAAAACGACTTACTGAAGAGATCCCGCACCCTCCTAGCGCCCTGGCCGACCAGTATCTCGTCGAACTCAGGTCCGGCAGCGTGGAAGAACGGGACCCGCGCCTCCCCGGCCACGGCGCGCGCCAGCAACGTCTTGCCCGTCCCCGGGGGACCCACCAGTAGCACCCCCTTGGGCAACTTCCCGCCTAACGTCGAGAACTTCTCTGGCGATTTTAAGAATTCCACCTGAAATAAGGGAAATAAATTTATATTAACTTTATATATACAATTCTGCTGTACGTGTGTACGTCATTGAACGCCTCCTAAACGGCTCGAACGATTTTAATATTTTTTTTTTATGTAACTAGCAGACCGCCCCTGCTCCACACGGATATCCGACTACCTCTGTATCAGTGTTTTGTTTTGCGAGCGACAGCCACGGCACCGAAAAGGTTATTAATTCTCGCTATTCCCATTTACTTTTGTAAAGTTTTCTTTCATAAGAACCTTCTCCTGACAATAACAAACACAACAAAAAAGGAATTAGCAAAATTGGTTCAGGCGTTGTTGAGTTATTTTATTTTATTTTAGACTTCATGCACAAAACATTGTACATAGGCGGACTTAATGTAATGAACATTCTCTACCAGTCTACCTTTGGGTGATGCAGAGATAATCTAGTGGCAGATGCAGAAGCAAGGAAATTCAATTGAATATACCAAACATATATATATAAAAATATACATAACACACTTTACATACATACATACTATATACATACAGTACAATACATATTTATAAGGCAGTATATATATATATATATATATATATATACATATATATACGTATATGCAGTCATAGTCCCGATGATTCCCCCAACCTCTTCAAAAGAAGCTCCCGAACTCTCTGCTTGAAAGACAGCCGACTAGTCAGGATCCTGATATCGGGGGGTAGCGCATTCCGCAGAAGAATAGCCTGAACGAAAAATGAGGAATGGAGAAATTTTGAGTGATGAGTTGGACAGTTGAGGGGACGATTGTTAGAAGAGCGAAGGTATTTATTGTGGTTTGCGCATGTGTATTGGAAGTATGTTGTCAGTTTATATATGAAAATATTATGTACGTAAGGAAAAATTTGCAATTATTTGAAAAAAGAAGCGATAGACACAATTTTAATACTAGAGGCAAAGATAGGCTGGCTGTGCCACGATTCCGTCTGTCCAAAGTACAGAAATCCTTTATGGGGTTCTGTGTAAATTGTTACAATAAAATTCCAAGAAGTGTATTAAATCTTAATGAACGAAAATTTAAAACTTATATTAAACGCGAATTATGTAGACAGGCATACTACAAACTTTCAGATTATATTGAGGATAAGAATGCCTGGCAGCATGTTGGTTCGGCTCCACTGGACAATTCTCAAATATGTAGTCAGTAGTTATTAAAATTCTCAAAATTAATGAAACCTTGAATGAGTTTATATAGAAGCATTCTTTTGGATTGTGAGTACGCATATGTGAGCGCCATGTACGAGACAACAAAGGATTAAAATTTTAATGATAGATTAAATAGACCATAATTTGTTCCTTTTTATTAACAACTTGTCTCTGCATTGTTCTTACATAGGGGTACAGTAATGTATAAAAAATGTATTATTGATGAATTGTAAAACAAACATTTTTTTTAAAAGAGTAACGATGGAGTTTCTTGCTCGTTCTTCTCCATTCGAAACTACAATTTGGAACGAGCACCTAGCTTCACTGACGAACAGACTGACAGACTACTATTCTATTTTGACGTTTCAAAAGTACCTATTTATGGTTTATTTGGAATAAATGATTTTGATTTGATTTGATTTTAAGTAAGAGGACATATAGCTAGGTGGGCAAGGTGAGTTAAGAAAGGAAAATAAAGTGGTTAGCGCCCTTTGCTCCCTACGCTGGCGTATAGGCAACCACTTCAATTGCAACCGATGTGCAGAAACATGATCATATTTGCGTAGGTTGAAAACGAAACGAATGCAGTTATTCAGAAGTCGGTCGAGTTTATTGAGGAGATCTGCATTCAGGTCATAGTAACAAACATCAGCATAATCTATTATAGGGAACAACAAGGCCTGTACAAGCATCGTCTTGGTGACGGGCGGAAGCAAGTTTTTCACGCGGTAAAGGGCCCGCAGCGACCCGGTTACTTTTTTGAACACGTTAGTTACTTGTGTATGCCAGTTTAAACTCCTGTCAATATGTAAGCCTAGGTCTTTAACATTATCGCTGTAAGGGACAATCGCACCGTCGAAAAGAACGGCCGGCAGAGATGCACTGTCAATCTTACCTAGCGATCGAGAGCTTCCGATGATGATAGCCTGGCATTTATTCGGGTTTACCGCAATGCCAAACCGAGCTGACCAGGCACTAATGATGGCTAAGTCATCATTAATTTTTGCGATAGCATCGGCCAAGCAGTCTACGCCAGCCTGACAGTACAGCTGCAAGTCGTCTGCATACAGATGGTACGCACACCGAAGGTCAGAAGTGATGAGATTGATAAAAATAGAAAACAAGAGTGGTGATAATATGCCGCCTTGAGGAACGCCAGCTTTTAATTCGCACCAGCCTGATGATATATCACCATGCTTGACCGACTGCTGACGCTCCTGAAGATAAGAAGAAAACCATGCCAGAGACCCATCAGAGATTGCAAGATGGGATAGGATGGCTAAAAGGATATCGTGACTGACCATATTGAAGGCATTTGAGAAATCAACCAAAACCAGGACTGTGGCTTTAGCGTCATCAAGGCCAACTCTAATATCGCCAGTCACTTTAAGGAGGGCGGAAACAGTGCTGTGGCCTGGTCTGAAGCCCGATTGGAATGGACTGACAAGTGAATTCCTGTAAATGAAAACAGATAGTTGTTTGTGGACACAGGCCTCAAGCACCTTGGACAGGAAAGGAAGTATGGATATAGGACGTTATGCGCTTACCAACACATTTTGCGATCCATTTTTATATACAGTATGTATATTTGAACGAGGGACTTATTCAAACCCCCAATTGTTTATGCATAGACTACACCAATAAACATATAAACAATAAAAAAACCTGATTAATGACGAACAAAACCGTTCCAAAAAAGTAGTAAAAAATTGGGACGAGAATCGAATACTGACCACCCTCCTTCAATAAGTCCGTCGTTCAAATTTACATACTGTATAAGAAGATATGTGGGCAAACGAGCAGACGGATTACCTGATGGTAAGTGATCAGCGCCGCCCATGGACACCAGAGGATCGTTGCCAGCCTACAGTTACAAGGAGTACTCTTGTTTCGTTTTACTTTCGTTAAAATATACTTACGACGTCTTTGAGCTCCTGTTTAGCTTCATCAGCACCTTTGACATCATCGAAGGTCACTGATATGTCTTCGGGATCCACCTCCACTTGGTTACCTAACTGGATCCTGGAAAAATAACCATATTGAGGTGACTTATGAGGACTAATGTTTAGAACTTCAGAACATGGCAGAAAAAAATAATCGTATTACATCATCAGCCTTTAAGTGGTCACTACTGAGTAAAGGCATCTTCTCACACGGAGCAGGTTTGAGCATTAATCACCACGCTTACTCAAGGCGGATTGGCGATTTCAAAATTACACAGAGACAGGAAAAAATGCTAGCGTTAGCTATCGTTATAGAAAATATGAATGATATCTTACTAATGCGACGGTGACGATGTTTGGATGTTTGTTACTCAATTACGCCAAAACGGCTGGGCGGATCTGGATGAATTTTACATGACATAGGCTACTTTTTATAAATATACCCCGCGGGCCGAATCTAGTCTTATATAATAATTATATTGTATGGCCCACCTCCGTAACGGTTCGACGGACTATATCGACTACATTCAAGTTTGAAGTCTTTCTAAATGAATTTACTAGTTAAACTTACCGGAAGACAGTCCCGCTGACGGACGCCATGAGGCTGACGAAGATGGCGAGGAATAGGACGATGGTCAGTAACTGCTGGACCAGCTTCAGGTACTTTGACGCCTTCGTACCGCGTACATTGTCCGGGTGAGAACCTAGGGAAAGCCACATTTTTAAATTAAATACATAAACAAAATAATTTAAGAGTCAATCTTCGGCACGAATAGGTCGGCTCGACCGGAGTGATAAGACGGCTTCGCAGAAAACCGGCGTGAAACAACTACAGCGTTGAGAGACAGGTTACCAGAGGCCCAATTCTTCTCCTTCCCTCATCCCTAATAGGCAAATCCATAGGCACCGCCTATTGCTTACCGTCACATAATACCTCTCCTCGTTGGCCAAATCACAAAGGGAGGCAGTATCCCGAATATCCAATACGGCAACGTGTCGCGGGTTCGATGCCCGAGAAACAACTCTTTGTGTGATCCACAAATAGTTGTTTCGGGTCTGGGTTGCTATGCTAGTGAGGGCAACATTTTTTTAAAATTACTGTTCATCTATTCTATACTAATAATATAAAGAGGTAAAATTTGTAAGTTTGTATGTAGGGGGTAATCTTCGGAACCGCTGGTCGGGTTGCCAAAATTCTTTCACTGATAGTTAGCTACAATGTTCCTGAGTGCTATAGGCTATAAAACATCACGCTACGATTAAATGGAGCTGAGCAGCCGGTAAAACCGCGCGAGAGTAGCTAGTATATAATATGTTTCATTCCTCATCACGAGACCTCATAGTTGGAATGGTTGCAAGAACCTCTTCCTCTTCAGCTCTCGACCCTGAAAGCGACTAACTGAAGGCAATATCAGAAACCACATACCTGCCAGATACCCTTCAGCGAAGGCAATCTTGATCTTATCTTTCTGCTGGTGAGTGAGGTGTGCGGAGTCCTCATTTAGTAACTTCTCGAGTCGGGGCGCGACCTCCGGACACGGGGGATTTTGTTTTTCTATGGGATCCTGTGAGCCTAGACCTGGAACCAAAGCAACACGGGACTTTCCAACTAGTCAAATTCAATACTTTTATCCAAATGTCAAGAACGATACTTTTCTATGAAATTTGCATGTAATACTGAGTTATGACGTCATAGTATTTTTAAGTCAAATAGCTTAAGTACTTATTTTTTTTTTAAATTGCTACAAAATATCTAAAATTAATTGTATCGATGGATCGATGAATGAAAGTTTAGTTATTTTTCAATATTTTATTGTATTTTAAAAATATTTTTTTAAATTTATAATAAAAATATAAAATATAATAAAAATATTTATAATAAAGTATTTGTTTTTTTCTTTAAACAAACCATTGCCCCACTCTAGGATTTTCTCCTGTGTCGTGGGTGCATTTACAAACATACAATACATCAAATCCAGATCCGGAAC
Source organism: Spodoptera exigua (assembly GCA_902829305.4). NCBI lineage: Eukaryota > Metazoa > Arthropoda > Insecta > Lepidoptera > Noctuidae > Spodoptera > Spodoptera exigua. The sequence goes on along the minus strand of LR824628.2, from coordinate 545,042 downwards.
AACAATTTGTAGATCACACAAAGAGTTGTTCCGTACGGGAATCTAAGCTGCGACACGTTGTGCGGCAGCCAGTTGTCCAGCCACCGCGCTAACCATGCAGTCACAGAATATAAAGTAACGAGAGATCGATGAATAAAAATATAATTCTTTTACAATACTTTATAGTATTGAAACATGGAATTAATTTATTTCTGACCTAGACAACTAGCCAATTTAAGACTATAGATAGGTACATAAAAGACTGTAAACTTACGTAATCTGTTTATAAGGTTTGGGTTACGCTTGAGGTCTGCGTTTATGGCTCGCTCGGTCTTGAACCCGCGCACTTGTACTGCATACTGAAAGGTATTACCTTCCAAGCTGCGCGCTAGGAGGCTTGCGAAATTGTCTGTGAAGCTGAATCTGTAATCAGATTTTATTTATATGTCGCGTTTTTTTTATGGTATACGAGCAGACGGATTACCTGATGGTAAGCAATCAGCGCCGCCTATGGACACCCACAACGCCAAAAGTGTTACGAGTTAATTGCCGGTCTTTTGGGGATAAGGGTTTCAGATATTTAAGGATTGAGAAGGGATGAGGGGAGGGAACGGATTGGGCCTCCGGTAACCCCACTGACACGGCGAAACACAACGCTGTGGTTGTTTCACGCCGGTTTTCTGCGAGGCCGTGGTATCGCTCCGGTCGAGCCGTTTCGTGCCGCATGGCTCTCCCACACTTAAAATACCGGATGTATTTAAAGCAGATTTTGAATTGGGGTACATAAATAAAATTTTAAGTAAAGCCTACCATTTAAAAAGGTGTTCTCTCGTTTCCTGAAGCTGTAGCGTGAAGCAACCACAGCGTTGTGTTTCGCTGTGTGAGTGGGGTTACCGGAGGCCCAATCCATCCCCTTCTCCCCATCCTTAAATATCCGAAACCCCAAAAGGCCAGCAACGCATTCTTCGGTTTTACGAGTGTCCATGGGTGGCGCCGATAGCTTACCATCAGGCTATTTGCCAACGTATCTCATTTAAGGACGTGCAAGGAAGCTTAACATGGGAGTACAATACCGCCAACGTATCTTGGCGAGTCTGAAGTTAGCCGATTAGCTGCGCAGTACACAATTTTGTTCCTAAAAGATCCATTGCGCAGACAAACGGCTAACTTCAGACTCGCCAACATACGTCGGCCGTACTCGTAATTACCTGGTATTCTTTTTCGAAAGGTGTACGGTAACTGTGGGTAGTTGTGACCAGCCATTTTTGTTCTTATCGAAGGTATCAGCGGATACATGAGACACTTTCCGCGAGGAGGCTAGCTCGCGCAGCCGCGGGTGATAAGCCTTGCTCGCGAGCGTTCGTAGTTCTAGAGTTCTCATCTCACTGAAACAATAAAAATGAAATTTTCTTTATATACAGCTTACAGCTTGAAACGCCTGGTTGCGGGGTAAGCGCAATGAGGCACCGCGACCTCGGCCCAGAGCAGGAGAAGGAATGGGGGGTTTTTAGTTAGCAAGAGTCTGACACTGCCTCCCGCCCGGCCCTGGGCGGGAGAAGTAATTTAATGATTTTCCCCTCACAAAAAAAAAAAGCTTGAAACGCCTCTGTTAGATCTTTGGTGTTTAGGGGCGTAAATCGCTTACAACAACCTGCAGAATTTTAATTTCTTTAATAAAGATTATTTTGCTAACAAAACAGCATAGTTGGCGTGATGACTATGCAACTGTCCCACGGAACACCACTTTGTGAGATCTACAAATTCTTGTTTCACCACACAACGATACAGGAGAAAATCCGAATGAGGAGCAAAGTATAACTAGCTTCTCTCACGCGGTTTCACTCGCTGCTCGATTCCTACAAATCGTAGCGTGTTCTATAGCCTAAAGCCTTCCTTGATAAATTGACTAATAATATTAGTATTAATATAAAAACTACTAATATAAACTATTAATATAAAAAAAAAATAGTTCTGGAGATTAGCGCGTTCAAACAAACTTTCCAGCTTTATAATATCTTCTTCTTATATATAAAAATGGATCGCAAAATGTGTTGGTGAGCGCATAACTCAACAACGCCTGGACTAATTTTGCTAATTCTTTTTTTGTTATTGTCAGGAGAAGGTTCTCATCAAAGAAAATAAGTATTAGAAAATTAGGGGGGAGGATTAGGAAAAAGTGACCGTTTGATAGCGAGATAGTTGGACCCGTGCGAAGCGGGGGCGGGCCGATAGTATTATTATATATTTATAGTATAGATATATTTATTAGCTTAGGCGTTTAGCGACATACATTAACTAATATAGATATCACTTATCAACACCAATATTTAGCTGGTGTTATTTAAACGCGCTAATCTCCGAAACTACTGGTCCATTGTGTCATGGATAGTATTTGGATAACGTTGTAACCAGTCAGTCTTTATATACCCAGTTAAGAGGACGATGAAGGAGATCTCCAACAAGAATAAAACAGAACTCACTTTATCAAAAACTTTAAATCCTGGATAACACTGGCATTGCATTATAAAAACATTGTAATCTGCGTAGAAAGTACCTAAATACGGATAGTTGTATGACGTCACAGTTCACTAGTTATCTTGCCAAGCTTGTCACATTCAGATAAACTATGTATCATAACAAGTACATACATATTTTGTATTTACTTACAAACACTACATAGTATAAAACAAAGTCGCTTTTTCTGTCCCTATATCAGCATCAAAATGTATCTCAGCGAGCAAATTTCGAGAATTGGGTAGTTTCCTAGGTCAAAAATAAATTAATTCGATGTTTCAATGTAATAAAATATTGAAAAATAACTATACTTTTATTCATAGATCGATCGATACACCAACTTTTAGATTTTTTTTAGCTAATTATTGTGAAATAAGTAAGCTATTTGACGCAAAAATGTTATGACGTCATAGCTCAGTTTTTCATACAAATTCCATAGAAAGGTATCGTTTTTGACGTTTGGATAAAAGTATTGAATTTGACTAGTTGGAAACTACCGTATTGCTGAAGCCATTTGGCGAAACTTATTAAATTGTGAAAATAACAATCATTTTCATGCGGCATGGCGGGCGTTGGATACTCTTACCATCTCTTACGAAACTGAGTGATCGCTACTCTATATCATACTAATCTTACTTCTTACTAATATTATAAATGCGAAAGTTACGAAGTTTGAATGTTTGTTACTCAATTACGCCAAAACGGCTGGACGGATCCGGATGAAATTTGGCACAGGCATAGGATACACTCCGGAACAGGACATAGGCTACAATTTATCAACATACCACGCGGGCGAAGCCGCGCGCGGAAGCTAGTATGTATATGTATAAAAGTGAATGCTAGACAGATTCCAATAATAACTTTTATTGTATGTTTTTTTATGTGATAGGTCGGCAACGAGTGCATTTGTTTTTTTTTTTTTCAGGTTTCCTGATGGTAAGCAATCGGCGCCCTATTGCGGGGTTTATTTTTCGGTAAATTGTAATCCTAAAAAGTATAAAAACTAAAACCCAACTACGACAAAAACCGACGCTGAAAAGTACCATAAAACATGATTTTCAGAATACTAAAAGGCGTAGTCACACGTTACATTTACTTACCATACCTGCACTTTGATAACGTGTGACTACGCCTTTCAGTATTCCACACGCCACATTAGATGTTGTGATACCCCATATAGCTTATAACCAGCGGAAAATTAAGAAGTTTCTAATGATATGTCATTTGTCGAATTCTGACAAGTAGTTTAGAAGTTACGAGGGAACAGATGAACGTACATACATACATAGCCTGTCAAAATCATAACCCTCCTTTTGCTTTGGTGTAGTCGGGTAAAAAAACAAATGAGTGTCACCGAGGTAGTTATAGAGACACATAAACATTATTATGCGAAGCAGAGGAGGGACCGCTAGTCTATACTAATATTATAAAGAAGTAAAATTTGTAAGTTTGTATGTAGGGGGTAATCTTTGAAACCGCTGGTCGGATTTCCAAAATTCTTTCACTGATAGGCAGCTAGAATGTTCCTGAGTGCTATAAGCTATAAAACATCACGCTACGAGTAAATGGAGCCGAGCAGCGGGTGAAACCGCTCGAGAGTAGCTAGTATACAATGAAATTACTATTTTTGTTTACATTTCGTCAAGTAACTTATTATTTAAAATAATGAATAGGTCAAAGACCTTTCGTTGACATTGTTTACTATTACGCACATATGAATAGTTAACTAACTATTGCATATCATCATTGAAATAGTTCAAATAAGAAAAAGGTGTGCCTTTTGAAAGCATGTGTGTGAGAGTGCCTTCGGCATGAATAGGCCAGCACGACTGGAGTTATAATAACGCGGCCAAAAAACCAACGTGAAATACCGCTTGCTAGTGTGCACTGTGTAAATAATGCGAATAAATAATTTAATAGAATATACTTTTATAAATTAATACCCAATTATGTCCCACTTTAGGATTTTCTCCTGTGACCAGGGTACATTTACAAACATACAGTTTCACATACCTTCCCTTATCCCTTCCCGGTCTTTATATCCTCAACCCCTATCGCCAAAACGCCGGCAACACACTCGTAACTCCTTTGGTGTCCATGGGCGGCGCCGATTGCTTACCATCAGGTAATCCGTCTGATCATTTGCCGACTTATATCATAAAAAAAAAACATACACATCACACCCAGACACGGAACAACAATTTGAGGATCACACAAATATGTAGTCGTTCCGTGCGAGAATCGACCCTGGAGCATGTTGCACGGCAGGTAGTTGACCAGCCACCGTACTAACCGTGCAGTCGCTATTACCCTCCTACTTATCCGCACTAGAGTGGAGTGTAAAGGATCAATCTCGCAACGGAATAAAAATTATCTCCTGTTCCGAGCTGGCATACAGTACCTTATTGAACTGTCCCAACTACACCGTTTCGGCATCAGACCTTTTGGACATCTGGAGCTCTGTCTCTATTAATACTCTGCTTTACTTGGTGCAAAAATACTATTTACACATCTCATAAAACAAAAAAAACAGCTTTACTATACATTTTTTTGCTTATTAAAACACTGTTAGCAACAACATTGTTTAAAAATAAAAGCCACACAAATGGACAATGTCAAAATTTGCATAAGTAATTCAATTTTTTTGTTTATTTACATTGCTCGTTCAATGTCCAAAGTTTATTATAATTATATTTGTGTAAGTTATTTTTAATGACCAGCTTAAGTGCTTAGACATTTAATGATTCTGCATACCTTAGTAAATTAAAAAAAAAACAAATGAAGGAATGGACTTAGATCCCTATTAGAATCTACAATTTTGATTGAGCAAATAGCTTCACTAAGAGGTCTGACCGACAGACTGACACTTTATATCTTTAAGGTTTGTTTGACGTTCAAAAGTGCCTGTAAGGGTCAAATTGATTTAAAAAAATTTGACATTTGACTTTTGAATATTGAATAAAATTACTGAGTGTATTTTTTTAATAATTCTGTACTATGCTCAGTTTATTTTAATCAGTGGACCACATCAGGTTGATTTATTTTACTTTATGCACCAAGTACATAGGTCAGCTTAATAGTCTCGGGTGATTCAGTGAGAATATGGTACTGGGAATTAAGGACACAATTATTGATATTGATAATGTGTAATGTCTAGATTACAATTTTAAATTTGTTTGGGCAGTTTGAATATAAATCGTTGAGTGCATATTTAGGGCGGAGGCTGGTCAACAATCTACCATGCAAATATTTAATAGCCAGGGTACATTTCCACAAGAAACAACTTAGAGAGATCCAGAAATTGTTATTCCAGTAATGTGAATTGAAACTTACATGTTTGTGAAGGGACCATGATAGAAACAAGTCTGGGAAATCATTTTTAATAAAATCTTTCTCCAAGGTAAGTTATACGCAAAGTTTTACCAGTATAATAAAGCTTCACAGTGTGTTTGTTTGAACATGCAGATTATGTTAGATAGTATTTTTATTAAAGAAGGCTAGAGTGGCTCATCCTATAAATATTATACATGACAAATTTAAATTGCGGATAGAGATGATAGAATACATGTTTGTAATTCATTCATGTAAATACTACATAACGGAACTATCTATAAATGAAATTTGCCATAGAAATTGATATTATTACTGACATTAGTAGTTTATATTTATCGCATGTAATAGGGAGCATTTAATTGTTATTTGAGCAAAACAATTTTTGTGATTACAATCTCATTTTCTTGCGTAAAATCTTATTGTATTTTGCTCTTTTGAAGTCTAAGCCTCTAGCCCAAACAAGACAATAAAAATTTTGTTGTTGTTGTTTGACTTTTTTTATTGCTGTACTAACATCAATGAATAACTATAAAAGGGATTCCACTTCAGAGTAGTATCTGAGAAACATATTCTTAAAATACTAATGTTTAGTCAGATCTCATTGACTCTGTGCCAATAGCATTCTTATTGGAAGAAGGCTAACAAAATAATCAAAAATATTACATTTTAAGATATTAAAAAAACTATAGACTCAATAAAATGATTGCCTTTGCCATTCTTATAAAAGGTCTACCTTGTCAATTGTTTGTTTTAAAAAAAGAAAACAACTAACAATAGTCTGTTTACATACCCTGCTATGAAAACAACGCCTCGTTAATAACATAACCTTACTTATATAATACTTACAGTTTTATTTGATTTTTACTGAACATTCAACAATGTTTTTACTGATATTTCTCTGTAATAATCATAAGGAAATACCAAAGACAATATCATCTTATTTTATATAACAGGCAATTGTATAACCATATTATTCAGCCTTGTCGGTGTACAGTACATACCTTAAGACATTCTTATCAAAGTTCCTGATAGTTTCTTCGAGACTTTCCTTACAAATTATTGCGTCATACACGGCTGCCGAACTCTCTTGACCCCTCACATTTTTATTTTTCCCACTGTTTTGCTTACGATGACGGAAAACACTTGAATATCTTGAAGATAATTGGCTAAAACTAACTAAAATCTGCAATGACAAAAGGTTATATTTTTAATGACAAAACAGTTTTCATTTACACTTCATGTCGATGTTTTGCTGTTATTAACGGCGGAAAATCTCTGTTTACCTGGTTTTGGGTGTTTATAGAATTCAATGAGAACATGTTACATGTAGATGGTTATTGAGTGTATTTTTCTGTAAGAAGTGCACTCGAAAATTTTGTAGGCTCTCACGTCAAACTTAATTTTCGCAGTGAAAAAAAATGGCTCTAGAGTAGAGATGCGTTGAATGAAATAGTCGGTTAGTCGACTACGTGTGACAGTTCAAAGTTACTATGTGGATTATTTTCAAGTGGATGGACTAGTGAAATTATTTAATTAACTAGTTTTAATAGAAAAATTTAACAGTTTTCCAAGGTTGTATTTAGTTCAAAAGCGTTACCTTAACAGGAGTTTGTATTTTTCTGTGGAACCAAACACTGTTTTGTAATAAAAAAGTATCATTGTCGTATTTTAGTCGAATTGATTCTTATATACATTTTCATTCTATTTTTGTTTATGGTTACGATTTGAAAGAAGTTCTATTGTGAAAATAATTTATCTTCTTTTCTTGTAATAATGTTTAAGTTTTTACACCCATTCTTCAATTTTGTTGAACTGAAACGCAACAAGGAATAAAATTTTTAAAAGTTTATATTAATTTTAATTGAACATTACAATCATGGTGATGAAAAACATGTTTAGAAATAAAAAGATAAATTAAAAAGATAATATTATCAATGAGTAGGGTAACAATCGCTTACATGGTAAGATATGTAATTCCAATTATTTTAGAATATTTCATTAGCGCAAACATTAACAATATTGTTAATGTAGAATTCGTAGAAAAATAAGTGAGTTAAGTTTTTGAACAGGCAGTCATCTTTATACTCTTTATTGTCTATGCTTTATTTGGACAGTACAATCCAAAATGGCGACGAGCGATGACGAGCCTATGCATTTATATGAAGTTTTTCAAAACTGTTTCAATAAAATAGCTAATAAACAACAAGGTGAGTGAGAAATTGCATACCGTGGCTCGTCTCGCGTTCCTCGAACAATCTATCGCGGTTCAGTGAAGTGTTTCATTGTGAATATCAGTCATAGTGTTTGCGTGTTATGCCATTACTGTGTTGAAAAGCAACAGCATTTTTTCAAAATACTTTCGAATAATACAACCTACGCGTACTTTAGGCAGTTGCTAACCTTCTGCAATCATTAATGTATGCGTTTTAATTATGTAGGATGCCTTAAGTACGCATTTTAGGCGTACAAAGGCTATGTTTTGATCGTATACTACGACATCAATGTGCCTGTACCATTGTGCTACAGCATTTTCAGTGCTAATCTGAATTGTTTTTCGGGATTTAGTAACGTTACAGCCACCGCTCACAACTAAATAAGGTAAAGTTATAGTTAAGACAATGAAAAAGGGACATAATCGGAAACACATCTCAAGAAAGATATGGTCATGTCGTATGCAAGTTTCATGATGCATTTTTTTTTCTTGTTCGCAAGTATCAATGGACACAACGTTGTCAGCCTGCTGTGTAGAGGTGTACATGGGTATTTAGTTCGCGAATCGTTGTTTTTATGTTCTCTTTGTGCCAATGTTTACAGCGTAATTTTTTTGTTTATTTACACACGTAAGGCGCGGGCTCAGAGCGTCTATGGAATCGAGTGTTAGGCATGCTCTATATAAAAAAACTAGCTTACGATACACGCTAAGAATTTTCTGTAATGGAATAAAATAATGAATAAATGTTCATGTTATGTCATCTACACCATATTTAATGTTCAATTATAACAATTTGATATTGATCTAATTGTGTCAGATATGATTCAGTCAATTAATTGTAAGTAGTTAGTTAGGTGAATCATTAAAGTTTTAACTAACTGTTGTTTGAATTTATTCAATAAATTTTGTTTAATTATGGTTTAAAATATATTTAGCTATGATTGCTTTTTTCTTATTAGTCACTGACTAGCCACATTCCAAATTTAAAGGTTATGTTTTTGGCTTTACTCTCATTTTGGATAAACTACCTATCCTTCTTCTAGGTAGGTTCTATGTTCAAAATTGATAGAAAAAAGTACAACATCAATGAAAGAGTACAACAAAAGATATTTTTTCAAGGCTAACATTGATTTTTTCTAACCATACAAGAGGAAATGCATTTTAGGAATTAAATTTAATCAAGAAAAATTTATTGCTTTACATGTCTACACATAGTGTTTACTTAAATATCTTTAACTTTCTTTTTTCTTCCAATCATTGAATTCCTTTAGCAGTGTTGAGTATCTTTTGTTTTTGAAGAGGCAGATAAAGTTAAAGAATTCTAATAATAAGTAGTTAAATAACAAATTAGAGATTAAATTTGGAATTACAAGACTATTCCACTTTTGAGTGAAGTATTTAATTTGAAACCAAGTTGAATTAAATGATTTAAGTTTATATCCACTATAGACCATATAGCAGTGTTAAAATAATGAAATACTTATATACTGTATATAGGGCAAAGACAAGCTATATCTAAATGTAAATCATTGTGGATTTTGTATTTGTTATTAGCAGCAAACACTTGAGTAAATAATATACTTACAAAGTAAATAAATGGCAGCTAACATTTGAAACTATGCCTTAATGTAACTGCTATACAGTTGGATATTCAGTAAAGGATAAATTGAATGTTCTAGTGTCTCATTTTTCTTAAAGTTAAGAATAAATGTTTCTAGTTAATATCAGTATAAAAATATCAGTCTTTATTTGGCTAGTAGAAGACATATCAGTCAGTATTGATCATGTAGAATAACTAAAACCTTTTTTAGCTAATACAAAACAAACTAATATTAAAACATATTTTCAACAAATTCAATTTTCTTTTTTGTTATTACATATATAGCTAAGCCTCTTCCAAATACTTCCAATTTGGCTAGTTGGAAACATCTTGCTTGCAGTAGTTTGCTTTTATTCATTGTAACACCATTTGAGGCAAATTGTTAGGTGCAGATAGGCAAAAAATTCAAAGTATTTTTCATATTTTTTCTAAAAATACATGCTTTATAACTACTCTAGGATTTTATCCTATTTGTATTGCATTAATAACCATAATTTCACAGCACATCACACTCAAGCTAGAACAACTATCAATGGACCACAAAAAAATATAGGCAGGAATGATTTTGACACATTGTGTATCAGCCCGTCAACCAGCTATTGTGCCAATAATGCAAGTAAATATTGTTTTGAGACCCCTTTCGAGATTAAAAGGAGTATTACTACCTCCCAAATAATCTTTTTTATTTGCTTAGACAACACTGATATAATTATCGTGTAGTGAAAGATGATGTGAAAACCATACCTTATAATTTCTAGTTATAAGTTTCGCAAACACTGCTTGACCAAGCATGGAGATTAATGCTCATATCTTCTCTGGCATTTATAGACCCGCCGGTCTGTGTAATGATTATTAAACTGTTTTGTGCTGATTATTCTAGCACCACATTGTAACATACTTCATTTATTCAGCGAGAATGCCATCTCAACCCCTTTCAAAACTTTATTAGTTGGTAGGTATAAATATTCCACAAACACTTATAGCTTTCTTTTTACCTTGTGTCGAAAACTATTTACGATGTTGCGCTTAGAGATGGCGTTAGTCAGACGTAAGGTAAACACAACCTATGTACATCTTATCCTGTACAGCTACATTCTCTAATAAAATTCTGATTCTGACAAGAAGACTGAAAATGGTTTGATATTTAACAAAAACCTACCTATTCTTGTTTTGGTCAATAGATTTTAAATGGCGGCTACAGGTTCAGTGGCGCGAAAACTCTCGTCATTGCAAACACAATCCTAAAGCATCATGCTTCTTGTCAGACTTATTTCGGCTTAATACAAAATTACCTAAATTATTCGTTTCTAAATTAGTCTTTGTAGTTTATTTTATACTAGCGACCTGACCGGACCGGAGAAATGCGTTCTCCACTATTTAGTGGATGTTATTATACATATAAACCTTCCTCTTCAATTGCTCCATTAAAAACCGCATCAAAATCTATTGCGTAGTTTTAAAGATTTAAACATAGATTGGTATAGGGACAGAATGCGACTTTATTTTATACTATGTAAATATGTATGTGTCTCTTTCGCAAATTCACTCAAATTCACTATTCAACTTCAATGGAACCGGTTACAGACAAAAGACTCGAGAGTTGGCCTCTAAAAAAATATAATTTATGCCCATAACCAGGTTAGTCGATTTTCAAATTGAATCGACTTCCTGTCGTATCGAGCAGATGTTATTGTTTACCGTTCAACACTTTATATCTGTTGCATCCTGATTAATTTAAGAGTTTTTTTTATGGAATTAGCGGTTTTGTATTTTTTGGCTTTATTTAAGTGCATGCAGACTTAACATGTAATAAACATACAGTTTCAACTAGTGGATGTTTCATATAAAAAGTGTCAGTATGACTTCGAAATTTTTAGTTACTGAGTGCCAAATTACCTATAAACGCATTTCTCAGCTTGTTAGTTAGGTTGAGGTACGCAAAATTTACCAAAGGGTGGTCTAAATTAGTCTTTGTAGTTTATTTTATACTAGCGACCTGACCGGACCGGAGAAATGCGTTCTCCACTATTTAGTGGATGTTATTATACATATAAACCTTCCTCTTCAATTGCTCCATTAAAAACCGCATCAAAATCTATTGCGTAGTTTTAAAGATTTAAACATAGATTGGTATAGGGACAGAATGCGACTTTATTTTATACTATGTAGTTGTGATTTCTTGTTCTTCTATAGATCTATTAAAACTTTATTGCGTAATTCATTCCCAATGTTTCCCTTTTGCTTTATAATTTAACGCCAGTTAACTTCTATATTTCGGCTCTTATAGATGTTATAATCTTGCCGATTTTTCATGGTTCGGTCTAGGCAATGAGGCAAAAATTCTGTCAACATGTAACTAACTATGGTGATGATGGGTGGCCCTAATTGCTTACTATCAGATAATCCATCTACTCCAAATAAAACCGACAAGATGCAACAACCTAACTTTATTTCCCCAATAAAGCGTCACGAAATCTTTTTGTTAAAGAAGAAACTAGCTATGACAAAAAAAAACCTCTGTCAAAGCCTCCGTCCCATCACTTCCCGAGATTTGTGTACACTGCACAAACACATTGATGGCAATAAAACGATTCGAATCGTCCATTCGACCTAGAAACGCCTATTGGCTATATTTTTAGTGTGACTGCTGATTCAACGGTCGTATCATATCAATTAATACGACTCTCACAGTTATATGTTTAAATTGTTAGATTTTACGTTTATTTTGTGTCTAGTTTTTGTGATTCAGTTTTTTATGTCATAGGTGGGATTTTTTATTTCGGCAAACGAGCAGACGGATTACCTAATGGTAAATAATCGGCACTGCCTATGGACACTTCCAATACCAAAGGAGTTACGAGTGCTTTGACGGCCTTTGAGGATAAGTGTTTCGGATATTTAAGAATTGGGGAGGGGATAGATTGAGCCTCCGGCACGGCACTCATACGGCGAAACAAAACGCTGTGCTTGTTTCACGTCGGTTTCTTTGAGACCGTGGTATTACTCCGGTCGAGCACACTTAAAGTTTAGTTAGAGAGCCTTTCTGTATTAAATCTCTCCTCCGGTTCGTTTTCCGTGATTGCATATGCATAACGGTTTTCCCGCGGTACTTCCAAAGGGTTGCGGGGCACCGCGACCTCAGCTTAGAGCAGGAGAAGAGGGGAGTTTTCAGTTTAGTAAGAGTCTGAAACTACCTGACATGAGAAGTCATTTGATGACTTTCCCCTCACAAAAAAAACGAATCTGTAACTTAGTACCTATATAGAAAAAGTAACTCAGGAATCGTATCGTTAATTCGAGAGATTAGGACGGATAAACTTTACTTCTATATGATTATACTCGTATTAGACCCTTCTTGATTAACTTTGGTACCTACCTAGCTAACACAAGCCTTAAATCGTAATTTAAGTTGACAAAAGAAAAATATAATATAAATATTTTAGCGTATGTAACCCAAAAATAAGAAAAACTTATTTAAAATTCGGATGGATAAGCTCTTGGCAACCTTATGGAAATGGTAGGTACTAAAATAATTCCAATTTAACATAGAAGAAGATTGATCCTATTTATCGAAAAAAAAAAACCTTTTTATCTCTTTCGCAAATTCACTCAAATTCACTATTCAACTTCAATGGAACCGGTCACAGACAAAAGACTCGAGAGTTGGCCTCTAAAAAAATATAATTTATGCCCATAACCAGGTTAGTCGATTTTCAAATTGAATCGACTTCCTGTCGTATCGAGCAGATGTTATTGTTTACCGTTCAACACTTTATATCTGTTGCATCCTGATTAATTTAAGAGTTTTTTTTATGGAATTAGCGGTTTTGTATTTTTTGGCTTTATTTAAGTGCATGCAGACTTAACATGTAATAAACATACAGTTTCAACTCGTGGTTGTTTCATATAAAAAGTGTCAGTATGACTTCGAAATTCTTAGTTACTGAGTGCCAAATTACCTATTAACGCATTTCTCAGCTTGTTAGTTAGGTTGAGTGTACGCAAGATTTACCAAAGGGTGATGAGGTCGCTTCCTCAGTCGGGCAGCGTTTAGTTTTCGTAAAAACAATATCGCGTCGGGAATTTAAATGTGTTAAAAGAAGTGGGCCTATCAATTATTTTACATGAAACGAGTTATGAAATAAGTTAATCTTATCCTACCTCTTTCGGAATTAAAATGCATGACACATTACATCAGACTAATAATAAAATTGGTGTAAATGTTAGATACAGTATGACTTTGGATATTAATCGTGACATACCTAATAATATTCGAAGGTTTTATCTTAAGATATAAAGATGATTGATGCGATACGACAATTGCTTAAGACTTTATTTCCTATCCGTATACACGTCACTGGTTACATATCCGGTTGTTATTTCTTTTATTACTGTACTGGCCCATTTAAATAACTTCTAAGTACTTTCAAGCCAATTAATGTATGTCTCGTCATGGATAAGTTGTTATATTTCAATTGATGTTATAACTATTGGAGTTGCAGCGATTATTTTGTAATGTGCCTAGCTTTCGCATAATTATTAACAATTGTTTTTCATATACAGTGAAACTTGGTTAAGTGGGACCTGGATAAGTGAGAAACCTCCATAACTGGAACTCATGCTGAGGTCCCAACAATTTGGCACTGAATTACCTCTGTTAGTGGGACGAGGCAAACCTGTATATCTGGGATTTGTTCTTTCGATTTATCATCATAGTTACCTCTATAACTGAGACAGCGAGTAAATTTTATATGCATAAACCTCTGTAACTGAGATAACATTGTTTGTTTACTCATTCTTATCCTACCCACAAATTCCACACGTAATTCCAAGTACGTAAGTACAAATTTAGAACTTCAATTACCTTCAGTTTTAGTTTCGCTTTACCATGATACAGATGTTTATTTGAAAAATGCCAAAACGAAAGCTACAGTCGTTATCATTACGTGAAAAACTGAAGTTAATATCCGTTTATGAAAGTGGGAAGACACGCGAAAAAGTTTGTGATTATGATTACCTTTAAGTACTATTTTAACACGTTATTTTATTTAATGATCGCATTAAATAAAATAACGTGTTATGTATCACTGAATAACTGACTGTATACCTGTATAACTGAAATAACCTGTATTCTCACCTCTATTAATGGAACCTAATGGCATATCTGAGAACCTGGAATGGTATATGTGAGACACTGGGTAAGTGGAATACCTCTATAAGTGAAACGACATTGCAGGTCCCTTGATGTCTCACTTAACCAGGTTTCACTGTATTTTGAAAATGGAATCCATGTTCTTTACATCTTTGTTACGACGTAAAAAAATAAAGCAAACGCGTAAAAACGAAACGTTAATGTTATTTAACATTCAGCCATCCGCAAAAATTAAATAATTATCAAAGGTCAACGTTATTAGTAATTAACGACTAGATACTAACATCAACTAGCGCTACAGACAAAGATTTGCTATAGGTACATATATTTTAGTTTATATAGTCGAGTTTTAACATTGCATAATCGCCGAATCGATCGCACGTTAGTCGATGTATCGATATATTTTTCTGCCGGCACAAATTTTACGTGCGCTGCGTCCCGTTAAATTGATTTACTGTCAGCAGACTACATCTATTTTGGTTCACTATATAATAATGGTTATTTCTTTTCAGTTTGTGTAAATTTTTTGGTTGAAATCGTAACTTTTTTTGTTAGAGTATCGATGGTTTATAGTTTGTTTTGTAATTTGTACCTAAGTTTTTTTTTTGGGAAAATGTACATTTTTATGCTGCTTGAATTTCTACGTACTTTAAATAATAGAATATAATCTTCTCACTGGTGTAATACTCAAAAGTTTGACTGTTACCTAGGTTTTACGTCAAATTTAAAACTTGACAGGTAAAAACGTATTTTCCCGCCATTTGTTAATTGATACTACTGTCATGGCCGACTCGTAATTTATTTTTCTTATTTGTTAGATTTATGACCTAGTAATAGTTTTATTTATCTCTTGAGATAAACACGAAGTGTGTTGATTAAATTATATCTCTTAATGTCAGATGAGATAGTAACGAAATTGGCACAATTGCGCAAAAAATGTTAAAAGAAAAATCTTATACAAAATATCATCTTTGGATGTCTATCAATCATTTTTACAATAGTGTCTGATCTGCTCACCGTATTCGGTTTGAAGCGCGATGATTGCCTTGTGAAACTTAACAAATAAAAAGTTTGTGACTCTTAAAATGCCAATACTTACTCAGTGTTAAAAATCATCATCAGCCTATACGTTAAGCGCCCACTGCTGAGCAAAGGCCTCTTCTCACACGGAAAATTTAGCATTTATCACCACGCTTGCTCAAGGCGCATTGGCGACTTCAAACTTATAATTCGAAATTGTCAGTCTAGGTTTACTCGCGATGTATTCTTTCACCGTAGATCGATGGGGACTAAATAATCATAGAAAGTACGGTACATGTAACTCGGGACAAGCCACTTGCCAGGTTTCGTGTCCGCACCTTCATGCATGAGAAGTGGACGCCTTATCCTCTGGGCCACCATGACAGAACATGACAGTGAGAGATATTAAAATTAAGTTATCTCATTAAGAAATATAGTAAAGTAGGTGTCGCTGTTTACATTTCAAAAATATTTGTTTTCATTTATTAATTATATTTATGAATATGTAACTAGTATACCAAACACACACACACACACACACACACACACACACACACACGATTTTGGCGATTTCAAACTTTTAATTAGAAATTCTAAGTCCAGGTGTCCTCACAATGTTTACCTTCACCGTATGTCAGTGGTGACTAAATAATCATAGAAAGTACATATAACTCGGAAAAAGTCACATTGGTACTTGCCAAACCAAACCATACCAAACGTTTCTTATTAATTCCAAAAAATACCTCTTAGACCATATCAAACCAAATCAAAGATTTTCCTCAAAAAATCGCTAAGATTCCCACGATACGAAGTTGTGTTACAAAATAGACTGTTGGACAGCAAATAATGTAATGTTTACCGATTTCAATCAATCAATCGTTACGGACAATCGACATTGAACTATCTTACCGTATTTGGCGCAGGATTATGATTGTACCCGTTAGTCAGTTGTGGTATAGGTTAGAGGAGGCAGCGTGTAGCGATTGACCAAATAATTTCTTTGTTTTAGAGAGAAAAATATAAAATTATTTTTTCCATACGGGGTGAGGTCAGAGGGAGTGTCAGACTCTTACTGACTAAAAACCACCCTGTTACTTCTCTTGTTCCAGGGCAGTCAATTATTACATTTGCCCGGCAACCCCGACTGAACATCAGCTTTGTTTAGCTCTATATTGTGGTGGTCTGTTTGCGCTTTGAGGAATGATGTGCCAAGTTAGGTCTGTGGCTATCCACCAGATTAGGGGGAAATCGTGAAATGGCTTGTCTTGTCCAAGGTGTGTCTAGAGGGAGTGACATAGGTACTCTTACTGACTAAAAGCCCCCTGTTCCTTCTTCTGCTCTAGGGCGAGGCCGTGGAACCTCATTGTGCTTGCCCCGCAACCCCAGCACTCGAACCCCTGAACTCTAGTCCTTCTACTCCTAGGCAGACTTCTACACAATGCTTCACCATAATCTCCATCCGCGCTTGGTATGGCTCGCCTGCCAAACGTGAATTTTAAAGAAATCAAGTTACCAGGATTGCTGGCACTGCAACGACGTATCGCGACCTGTAGGCCTACCATGAAGTGTTAAAGTGCGAATCTTCCGGGCGAGAAAGAGTGATGGAGCTATAAAAGGTGTATAGCTCCATCCCTCTATCTCGATCGAAAGATTCACGTCATGGTAGGCCCTCTGGCTTGAAGTAAGAAATGGAACGGGATTGGTTTTTAGTCAGTAAAAGTCAGATACCCTCGTTTCGTTTCAGCCTGGGCGGGAAAAATCATTAGATATAAAATCATCAGGTTTATCAGAAAGCGGTGTTGCCAGGTCTCTGTCAACATACTACCGCTGCATAGTATAAAACAAAGTCGCTTTCTCTGTCCCTATATCCCTTTGTATGTTTAGGTATATGCTTGCGAAACTGGGGTGGGTCTAGTCCCCATATAAAAGAAAGCGATCTCAAACAAAAAGTGTATGGTCCAAGTGACAATCGTCAGCTATTAAAACACGATCGCTACAGCTCATAACTCGTTCCCCACACAGTGCGAGTGCCATATGAATTAATGTGCCACATTACTATGTTACATTGAGTTAGTTTTGTACCATTGACGAGAGTATACAGGGTGTTCAAAAATATTATAAGGAAAATGTTTCCTAATAAGCAAATGCTGCTTATCTTTAATTTCTAAAGCCTTATTATTCAGATATATCGCACACATATCATCCTTTAAGTGCCTACTGCTGAGCGAAGGCCTCTTCTCACACGGAGAAGGTTTGAGCGTTAATCACCACGCAAACTTATAATTTCAAAATTATGAGTCCATATAAGTAATAATTTTTCAGCATTTTGTTTTAAGTATGGAACGATTGTATTTAAGTATGGAAGGACCACGTTTTGAATGAAAGAATGGACCAGCTTGTCTGAAGTAATACGCCTCAAAGAATTCCGGCGTGAAGCAACACTTCCGTTGTGTTTCACCATGTGAGTGAGGTTACCGAAGGCCTAATTCCTCCCCTCTATTGTCAATCCTAAAATTTTTAATAGCCCAAAAGAGTGTGGCAAAGCATTTGTAGTAATTCCTTTGGTATTCCCAGTGTCACTGATTGCTTACCATCAGGTAATCCTTCATCCTAGTTTACCGTGCTACGTCATAAAAAATCTAGCGCTGTCTCACTTCCACATTGTCTAGAAATTGTCCAGTATAAGGATATCACAATCGGTTCGTCATAGAAAAGAATTCAAGGAACGCACCAAGCTCAACTAATGAATATGCTACAGAATTAACATATTGAGTGTTGTATTTAAATGCACACATAACTATTTGCGTATTTTATAGGATTTTTCCAAGTTATGCAGGAAAATTGTTTTAGATTTTTTCGCTTTAAATAACACTTTGGAACGAGCAAATAGTTTCACTAAGAGGACTGACCGATAGACTGACACTATATCTTCAAATTCTGTTTGACGTTCAAAAGTGCCTGTAAGGGTCTTATTGAAATAAATGTTTTGTGACTTTAAAAAAAATGAACACATATTCTTATGTTCCTCCATATTAATTGAGATTGGCAGTAAATGCTGTTATACGAAAATCTTAATTCTCTCAAGAAGGGATTGCTTTTTCTCTCACATTAAAGCTAACTAGAACGTACCCCATCCTAGGTAATTAATTAAATTACAATTATACCAATACTAAGTTTTTTTAAAACGTCACAACCTATAATTTTATTAACACATCACACCCAGACCTGGGAGAATAATTCTAGAGGTGGATTACGCGATAATTAGCCTGATAAACGTGCAGTCAAATAAAATAAATATATAGGTACACTTATCTAAAATCTTGTATCTTATCCAAAAATCGTGAGACATATTTAATTTATTGAAAATAATTACTTAGGCTCGTGAATTAACTGCGAAAAGCTCTACTAGTTTCAAGAGACAACGGGACTCTTATTCATTAACAGCGTGCGCGTCGCGGCGACGTCGTGTTAACTCAGTTAGTAATTATTCTCAAAAGAGTTTATATATCATGTGAAAAAGGCTGCTTATTAATAAAATAATTTAACCAACATTATTCTGTCTATATTGTAAATAGGTAACAAAAAACATTGTTTTATTCTACTACATTTCTAAAACCATCCTGTAGAAATAACCCAACCAAATAAGGATTGTCACGTCAACTTTTGTAAGTGTTACTCAGGAGGGTATTAATCATTTTCGGACGGCTGTCGTGCGCTGACTCCGATGTTCTCATATGCTGATCTCTTTAGTCGATACTTTTTTCGGACATAACAAGTACTCGCATGATTTCACCTATGATTGTGTGGCAATAAAGCAATGGTATCTTGTAATGCGGATGATGACGACAGGTAACGAAAAACCGATATTAAATGCGATTCATATGGGAGAGCCATACTTCGGCACTAATGGACCGGCTGTACCGGATTGATACCACGGCCTCTGAGGAAACCAGCGTGAAATAATTACAGCGTTGTGTCGCCATGTGAGTGAGGTTACCGGAGGCCCAATTCTTTCCTCTCCCCCACCCTCAATCCTCAAAATATTTAATCAACTAGAAGCCAGCAATGCGCTTGTAACTCCGTTGAAATCACGAGTGTCCATAGGCGGTGCTGATTGGATTGTTTTGCTCGTATTTTTCTTATTTTCCATTAAGTACATTCGTAATTTTCTCATTTTGCCGAACTGTAACGAAAAAAGGTTTTTTTCTCCGTAATGCCGGCAAAACTCTTGCAACTCCTCTCGTCCATGGGTGGTGCTGATTGCTTACCATCAGGTAACCCGTCAGCACGTTTGCCGACGTATTACTTACATAAAAAAAAATATTTTATAGACCCCTTCGAATTAAATTTTCAGAGGGAAAAAAAAGTTAAAGTGAATTCATAAGAGTTCCTTTACATTTAAGGTGAAGTCGCAATAATATTAACGTTTTCCTCAATCACGTTTCTTGATATCTCCAGCTACTCAGTCCAACTTCAATTTCCTTCAGGATATTTCTTGTAGCTTCACATGAATAAATGGAAAGACTCGAAAAAGGCAAATTTTTAGTCATCCAGTAACTTCATAATAACTGTTTGATGGGTTTTTTATGGGATATGTTGGCAAACGAGATTACCTGATGGCAAGCAATCAGTGTCGCCCATAGACTCCCGCTACAACAGTGGAGTTACGAGTGCTTTGCCGACATTTTGGGGGATAGGGATTTGGAGATTTAGGAATTGAAGGAGTTGCTCTCCTTCATTTTGGATTAGGCCTCCGCTAACCTCACTCAAACGACGGCATCATTTCACGGCCGGAGCTTCAAAGCGTTGATGGTCACTATGAACTAAATAAATTTGAAAATAGAACGAAATGTATAAACAAAGTATTACATAAGTTTAACATAAGAAAGAAAATCATCCAAATTATAAGTCTAGGTTTCCTATACATGTTTTTTTCACTGTAGGTATGTCAGTGGTGCCTGAATCACCACACAGTATAAAAAAAACATATATCCCTATATCTCTATGTGTGCTTGAATCTTTAAAACTACGCAACGGATTTTGATGCGGTTTTTTGGTTAAAGTAATTGAAGAGAAAGTTTTAAATGACATCCATTAAATAGCGAAGAAAATTAGTATCAGCATTGAACCTAAATTAACTAAAAATCGCGGGTTACTCACGTGCCTATCTTGAGAAAAGCTCTACTAGTTTCGAACCACAGAGGGTTCTTCCTCATGAGCAGCGTGCGCAGGACGCCGCGTCCGCGCGTCTCAAGATAGATACGTGAGTAACCCGCGATTTTTAGTTAATTTAGTATGTCTCACGATAGTTATTATAAAAACATAGCATTAAACCTGTGCGGAGCTACCTTCGGCCAACTCGACCCGCCTGTCGATATTTATAAAGGATATTAGTCAAAAAAATTCACTTTAGTACTTGCCAAGTCCCGTGCTCTCATATGTGAGAAGCGGCCTCAAAGTCCAGGCCACTATGCCTACCTACGCCGTCAGAGACTCCTCCATATTATTAAAATGAAAACAGAATATCAACTTTATAGTAATAACATTATTTAATAAAATAAAGTGTCGCATAATTGAATTATTATCGACCGCGCTTCGAACCCGCTATCACTTGTTTACGAGTGACATTTGACTTCATTGTTTTATTATTTCGTTACAATTATGTTATGTTATTAAGTAATTAGTAAATTTAATCTTTATTTATTATTGTGGCGCTATTTTTGGGGGGAATTCTTCGTTTACCTACGGCACGAATGGGTTGTCTCGACCAGAGTGATTCTACGGCCTTACAGAATAGGTACCTACTGGTGTCGCCGTGCGTGTGAGGTACCCAAAGGCCCAATTCTCTTCCTAATCCCCAAATATCCTATTCGCAAATCTGTAACTATCCACAAAAGGCCGCCAAAGCACTTGTAATTCTTGCTTACCTTCAGGTGTTACATTCAGTACCTCGAAGATCAATCCTTAAATCTGTAACTATCCACAAAAGGCCGTCAAAGCACTCCTGCTTACCTTCAGATGTAACGTTTAGTACCTCGAAGAGAATATCGTACCTATCTTTTCCACAAAAGACTTATAATTTCTAATTTCGACTGCACGGTTGCTGCAGTGGCTAGGCAACTGGCTGCCGTGCAACGTGTCGCGGGTCCGATTTACGCACGGAACAACTCTTTGTGAGATTCACAAATTGTTGTTCCGGGTCTGGGTGTCATGTGTATGTTAGATTGTGTGCTTGTAACCGCATCCACGACACAGGAGAAAATCCTAGAGTGGGGCAATATTGATAAAAAAAATAGAAGTTTAAAATCGCCCTGAGTAAGCATAGTAATTAATGCTCAAACCTTCTCCGTGTGAAAAGAGGCCTTTGCTCTGCATTGGGCATTTATAGGTTGATATCGTGAACTACGAATCCTACTAAAAATAACTACATATCGCATGTTTAAAAGAAAACAGAACTAACTCATGAAAGAGGGTATTTCAAAATTGAACCTTATTATTGAAACATAATTAAAGATTCAGATACTTTATTTTTGGAGTTAGGCCTCTTTTCTATTAAGCATACGATATGTATCTATTTAAACTTCAATATATCGTGACCAAGAATCGTTCGCAAATATTGTCTAAAACAAAGGAACTGCGATAGTATGTTTATCTCGCGTCTGCCTGACCCTTAACATATAGCAGTACGCTAGGTTATCAATTGTTTCATGTAAGTTGTAGCTTTAATTGTGATTTAATGACCTGTTTAATTATTGTTTAACACTATTTGGGTCTACGCCTATTCTTTGTAATGACGGCATTATTAACGAATCTCCATTTTTCAAGTTATTAATAGGTTTTTACCTATGAAATTGCCGTTCTGCAGTACTGGTCATTTCAAATCAAAATAGTTTTTGTTAGGCTAAGGCTAATTTATTTTGTTTTAAAAACATGGGATTCTTTTTCCAAAAGTAGTCATTTGTGTATTGATAAGTGTTACATTGTCATCGCATTTCAAATCAAAAAATTCGTTTAAATTTTTTCTTATTATATCGCAAAAATCGATGAAGGACTAAGGAACTATGTTTTTAAAAGAGCGTGGAAAGCAGTGCTCTCTTATATAATATCAAAACTTTTCATATGATGTGATGTTTTATCTGAACAGCTTGCCAAGCGTTGAGCTAATGGCGAACACCATTCTGTAGAGAAATCCACAAAATCCAACAGTTTGCTGTCATCCGTGGATCGCATATTTTTTTCAAATGACCTCAATTTTCGCCGATTTCCTATGTTAACTTGTGCTGTTAACTGGCGACGTAAAGCCTTTTTTTAATGTGGAAATCGTCCAATTACTCAAGTCTCGTCCAGGATGAGGCGAGTGGGAGTATCAGTTTCTTACTGACCTAAATAAACCCCGTTCCTTCTCCTGTTTCAGGGCCGAGACCCCGGTACATTATAGAGCTTGAGTCAGGCTGAAGCCTATGATTAGTTTGAAATTAGGAGATTTTGGGATTGGGAAGGGACTGGGGAAGGGAATCGATTAGGCCTTCAGTAACCTCACTCACACTCCGGTCGATCCGACCCATTCGTACCGAAGCATTGAAACCTACAAACCTTCAAGAAACGAGCGTACTCCTTGTTAAAATGCCGGCAACGCGCCTGTGACTCCTCTGGTTTTGCGAATGTCCATGGGCGACGCCGATCGCTTACCATCAGGTGATCCGTCTGCACGTTCCTCCTATTCCCAAAAAGCATGGTTCTCCCACACTTAAATTATTTTTATAATTAATTGAATAAGCTATGGTATTAATAAAATACATTCATAAAAATTGCTCAAAGAATTATCATACGCGACCTCATTTATAAAATGCAAAGATAAAAATTAATCAAAAAAAGAATTAAATGAAATTTCGAAATTCGACCGCTGTTATTGGCGCGCGCGTCGCCCAATGGGGTATCGGCGCTTACGCAGCTGAGTAAATACACGTATACGATATGAATTGGGTTGTAATGACGTACAACTTGTATCTTTGGTATTTACTGATGTTTTTGTAATGTTTCTGTTATTTTTACTGCAGTTTATTATAGTTTTTTTGGCTGATCATTTTGATTCTATGTAATATTCGGCTTTTCTCATGATAAAAACTCACTCACTCACTGGTGTCTGAGTAGAATCGGTTAGTCACCTTTTCCTAATCCCCCGAGGGTACACAAAATCTGACAGGACGTAGTCTTTGACAGATACTGAACCTTTAAAACTGTGATCTTCAACTGAATTTAGATAATAAATCAAGTTTAAAAATATCGAAAATTTCTCTAATTATAAGGGATTGGGAGAGAGGAAGGAAAACACGGTCACACGGCGAATCACAACGCTGTGGTTGTTTCACGCCGGTTTGCTATGAGGCCGTGGTATTACTCCGGTCAAGCCATTCGTGCCGAAGCATGGCTCTCCCACACTGAACTTGGAGATCCGTAAGAAGCAGGGCAAGACAGCTAGTGTGAAATAAATATACATACATTGAAACATAACTGCATATGAAGTAGGCAGTTATCAGTTTAAAAACAGATCAATGACAAAATTGTAACCTTATCCCCTGATTGGGCGTCCCCCCATTGCGATAGGAATTTGTTTATTATGAACAAACAGTCGCGTCGTCATCCGAACGATTTGATCCCCTCATTCATTGCTGAGTCAATCAGAATTTTAATAGAAGAAGCTATAATAGCTTATAAAAATATTCGACTAGCTTTTGCCCGCGACTTTGTACGCGTGGAAGAGTGACTTCCTGGACATTTTTGGTTTAAAAACTATCCTATGTCCTTTCTCGAGTTTTAAGCTGTGTCTGTACCAAATTTCACACAAATAGGTTCAGTAGTTTAGGCGTGAACAAAAGACAGAAAGACTGAGTTACTTTCACATTTATAAATTGAGTTGGATTATAGATTGAAATATACTAGTAGGTTCAAGTGTGGGAGAGCCATGCTTCGGCACGAATGGGTCGGCTCGACCGCAGTGATACCACGGCCTCACAGAAAACCGGCGTGAAATAACCACAGCGTTGTGTTTCGCCGTATGAGTGAGGTTACCGGAGGCCCAATCCTTCCCCTCCCCCAATCCCTCCTCAATCCCTAAATCTCCAAATCCCTAATCCCTAAAAGGTCGGCAACGCACTCGTAACTCCTCCGTTGCGAGTGTCCATGGGCGGCGCTGATTGCTTACTATCAGGTAATCCGTCTGCTCGTTTGCCGACCTATTACATAAAAAAGGGACTTTAGTAAATAAACAGTGATTATTTTTATTTAAGTAGTATTACATTTGTAATGTAATTTAAATTAATACAGTGATACAGCAGGAGATCTAAGTAATGAATGAATGTGCGTTTCAAGATTGCTAATAAGCTACAGAGCTAATATATTAGAAAAACTTCAACAGTTTTTTCTGAATGACTTGAGATGGCCCGATATGGCGCGCGTAAGTCGTTTTCACACATAGATTTATAAGGTTTATTTAGTATTTCGAAATCTATGGTTATGTATTTATTGAAAATCATCAAATGACTTCTCTCGCCTAGGATATGGCGAGAGAGAGTGTCAGACTCTTACTGACTAAAAACACCCCCGTTCCTTCTCCTGCTCTAGGCCGAGGCCGCGGTGCCTTACTGCTTATTATGTTTGGACATACAATTGAAATTAGTTTCTTTGTTTTGGAAATAAGTTTGGTTTTTGAAAGATATACAGATTTCAATACACATAATTTGGCAAAAGTCTTCAATATCACTTTTGCTTTTCTCCTTCAATACACCGCTTCCAGGTTGTTTTGGAAGATGCTTAACATATTCGGCTTTGCTACTAAGGAATTTATAAAGTTCTCCTGAATAAGTCCCGTTTTCTTTTTTCGGTGGTGGATAATCATCAAAATTATTTTCTCTTCCTGATTGGACCGAGAGCGAGAGGCTCTTTTTGACAAAAAGCCACCTCGTCCCTTCTTCTGCTCCAGGTCAAGGCCTCGCATTTAGAGTAGATTGCTTCTTGAAAAGTTAAGTTTCCAGTGATAAAAAAATTTTAGAAATAGTTTCGCTGTCTCAGAAAGCCGGCATGACACAACTATAGCGTTGTGTTTCCGCGTGTGAGTGAGGTTACTGGAAGCCCATTCCTTCTTCCTCTTGCCCAATACCTAAATGTCCGAAACCCCAATCCCCAACCGGCCGCCTGCGGTCTCGCAAATCCTCTGATTTTGCGGGTGTCGATTGCCATTAGGGTAATCTGCTCATTTGCCGACCTATCATATAATAAAGTGTCTATACAGTTGGTACAGGGCATATACATATATATTAAAATTTTGATCTTTTGTTTAAAATTATATAAGACTAGCTACTCTCGCGCGGTTTCACCCGCTGCTCTGCTCCATTTGATCGTAGCGTGATGTTTTATAGCATATAGCAGTCAGGAACATTGTAGCTATCTATCAGTGAAAGAATTTTAGCAATCCGACCAGCGGTTCCAAAGGTTATCCCCTACGTACAAACTTACAAATTTTACTTTTTTATAATATTAGTATAAGATATAATAGCAATTCAATCTGGTTAGTCATAGGTATTCCTCAGCTATTATCCTTGTTGACTGATAAAAACCTCAAACGGTTATCGGTCACGTTCAACTGCAAAAATATTTTGGTATAAATCATGATAAAAAAATATATTTTCATATTTTTGTCATTAAGGGCTTATCCGCAAAGGTAACTCGAATTTTGACAATTTAAAATTCTATAACACAGTAATACTGAAATAAAAAACAGAACTAATTAAATTAAACAGATAACTATAACAAAGATTAGTAAAAAAATATATAAATTAAAAATTAAAAAAAAAGCCCCGAAATAAAAAACATAAGCTACCTTTTAAAAGTATATAATACAAAAATCTTAATTGAAATCGATTGATACGTTCAAGAGCCATGATGCCACAAACAGACAGACAGACAGACACGTCAAACTTATAAAACCCCTCTTTGCGTCGGGGCTTAATAATCCCGAGAAAAATACCTGCGACTAAAAGTAATATTGCGGTTTTTCTAAAATAGTTTAGTACCTACTTTTAGCCTAGCTTTATAAGTATTTTCATCCATAAACAAAATTAAAAATGTAATTACACTTTTGCAATTAAATTAAAAACCTTTATTTAGAAAACTGTTTACCTACATTCATTTTACAGACATATTATAAAACAAAAAATTGGATAAAGGACAAGATAATTACTAGACAACCAACGCAGCGTTTCTCACTTCTCTACAAGATGCGCTTGCGTCGATTTTTTATCACATTTACATAGAGTTTAGGTTCGGTACTAATAGTTATGTAGTTGATCATGCTGGTTAATAGCATTGTATGTGCATATAAATTGTATTGATGCATTTAGACCTATTTGTGGAATGAAATACAATTTTATGTATTTGACGTTAAAAAAATTAAGTGTTATTTTGATTTTTGCTCTGGTCGAGTACATTTTTTTTTTATTGTTTCCCCACATTAGGATTCTCTCCTGTGACGTGGACTACATGACTGGTGAAAATGTGTAAATATTTTTTTTCACCGCCTCTCCACCTTTAAAATTGTCTCCACCAAATGTTCTGCTTATTAACGCATTGAAATTGATTAAATAACCCAACCAACCCTCCCAAAAAGCCAAAAACGCACTTGTAAGTCTTCAGGTGTTACAGGTATCCATTGATGACGCCAATCGCTCAATATTCAGTGATCCATTTTCTCATTGGGCCTTTAAAAAATTTTTCAATAATTAGGATCAAAAACTACACAAGCGCCTCTACCGGCCAACTCGCACACTAAATCTAAACAAAACAATTCTAAAACGTAGTATTTTAAACGCTGACCATTACGCAAATAGATTGAGCCACTAAAACGACTGTCATTTTTCCCCCTTTATTTCTCCTTCAAATATTGACAAGCTACCCTTCAGCTTTAGGAGTAGTGTTTACTGTTTCCACCCTACGCGTAAGAGGGGTTTAATTGAGCACCTAGCTTTATTTTTCAAGTATTTTTTTCGCCTGGTTGTTTATTTTTTTCTTCGGAGATTCTTGGAGACTTGTTTTTTTGGAAGCGGTGGTTTTTAATCACTTTGAATAATTTTTCAAGGACTATATTATTATGTGTAGGAGACGCATTTGTTTGTTACTTTTGACTTTAAGGTTATTAAATGTGGTTGTTTGTTTTTTTGGAGTTTATATTACTAAACTGGCACTTTATATCTTTAAAATTTTGTTTGGCTTTCAAAAGTGCCTGTAATGGTCTAATTGAAATAAATTATTTTTTTTTTTGACTTTTGCTACCATACTACCATTGCTTTCTAAGTGGGCTTCGAAAAAAACTGTAACAATTACCTAATTATAATCACATATTTCAGCAATAGTTTATCACTACTGTTAATGTAAAGCTTTTTTTATATTTTTTTGGGAATTGTTGTCATTACTCATTACTTGTTTACTTACAATTTATTAATTGCTTAATTATTTTAAATCATACACTTCCATAAAATCTAAGAAGTTTCTGTATGCATTCTACAATTTTTTAATTATATTTTTACGCCCATATAGTAACTCCTTTGGTTTTACGAGTGTCTATGGGCGGTGTAAATTGATTACCATCAGGTAATTTTTTTAAGTCATGTGTCACACAATTTAAAAAAAATGCTCAATATTTTTTTAAATCTTACCTACATCAATATTGCAAACCTCCTTTTTGAGATCGATTTAAAAGCCAAAGTTGTTAAAGTAATGTTGGTGTTAAAAAGTCCCCCGGGGTACTAAAATCATAGCTATCAAAACCACTTTAGCTCGCCACTGTACTAGCAAACAACTGCATAATCCGAGCACCGCGGCACCGTCCTTATTGAGTACAGTCGAGTACGCAAGCGTTAAATTTTAGCGATTAATCAGATAGTAGCTTTGTAGGATGACGTATTCATAGTCCAGGATTTGTTAGTAAGCTGCCAACTATGCATTCATGTCTATTTAAAAAAAATCTGTGATTTATTTTCAAATCAATTGTTTCTAGGTTTTTTTAGACATGCGTACATAGTTTGTTGAAGAAGTGAGTAGCTTTAGTTTGTTTTGTTTATTGTTATTTATTTTGTGACAGTTGATAACATTTACTGTTTACAATTTTGAATTTATAATATTTTTCCTTTTCGACTAATTACTTTTTGTCTAGTTTCCCACTTATGGATCAAATCCCTGCAAACCTTTGTGTCTACACTAATGCTATCGAAATGTCACCGCGTTTAGATCTCTGATTCGTTAGTTCTTTTGAAGCCGGCCTATCAGAGCGTTGATCGTCATAAATATGACAGATGATATTATTCGTAGGTTTAATCAAACTCGAACTTTTTAAGGAAACGCAAGTAATATCTTAGTTTCAAATTCTATCTGTATTGTCATAAAAATAAACTAAAAAACCCAATATTTTTTATTTATCTACCATGATCCGTGACTATGAATACACCACCGCGTCCCCTCGGTAAAGCGTCGGTTCACGGTCGACAATATTTGTAACATTACCGACGAGACCACGCCGACTGAACCCCTCACCCATAGTGAACTCTTACCCTTTGTCACAAGCTAGATGAATGGCAGAAGGTTCATTATGAATATGACGGAAATTTGCTATGCAGGTACGAAAATGTTCGTTATTTGGTATTAACTTCCGCACATGGCTTCGCGCGCGTGGTGTTGATAAAAAGTAGCCTATGTGTCAATGTATGGTATTAAAAATTTCAACGAAATCGGTCTTGTCGTTTTTGCGTGACAGAATAACTATCATACAACTGCAAGCACGACCACAACATTGTGTTACTGGAAGCCCAATCCTTACCCCCCCCCCTCCCCCCAATTTTAAATCCCCATAGCGCAGGTAACGTACTTGTAACTCCTTCGTTGTATGAACACCCATAGGTGGCGCTGATTGCTTACCATCAGGTAATCTGTCTGCCGTCCTATCCAAGCAACCATATGTTCTCACAAAGATGATTCTAGTTGGGACCCAATAAGGCTGATGTTTAGCCTAGGTTGTGGGTCAAACGCAATAAGCAGGAGAAGGAATGGGGTGGTTTTTAGTCAGTAAGAGTCTGTCTCTCTCTCTCTTTCTTTCTCTCTCTCTCTCTTTCTTTCTTTCTCTCTCTCTCGTCACACCCTAAAACAATTAGCCTAAATGAACGACCACACACTTGTCTTCTTTGGTATTTCATACACCATCAGCTGATCCGTCTCCTCGTTATTAATGGTCAAACTCAAAGTCAAAATCATTTATTCCAACTTAATCATAAATAGGTACTTTTGAAGGTCGTAAAATTAAATAAAAAAGGTTTTTTTTCATACTGATACTTCTGGTTTATCCGCTGCATGTAAGTGCGTGTCTCCCGTGACGTAATTTCAGTTAACTGCACTGAAAGCATGGCTGCGTCGCGTCGCTTCGTGCGTTAATTTGC
Organism: Spodoptera exigua; assembly: GCA_902829305.4. Taxonomy (NCBI): domain Eukaryota; kingdom Metazoa; phylum Arthropoda; class Insecta; order Lepidoptera; family Noctuidae; genus Spodoptera; species Spodoptera exigua. The sequence goes on along the minus strand of LR824628.2, from coordinate 514,755 downwards.
GTGCAATCACCGTGCACCGTGCACACGCTAATGCACTTTTTTATTTATGTTATTTTTTGAGAACGTACTCGCAAAAGGCTTCATTGCCGGCTTCTTTGGTCGATTTTTCGCCATTTTATTCGCAACTGTCAAATAGTTGGTAACTATCTTAGCCGTTCAATATGTAAGTTTTATTCCCCAAATTTCGTTGTTAAGAAAAAAAAATTTTGAAATATTCATTCCAAAGATTCTCAAAAATCATTTTTATCACCTCCAAAAAATATTTTTTCAATCTACCCTCATATAACACGTTATTTAATATCATTACCCTTGCCAATAAATAAAAGGGTGGCTTGTAATAAACCAGATTTCTGACCAATCCACCGTGAAACTATGGGGATGATGTATGACTACATAGATTCATATCTCAGCCAAGGGGATGATATAGAGCCAGAGGTTCTCAACGTTTTCTTGGTCCCGGGCCCGGTTTTATAAATATATCATTCTTTGTTAGTTTATAAGTCGCTATTTAGGTATTAGGTATAAAAATAAACTGTTATTATCACATTGAAAGTTTTGATAAAAATTTATTAGAAACATACATTTACCTAAACAAAAAGAATGGATAATATGTTAGGATTATGTTGTGTTAATTTGTATTAATCTAAATATTGAGGTTTTTTTTTCGTAAGGAGGCCTTTGGACCCCCTCAACTTCAGATAAACACAATTGTGTTGCCGGCCTTTTAAAAAGGAGTACGCTATTTTCTTGAAGGTCGTATCGGTTCGAAAATACTGCAATATATTGCATCTTCAGTTAGCTATAGACAAATCATCATTTACATACTTCAAAAAGATTTCTCCAAGTTTAATTCAAGCGGTAGTCGTTTTCTTGGACAGATTTTGTATTTTAATTTTGTCGACCATATTTAGGACTCCTACGTTTCACTTGTTGGGAACCACTGACTTAAAGGGTGAACGCACATAAAGGATATATTGAGTGGCATTTATTTATTTTTTAATTGCGTTTGATTAATATTGAGTTTAACGTTTTCAAAGCGTTGTCTGTCGGGGTTTTTTCTTCGGTCCTGATTTTTTGACAACTTATTTGTTTTTTGCCCTTTTCTCTTCAGAAAATTGGGTGATGTAATATTTTCAAAGATTAGTGTTTTCATAGAAATTATATAAAACCATATTGACTTAATCTGTCTTGTACTGTTTTCTTCGCAAGATTGGCGAAAATATTTTGTTAACAACATCATAAGGCTGCTAACATCCCACAGCTAAGCAAAGGCCTTACACAGAGAAGAAATGAGCATTAATTACTATCCTAGTTCAACGTTCAAAAGGATGTTCGAGTGGGAGTGTCAGACTCTTTCTGACTAAAAACCTTCACGTTTCTTCTCCTGCTCAAAGCCTTGACTGACTGTATTACAAAGAAATATTGTACGGTAAAAACCTGCCATGGTTCTGTCCTTGTGTCGAAGACTTGGTTAGCCTACATTTCACGTTGGTACTTTAACTATATTTAAGTGCTTATTTAGGTATGCTTTAAATAATAAATTGGAAATCAAATAATAGCTTTACTTCAAAACGGAATATAATTAGGTAATTGTTTCGCTTAATCTTTGACATCAAACGAATTGGATCGAATTTCAATTAGAGATGTCAATGTCGTATTTTCAAAATGGTTGATTTATTTCGATTTAATTTTTTTTTAATATTATTGTCATGCGTACCTTTTGAAGTATGATAAATCATGTTTTGTGAATAGTCTTATTTGTAAAAATATTTTGTAAATAGTACGGAACAGCATTTTGTAGCGTTTATAACAAAAAAAAAACTCGACTTCAAAAAGTAAACTAAAAAGCAAAAAATAAATTTACTTTGTACAAAGTAATACATATTTTCATTTAGTTAAATAGAAAATAATATTTAATAACTATTTTATAATCTTAAAGTCGGTGCCAAGTAAAACAATAATAGTGTAAAGATATTATCTACCTACATACCGCTTGCTAGTTTGATGATTAGTAGGTACCGATCAATATATTTTTCTAATACTGTTTCTTCTGATTTCTCTTTTTTCTCCTGATTTCCTTATCATGGGACCATTTTGAGACTATCCCTTTCCAACAAAAAAAGAATTATCAAAATCGGTTCATAAATAACGGAGATATCGATAGCGAACAAACATAAAAAAAGCATATATACGGTCGAATTGAGAACCATCCTCCTTTTTGGAAGTCGGTTAAAAAATTAATGACGTAACGTTTAGTTGTAATCTCGGATAATAGATGGCGCTATTTTATGTACAATACGTATCTCCTGTGCTTGGCGTGGAAAAACTTGAGCAATAAAAGCTATCGCTATTTCGCTTCCTAATTCCGATCTCAAAGGCACACTACTCTTTAAGACTGTTAAGTGCCCTCTGTTAAGCAAAATTCTTCTCACATGGAGAAGGTTCGAGCATTAAACACTACGCTCGCTCAAGGCGGATTGGAGATTTCAAACTTACAATTATAAATTATAAGTCCAGGTTCCCTTACGACGTTTTTCTTCCCCTATTACTAGTTAATTCCTTGTCCTGCCCCGGGAATCTGAATGCCCCGTGAATCATGTTCAACGACCCAAAATGGGACATATTGACAAACGCTTGCCATGTTAAATTGTTCGCGCCAACAAATTGACTGGCTTGCGGTCACGTGGCGGGCGCGCGCCACTCCAAGTGTTCATATGTCAGAGTAATTTTGCTAAGCATATTTAATTCGGAGGGCTCTCCAATGCGTATCATGGCGTGCGAACATTTATGTTTGTTTTTTTGAAGTGATTTTGGATATATTGTTAACTGGATGTGGTACTTTTACAAGTGTGTGAGAGCCATGCTTCGGCGCAAATGGGCCGGCTCGAACGGCCACACAGAATTCCGGCGTGAAACCACACTATTTTTTTTGCTGTGTGACTGAGGTTACCGAAGGCTTAATTCTTACCCCCATCTTCAATCCCTAATAACCCACAAAAAAATTGACACTGTTTGGGGAAGGGGGGGAATAAAAAAAAACTATGCAATTGACGTTGTTTTCTTTTTACCTTAACCACAAGAAAATCGTAATTAATTAACTTATTACTAATTACCATTAATAAGTAAACATTGGAGCAGATTTCCCAGGTATTTATATAATTCTCGACGTTATTAATCCTGTCATATTCAAGCTACGTAATTATATTACGTATTAGTCACTAGCGTGTAGCTAGTCAGTAGCGTGATGTTTTATAGCTTATAGCCTTCCTCAATAAATAGACTAACAAACACAAAAAATATTGTTCAATTCGAGAGATTACAGTGATTCTCCACATGGTATAAAACAAAGTCGCTTTCTCTGTCCCTATATCCCTATGTATGCTTAAAGCTTTAAAACTACGCAACGGATTTTGATGCGGTTTCTTTTCAAATAGATAGAGTGATTGAAGAGGAAGGTTTATATGTATAACTAGCTACTCTCCCGCGGTTTCACACGCTGCTCAGCTCCATTTTATTGTAGCGTGATATTTTATAGCCTATAGCACTCAGGAGCATTGTAGCTATCTATCAGTGAAAGTATATTGCCAATCCGACCTGCGGTTCCAAGGATTACCCCCTACATACAAACATACAAACTTACCTTTGTATAATATTATACGTATAATATATATTAGGCAAGTCGCTAGTATTTAATAAAGTGTAAATAATTGCAATACAGATCATCTGGAAGCTTTGTTTCATTAATAACAATACAGGAAGCACTTGATTAGCATAAAAATATGATTAAACACTCCCTTTTTTGCAGAAAAAGACCTTTTAACTAAAAATCACGTGTATATATTGAGAAAAGCTCTATTAGTTCGTGCGCGGACGCGGCGACGACGTCGCGCTGTCGTATGTAGGCTGCGCGACGTCGCCGCGTCCGCGCACGCTGCTCACGAGGAAGAACCCCTCTGTGGTTCGAAACTAGTAGAGCTTTTCTTAACATAGACGTGAGTAACCGCGATTTTTAGTTAATTTAGTATGTCTCACGATAGTTATTATAAAAGAAATACCTTTTTCTTGTAATTTTTAAAATTGAATTTGCTCTGTTATAATAACTTAATATTTCTTTGTAATGATATCTGCAACTATTGTATATTTACGTAATAACCAGGCTGTGTGCCTATCATCCACGTTTGTATTGTTGTCTGTCCATTCGATGTCTTTTTCCGTTACATTGTAAAACTGCAATTTGCTATCGATCTAGCAGGGTTTGGTGCAAGTTTGTAGCGGCTAGCGGAGTGCGATTTTTATCTGTCTGTTGATTCTAATAAATGAATTGATATAGGGATCTTATAGGTAGTGTTTTTTGCATTCATCCAAATTTTCTTGTGTTTTTCTTACTCGTTTATCCGTCCAACTTTGAACTGTCTCAAAATTAACTAATGAACCTTTTCCTGGATTATCACGAATATTTCACTACCAAAATTACTACTTGAGTCGAGCCGTTTCAGAATTTTAGCTTACCAATAAATAGATACTACCTAATTTTAGTGTATAAAATGGCAACATTAAGCGCATGGGCAAGCGCAATAAGGTACCGTGGCTTAGCCCTGGATCAGGAGAAGGATCTGAGGATTTTTAGTCAGTAACTCTGACACTTCCTCTGACTCACCACAGAGAGAAGTCACTTGAAGATTTTATCCTCACCAAAAATGGTGTATATAACTTGCGCGCTATTCGTTTTTAACTTGCACCACACACCTAATGCTTCAGTTTATAAAGTACTGTATAATTTGTACCTGCCTTTCAGGCGGCCACCGTAACTTCTGGTGGCTATCGAACAACTATTGAATTACTTATTTCATCGTCTATTATTGTGGAAGTTCGTGCAAAATGAACACTTTATTCCAGTTTTGAGAGGTCGGCAAACTAGCAAACGGATTACCTGATGGAAAGCAATCAGCGCCGCCCATGGATACCCCTAGCAATGAAGGTGTTACGAGTGCGTTGCCGACCATTTGAGGATTAGGGATTTGGATATTTTGGGATTAGGGGTGGGAAAGTATCGGACTTCCGGTAACCTCACTCACAAGGCGAAACACGACGCTGTGGTTGTTTCATGTCGGTTTTCTGTGAGGCCGTGGTGTCAATCCGGTCGAGCCGACCCATTCGTGGCATAAAATGGCTCTCCTATACTTAGTTATAAAAGAGGTGTTCTAAGGCTTAGTCTTTGGACGTGTGGATAGATGTATTTACATACATATAGCTTTCTCTGTCACTGTATCCCTATGTACGCTTAAATTTTTAAATTTTAATTTTGGTGCAGGTATTTTATTAAATAGAGTGATTGGAAAGGAAGGTTTACATGTATAATGACATCCATAAAATAGTGGAGATATTTAGTATCAGCATTTGCGAAGTCGGGGCGGGTCGGTTGTCCATAATACTTTTATTGTAGACCTTTCCTTAAGGGAAAAGATCCCCCTAATTTATAATTTTAAGGAAATCTCCGAAGAGCTTTTAATATGTAATGTTCCAAGTAGACAGGAATACCGGTAATCAATTAATTGTTTCAAAAGTCGGTCGTAGCCTTAATTAGTAATGGATGAGTATTACCATTTCATGGACATATTCGATGAGTTGGAGTTTTATTATAACCATGGTAAGCTTACTTTAATGTCATAGCTTTGTTATCTTTACGTCTTTAGTTAGCAAATCTCCCATTTATGTGATTAAAGTGTGGAAGTAAGATAAGCGGAAGATCAATCCTCGATACCCTCTATCTGCAACTCTTAATCATCATCCTCAAATCGCTAACCCCCATGAGACCGGCCAAGCAGCTGCAACTTCTCTGGTGATGTGAGTGTCCATAACCGACGTCAATTGCTTACCATCAGACAGCTGATTTGTCTGCTCATTTTTCGCACTGTCCCTTAAAAATATCCGCACTAGCGAAAATTTTCGAATAGGTAAGATTTATTGTGTGCCATTGTTTTCTGAAACCTTGTTTAAGTGACTATTATTTCAGTGTTTTAGTACTGTACATTTTTAATAGCCTATTACATGTTCTCACACAGCATAAAGCTTACCATTAAGTGCACTTTTACTTTCAAAATCACCCTTAAAATTTTCGCCCGTCAAGTTTGCACTAGTTTTTGTCGCAAAACGTGAAATAGCAACCCCTACATATAAAACAAAATAATTAGCGCATCGTCACCAAGTCGCTCCCTTTCCCAGCAACACTCGGTACCGTGTAATTTGTGACGGCAAAATATGGAACCCCCTCGGTTGTTACTCAAGCGGAAAGATTGGATGCATGTCCGTGACAATGGGGTAAACTTGGACCGGTTTCTGGTCTAGATATTTTTCACAAATAAGCCATTTTTGCCCCCCTCAAAATCCCTAATAACCTACAAGAGACCGGCAACGCATATGTAGTAACTCCTTTGGTACTACAAGTGTCCATGGGCAGCGACGATTGCTTACCATCAGGTAATTCGTCTGCCCGTTTGCGGTCCTATCACAATTTCTCTCTAAAACCCTAATCCTCAAAAGGTTGCCAACGTACGCATGGTTTTGAGGGTGTTCGTAAGCGGCGACGATTGAATACCATTAGGTCTCAGGGCAGCTATTTCGTACGTGTAATCACGAAAAAAATGAATTATATTTTATACAACAATTTTGCAGTTCATCTTATGCTGTTCAGTTTAAACGGTCATCATTGACCAACCTTTCCCTCTAGTATTCCGAATCCTCTCATTTTACATAATCTAATCCATAGCGATATCTTCAAACACATTTACAAGCTACCCTCCATATTCCAGAGAAATCGATAAACTACAAAAAATATACATCACAAATGACTAGTCCTGCCTACCCCCGTTTGGTCACTGTATAATTTGGATTAAGCATTCACTTTGTAATGTGGGGTACAGTCGCTTTCAAAAGAAAACAGAACTTACTCATAAAAGAGGGTATTTCTAAATTGAACCTTATTATTGAAACATAGTTTTTATGATTCGATTACATACTTATTTTTCGACTTAGGCCCCTTTTCTATTAAGCATACGTTTATTGTGTACCAGAAATTACTTCATTTTTTTGACGGCAGTGACAGATTAAAAATGATAGTGTTAGAAAAATAAGGAGGGTAGATGCGAAAAATGATATTATTAAAATCGGTTTCTGATTTGTCCTCTGCTTAGAATTGCAGTTCAAAAAAAGCTTGTACACTGTAAATGCCGGCAACGGGCCTGGGACTCCTCTGGTGTTTCGGATGTCCATGGGCAGCGCTGATCACCACGAGGCCATCGAGTGACCCGGTGTGAAACAAGGCTTTAGTTATTTCGCTGTATAAGTGATGTTTTCGGAGACTCAATCCTCCTCCTTCCCGTCATCAATCCCCGAACTTTCTCTCAGATTAATCGCCTGTGATATAGGGTAAAGGAAAAAATCATGAGTAAAACCTAGACTTTAATTTTAAGTTGGAAATCGCAAACTTGCCCAAAGCAAGCGTGGTGATTAATGTTTATTCCTTCTTTGTCTGTGGCCTTTAATCAGTAATGAGCTCTTATAACCTGGTGATGACGATGATTCTACGTAATTTTAATTGCTTATAATATTGTTAACATAAAATTACTGCCTACCTACTGCCACTTTCCTGTGACTTTGCCAATTTTTTTCTTTCTTTACGCCATCTTAACCGTATTGCGTTTAAGTATTTTTTTTTGTAGTTGTTAGTTGTGTGCGTGCTAACGCAGGATATTTTATTACCTAATATTAAGTACATGTGTATTTATAAAGCAGGCATTTAATAGTAAGCTGTTGTTAAGCTAAGAAACGTCTAGCAAACCTAAAAACATAATTTCTTCAGTATTCCAAGTACAGAGGGCGCTATATTAAATTACTCGCAAAAGGCTTGGAGTAAACAAAAGCTGATGATCTCTATTACAATAATTAATGAGTTTTGTTTAATATCTGCCCCCCTCCCCCCTCTCTCTCCGTAGGCGTTAACGTTCAGCAATTATAGAATTAATTTGAATAATTCTAAGCACTGCCTTCGAGTAATTTTGTGGGTAGATGAGACCAGACTTTTGTTTTTCGGTCCTGGCGCCATTTTTTTAACGGTTTCGTTTTGTTTTTGGAGTTTAATTGGTCTTTTAATTACGTGTTGGGGGTTAGTGATGATGATTTGTTCTATTTTGAGAATTAGAGTTATGTAACGTCTGCTTTAAGCTCCTGAGTATTTTAGGGCCTTTGGTTATTTCTTCAAATTTGGAAAAGTATACTTACTGATAATATTCATATTTTATTTTTATACGACTGCCCAAAAAAGAAGTGTTATGTATTTAGGGTTCATGGATGTATGTAAGTATCCGATTTTTCTTGATTCCACTATAACTTCCAAACGCTTGGCCTGAATTAGACATATGTCATATCGTTGGAATCCTTAAATCATACCGGGTGGCATAGGATAGGTTGTGTCTTAAAAAACAAGAGGGGTGGCTATGGGATTTAAATAACAGATAAGATGATTTGTTTAATTTTTTTTTATATTATTCATTATTGCTGTTTTTTTTTTCTAATCGAGTGCATTTATGATATTTTGTCTGAACCAGCAATCTCACCCGAGTCCTATTGTTCGACAACCACGCTTATGGCCACTCGAACAACTAGGCTATCTTTTAATAGCTTCTATAGGGGTATAATGAACCCCCATGGCCAGTATATCATTCAGACAAACGCTAAACCAACTTAAAAATTTCAACCCTTTTTCAACCGACTGACACAAAAGATTTTTTTAAATACGATTTTTTTTTAAAGCGCGATGTTTAATTCTCCCGTTTTATTGTGTGGAGATTAGGGTCGAATTTTTATTGTTAAAATATTATTGTTGCAATTTGAGTAATAGGATTATACTGTTAACATTTATATTGCTTTCCGTACTATTAAATTTCAATATGTGAAGGAATAATTAAGTGTCCCATGTCGGGCGCCAATTTTTTGTCATTGCGTTCATCTTTTGCCAATGAACTTGTGATTGGCTCTATGTGTCTGCCAGCTCGTTTACATCAGTAAAGGCTGATATCTTTCTTCCACAATGTGCTGACAGCCTTATTCTAAGGTCATTTATTATTTAATTAACCCCAATCCTTAGAAATTGCTTTCGGAATACAATCGTTACTGAAATAATTTCAAATATTATTAAAGGACATAAGTGCAATAATATTACAATTTATCCGTGTGAAGTTATTTCAAATAAACACGTCGTCATAACGACTGTGTACGTGTTCTGGACACAGAAAAATCTCTTCGGTCTGTCATCTGTTACTGGATCTTTGGACTTTTTAAACTACAAATACAAGCGATCTTACGTACTGTTCATAATTCAATTCTTAAAACCCAGGAATAATATCCAAACGAATTAATTATTATTATGTATGACTTTACCAATCACGGGACCACAAGGTCACAGTCATTTGAGAGGCATACGACGGGCCGAAGCCAACACAAAATTAGCTAAACGGTATCGAAAATTTTGTGTATCGACAGTTCGATGAAAAAAAGTTTAGTTGTTTTTCAATATTTCATAGTATTGAAACGTCGAATTAAATTATTTTTGACATAGGAAACAACACAATTATTACACGTACCTACAACGAAAGTGTGAGTGGCGGAAGGCTGAAGAAACTGTAACTAAGTTTCCTATGCAGATTTTTATTATTAGGTATTTTAAAATGGCATAACACGTGAATGAAACACTTCACCCGTATTTGATTGGGGAACGCAACTGGCCAATGATATTGTGAAATACTTTTATGTGTTGTACTAATAATTTATAATCATGTTATAATCTTTTGCAGTCACAGAAAAGGCAGGATACCAATCACCATATGGGGGAATGGACAATGGCATGGTAAGTTTTTCTTTTTATTTAATTTTAAACTAGCATGCGCCCGCGTTTATGGTGTATCCCGGGATTTGAAAAACAACAGCGTTGAAAGCGAGAAAAAAAACGCAAATAAAGTAGATTTTTTATAGCCTATAGCACTCAGGAATATTGTAGCTATCTATCAGTGAAAGAATTTTGAAAATCCTACGTACAAACTTAAAAAAAATACCTCTTTATAATATTGATAGAATAGATTATATTATGTGTTTTCTGTTTAAATGTTTAAGTTTTAAGTGAGTGCTATTTATTCGGTTTTTGAAAATATATTCTGTTTCTATTTTTAATCAAATCCTGTTGACAGAAAATGTTATTATTATGTACAAGTATATCTTATTAAGGACTGATTTTTCAATGCTTAGATAATATTTATGATGCTGTCGCGTTAGAATGTTTGTATAAGACAGTGACAGCAACAATTTTATTTCTCAGATAACATTTATCTGACTATTGAAAAATTAGCCCTGAGTGTAGCTATTTTGATAGGTATGCTTATATTTTTTCTGATGTTGCACTTTTGTTTTTAAAGTGCAGTTTAGTCGTATCTGTGTGTGATGTTCCTATTTTTTTTTTTTAGAAGGTAAGAAGTAGTTTTAATTTTGTCGTTTTAACTTGTATGGTGTTACAGAGATTACATTAAAATAACGACTTTCTCATGTGAATTGACTGAAACAAAAAGCTCTAATAATTTCAAATCACAATGCGACCTTGGCGCATAAGACGGAAGAGGGGTAGGGGGGGGAGGGGTTTCTAGTCTGTACGATTCTTTCAATCTCTCTTGCCTCAACCTGGGCGAGAGTACTCAATTGATGATTTGCTTCTCATAAATAAGTGCAGTAACTTTTCTTCTGGGACTGGGTAAGATTGACACTCTCGCCTCACGTTGAGCGAAAAAATGCTTTTGATGAGTTTCCACTTACAAAAAACGTGAAGTTACGTCTCTGACACCCGGTTTCTGAAAGGCTTGTCAACGCTAAAATTAGCTAATCTCCTGTTAAACCTCTTGTCAAGTCATCTGATTGGTTTTTGATAATATTGTCAACCAATCAGATGTCTTGACAAGAGATTAAATTGATTTTAACATTGATATTCCTTTCGGAAACCAGGTGTCAGTGTTTCATTTCGTGTGTGGTGTTGATTGCTTACCACCAGATCCATTAGCCTTGCTAACCAGTAAAAAATGGTTGAATAACTTAATCCTACCCTCAAAGACTGCACGGTTGGCGCGGTGGATGGACAACTGGCTGCCGCTCAACGTGTCGCATTATCGAAACCCGTACGGAACAACTCTTTGTGAGATCCACATATTGTTGTTCCGGGTCTGCGTGTGATGTGTATGTGACATTGTATGTTTATAATATCGATACAGGAGAAAATCGTCGTGTGGGGCAAGAAATAAAAAATCACGAAAAGGCTGACAATCAATGTAATTACTATTACAGCTTCGTATCAGCTGTTGGAGTGAATGCACGTAATAATAATTGCATTGCCCACAGGCTGTAACTGCACTGCTGGTCCAAAACTACAGTAGTATCATGTCATGACCATGTGCCACTGTTGAGCGGTTTCTCCTAATCGGTTGTATTTCGGAAGAGCTAAAGATGTAAAAATGTTTGTTATTAGTTACAATAGTATATCAGTTTATTTTTGAAGAGGCAAAATCATCAGTTGTGTTCTCTTGCTTAGGGTATGGCAAGAGGGAGTGTGAAACTCTGACTAAAAATCCCTCCGTTTCGTCACCTGATCCAGGTCGAGGCTGCGGTTCCTTATTCCGCTTACCCCGCAACCCCGGAAAATATGGAAAATATATCTTGAGAAGTTCAATGAACTTCGAATACTTTCTTGTTATGTACATACATATTCTGTAATCTGCACTGATGACAATTTTCGAAAATTGTGTCAATCAGTGTATGAATAATATTTTGTGTTTTTTTTTAATTGCAAACTCATTAAATGAAACAGCATCATTTAAAAAGTACTATAAAAAGTAATTAGTCTTTACCTAAACCAAACATCAAATATCACACTCAAGCTCAAAATCCACCAACCAGCTTATAAACAGTCAATTCTACGAGTATTTTGACTTCGCTGTCCTAAACAGACAATCAGGCAACAAAAATGAACATTTAATAAAAAACTAACAGACAAAACCACAAGAACAAGCTAGTCTATATTATTTATAACTCGCGCATACAGCGTCAGCAAAAAAAGGATACAATTTCAAATCTCAGATATGGAGGTTACATTATGTTTTGCTGACCGTACAACAAAAAGGGATGAGCAGAAATCGAATAAATCAGAATTGTGAACGAATACATTTGTATTTTGGTATTGCAGCAAAATATATTGTTGTAGGGTAGTTTTAGAAAAGTATGGTAAATATTTTCCTTCATCTACCCTCTTTGTTGGCTTCGAAAATAATGCAAATTGTTTTCATCTGTAAAAGTTTTAATGTAAAAAGTACGATTACACTTTTCATGGGTTTTAATCTAAATATTTAGGGTTGATTTTTCAATGGTTAGATAAAAGTTACCTGGGGAACAATTATGATGCTGTCGCATCAGAATGTTTGTTTAAGACAGTGACAGCAACAATTTAGTTCCTCAGCTAACATTTATCTCATCATTCAACCATTGATTACTTTTTTAAAGTTGCCTATCCTTGGGATTTTTTCCTGTGTCGTGGGTGCGCTACAAACATACAATTTCACATACACATCCCACCCGGACTCGGAATAACAATTTGTGGATCACACAAAGTTTTGTTCCGTGTGGGAATCGAACCAGCGACACATTACGCGGCTGCCTGTTGCCCTGCCACCGCGCCAACCATGCAGTCAATTTGAATCTACAATTTGGAAAGAGTCCTATTCTAGCCTAAATGATAAATAGACTGACAGACTATAATACTATTTTGACGTTTCAAAAGTACCTATTTATGGTTTAGTTGGAATAAATGATTGTGACTTTGGATGCTCTCATGGATTTTCCAATAAGCTAGTAAATTATAGTTTTTTGTATAAATAAATATTATGTCTAATTTATAACATAATCATATTAATAAGATTCTAATTAATTCACAAACGATATATATCTGTAGAGATAGATATCATAAATATATCGCTAGTTGATTGTATTTTTATTTGATGCCATGGATTATGTAGCTAATGGAGCACTCACAGAGAACAGTATTCTGATTATACTACAAATTAAGATAAAAGACATAACGATACGATATAAAGTGTGGAAGAGCTAGACTTCCACACGAATGGGTCGGCTCGACCGGAGTGAAATAGCGGCCTTTCAGACAACTGGCGTGAAACAACCACAACGTTGTGTTTCGCCGTGTGAGTGAGGTTACCGAAAGCCCAATCGTTCACCTCCTCCTTTCCCTCCCCAATCCCTAAATTTCCGAAACCCTTATTCCTAAAAGGCCCCGCAACGGAATCGCAATTCCTTTGGTGTTACCAGTGTCCATGGGCGGCGGCGATTGCTTACGATCAGGCAATCAATCTCCTAGTTAGCCAACTTATCACATATATCAAAAAACGATGTAAATATTGGCTTTTAGATCGTGTTAGCAGAGAATGAGAAAAATTCAGTAACTCCTATATCACATCTTGAAATGCTTCAGCTTTTAAAATTATCAGTTACAGTCATTAATTGGGTATAGTTTTCTGATTTTACCATCGGTTCAATCAGTACAACAGTACAGCAATTATAAAAGTGTAAAGTGGTAATCTTAACAGTATGCGTTCTGCCTGACCCGTTCTGAGAATACTAGACTTGACATTCACCTTGTAGTATTCGATTATTTTACCGAATAAAATTAGCAATTATATTTCGCACTCCATTTGCTACATAATCCGTGTAACGTATGTCGGGACCGGTTTGCGACTGAATCGTCCGGTCGTGCGGTGGACAGGTGGTCGGAAGATGTACCTACTGTGACGTCAAGTCATCTTGTATGTCACATGAGAACTTCTAAACTTTGGAACCTATTGATACTGTCACCTTCGATCAAGAATAGTCATACCTTTCAAGAAAATTTTCTTTTAGTGGGTAAACAGTAATTGTAATAAAAAGTGTGGGAGAGCCATGCTTCGGCACGAATGGATCGGCTCGACCGGAGTGATACCAGGGCCTAACAGAACACTGGTGTGAAACAACCGCAGCGTTGTTATTCGCCGTGTGAATGAAATTATAGGAGGCCCAATCCCTTTCCCTCACCTAATCCCAAAACCTCCAAATCTCTAAAAGGTCGACAACGCACTCGTAACTCTTCCGTTGCGGTTATCAATGGTCGGCGCTGATTCCTTACCATCAGGTAATCCGTCTACTCGTCTGGCGATCTATTACATAAAAAAAGGGATATTCCAGGAAAATAAATAAAAACGCAACGTTTCTAAAAGCTGCTTAGATTTTCCAGTAAAAAAATGGACAATTTGTCAGATGACTTTGTTAGGCAAAAAAAAACAACGGAAAACCTGCAGCAGACAGATCTAAATTTAAATTTACAAATTTGACATTTCGTTTTAATATCTTTAATGCGTATTAATGTAGTAGTATTTTACAATGTTGTTTGTTACAGTGGTATGTTGTTATAATTAATAATTAATTGATTATATTATTGTATGCTAATTATAAGGTGTTTGTCTCCGAATTCTTCATTTAAATAGACGCTAATATGTCTGCATTTTTGCCGTTTGCCAGACTTAAAGACGACATGCGTCGCGTGTACAATGATAGGATTTATTTATTTATATGTAGCATATTCTATTAACGAAATAGGATTTGATGATATTTGCTCAAGTTTAGGTACCTAATACGTCTCTTAATAAACTTTAAAAAAACTTACTTTCAAAACGTATTTTTCGACTGGTATTTCAGATTTGATTTTAATTGTTTGATCATCATTATCATTACCCTTATAAGTGCCCACTTCTGGGCTACTTCGCACATAGACTAGGTTTGAGCATTAATCGCCGCGCCTGCTCAAAGAGGAATCGCGAGCTATGCTGGGTGCCACGAATGAGTTCGAAAGCCACGAATGGGTCGGCTCGACCAGAGTGATACCACGGCCTCACAGAAAACCGGCGTGAAATAACCACTGCGTTGTGTTTCGCCGTGTGAGTGAGGTTACCGGAGGCCCAATCCTTCTCCTTCCCAAATCCCTCCTCAATCCCTAATCCCTTAAAGGTCGGAAACGCACTCGTAACTCCTCCGTTGCGAGTGTCCATGGGCGGTGCTGATTGCTTACCATCAGGTAATCCGTCTGCTCGTTTGCCGACCTATTACATAAAAAAAAAGTTGGAAATAAAAGTCCAGATATATTTCTACTTTTGTCAGTGGTGTCTAAATATATTTGGAAAGTACATTTAATTTTAAATGAGTCACAATGCACCTCAATTCTTTAGTATATCAAACTTTTAATTAGAAATAAGTCCAGATATCTTTCTCCGGTTTTCAGTGTTGTCTTAATATGTTTGGAAAGTAAATCGACAAATTAATATAATTTTAAATGAGTCACATTGCACCTCAACTCTTTAGTATTATTGAAATCTTACTTAGGAATGAATTAAAGAAACTACGAGAAAATACCAGTTTAAATGGAACAAGAAATGTCATATGTCACAAAACATGTCATGACATATAGTCAAATGAATTTCACCTTGATACTAACCCCCCGTTGTTTGATAGTGTGAATATACAACTAATTACCATATTGGACCATCTGAAGCACTAATTAACGTAAAAGAAATATTAAAAGCCATTTAAAACGAATAAACGTTGTTAATTACATAAAATTTTGTGAATATTTATATTTTTTTTTCTTCAATTAATAGGCTGATCTCAGATCTTCCTAATTAGTAAGTATTTTTAGTCAAAAACTAGTTTCGGTTTCCCTCCCAGTTTTCAATGTAACTTTTAAGGTTATTTTTTGCAAAAGACAATAAATCATTTCCGATGTATCTAAAGATTGAGAAAATCGATGCATTTATTTATATATTTTTTTGTACCGTTCAAAGTTATAAATTGGTACATTTAGATTAAAATAAAAGAAACACGTATATTCAATTTATATTAAATAATTCTTCATATGAATTTTGAGACAGCTTTAACATATATTATGGTTAATATGTCTTACATTTCTTTTATGTAATAGTTCGGTAAACGATCAAACGAATTACCTGTTGGTAAGCAATCAGCGCCGTTCGTGAACACCTGGAACTCCACAAGAGTTACAAGTGCGTTGCCGTTTAAATCCTTAAACATCCGATACCCTCAAAAGGCCTCTCTCGCGAAAGCGACAGGAGCCGAGTAGTGAGTGAAACACCGTCGTAATACCTGGACGACATCCAAACTAATATAATAAATGCGAAAGTAACTCCGTCTGTCTGTCTTTTCTTCACGTCTAAACTACTGAACCGATTTCTGTGACAGACATAGTTTAGAACTAGAGAAAGGACATAGGACAGCTTTTCTACCAAAAATTTGCCCTTAGTCACTATTATTCCATGCGAACAGAGTCGCAGACAAAAGCTAGTTATGAAATATATTAAGTCTCTTCTATCCTTCTTTACTCCCTAAAAAGCACACAAGCCCAACCTTCAAAATGGCCCGTAAATAACTACTCGCTACCTATCTATTTATAGCGGCACTGAAAGGCAATAAAAGGGGGAGGAATTTGCGCCCTAATGGGGGAGGGGGCGGAGATACAACAGGGAAGGGGGAGAGGTCTAAGTTGCTTTTAATTCGCCGCATTGTCTTTGTTGCCTCTCAGTTTGAAGACGTACACTTGTTTATAAAAGTGTTTATGAATGAAGTAGATTTCATTTGATCTCGTTTTTTTAAGAAAAAGTTTTGTGGGGTTGTGTTTTATGGCAAGATTATGTTTGGGTTAATATGTTCTACTAGCTTATTCCGCACGGTTTGACTGGCTTTGGCTGGTCGGCTGATGGTTGTAGCGTGATGTTTTAAGAAGCACGCCATCTTACGGTGGTTTCAAGAACTATTTTCGTTAAGCTAACTTTGTTTGTAGATATTGGTAATGTAAAGCGATTGCGGCGCTGTCATATTATTTATTTATTGCTTGCTCAGTAGTTACAAATTTGACTGGACTAGTGGCTATGAGAAGACTCGGGTTGAACAGTTACAGAAAATCTGTCAAGGAAAGTTCCAAGGGAATCTACATTTTACCTCACTTATGTCAAAATGGAACCTCTATTAACTGGAACTACAGCCTAACATTTTGAATGTAATGGTCGGCAAACGAGCAGTCTTCTCTGATGATAAGCAAGTGGAACGAATGGACGCCCGGGACACAAAATGTGTTACGAGTCCGTCGTCGGCCATTTTTGGGGTCTTAGGGAATAGAGAATGAGTTGGGGTCGGATATGGTCTTCGCTTACTTTAAAGATGCGGTGAAACACAAGCTCTGGTTGATTCACGCTTGTATTTTGTAAGACCGTGGTACCACTTCATTCCTATGGCTCTCCCGTACTTTACTTAGTATTGGCATTTTAAAACATTGTATTTAGACTTAAAACCCTTTAATTTTGACACGTAATTGACTTATGAAAGTCACAAAAAACATTGTCATCCTAGCTTAGACAATTATTATCTTATTAGGAGATAAGTTTTGGATTTCCCCACAATGTATTAGGAACTGAACACGCCATTATTTATCTACTTTTGAATTAATTGAATGACATACAGCTATGTGCTTTCTTAAAAATATTATCTATATTAGTCGGGTTTTCCATTATTTCGCGCGGTTTCACCGGCTGCTTGACTCCTACAGATTGTAGCATAATGTTTTTTTAGCCTAAAGCCTTCCTCAATAAATAGTCTATGAAGCACAAAAATCGTTTTGTAATTCAAACCAGTAGTTCCTGAGATAAGCGCGTTCAAACAATTAAACAATTGATTATTTTATTATTTCTTCAGGATTAATTTTAGCTTTATCTAATTGGAAATTATCTCGAAGAATCAAATTCTGTAACGACTGAAATAATTTTATTGTCGTCATAATGGATACGGTTGAAAGACGACAACTTTGAAATCATTGGTGGTCCACACGTAAATGTGATTGCTGGCTTGCTAATTCTTGGGTCTACGTTGCGTGAAATATATTTTAAAGCAAGTCAAGTACCCATCTATGGTTTTTTTGTCATTATAACATTTTTCAATAAATATTTAATATTTTAGCCGATGACCATTGAATTCTGCGGTAAAACGCTAGACGGCACTGCCGTCGAAAAATGCGTCACGAAAACCAAGATATACAACTAAAGTAAATAACCATTTACTCCAGTTTTAAGTCACAAACAGGATAAATTTAATATTCTGAAGTGATTGGTAATAAGTAAGTTTCATTCAATCCCCAAAAACTTGCCTTATTTATTTTTGCTTACCACTGTTGTTCGCGAATGTACACAAGGACAGTCGTCCGGCTATAAAAGTGAAGCGGCAACTCGTACGAGTGGCTCGCGCTTGTACATACATATACATGTGCTTATATGTTGGAGAGTAGCTTAGCTAGTAGCTGTCCTAGAGGAAACAAAGGTAGATTGGGGGTATTTTGGGAATCGATAGGTACCGCCTGTCTAATGTCATCTTTTAGAACATTTTTGATTAAGTATAGATTCTGATTTTACTCTTGTTAACACTTCCTCGCGGATTCTAAACTTAGACATCCGAACCCTAAGATTTTCTCTTGTGTCGTGAGTGCACTTACAAACCTACAAATTCACATTCACAAGCCCCCCAGACCCAGAACAATTTAAAATTACTTAAGGTGACGTTGTGTGCGGGAATGTATTTGAATTTTTATATGTGTCATAAACGTGTATAAATGTATTTTCTTTCTTTCTGGAATCTGACCTGTGACACTTTGAATAGCAGCCAGTTCCTAGCCACAACCGTGATGTCAAATATGGATACCCCCTTATCCAAAGATCGACACATTTCAACGCCAATAACGCAGCTCAACCAACAGATTTTTTCCATATCAATATTTAGTCAACATCTAAAACATTGTCCGCAACAGCTAAACGCCGATCCCTAAGCCTCCGTACCTCACGACCTCCGGTACACAATTACTATGTTTTATTACCTCGCAAGAGGGTCTTCCTCCTAAGTGAGCATAGTTGATGGGATCGCGGGGAGCGCCCTCTGGAAATGCGTTGCAAAGGATGTGTAATTAAATTAGACAGTGTGCTTTTTGATAAAGAATAATTTTAGTTTCGGTTATTTCGCATAGCATAAACCTCAAATAGTCACTTCCCAAATCATGATTCTTTAAAAGGCCATCAACACTTGTAACTCCTTTGGTGTTGCGAGTGGCCATAAGTAATGCCCATTGCTTACCATCAGGTTATATGTTTGCTGCCGTATCCCATGAAATATGTAAAAAATCATCTTTTTAACACAGTATTCCTCTAAAGTAACTATTTCGAAAAATCGAAATACCCTTAGTCTCAGGCCTATTCGTAAAACGGACCAAAGATTAGCAGTGACATTAGCTACTTGTAACGAATACTATGTCATCATCATTATAAAAGCTACAAGATGTCTACTGCTCCACATTAGATCTCCCCAATGACTTCTAGATAGGCCATTTGGAAGCTACCTGCATCTTGCGGCTCCTGGCAACCTTAAAATGTGGGAAAACCAAGCTAGGGTCGGCACAACCGAAGTGATATCACCAGCTGACAGAAAACAACCATAATGTTGTGTTTCGCCGTGTGAGTAAGCTTACCAGAGGCTCAATTCTGCGTCAAACCGAAACCCCCACGACACAACCCTAATTTCCAAAAGACTGGCAACGAACTCGTAACTCCTCCGGTGTTGCTGTCCATTTGCTTACTATCAGATAATCTGTCTGCTGGATTGACGACCGATCACATAAAAAAATGGTCGTCATGTTGACAGACGACCTTTTTTTTTGGGTGTGACACTGGACGTCTTGCTATGCACTTACCGATACAATACATGACCTTTCGAGCACCTTCCTCCTGACCCAGCTACCGTCCGTTCTCCAAATAAATATAAAAACTAGGTTTTAATCTTGGCAATTTAAAATCAGTAAATGTTTTAAAAAAAATGATTGTAAATCGATTTAGTTATTTTAAACGTTGGACCCTGGACTAAGATGGCGGTGGCGGAAATTAGGTGTCTCACCAATCCTGCGTCGGAACTTAGAGTCACAATTTTAAGTTTAGGATATTACCAAGGTTTTATTTTTATTTGATACTTGTTTTATTTATTAAGAAAAAAGTAAGTTGAATCATTTAATGAAAAACGAAAGTGCTTATTTTATCTAGTTTATATAATAACCTGATTGTTATTGATATGAATGTCTTTATCAGAAGCCTTATAAAATACCAATTAATACATTCAAAAAACGAAACGTCCCAACGGAAAATTTAAAAATCTTCAATTGTCAACGGTCGATTCTTAAGTAAAAGGAGTCAGTGATGAACTTGCAGTATTTATTTTACTTTATAACACACGAACAACAGTTTTTAAGGTTAACAGCGCAGAGAGCAAAGAGACCATACGTGTGATGGATCCAGCTATAGACTGTATATACCATAATATTATATTGTCTATTAACAGTTAAATAAAGCATTCCAGCTTATGATTTGATTGTTACCTTAACAAGAACCTTTAGATTTATGTGTTATTATTAACTGTGTAATTGTCGACACCCCAAACTAAATTAAGAACGCAATAAACAACCACTATTTGTACGAGTTCTTGTGCTACTATACCACCTCGCACCGTTCACATCTCTATTTCTGCACCAGTACGGTGTGGCGGCCACATCGTGCGCAGCGTCGAATGGCCACCACCAGCCCGACCGACGGCATCACCACCACCAGCACCACCAACACGCAGATGTGCCACCACAATGGGTGAGCCGCCGTTCCAAAGTTCAGCACCTGTGTGTTTGTGTGTAGTATCTAGCACCTGTGTTTTGTTTTTGCTTGTACGACTAGTTTTTGATAACCAGTCTAGCTGTTTGTTTTCTTTTTTAGAGATAATATTTTGACTTGGACCGTAATTAATTATCCGCTTTTAGTCCAAAATCCCTGCATCGATCTCTGTTTTTAATGGAAATTGCGTACGATTTTTTAAGTCTGTGACGTTTCGTCACTTATGAGCCGGCTTGACGGTAGTGATACCACGACCCAACAGAAATACGGCGTGAAACAATCTCAGCTTTGTGTGAGTGAGGTTACCGGAGGCCCAATCCTTCCTCTCCTCCAAAACCCTAATTCTCTGAAACCGTAATCCCCAAAAAGTCGGCAAGGCACAGGTAACTATTCTAGTCTGCTCGTTTGCCGCCCTATAATATAAGAAATCAACTTCTATAAAAAATTGTCTGCGGTCGCTTATTTATATTCAATTGAATTTAACAAAATATGTCAAAGTTCTATCTCATGTAAGCAAAATTACCAAGACATTGGTTATAAAAAACTAATCGTTTGTTTTATGTTTCCTAGTGGTAAAATATAGATGGCGTTAGTTGTTTGACTTGAGCTGTCAAAGTTTCGCGCTTTTTCTGTTTCTTAGCTGCCGATTTGAAATGGCGTTTGGTTTTCGACGTTTACTGTCAAGAAATATTTTATTTTTAGATTGTATAGTTCTGTGGTTTATTTGAAATGCTTATAGTATTCCGACTTTTATGAATGGTGTGTACAAAAGTGTGTGAGTTACAAAACAATCTAGCGCAGTGGAGGATGTTATAAAATATTTATTACGCTTTATTTAAGTTGTTTTTTATTTTATTAAAAATAACGCCATCTAGCGTTTGGTCATAACAAACAGATCAAAAAAGGGATACCTATCATTTATCTGAATTTATTAGTCTATTTTAGTGAGTTTTTTTGATAGATTTCGTCATTTAATCTAAATACAATGTAGCTCTAGTTATTTATTTTCTGATATCACGTAGTTTTGTTCTAATCTTAATTACACAGTAAGTAAGTAGGTAATTAGAATTTGTGGAATTATATTGTTTTAGTGTTTTTCTACCATTTTAGTGTCTGTATCAATTCTCCTTATATCTGTGTGTGTTTTTAAAATTGTATGCTTAAAAGAAAAGAGGCCTGACTCAAAAAATAAGGTATTTGAATCTTACACATTTACTTTTAAGGTCTAATTTTTAAATTCTCTCTTTTATGAGTTAGTTCTGTTTTCTATTAAACATACGAATACATTGTGTTCACGTGTGTGATTCTTGTTTTGTTTCTAATAATATATTATTAATTTTTTATTCTTAATATCGAGAGCTGTGACGCATTAACTCGCGACTATATTTTTTCGCTTTTTAAACTTAGCTGAATCATAATTGATTTTGTAAATTAAAAAGGTTAATATTACGATATTTTATAGAAACGCAACCCAGAGTTTACAAGATCTTTATTTGTGGAGGGAAAATCATCAAATGCCTTCTGCCGCACAAAATGAGGCAAAAGGAAGTTTTTTTCAATCTTTATTTAAAAGAGCATATTTGCAATTATAAATATGATCTTACTGACTACGACCTCGTTTCATCTCCTGTAATGGGCCATGGGCCATCGGGCCATCTGTGGTGGTCTTTTTTTATGGCATCAGACAGATTACCTGATGGTAAGCAATCAGCGCCGCCCATGCCCACCCACAATGGAGGAGTTACGAGTGCGTTGCCGACCTTTTAGGGATTAGGGTTTTGGATATTTAGGGATTGGGACGGATCGGAGGAGAAAAAGTATTGGGCTTCCGGTAACCTCACTCACACAGCGAAACACAACGCTGTGGTTGTTTCACGGCGGTTTTCTGTGAGGCCGCGGTATCACTCCGGTCGAGCCGACCCATTCGTGCCGAAGCATGGCTCTCCCACACTTAAATTCTGATTTCTCTTTGAAGGCTCTGTAGACGTTGATGCGGGTTTAAAATATTCTGAATTCTATCTTCAAATCAGGTGAAGTGTCTTTTGTATGAGATAGTAATTATATCCAGTGTCAAACAAACACATTTACATAAAAAATGACACGTGTATAATTATAATTAATTAGTCATCATTACAAAGTTCACTTTTTAAGACCTTATTTTGCAACCACACAGACCTCTGCTCATCCCCTTACGTGCTCTATCGCTCACACTGTTACTGTATTATTGCTAAATCATACAGTTCCGGTTGATTAATTAGAATTTAATTTACTTATTACTTGTTCTTGTACAGATGTGTGAATATGTGTAGTGTGGGACAGTCAAGCTTCGGCACGAATGGGTCGGCTCGACCGAAGTGATACCACGGCCTCACAAAAAATCGGCGTGAAACTACACAGCGTTGTGTTTCGCCGGGTTTGTGAGGTTACTGGACGCCCAATTCTTTCCCTCCCTTCATCCCTTGCCAATCTTTAAGTATGGGAGAGCAATGCTTCGGCTCGAATGGCTCGGCTCGACCGACCACGGCCCTACAGAAAAACAGGGTGAAACAACCACAGCGTTGTGTTTCGCTGTGTTTGTGAGGTTACTGGCCGCCCAATCCTTCCCAGGGGGTGGTTTTATTCTGTAAGAGCCTGACAGGAGTGGGGTCTTCCTCTCCCCCAATCTTAAAGTTAAAGTAACTCACACAAAGAGATGTTCAGTGCGACAACCGAGCCATCACACCATCCAGTTGCCCAATCAATTGTC
This sequence comes from Spodoptera exigua, assembly GCA_902829305.4. Taxonomy (NCBI): domain Eukaryota; kingdom Metazoa; phylum Arthropoda; class Insecta; order Lepidoptera; family Noctuidae; genus Spodoptera; species Spodoptera exigua. Next base: position 491,133 of record LR824628.2, on the reverse strand, counting down.
CAAACATCATCATCATCATCAGCCTACTGCCACTACTACTAATGCTTACTGCTGAGCAAAAGCCTCTTCTCACACGGAGAAAGTTTGAGCATGAATCACCACACTTGCTCATAATTAGAAATTATGAGTCCAGCTATCCTCACAATGTTTTCCTTCACCCTAAGTCTGTGGTGTCTTAATGAACTCAGAAAGCACATATGTCTCGGAAAAAGTCACATTGGTACTTGCCAGGCTTCCTCATATTTGAGAGTCAGTCGTGGGCTATTCTCAAGGCCATCGAGCAATCTTTGGACTGATGATGATGATGATGAAGATTCCACAGCTAATTACGTAAGATCTGACCTTGATAAAGTACTTGACAAATTAGTAACAACAATTATCAGTAACCCAGTATACGTGACCGCACCCTATAAACAGAATCAGTTGCATTATACACTGTTGCTATATATAATAATGTCGTAATTATTGTCTGTCCGTCACTCGTGTTTGGACGTGTGGCGTACATGTCTTATTACACGTGACTTTGACAGTAATAATTATACCGCCTTTTTTCCAATTGGGAATATTTTTGAGAGCAATGCTTGGACACGAATTGGCCAGCTCGACCGGAAATATGCTACGACCTCTTGAAAACACTGACGTGAATCTTATCTTACTGCGATGTTTGGATGTTTGTTACTCAATCACTCCAAAACGGCTAAACGGATCTGGATGAAATTTGGCACAGGCATAGGCATTGGATACACATGATAAGGGCTTTTTATCAATATACCACGCGGGCGAAACCGCGGGCAGAAGCTAGTTAATCGTAATGTAATGTGCAAGTACAACCGTTAGAGACAGATTCATCGCCATCATATCAGCCAAGCAACGACCACTGCTGGACATACCCTGGACATAAACCCCCCAGTCCTGTCGGGATTGCAGGGTAAGCGCAATGAGGCACCGCGGCCTCGGCCTAAAGCAGGAGAAGGAACAGGGGGTTTTTAGTCAGTAAGACTCTAATACTCTCTCGCCTTACCCTGGTCGGGAGAAGTCATATGATGATTTTCGCTTGTAAAGAAAAACCCCATAGTCCTAGTTAAGGTTGTAGATGCAAGCGAAATAATGTACCAGGGCCCTGGCTCTGAGCTGGAAAAGGAACGAGTTGGTTTTTAGTCAGTAAGAGTCTGACACTCCCTCTCGCCTCAGTCGGTCTGTAGATCGGTCTGATCAAAATTTGCCTCCTACCATAAAAAAGCTATACTTGTATCTGTTTTGAGGGAGTCCCCATCTTATAAGAAAAATCCGTGTCTTATAAGAATGCTAGTAAGTAGTCTGCGTTTCGCCCGCGCTCTGATAGGAAAACAATAGTCTATACTGTGATCTAGCTACTTTACTATAAGTTTTTTTCTGAAATAGGCTTGCAAGCCAGCAGTTGTACCTGATGGTAAGCAAATTTCAATAAAAGCCCATGGCCAACCTCGACGGAGTTACGAGTGCCGCCGTTTTGGGGATTGGGGTTTTGCCATATTTAAGGATTGGGGAGGGAAGTGAAATATTGGGTCTCCGGTAACCTCAGTCACACGGCGAAACACAACGCTGTAGTTGTTTCACGCCGGTTCCGATTCTGTGATGATCACACTGGTCAAGCTGACCCATTCATTCAGAAGTTTGGCTCTCCTGCACTTGAAACAACATTGAATGATTACTTATTTTACCTTAAGTACGCCGATAAGTGTGTCGTTAGTTTGTCCAAATTTTTGCGTTTGGCGACCTAGAAATCACAGTTTAAAATTTAACCTTTTTGCTCCAAAAAGCACGTGGACACGTGCCCTATGTTGCTTTGTCTACCTGTTTACTCAATTCAGAATTCTGCTTACAGCATTACGAATGAATAGCGCAAGCATATATTCCATAGAAATGTAGATTATAATCTATATCCACCTATTTCTGACATTTATACCTGTGCGTATGGGCACGTACCATTTTTTTGTTAGCTAGTGACGGGATCGTGTGTCGATGATTTTTGTTGTCGATAGTTGCAATTTGGCCCTTTTTTCAAAACAGTTTTTATTAATGTCGCAATGTTTCGCTAAATTGAAATACCAAAAAATAAATTTAGTAAAAACCTAGCTTCACTGACGAACAGACTGACGGTCTATTAATCTGTTTTGATGTTTCAAAAGTACCTATCTATTGATGGTTTAGTTGATATTAATGATTTTTGCTTTGACTTTAATACGAGTAATTCTAGGCTTTTTGAATTAGTAGTCAGTATGCTAAACATTCACAGTCGTTAAAAAATTGTGTTTCTTTTGTATGTGTAGTGAATGACTTCCCATGTATTGTCAAGGCCCAATCCTTCCACTCCCCCATCCATCATCAATCCCTAAATCTCCAAAACCCTAATCCCAAATAGGCCGGCAACACACTCGTAACTCCTCTGATGTTACAAGTGTCCACTGGCGGCATCGATTGCTTACCATCAGGTTATCCGACTGCTCGTTTGCCGACCTATCACATGAAACTTGCTCGTTCTTCTCCTTTGGAATCTACACTTTGAAACTAGCAAATAGCTTCTCTAGATGACAGACCCACAGACTGAGACACAAACGGACAGAATTTGAACTTTTTATTTTTTTCCATTTTACGTTCAAAAGAGCCTATTTGAAATAAATGATTTGGCTTTTGAATTTTTAATTATTTTCAAATAGATGTGTTTTGGCACTTGATTTAATTGACCTCTTAATGTACTAGTAAAGTATTTCTATCAAGTTATAGGTACACTGTGTCCTTATTACAATTGATAGTACCTAACCTGTCCGACAATAAATAGGACACGATTATTAGCCATCAATTATAGTACTTAGTAATCGAAACTATTGTAGTGAAATTGCACCTTGTAGCATTGTAATAAAAGGTGTTTAAAATCTAATACGGATTGCAGTAAAGACTATTTTAAGGTCTTTGTTTTGAGCCCTTTTTGTACCACTATGTGATTAATGCCCGGTTCCTATATTTAACGAATCGTCGTTGTATACGCATTACGACCAAATGACAATACGAATAGTTATCTTGACCGTCTACTGACGGTTAAAATATTTATAGGAACACCACAGACACCATAGATCTCCATACAATTCGCTTACCGACATCCGTTAGTTGCAAACCGTCAGTAAGTTGCACGACGAGACGTTTGTTATAGGAACGGTTTTAGCTTACGAGTCGTATATAAAACTACTATTCGTAACTAAAACGGATCGTTTCTCAATTATAGGAACCGGGCATTAGTAAACATGTTTATAAGTACGTAGTATTATGACCATCAGACATATCCAAGATTACGAATTATTATTGAGCTTTATATCCTCCCATCTTTAATCCTCAAATCCCCTATCCTTAAATCCCTACCAACCCACAAGAGGTCGGCAACGCACTTGTAGTAACTACTTTGGCATTACGAGTGTCCATGGGCGGCGCTGATTGCTTACCATCAGGTAATACGCCAGCTCTTTTGCAGACCTATGACATAAAAAAAGTTATTTGAAATTTGGCAATAGACTTAAGGCTTGTTACTCATTTTATTTAGTATGTTGAAAGTTGAATACTGAGAAGTATGAGTAACCAATTAGGATATAGCTTTAAATTCCTTCAGTTTTTTTTTTAATAAACCTTTGGGTTTTCTCCTGTGTTGTGGGTGATCACACCCAGACCCGGAACAATAATCTGTGGATCACACAAAGAGTTGTTCCGGACGGGATCGAACCCGCGACACATTGCGCGGCAGCCAGTTGGCCAGCCACCGCGCCAACCAGTCAAGCACGTTCAGTGAATAATGAAAAAGCATTACTTACAAATTAAATAAAAAAGAATTTAATTCTTACACAACTAGCAACAATCTAGCGTTTTCACCCGCTGCTCTATTGGATTTGCTTCCTCAATAAATCTAACAGTAAAAACATTTTTTATTCAATTGTTTTCACTGTAAGATAGTCCAATATCAGGAGATTAGCGCGTTCAAACAAACAAACTCTTCAACTTTATAATATTATAAGTATAAATTAATTTACAAAATTTCAAAAAATCTATCGATATTTTCATATTCTTGACGATAACATCCCTATTTCTCACAAAATCCCATTTCCCTATACGCGAGGGGGTGTAGCGGGTTGCGGGGTGCAAGGGTCCGCCCGACCGACTCCCGCGCACCTGGCGCGTGCCACGCCAATCGCGTGCGCCAGCGCACCCCAACGCGTACCCACCATACACTTATATATGTATGTGTGTCTGTGGCTACTTGCATACTTGTTATGGACATTCTGTTAAAGATATCTTTGAATTATTCTTATGACATGTTTAAGAATGATTTTAATATTACAACTCACAAGTCCATATTTGAGAATTTAAAAAAAATTACTTAGTTACTTGGGCAGTCAACGATATATCCTTGTTGACTGGACAATCTCTGCACTACATGAGCTGCTGTTTACATGTGAACATTAGCTCATGACGATACCTAAGTACGTGTGTCGCCTGGACAGTCTACGCTACATCCTTGTTGACTGGACAATCTCTGTACTACATGAGCTGCTGTTTACATGTGAACATTAGCTCATGACGATACCTAAGTACGTGTGTCGCCTGGACAGTCTACGCTACATCCTTGTTGACTGGACAATCTCTGTACTACATGAGCTGCTGTTTACATGTGAACATTAGCTCCTGACGATACCTAAGTACGTGTGTCGCCTGGACAGTCTACGCTACATCCTTGTTGACTGGACAATCTCTGCACTACATGAGCTGCTGTTTACATGTGAACATTAGCTCATGACGATACCTAAGTACGTGTGTCGCCTGGACAGTCTACGCTACATCCTTGTTGACTGGACAATCTCTGTACTACATGAGCTGCTGTTTACATGTGAACATTAGCTCATGACGATACCTAAGTACGTGTGTCGCCTGGACAGTCTACGCTACATCCTTGTTGACTGGACAATCTCTGTACTACATGAGCTGCTGTTTACATGTGAACATTAGCTCATGACGATACCTAAGTACTTGTGTCGCCTGGACAGTCTACGCTACATCCACAATCAGTAATTACATACAATAGTTACTCGACCATTAATTTTCTGATATACTTGATGATATCCCGCCAATAAGAAAGACAATGTCAGTCGGCCATTGTGAATTCTAGTTTGTGCAAGATTGTCGACAGGTGGCACTAGTGCAGTTTTATTTTGTAAAAATAAACAATCGATATTTTTCTTTTATTTGTAACTAATTTGTTATTAACTAGTTGTTCATAATCAAGTATTAATAATTACTCATATTTTTCGTTTTGTTATTTTATTAAATTCATTAAGACCGAAAGTCTTAATGAATTGTTGTCGTGTTTTTTGTAATTCAAGATGTCTGTTGGTGTTATATTTATATATAAATTATCGACACGACCCGGCTTCTCTGTAGTGAAATGCTGATACTAATTTTCTACACTGTTTAATTTAATTGATGTTGTTATTCATATAAACCTTCTCAAATCACTCCAGATATTTAAAAAAAACGCATCAGACTCCGTTGCGTAGTTTTATAAGTCCAGGTTTCTTCACGATGTTTCCTTCACCGTATGTCAGTGGTGTCTAAATAATCATAGAAAGTACATAATATGACTTGGAAAAAGTCACATTGGTACTTGCCAGGTTTTGATCTCGCACTCATAAGGGTCTTCTTAACCTCTTTGGCGATTGTACTACATACATATATTATAAAGCTGTACACTTTGTATGTTTGTTTGAACGCGTTTATCTCCAAAACTACTGGATCGTATTGAACAATTCTTTTTGTGTTTGTTAGTCTATTTATCGAGGATGGCTATTGACTATAAGACATCTCGCTACGATTTGTAGGAGTCGAGCAGCGGGTGAAAACGCGGGACAGTAGCTAGTACTTACTACATTACATTCTATATGCATAAACCCCGGTACAGTAATCCATAATATAATCCTGCGCATCCCACACAAACCGTTTTCAAATTTGTCAATAAAAGTTCAAACAAAAAAAAAACCATTACTCCCGCACCTAACGCTGTGAGTGAGCGAGAGGGTAGATGTTACAAGGTCACTGGCTATAGGAGTGAAAGAGATAAAAGTATGCATGTTGGGGTGCGCGTGCGACCCTTGCGGGGTAATGCACCGTGGATAGGGTGCAGTGCATCGTGTATGGTGCATTCTATGGTGTTACTGTACTGACAACTGCATAGAAAGATATCCCTTCAATACTATTGGGATGCATCTAAATCTTACCATGGAGTTTCTTGCTCGTTCTTTTCTATAGGAATCTACATTGTCGAACGAGCAAATAGCTTCATTAAGAGGACTGACTGAATAACACTTTTTTCTTTAAGTTAACTTCAAAATTGCCTAATTAGTCTAACTAATTGAAATAAAAAACCTATTTCATTTGGTCTCTTAGATTTTCAAAAAAAATGTTCTTTTTAAATCTTTCACTTTTATTAACTTAATTGTGATAATCATTCATGAAGAAGTTTACCTTATTTGATGCAGCCGTTTCTGAGATACGCGCGCTAATGGTCATCCCTCATGTGACGGTATGGTATGGATAAGGTTATTTAATAGGCTATATTTTCCTAAAACACGTGGGTGAAGCCGTGGTTGATCGCTAGTATGTTTATTAAATCAACATTTTCTATTTGAAAAACTTTTCTGCCGTTTTCCAAATCTATTTTAGAATTTCTATATATATTAAGAGTATGTTTGTTTGAACGCGCTTATCTCCAAAACTACTGGTTCGAATTTAACAATTGTTTTTGTGTTGGATAGTCCATTTATCGAGGAAGGCTATAGGCTATAAAACATCACGCTACGATCTTTAGGAGACGAGTAGCGACTGAAACCGTGCGAGAATAGTAATAATACATACAGAAATGTAAATGCAGTGCAATCTTTTTTACTAAGCAACGGACAAATGCAAAGTTTATCCCAAAATAGCATTTACAAATCCCATGTGATATCATTCTCAAACTATTATAGATTCACTCTATTACAATCGCATTAAGGTCCATATTTGCAAATCAAAAAGCCATAAACCATACCAGTAACCCAATGATCTTAAACGCGAAACTCAGGTTATTTACCTGCTGACATTAGAGTGGGATAGCTATACCTTACAGTATGGTGTTAAAAAGGGAGAGAAGAAGTCCCCTATACTGACAGATGTTCAGAAAGTATTCGCTTTTGTATGCGGGAGAATTTTTTTTTTTATGCGTGGGCGGTGTGTTAGCGATTTGTATAAGCGATACGCTTGTGGCGGGAGCGATTTTTCGTATTAGAATCTTAAATGTTAGGATTAGGTTATGTAGTCCCTTTCCTAGATTCTTAACTGTATAACAGTAATTTATTTCACAGTAGCTACAAAGTTGTACGGATTCGAAGATACACATATATAATTCGCTTGTTTAATAGAAAAAAGAAGTAAGTCATGAAAGAGGGCGTTTTAAAATTGAACCTTATTATTGAAATTCTTTTTTTAATTAGGCTTCTTTACTATTAAGCATACGATTAACTGTTATCTAATATATAAAATGTTGCATTTTTTGCAACAGTTATTCACAGTACGGCTCTTTGTGTAAGATAAATATAAAAAAAAAACAATCGAAACAAAAGAGTAAATGTAAATTCAACTAAACGACCTATTTTCCCATTTTTGGCATTGGCAGAACCACACTGAAAATGTCACACTTGCCACAGGAAGCTAAGAATATCTTGCGGGCAATATTATAATATTATAAATACAAAAGTAACTCTGTCTGTCTGTCTTTTCTTCACGCCTAAACTACTGAACCGATTTCTGTGAAATTTGGTACAGACATAGTTTAGAACTCGAGAAATAGAATAGGATAGTTTTTATAACAAAAATCTGCAGGAAGTCACTATTTCACGTGAACGGAGTCGCGGACAAAAGCTAGTTTATAATATACTAGCTACTCTCTCGCGTTTTCACCCGCTGCTCGGCTCCAATAGCCTATAGCACTCAGGAACGTTGTAGCTATCTATCAGTGAAAGAATTTTGGCAATCAGACCAGCGGTTCCAAAGTTTACCCCCCACATACAAACTAACAAAATTAAAAATTTTACCTCTTTATAATATTTGCCACTTTATAGTATCCTATTTTATAGTTAACCCTCGTACAGCCATCCTCCGCTGTCACTAACGCCACGCCCGACTCTCTCCACCCATCACTTCCTGTGCTCGTGGGAACTGTCTCCTCACCATAACGCCATGACATTCTACCTCGCCAACCAGGCTATATTAGGATCTACTTGTTCAACCATGTTTGGGGAACCGGGTCAGGTTGAAAGCCCAAGTTTCAAGGTATTCTGAAGTACTATATGACGAAAGAAATAAGTGAAAAGAAATATATGGATATGAGACTAACTACTCTTGCGCGGTTTCACGCACTGCTCTGCTCCTATAGATTGTAGCGTGATGTTTTATAGCTTAAAGCCTTCCTTATTAAATGGTCTATTTAATATAAACAGTATTTTTCAATTCGAAACACTACTTTCTGAGATTAGCGCGTTCAAACGAACAAATTCTTAGGCTTTATAATATTAAGTAGGTATATGTAGATTAGAATCGAACATTTCTATACCTCCAAAATTATGTAAATAATCTAGATGAATATTTAATTTTTCTAATTTTAATTTAATTTTCCGGCATTTAATTTTCCTAGATGACTTCTCTGATGTGTTACATCAAACCCCAAGCAAACGCCGGCGTTCGCGCACTTATTGTTCTTCTATTATGACACGAATTACCACGATTGGAAGGTTAAAAATGCACCTGATATAATAAAGAAAATAAAATGACAAATTCCATGGTACCATTTTCCCATGGATGCTGTAAATGAAGCCCTAACTGTCCTCTCACGACCGACTTAACACAATACCACCAGATGTTCCTCTAATTGTCAAATTGACTAGATTTTACGACGCTTACTGCAAAAGGTAAACCATTGTTCATAATATAATTAACTGACCATTCATCCATAGTTTAAGGTGTTACTTAAACCTATTTTGTAAACAACTGTGTAATTGTTATCGTAGTTAATGTTTTTAAAAGGACATTGATGTTTTTGTTGCGTTTAACTCCTAAACAGATGTGCCGATTTTGATGGGATTTAAAGCTAAGAGATAAATAGGATTAAGATGATTATGATGACTTTTTTTTACTAAAAAACGTTGCTCCACACTAGTATTTTTTCCTGTGTCGTGGTTGCTTACAAATAGACAATTTCACATACACATCACACTCAGACCCGGAACAACAATAATTGTGGTCACACAACTGATAAAATCTATCTTAGCTTTATGATGATCCAAACTTAATATTATAAATGCAAAAGTCTGTCTGTCTGTCTTTTCTTCACGCCTAAACTACTGAATCGATTTCTGTGATATTTGACTTTGGCACTAGCTTTTGCCTGCGACTTTGTTCGCGTGGAATAGTGACTTCCTTCAGATTTTTGGATTAAAAACTATCATTATGTCCTGTCTCGAGTTCCAAACTATGTCTGTGCCAAATTTCACACAAATAGGTTCAGTAGTTAAGGCGTGAGGAAAGACAGAGTTACTTTCGCATTTATAATATTAGTTTGGATTGTTAAAACTGACCGTTATGTATAGCTTCAGGAATGATAATAGTTCTTATACTAAGATCGCGTGTTTGCATAACCATTGATACCCTAATTGTCCAAAATTGCTCTTAGCAATCAATTTCTTTTGTTACTTAAACTGTCTAGGCTTCGATAAACTTTCTAAGCCTGCGTTGTAAATTCTAAACTGTTGCGCTTTCTCATACTCTGCTGAAACGATTTTGATTGATTTTTGATTCACAGATAGCTGTGATTGACCTCTGTTGTAGAATTCTTAGTAAATGACTGTAAGTTTTTATGCTATTTTAAAAGCATATTTTTATACACGTAATTCCATGTAAATTTAGTCTGTGACCATAAATAAAATTTGTATAAACTCGAACCCGAAAAGCACTCAAATCCATATCTTGAAGTATAACAGATACGCTTTTCTTACTTGTTAAATCTAATATCACAAAATTAAGTTGAACAGTTTGCGTGGTAAAGAAAATTTACCCTTTTAGTCGTGTTCCTGAAAAATATTCGTGATTTCTGACCTTGTAAATTTCTATAAGTATGTCAATAAGTCCAAAATTTAGTTACTGGAGCTGTTTTAAGGATATTGGGAGACTAACAAACAGATATTATTATGTATATTAGAAAGAAGAAGATTAGGCAAATAAAGATCCACGCATACGGTAACTTCGCTCTAAAGTTACTGACAATAGTTCATTACAAAAAGATTACAACGTGAGTGACAATAATGTAGGCATTCTGTGAAGTAAACCTCTTACTATTTCAAGGAAAGATCCTGGGAATAAGTTCCTTTCCTTCGGCAATAAGATAATTGTAAAAGAAAAATTACTTCAAAGAAAGATAGAAAAGAAGCCTTAAGCTCCTACAAAACAAACTCAAGCCATCAAAAATCAGAATTCAATTCGGAAACGGAACGAATATCGACGCGGGCGCATTTGATTTTTTCATCAAGGGCGCTTTGTTTTCTTTCCTTTTCACTCTTGTGCGTTCTGTGTACATCTATCTCTGTTGCTCTGACATCGGGGGTGGGTAAGAGGGTGTTCGAAACGCCAGATGTTTCGTAGATTTGTTCATCTTTTTTTTTTTCTTTTGGTCCGTACAACAATGGAAGCGAAGCTTAAGATCAGAGCATATGGTTGCCTAACAGGTACGAAATAAAAATTGATAGGAGGCGATTCTTCTATTTTTCGTTTCACCGTAGAATGGTGCGTTTATGATTTTTTTTTCCAGTTCATAATTTATTAGTTTTGCTTTGAGATTGTTTGAGATTATTTTTGTGTCTTGCCCTCGTTTGTCGGTTAAGATTTTGTAATGATATTCGTTTCGAAATATCTCGTGCTAATAATTTCAAGTATGGGAGAGCCATGGATGAGGATACCAGGGCCTCACAGAACACCAGCGTCAAATAATGCTTGTGTGGTTTCTCGTTATGTGATTAAGGTTATCCAATCCGTCGCCCAGGGAAAACAAAAGAAAAGACCGGCAATACACTTTTAACTTCTCGGTGTTTGCGGATGGGCGTCGACGATTGCTTACCATCATGTGATCCTTCGCTCATTTGCCGATATATCCTATAGATAACAAATACTTTAAACACGCGGTCTTGTAATCATTTCTGTAGTCTTTGTCTATATAGGTTGACTGGCAGAAAATGCTTCTAGCATTAAGTCCTCCGATATGCAACAGTATATAAAGAATAAATAAATAAATATCAGTACAGAAAGAATTTCAATAAATATTACGGATATGACTTGTTGGTTTTGCCTATCCATGTCATGCTTACCAGAAAGACGTATGTGAAGAACCATGTTCGAGACCGCAATGATTTATAATTTAATGTTCGAAAATTAAATCTAACGGTTGTTTGTTTTAAAGACTTTTTTACACCCGGTTTCTGAAAGGCTTGTCAACGCTAAAATTAACTAATCTCCTGTTAAGTCGTCTGATTGGTTGTTGATAATTCAGTCAACCAATCAGATGACTTGACGTGAGGTTAAATTGATTTTAACATTGACCAACCTTTCGGAAACCGGATGTTAATCTGAGCATGTTTCTTACATTTTATATGTATTGTAAAGCATATTTTTAAAAGAGTAACCACGGTGTTTCTTGCTCGTTCTTCTCCATTCGAATCTACAATTTGGAACGAGCAGCAAGCTTCACTGACAAGGTTAAGACCGACTTACTGTGTTTTATATTTTGTCAAATCTCGAAGTCGCTGGAAAAACCGTAGATTTATAACAAAGTTTTTATTTTTAATGTGCGAAGTCTAAAATAAAGTAATTTACAAACACCTTCGTTATCAGAAACACTATCTATGCATATTGAAATTTTTAAGTAAAACACCACACTCTCAAATATTTAAGTTTAATTAAAAACTAATTCTTTAAGAAACTTATTTCTATGCTCGTCAAACTTCCCACCAGAATCCCCGTTGCACTCTTTTCGCGGGAAAACTTTATTCATCTGTCTCAGTTGACAGACGACAGCGTCACCACGGCAGCCAGTGTTGCCGAGACCACAGATTATATTAGTGACGTTCATTTAGTTGATTTTCGTCGTCTAACATTCGGCCATCCTGAATTTCCTTCGCCCTCGAAGGATGTTCTTTCGGTTTACGGCAGCAACTCCCTGTACCGACGGCTCGTAGCCAGATGACCAGTTGGTAGTCGCAGTTACTTAACCTGAAAGGTAATTATAAACACAAGCCCCTTACGGCATGAAATAGAGCCCATTAGAGCAATTACTTGAAGCGCCTTACGGCAAATATGAATGCAATCTTTTAAGGCAAACATGAGTGCAAGCCCCTTTACGGCAAATACAAGTAAAAGCCCTTCAAGACAAACATCAGTGCAAGCCATTTAAGCATTTATGGATATAAGCCCCTTTACCGGCATCCATTTGCACACGCCCCCAACGGCATTAATGGATATACGCCCCTCACGGCATCCATTCGTACAGGCCCCTAACGGCATTCATGGATATACGCCCCTCACGGCATCCATTCGTACAGCCCCTAACGGCATTCATGGATATACGCCCCTTACGGCATCCAATTGTACAAGCCCCTGACGGCATTCATGGATATACGCCCCTTGCGGCATCCATTTGTACAAGCCCCTGACGGCAATTAATGGATCTAAGCCCCTTACGGCATCCATTTCTTCATATTATTCTTGGTTTTTCTTTTTGAAACACACTGACTCTGTGTGGCCTGGTTTATTACAAAAAGAACATAAATTTTTAATGTTCTTTTGATTTTTGAAGCGAAAACAAGCAAATGCTTTATGGCCACCTTGATTACATTTGAAACATTTGATGGACTTATTTATGTTAATCTTTTTAACTTCCTGAGGTTTATTCCCACTATTGTCATTAGTATTCATGAAACTTGCTAAATAGTTCAGTAATGAAGTTGTATCGTGACAACCTGCTGACAACGCTCCAACTTCTAATAATTTATTACCCAGGGTGCCTATAATAGCTTGGCAGATAACATCATCAGTAAGCTCACACGATATGCCTATACCCAATTTATTATAATAAAATTCAATGACATTTTCATTGGGTAATTTTACTCGGTTAACAAGCTCTCTAATTTGGCAAAGCTTGTTTTTGGTAAAAGGAAAAGCTGTAATCAGTTTTTCTTTCCATTGAATCCAACTTAACTCATATGTTGACTGCCTTTCATACCAACTTTTGGCATAGCCACGCAGCTTAGATGTACAATTGCATATTAATGTAGGTTCATCCCAGCCATGAATTTTAGAAATACTTTCTAAGTTCCTCAGCCAGTGTTCAATTGGGACAGCGGACGATCGAGGATCAAACTCAGGTATGAAATCATTCCTGCCAAAATACCGAACAATTGGCCGTGATGATCCTAAACTTTTCAAGGAGCTTTCTCCTTGATTATCTTGACTTTTCCGCAGGTTCTTAACAAGACCTTCCAACACTATAATACGTTGATTGCTTTTTCTCAAATCTCTCCTGTACATTTTCTTTTTGTTCACATTGCTATGTGAACTTGAATTTGAGGATGATGTGCTACTGGATCTCCGAGATCTCTTGTGACGACCCATGTTAACAGTGATTTAAGCAAAAATATACACTACCACTTACAGTTATTAAAATTAATTCAAAGTTAGTGAATATCAGTAGTGTCTAAGGGTACCTGCTGACCGTCTTAACACTTATTATCAATATACTTCAGCAATATAACAGTGTTAGAAAATTTGTGTTTTATAGCACTTTTAAGTTTCAATGTAAATATAAATAGATGTGGTTAGGAAATTGTCTTTTGAACTTAACAATATGGAAATTGTGAAATTAATTATGCTTGTAATACAGAGTAGCTAAATTATGTCACCAACAGCACCATCACTCATATAAAAGATGCAGCATTCTTAAGAATTATTAAAGTTTATAAATTAATTTTCTAATAGTCTTTTACTATGGCAAAGTAAACAGGTAAGTATATTGAGTCCAATTTCAGCTCAAGAGATATATAAAAGTTCAACATGGAAAAAGCTCACCAATCACCAGTTCAAGCACTTGAGCCATGCATGCATTGAGTAGAAGTTGCAGTCCTTCATAAGCACAATGAAACACACACACAAAACTGATAGCGACAACAGTTTTTAAAAACCACCGTAAAGCAAGTTTTTACTTGTCCATAGGCCAAGCCAAGCACAAAATGGCTGTCTTCAACACAGTAAGAAAAATATAAAATACGTCCTCTTTCGTAATTGTACTGCTGCCGAACTTTACTATTGTAATAACTTATCACTGCACGTAAGTCTTATCTCACTTCTGAAACTTTTAAGTAAAACACCACACTCTCAAATATTTAAGTTTAATTAAAAACTAATTCTTTAAGAAACTTATTTCTATGCTCGTCAAACTTCCCACCAGAATCCCCGTTGCACTCTTTTCGCGGGAAAACTTTATTCATCTGTCTCAGTTGACAGACGACAGCGTCACCACGGCAGCCAGTGTTGCCGAGACCACAGATTATATTAGTGACGTTCATTTAGTTGATTTTCGTCGTCTAACAAAATATAGAATTAAATTGGGCAAGCAATTAATAAAGAACTGATTATGACTGACTCCATAATTAAATCAATAAATTAGTTTTTTAAATGAAAATTTCTTTGGAGATGTGTTTGGTTTATTTTTCTGTCTGTCGTTTAAGATGTAATTTAAGAATATATCATGTTTATGTGCAAAACTGTACGATACTTCTAGCGATAATCTCTGGCTACCATAAGACCAGAGCCAGACCTGAACGAACGTCGCGTAACGTTCCGCGCGCCTCAAAGAGCCAATAGACCACCACAGACGGGGCCCCATAGGGCTGATGTTCAGCCGGAGCCGCAAGCGCAATAATATACAGCAGCCTCGGCCCGAAGCAGGAGAAGGAACGGGATGTTTTTAGTCAGTAAGAGTCGGACAATCCCTCTCGCCTTACCCCGGGCGGGAGAAGTAATAGAACGATATTCCTCTGACGAAAAAAAAAAGACTGACACTCGACACTCTCTCTCGCCTCACCTTGAGCGGGAGTAGTCATTTCATAATTTTTCATTTACAAAAAGAGCCATTTGAGCTAGTTTTAGCTTGTTCTTGCTGCTTACCTATGTTTACATGAGCAAAATCATTGTAATCTAGTTGTTTCTATCAGTACCAAAGTAGAAGGAACTCAATATGCTATTCCAGTTCCTATATTCTATATCTGTGCCTAATTTGTTACTGATCCGTTCAGTAGTTTTACGTAAAAGAGTAACAAACAACATTGGTTTATAACATTAGTTGGATTAAGTGTGGGAGAGCCATGCTTCGGCACGAATGGGTCGGCTCGACCGGAGTGATACCACGGCCTCACAGAAAACCGGCGTGAAACAACCACAACGTTGTGTTTCGCCGTGTGAGTGAGGTTACCGGAGGCCCAATCCTTCCCCTACCACAATCCCTAAATCCCCAAAATCCCAATCCTTAAAAGGTCGGCAACGCACTCGTAACTCCTTCTTTGTTGCGAGTGTCCATGGGCGAAGCCGATTGCTTACCATCAGGTAATCCGTTTGCTCATTTGCCGTCCTATCACATAAAAAAAATGTTTTTATCAATTTGTGTTGGTAAAATTCTTGAAAAACTTGCTTTGTTCTGTAAAATTGATATTATCCTTTTTTCTTATTTTCAGGTAAGTCTTCATGATTATTTTGTGATAAATTCCCTAAGGTATGGTATCATTAAGTATTAGTCGTAAGGATATCGGCAGAAGTATCGTGATGCAGTTACCATATCCGGTGATAAAGAGTAAGTTATGAGCGGTAGCGATTTGAAGAGTAGGTATAAAAAAATTGTAGGTTATGTTAGTGTAAATATTGTGTAAAGATAAAAGGTATTTAAAGTGAAAAAAAGTGTTCAAATTAGCTAAAGTGGACTATTTTGTCTGTCTTTACATACAACTAGCTACCCGCCCCAGTTTCGCACGGGTCTTACTATCCTAACTACAAACTAACTACAAAAAGGTCAGTGTTTCCCAATTTTCCTCTCTACTTTACTAATATTTTCTTTGATAGGAACCTTCTCCTGACAATAATAAATACAACAAAAAAGAAATAACTTTGGTCCAGTTGTTATTGAGTAATGCGCTTAACAACACATTTTGCGATTCATTTTTATATATAAGATTAAATTTTATTGTTATAACCAAGATCAAAATTTTGTGAAAAAATATTTTTCACCATATATTAATTGGAATATATAAGTAAGTACCGAAAAACAATCTAATAAACTCGTAATAGAATCTCTCTGAACGATGTAAATAAGTAGGTCGATCCTTTGTGTAATAATTATACTTGTTTAATCACTAATTATAAGTTAAATTCAGTGTGTTTTCGTCGCGACTATTAGAATGGCAGTGGCTCGAAGGAGCGCAGCTCGGACCTCTCGCTCGCGCTACGGGTGCGTTCCATACACGACGAAGAGTGATGCGTTCCGTAGACACTCTCTCTTTTGTAACGTGCAGTCGGATAAAAATGAAGACCTCTAATGTACCACGAAGACACGCGGTGGTTTTGAGTCCGTAAGAGTCTGACACTCCCACCTCAAACAGGGGCCTGTTTCAAAGTCCCTCTTTTGTATATAAAACGTTGTCCCACACTAGAATATTCTCCTGTATCGTGAGTGCGTTTACAAACATACAAATTTACATACACAACCCCCTTATCACACACTCACACACAAGTGTGGGAGAGCCATGTAAGTGTGGGAGAGCCATGCTTCGGCACGAATGGGTCGGCTCGACCGGAGTGATACCACGGCCTCACAGAAAACCGGCGTGAAACAACCACAGCATTGTGTTTCGCCGTGTGAGTGAGGTTACCGGAGGCCCAATCCTTCCCCTCCCCCAATCCCTCCTCAATCCCTAAATCTCCAAATCCCTAATCTCTAAAAGGTCGGCAATGCACTCGTAACTCCCCCGTTGCGGTTGTCCATCCGGCGCTGATTGCTTACCATCAGGTAATCCGTCTGCCCGTTTGCCGACCTATCACATAAAAAAAAAACTCGAAACAACAATTTATGGATCACACAAAAAGTTGCTTCGTGCGGGGATCGAAACCGCGACACGTTACACAGCAGCCAGATGCTCGGCCACCGCGTCAATCGTGCACCTCTCATTGCAGTATGCAACAATATTTATTGATGATTGGCAATAGACACGAACAGATGTCCAGGACATTTAATTGCACAGTATAGTGAGCATATCCGGCGGGCGGGCTTATGTCATAAGCTTTCGCGGTTTAAATTATTATAATTTTTCAACTGCAAGATCAAAGTCTTTTGATTACCTGAAGGTTGGCTACCTTCAACAACGAAATTAATTCATCCAGCTCAAAGTCCACAAAGTCACATGTGCGTTTAAAAAATATTTATTCAAATAATAACATGTTTCTGTGTTGTTAGGAGGGTACCACCTGGGAATGCTTAGGTATTTGTTGCTTGTTTCGTTGCTAAGCGAGTAAGCGCTGACCTTTCTACATTAAAAATAAAATAAAAATGTCTGTTTATATTATTAAAATAACATAATTTTACTACATCCATATATGAATATATACAAGTGTGGGAGAGCCAGCTTCGGCACCAAGTTCGGCACGAATGGGTCGGCTCGACCGAATGAATACCACGACCTCACAGTATACCGGCGTGAAACAACCCATAGCGTTGTGTTTCGCCGTGTGAGTGAGGTTACCGGAAGCCCAATCCCTCCCCTTCCCCTATCCCTTCTCGATCCTTATATCCTAATATAGGGGTTGCCTATCCCCAAAAGGCCAGCAACGCATTCGTAACTCCTTTGGTGTTGCGGGTGTCCATGGGCGGCAATTGCTTACCATCAGGTAATCCGTCTGCTCGTTTGCCGACATATACCATAAAAGAAATATATAGGTACGGTCCCTGCACAAAAATAGCACTTCTGTAAATTTTCGTTTGCCTGTCTGTGTGTTTGTTCCGGCTAATATTCGGAATGAATGCACCGATTTTGATTAGACCTTTAAACTCCTGTGATAATAGTTGTATGTTGGTAATAAATAAATTAATAGGTAGCTGTGTAATAAGGAGTAACTTAGGCTTAGTCTTTTGAAAAAAAACTTTTGATTTTTTAGTGTTTCCCCGCTATAAATCAAGTTTTTCGCGGACGAAGTCTAGGGTATAAGATAATAAAGACCAAAATTTGATATTGAAATAAGCAAAAGAAACAATATTAATGTATTCTAATTTTTTTTAATATTTGTTTTTCCAAAGTGCAGTTTGAAGATGAAGCTACAAAGTCCAAAGATACACTTTTTCATTTTAAAAACATTAATTTAGTTAGACTTTTGTTTTTGGTTTTAAAGATATAAATAAAAGTTTACTCTAATTACAATAAATAAACCATTTATTTAGCTGCACATGCATAAGTTGAAAACATACAAATATGCATACATTACACAAAAAATAAAAATATGTAGTGTAGCAAGGGGTCCATCTCAATATATGCTGTGCTAATGCACTGCACTGGTTTTCAGATGGCTCCCTTTTTTTTTGTGAGGGAAAAATCATCAAGTGACTTCTCCCGCCCAGGGTGTCGGGCGGGAGGGAATGTCAGACTCTTACTGACTAAAAACCCCCTGTTCCTACGCCTGCTCTAGGCCGAGGTCGCGGTGCCTCATTGCGCTTACCCCGCAACCCCGGCTTCAGATGGCCCCTGACTGTTGGGGTAAAAAACACATATGCGGGCACACGATAAAAAAATAATGTTGACTCTCGTTGGTAGATGTCGCTGCGTGACTAATGAACAACAACAAAGCTTAGATTCCTGGCACCATGAAGTTTTCTCGATTGATATACCTTTTAAACAAAAAGACAACCGCATTAAAATCGGATCATCCGTTTCAGAGCTACGATGCGACAGACATACATAGAAACAGACAAGTCAAACTTATAATACCCTATCGTTTTTTGCGTCGGGGGTTAAAAAGGTCGTGATTTTAGTTGCCAAGCACTCGCACTCACAGGAATACTGTAGTATATCAGTGAAAGAATTTTGTAATTCCGAATAGCAGTTCCAAAGACTACCTCCTACATACAAACTTACAACTTACTTGTTCTAACAAAAAAATAAATTAGAAATTATTATCTTTACATCTTAATTAAATTGGAGTGTCTATATGTATAACTAGCTACTCTCGTGCGGTGTCAGTCGCTGCTTCGCTTCCATAGATCGTAGCTTCATGCTAAATGTTTTATATGAGCCTATAGCACTCAGAACATTATAGCTGTCTATCAGTAAAAGAATTTTGGAAATCCAACCAGCGGTTCCAAAGAATAACTCTACATACGAACTTATAACTTATCACTTTATAATATTAGTATAGATTGAAATAACTTAATATTAAAGTGTAATAATCGCTGTTCGCCCATGACTCAGGCCCCACGTCGATACACTCGCTCGGGGCGATAAAACCCCGTTTCGATTCCCGTGCCGGAAATAGCCCCGGTCAAGAACCTGCGAGAAAAATTCGCTCACTCGTACGCTTGCGTGCGCGCAGCGTAACTTCGTATTGACGTATGCGTGTGTGCGTGTATGCTTTGTTTTTGCGTTTGTGTGGGTTTCATGTTGAAAGAGACAAGACGTCAAGAGCGAAATACTTTTTCTTCTTTAAAGTGAACAGAGAATTAATAAATTTGTTAATTAACCGCTGTACTCAAAGTCATTTTATAGTTAACTAGCTTTTGTTAGCGACTTCGTTCGCGTGGAATAGTGACTTCCTGCAGATTTTTGTTTTAAACTTTATAGTTTCCGATCATGCGTGATTTCAGAGAAGTTCCCGCTCCCGCGGGATTTTTGAGATGAAAACTATCCTATGGTCCTTTATCAAGTTTCAAACTTTGTCTGTGCCAAATTTCTCACATATTGGTACTTTAGGCGTGAAGAAAAGACTGACAGACAGACAGAGTCACTTTCGCATTTATAATATTAGTTTAGATACGAATAATTTTAAACTACTATTTAATGAAG
The DNA here is from genome assembly GCA_902829305.4 of Spodoptera exigua. NCBI lineage: Eukaryota > Metazoa > Arthropoda > Insecta > Lepidoptera > Noctuidae > Spodoptera > Spodoptera exigua. The sequence goes on along the minus strand of LR824628.2, from coordinate 470,899 downwards.
GTTATTTTATCCATATAAACCTTCCTCGTCAATTCTCTATCTACTAAAAAAACCGCATCAAAATCCGTTGCATAGTTTCAAAGATGTAAGCGTACATAGGGATATAGGGACAGAGAAAGTGACTTTGTTTTATACTATGCTGTGATTAACCCATTTCTTTTTTCTGAACAAAATCGATAGTAAGGAATAGTTAAATAATCATGGAGTATCGTGGTAAAGAAATTCAGAATGAGGAGTCTCTCGATGTACAGGTGACTTCCAAGAATGCAATATTGTATTCGATTCTACATCAGACAAAATATTAGATATTAGTGCTATATCGATTTTAATTTCTCAGTAAATACAGCCATTTTTATTGTGATAGAACTGTAAAAGAGTCTAAGTTAATCCTGATGGTAAGCAGTCAGCGTTGTCTAAAGACCCTTGCAATAACTAAGGAGTTACGAGTGCGTTGTCGACCTTTTAGGGATTTGGGGAGGTTAGGGATTTTGCCTCCAGTAACCTCACTCACACGGCGAAACACAACGCTGTGGTTGTCTCACGCTGGTTTTCTGTGAGGCCGTGGTATCACTCCGGTTGTGACAACCCTTTCTTGACAAAGCATGGCTCTCCCACACTTACATTCTTGATTTGTGTTTGGTGTATAGTAATTACTAATTACTAATTACATGGGACGCATAATGTTACAGAAGTGTAGCTCTGTTCGTCCCCTCAAAAATTTTAAGTCCTGACATTTATAAGACCTAAGCGATTGTGTAGTTTCCTAGGTCAAAAACAAATTATTTCGACGTTTCAATACAATAATATATTGAAAAATAATTATACTTTTATTCATCGATCGATAGTTACACTAAGTTTTAGATATTTTGTAGCTAATTATTAGGAAATAAGTAAGCTATTTGACGCAAAAATACTATAACGTCATAACTCAGCGTTCCATACAAGTTTCATAGAAAAGTATCGTTTTTGACATGTGGATAAAAGTATTGAATTTGACCAGTTGGAAACTACCGTATTAACGTTTTTAAGACCTAAGACACCGACCAATTAACTCCTTTCTTTTTAATAAATAATTACGGATAACGTAAGTTAGTGTGTGTGTGCATACATGTGTGTACAGTGTAGTTACATAAACGCACACACGCGTCCTATGCGCACGCGATCCGAATGAATGGCACGATCTCTTTGTTTTCGATGCGCTCGCGCAGGTCTTGTGTTTCTTTTGTGTTAGTACATACTATTTAGTAACTGACGACTTTTTAAAATATGGTGGCTGACGAAGAGATGGACACCTGATGGTAAGCAAATGGCGAGGGCGCCGTCCATGGTCATTAACAATACCAGGGAGGTTGGAAAAGATTGGAGGATTGTAAAGTTTGGAGATTAGGATTTGGGGATTAGGGTTTGGGTAATGGGGGGGGGGGGGGTAATGGGGTAATGCATGCGCAATCACTGTTTCACTTTAGTATTCGGTATAATGCGCGATAATAACGATGGGGAGTTTCTTGCTCGTTCTTCTCCATTCGAATCTACACTTTGGAACGAGCACCTAGTTTCACTGACGAAATTGTATTTTGATGTTCCAAAAGTCCTTTTTTATGATTTAGTTGGTATAAAAGATTTTGTCTTTTAAACTTCTGGTCGGATCCGCCAATTCTTGTCGCCCCTCCCATCCTACAAACATGTAGAATATTATTATATTGTAATTAAATAGTTGAATGGTTATGTGTGAGTCAAAAACACGTGTCGGATAAGATAGACTATCTACCGGCCACCGTTTACGGGAGGTATGCTTGTAGAAACGTTGCTTATTATTGTGAAATTTCTTTCATTCATAATACCTATGTACCTATTTGTTATTTTTCGTCATTATTATCAATTTTCTTGTCCGCTGTCACCTTGGTGGAATTATTAGGAATTAGTGTCTTCTCTATATAGTATCAGCCCTATAGGGCCCCGTCTGTGGTGGTCTATTGGCTCTTTGAGGCGCGCGCGGAACGCTACGCGCCGTACGCTCGGGTATGGTTCTGGTCGCGCGCCGAGCTACCCTTACTCGCCTTCCGCAGACACGTGCTTACGGTGACACGGTTAGGCATAGTCTGTCAGATAGTTATTGGATAAATATGGAGTCCAGCGCCTCCCAGGGACATGAATGACTGTCTTGAATCCCGCAACAAAATAAATCAAAAGTTTTTATTAGAGGAGAGCTAAGAAGGAAAATTAAAAAAGTATTTTCCACTTCCCCCGTTGACTTATATGCAGGAGAGAGCATGTTTTTTTTTTACTTTCTTACATGGCAACCGAGTCTCCAATTTAATGTTGTCGACTATACTGCCAGGAGAATGATTTTACTCTTAAAAGCGTACGCAATACGTATGTCACACTGCTTGTCAAAGGTCTCCCCATCTCGCTTCCACACCTCCCCATCTCGCTTCCACATCTCCCTTTTTGTTTCGACCATGCCCACCAGCCTCGGTGGACACCTCAGTATGGACGCCGCAGGCGGGGTAGGCTCCGGAAAAAATGCATGTATATGTAGGTAGTTATAAAATATTGCAGAAAAATTACTCGCTTAGAAACACGTTTGAAACACTGCTTATCAATTTATTGCAACATCCCTCGAAACATCATTGTGCATTGTTTCGGCATTGGAATTAAAATAACAAGGACATAGTATAATTATATGTACAATACAAATGTCAACTTATTCATTAATTAATTAATTTTGATAAATAGAAATCTGTATTAATATACCTAATAGAGAAGAAAAGATCTGTCGGTTCGTTTTGAATATACTTTAAAACCAGTGAAGGAAAGCCAAGCTTTGGCACGAATGGGTCAATTCCAACGCAGTGATACCACAGCCTCACAGACAACCCGCGTGGAACAACCACAGCGTTGTGTTTCGCCGTGTGAGTGAGGTTACCGGAGGCCCAATCCTTACCCTTCCGCAATCTTTAAATCTCCCAAAACTTACACCCAAAGGTCGGCAAAACACTCTTTAGTCCTCCGTTGTTGCTATAGGCGGCGCTGATAGTAATTTGTCAGCTCGTTTGCGATCCTATCACATGTGGACTCGTGCCTTCGTGCTCGGGCCACAGTATTAAGCTGAGCTCCAGCCTTTTGCGCTGCGACGCACTATGGGCTTTCCTTTTATATGTCGTTGCGTAATAAATGGTTTTTCTTTCTTTCTTTCTATAAAAAACCTACGATCTCTAACTCACCTGCCAAGCGAGGCAATTATGGCACTTTTAGCAGAGGACATAGTCCTTCATATTTTTGATGATCACGGAACATATCTTCAAATTTCGATGCGAGCGAAGCCACAGGCGGAGTACTAGTGCCGAACTATGCTAAAATTCTACGAGAGATAAAATTAATTAGTATTCTAATGTAGAAACGATGGTCGTTTGCAAAGAATAGGAGAATATTGTTAGGTTTAATAGGTTTTATAGGCTTTCTGACCTCTATTTTAAATTAGATTTATTACATATCTGTATCCTGTTTGCCTTTTACTATTTATCTGTATGTTTTAGCTTTTTTCGACAGGGGAAAATCATCAAATGACTTCTCCTGCCCAGGGCCGGGCAGGAGGGAGTGTCAGACTCTTACTGACTAAAAACCCCCCTGTTCCTTCTCCTGCTCTGTGCCGAGGTCGCGGTGCCTCATTGCGCTTACCCCGCAACCCCGGCCGAACATCAGCCCTTTAGGGCCCCGTCTGTGGTGGTTTAATGGCTCTTTGAGGCGCGCGCGGAACGCTATATACGCGCCGTACGCTCGGGCGGCGAGCTGGTCGGGCAGCGAGCTACCCTTAGGTACTCGCCGTCCGCCAGCGAGCTACCCTTAGGTACTCGTTGTCCGCAGATCTGCGCTTATGGTGGCCGGAGACCATCTCTCATTTTTTAGCCAACAGGACTTGCAAAAGACTGTACGGAATTTTCGTTCCTCTGATTCATCATCATTATGGTCGGCCTGTTTTTGTCCACTGCTGGATATAGGCCTCCCTAATTGCACGCCACTGATCTCGATGTTCAGCTCTTCTCATTCAACCACTGCCAGCCACCCTGCGGATGTCGTCAAGTTATGTTTAGGAAAAGTATTTGTGGAGCAAATATTCAGAAAGCAAATAGCTTCACTCGCAGATTGACACTATTTAATTTCTTTATTTAGTTTTACGGTCAATGGTTCAAATTAATTCATTGTAGTGTAACCTTGAGTGTCCTCTAAGACCGACTACTTAAAACACAAGCAGGAATAGCTGACAAAAATCATCCCACATCAATCTATATCCACACCAAACCGCATCAAAATAATACAATCAATTTAAGCGTACAGAACAGACAAACACACATACATATTTAACACGATTTAAATGTGACATTGATACATTTCGAGACATTGCCCTAGACATCATCTTGGCTGGTTCTGAGTGGACTCGCCACATTCGCGGCGTGAACTGTATAATTAGCTGACGACTGAGACACCTGGTCAAAATATTTGCATATACATACATACCGTTGTAGCGAATTTTCGTGAATTTTGTTGCTACTATCGGTTTTCGAATTCGATAACATTGATTTGTGAGTTTGCAGTGAGAAACGCCGTGTTGGCCTGGGGCTTAAGGCAACCTTTCAAGCACTAACGCAACTTTTTCCGAGTTATATGTACTTTCTATAATTATTTAGACACCACTGACATTCAGTGAAGGAAACATCACAGGGAAACCTGGACTTGTAATTTCTAAGTATGAGTTTGAAATCGCCAATTTGCCTGGAGCGAGCGTCGTGATTAATGCTCCAACCTTCTCCGTGTGAGAAGAGGCCTTTGCTCAGCAGTGGATACTTATAGGCTGACGATGTTGTTGTGATGGAATTCTAAGACTTCCTCAATATTAACAGATTTTTGTTAGTTTATTTTTTGTTAGTAGTTTTGATCGTATGAAAATTTTCAATTAGTTATCAAAGTTGACAATGAAATGATTGTTTGACAGTTTTTACTGACCGTGAATTTCTCTCGGAAACACGCGATTCTTTGCTTTCTGCATCTCACCTGTACTGAACACATTGATTCGTCAACAGACAGAATATGTGTAACAATTATGTAGTAGGTTACTGGATATCATTCTTAGACAAATTGACTTACCTTAACCTTAACTAAATTATATTTTCTACCAATCAGTAACAATAATAGTACCTATAATATTTAATGCATCCTCTAGTGTTGCCATTGGCGTCGAATTTTCGTCACCAAAACTGAAAACTCGAAAACATTTAACTTCGATAAAACTTACCTTAAAATCGAGAAACTTTAGTAATGTGATCTCGGATGATTGTCAAGCAATATATTCACTATAGTGTTATAATGGGCACATTTATATTCAATCGATAGGTTTCGGGGTATTATATTACAACACATTTTGTTTTAGGGTTATGTAACTGACTTTATAGTACACAATAAAATCTACGATAGTTGGCAAAATAGTGGATGATCCATTGACTTTGACAACCAAGAAACATGAATACATTCTGTTACTGGAAGATTCTTCTTACCTTCCTTCGCAAGAACGTGCTCTGGCACGAATGGGTCGGCTCGACCGGAGTGATACCACGGCCTCAATGAATACCGGCGTGAAACCACCACAGCGTTGTGTTTCGCCGTGTGTATGAGGTTACCGGAGGCCTAATCCCTTTCCCTTCCCTATCTTTTTCCAATTCTGAAATATCCGCAACCCGTTCCCGCACTCGTTACTCTTTTGGTGTTGCTGATGTCCATTGGCGGCGTGATTGCTTACCATCAGGTAATCCGTCTGCTCTTTTGCGGACTTATTCCATAAAAACAGTAATTAAATAATCTATATATAGGTACATATATATTCCTATATACGCTTAAGTCTTTAAAACTGCGTAACGGATTTTTGATGCGTTTTTTTAATAGAATGATTGAAGAGGAAGGTTTATATGTATAACTAGCTACTCTCGCGCGGTTTCACCCCCTGCTCGGCTACATTTGATCGTAGCGTGATATTTTATAGCCTTTAGCACTCAGGAACATTGTAGCTACCTATCAGTGAAAGAATTTTGGCAATCCGACCGACAAATTTTACCTCTTTATAATATTAGTATAGATAACATCCATTATAAAAGTAATAGAAATTAAGTATCAGCTTTGCAGCCGTGCTAAGTTTGGACGGGTCGCTAGTATACGAATAATATACAACATTCATAAGTTATCGAAGTTCTAGTAGGATTTTTGAAGAAAATCCTTTGTGTATTCCAAAATTGGTGTCTTTTGTCATCTGGAAGACTAGTTTACAATTTTGGACACGTGTTTTTAATTTATTTACAGATTAAAAATACGCTCAAACGTTTTTGCATTGAAGACAAAAAAAATGACGATCAAAGTTCTCAATTTAATTGCATTGAGGATCAAATGAACACAAAAAGAATTGCCGATCGAAGTCCTCAATTTTTGAATTATTCCTTTTAGCGAGTAACTATATATAGATAACGCCATCTATTGTTAGTACATCGAGTTACATACTTGTTAGGCAGATGTTCACAACTTGATCGACTGCTCTGCAAATATGCTGTCCTGGTACTTGATGGTAGAAACAATGACTTTGTGTCAGTCTGTCCGTACGTCAGTTTAGTGACGTGATATGGTGATATGTGTACAACCAAATGAGCAAGATTGAATTGTAATTTATTATTTTTAAATTTATTGATATAGTATATATATATAACTGGGGCAAATTTAAGCAAATGAATAGATTGTATGCTTCTTCGCTGGTAATTTCAAATTAAATTATGAATATTGCAATCATTTTCGCCATAATATAACTAATCGTCAATTGATTTGTTTTATTGGATTTGTCGGCCTCTTCTCACTCGGAGAAGGAATCAGGATTTAAACTTAAAATTATTAATTACTAGTTCTCGCCCGCAGCTGCACCCGCGAGGTATGTTAATAAAAAGCAGCCTGTGATAACCTATCTAGTATCTACAAACCAAATTTCAACAAAATCAGTGCAGCCGTTTGTGAGTTAAAGAATAACAAACGTACCTATATCCAAACATTCTCACGAACTTTAACTTTTATAAGATTACTAGCAGCCCGCCCCTGCTTCGCACGGCTCCAACTATCTCGCTATCAAAGGGTCGCTTTTTCCTAATCTTCCCCTCTACTTTTCAAAAATTTTCTTTCTTAAGAACCTTCCCCTGACAATAACACACAAAACAAAAAAAAAGAATCAGTAGAATTGGTCCAGGCGTTATTGAGTTATGCGCTTACCAACATATTTTGCGATCCATTTTTATATACAGGGCGTCCGGTAAAGAATGGATAACCTTGAAATGCCTTTTAGTATATCCTTTGGCCATTCAGAAAAAACAACGAAAAGGAAAGTATCATAGGTAGCACCTAAATTATTACGTCTTGAAGTAAAAGAACTGGGGCTAGAGGTAATACAAAATGATCCTTTAACATTTACGTTCATTACATTACTGCATAACCACGATGATTAAACATTGCTTTAAAAATAAATTTTGCTCGATTTGTCTATAATAAATTAATTTGCAAGTTTTTTATAAAATATTTTTTTTCGTATTTTTTTTTGTATATTTTCTGAATGGCCATAAGATATACTTAAAGGTATTGCAAGGTTATCCATTCTTTACCCGACACCCTGTATATAGAAGATTAATATTATGGATAATATTATGGATTTATATGGATTCTAGGTTTCCTAATGCTAATGTTTTTCTTCACCGGGCGTAAATCGTCATTTTCAATTAATTTAGTATGTCACACGACAGTGACTATTCAAAAAGGTAACCTAAAGAAGCATAAACATATTTCTTTCCTTCGATTTCCCCAAGTTATTTCTATTTGAAAATAACATGTTATATGTGACGTCACTGTAATGTAAGTCTTATCTATATACAAATATTTGCTTACTGTATTTGATAGTAATATAAGTTGTACGAACCCTAATTTTAGAATCGAAGCACGCGTCGTCGTCGTCGTCGTGTTTTGCAAAAATCTAGATTCCGATAGAATGTGTGTAAATACTGCCGTAATAATTATTTCCACACTAAAAATAAAAATACATTTTTAAACTAAATACTCTACTTATTTTAAATGTCTTTTCCTTTAAAGTAAGAGGACAAAGTTATTGATTTTTCAATAGATATATGTTATTTGAGGAATAAAATTGTTGCTGTCACTGTCTTATACAAACATTCTGACGCGACAGCATTATAATTATTCCACAGGTAACTTTTATCTAACCAATGAAAAATCAGCCCTTAAAGTATTTTCGAATATCGATCGATCGAATATCTATAGCGAGCGCGTAGCGATAGCGTGCGCGGGCGCATCTGACTGGCTGCTGATGAATAAGAGTCCCGTTGTGACTTGTAACTAGTAGAGCTTTTCTCGATTAATCAATGACAGTCAGCCGTTATTTAAATGTTTCTAAACTGTTGAAATTTGTCTTCTTTGACATAAAAAGGGAACCTACATATTTTTTTTATATTGTCTGGTCTTTAAAAGAGACTCCGATCAGAGTTTTTCAGCATTTCTTCTCAAAAAAGCCGAATATTTCCCAACTCCAATAAATAAAAATTGTTTACGATTTTCTATGCGAAATTCGAAAAGTCAGTCACATAAGCGTCTTAGCATAGATCACAGCACGTTTAGAAAAAAAATAGCTGTTTATTGAATTTTAAAAATGGCGGTCGCGTCCAGATGTTTGGCAGACTAGAAAAAACAGTATAAATGCATTTTTTTCATTGTAGTTTATTTAAATTTTGATTCGATTTACAATTTGTAACGATTTATCTTCGTTTTGTTAGCTGCCTGTGTCTGTCTAAATGGACAGGTTTTCTGTATCGTTGACTTTTTAATTTCTTTACTTACATATTTTATCGATCTGACAGATTTGTCCTGCCCGTTTGCCAAACTGGGAAGATTTTATATTCCTTGACGTCATTGTGTTGTTTTTACACATTATTTTGGTGACATTTTGTTGTATTTTTTTGTTTACCAAAAAAGGTTTTCAACCCTATTGTTCTGAAACTGTATTCCAAAGAAATAAGAGTTCAAAATTAAGGTTTTATCATTAAGTATCGGGTTTGTAGCTTTTATTACACACAATAGCTAAGCAAAGAGTTGAAAATGAATTTATTTCAATTAGACCCTTACGGCAATTTTTAACGTTAAACAAAGCTTAAAGATATGAAGTGTCAGTCTGTTGGTCAGTCCTCATAGTGAAGCTATTTGCTCTAGAACGAGCAAGAAACTCCATGGTTACTCTTTTTCTATCAGTTTCGGGCTATCTAAATAAAAACTTTTCGGATTTCTATAATATTTTGTCTTTCTCAACAAAAAATACATAATTTTTATTTATCAATGTTGGTTTGTATGTGGGGGTAATCTTAAGAACCGCTGGTCTAATTTACAAAGTTCTTTCACTGATAGATAGCTGCAATGTTCTTCAGTGCTATAGGCTATATTTTATTCGTGTATTGTAGAAAGTTCCCCCGGGACGAGGCCGAAGTTGCGCGACACAGCTAGTCCATTATAACATTGTTTTTGTCCTAAAATCTTATAGATTTTTGACAAGAAAACCCACAATCTCTACCCCTATGAAGCTAACGCGTGTTAAACACGAGAGAAACTAAATAAAAGCGTATGACATGGTGATTGGTCGGGGCGGCAGGTGCGCGCGCGCCGAATCCTGTTTCATTTCGTACGAGCTGCGCGGGAGTGGATTAAAGTGTGATGTGGCTTTACATGTTATGTTATATGAGAGGTAGACGTGTTTGATAATTGTTATGTTACAATGTTAATTATTGTTATATAAATAAAGTTTGTTTTTGGGAGAAATAAAATGTCTTCGTCTTGTCTCTTAAACTCCAGATAGGTTTAAAAAAAAATTTAAAATCCTATCTGGACTGAATATAAAATACCCTCAATGAAGACGATTAACCCATAATTGGCAAAAAATCTTTTGGGTAATAAATAAAAGAAATGTACTTCAATTTAAAAAATAAACTTTTTAAGACTTATAAAGCAATGGTCTACAATCAATACCTACCTGCTTTATTGATAACCTCTACCTACACCTCTAAAAAAAGTAAGATTTTATAATTTAAATAACACACATTAGCTCCTCTCGCACGGTTTCACTCTCGTTTTCCCACTGCTGGGCTCTTAGATATAGTAGCGTGATGTTTTCAACCTATAACACTCAGGAACATTGTAGCTATCTATCAGTGAAAGAATTTTGGAAATCCAACCAGCGGTTCCAAAGATAACAACCTACATACAAACTTAAAAATTTTACCTCTTTATAGTATTGGTATAAATATGTACATGGTCTAAAACCACGGGACATTTGAAAAAGGTAATCCCGTGAAAGACCCAAGTTGAATGACCGGGGTACAACGGGAGCGAGGGGAGTCTTTGTATAGCGAATTGTCGGGACCCCTGCGCCTGCGCACCTCTGATACCGCGCTGTATACGGGGGAAGACGGTGAACCTTATTACCATATAAGAAGGGGGAAGGTACTGGACTATTTGTAAAGACTCTGTTAGGGAGTTTTCAAGGACAAATAGTGTGTGTGTGTGTGTGTTTTTTGTGATAAAAAGTTTTTAAGTGACCGAGTAAGGGGTTCGAAGATTGAACTTTGTTTTTAAGTTTTGTTATAGCTTTAAATTATGAATTTAGTTTATTTTTTTGAGCTGATTTTTTCTCTGACTAGCTACTATCACGCGGTTTTACCAGCTGCTCGGCTTAGCGTGATGTTTTATAGCCTATAGCACACAGGAACATTGTAGCTATTTATCAGTAAAAGAATTTTGGCAATCCGACCAGCGGTTCCAAAGATTTCCCCCTATATACAAACTTAAAAATTTTATCTCTTTATAATATTGGTATAGATTAACTTCACGTGCTTTTCGACCCTTGGCTTCCAGTATGATGTTTTGTAGCCTATATTAGTCTTCTTTGATTTTTTTATGTCATATTACGGCCAATGAGCCGAAATTACCTGATGGTAAGCAATCAGCGCCGCCCATGGACACTCGCTACACCAAAGAAGTTGTTGTCGAGTGCGTTGCTTTTTAGGGATACACTATCGAAGAGTTAAGGATTGGGGAGAAATGGTAGAGGGGAAACTACCCACTAGTAATTAGTACGTAATAATAATTACTTAGCTTGAATATGACAGGTTTAATAACTCCGAGGATTATATAAATACGTGGAAAATATGCTCCGAGTTTCAACTTATTAATGGTAATTATTAGTTTCTTAATTAATTACTATTTTCTTGTAGTATCGGTGAAAAGTATAAAGTATAAAGTATATTATTTATTAAAGATTTCGTAACTGACAAAATGGGATCCATATTACTAATACTCTACATGTCTGTCTGTAACTGGAGGCCCAATCCTTACAATCTCCAATCCATTCAGCCGGGGTTGCGGGGTAAGCGCAATGAGGCACCGCGACCTCGGCCGAGAGCAGGAGAAGGAACAGGGGGTTTTTAGTCAGTAAGAGTCTGACACTCCCGCCCGCTCGGCCCTGGGCGGGAGAAGTCATTTGATGATTTTTCCCTCACAACAAAAAAAATCCTCTCCAATCCATACTTATCATAAACTCATCAAGGAGGAACAATCATCAAAAATTTACCAAAAACAGTAAAAACATTTCTTGTTCCACTTAAAACGAATCACCCTTAGAAACTTATCGTTTTTACAAAAATCCCGAACGTTTCCGAAGTTAGCCGAAGGCGGCCGAACGCGCACATCTGTCGGCGGCGCGTGCGCACAAAACCTGTATGATCGAAGATTTGTACAGGTGGTGCGGGGTAGAAAAAAGGGGGGATATGTATGGAGGAATTTATATATATTTGAGTGGGCCGATGACCTTTAACTGTGGGTTATATTGATAAGATTTTTTTTAAAAAAAGGTTATTTTTGTAGAGGTTAGGTTAGAATGATAAGGTCGATTAACTTTGTTGATCTTGTTTGCGTAGGTTATGATTATTATTAACAACTGTTACACCACTTTCGTATAAGTTCCCGATAAACTTACGTGGCACATAGCACATACAAATAATGTTCTATATTCATATTTATCTTGTCATTAATAGTTATTGAGATGTTGTGAAATATATGGGACTTATTTAGTTGTTTTTTATTGTGCTTCTCTCTCCAGCTCTGGGAAAGCTGGAGAGATATAATATTTAATTTTTTTCTCTTTTTTTCAAGTTGTTGGTTTTCAATCGGTTTGTGATTAGAGCCTACTTTTAAGGAAATAAGGCTTGTATTAGTAGACTCGAAAAGCTCTCCCAAATATACATAAATGTTTCGGCATGAATGGACCAGCTCGACCGGAGTGATACAACGGCCTCACAGAAAACAGGCGTGAAACAACCACAGCGTTGTGTTTCGCCGTATGAGGGAGGTTACCGGAGGCCCAATTTCTCTTCACCTCCCTCAATCTCCGAAACCCTAATCCCTTAAAGGTCGGCAACGCACTGGCAATTCCTCTTATGTTACGTTTGTCCATGGGCAGCGCTGTTTGCTTACCATCAAGTCACTCCCTCACAAAGGCAAGAAAAGGATTCCTGATGATTTTCTCTCCTCAAATAAAATGATACATAACTTCTTCATGAGGGAACTTCATTTAAAAATCCTATTCAATAATGATATAGAGCTTTTTTCCATTTAAAATACTTAAGTCAATTTTCTAAACAATTTTCTTCAATGCGTCTTTGAATGGAAGCCTGAATTACTCAATAATAGCGGATACATGCAACATGAAACTTAGTTACAGGCCTAACAGGCGCGTTTCAGTTTCCTGATTATAGAGCCTGCAAAATATAGCCCTTTTTTTATGTAGCCACATACTAGAATTGCTAAAAGTTAATGTCGTAGTAACCTGGATTTTCCTGGCAAGTACCAATGTGACTTTTACCGAGTCATATGTACTTTCTATGATTGTTTAGACACCACATACGGTGAAGGTAAACATCGTGAGGAAACCTGGACTTAAAAACTTCTAATTATAAGCTTGAAATTGCCAATACGTCTTGCGCTAGCGTAGTGATTAATGCTCAAACCTTCTCCGTGTGAAAAGAGGCCTTTGTCCAGCAGTTTGCGCTTATAGGCTGATGATGTTATAACGTGAACAATTGAAAAACAAAACTTCAAGTGTAATCAGTTTAAAGTTTTTAACGGTTTTACAGTTTTCTAGAACTTTTAATAACCTAATAGATATTATAAGTATATTAGATATTGAGCGGTTTTCTTGATTGACATAAATTATAGAAAATTAATGGTTGGCTTCAAGACCTTGATGTTTTTATTCCACTTTTATTTCAAAGGCAATATGTTTTTTACCCGACTACGCCAAAGCAAAAGGAGGGTTATGATTTTGACAGGCTATGTATGTATGTATGTATGTTCATCTGTTCCCTCGTAACTTCTAAACTACTTACCAGAATTCGACAAATGACATATCATTAGAAACGTCTTAATTGTCCGCTGGTTACAGGCTATCATATAGCCTGTAACCAGCATTAAGCACACAGCAAAAAGTATAAAAACTAAAACCCAACTACGATAAAAACCGACGTTGAAAAATTATAAAAAAGATTTGTAGAATACTGAAAAGCGTAGTCACACGTTACTTCTCATCAGCCGGGGTTGCGGGGTAAGCGCAATGAGGCACCGCGACCTCAACCTAGAGCAGGAGAAGGAACAGGGGGGTTTTTAGTCAGTAAGAGTCTGACACTCCCTCCTACCCGACCCTGGGCGGGAGAAGTCATTTGATGATTTCCCCTCACAAAAAAAAAACGTTACTTCTCATACCTGCACTTTGATAACGTGTGACTTATACTTTTTATTATTATTATTATTCGATAGATTGAAGGTTAGGGTAAGGTAGGAACGTAACCCGGGCTTGCGTGGTAAGCGCAATGAGGCACTGCGGCTTCGGCGTAGAGCAGGAGAAGGAACAGGGGGGTTTTTAGTCAGTAAGAGTCTGACGCTTGTTTAACTCATTTTTCCTCAGTAAAAGAACTTCTATTTAATAACTAGTATTTACCCGCGACTTCGCTCCCGTCATTTGATGAACGCTTATTCGTTATTAAGTCAAATCTTCCAACATGGGAATCCCTACCAAGACCCCGTACTCAGCCTTGGACAGTCAAACATTTAACAGCAAAACTGAATCAACTTGACAATAATATATATCAAGCAAAATATAACGTCGGCCATACTGTTCGGTGACGTCACAGAGGACTGGATGGCTACCCCATTGTGTAACGTGATCTATGGCGCGATTTGGATAATATAATGATACGAAAAGAGGGAATCGGAGGGTAATATTAGGAGGTAAGTGATTATTTACCATGGTACATGGTTTTAATAACCTCACAGGCACTGTAAGGCTCTGTTTATATAAATAAAAATGATATAAATGACCTTTGGAATAGACGTGTTCTAGAGCGGAGATCACGTCTAGGCAAACGTAGTGTAGGGCGCCCTCCAGCTAGGTGGACTGACGGTATCCGCAAGATGGTTGGCAGTGGTTGGATGAGAATTTGGAAAATGACTGAATGAGAATGAGACTGAATTTGGAGCTCAATGGCAAATGGCAATGGTTTAAAAAAAATCTTTTTCTCCTGTATCGTGGGTTCACAAACATACAATTTCACATACACATGGCAACCAGACCCGGAACAACTATTTGTGGATCACACAAAGAGATGTTCCGTGCGGGAATCGAACCCGCGACACGTTGCACGGCAGCCAGTTACCCAGCCACCGTACCAACCGTGCACAATTAGAGAGATACACTTAATCTAAAGGTATAACTTATAACTTATCTTTAAAATCGACACATGGCCTATAGCTCTGCCTACCCCGTTCACGAAATATAAGCTTGGTAGAGTCCACTACTAATCGAATTCCAATCACTGAAGGAGCCAATCAAAGAAATAAATACTATCGCGCATTCGTCAAAATTGTGACGGGTTCACACTTAGGTACATATGTATTTTATAACTAGGTTTTTTTTTGTTTTAAAAAAGATATTGCCTTGGATACTAGGTTTTTATTTTGTGTCCTTGGTGCATTTACAAACATAAAAAGTCATAGACACATCACACAAACCCGCAACAACAATTTTAAGTGTAGGAGAGCTAAGCTTTAGGCTCGACTGGAGTGATACCACGGCCTCACAAAAACCGCCGTGAAACAACCCTTACGTTAAGTTTCGCCGCGTGCATGAGGTTACCGGAAGCCCAATCCTTCTCAAACCCCATCCTCAATCCTCAAACACAAGAGCTCGGCAACGCACTTGTAGCCTTTATTATTTCGAGTGTCTATAGGCGGCGCTGATTGCTTACCATCCGGTATTCCGTCTGCTCGATTGCCGACATCTATACTTATAATATTATAAAGAGGTAAAATTTGTAAGTTTGTATGTAGGGGGTAATCTTTGGAACCGCTGGTCGGATTGCGAAAATTCTTTCACTCATAGATAGCTACAATGTTCCTGAATGCTTTAGGCTATAAAACGTCACGCTACAATTAAATGGAGTCGGGAGTCGCGAGAGTAGCTAGTATATCATAAAATAAAATTATACAGAAAATTTGTTGAGGATCGGGTAAGACGTTTTCCAATTTTTATTTTCTCGTTTGAACCTTACCTAAGCACGTATATCGTGGAATAACAAATGCGTTTAGAAACAACTCAGTAATTGTTACCTGAATGTTTCATTCTAGTCTAGCACTAGCTAGACATTAGAACAATGACCTAAGTTCCTACTTGAGTACTAGAATGCCCTATTTTTTATTTTTTTCGTTATTTAATTTATTTTAGCACTAAAAATATAACAGCAATGTTTTTAAATTAATGTAACTCATTGTGTGGGAGAGCCATGCTTCGGCTTCAATGGGTCGACCAAAATGAAACCACGGCCTCACAGAAACGGGCGTGAAACAACCACAGCGCTGTGTTTCGCCGTGTGAGTGAGGTTACCGAAGACCCAATCCTTCCCCTCATCCTCAATCCTCAAGTTTTGCCATGTGATGATGTGAGTGAGACCTAACTTGGCTTAGCATGGGTACAATGCTGATACTAAATGTTTCCACCATTTAATGGATTTAATCTATACTAATATTACAAAGAGGTAAAATTTGTAAGTTTGTATGTAGGGGGTAATCTTTGGAACCGCTGGTCGGATTGCCAAAATTTCACTGATTGATAGCTACAATGTTCCTGAGTGCTATAGGCTATAAAACATCACGCTGCGATCAAATGAAGCCGAGCAGCGGGTGAAACTGCGCGAGAGTAGCTAAGTTATACATAAAAAAACTTCCTCTTCTGTCACACTATATATGAAAAAACCGCATCAAAACCCGTTACGTAGTTTTAAAGATTTAAACATTCATAGGGATATAGGGACAGAGAAAGCGACTTTGTTTTATACTATGTAGTGATACTATCAAAAATATTCAAAGGTGTCATGATCTAAATGAAAGCCGAAAGAATGAATACTTTAAAGAAAGTCACCAGTCGAGCAACGAACCTAGGCACAGTAGAGAACTAAGTTCTAACCACTCCGCGAATTCAATCGATGTTGTCACGTTCATATTACGTGTGACAATGACAATAGATATTAGTAATGTCATATTTATTAACCACCTCTTGCTATAAAATTGACGTTTACAATTTTTAATAGTCGCTTCGTTTTTCGAATATTCTTTGATGGGTGCTAAGCATGTTAGACTCCATACAGGGTTGTGGTTTTGATTTTAAAATTCTTAATCGTTGTATTGAATTTCTTTTGTGTTTTTGCTGACATTTCGTCATGATAGTCATTTGCTTCATTATAGTATTATATCGATATAAATAAATACCGTACTAAGGATATCTATCATATACACGTCATCACTGTCATGACCATCAGCCTGATTTCGTCCACTACTAGGCGAAGACCTCTCAAACGGCTGCCACTGAGGTCGGTCTTCAATTCAATTATGATAGAAAATAGCGTTAACTTAACCCAATTGCTGAATACTTCTTTATTTATTGCCCTAATATTAATTAGTCCAAATGTGGTTTATTTTGTAATCAATACTTTGTAGTATTAATATGCAACGGAAACGTTTAAAGTATATTATTTTGTAATGTTCACTTCTGTAGACCCTCAAAGAGAAGGAGAATTGCGTTCCCTAGCTTCATAATTATTATATATTGTTCTCCATTACTTTATATAAAATTGTGATCGTGTGATTAGCTGCCTGTTTTTGTATGATAATATGTATGTTACTACTGGAGTTCAACTGTGTGCAATATTTGTGGATCCTTTTAGCTACTATTGTGGACGCTCATATAACTATTGGAATGACTTCGAGTGTGTTTTGCATAAACGGGTTACTTCTTGAAGATCAATAAAAATAATCATTCAGTATATTAGGTACAGAAATATTTTCTTAAAATACAACACACTCATATAATTGTAGGCGGTGTTGGTCAACCAACGCCCACGATCTTACACTTAATATTTACTATATATGGACATTCCATTCGTTGTTTCTTTAAATTAATTCTTTGTAATAATTTGACAGTTTGGTGATTCATTTGTGGCGATAAGAAACTGGTTAATTGTGGGCGTATTTCAGGGTTATAGCTGCCTACCATTTCGTAGTTATCGGGTTGATTTTTGAGTTGAAGAAAGTTTAACTTAAAACAATAAGCTTGCTTGTATATGCCACTGATAGTTTATGCAATTTAAACTACATTTGATTCAATTCAAATTTAGAATCGGATTAGATCTTAAGTGTGCCAGAAAAAAACATACAGCTACAAGGTATCTGTTAGTCCTTCGGTGTTGCAACTTACATTCTAGTGTGGATGAAACAGGCTTCGGCACGAATGACCGGAGTGATACCACAGAATCATAGAAACCAGGCGTCAATAACACAGCATTTGATTTTCGCCGTGTGAGTGAGGTTACTAGAAGCCCAATCCTAAAATACCCCAAACCCTTATAAAGTTTTGGATATTTAAGGATTGGGGAGGAATGGGGGATGGGAAAATATTAGGCCTTCGGTAACCTCACTCGTACAACGCTTTGGTAGTTTCACGCCGGGTTTCAGTGAGGCCGTGGTATCACTCCAGTCGAGCCGACCCATGCGTACCACCCAATATCTGTAATAAAAACATTTTTGGTGAATAATAATGACTTGCTATCTAAAAGCCATAGCCATAGCCAACAGTATCAATGACAATACGTAATACAAGTTACTGCTAACTTCCTACGTAACAAACTTGGTACGCCAAAGTTTCCAACTCTCACCATGCAACATGATAGCTTCTGCATTTTTTATTACATCGCCTCATATCTACGACATCCCCTAATGTTGGATGTAGAGAGAGAAGCAATGGATTCTTTACATTTATTTTTAATCGTCAGCTTTTTTAAAGGAGTTTTAATAGTTGAGTGGTTTTTGAAAGTTATATAGAACTTTTTAGGTTTTCGAAAATACTTAAGTATTGTTTTTTAATAAAAAAAAAACGTTGCCATACACTACGATTTTGTCCCGTATCGTGGGTACGTTTATAAACATACAATTCGTATTGGTGATTCTTAATTGTAAGAAATACTGATGAAAATAAGTCTTAAGTTTAATTTTTACACCATCGCGTAGCTCACTAAGAAGAAAAAGGCTGCATTTTATTTCTTTTTTCAATAGGTGGATGACGTAATTTCGAAAAACCAAACTGTCCCTAATCATCAAATCTAACTTAGCAAGGAAATTTTACAAAATTAATCATTTCGTATAGTTACGTAATTAAACATCATTAATATTAGTTACAAAGTAATTACACATAAAGACCTCAAACACAAATAAACGAATCTTTTATTTACTCTATACATTTTTATGACAATAGAATAGAAATTGTAAACGTCAAAATGATAACTTTATCTTATAAAAATTATCCTCGTAATAGTAAAGCTCCCTTTGCTCCTTACGATATATCTATCTCTCTCTATAAAGCGGGGGGAGCGATCTGGCAACGCCGCGCCAATGACTCAAACCAACTATACCCTGATCAAGTTCAAAAGTCACTCAGATGTTCAACGTGCAACGTGCTCAAATAACTTCGTAATTTATCCGCATCACAATTCAGACAATAGATGTGTAATAGCCAATAATCCACTTATAACATTTTTATATTGTAAACAGTTTTGCTCGAGTTTCTTAGGAATTGAAGTGGATTCCATGATTTGGATTTTACGACGTAATTCGTGTGTATTTTAATTATAGGAATTTGTTTTGGTTTTGATTCGAGTTGATGTGGAATGATATTAATTATTTTTTATATTATATTAAAACTGAGAATTATAACCATTTTAAAATTAATCTGTGAGAAAAAATTGTGATCTTTTATTATTGATTGAGATCTTAACATTCGTTTTCTTTATCAGAAATATAATCTTAGCAGTATATAATTTTGCATATTGATAATAAATTTCTTAATCTGGCCAAAAAATATTCACATTTTAACCAAAAATAACGAAACATCTAGAACTAAATAATGCGCTGTCAAATTGAAACTGAAATGGCGCGTAATTTGACGTTACCTAATTGTGATGTTTGTTTTTTTTTTAAACCAATGCTTATGAATATGCTTACAGCCAATCTTTCTAATATAATTTAAAGATAAAAATAGATATTACGAATATGAAATAATGTGAAATTTGTTGTCCACGACACAGGGACGTTGACGAAAAAATGTTGATACCATATCTAAAACGAATAATTAGAAATATATCCATGATAGCCGATGACATCATCATTTATAATCTGTGTTGATAAGCAATGTATTCAATTTGAAGTTAAATTCTCGTATCATATTTCACTAGGGAAGGATTTCTGTTATTCTATATGGAATCGAATTAATTGTCGAGTTTTTAGGTCAATTGTTGCGTCCCATTTTTTGTTTTATAGTTCTCTTGCTCGGATTTTAAGCGATTGAAACATTTAATACGGAATAGTAGTTCGTGTGTTCATATAACAACCAATGAATGATTTTGATGTAGGGATGTCTTGTGGACAAGGATGTAGCGTAGACTGTCCAGGCGTGTCGCCTGGTAACGTACTTAGGTATCGTCATGAGCTAATGTTCACATGTAAACAGCAGCTCATGTAGTGCAGAGATTTTCCAGTCAACAAGGATGTAGCGTAGACTGTCCAGGCGACACACGTACTTAGGTATCGTCATGAGCTAATGTTCACATGTAAACAGCAGCTCATGTAGTGCAGAGATTGTCCAGTCAACAAGGATGTAGCGTAGACTGTCCAGGCGACACACGTACTTAGGTATCGTCATGAGCTAATGTTCACATGTAAACAGCAGCTCATGTAGTGCAGAGATTGTCCAGTCAACAAGGATGTAGCGTAGACTGTCCAGGCGACACACGTACTTAGGTATCGTCATGAGCTAATGTTCACATGTAAACAGCAGCTCATGTAGTGCAGAGATTGTCCAGTCAACAATGATGTAGCGTAGACTGTCCAGGCGACACACGTACTTAGGTATCGTCATGAGCTAATGTTCACATGTAAACAGCAGCTCATGTAGTGCAGAGATTGTCCAGTCAACAATGATGTAGCGTAGACTGTCCAGGCGACACACGTACTTAGGTATCGTCATGAGCTAATGTTCACATGTAAACAGCAACTCATGTAGTGCAGAGATTGTCCAGTCAACAAGGATGTAGCGTAGACTGTCCAGGCGACACACGTACTTAGGTATCGTCATGAGCTAATGTTCACATGTAAACAGCAACTCATGTAGTGCAGAGATTGTCCAGTCAACAAGGATGTAGCGTAGACTGTCCAGGCGACACACGTACTTAGGTATCGTCATGAGCTAATGTCCACATGTAAACAGCAACTCATGTAGTGCAGAGATTGTCCAGTCAACAAGGATGTAGCGTAGACTGTCCAGGCGACACACGTACTTAGGTATCGTCATGAGCTAATGTCCACATGTAAACAGCAACTCATGTAGTGCAGAGATTGTCCAGTCAACAAGGATGTAGCGTAGACTGTCCAGGCGACACACGTACTTAGGTATCGTCATGAGCTAATGTTCACATGTAAACAGCAACTCATGTAGTGCAGAGATTGTCCAGTCAACAAGGATGTAGCGTAGACTGTCCAGGCGACACACGTACTTAGGTATCGTCATGAGCTAATGTCCACATGTAAACAGCAACTCATGTAGTGCAGAGATTGTCCAGTCAACAAGGATGTAGCGTAGACTGTCCAGGCGACACACGTACTTAGGTATCGTCATGAGCTAATGTTCACATGTAAACAGCAGCTCATGTAGTGCAGAGATTGTCCAGTCAACAAGGATGTAGCGTAGACTGTCCAGGCGACACACGTACTTAGGTATCGTCATGAGCTAATGTTCACATGTAAACAGCAGCTCATGTAGTGCAGAGATTGTCCAGTCAACAAGGATGTAGAGTAGACTGTCCAGGCGACACACGTACTTAGGTATCGTCATGAGCTAATGTTCACATGTAAACAGCAGCTCATGTAGTGCAGAGATTGTCCAGTCAACAAGGATGTAGCGTAGACTGTCCAGGCGACACACGTACTTAGGTATCGTCATGAGCTAATGTTCACATGTAAACAGCAGCTCATGTAGTGCAGAGATTGTCCAGTCAACAAGGATGTAGAGTAGACTGTCCAGGCGACACACGTACTTAGGTATCGTCATGAGCTAATGTTCACATGTAAACAGCAGCTCATGTAGTGCAGAGATTGTCCAGTCAACAAGGATGTAGCGTAGACTGTCCAGGCGACACACGTACTTAGGTATCGTCATGAGCTAATGTTCACATGTAAACAGCAGCTCATGTAGTGCAGAGATTGTCCAGTCAACAAGGATGTAGCGTAGACTGTCCAGGCGACACACGTACTTAGGTATCGTCATGAGCTAATGTTCACATGTAAACAGCAGCTCATGTAGTGCAGAGATTGTCCAGTCAACAAGGATGTAGCGTAGACTGTCCACGCGACACACGTACTTAGGTATCGTCATGAGCTAATGTTCACATGTAAACAGCAGCTCATGTAGTGCAGAGATTGTCCAGTCAACAAGGATGTAGCGTAGACTGTCCACGCGACACACGTACTTAGGTATCGTCATGAGCTAATGTTCACATGTAAACAGCAGCTCATGTAGTGCAGAGATTGTCCAGTCAACAAGGATTATACAGGTTGCGACATTACTGAGAAAGAGAGGTTACGTATTACAAAAAATCCGTGACAAAATAATAAAAAGAGTAATATTAAGTCCTGTATGTGATGTGGTAGTGGCAGGTTGGCTGCCTTCATCACACATCTGTCAGAAGCACAGGACATATAGGTTAATAACAAATACATACTTATTACAGTGACGTAATATTATATGTATAGGGTGTCTGAGAAATGATTTGTTTTTAACTAGCGTGTAATAATTGGGAATGCCAATTCGAAGTGTTTGTTCTTATCCTTAATGAAACGTTTAGTGTGTTAACATTTTTAGTCTAGAATTTAAGTGGATTGATACTTATAATATGGAACTTTTTCTAGTACTTGCACCTTTTTCTGTAAATCGTTGCTTGACTTGGCTACGCACGAGTGCAAAGCTGATACTAAATTTCTCCGCTATTAAATGGATGTCATTATACATATAAACCTTCTTCTTCAATCACTCTATCCTATTAAATAAACAGCATCAAAATCCGTTGCGTAGTTTTAAAGGTTTAAGCATACATAGGGATAAAGGGACAGAGAAAGCGACTTTGTTTTATACAATGTAGTTATTAACTTAAAAGGACACAAGTACTCGTTAAATCATCAACTATAATAGATTTTGAAAAACTATCCAAAGACAATATTCGTTTTGTTTATTTACCGTCTGAATGCCGAAGAGCAGATTAAACGAGTATCTAATTCCATCGGTTTTATTGTCTCTGGAACAACTATAAACTCGACTTATTTATGGTTTGATGGCCCGCCGATGTAGTGCACTTCTACAAATAATATCTATGTTCTTTCTTTTTTCTTTGATAGTTTACGAAAAATTGATTAAAAGTTTTAAGATTATTTAGATACCACTAACATACGGTGAAGGGAAACCATCGCGAGGAAACCTGGACTTATAATTTCTAATTATAAGTTTAAAATCGCCAATGCGCCTTGAGCAAACGAAGTTATTAATGCTTAAACCTTCTCCGTGCGAGAAGAGGCCTTTGCTCAGCAGTGTTTCATGATCATAATGTGATGATGATGATGATGACATAAAAAAGAAGAAACTGAGTACTTTATACTCAGTTTCTTTTTTTTATTATCTGTGGTAGTTGGGTAAGGCCTATGAATTATCTTCAATTCAGAAGCCTCACCCAAGTACCCCCAGAGCGCCTATATAAAGAGTAATCAAGACTTCAGCGAGAATCCAGCGAAAAATTATCTCCTTCCCTGTAAGAGTAACCATGGAGTTTGTTACTCGCTCTTCTCCGTTCGAATCTACAATTTGTAACGAGTACCAAGCTTCAAGATTTGACTGACAGACTAATTCTATTTTGACGTTTCAAAAGTACGTGTTTCTGATGTTGTACGTTTCCTTGGAAAATATCTTAATTTTTATAATTTCTGACGTATCATTAAAAACTGATTTTCAGATAGTCTTTGGCGAAAGATACTCAATTTATTGTAATCTCCGACTTATTGATACCACGGCTTCACAGAAAACCGGTATGAAAGAAACCACAGCGTTTTGTTTCACCGTATGAGTGAGGTTACCGGAGGCCTAATCCTTCCCCTCCCCCAATCCCAAAATCTCCAAATCCCCAATCCCCAAAAGGTCGACAACGCTTTCGTAGCTCCTCGGTCGTTGCGAGTGTCTATGAGTGGCGCTTATTATTATTGACATAAATTTAATAAAAAAATAATATTCCCCGATGATTATTCATTAAAATCAAATGTTTAATTACAATTGTTACCAACAGTAATCTAAAGAGAAATTATCTAGGATTATATTATTATTTTTTATCTATTTTTTTGTTTTAATATTCTCGTGATTGTTTTTTTGTTTTTAAGTTTCCGTGTCTGTAGATATCGATTTTACTCACGTTTTTTTTGTTTTGTTGTTTTGTAAGAAAAGTTTTTGAAAAAAGAACAATTTCGATAGTTTGTGTTATGTTTATTTTACTTTATTTTAACTGTTCAGACTTCATAGGGTTATACCTTAGCCTATGTTCTATTCCGGAGTGTATCATATGCCTGTGCCAAATTTCATCTCAATCAGTCCAGCTGGTTTTGCGTGATTGAGTAACAAACATCCCAACAACGTAACTTCATTTCCTCTTCTTTTGTTGCAAAAAATGTTACACCATGATCGCTCCAGCCGTTCTTGAGTTCGACGCTTAGCAACAAACATACAGTGATTCATAATTTGTTATGACGATTCCTTGACGAAATCATTGCCCGTAGTTCCAACCTTATCAATATTATCTACATATAGATTGGTATTTTATTATTATCTTTTATGTATTACCTATATTAATGTTTAGGTTTCATTCCATTCCTATATGGAAAGACTATGTTTTCTTTTCTATGTAATAGGTCGGCAAACGGGCAGGCAGATTACCTGATGGTAAGCAATCAACGCCGCCCATGGACACCCGCAACAACGGACGAGTTATGAGTGCGTTACCGGGATTTGGAGATTTTTAGATCGAGGAAGGCTTGGGCTTCCGGTTGTTTCACGCCGGTTTTCTGTGAGGCCGTGGTATTACACCTTGGCTTGGCTCTCCACACGTTTTTCCTTTATTTTTATTGAGAATTTTCTTAAAATTCACGCCTCTGGTGCCTGAGACGTCTTGCTAGACAGAAACTACAACACACCAATAATACGCTTCTTAAATAATTATTTATCTTCCATTACTACTTATAATAATATCGTTAAAAGTGTTTTACATAAATCAAACTTAGTTCTTCAGTGTATGATTTTGTAGCTAGGTATTTTTGGGCGTTTTTATACTAGCTTTGTCCTTACAGTATATTCGTAGACACACCTAGAAAGTTTAAGACACTGAATATCCAAATGTCTTAGCCTTAAAAGTTTGTAACTTAAACAATATTGTTGTAACTACTTTCAGACTAAATATTAACTAATTCAGCTAAACTACTTAGTACTTACTTAACTTTGGAAACTTCTTTAACAAACTTTTGGTAGAAAAAAAAAAACAACCAGCCAACGTAAATAACTGAAATTATTAAATTATTTAAGTATAGAACGAAACCGTTTATCGAGTTCGAATTTCGAAAAAAGTACTCGTTGTAAAGTTGTGTTCGGAAACTTTAACCTCATTTTATTGTTACGCGCTCGCGTCCCGCGCCCCTGCGGAGAATTGGCAACGTCGCTTTTTGTAGCCAGTTGCCAGGGCCGCAAGAGCTTTCGTTGCCCGGTTCTGGGGAGATTGAGTATGCGTGTGGTAAACTACGTCGTAAGTTTTATTAGGAAATCTAGTTAATTTCAGAACTTTTGATGGAGTTGTACTGTCGTTTAGTTGCGCGTTGGCGTTGCATATGTATTAATAGGGCATTTTATTGTTAATTTAAATAATAACGACGACAGTTAATGTACTTAATGCTTAAAAATCCCTCGAGAGCCACATTACCTGCTTTGAGTTCTATTATGAGGATTAATGCATAACATTAACAGCTAAACATGAAAACAAAGTTATCACTTAATGTTTTGTAAATTATCCTTAAGATTTTCTCGTTCTTTTTATAAAGTGGTGTAGTTTTTATGTATATTGATGATACTCACTTCAATAATATTCTTAACAGTGTTATAAATATCCTAAAACATAATAAAACCAAAACATGAAACTAACAAAAAAGAAACTCACAGTTTAAATGGGTGATATGTCGTTTGCGTATAGCAACACTGCCCGTTAAGTGAGCGGCAAGCGGCCATGGCGACTCAGTAGTATCCCGCCGCCGCGCCGAGCGGACGTACGGCGCTCCGTGACAAAACACGTACAAAGTTTATGTAATGTAACAAAGTGACTTGTTATCTAGTGTTGACTTTAGTGCCAGCATTGTCTTGTATGTTTACGTTTTCGTATGATTGTTCTACTCTCAGCCGAAGCCCGCGATATTGTGAATTTTCTTTTAATTTTTTAATGTACTCCCTATTTACGCTCATGTCGTGCGGATTAGATGAAACATTTTTAATTCTGTGTTTAAATTTCGAAGTGATGTGTGTCGCTAGTGTGTAGTTGGTTTTTTTTTCTGGAATGCATTGGTGACAAAGGAGGTTTTTGTCTGTTCGATGAAATGTACGGGTTTTTTTTGTGTTTCGAATTTAGTATTATGGCGGAATAGTGCAGAAGTGTGTTTTTGAATGGATTTTTTGTTATTTGGCTATTTTAACGAATGGATCTTTTCGGTAAAGTTTATCTGGTTTTATTAATCTGTTTATATATTTATCGCAATGGTATAGTTAAAATTCGTTTTAGAAATAAGTTTTTTCGAAATAATTAAATAGTTTAAGTGCCAATTTAAGTTTGGCAAAGCAATGAAAATTAAAAGGTTTCTTTTGTTCAGACATTTTGAAATTAAATTGTGTTTAAGACATATCCATTAATTTTTTTTTGTAATTAAAAGTGAGATATTTGTTTTGAAGAATTTAGATTTCTAGATATTTTTAGTTGAAAATTTTACTGCATTCGTATTTTTCTTTATAAATACGAAACGAAGTTTTAAAGATATTTATTTGTTATCTATGATACATTATCAATTTTTTAAGGAAAAAGATATATTCATAATCTTGTAGATCTTGCTTTCTCACTCTCTCTGCCACGAGGCCTTTATGTTAAGCGCGCATGCTGAACACGAGGCTCTAAATTCAATTCCCGGATATGTTACAATTTTCGAAATTATAATTCAATAATACTGTTTTTGAGAAAACGTCTAAAGCTAAATTTTCCAAAAGTCAGATACTTAAATGTTATCTGAGGAATAAAATTGTTGCTGTCACTGTCTTATACAAACATTCTGACGCGACAGCATCATAATTTTTCCCCGGGTAACTTTTATCTAACCATTGTAAAATCAGCCCTTAATTAATAGTACTGTAGTGCTATTGGTGTTCCTTTTTTAAATAAATAAATAAAAAAATAAATAGTATTTATTAACTCTAAAAAATATGTAAAGCCGCTCTTTTCTTCACTCAATTCGAAGCTACAATCACACACACTGAAAACAACAACAAAATACATAACGTCGTTAGAAAATCGCTCACCCATCATATTCCAAACCTTGCACGCCATCACTTAACCCTGACGATGCACGCGTGACCTTCGTATGACTAACGTCTCCTACAATAACAATTATGTCACTTAATATAACATCTATTCATTTTACTTAACTCCAGATGTTTTTCTTAACCCATCTTTCTTTTCTACAGACCAATATAATTTTATATTCTTAAATCCGCCCCGGCTTCGCACGGGTGTAATGCTGATACTAAATTTCTCCACTATTTAATGGATGTTATTATACATATAAACCTTCCACTTCAATCACTCTGTCTATTAAAAAAATCGCATCAAAATTCGTTGCGTAGTTTTAAATGTTTAAGCATACATAGGGATATAGGGACAGAGAAAGCGACTTTGTTTTACACTATGTATGTAATTATGATATAGAAAACAGTACAAAAGTAGTGGAACATTTTTTTAACTGGCTTCCACAATGATATACCTCTATTCTATCGTCAATGACAGAACCTTCGTATGTCCTAACAATGGCATTTCGTGCTCGTTCTTCTCCATAGGAATGTACACTTTGGAACGAGCAAATAGCTACACTAGAGGACAGACCGATAGACTGAGATTACTTTTGTTCGTTTTTCAAAACGTAATAATGATTTGTCGAAATTAAGATATGGAGCCATATAGGTATTAAAATGTTGATACAATTAATTTGATTCTTTGTTCACGTTTTTTATATTTGTAGACACGAAATTTCCAAATAAGCTTTTGTATTTGTTTATCTTCAATAATATTGGACCGCACTTGTTACTTCGCTTTTTGACTTCCTTCATATAAGTAAACAATAAACCAATGTCGCAGATAGGTCATAAAATTGCGTTCTAAGTTCATAATTATCTGCTATACAGCAAAATGTTGAAGAAACTAGCCCTAAGGCCCTAAACGTGCCTGATACCTACTTAAAGACAACATAAAGATATTTCAAATGCACCATATTGATCAGTTTGTCAAACAATGAAACAATGAATTTATTTTTGTAAATAGGCCATAAAACAGCACTTTTACACGTCAAGAAGCTGGCATTCCCTATCCGACTATTCTGAGACAATGCCGAAACAAACTCAGTATCAATACAATCGATATAAACCTTAGATTGAACCCCACCCAAAAATACCAAACAACAAACAACTTGGCATTCAATTCGTCACTTAGTCCTAGAACAGACTTATTCCTGCTAACAGCTGCATCTGTGTTACCTAGATACTAATATGCTATGTGTTTTTCCAGACTATAATCTATCTCAGTGCCAAATTTCATTCTAATGCATTTAGTAGTTTTTGCTTGATTGAGGAACAAACAAACATACATGGATACATACATCCATATTAACGTTCGCTTTTATAATATTAATTACTCAAATTTAAAAATAGTCAATTTTTTCATGGCTGGAAAATCAATAATCTTTATCATTCGTAGTGCCTTAGTCGTCTCTTAAAACAATCGTTGGAAGAATGGAGATAGTACAAAATTATATTTCACTTAGACGCTGTCATGTCATGATCCACAAAGGCTTGAAATAGTAGAATACTAGCTCAATGCGCTTTAAAGCACATATATTTTTCCACAGCGCACAGCGAACCCTAATTACTAGACAATAATACTAGAAAATTACTAGTCTGTGACAAATTTCCATAGCTCCACAACTAGGCAGGAGCCACGTCAGTCCTTCTTCGCGATATTCATTATTCATACGATGCGATGTCGCGAAAAAATCGATGAAAGTCGTCAAGTTGATATAATTAAAAGACGTGTCAAATGACGATGCATTTTTTATTGTTTAAGTATAGCGGTTGGATATATCGGTGAAGTGACATAAGGTTGTGTCAATTATATTATAATATAGGATACGATATAATATATATATAATATAGGATATAGTGTTACGATACGAGACGATATAATATAATATAGGATATAGTGTTAGGACCAATTTGAATTGTACGTTTCGTAGAATAGCTTTCGTTGCGTTATTCAATTTTCTTTCATTTCCACTTTAAATAGCTTAGTTTGAAATTTACCTGCAATGTCCTTTTGTTGGCACTGTCTTCCAGCGATTGGTTTTAAATTTTTTTAGCTTTTCTTTGTTTGGTCCTAACTTGGTCCTTTGATGCGCAGTACTTATTTGGTTTAATTAACTTAAAATATAACGTTCCAAACTGTAAATCTCGAAACGAAATTATCATTCAAATCAATGATATATATACTTTTCGCTTTAAAAGACCAAAATCGTTAGTAATTACACAACATTAGTTCTAGCAATAAATCCAGACACATTAAAATCTAGCACAAACCCACGCGGCCTCCTATTCGGCCACCGAATTCAGTTCCAATGCTAAGCACTATTATATATAATAATAAATATTCAGTTTGCGTACCAATAGACGTAGTTATGAAGTCGATCAAACGAACAGACACACGGATATAATAACTCTAATGATAATATAATGCGGTCCTTCTGTGCCGCGGTGACTTGGGGTGCGCGGACGCATAATTATTATTCTTCCCGCTGTCTGGTTTTTGGGGTAGATAGAATTGTTCGTAGTTTTATTGGAAATGGGCTTGAACTTATTGCCGAAGAAACAGAAACTTTTCATGGCATATGAAAATTAAGTTTGCCAGAGAAACCTATCATTGGGTAGCTTTCCTCAACTGTGTTATGTTTATTTGTAATGCTAAGACTCTCATTATTAAATGTTTTTAAATGTGATATCAATATAACATTATTTTTAATCGATTTGAGTATCAAATATAATTCTGGAAAGTATTCATTTTGACACTAGACTTGTAAAATCTCTCAAGAAGAAAATACCTACTCGCTCTAGTTACATTATGTTTAAGACATTTTATACTGTCTGAGATCTGTTGAATTGATAGCGTCGATTTAAAAGGGTTTCAAATAATCCCATTTATAAATACAAAGCGTATCGCTAGTAAATTACTCTCTAATCTATACAAAATGGCGTCCAATGTCACAGTCACACAAATCTTGATCCTATCACACGGTATTTATATTGTATATTTATAAAAGACATCTACCTACCTTCAAACTTCGACCGGACGTGAAAGCTAACGGAAGTAGTTCCCGACAAGCGTGTCACGTTACCGGGACTCGAACCTGACACCTTCGCGAGAGTGCTGACTCGCAATATTGGATGGTGTGACAAAATATTGTTAGGGAAAAAATCACTTAGTTTTTTTTTTGTCTTTGTTAGACATTTTAGCTTGTACGTGTACTGGCTATGATTTTTATAGGCTTGACATTCATGTGTTTTTTCTGTTACCAAAATTAGCAAGGAGTCTCATATTTTAATAATACGTTCATTGATTGGTTCCCCTAATTATGGAAGTCCGTAGGACAGTTGCCGATATGAAGCCACATATCTGCTTATTCTATTAAAAACCAGTCTCAATGTAACATCCCTGAATCGATCTTAGTTTTTAAGTGTGGGAGAGCCATGCTTCGGCACGAATGGGTCGGCTCGACCGGAGTGATACCACGGCCTCACAGAAAACCGGCGTGAAACAACCACAGTGTTGTGTTTCGCCGTGTGAGTGAGGTTACCGAAGGCCCAATCCTTCCCTTCTCTCAATCCCTCTTCAAACCCTGAGTCTCCAAATCCCTTATCCCCAAAAGATCGGCAACGCACTCGTAACTCCTCCGTTGCGGGTGTCCATGGCTTGCATGGCATGCATGCATGGCTGATTGCTAACCATCAGGTAATCCGTCTGCTCGTTTGCCGAACTATAACATAAAAAAAGAAAAAGAAAATTTTATCGTAATCCAAATTATTTAAGAGAAATTTATCACTTAATTGACATTTCGTCTCCAAAGACCAGTCAGACAGACTATAATAAAAAAATACTTATACGTGTTTTATTACTTGAAACGAAGATATGATCATGAATGTATCAGCATACATTAGCAGTGCTTACATCCGGGCTGCGTCAGTATGGCGGCACGCAGTCTGCGTCCACGCTCATATCTTCTTCTTGATCTATCTTGATCATATCTTGACGATTCGTTTGGATCGGACGTATTGAACAATTCGTCAAAACAATTAATGTTAAATAATCAATTGTAAAAATATCGTGACCTAGATTTTATATTAGACTTTAACCTAACAGCAATCGTGCGACATTGTGATAAGTGTAAATTAACAATGTACTGTGACTGAAAAGTGAATACTTTGCAAAATGGAAAACAGCCCGTTTGCTCAGAGTAGCAGGGTTGCGCGCTCACCTCCTGGAACTCCTCTACCGCCGGCTACTCCTACTTCACAACGACCATGCCAATTTCCCGATCCCCCTGAAACAATCCAGACGCCGGAAATCCAAAAATGGTTGACAGTGATCGACCAGAGCCTTACCGAAGTTTGCAGTATTGTTGGAGACGGCAAGATGAACTCCGAACAAAAATTGCGAGTTAATGCTTTATCCCGGAAAGTTAGCAGCGCGTCAGCGCAGATGGCAGTTTTATATCAAGCCCTAAAGTGCAAAGCCATGCTAGACCACCAAAGCCTCTGTAACCTAACAGAACAGCTTGACCTCTCCCATCAAATACAGGACCTGAAGCAGAGGATCACGGACACCCCAAAACCTACCCAATCTAACTCATTTGCCGATATGGTAAAAAAAGGAGCTAACAAATTTATTCAGCCCATAAATGTGAGTTCCATTGCCATATACCCCAACGACAAAATGAAGACGAGTGACGAAACCAAATCGTTGGTGCAAAAAATTATCCGCCCTGAAGAGATGAAGCTACAGGTAAGAGGCCTTCGAAAAACAAAAAACGGTGGCGTTATCATCAGCACGGAATCGAAGGGTGATATAGAGAAGTTGCGCCAATCAACACAATTGTCTAGCTCAGGTCTTTCCGTAGATGAGCCCAAAAAAAGAAATCCGCGTGTAGTCATCATCGGTGTACCATCTACAATGCCCGACAATGAAGCCCTAACATGTCTGTACCATCAGAATCTGGCAGAGAAACTGGAGAACTGTAGTCTGGACTCTTTCCTGTCCACGACTAAGATGAGCCATAAATCAGGCCGAAGAGATTCAGCGACGTGTAATTACGTGATCGAGGTAACTGCAGCCACCCGTAAAGCCCTGATGTCGCAAGAGCGAGTTTTTATCAATTGGTCTTCCTGCCCTGTTCGAGACTTCACTCTGGTGACCAGATGCTATAAATGCCAGCAGTACGGACATGCTGCTAAATCATGTCGCCAAACATCTTTTACCTGCAGCCATTGCGGAGAACAAGGCCATACCATCAAGGACTGCACAAAGAAGTCAGATGAACCCAAATGTGCAACTTGTCTGCACTACAAAAAGCCCGCCAACCACACGACAGGTGCTACTGAATGCCCGGCAAAAACCATGGCCGAACAAAGGTATATAAACTCGGTAGACTATGGAGGCGCCTAAGAGCGCTACAACTTAATTTATAATCTTTAGTCCTACTCTTAGATATACAACGTATGTTAAGTAATTTTATTAATGATTTAGACAAATTCTCTGTGTCTGACTCTAAAGTTTGTGAAATTGAAAGCTGCAAACGACATCTGTCTAGCTTTAACACACCACTAACAATCCTAACTCAAAATATCCGTAGTGTTTTCAAAAATTTTGACAGTCTTAGCACACTTCTTTATAGATTAGATATAAACTGTGACATAATTGTATTAACAGAATGCTGGCTTGCCAAACAGAATAACATACCACTAATACCTGGGTATAATATGTATTGTAGTGGTAAACATTACAACCAAAATGATGGAGTGATAATTTATGCAAGGGATTACCTACCTAATATATCTGTAGTGGAACCGAATATGCACGACTGCTCCAGATTATTACTTAAAATCGGCTCAGAGTTTGCAGTTTTAGCATTATACCGATCACCATCATTTAAAAGCACGCAAAATTTTACCAACTCTTTAAGTGATACCTTGCAGAATCTTACACCCTTCAAAAATATAGTTGTGCTTGGAGATACTAACATTAATATTATGCCGGAAAGTGCTGATGCGTCTGCTCAGGAATATCTCAATGTATGCGCGCTACATGGACTACTCCCCACGCATACCTTGCCTACACATCAAAAAGGTTCCTGCCTAGATCACATCATACTAAAATCAGATTACCGCGCACTTGCACTTGTTACTAACTCAACTATAACCGATCATAATGCTGTCCTACTAACCTTAAATTGTACTTTACCTAAACCAAATACTCGCCTAGTTACTAAATTGCAATTAAAGAAACTTGAGGAGGATTTACGCGTCATCGATTTTGAGCCAGTCTATAATTCTACCGACCCGCAGTATTGCATGACGTATGTTATAGAAAGTGTGCGTCATGCAATCCAGCAAAACTCAGAACTTATACAGTTACGTAATAAAAATCATAACATAAAACCATGGATTACGCCTGGCCTTATCAGGTGTATGAAACATAGAGACAAACTGCACACTAAAGCCAGACGTGATCCAGGCAATATGGATCTACAATTATCTTATAAGCGATACAGAAATTTTTGTAATGATCTGCTTAAAAAAGTTAAAAGTAACTACGATAAAAATACACTAGAAAAGGCTGGCACAAATAGTAAACAAATCTGGAAATGCATTAAAAACATAACATACGCTTCCAAACAAAGTGAGTCATCCTCAGGTTTATTAGAAGGATATTCGACACCGCATGCGGCCGCCAATATGACTAATAACTTTTTTGCTAATGTTGGCAAAAGTCTGGCAGAAAAAATCCAGGGATATGTTTCTCAACCAAGTACTCCAAAGAAATGCACCCCCTTAACATCCTTTGCAATGATAAACACTGACGAGACTGAGATTAACAATATAATTATGACTTTAAAAGATGACAGTGCTGCTGGCTGGGACAATATCTCCAACAAAATCTTGAAACAATTTAGATACATTTTGATTCCACCTCTGACCTATGTTTTCCGCCTATGTTTATCATCAGGTGTCTTTCCCGCGTGTCTTAAAAAGTCCGTTATTATTCCAGTATATAAAACAGGCAGTAAAGAGGAAGTAAAAAACTATAGACCTATCTCTCTGCTGCCATCTATGTCTAAAATACTGGAAAAAATAATAAACATTAGACTTCTCAAATATCTGGAGGATAGATCAATTCTATCGGAGCGGCAATATGGGTTTAGACCGAGACTATCAACAGCTGACGCGGTACACTATGTGACTGACTATATAACGCAAGAACTTGACAAGGGTAACCACACTTTGGGAGTTTTTCTGGACCTCGCCAGGGCTTTTGACACAATTTCTGTTCCTGTGCTGTTGCGCAAGCTGGAAACTATTGGTATAAGAGGAACTCAGCTCAAACTCTTTCAAAGTTATTTAGAAGACCGCACTCAGTGCGTAAGAATTGGTAAGGTCGTCAGCGATGATATAAAAACTACCCCTTACGGTGTGCCCCAGGGGAGCATACTATCATCTACGATGTTTTTAATTTACATAAATGATTTATGCAATCTCAATCTGGAACACGGTACGATTGTGTCATACGCTGACGACACCGCTCTACTATTTTCAGCTGACTCGGAAACTGATGTCTACAAGCTTGCGCAAAACGGTTTTAATAATGTAAATAATTGGCTTCGTTGTAACTCACTGACATTAAACACAGATAAAACGCACTTCATCAAATTTTCAATACGAAAAGAAAAATCAAGTATTGTCTCACCATTGCATGCCCATTACTGTAACATTCCCAACCAATGCTTGTGCCCTATCATTAACCGGGCCACCCATGTTAAATACCTCGGCATTATATTGGACGAAACTCTCTCTTTTAAACGGCATCTGGATGTATTAAATACTAGACTGCGTAAGCTTATATTTATTTTCAAAAAGCTACGCTATGTTGCTGATCGGAAAATAATCAGACAGGTTTACTTCGCCCTATGCCAATCAATATTGACCTACTGTATCACCTCTTGGGGTGGTACAGACAAGACTCTATTGTTATCTACCGAAAGAGCTCAAAGAGCTGTCCTCAAGGTATCTACTGGACGCTCTTTCCTCTACCCTACTAATCTTCTTTACAAATCTTGTAATGTACTAACAGTTCGCCAGTTATTTATAATGAGCACTATACTTAAACAACACTCAACACTTCCCTACAATCCCGAATTAATTACTAGAAGAAGGAAAGATATCGTTTGCCCAGCAAAAAGTACAAAACACATTTTTATAACAAAATTTTTTGTATTCCTCGGACCTTTCCTATACAACAAACTGAATGCGACTTTATCCTTTTACTCCTACAATCTCCATACCTGTAAAAAAATCCTCATCGAAGCACTTCAAGACATGTCATATGAAGACACAGAGAAGTTATTATTAGTTCCTAAATAACTGTATTAAAGGTCTTTATTTTTATTTATGGTTTAATTTTTATTTAATTAGACATAGATATAGAATTTAAGTATCGTTTTATCCTGTTATTTTTAATATAAATAGTAGTATTATTTCCTTAATTTAAAAACACTTATGTACTTATGATTATTTAACAATGTATAATATGTTTTTACCCATTTTCGCCTGAAACACAGGTTGTCCTAGTTCAGGCACCCAATATTATGAACTTGGTATAGCTTTAAGCAAAACTGTATATTCCAGATTATGTGTTCTTCAATAAAATTTTATTTATTATTTATTATTTTTTTTTACGCTTACCAGTGTAAAGCTCTGTTCAAACCATCAGTTGACTGATCAGTTTAATTGTTCTAATGTATGAAGTGAGCTAATTTGTCTGGAGGTTTTGAATTGAGTGCCTCGGCAGCTGAGTAGTAGTGAAAGAGATCTGCTGAGCAAACAGTTTTGCGTTTGTTTTTTCGTTTCCTATACTATACAATGTATTCTATGCTTTTTAAGATTTACATGAAAAATTTACAATGGTTTTACTTTCGTATTTCACCATGGTCATTAAACAAAAATTTTACACGGCTTCATTTTATGAAAAACAAACTCAGGAGTTAGTCTCTATTAAAGGCCAAATTTAAAAATAATGAGTGAGAAACATGCTTGTTCATTCTGTCTACAGAATGAACTGTGGAGGAAATAACCATACCAGCTTGATTTGTCAGGCCAGATAGTCGTTTGCTACTTTGCAACCAGCAAAGAGCAGCTTCAGATAGCACTGATCAGTTATTAAGAAGAAAATCAGAAACTGTCCTGACCAATCATTGTCATAATTGACTTTTATAAAATTGATTTAGTTTTAAAGAAACATTTTGACACGTCAGAATAATTCGTAGACAGTTTTGCTCGTGTATAGCAAGCCTTACACGTGATTTTCTGCGCATTATTTGTAATTAAACTAACGTATGTCTATAGTAATTTTATCGAATAGTTCTAGTGCGTAATAAGGTCGATATGTTATCAGTTTTGCATGTACCATTACAGTTAAAGAGGTTGAAGGTTCAATAGAGTTAAAATTTTGCATAAATTAATTAATTGTAATTAAAATAGCAATGTTGTTTATTGTTTTGCTCTTATTAATTGCAAATTGAGTCTACAATGTTACTTTGGTAAAGTTTCTTTTCCATCGACAGATGAAGTTGTTTAAAACTTACATCTTGAATCTGCATCATGGTGTGTCTATGTGTTAATAATAATGGGCGAGTTTCATAACAAAAATTGGAAATTTATAATTCATTTAACCCAACTATATTGAATTACAGGTACAGATACTTCATTTATGAATCTATCATATCTTTTAAACAACTACGAAGAAAAATCCATAAAATCATCTTTGAAATACTACATAAACAGTTTTAGAAAAGCTACCAAAAATATTCGGTAAGCGGGTCAAAATAATCGTAAAGTTAGGTGTGCCTGCGCCGACCGGTCTGCCCAATGGGCAGGTGTTGCTCGCTCGTGGCATGTAACGGTGGTACCACGCTCAAATATTATACAGGAAAAGGTTTTGTTCAAAGAATATTGAGAATACTACTCATGTTTAGCTCAAATAATCAAATCCAAGTGTAGTAATTTTCGACGCCAAATAAACAAAATAATAGATTTTTCTAACTCTAAGTTCTTTGGTGAAGTTATTCTTTCATAATTGTAGATTCCTTTGTAGAAGAACAAGCAAGTAAGGAAAGTGGATTTCAGATCGTTGTGTAGAGAATTGTCAAGTTTTTATTCGCAATTTTACTTCACGCGTTTTTTCGAGTCGTAAGTCCGACTCTGCCACGTGGTGTCAGTATAGCAAAGTTTAGAAAAATTTTCCTTGAATTTGAAATTATTTGTAAGCGTTATGAATCAAGAATAGTTTTAAAATGGCAATTAAACCTTGTGATTCAGTGACGGTCCTAACCAGATTCGTAAAAAAATGTCCTCAAATTGATAACATATTATATCCCTAACAGTAGTGAATACAAGGCTTAATATCATATGTAGTAATTTCAAAACAGAACCCCACTATATTTCAAAACGAGGGCAATAATGAACAAAGTGAGAATACACGTTTTCCCTCTACAGTACGTATCGAAGGACCAAACTGGTCAACTTGAGAAATCGGTCCTTTTGTACGAAAGCAACAGGTGTGTATTCAATGCTCAATAATAGCCTGTAATTATAATATTAAGTATGTATTTGGGTATTTTAAGCTTTTAACTTAAATATAGGTTACATACAATAGCTTTAGTTCCGTAAGAATCGATATCAAGAGCATTTTTTCGTTGAGAAGTTATATTTTAAGATGAATGTGAACTCTCATCGTAGTAGTTCAAATTTTGCCAAAAGTTTTGACGTTGAAAATTGTTACATATTATTTCACGTATCTAAGGACCATGTTGTTATTATTGAAGAATATACATTCCTTTCTATAATATTAAAAGCTCTATTTCTTTGTTATAAAATATGTAATATTTTCAATACATAATTATAGCAACAGAACCTAAAATAAAGATAGGGGTGAGGCGATAGCTTATTGTTTTCTTTTATTTATTTTTCTTTTTTACTATTTAAATATTGACGAAGACACGTCAGTGTCATTGAGGGGTCGTGGTGGCCATTGAGTGAGGACCACGTCAGTGTAACCACCCTCTGTTCAAATAATATGGATGTACAGTTGACACTACTTGATTGCGACGACCGGTATAAGATGGTCTCTCTTTTTGAGGAATATTTATTAAAGAAGGGGTCTTCATGAGTCATTTGATTTTGTAATATTAATGATAAAATGGTTGCAAGTGTGACAAAGAAATTTCGTGTCTCATTTGACTGTTTAAGGAACGATTTTTTTAATAATCGTGTTACTCTTTTTGTATTTTATTGTTATTGACAATTCAGCGGCAATTAAAATTTATTAAGCAAGGAAAACATATGCACATAGATATTACGCCACAAAGTTGAATCTACAAACTCAAACTTACCCAATATATATTTTCTACACAAAAACTATGTTTTCACTATCACAAGAGTAGTAATTTTCTTTTTTGTAACATTTAATTGAAAGGAGTATCCATAATAATGTGGGCGGAGTTTTGTATCAAATACATTCACATCACATGTAATTTACTTTGATTCATTAATAAGGAGTTTTAAAAAGAAAAAGGCTTGAACGTTTTACATTAAAATTGTATGTAATTATGTATTTTATAAGTGTACATATAATTATTTTGAAAATGCTGTGTTTAATATTGTAATAGGCTAGTTCGTTCTATGGATATGTAGATATATAAATAAAGTAATGCCGTTCTGTCGTAGTATCAAAATGAAATCACCAATTAGACAATTACTATAGCAGACTTTATATTTTGGAGTCTGTAATGATGCTTATGAATGAGAACATCTCACTGATATTGGTTGGATTAAGATTATAACACAATTACTAGCGAAAATGCTGATTTATAATGTAATTGTTAGATTCCTACCAATATTATAAATGTGATTATTTGTGACGATTTTTGCTGTGAAGGAAAAGTACTGAACCAATCACAACGAAGAAGAGATAAAATCTTTGGCCAGAATATCATATGGGTTACTTTTTATTCCAAAGACTCAGGTAAATCTGTTGGTTGTCCGCAAAACGATAAGCTGTTGTGTAGGACAGGCCTGGAGCAGAAGAAGAAACAGGCTAGGTCTTAATCAGTAAGAGCCTGGTCTCGCCCCCCATCCATAACAGGAGAAGTCATTCTAATATTCCCCGCTGCAAAAAGGGGGTGTAATAACATTACAATAACACAGTTTTCCCTTATAAGGTTTATTGTTATGAAGTTCGTATCTATTGTCTTATACGACGCACAGTTTCAGACCAGCTTTATATCAACGAAATCTTGAAAAAATAGTTACTTAATCTAACTGACCTTAAAACCTCATGCCAAGCGT
This sequence comes from Spodoptera exigua, assembly GCA_902829305.4. Lineage (NCBI taxonomy): Eukaryota > Metazoa > Arthropoda > Insecta > Lepidoptera > Noctuidae > Spodoptera > Spodoptera exigua. The sequence goes on along the minus strand of LR824628.2, from coordinate 431,085 downwards.
CAAACTTTACAAGGAAAGGTTTACTTACATAAATATAGTATTTTTTGAAACAAACAGTTAACACTGGTATGCGTGTAGCATAGCACATCGGCACCATATGACAGGTGGCTGAGCAGATGCGTAAGGTCAAGGACACGGGTTCGGCGCCCGGACGATACGTTTTTATTGCATATTCGAAATAGTCATGTCCTTTGACTGTTATTTGTTTCTAGTAGTGGTTTTAGAACCACCACAGAAGGCCCAATATGGCTGATGTTCAGCGGGGGTTGCGGGTTCCCAGCTCAATAAATTACTGCGTCCCCAGCCCGGAACAAGAGATGTAAGAATGTGGCTTTTAGTCAGTAAAAAACTCGCTCCAATCAAGATGGCTGAAATCAATTCTGAAGAGATTTAAAAAAAATAAGACTAGAACATATACAATTTCCTCCCTCAGGGAATTAGTATTATGAAAATATTAGTATAATATGTATTTCGGAAGTCCTCAGTATGACTCAGTTGTTGAGAAATGAGAAGTCACGTAACAAGCATGTCAAATTCGAATTAATATAAACAAAAGAAAATTGACTTATGTTTTAACGTATTTCATCTTTAAATAGACACATTAAAATAAAGAGGTAAATAATTAAATCGTATTCTCTTCAAAATTCTATAGAAACCTATTAATAGAAATAATAAAGAGTACTTATTCACATAATTCGATACCACCCACGTTATTTAAAAGGGGCAACGTGACGTTATGTTCGCGGGAGGGTTCACGACACGTAATCGGGAAGGGGACGACCGATCAATGGTGAAATTGATTAACAAATAATTGTATTATCTACTCTGAAGTTTTATTACGTTTTATTTCGAGTGCCTGACTAGTGTTTTGTAGGTTAGAGTTGATAGGCTGGTCTTTATTGAATGCTTTCTGTAATTTGAACCGAAGGACCAAGTGTTTGCCTTTTGGTCTTTTGGTCCTTGAGTTACATTTGTGTATTTTTCAGCTGTTTTGTCAAAGTCTGAATACAAATTCAATAATGTGTAATGTTGTGTAAAATTCTAAAGGAAAAGGTCTTTCATAATACTCGACCCCAAGATTGAAAACTTTAACCTCTTATTTAGTAATCACACCAAAAAGAGATTGACCCAAAAAATACTCTATTTCTTCTCCAACATAAAGTCTAAACTCCCTAAACCTAAATCAGGCCGTATTTCTCGTCAACGTGACACCGTGAACACAAAGGATGTGCATACAATACATACATAGTATATATGTGTACATATACATGAGAATCAGCTGATTGAGTCGGTATCAAGTTGCCAACTTTGGTGGCGACCACCCATAGTGCAAGCTAAGGGTTATGTGTATGGGTTGCAAGCATGGTTGTGCATTTCAGTATATTAAAGGGTTCTTGTTAGTTAAGAAATTGAGTGGGAACCTTGATAAAAGTTCGGATTTTTAATGATTTTAAATTTAATTAGTTATAACTCTTGTTGGTATATCTGACTATAGTTGATATTTGGGTTGAAAATCGTTGGTCTTTTTAATATTGAAGATTTCTGTTTGCTGAGATACAAAGTTTGGAACTAAATTATTTGTTGATTTAACCTAAGGAATATCTAAAAATTTTCGACTCAATCAATAAATTCGCAAGTTAAGTAAAGTAAAATGTTTAATAACATTTTTAAAATGTTTCGAAGCCATAAAATGTTTAGAATAAATGATGCACAAAGAATTTCATACACCTAAAAAGAAACCTTATATTCACGAAATCACACCGATGCAATCAACCAAGCTGTCCACAAAAACAGCATCATATGGTCAGTAATTATTATCAGATTGGACAATTTTGACAAGAAGTTCTTGAATTGAGGGCAAAAAAGTTCTTAAAATGGAGACAATGAGTTCTTGCGAGTTTCACTTTTACGGATTCAGATTTGAAAGATGAAGTTTTGTGTGTGCAGCTTTGTTTTGCATATTAAAAATTATTATTTGAGTACTGTTTTGAGCAGGACAGACGATCATACAAGTGCAATTAAATTTACAAGTGTCGTCATTGAAATAGGTGATGTTTGATTTCAAGATTTCCCCTTAAAATACTTTTTTCATGACACGTGAGGTCGTATGATATCAAAAACCAGTGTTCAATTTAATCATTAGATTAAAAGAATAGTTCCTACATTACCTGCTAACAGATTAGTGTCAAAATGAAACGTAGAATGTAATTTTTAGGTAGTAATTAATTATCAACCAATCAACTTAATTGTTTGTAGATTATTTTTCATTATAAGTTGTTTATCTTGCTATCACTTGATTTTAGAGGCCAATGTCAAAATTTTATATTTGATAAGCAATCAAGGATATTGGAATGACAGTAGAAAGTTGTTGGTGTCGGGTGTAGTAGGATTATGTAGACCTGCTTGCCACCAATCGAAATAAACACAGCAAATACACAGCTTTTTTAAGCGTTTCCCCAATTATAAAAAATTTTGTTCTTGGAACTGTATAAGTCTTCGTTACTGAACTCATCAAAGGGCCTTTTGCCACTATATCTCCATAATTCGTAAGCATTATTATTTGATGTTTATTCTTTTAGGGCAGTTAGAGCTATACCCCCTTTTTCCAATTAATGGTGTTGGTCAAAGTCTAAGAAGTAGGTACCCACTTTCATCGACCCCAAAAAACTTGAAACCCTGTAATCAGCGTAAATAGACACGACCATCAAACGAAGCGTCAATTATTACTATTATAGTCCATATAAGACATGACAATGAATTCACTACACTCTTAATCAAAGATTGATGGAGTGACAATCAAGAAAGTTAACAATACAGCACACACCTTGCGACTTAGAATGTACCCAAAGCATTCACTTGTCAAAAATCACAATCGAACCCTTTCATAGAGAAATTTTTAATGCAAATTTTACCTGGTCCTTTTGGACTCGGAAGGACCAATAGGTCGGTCTTTTTGGTCCTTCGATCCGTTCCCAGGGGTTTAAAGCAAGGTGCTAAATATTTTTCTATGGGATCACAGAGCGTGTGCAATTTTTTTTTCTTGGTTTTCATTTTTGTCGGCTTTGTCTATGTGCGGTTAGAATTTAGATCGATTTCTTTAGGGTGGTCCTTATGGTATTTGATTAGAGATGTTTAATCATGTCGAAAATTACTTGTTTTTGTTTGCGGAATTGTGAGGTTTTTGAGAGGAAGTTCGATTTGGTTGTTTTTTTTTTGAGTGTATGGCGTTATGAATTTTGGTTGTTTGTTGAAAGTGTTTTTTGTCAGGATATGGCAGATTTTTTTTATGTGTAGTGATGATCCGCACGACTTGACGTTAAATTTGAAGTATTGACTTCTTTACTATTTTTTTATCAATTTTCTTTCTTAGATCCACATTAATCAACTAGCAACTTAAAACCAAAACAATTCTAATCAAATTGTAATTAAAAACAAAGTGAAGTGCAAAGAACAAAAACGCAGTGTTGCCAACCAAAAAAGTGATGCGTCCAAACAAATGCAAGAAATTCAAATTCAAATGATTCTTTATTGAGAATGGCCCTCAGGCATGACGTCACGAACATGGACACCTCATTCCTCCCCGCAGATCCTCCCCCGATCTCCGAAATCATTTACGAGCCAAGGACAGACTTAGCCACGGAGTATTTCAACACTTTCAACCAAATATGTGAAAATTATCGTAGTGATTCGGACGTGAACCTTCGGCAAACTTCGGACAGTCTTCGTTTATCTTCGGAGATACTAGATGGTGTGCGATCTGAGTATGTTAGTTCGGATTTTACTGGTAAAGACTTTGAAACCAATGCTCAGAAAGTGTTCTTGAGTGGAAAGGATGAGCAGATCTTTCAGTTTGGACAGCCTGACGCCTCGGCTCTGTTGAGGCATAGGGCTCGAAGAAGATATAATGAGGAGCATGGTCTGCAGCCACCAGCGACTACTAGTCAAGAGAGTGGGGTAAGTTTAATGGACTATCACTGTCCGATTAATTTGCAGGAGATTTTCAAGATGTTTAGCTCGCAGATTTCTTGTTTCCTATTATAATATATCTATACTAATATTATAAAGAGTAACCTTTGGAACCGCTGGTCGCATTTCCAAAATTCTTTCACTGATAGACAGATACAATGTTCCTGTCTGCTATAGGCTATAAAACATCATGCTACGATCTGTAAGGGACGAGCAGCGGGCGAAACCGCGCGAGAATAGCTAGTATTTTTTACGTTTCTAAATTTCTCATAAAACATTTTGAGTTTTGTCATTGGTAACTGATATTTCCTTGTGATGAATTAACATTGTTGATATGTTAATTTTAATATAAAATTTGAAAGTATTTTTTAGCCATAACTTATTGTAAACTAGAAATAATTAAAACAGGGACACAAATAACCAAGAGCCCAAATTATGATGTGATTTTATTAACATTTAACATAAAGAACATTAGTTAAAGAAACAATTACAACCATTGTTCCTAAAACAACTCACAGCGTCCGCTAAACATGAAAAAGTATCGTAAAATTGGCAACAACAAAACAACAAAAACTAAATATTATCGTCAAGTGAATAATTACTCCGCGTAGTGTACTTGTCTTCTCAAATCTTTCGTCAGTCGTTGCTCATAGCTTGCGTACTATCTTGGTTAGAATTAGATAATCCGACCCACGCTGTTTAAATTTAGGTACAGTCAATTATACCCGTCACAAACAGACAGACATACATAAATATACATATTAGCTTAGTTTCCCGTCAGCGTGTTATGAAGATGGTTATCCCGAAATGGCAGGGAATGCACTTGTAAGTCCTCGTGTATGTTGGTGGCTATGGGCGGCGCTGATTGCTTACCATCAGGTTATCAGTTTTGCAGTCTTAGTTGAGTTAGATGACTGCATAGTTGGCGCGATGGCTGGGCAACTGGCTACCTCTCTACGCACCTCTTTGTGGGATCCACAAATTGTTGTTCCGGGTCTGGGTGTGATGTGTATGTTAAATTGTATGTTTGTAAACGACACAGGAGAAAACCACAGTATAGGGCAACGTTTTCTTAAAAAAATGTTAAGTTGTTAGTCATACTACGAGGTTACCATGACAAATCTATTGCATATTTCCAATCAAAGATAAGATAAAGTGAGATATAAATAAATAACACTCGTATGTCGATCGTACAATGGTCCAAATTCTGTTATCAATGTTCTCAGTTACAACAGTTCCGTAAAAATCTTAATTTGGAAATTAATCTAAAAAAAGTCCATTAACAAAACACTTAAAATTAATACAGATTCGTTTTAAAATGGACGGTCTTCTTCAATACTTGCAATTGAGTTTGTAATACTATACTTTTCACGTCACTTTTGACATAGCTTAATGGATTCCTGTTATGTGATACTCGTCCGCCATTTTGTATCGACAATATAAATGTGTTTGGCGGGAAACATGTTCGAAAGTCGAATGTACAAAGGTGCATTGATGTCGTAGAAAAAAAACAGAAAAAAATTGGCATCTGCTTGTCTATGTGCGTAGATTAAAAAAATCGCTTGCAGCAAGATTTGTTCCTTAGAAACAGATAGGTCAATTTGAATTTTGATTTTCTCTTTCATTACTTAGCTAATTTAATAGTTGTTAAGTAGGTGTTATTTTCATTCGTTTGTTTGTAGTGTATCTTGCAGTTTTTACAACAAATTTTTAAGTATTATTATTTAAAATAATTAATTGCCTGGTTTTTTATTTAATGAGAAATATTTTAAGAGCGCTGTAATTTTTTCAAGGGACTTTAAAGAAAGGAATAGATAACAAAAAATGTAGATTTTTTTTCTGGGTTACGTCGGTAAACGAGCATACAGATACTTGTAAGTTGCCGGCTTTATGGAGTTACTAAAAGATGCCGATTTGAGGATATAAGAGCAAGCTTACCTTCACGCCGGTATTCTGTGATGCCGTAAATAAGTTTCCAAGTCATGTTCATCACTTTATTGATACTGATTTAAATAAATATATATAACAACTAGGTAATATCAAACAATTCTTAACATAAACATAGAGGTCGCAAACCGAATTATGTATAGGATGCGTCATCGCATATCTGCCGAGTGTACACGGAATCAGTTCCCTACTCTCTGGATTATAATGAAAAATGATTTCATATTTAATTATGACTTAGGGATCAGTATCTATATCATGTGTGAGCGGCAGTCATGAATCTGAATTAATAATTATATAAATAAAGCTGAAGTTTTGTTAACAAGCGTATCTTCAAACCTGCTGCTTCGAATTTAACAATAACTTGTGTTAGATAGTCCATTTATCGATGAAGGATATAGGCTATAAAACATCACGCTACGACCAATTGAAGCTGAGCAACGAGTGAGTTCTTACATATTATGAAACTTACATCTCGCCGCATCTGTTCATGATAAACTTGAAAATTACTCAACGGATTTTCATGAGACATTGCTCGATGTATGAACTATTAACGTAAAAATAATTTCTCAATTTGAACAATTAGTTCTGGAGATATGCGCGTTCAAACAAGCTCTTCAGCGATATTAATATTACAAGTTTAGATTTAGTCATTTATATTTTTTCAACTGCTATCTCCACTTGCTTATAACCTTTCCTTTATGAAGGTGGTTGGTAATCCAATACTGGATATCATCCCTAATAGTTAATTCATTCAATGATTGAAATCCGCGATGTTTCGTTGCCTCATCCAAGAGTTGTATCAGGGAACGCCCTGGGAACAAAGGTCCTAAGTTGACTCATCGTCGTCTCGACGCACCCATTTATTAATTAGTTTATTTTTAAATTATAAGCAGCCATGCTTGTAATGCGGATGTATGGGATTCGAGAGAATCCTGCGTGTGTTAAAGTTGTTTTATAGTATTTCATCTTAAAGTTTTTTTTAATATTTCAAGTGAACACTTTAAAATCCTGAATCTGAATCAACACATACATATGAACAATTTGTTTGGTGGTTTTTAGACAACCAGAGCCTGACACTTCACCCTGGGCGAGAAGCAATATAATAGGTACTTAAGACAATATGATAAATTTCAACAACACATGCACTATAAATAAGCAAAAAATATCTTGAATATCCATATAGAAATGTAATAAAACACCTCCCTTCGCTGGGAATGTGAAAGTACGGACAAGACGACACGTTCCAAGTCCTGCTAGCTTCTAATGGCTGTACTCCAGCATTCTTATTAAGCAGCAATGTATAATTAATTACACGAACAGTTAGCGCGGATCCAAGGACCTTTGGCAAACGGTACTTTTAAGACGCAAGCTGCGAATTATAGTTTAGTCACAGAAAAAATTGTTGAAATACATTTTTTAAGAAGAGTAACAGAACCAAACTTAACTCGACCGAGGGTAATACCATGACCTCATAGAAAAGTGATGCTAAACAATGGTTCCGTTGTCAGCTGCTGTAACTAAAGTCACTGAAGGCCCAATCGTCTCCCAACTCCTCTCCAATCCTCAAATCCCTGATAACAGTGACTGTGGTGTTGTGAGTGTCCATGCGCAGCGCCAATTGCTTAACATCAGGCGATCCGATTGCTCGTTGGTCGCAAATTCTAATAATATGTTATGAATGTCATTTCTTCACACATTATGCTTTTTTAAAACATTGTCTGGACTATAAAAGAGACGGACCTCTGGGTTTGTTTCGGCATTTCTTCTCAGAGTAGTCAGATAGGAAATGTCTTGAAGCTAAAAGTGCTGTTGTATGGCCTACTTGGGAATTTTAATTCATTGTTTAACGTTGTTTTTTTACTTATTATCAATCCAAACCTTCGTTGCGAGAATATAGTACCTCCTTGCTCAACAAAAATAAACAATTGTCATTTTGGCCATTTAACTAGACGACAGATTTCAACACCAGACAAATATGGTCTTCCAAAGACCTTAAGGAAAGGTTCCATTGTTGTGGAGACGGTTTAGGAGTAAGCCGATATGGTGATAAGCAGTTATGGGGTGAAACCTTAGTCCTTACTGGTATAGTTTAGTATAATTATGGCAAATACTGTTCGTATTTTAGCTAAATAACTGCAGTATCTGAGAAACTGTTTCTTAATTATTGCCAATTAGGCGCAAATATTAGGGGTCTTCTGTTATTTTCCACGGCCGAAAAGTGATTTTGAAGTTTTTTTTGTTTCATTGTTCTCTCAGTAATAGTACTCAGGTTATATAAGTGTCTGTCGCGGGCAGTTCTGGAATCTAAATAAAATATAGGAATACACATTTAAGTATTAGAGATCGAACGAATGGATCGGCTCGACCGGATCGGTACTATGACCTCATAGAAAACCGGCGCCACACAATGCCGTTTTGCCGTTCCCTCCCTAAACTTAAAATATCCGAAACTCTAATCCCCAAAAAACCGGCAACGCACTCGTAACCCCTTTAGTGTTGTGAACGTCTTAATGATTGCTTACCATCAGGTAACCCGGTCGTTTGCCTATCTCATAAAAAAACATAGGACACTTTTTCTTTATCTAACTGCAGGACTAAGCTGTTTTTCCTTTCTTTTCTAAACAACAATTGTCAATAATTCCAAAATCGTCGACAATAATCGCAACAATTACAAAGACTTTCTCATCTGTCGCAATTGGCTAAGATCGGGCGCGCACTCGCGACCTGTCCCTTTGTTAGTCGGTTATGGTGTTACAATTAGTGCGACCGGTATCACGCCAGGTGCGCAACTGTGCAACCAGACTTACTTGGAGATACTAAATATCTGGATAGACTACATACTTTCGGAATTGTTGTCAGCATTTTTTTAGATCTTTGAGATAGATGGTTATGCTCAAAGGTTGGATTGGAATTTCGATATTTAAAAATTGACGGTGATATAATATTTAAACCTTTTTTCATTTCCAGTTTTCTATTTCTGAATTTGAATTTAAAAATAGAATATATTATATACTATCTGCTCGCCCTTACTTCGCACGGGTCTCATCATCTCGCTTACGATGAAAGGGACCCTTATTACCCAAATCTCCCCTCTACTTTTGTAAAATTTTTCATATCTTTCGTAAGGACCTTCACCTGACAATAACATATTAACTATCTGTATACATTCAATATCACGGTAGCCTGGAGGTTAAGGCGGGTGCCTTACCATGCTTCCATTTACCATGTGACTTCCAAATTATACATACTATCTAGGGGAAACATCGTGAGGAAACCTTGACTTATAATTTCTTATTAAAGTTTGAAATCGCCAATGCGCCTTGAGCAAGCGTGGTGGTTATGCTCAAACCTCCGTGTGAGAAGAGGCCTTTGCTCAGCAGTGGGCATTTATAGGCTGATGATGCTGATGACGTGTACAAAGTATGTAGGTCTTATGAATTCCCAAATAAAAGGAATGACGCATTTTTGAATCATTTACTTCGGTTACGGTAGGTACTTTGAACACACTCGAATATTTATTACTAACATACAATTCAGAGAATTGAACCTATTAATAATATGATACCTCACCCTAAATTGCATTGTTATAAACTTAATATAAATTCTATATTAAGGGCCTTCTTCCTACAAACTGATGAGAACAATACATAGAATAAAAAAAACGGGGCGGTGAATTTTAATAGCTATTATTTAAAAATTGTGAAGGAGAGCAGAAAATTGTTATCCATTTGACATTAGAAGTTCCTAGCACTGATTAATAGACTAGTAGTGAATGTTATTATATACATGGTCATTTTCTACCGTCTTTTTTAAACATGTTCGTTGTCTCGAGAACTGACAGGAAACCCCATATGCGTCGGTCAAAAAACTACCAATTTTGGACTTAGAAAACTGTTTTCAGTTTGGTTTTTTATTCACTACTAGCTACTTTCACGCGTTTTCACCCGCTGCTTTGCTCCATTTGATCGTAGCGTGATGTTTTATTACCTGTAGCTCTCAGAAACATAGTAGCTATCTATCAGTGAAAGAATTTTGGCAATCCGAACAGCGGTTCCAAAGATTACCCCCTACGTACAAACTTACAAATTTTACCTCTTTATAATATAAGTATAGGTTTCCCTAACAGTTTAGCAGTTTCATAGCGTTCCAAATATAGGTTTCCAATAAACTGAATTAGTCATTTTATGTATATCGACTTATTTACTCCCGTTGCCTCGAATGACTAAGATCAAAATATTGTTCGTACATTAACAACAATAGCCTGATCTCATGGCGATCCTACTTTTAAGGCTAGATTTTGCAATTCATGCCTACTTTATACCTGGTTTTCGCTCTTAGCTTTGCCACTCAATAATAAAGTTTTCTAATCAAACGAGCACACGGATTACCTGATGATAAGCAAAGCGCGAGTGTCCATAGGCACCACCTATGGACTCTCAACGTCGGACAAGTTGCTTTGACGTTTTGGAGATTTAATGATTAGGTACACGTCATTTTTTTTGTAAGGCAGTGGTATCACTTCGGTCGACCGATTCGTGCCAAAACAGCGATTCCACAGCGATATTTGCGAAAATTAAGTGTTACATTAATATTTCCACATCCACCTTTGTCAAGGGTGCAGCGGGGTTTGCGGGTAAAACGTAATAAGGTGCCGCAGCCTCGGCCTGCAACAGGAAAAGAAACGGGGTGGGTTTTAGTCAGTAAGAGTCTGACTCTCCCTCTCGCCTCACCCCGGGAGAGAGAAGTTATTTGATGTTTCCCTCACAAAAAAAAACAATGGTTTATGTATCAAATACTAACTTATCCATACCTAACGTTCAGGAGACAGATCCTTATAAATTTTAAACAAAAGAAGCGTTTTGTTAAGCTAATCGACGTCTAGTGGTCAGCTGTCAAATTGTTAGACATGTCATAAATATTTAAAAATGGCGTCACATAAATGTTTTTTTTAATTTTTAATCTGTCGCCGCCTCACAGGTTGTCTGACAAGCTCGTGTTACATTTTAATGCATTTTTTAAACGTTATCTCGTCGTGATTAATGTTTTATTTATTGTTTTAGTGAATTTCAGTGACCTCTGTCAATAAACGTTCAAGGAAATAGGTAAATGGACTGTTTTAATTTATTGGAGAATAGTAACCATGGAGTTTCTTGCTCGGTCTTCTGCGGAAGAATTTTAGTCTTTAGAACGAACTATTAGCTTTCGTAAATGAACTGATGAATGAATGTCTTCCAGTTGTAGACCAAAGACCTACACAACTTGTGAGGATTTTCCGTATTAATCACCATGTTTGGTACTTGTCGTAAAAGACCAGGTTTATCAGAGAACTCTGCTACTCTGTTGCCATCAACGTGCAGTCCGGACTGAACATTGTTGACTGGAGGGTGAGCAGGAGTGGTAGAAAAATTAATACTATTTTGCTGTCATCACATTTATCTACATACATCTACTTACCTTAAGGGTTTCCGTCTATTTGTGTAATAGACCATAACATAATGGTCTTTTATAGAACCTATGTACTATCAGTAAACTAACGATATTTTTTCTGTCTTCCGCAGTACGGCAGCGATGAGTTCGGGCACGACTCCCCAAGCCGATATGCCTCCCCTAAGGGGGCCGGCGCTGGAGCCCCGTACCAGGAGTACTATGCGGGCGGTGAATGGAGTGCGCCGTACTACCAGCCGCCGCCGGCCTACCAGCACGACCCCTATGCTACGTCGCCAGGTAAGCTCAAAGTATTTGACTAGATTTTTTACACATTTCTAGACGACCTGTATTTTAAACATTTCTAGAAGAACTGATTGTGTAGGGTCTTTTTACGTCGGCAAACGAGCAGACAATTACCTGATGGTAAGCAATCGGCGCCACTCGTGGTTACCCGAAACACCATAGGAGGTTTTAAGCCTCGGGTTACCCAAAACGGTTATCTGTAAGGCCGTGATATCACTCCGGTTGAGCTGACCTATTTGTGACGAAGCTTGGCTCTCCGACACTTAGAGATTTGTAATATAAAGTAGACCAGGAATTCACTTCCAAGTTTATAACGAACACATTATTTTAGCACAATGCAGCCGATGATAACATATTTAAGCTGAAGTTCAATTAGCTTCGGAGTTTATATCTTAACGGAAAATATTATATGGCTATCTTAAGAACCTGTGGAATCGTCATTAGTTGGTCTTCAATGAGGTGGTCTGCTATATCAAGATTCTGTGAATCACATTTACCTGGTCTTTCATTCACAAGTTACACGTAAGCTGGTCTTTTACAACCGAGTGTCCTTCTACCTGGTCTTCTCCAGTCTTTTAAACCTTCTCTAACAATATCTCCCTCCGTGTTTCAGGTATAGCGGGTGCTCCGGTAGGCGAGGCGGGCGGCGGCGGGGCGGAGCTCCCTCTGCCTCCAATGTCCTCGTTCAGGGCGGCTGCGCCCCACCACTCGCCCACAGACCCCATGCTGGTTGCCAAGCCGCCGTTACAACCTGTAAGTTGAACTTGCTTAACTTCAGTTTCAAGATAATTTTTCGAACCTACCTATAATTTGTAATTGCAAGTTTGTATTCGCCCATCCGCTCTAAGCAAGCGTGATGATTGTTTGCGATGTCCAAACCTTTTCCGTATGAGAAGAGGCTTTTGTTCAGCCGTGCCCACTGCTGAACTTATAGGCTGATTATGTATGTTAAAAAGTCCTCTTGACTTTACTGCAAGTTATGAAAACTGAGAATGTTAATTGTCTATACCTAGTATATGAAGTTAAAGCCTCTAACAGCGTCAATGGAACTCCTCTGAATAGGATGGTTAAACATAATCTCCCTAAGCTAGTTCAAAAATGGCACTTTGAAAGGTTCAAGAGAAGCGAGAGCCAAATTCATCAGGTTTATCAGAGTGTTTTGCCCCTTAGCGGTAGTTCTACATTCATTTTTCTTCTGCTATCTTCTTTCTCTATCTCTCTCTCTCTTTCTTTCTTTTTGTGAAATTAACTATATTTTGTTGGATGATGTTTGCACAGATGTACGGTGGCGCGGGCGCTACACCAGCAGTTGGCGCAGTAGGCACAGCGGAGGCAGGCAGCCTGTCGTCGTACGGGTCGTCGCCTTCAACCCCAGTGCACTCCCCCCCTCCCCTACACGCCAGACTCTACCCCCCGCTCAAACACACCGCCCATCATCACCATCATCATAATGGGCAGGTAAGGATTCCACATTTATTTACCCACACAAAACTGATGACTGACCTGACCTCTACGCCTGGTGGTAAGTGATGATGCGACCTACGATGGATCACGCCTACACATAATCAACATATTCACTCAGGCCTTGAAGACACCCAGGTCCAGGTGTTCCCTTCGGGAACAAAAACTGTTGAACTACTACACTGAAGGTGAATCGCTTCGTGCATGCATATGGGATATCCACGGCTCCTTGAAGTTAGGGTGCCCGTGGCCTTAGGACTCACCTAATGGTAAGCAATCATTGTAGCTTTTTAAAGCAGCAACGTCAGAGTCACAATTGCCTGAAGCGCAACGTATTATGGAATCGATTTACGTATGGACAATTTCTGCAAGATGAAAAATACAATACAGGAGGAAATCCCGATGGCTCCCCAAAAATGATAGCGTGTTTAGCAGTGATTCTGCATTTATAATTTGCACCTATCAGTTCTCAGAGATGAGACGGTGTAATTTCAACTTTATGTAAAAGGGGAGACGGTGTAAAATATCTATTTATCTTCTCTTAACTAACCCTCCCTTGCCCCTAATTTCAGCAATCAAACTGGGTGTCATCAGGGGTATCGTCCCCTCCATCGGCGTCGACCCCGCACGCCCTCGCCGCGCCCGTCCTACCCAACGGACATCATGCGCCTATGCCTGTGTTCCAACCTACTGGAATGGTAAGTACCATCCTACCCAGACCCTATTTTAGATGTTAGGGTGATAGTATTATGGTTATGTAGAGTTTTATTATGTGATTTTGTTGTTACCATTCAAAATTTTAACCTTTTTTTGGTAAGGGAAAATAATCAAATGACTTCTCCCGCCCAGGGTTGGGCGAGAGAGAGTGTCAGACTTTAACTGATTAAAAACCCCCCGTCTATTGCTCTGTGTCGAGGCCGCTGTGCCTCAAAAATTTTAGCCTTGATAGTTTGGGAGATGTTTATGATTAATAAATGATGATAGCATTCAGTACAAGTACAAGTAAATGTTTTTACTAAAAGTTCTAGAAGTTAATTAATACAAAATTCATGTTGAAGTTTTTAAATATCATAGGTTTGTTGTTTTGTAAAATATTTTGTTAATACAAGATTGACTTCTTGTAAACTCAACTCAAAACAGAGATAGGATTTCGGTCCAGGTTTATTTATTTATTTAGGACAAAAAACAGTTATACATTGCAGAATTAACGATTAAGTAGTTACATTACAGTTGTAATAACGTATAACCCACACCATTGTCCACGTAATAACATATGAGTATAAGAGCTAACGCATGTTAAGAAAAATAAAATTTAAATTGGAATATTAGTTAACACTTACGGACAGATCGAGAGGAGCAGAAGTCGAGAGTAGGTACTTATGTACGACTTGCAAGAAATTGTGACACAGGTTGCGTGATTTGAGTAATATTGTACCGCGGTTCGGAGCAGGAAAAGTGATGGGGTGGTTTATAGTCAGTAAGGCTAAGAACTCACGGAGCGATTTTCGCCCGCGTCCGCTGCGGTTGCGGGCCCGCAGCTTCTGTAGAATTCAAATATTCATATAAAAAATTAAAGCATATTTCACGACGCGTTTTACGCCCGCGGTGTACGCGGTTGTATGCGGCTCCCGCTGTACCGGCGGGCAACTAGTAGAATCGCGCGGGCCGCGGTTACCCGCAGCCTCGGCGGGTGGCACCCGCGTGCTTTGCGATCGGTTGGCGAGCGACCGCGGGGGCCGGCGGGTCTTCTGTGAAGTAGTCTTGCAATCTTGCGATCATCACCCGCCACGTTTGCGGGCGATGATCGCAACCGCGGCGGCTGTGTAACCGCGCAAATAACCGGTCTCGTGAGTTTGGAAATAAAACCGCAGTTCCGCTACCGCGGCGGGCACGGTTCAAAATCGCTCCGTGAGTTCTTAGCCTAAGAGTCTAACTCGTCCGCTTACCGCCCGAGCCAGGGTGGAAGAAGATCTTTGCTAATTTTTCACCCTCAGTTTTTAGTCAGTAAGAGTCTGACTCTCCCTACAACAGAAGTCAATAGATGATACCCAAGAATACAGTTCATATTATAACATTATTTAACGTAACTAAGGAAAACAATTTTTGTAACTCAAACTACAATAAAATCACAACTTAAAACTCCACATAACCTCAATGTCTTCACTCTGATGTATATAAGACCCCATACATACCTATTGATACCAACAAGAGTTGCCTGCTCGACCTTTAGCCAGCATTTTACAATAACGCCAACAAAGCTATGGAAAAAGAAGTTAGTCCAAAACCTTACATACTATATAATTTAATATATAATACATTATATAATTGATAATCATGATAATTATAGTCAATTTTATTTGTCGGCTAAAAGTAATAAAGTTCATTTTTGAGTCATAAAAAAACATTTTCAAGTGAATACACTGAGAAAAGCTTAATTATTGTCTATCGGTTTAGGGCTGATTTATCAATGGTTAGATAAAACTTACCTGGGGAATAATTATGATGCTGTCGCGTCAGACGCGTGTCGTCGCGTTTGTATATGACAGTGACAGCAACAATTTTATTCCTCAATTGACATTTAACTAACTATTAAAAAATTAGCTCCTGTACTACATACGTGGCAAGATGCCTATGTCACTACATATTTATAATTAACTAGCGAGCTGCCCCGGCTTTGCATTTCAATGCTGATACAAAATCTCTCCACTATTTATAGGATGTTATTATACATATAAACCTTCCATTTCAATCACTCTTATCTATAAAAAAACTGCATCAAAATCCGTTGCGTAAGTTTAAAGATTTATGCATACATAAGGATATAGGGACAGAGAAAGCGATTTTGTTTTATACTATGTAGTGATATCATTCTAACATTGTAACATCAGACTGGCTTTAGGCTTTATATAAACGCGGCCATAGTCATAGTAACAATATACTTTTTCTTTCTAATTATTATAAAGAGGTTGTAATTTGTCAACAAATAAACTTGACATTATCATGATTTCGTTACAATATCGTTGACATTTTTAAAGATGTGTATTCTAAGCATGTTCCCTATCGCATGGTTGTAACTAATTTTACAATTTTCCCCGTAATTTTTGATTTTCTTTATAAACTATTTCGAAGCTTTGGATTTTTTCTTTTTTTGTTTTTTGAATTAATATTTTCGAAATGTAATACGAACAAAAAACAATATTAACACTCAATTTATATATGCTGTTTGACAGTGACATTAGTTGCATTGTATTGCCAATGTAAAAAAAAAGGTTCGTAATACATTTTTTTTGTAAATTTTTGTGTTTTATGTTGTGTTTAATAGCGAGGAGTGAGGACTAGCCATAGACTTGAGTTGTTTTTGTACAGTGTGTAGTTTGGTAGAATTTTTGAAAAAAATACCTAGTGTGCAGTTTTTGGTAGATTTTTTTTCGATTGGCTGTTGAATGAATTATGTGTTTCTTATACTTATAGAGAGTTTCGAATGTGTTTTTTTACCGCGAAATAACCCTATGCAAGTTGCAACTTGCCCGCATAGATACGCGTTTTCTTTTTAATTTGTAAACTGCGTTTTTCTTGCTTGGTGAAGCCTCAAATGTCATCTTACTTAATCATATTCATTACGCTAATGAACAATTACATTAACAATTTATATTTCATAAATAACTTATTCAATTTATCAGTACTTCTGATCCGTACATCGGATTCAAACTTTCCACCGGTATTAAATTTTATAACATAATCTTCCAACAAATACCCCAATAAATAAGGGTAAATTTTTCCAAAAGTAGTTCCCAAAATTTTAAGACATTAATTTCTGAGAGAATCAGAGAACAGTGTCATAAATGTCGGTCCCCTCCCCCTTCTCCCCGTTGACTCGTGTCTGTGGCCTGTCCCCACCTCTCGCTGACCGTGGCTTGGTTAGGGTGCGCCGGCGGAGCAGAGACAGCTGGACGAGGCGATGGTGTTCCTCCGCGACCACACCGACTGTGTAAGTATATAAACTGCTTAACCCCACCTTATTGTGCTGTGGATTTCAAAATATTTTGGTTAATTTGAAGTATCTTATTAAAATCTTCTCCATCGGAATATACACTTTGGAACGAGCAAATAGCTTCACTAAAAGAACTGACCGAAAGACTGACACTATATCTTTGAATTTTGTTTGACGTTCAATAGTGTCTGTAAGGGTCTAATAGAAATAAATGAAAAACGCCCTCTGCTGTCTTTGTCCCACACTTGGATTTTTTTCTATGTCCTGGGTGCTTTTACAAACAAACAAATTCATATACACAAGTCACCCAGATCGGAAAAACAATTTGTGAATCACACAAAATCCAGCCCGCGACACGTAGCCACTGCGTCAATTGTCAAGCCTGGATTTTTTTGTTTTATTATTGGATATCTGTCGAGATTTTTGGACAATTGTCTGGATGATTAAACAAGTAATACTTTAAAAAGTAAAAAAAATGATGACTGTAAAAGTAACTAAACTTTATAAAGATTACAGATAATTATTATTTTTATCTTAAATCCACAGCGCATAAGGTTTAAATTTTAATATTGCTTCAAATATAAAAAAGTACTTACATCCCTGTTAGAAAGAGATAACGTAGAAATATGTTTGTCTCTTTTTAGCAGATGTACATAGATATTTAGTGTGTAAATATGTATAATAATAGTTTTTATATTTGACGTGGCATGGTTTTACTGTATGTTTTATTATTTGCTTTTTGTATGTGTTTTTATAGATTATATCTAGTTATTTACCGTTTGTGATTTCCTAATTATAATGTTATATAATAATTTTACTATAAAAACGTTATATTCGTCCCTATCTAGCTTAGTCAGTAAAAAACTAATGCCTTTTCTTCAGTTCTAATAAAGTAGCACCGTTGCGCAATATTGCGCTAAACTTTGGCGCAACTATGTAGAACACAAAGTGTAGAGAAAAACTGCAAACAGATTTAGAACTTATTATCCTCCCTATTTATTAAATAAAAGCTATATAACAAAAGAGGATTAGAATATAAGCGTCCTCAATTTTATTAGACAAACTTTTATTGCGCAATTGTTTGTATTCAGCACCATCTATCGGCGATATTTGTCGAACTTCTTGTATACTTCAAAGTTTAAGTGACACTGATTGAATTGATTGTAGGTTCCATCGGATGACGTACAATATTCACTATATATAGTATTTGATTGCGTCCTAATAGTTCGTATTAGTATAGATAACCAGAGTTAAGTAATGGTGCGTGTACTTACCTTGCGCATTTATTGTAAACAGCGCCATCTATCGGCGATATAAGTCGAACTTCTCGAATATACGGTTATAGGTTAAATCATATGACACTATATTATACATTATTTGAAAATGTCATATTCGTTAGTATAAGTTTAAGTAAAACAGAGTTAAGTGAGTGTCCGTATGTATGTAGGGCGCGCGCATGGAGGAGCGACTGGACGACGCCATCAACGTGCTGCGGAACCACGCGGAGGCGCCCGACCTCTACCCACAGGACCTGCATCATCAGCCGCCAGGTAACAGGGAAAGGCAGAACTAGTGAACACTGTCCGTCGATAAATATTTCATATCGAGCTTTGTTTTTTTTATACATATGTATACAAATTCAAAAACACACCACATCTATCTTCATCCGAAATAATTTGTGGATCACACAATCAGGCTTTCTAGATATCCCAAATATACTTAGCTCAACCTAAATAAATAAGTTATAATAATTAAATAAATTAGACATTAGTGAGATAGAGTGTCGGTAATGTAGCCTTCGATGTCTCCTGCAGCGGCAGTGTCGCGGCTGGGCGTGGGGGGCGCGCTGCTGCAGACCGAGCCGCCCGTCAAGATGGAGCGCCACGTCCTGCCCAACACCAGTCAGTATACTAACATACATATCTATACTAATATATTAAATAAGTAAAATTTTTAAGTTTCTAAGTTTGTATGTGGGGGGTAATATTTGGAACCGCTGGTCGGATTGCCAAAATTCTTTCACTGATAGATAGCTACAATGTTCCTAAGTGCTATAGGCTAAAACATCACGCTACGATCAAATGGCACGCCGAGCAGTGGGTGAGACCGCGCGAGATTATTAATATTCATCCTTTGACAGTCAAATATAAAAAGATACACTTTGTTTTCTGTTCTTTTTTTGAGGGGGACAGTCATCAAATGATTTCTCTCGGTTCCCTCTGGGTGGGGCTCAAGCCATCGTATCAGGGTTATTTTGGGCTGTGATAACGTTTTTTTTATTTATTTTATTGTTCTCTTTTGATCTGTACTTTGGGTAGCTTTTCAAAGTTGCAAATACTGTTTTTCTCTCTTCAAATGAAACATGTCATTAACTGTGTTTTATATTTTATGGGAAAGACCGGCAATTTAAAAGATGGCAAGCAATCAACGCCGCCGATGGACACAGAGTAACACCTAAGGTTTTACGAATGCGTTGCCGGCCTTTCTTGGATTAGGGTTAGAGATTTCGGGATGAGGGAGGGAGGGAGGGATTATACAAAAGCTACTTCAAATTATCATTACCAAAAGTACAAATCTTATCTTCTCCCTTACAGAGAAACGCAAAGAGCCCCCGGACTCAGGTGTGGAATCGAAGCCGTCATCATCAGGTTCAGCGGACGCGCTCGCGAACAAACCGCCCAACAGCAAACGTTCGAGGCGATAGTGAGTATCTTACTAGTATTTAAATACATTTCGAGTTGAAAATTAACACCGTTTTACCGTCTGTTCAAGCGATTTTTAACTTTAACACCGTAAGCATAATGATGTCATTATAAGCAAAACAATTTGTTACAAACCCAACTTCTACTGCAGCTGTCGTTTGTTATTCTAATAACGAAATAAAAGTCAAAATCGGTTGAACGGACGGTAAAAAAGGGTTTTGATAAATGTCTTATATTATGGAGTACAGATTTTAGAGAAAAAGTTTCCCTGATCACTTTATCTTGTTACTGTTTTATTGTATTGCTGCTGTAACTTTTTGCGCCTATTATTAATTTGTTGCGCTACATATTGCGCAAAGAATTACTAAAGTTATAATTTTCAAGGTTCTTTTAATTAAAGGGTAAAACGAGACCCCAGAGGACTAAGACTTTGTTTTCTGTCCGTCCGTCACATGAACTAAACAGTTAGACTGTCACTTTTTTACGAGCCAAGTGAATGGGGAACTTTTTATCTCTTCTCTCAATATGTATTAAACTGTGATTCTTCGTGATAATGTTTATTTGATGTGATTTTACTAAACAGACCTAAGTGAAAAGCAATTTACATTTATTACTATTGTGCATTAAAAACTATTTTACCAAGAAATCATTTCAAATATACATTTTTGAAATTCTTTTGACTTGCCAACGTATTGGTAACTTCAATATTACCATCTTACTGCAGTGACGTCAAAATTGACAATAATAGTGGATAAATGAATATGGCAATACCAAAGCTAGTTACAATTTAAAATATAAGTAAAAGTAAAATTTGACTAGTTAGAAATTACTGGATTGCTGTTAGCTTCGGGCAAGCGATTCGGTAACTTATTTCGATATGTTAAGCAAATGATCGTGTGATCCGGAGGTTAAGGAGCCCGCTTCTCATGCATTAGGTGTGGGTTCGAAACCAGGCAAGTACCAATGTCACTTTTTCCGAGTTCTAAGTACTTTCTATGATTATTTAGACACTACTGATATACGGTGAAGGCAAACATGGTGAGGTACACCAACCCGCATTGATCAAGCGTGGTGAATAATGCTGTATGAGAAGAGGCCTTTGCTCAGCAGTGGGCACTTATAGGCTGATGACGAACCAAATAATTATATTATAATTTAAAATTCTGTAAAAAGAAGTTTCTAGATTTATACTATTAGTCTAAGTTCTAGGTTCAAAACTCATATCATTTACCAAAGGTACAAATATCAAAATTAGCCCAAAAACAAGATGATAAAAGTGACATAATTTTCCAAATTGCTCATTTAATATGTACTTGAAAACCTAGCTATGGTGCTGCCATATTATTGTTTAAAAAGAGTTAAGATTGTTCTAACATTTGAGATGTTTACTTGCATCACTTATTTTAGACTAATCTCAATAGTTTTATACAAAAAGTCGATTATATACTTTATTTGTTACAGCATTAGATGTTAATTTTCAATGTTAATTACAAATTTTGTATGTACAGGGTGTTCAAATAATTACCACTCATTTAAAAATCGGAATATTTCACTGTCTAATGCTTAATAAATTAAGATTATACAAATAACAGTAATTGAAGATGATATCAATTTATAAAAGTGTATCTATTTTTTTTTTTATTTTATATTTTTAAATTATATTTCAATAAAATCACATGATCATCTCCAATTACACAAATAAATCGACTAGACTTGACTGGCAACTATGGGGATCGGTTTCAAACTCCAATCTCGAAGAAACCTATCCCCAACGCAGTCAGTAAGTCACAATCATATAAGTGATACAAGTGGATCATCTCAAAGCTCGACCAACCCTGCAATGCCCAGCTGTTCATCGGCTGATGAGGATGATATGGACCCTGATACGAAGGCGGCGCGCGAGAGAGAGAGGCGACAAGCTAACAATGTTAGAGAAAGGTGCGGTTTGTTTTCACTGCCATCTGTTGTGCGTTGCCGGTACTACGTACTACTTACTAGCCGCCAGTTACATAAAAAAATATTATTTGGATAAAAAAGTATGTTTTACTCGATAGTTATTGAATTTGCAATTTGACTAACTGATGTAACTCCTAATTTTGATTGTTAAAGAATTGGCAACGCATAACTTATTCGTTTTTATTATTATTTTTCGTCTACACACATATACACTCGTACGATTTTCTATCCTAAAATAATCATTGATTTGTGGATATAAAATCTTATGTTTTTTACCAATGGGAGACAAATATTTTTTTATTTCTAATCTTGTGTACTTAATAAGGAATTAACCTTTAGTAATAATGTCAATAGTGGTCAATTTCAAGCAAATGACCATTTTAATTAACTTATAAATATCTAGTAACATTTTCTTTCTAGTTTTCAAACAAGAAAAGTATTTGTCTTTCGTCCTATATATATTTACATGGAAACTCACACCAGCTTTATATACTATGGTAAACATCTGAACACATATCATTGTCAACATATACCTACTTACTTTTTTTTTAAATTTTCAATCTCGAATCGACTCAAACAAATCAAGCTATACTTTTATTGTATTATAAGATTAACATATTAGTCTATTACAAGACCAATTCTAGGTTTAAAGTTTTAAACCTCTTTAGTCGAGTTCGCGTGTGCGAGCGCATGAATGCACCATAACCTTATTAAGGATTTAAGGATATTAGATTTGAGGATTGAAGATGGGGGAGGGAAGGATTGGGCCTCTGGTAACCTCATTTAATTTTTTTTTGTTTATGATATAAGTCGGCAAACGAGCAGACGGATTACCTGATGGTAAGCAATCGGCGCCGCCCATGGACACCCGCAACACCAAAGGAGTTACGAGTGCGTTGCCGGCCTTTTGGGGATAGGGGTTGCGGATATAAGGATCGGGAAGGGATAGGGGAAGGGAAGAGATTGGGCCTCCAGTAACCTCACTCACACGGCGAAACACAACAATGTGGTGTTTCACGCCGGTATTTATGGCGAAACAACGGTATTCTGTGAGGCCGTGGTATCACTCCAGTCGAGCCGGCCCATTCGTGCCGAAGCATGGCTCTCCCAGAATTAACTGTAATGGTTTTCTAGGTATGGGAGAGGACTGGGCGTCCTGCCTATTAATAATAGTATAACTTGATTTGCTCTTGTCTTTGTTTTTTCCTATGTTCTTTCTTTTCTTTGTACATAATTACCTATATACTTGGTTTAATTATATGTGTTTGTTTACCATCAGTTACATAAGATAAAGGGTTCTTATTGCACTGAAATATCTGAAAATATTTTCATCTCAATCAAGGTTGATGTGTATGTGAAATTGTATGTTTGTAAACGCAGCCACGACACAGGAGAAAACCCTAGTTGTGGGGCAAAATAACAAAATAAAAGCAAATTTGTCAAAATCCACATCAAATTGAGAACCGCCATTTTTTTTTCAAGAAGGTTACAATTAATTTATTCTGACATCAACCTTAAAAACTTTGAAACACAGTGGAGTTTTGTTTGCCTTCGATTATTGAAAAATATGTTCTCAGATATTTCAGTCTTACAAATACACACACACATATACATGTCACGGTCTATATACAAACCTATATATTATATATATCTGTACATAATATACTAACATTGTGTTATAGTTTCAGCACGCCATTCTAACTGGGTCACAGTGTGTACAATGTCTATTTTATACCTTATTTCTTATTTAAATAAAGTTCATTTCTGTGTGGTACTCCTAGGTAGGCGGCAGGTAAGTTTTGTAGTTTGATAAAAATTACTTTTTTGCAGATTTTTTTTTTAATAATCTTGTATACATTGGTTCATATTGATGTTTATTTCAATATAATTTGATAATTTAATGTTCCAATTTTGAAATAACTCAAAACGATACTTTTGTGTACAACGCCATCTAGTTGTAGTACTTATAAACTATTTGAGTTACGCATTGAATTGATTTTTTTTTCAAATCAGTTTAAAATAATGAAATGAGACAAAAAATATTAAGTACAAATTAATACAATGACTAGGATTATTCATAGACTTTAGAAGTATGGAGAATAACAACAAAAAGATCACATTTAAAAATATTTACGATTTCAAATCTGGAAAATATTTTTTTTTCTTACAAATCTTGTAAATATTTTTTTTTTTTCTTACAAATCTTGTAAATATTTCTTTATATTGGGACAAAATACCTAAGTCTTGATCATCATTCATCATTCGGTCACATTAACAAATCATCAAATCATTTGCTTAATTAATCGGTTGTAGGCCACACGCTTTGGACGGACGCACTTGAGCTTTTTAATTACACATAGTTATATTACATTTCATAATTATTTTGACAATTTTACCAAAAAACTAACTTTTATTAGCAGTAAATTGAAATACCAGTAATAATTATTATCATCTAGACCTTATCTTTTTCAAAATTGTTAAAACAAAAATAAATAAAAAACGTTTCATTGATTTTAAAATATGTACTTCATACAACTGTAGCAAAAAACTAAGACAAGAGTGAAATCTAACCTTTCTTTTGTACCTATAGTCTGTGAATATTCGCTTTAAAACCATTCACTCAATCATCCACCCATTCACTCGGTCTTATCATTCATTCTTTGCCACAGATTCACGTAAGCTCAAGTGTGCTCGTTCAAATAGATATATTTACGCTAGTTATAAGTAAACAGGATCAGCTGTTCTCTCTCCCGCGCTGCCATCTTGGTCCAGATAAAGGGTATTCGTTATTTTTATTATTCTTATTAAGATCAATAGATACAAAGGCAGGTTGGTCCAGTTTTGTTGATTTGGAAACGATGGAAATTATACCTTGTTTTTAATTCGAAAAAGTTTAATTTTTAATGCAGACAATATATTTATTTAAATTAAAAAAGAATAGTATGTTTTTGATATTCAGTCACTTATAAAATTTATGTAAATACATTATCATTGAAATTTTTCTTTGACTTTTTTCCTAAGATCTTTTAAACAAATAATCAAATAAACATTAGACATATACAAAGATTAAATCCCACATTTCCATCGTTTTTTCAAACACTAAACTTAGTTAAAGATATTACTAAATATACCTAAACCTAGTCTCTAACCCATAAACCTGGGTGTTAGTTGTTCTTCTGCGGACGAAGGTGACGATGAGGCAGACCCACAGGCCAAGGCGCTCAGAGAAAAAGAAAGGCGGCAGGCCAACAACGCGAGAGAAAGGTAAGAGAGTGAAATAGAGTGAGTTATTACGTAAGAGAGTGAGTGAGTGAGTGAATGTTAGTGTTTTGAATTTTACTAATTAGGAGTTCAGTGTTATGGTTAGTTAATTGAAGTTAGTTAGTCAGTTAGTTAGGATTAAATGGAAAAGTAACGCTGTCTTAAGATTTAAGTGTTAATATATTTTTGTCATGTTAGATACAGCAGAAGAGAGTCTGTCCTCAAAATATGTGTGTGGATTTTGATCAAAGTAAATACAACAGAAGACATGCCTTTGTTTGACGTAGATATTAATTATGTTTTATCTGAAACTTTTGGAAGGATTGGAAGGATTTTTTTTTAAGACACGAATTACGCTTTTGTAGACATTTTTGTGAGAGAAAAATTATATAAAATACTTTAAAACTATATTTTACATGTTTTAGCTTATTTTCTATTAGAAAAACTATAATAATTAGTTTATAAGATGTTTTAACTTATTTTGTGAATAACTTAGCTTTTATTTCAGATAATTTACGCACTGTGACCCAAGTAGAATATTTTTGTTGATCATGTTTTGTACACTAAATAATTATTATTATATATTTATATATTTAATTACATACACACTACATAACGTGTATATTAAGTTAAAATCTTGAGTAAATCTGTAATAATTTTTTTTATCAATGTTTTTATTCAAAGTTATCTATTTCTGAATTAACCAGAATAATATTATATTTTTTTAATAACAACTTAATATACACACGATATAATTAAAGCACTTTTTTTTCTATGTAACACTAATAACTTTGCCTACCCCCTTAGGATAAGGATACGAGATATAAACGAGGCCCTAAAGGAGCTCGGCAGGATGTGTATGACTCACTTGAAGAGTGACAAGCCGCAGACAAAGCTCGGTATACTCAATATGGCCGTCGAAGTCATTATGACTCTCGAACAACAAGTCAGAGGTGAGTTTTTTTTAGTACTAAGTGAGTTTTGTTGAGTACTAAGTGAGTTTTGTTGAGTGCTAAGTGAGTTTTGTTGAGTGTCTGAGTAAGTACTTTTGAGTTTTGGATGAGTTTTTTTTTATTTGAGTTTACTGATTACCCGATGGTAAGCAATCAGCGCCGCTCATGGACACCCGCAATACCAAAGGAGTTTCGAGGAGGGATTGGCAATCCGGTAACCTCATTCACACGACAAAACACAATGCTGTAGTTGTTTCACCCCGGTCGAGCCGACCTATTCGTGCCGAAGCAAGGTTCTCCCACACTTAAAAACAAAGTTAAAAAATAACATTATTATAGTTTTGCTTAAGCCACCACAAACTTTAATAAATCTTTGGTTAAGTTTTTATTTTGTACATTGTTTTTTTTTCTTCAGAACGCAACTTGAATCCGAAGGCAGCGTGTTTGAAGCGACGCGAGGAAGAAAAGGCGGAAGAAGCGCCCAAATTGCTGCCTGCACCCCTACAACACTATCAACCCATGCCGGTCAGTTGATATTACACTTTATAGCCCTTACATTAAATTTTATTTCTCTTTAACAACTCACTTTGTACATATACATTTTGAGAAAGTCTTAAACACTTATGATTTCTCTGCTGATATTATGATAGGTGTTTCTAAATGCTTGCTGATCAGTGAGCTCGATTATCAAATCCAAACTAATATAATAAATGCAAAGTAACTCTGTAACCCTCACGCCTAAACTATTGAACGAAGTTTTTAAACCAAAAGTCATGGGCAAAAGATAGTTTACAAATATTGTATTCGTAGCTCTTTTCATAATAGTAATAATATGTTCTACATAAACTTTTGATCTTAAATTTAATGAATAAAGCGCTATGTAAATTACAAATTCGAGTTCACTTAAACTTATTTGAGAATCGTGCATACAATTGTAAAAATAAAAAAAAATGTATTAATAACCTAAATTTAAAAATATTAGCTTTTCTTATGATGATGAAATAATGTTTTTTTTATTTACTTTATAGGGCATGGGTCAATTGCCAGGGCAACCCCCCACAGGTGGCCCCCCTCCGCAATAGCGACGCGCCGCGCGCTAACTACGCACTGCGATAGCACCGAACCCGGGACTCTGCCTGCACTAGCCCGCGGAACACGCGAAAAAACTCACGTTAAGTGAGTTAGTTTGAGTTGCGATTGAGTAACATGTGAGTTTTTTTGAGTAACAAAAATAATTTTGCATAGAAAATTATTACTGAACTACTGTTTTTTTTTGGTTATAAAAATTGGTAATGTACAGTTTGATGTTTATAAACACTTTTTAAACAAGTTACCACAAAAACAAATGATTAGTATGATTTAATTATTGTATAAAAAGATCTGAATCTTGCATGCCAATCAATTTAATTATACCAAAATTAATATGTAACTTAAACATCAGCTGTATATTAACAAAAATTAAATAGAATACCAAAAATTTGGTGTAAGTTTTTGCTAATATAACTAAAAGATAATATTGAAATTCTTTTCATAGTGAAACATGTCAAAATATTGTGTAGGGATTTTAAAATAAAGTTTTCAATGTTTTTTTACTTAATGTTACTCAATCGTTAACAAAAAAAATTAAATTAAATGTTAAAATGAAAGAAATGTTTCTTAACATTCGCGTGTATATACCAAATTCATTGCATTTTAAGCATAATTATATGTTTTTTTTTTAATTATGTCTTCGACCCTGTTGATCAGGAATGGGCCACTGTCTTACCAATGGGAAGCCATAATGATTTTTCTAAGTTTTAATTATTAATTATTAAGTACACACTTTTAATTTCATATGATTGATACCCAGTGACTGTGGTTTGGTGTTAAAAATACCGATTTTTTTGCCTACTGAGGCAAGTAAATGGATCTTCAGTCTTTTTAGGGTGACTTTTGATTCATTTACAATTAAAATTTTACCCAGTTTAATTATATATTTGATTCATAAATTTACATTATGAGATTTCAGTTTTTAAATTCCAACTTAATTCTATGACAGTTACACAACGAACATTCTTTGTAGCCTACCCATTTTATTACTCTGGCAACACCAGAGTCCGCCTTGTCTATGGGTAATGTCGTGTGACGTCATAACAAAGTAATTTTAACACCGAACACGATTTATTAATCGACGGATGAGTTCCAAAGAATTTTAACTGAGAAAAAATTAATACAACGGTTAAAAGCAGTGCGTAGTGAAAATTTCCGGACTCTTTAGTTTATAAGTGTGTATAAATTTAGCTATAGGGATAGTTTTATATAAAAAACTTAAACATCAGACGAAAAATGCTATGTCTATATCCAAAGACATACTCTGTGTAAAATATTAACTTAGCATATATAGTTATATGATAGGTATAAATGAAATAAGAAAAAAACATATTTTTAATTACATTTTGATTTTTAATTCATACTCTTGCGCTGCCATAGACACCACTACCGCTTTATATTGAGTTTTAAAAAGCTAGACAATAAATGTTTTTTTGTTTATCCACCCTCATCTAAAAGCTAGTGGTGTGTTTTAAAAACTTACGTAAAATTGTAGACTTTTTGAACTTTTTTCGTCATAAAATTAATTGATTATGCTCGGTGTTAAGAAACTTATGAAAATAGTACTTATTGTAATATAGAAAGGTGTTATTTTGAATTGGAATTGTTTTGATTTGTAAAGTTTACAGTTTTACGAAAGAGAAAGTATTGTAAAATAATTGTAAGGGCTGCTAACTTATGAAAAGTACTTAATTGACATTCGTACTAAAGCTCCAGTGACATAATTGTTGACATTTAGTATATTTTTTTGACATGCCACGCCCGTGAGATCTACGTAAATAAAGTACGTACACATATTTTTTTAATATTAATAAATAGTAACATTTTTCTCTTTTTTAGTTTTTCCTTTTTAGAATATGTTTCGGTAGCTATTTCGCTGGAAGATCGTAAAATACTTATGCAGGTTTTTGTGTAAGTTATAATATGAATTTTTATTTTTTTTATATATATATCTGTTATTGTCATATATATATTTTGTTTATATATAAAAACTTTATATTTGGTATTTCTTTCTTTTATTTTTTAACGGAAGAAATCACGAATGATATAGTTTGTTTCTTTTTTTTTTTGAAATCAATTCGTTCACACTTGATAATACTATGATGAAATAAAATCAGATTCTTTATTTAATCAAAAATAAAGACAAATCTAATTTTTTTAATATTATTGTATATACATACATATATTACAAAAAGTCCGCTCAATGACTTAATAATTGAATACTGACGTAAAATTTGAACTAAATTATTATTATTTTTATTTGTTATTATTTCATGACATTTTACTATTATTTTTTTCGAAACAACTATTATACGTACTGTCACAGTTACATCAGTAATGCGTTTAGTATGATATTTTTAGTTGTTTCGACTTAGTCGGGTTTAGTCGAGTTTTTTAGTTAATTTACGGGATGACATCGACTATTTGAATGAAAAACGAGAAATATTTGAACCCAGTTTAGTTAGAAATGTGTTTCTGCTTTGCGCAACGGTTGCGCTAAATTTGCTCATAATCTGCGCAAAGTCATCTAGTAAAATTTGCTCCTAAATTCGACATTAAAAGTAATCCAAGTACATTGTAGTTTCAATATTAATAAAACTCGGGACTTTATAATATTCAACTGCAATGAACTTGCTTACCCCGGCTAAAATCTATCCATTTTTAGTTATAGTCCTAACTAAATAGTACTCTGTATTATATAGGTTTAAGATTGATTTTCCCTTAAATCATGGATCATGTATATTTTCCCAAAAGAAATTCGATTTTAATTAAAATTTTCTTAAAGTAGAATTATCATGGTTTAAAAGATCTAAGTAATTTTCTGATTCTTTTAGTTATTTTTAGAAAAGTATGGTTAAATTCGATTTCTTTTTTTAATAATTCCAAACACAATTAATTTTGTTTTTATTCATAATAAAACTAACTAAATAGTTTCTGAAAGAATGAACAGTACAATTTAAAAACAAGGACCTGTTGGGAGCGTTGGGCGAGTTTCTAATTGATATATAATTTGAGATATCTTGTAACGGCTGATTTTTCAATAGTCAGATATTTTTATCTGAGGAATAAAATTCTTGCTGTCACTGTCTTATACAAACATTCTGACGCGACAGCATGATAATTATTCCCGAGGTAACTTTAATTTAACCATTGAAAAATCAGCCCTAAATATTTTAAATTATTTACAGTTAGATTGACAGTGACTTAATAAGATACTGTTAAAGCGAGCAAGAATTAATATGTCAGTGAATAAAAATGTTTTAGAAAGAAATTATTCAATTTTTCAGAAACTTTTCAGTTAATTAGTGAAATATCTCATGCTGGCCATAATGAAATAAATATTATGTAACTACTGCTTTTTTATCCGCCATATTTTTATTTCCAATTTAAATTTGCTCATATATAATTTTTGTTGCAAATAAATTTAGTACCGAATTATTTTTCTACGTTTAAAATACAAGAAAGTATTTTCGTTTATATATTATAATGAAGCTGATTATTGTAATTATGTAAGATATTTACTGAGAAATGTATAATCAAATTTAATGTGTTATCATAAGGATGATTTTGATTTTCAAAATTGTTTGTGGAATTGATTAATTGATTATATATTTGTCATTGAATGTTATATGATTTGACTCAATAACTCAAACTCGGACGATCTTGCTACATTTTGGAAATATAATGTTTAGTACTACGTTAGTTATAAGCCTGTCAACTTTAGTTTAGTTTAGTTGATTCCTCTTCCATTTAGCTATAATTAAGTTTTTTTTATTATTATTAATTATTAATTATCTATAATTTGTTGTCTCTGCGTACTGTTTAGGTCTATTTTAAGATTTCTTTAATACGTACGCCTTCGCCTGTAATTTATTCGCATCCGGTCGGTCTTATGAATGGTTCAAATTATTCGACAATGCCATGATCCTGGAGATTGTGTACAAAATGAGGCTTTTTTGTTATTTTATTTTTGTTTTTGTCAATGGCAACCCCAGCAGCCTATGTAACATAGAGCATTTGTTTCTTTTTCCTGTTCAAATGCATAGATTAAAATATAACTACAAGAAAGGTCTAATTATAAAAATGAATAATATTAATTAAATATAAATGTGCCATTCATTTTGCTATATTTTGTGTTTTATTTTACCTTTTTTGAAATTATAATTACATAATTTTAATGGTATACAAAGACTACACAGCTATTAACATACCTTTTAACCGCACACCACATTTACACAACTTTATATTAATTTGATGGTTTCCCAAATATATTTCTGCTCTTCATCTAGTTATTACCCTAGTACATTTCATTGTTACATCACACATCAGCCTATTAATGCCCTCAGCTGAGCAAAGGCCTCTTCTCTCAAGGAGAAAGAAGGTTTGAGCATTAATCACCACGCTTGCTAAAGGCGGATTTGCGATTTCAAACTTATAATAAGAAATTATAAGTCCAGATTTCCTCACGATGTCTCTTCACCGTATATCAGTGGTGTCTAAAAAATTAAAGAAAGAACTCAGAAAAAGTCACATTGGTACTTGCCGTACTTGCCAGATTTCGAACTGGCACCCTCAACATTAAGTCAACAAAATTAATTAAATATCTGAACTGGAAGACGGTCTCACATTGGCAGCAATTGGTGTACTAATTTAGAGAGATGAAATACTCTCTTTCTTTGCTTTGTTCTGTTAGCTTAGTAGAGGAAGGCGACTAGCTCTCCCCCTCCTGCTGGAGACGTGCTGGTGGTCGACTTTGCGACACAGCAGCCAACCTGCTATTTCCCTAGAAAAGGCCTCGGGCCACTGACTACGTTATCGTGTGGTTCTAAGCGCGGAACTCGAAGAAGCCCTTATGTGCCACGAACTTGGCAGGACCTATCGAAAACATGCCTCAAACTTGACTGCACGGTTGGCGCGGTGGCTGGGCAACCGGCTGAGGCGCAACGTGTCGTTGGTTCGATACCTGCACGGAACAACACTTCACTGTGATCCACAAATTGTAATTCGGGTCTGAGTGTGATGTGTATGTGAAATTGAATGTTTGTAAACGCACCCACGACATAGGAGATATTCCTAGTGTAGGGCAACTATTTTTTTAATAATAATAGGCCCAATATGCCACTACAGACGGGGCCCTACAGGGCTGATGTTCAGCCGGGTTTGCGGTAAGCTCAATGTGGCACCGCGGCCACGACCAAAAACAGGAGAAGGAATGGGGGGTTTTAGTCAGTAGATAAGAGTTTAACACTCTCTCGCCTTACCCTGGGCGGGGGAAAGTAATATGATTTTCCCCTGACAAAAAAGGCAATGCCCCGGAGCGAAATACTGCCTCGATCTATTGAGCACACCTAGCTTCTTTTAGGCTAACTTAGCCTTGCACTCTAGATGACCGCGAAATTGGACTTCACTCGATTTGTCGACACGAAGTATTTCAAAATCCAAATACCGACCCAGGCTGTTAAGGGGGTGCTCTGAAACTGAGGAAATACGACTGACGGCTAAGCAAGCAGACGGATTACCTGATGTAATAACCAGTAATCGTCCCACCCATGGACACCCGCAGCAAAGGAGCAGTTACTAGTGCTTGGCCGTCTTTTTGGGAATTAGGGATTTGGATATTTTGAGATTGGAGGCAGGGAAGTATTGGGCCTCCGGTAGGCTCGCTCACAGTGCGAAACACAACACTTTGGTAGTGTCACGCCGGTTTTCGATAAGACCGTGGGCTCACTACAGTTGAACCGACACATTCGTGCCGAAGCATGGTTCTCCCACACTCATAAAGTCTACCCCAATCTGAGATTTCAGACACAATTCTATTTCGACTCTCGATGATTTCACGAGAAATGTACGCCGGCCGGCGATCACCCGTGCGCCATCCGCATAACAATGAATGCCACTGATTCGTATCACGACATTTATGCTTCTGTATGCAAGAAAGCAGGAGACCCAATTGCAAAGTTTCTCGGGAAGCCCATTAAAAGGAAGTTTCTAAAAAGTACATTCGATTCGAAGGTCTTCGCTGAGTTCAAATTAAGTAACTGGCGAAAGGTTATCAAGGCCATGTGGAAAGTGGTCCCATGGACTCGATCGCCTGTGCAGATCGGTGTCTCAGGTAAACTAGAAGATCAACAGAGAAGCAACCTTCACAGAAACCGTTCTGTCGGTAGGTAGTTGCTGATGATCTTCCAAGTATCGAAGGATCTAGCAGTTAATAATTGATTCGATTAGTTTCGATAACAGAGAAGATATGGCTATTGGTCTATCGTTGGACGATCACATTTATTAGGGATCAGGTTGACTAAAGCTTTTTATTTCTATTAAAAAAACGTTGCCCTACACTAGGATTTTCTCCTGAGTTTTTTTTGTGAGGGGAAAATTATCAAATGACTTCTCCCACCCAAGGCCGGGCGGGAGGGAGTGTCAGACTCTTACTGACTAAAAACCCCCCTGTTCTTTCCTGCTCTGGGCCGAGGTCGCGGTGCCCCATTGCGCCTACCCCGCCACCCCGGCTGAACATCAGCCCTATAGGGCCCCGTCTGTGATGGTCTATTGGCTCTTTGAGGCGCGCGTGGAACGCTACGCGCTGTACGCTCGGGCTTGGTTCTGGTCGGGCGGCGAGCTGTCCTTACTCGCCGACCGCCTGAGTCGGTTACAAACATACAATTTCACATACAAATGGCACCCAGACCCAGAAACAACAATTTGTAGATCACAACAAGAGTTGTTCCGTGCGGGAATCGCCGGGAATTGTCCAGCCATCGCACCAACCTCAGGCTACAGTCAGGCTGTCTTCCAAGACGTTTGGACTAGTTACGCCTGACGAGTACCTATGAGAGCCGAAAAAGGCGTGTTAGCTTTGGAGCGCACATCTTATACACAATGTATGGAACTCTGTTTTTATAATAACTATCGTGAGACATACCTACTAAATTAACGAAAACTCGCGGGTTACTCCCGTATGTAATTGAGAAAAGCTCTACTAGTTAGTTAGTTTAATTTGTATAGAACTCCGTCAGGCCCACGTGACTTATGGCGATGAGTGCCAAAAGTACCGAGCTCCAGTGAAATCATTCTGGTATATAACACGGCCCACCACGGCACGTCAGGTGGCACACGCCCTGGCTCGTGTCCGTTACCCAGGCCAGATGTTGTCGACAATGGTCATTTGAATCTTATAGATAATTAGTTGTGCGGCTTCTGTAATTGTTGCGCACATTTTTAAATTTGTTGCGCTTATAGTTTTTTAATTATTTCACAAAAACATTTCCTGCTGGCGTAACGTTACCACAGCCAGACCTTTTTCTTTCTAATGGGAATATTTAAATAAATATTAGCTATAAAATTAGTTGTCTAGATAAAGTAAATGTTGTGCCTTATTTTGTATTTGTTCTTTCTTTGGTTGCGAAGTTATTCGAGATTTTGCTGCGGTAACGTTTTTGGTTTTGCTAGATCTTTGAAATGGTTAAGCGGATTCTTATCATATTTTGTACACGACTTCCGAGGACTTAGTTTAAATTTGTTGTGCAATAACAAAACCAAAATAATGCATATTTTAAAGGTTTTTTCAATAAATAGAAAAACACTTCAATTGGCCCCAGCACCCTCAATAAGAAGTCTAAAGACTTACTTTAAACGTAATTTTAAGCTTGTAACTGCCTACAAATGTATGTGAAGTTTCATTAGTATCCCGTAAGTATTTAACAAGTTATGATGATATTCAGTTCTTCACGAGCAAGGCCTTAATGCACGCGGTGTTATTTGGCCACTGGATTGGATATATGAACTGAATGTTATGTCAATGATTAGTTGTTTAGATCAGTTGTATATCAGTAAAATTTCAGCTCAATACATTGGATAATTAATGAGATAATACTATTAAAGTCATTAGGAAGTGAATGACCGTGGTAAGCCGACCAAGTTTAGGTGGTTACGAAAAAGCGAAAACGCAGAACATTATGGTACCTTCTAAAATATGTAGGATAGTGTTATAAATTTAGTACAGACATGTACAAAAGTTAAAAAAAAAACTACATGATTATTCAAGATTTTTTATTGAAAGGTAAAATAATCATTTCAATTGAACTTTTACTCCCTTACTTATAAAAACTTGTGTTGCTTAGCAACCGATTTAACATCACCCGTCCTTGTCATTTCTATTTCAAAATGCAGTTCAAAAATCATCTAAAAGGTTACAAAAGTAACCTTCTGGCAAGACTGAGTGCGTTATGCAAACAATGTATTACCCCTTCACCCCACTCCTCCTGCGTCCTACCGAACGGCATGCTCTAGCGGTGATTTTTGATAATTTTGTGGAACTGGAAGATAATGTTTTCTTTTATATTATTATTAGATAGGTATTTAACAGTGTACGCGTCTGTACCAAAATTTTAAGGTGTATTATACTAAACATTTCAAAAGATAGTACAATGTTCTGCGTTTTCGCTTTTTCGTAACCACCTAAACTTGGTCGGGTTACCACGGTCATTCACTTCCTAATGACTTTAATAGTATTATCTCATTAATTATCCAATGTATTGAGCTGAAATTTTACTGATATACAACTGATCTAAACAACTAATCATTGACATAACATTCAGTTCATATATCCAATCCAGTGGCCAAATAACACCGCGTGCATTAAGGCCTTGCTCGTGAAGAACTGAATATCATCATAACTTGTTAAATACTTACGGGATACTAATGAAACTTCACATACATTTGTAGGCAGTTACAAGCTTAAAATTACGTTTAAAGTAAGTCTTTAGACTTCTTATTGAGGGTGCTGGGGCCAATTGAAGTGTTTTTCTATTTATTGAAAAAACCTTTAAAATATGCATTATTTTGGTTTTGTTATTGCACAACAAATTTAAACTAAGTCCTCGGAAGTCGTGTACAAAATATGATAAGAATCCGCTTAACCATTTCAAAGATCTAGCAAAACCAAAAACGTTACCGCAGCAAAATCTCGAATAACTTCGCAACCGAAGAAAGAACAAATACAAAATAAGGCACAACATTTACTTTATCTAGACAACTAATTTTATAGCTAATATTTATTTAAATATTCCCATTAGAAAGAAAAAGGTCTGGCTGTGGTAACGTTACGCCAGCAGGAAATATTTTTGTGAAATAATTAAAAAACTATACGCGCAACAAATTTAAAAATGTGCGCAACAATTACAGAAGCCGCACAACTAATTATCTATAAGATTCAAATGACCATTGTCGACAACATCTGGCCTGGGTAACGGACACCCCTGGCTCCCAGAAGAACGGTACCTTGTGTCGAATGAGACCATTATAAATAGACACTTGAAAGTCTAACAAAGATTAAAAAATAAAAAATATCTGATTGTCGGTCAGATTTAAGTGAAGATATTTGACCTCATTTACACGGCGAAACACAACCCTGCTTCACGCCGGTATCCTATAAGGCCGTGGTATCACTCATGTGCCCACAGCGTTGTTTCGTTGTGTGAGCGAGATTACCGGAGGCCAAATTCTTCTCCTCCCCTTATCCCTAATTCCCAAAAGGTCGGCAACGCACTCGTAACTCGTCTGTTGTTGCGGGTGTCCATGGGCGGCGCTGATTGCTTACCATCAGGTCTGTCTGCTCGTTTGCCGTTCATTATGTCCAAGTACTTCTACAGTTTATAAGTCTGTGGCAATCTTTTGTTTTTTTTTCTTTGTAATTTTAGCGTAGACTAAAATATGAGGATGTAGGAACAAAATAAAACCAAACAAATAAAATAAGTGTAATTTATTAGAATCAGCTCTTAAACAATACAATTTGAGCGATTACTCCACAGGGTGATTCAACATTTTTCCAAAACGTTATATACCTAAGTATAATTATTTACATAAAAAACGAAGCCGCAATTATTTTCCACTATACAGAAAAACACAAAAAGAAAAAAAAATACTGAACTGTAGTCTTTCTGAGATAAAGAGGGGTTTAAATCCCCTTGCAAACTGTAGATGCAAAAATAAAACCAATATTTGGAAAGAGCCTTGAAATATGTAATTTGTAATTGATGTACACACAACTTCGCTTTGTCTAGACTGTGTCCCGGCGTTGCCCAGGCATTGCCTATCGCCTGTCGGTCTTGCCCACCCCTCGTTTGCCCGCAAACAGATGTTTGGGCATCTTCGTCCCGATGAACCTGTCCGCCTCTCCCTTGAGACCCATTCGCTTGGTTTTCTTCGCGATCGCAACGTGGGCGAGCTTCTTCGCTTTTTGTTGCATCTGTTTATGAAAATAAAATAAAATGATAAATAAATCTGTCATTTAATATTGATGATTATAAGTGTAAGGCAGTTTGGTTACAGATTTATTAAATATTTGAGTCCTAAGTGCCTAAGTACAAGTTTGTTTTACGTTAACATGATCAAATCGTCGGCGCGTTAAGGAATATTCGGGCGTTGTGCTAATTGAAATACAAACAATCTATACCAATAAAAAAAATAAAAAAAAAATATTTAAAAAAATGTCCTTGACATGGGTAATGCATGCTAGAGCACGGGCCCTGCTTGCGACCTTATGCCAAGCTGTCGCTGTGCGCCCGACTTGACTGTACCGCAGTATGTCACTGCAGACAGCTTCGAACGGGCGAGAAAAGTAAAATAGTAATTTAAGCGAAGGCGAAAATAATAATTTAATTTATCTTGATGACTAAAATCCATGAAATAGATCGAAAATTCCTACAGCAAAATATTTTCGATATAATATATTTTGCAGTAGGCATTATATTTCACAATATGAAATGTATTGATCATCACATCATCCGCCTGTAAGCGCCCACTGCTTAGCAAAGGCCTCTTCTCACACGGAGAAAATTTGAGTATTAATCACCACGCTTGCTCAAGGCGGATTGGCGACTACAAACTTATAACTAAATATTATAAGTCCAGGTTTCCTCACAATGTTTTTCTTCACCGTATGTCAGTGGTGTCTAAACAAGTCGGAAAAACTCTCGTTGGTACTTGGCAGGTTTTCGGAACCGTTCATGAGGTACGAGTACCTTGACCTCCGGACCACCACGACATCAAGAATTAATTAAAAATTAGTTTTATTTTCATTAAGTACTATAAGAAACTCCGCGCGTGCATCGCCCGATCAGCTGTTAGTGCATGGGGGCGCGGGTTCGAAACCTGGCAAGTATCAATGTGACTTTTCCCGAGTTACATGTACTTTCTATGATTTAGACACCACTGACATACGGTGAAGGGAAACCTAGACTTATAATTTCTAATTATAATTTTGAAATCGCCAATTTGCCTTGAGCAAGCGTGGTGATTAATCCACAAATCTGTCCGTGTGAGAAGATGCCTTTAGGCTGATGATGATTATGATGATTTTTTTAATAAACCACGCCCCTTTCAACAGAGTTCTCCTGTGTCGTGGGTGCGGTTTTAAACATACAATTTCACATACACATCACACCCAGAATAAGGCCTTTGCTCAGCAGTGGGCACTTATAGGCTGATGATGATGATAATGATAATGATCACACTAAGACCCGGAACAACAATGTGTGGATCACACAAAGAGTTGTTCCGTGAAGGACTCGAACCTGTGATACCAGCCAGCTGTCCAGCCACCGCACAAGAAGTATTGGTATACTTACAAGAGCGTCTCCAACGCCGGTGGTGTCTCGGGCGGGTCTGCTGACGGAACGGCCGCGGGAGTCGGCGCGCGCGCGCTTGGCGGCCGGCGCCGACTGGGAGCGGGACCGAGACCGCGTGAAGTGGGCGTCCTTCGTGTCCGACATGTCCACGCCTGGGGAGAAGGACAGAAGAAAAACACGTTAGTATCCAAAAAGGTTTGAAAAAAAAAAATACAATCTAGGCAATAAGAAAACACACAGTACGTGGGTACTATCCTCAATAAAAAATTGTTTCAATGCAATAATGATGAAATGATGAAAAAATCACACTTGGATACATTGATTTTACAATGTAATTAATTTCTATGTAATTATCAAATAAATAAGTTTGCTAATTGACGCATAGAATATCAACAATACGAAATATTATTATGTAGTTACTTATTGATTTGGATTACTCTTCAAATACACAATTGACCACAGCCACGAAACATCTGATCAAAGTTCGTGTCAGTGACTGTAATAGATATCATTACTTCTTTTAAAATTTTAACTGTCGTACTCAGAAAACAATTTAAAGATAACTTGAACTTTTTAAGTTATTAAAGCCATTACAGAAATAGAGAACTAATCATGTTTTTTTAATGTAAGGGCTAATTTTTCAATGGTTCGATAAAAGTTACCTGGGTAATAATTATGATGCTGTTGTATAAGACAGTGACCGCAACAATTTATTCTTTAGATAACATTTATCTGACTATTGAAAAATCAGGCCTAAGACAAATAATTAATTAGTGTGATATTTTTTTATGCAATAATTGTAATCTTATAAATATATAAAATGTCCTTGACATGGGTAATGCATGCTAGAGCACGGGCCCTGCTTGCGACCTTATGCCAAGCTGTCGCTGTGCGCCCGACTTGACTGAACCGCAGTATGTCACTGTAGACAGCTTCGAACGGGCGAGATAAGAAAATACTTTTTAAGCTTAAGACTAGTGTTTGTATTATCTAGCTAATTTAAGATGAAAATAACTATATATTTACTTACTTACTTAATAATAGTAACAAAATAAGGTTATTTTCTTTTTATGTTTCTCTGTATACACGCGTTACACTATTCTCACATAATTAAACCAACTAAATAATGTATCAAAGAATCTTAATGTGACACTGATTTAAAAAGAGTAACCATGGAGTTTCTTGCTCGTTCTTCTCCATAGGAATCTACACTTTGGAACGAGCAAAAGCTTAACTAAGAGGACTGACCGACAGACTGACACTTTATATCGTTAAATTTTGTTTGATTTTCAAAAGTGCCTGTATGGGTCTAATTGAAATAAATGATTTTGACTTTTGATAAAATGTAAAATCATATTTTTTTGACACATATATCGGGCCGCTATTAAATAGATAGAGTATTATATTCTTACCGAGTTTCTCCATTTCCTCCCTGAGTTTCCCGGTGGAGCGGTCCCTGGCGCGGGCGCGGCTGGTTCGCGGCATGACCGGCTTCGTCGACTGTTTCACCAACCGAGATTCGTCCTTTAGGATCGCCTTCTTGTTGCTGGAAGACGGAAAACAAATCACATAAGTTTTATCCTCAGAAAAAAGTATTGAACTTTTATTTTTTTATGTGATAGGGCGGCAAACGAGCTGACGGATTACCTGATAGTAAGCAATCAGCGCCGCCTATGGACCCGCAACACTACCTAAGTTACGTGCCTTGCCAGCCCTTTAGAGATACCGTTTTGGTAAATTTACGAATTGGGAGAGGACATGAAGAATTGGGCCTCCAGTAACCATGATACCACGGCCTCACAGAATACCGGCGTGAAACAACCACAGCGTTGATTTCGCCGTATCCCTCCCCCTCCCCTATCTCTTCCCGATCCTTATATCCGCAACCCCTATTCCCAAAAGGCCCGCAATGCACTTGTAACTCCTTTGGTGTTGCGGGTTTCCATGGGCGGCGCCGATTGCTTACCATCAAGTAATCCGTCAGCTCGTTTGCCGACATATACTATAAATAAAAAAAAACCTCACTCATACGGCGAAACACAACGCTGTGGTTGTTTCACACCGGTTTTCTGTGAGGCCGTGGCATCACTCTAGTCGACCGACCCATTTGCGACGAAGCTTGGCTCTCCCACACTTAAGGTTTTCGGAGATTTAGGAATGGAAAGGGATTGAAGAGGAGAGAGAAATTGGACCTCAAGTAACCTACCTCACACGGCGAAACACAACTCTGTGGTTGTTTCAACAGTTTCATGCCAAGGCTTAGCTCTCGCAAACTTAAAAACAGTCTAGACTTAAAAACAGACAGCTAGCTATAAAAACAAGCAAAAATCAACCCTATATTGACATAAATACGTACCGTATCTGCCTGGCGAGTTCTCTAATCTCCTTCATAGTATCGTCCAGCTCTATCTTGGGCACAGCGTACATTCCTCCCTCGATACGCAACTCCTCTTCGCGTTCTAACTCAGCCAATTTCTAAACACGCCAAACAAAAACATTGATTAATATATTATTTAACCTGAATCATGGACAGGAAAAAAACTTAGTACCAGCTTCGTACGGATGCAATGCTAATACTAAATTTCTCCACTATTTAATGGATGTTATTATACATATAAACCTCCCTCTTCAATCACTCTATGTAGTAAAAAAACCGCATCAAATCATCATCATCCGTTGCGTAGTTTTAAAGATTTAAGCCTACATATGGATATAGGGACAGAGAAAGCGACTTTGTTTTATACCATGTAGTGATTATAAAGCTGTAAAGTTTCTTATACTCGTTTGAACGCGTTAATATTTCTATTCAAATTCAATACTTTTGTCCAAATGTCAAAAACTATACTTTTCTATGAAATTTGTATGAAACTCCAAATGATGAAGTCAAAGTGCGACATATAACTTACTTATTTCTTAAAAGATAGCTAAAAAATATCGAAAATTTAGTGTATCGATCGATCTATGAATAAAAGTATAGTTAATTTTTAATATTATATTATATTGAAACGTCGAATTAATTTATTTTCAACCTAGGAAACTACACAATTGAACAATTCTTTTTATGTTGGATAGGGTAGGAGATATCGAGGAAGGCTATATGCTATAAAACATCACGTTACGATCTGAAGGAGCCGAGCATCTATTTATTAATATTTTTTAAAATAATAGTTATGTGTCCTTGACATGGGTAATGCATGCTAGAGCACGGGCCCTGCTTGCGACCTTATGCCAAGCTGTCGCTGTGCGCCCGACTTGACTGTACCGCAGTATATCACTGCAGACAGCTTCGAACGGGCGAGAAAACATTAAAATACAATAGGTCTTAACTAATATTCAATATAAAAGCGAATGTTTGTAATTACGGATAGATGTTAGTTACTCTTTAACGTAAACACTACTGAATGGATTTGGTAATTCGACATGGAGATTTATTATAGTCCGTAATAATACATATGTTATTTATCCTATGAAAACGAGCAGAACCGTAAGCGGAACTAATATTCTTCTACATACGTATAATATAAAAATGAATAATAAAATGTGTTGATAAGCGCGTAACTCAAAAACGGCTGAAGCAATTTTGCCAAATCTACATTTATTTCTCAGTTACAGATAGAAATCGGAAATTTGCTACCGGTTGGATCCATGCGAAACAAGGGCAAGCCGCTAGTCTGTTATAAATTACACATTGAAGAATAAATCACAATTTTAATAGACGAGTATTACGAAAATTAAAAAAAAAATATTTAATCTGACAACTCAATGCAGTCAAATATGACAAAATAATGACCATTTCATAAATTGATTTTACTATAGTAGCAAATTTGAAAGAAATACACAGATTCCCCGAAAAAAATCAAAGAAAGAAGAACAAACATATTGAATTGGAAATATAGCGTGATAGTTGCCAAGAGGTCAACTATCACGCTATATCTACACAGAGGTAGGCAATGAGTACTCACGTCGAATATATCGGGGTCGATATAGTCCGCAATGTTGTGTCCCTCCCAGAACTCCGGGATGGGGTCGTGACGCTCCTCCTCCGGGATCTCGCTGTAGTTCTTCTGCAGATCTGTGCGGAATAACAAACAGGTTTAATATTTATAATATAGATATAGATACTACTACTATTGTATTATTGTATATTTAAAATTCAGGGCAGAAACAGTAAAAAAATTACATATTTCTTACAATCAGACCATACTGTATTTTCAAAAATCAAGGTTTATAAAAATCCTTAGTTTTTCATCAGGCTATAAGTGCCCACTACTGAGCAAAGGCATCTTCTCACATAAAGAAGCTGAGAATTTCACCACACTTGCTGAAGGCGGATTGGCATTTTTTTGAAATCGCCAATTCTCCTTGAGCAAGCGTGGTGTCGATAAGTCCAGGTTTCCTCACGATGTTTACCTTCACCGTATGTCAGTCGTGTCTAAATAAATCATAGAAACTACATATAACTCGGCAAAAGTCAAATT
The DNA here is from genome assembly GCA_902829305.4 of Spodoptera exigua. NCBI lineage: Eukaryota > Metazoa > Arthropoda > Insecta > Lepidoptera > Noctuidae > Spodoptera > Spodoptera exigua. The sequence continues at coordinate 387,924 of LR824628.2, read as the reverse complement.
GGTACTTGCCAGAAAGCCAATCTACGAGCCATCATGAGTTACCACAAAATAAATGCTCAAACTTTCTCCGTGTGAGAAGAGGCCTTTGCTCAGGAGTGGGCACTTATAGGCTGATGATGATGATGATGGAATGCTTCAAATTCACTCACCAAGGACATAGTCATCTCCCTCTTCAACTTCAATGTCCCTCTCGAGTTTCCTCTTGCGGGCCTTGTCGGCCTGCTGTTGTTTCTTGGCGAGGACTGAAGGCGGGATGACGGCGGGCCGGGCCTTGTTGTCTCGGGGAGCTGGGACTGCTACGTGAAGACGGTTTAGGATGCCATCGACCTATGGAACGATTTTTTTTTTTGTTATTATAAAAATCGATACTGTATTTTGTTTCTAATATTGAAATAACCGATTTTTACTATATGCCTATCTAAATATATATTGTAAACTAGCTTTGGCCGCCGACTTCACCCGCGTGGTATGTTGATTAAAGGTCTATATGTTAATCTAGTGTCTCACCTATCTACATAAAAACTTTGAACCAAATCGGTGCAGCCGTTTTCGCTAAGATACACAAAAATAACTCTTGTTACAATATTTGTGTGTCTGTCTGTCTGTCCGTGTGTTTGTTCCGGCTAATCTTTGGAATGACTGAACCGATTTTGACCGCACCTTTGTTGATGGGCAGCTGATAACATAGGTGTAACTTAGGCTACTGTGATTTTAGGTCAATTTTTTATTTTTATCTCGAATGACAATAACGGGCGAAGTCGCGGGTATAAGCTAGTTATGTATACATATTGATAGTAAGGGGACTCTACACTCAATGTCAAAAAAACATTTATTTCAATCAAACCTTCTGAAAAATATAACAGTCCATCAGTCCTTCCATCTGTGAAACCAGATTCTTTAAAAAAAATCGTGATCTCCAAATCCTCAAAAGACTGGTAACTTTTTCGTAACTGCTTAGGTGTTACAGATCAGCATGCATGGATTGCTTACCATCAGGTAATCCGTCTGACCGTTTACCGAATTTCACCTTAAAAAAATGTATGTACCTTCTTGGTCCTCATTTTCTCAGTGACTCTGTGTCCCAACAACCTCTCGCATGCCTCTATCTTGACCTCCTGCACGCCTTCCTCCGTTATAGTCGACATACGCATCACTGGCACCACTGATAGATCGGAGTTCGGGTCCGCGCTGTGAAAAAAAAAGTTAAAACATTTTGCGATGATAAAGTTTTTTTTATATCTAAGACGATGTCATACAAAGAATTTCAAAATATCGATGTTGACATACCCGGAATTTCAACAAATCTATATTGATATAGCCAGAATTTCAACATATCGATGTTGACATACCCGGCATTTTAATATGTCGATGTTGAAATTGATTGAATTGATTGAACCCAGAATTTCAACATATCCGGAATTTTGGCATATCGATATTGACGTACCCGAAATTTCAACATATCGGTGTTGACATACCCAGAATTTCAACATATCGATATTGACGTACCCGGAATTATACACGACGATGGTAATATAATCGAAATTTTAACAATACGAAAGAAATCCGGAATTTTACCACTTTATTAATTATATACAAAATAAATTATTTATTTAAATAAATACTCGGAATTACACTATCATCTTGATAGTATTAATGTTTTAAGTACACCCATATTTCATCATATCGATGTTAACATACCCGATTTTTTATAGCACAGTATTACCAATGTATAAAACTTACTTGACAAGATTTCCCTTGGCGCATGTCTCGAGAAGCTGGTCCACGATCTGTTTCTTGTTCGGCGGCAGATCCTCAGGAGTCACGACGTCCATTTTATTGAGAACCACTATCAGTGGCTTGTTACTGAACAGCGGCTTTATACTTTCGAAGAGGGAGATCTGGAAAGCAAGAAATCATCTTTAGCTTTCATCATTCATCATCAGCTCACAGCTGAGACAGATTCTTCTGGTGTTGGATGTCCATGAGCGGCGCTGATTGCTTACCATCAGGTAATCCGTTTGTTCGTTTGCAGACTTATCACATGAACAAACCCTAATGTATGTAACAGCCAAATAGTTGAGTGAGCCATCCAACCGACAGCCTGAAAAACTATTCGATTGACTGAATGGCTAAATTTCTTTTTTTTAGGCTGTTGCAGGCAACAACGAAGGAGTTACGAGTAGATTGCCGACCTTTTGAAGATTAGGGTTTTGGAGATTTAGGGATTGGGAAAGATTTTTTTGTTTAAAACGTTACCCCACTCTAGGATTTCCTTCTGTGTTGTGGGTGCAGTTACAAACATACAATTTCACATAGACATGACACCCAGACCCGGAACAACAATTTGTGGATCATACAAAAAGTTGTTTAGTGCGGGAATCGAACCAGTTGCCCAGCCACCGCACCAACCGTGCAGTCGTAGATTGGATCTTTGACCTCACTCACACGGCGAAACACAACGCTGTGGTTGTTTCACGCCGGTTTTCTGTGAGGCCGTGGTATCACTCCGGTCGAGCCGACCCATTCGTGCCTAAGCTTTAACATAGGACAACAATATTATATAACACATACCTGTTCTTGTATGCTATGGCCGCACTGCTCGGACAGGTCGACGAAGTACAGTATGGCGGCGCGGAGATGGGCCAAAGCGGTCACTGCTTGCATTTCTATAACGTTGCGCTCCTCCAGCGGGTGGTCCAGGATACCCGGCGTGTCTATCACCTACAAATTACCAATTTATTTATAAAGTAGCTACTCTCGCGTGCTTTCTGCTCGGCTCAGGAATTATGGCAATCCGACCAGCAGTTCCAAAGGTTATCCCCTACATACAAACTAAAAAATTTGACCACTTTATAATATTAGTATAAATTATCTAATACCCAATGAACACTTATAGGTTTCGAACCTACACCCTAAAAAGTCTGATAAACGGGCGCCATAAAATTCTTGCCACTGCCACCTTTTCTCTCAAATTGTAGTAATTCTCTAATGTAGATAGACTTATCAGTCAATGACTGTAGTTTCTAGTATTTCACCTTCATAAATAAGTAACTTTCTTAGCTTAAGTTTCTGCCCTGATTGGCCACATGTGTTGTTGTCGGCCATCGCTGAAAATCAGGGCCGCGACACTGTCTCGTATGAGGTCGCTGCATATGCTGAGCGAGGGCCATTTCGCGTGCTTAGACGCATAATTTTTCTTATTTTATATATATTGAGTGTTTTTTCTCTTTATTTTTATTCTCTTGTTTGTTTTGTATCCATTATGCGTGCTAGACGCCAATAAATACTTTTGTTTAATTTTCAAAGCACATAGGTTTTAGTAAAAAGTTTGAATACTACGAACCTGCCATCTCAAATATTTGTAGTCTGTGTGTCCTACGTACAAACTTTTCGTTGTAAACGCGTATGGTTGTACTTCAACATCAGCTCGAGTGATCTGTAAACAAAATACATTATATTAGGTACAGGTATGTATAGGTAGGAATAAGCAGTTCTTCGTTTTTTTATTCATCATAAATCTGTACGTTTTACCAAACATGGAAAAAGTTTAGTATTGAAATCGTTTTTTTTCTCCAGTCCTAGCTATGGCCGTCTGGGATCGAGAGATAATCTCCGGCCACCTAGAACGCGGGTCTGCGGACGGCGATCAAGGGTAGCTCGCCGCCCGATCAAAACCACGGCTTACGGCGTGTAGCCTGGTAATCCGTCTGATCATTTGCTGACCTACACAATAAAAAAATCTCCAACCGATTAAGGACATGGACTTTAAAAAGGCGTTCTTTTGTAGATATGTTGATATTCACTGTCTAGCCTTATTGGCTCTTGATGGCGATCCGAAAAACTAAGTCTACACATACCTTGTTGATAAAACTGGACTTTCCAACGTTGGGGAACCCGCAGATGATGATCGTGCGAGTATAAGGATCGATGGACGGCAGACGAGCCAAGTGCTGGCGGACCTGTATACGAATTTCAACTTGATTACTAAAGTGAAACAGAGCGAAATATCTTGTAGGATACTTTGAGATATTTACAATTAAAATCTTAGTTCTTATTAGTCCTAAGATTCGTTTCCATTCACGGGATCACAGGATCCCGGACCTTTGGAAGGCGTACGAGGAGCCGAAGCCAAGTCGCAGAGGCCCGTTGAACAATTTTAATATAAATGTGATGGGACATCAGCCGGCAATTATCCCTGCATGCACTATGAAAGTGCACCCAAGGACAATCCCCTGTTGATGCAGGACTATTGCAATTTAGTACTAGTCGTAAGATTTAAAAAAATATTTTCAAATTTTATCACTAAAAACATATGAAACACATTTTAAACCTTTAACTTAAAAACACTAGTGTTAAAAGGGAAGTTTTAGTGTAAAAATAGAGTTTGTAGTTATAAAAGGAGTCCATAGCGTAAAAATGAAGTCGGTAGAAGATTTTTTTAGTGTGAAAAGTCGACTTACTATTGTAAAAAGGGGGAGCTTTGTAGTGTAAAAAAGGTAAGTTAGTATTGTGAAAAAGGAGGTCTAATTTAGGCGTAACTACTGAATAATGTAGCTAGCTAACCTGTTCCAAATACGTGAGGTTGGCGGCCTGTCGCTTCATGATAGTGGCCATGCGACCGAGGGCCGCTCTCTTCAGCTGCTTGCATCTGTACAGCGAGTCTCCGTACTTCAGAAGACGCACGTAATCCTTGGCCACACTGTAAACAAAGATCCATAGGTCAGATTTTTTGGGAAGGCTTGGGAAACTAAGATACCTGTGTCATTTCTCTTTGGATGAATGCTTATGGGTTTATCATCAGAATCACTTGATGACCAGTGAGGGCCGGCCCAGAGCAGGAGAAGGAACAGGGGGGGTTTGTAGTCAGTAAGAGTCTGACACTTCCTTCTTCACATTTGATGATTTTCCCCTCACAAAAGAAATACAATACATAAGGAGTTACTAGTGATTGCTTGGAATAGGAAGATAATGGGGCCACCTTTAGGGACCTCAATTACACAGTAAAACACAATGCAATAATTGTTTAAAATACACAATTTGGATTGAATCATATTTTAAAAACATATGGTCCAGTCTTTCTTTCCTCTTTTTTAAAAACGTTGCCCCACACTAGGTTATTCTCCTGTGTCGTGGATACGTTTACAAACATACAATTTCACATACACATCACACCCAGACCCGAAAAAATAATTTGTGGATCACACGAGTTGTTCCGTGCGGGAATCGATTCCGAGACATTTTGCGTGGCAGCCAGTTGTCCAGCCACCGCGCCAACCATTCAATCTGAGGTTTCGAGGGCTTCCAGGTCTTAAGCACAAACATGTATGCATAATATAAAGGATATAATTTCCGGGAGCTGGTTGTCTAACAGGACATATCATTTATTATGTTTTCGGCTTACTCACGTAATAATTTGACGAGATACTCGACTAGTTTCAGGCATGCTATGGGCCCATATTCATGAGCAGCATTCCGCGACACGCGACTCGGCGACTGTCGCGCTAGCATGGCTTGAAACTAGTCGAGTATCTCGTCAAATTATTACGTGAGTAAGCCGAAAACATAATAAATAATTTAGAATGTCTCACGAAAGTTATAATAAGGACATATTATGAAACAATTGCTTCCTAAATCGTAGTGTGAACAGACTTACGTATCGATAAGATGTCTAGCTGTGTTCAGCTGTCCGAGACCAAGCTTGTAGTGATCCTTATCATACAATACATTCATAAGATCTGCGTAGAACGGATGCACATCATCTAGCTTGGGGAATTCCTGTAACAAGAAATTTGTTTTCAATTTATTTGTTTTTTGTCAATTTTCTTCCGGCACAACTTGTGGGAGAGCCATGCTTCGGCACGAATGGGTCGGCTCGAAATAACCAAAGAGTTGTGTTTCGCCATGTGAGTGAGGTTAGCGGAGGCCCAATCCTTCCCCTACCCCAATCCGTTCCTTTTCCCAAAATCTCCAAATCCCTAATCCCCAAAAGGTCGACCTCGTAACTTCTCGCGACGGGTGTCCATGGGCGACGCTGATTGCTTACCACCAGGTAATCCGCCTGCTATTTTGCCGACCTAAAGCAAGAGAAGAAGACTAGAATAAGGATAACAGTAGTGTTCACGCATCAATCGCGTGATCATGTGGACTGGTGTCACCGACGGTTAAGACGCGGGCGCGGGGTAGAAGACCGCCGCGCGATCTGCTCTGCTCTATGAATTTATTAACCAATATATTGTATATGATTTATTGGACCCGGGTACGTCCTTAAACTGCGACCAGACACCGAGGAGTGGGCAGCAGCATTCCATTCATATATCGGTGACCCAACTGCGATCCCCAAGCCGCCTGCCAAGCGTGGGGATTATGGCAACCCCCCCCCCCCCCTTAAGGGGGAGGCCTTTGTCCAGCAGTGGACGTCTTCCGGCTGATGATGATGATGATGACTATATGATTTAGATAAGTAATATTAGGTAATTAACTAAATGTAAACCATCTTCAGACATTATAACATTGTTAAACTTTAGTTAATCGTGTATACTAATAGACCATTAAAACTTGTGTTGCCTTCAAAACAAATGCACATTCACATTCATATTATTGTGTAACAATAAATACAAAGCCATCAAGGCAAAACTATTTGAACCAATAAAATAAAATAAATAAAAGAATTTGACTTATGTTAATTGTTCAATGGTAACTAGAGGATGTAATTCAGGCGAACCAAAGTTGTTTGGATAAATCTTAAAAACTTTATTAAGATAAATATGTGTTTGGCAAGCTCTCTCATATCTTGATTGAAAGAAAGAAAGAGTATTTATTCCACATATGACGGACATGAAAACATATTCAATATGAAAAAAAAATAACAATAGTCATTTAGATATTGAAATCAAAGCAGAGACAGTGACTATACTTTTGGTTGATTATAAATCTCTTTAAATGTTATTAATCTTAATAGATTTAAATCTATTCTTTCTAATAATTATTAATATAAATAATATTCTTTCTAATAAAAAATCTTAATAGATTTATTTATTTTTTTGGACTTCCAACAGAGAAAACACTTTAAATGCCAGACAATATACATAACAAAATATTTTCTTGTGCTTCTCCACTTATAAGAAGCCATTTAAATTGTTACTTCAAACATGTTATTATTTATGCTGTATTCATTTTTTTTATAGTAACAAGGTAATTTAGTTGTTGCCATATATTAAGTACCCATTAACTACAAATTAACTACAAGTAGTATAAGTTACCAAAATGAGCAAGCCTTGAGGCAGAATATATAAGAGTCAAAAGAATGATTGGTAACACCTTATTACATTACAAATCTTATTTCTAAACAAACAAATACATAAATCTATTCTAATATAACTTGCAGTTTTTATCAGATTTTATAAGTCCAATGTAATAAGGAATTAGAGGAAAATACCATGATTCAAATACATATCAGTTTGTTTAAAATTGTGACATATGTTTTTGTTTTACACAAAATCTCATGTTGGACAAAAATATTGCGCAATTTATAAAATATTGAGTAAAATCTCCGAAATTAGATCTGAAGATATACGTAGTATTTTTTAATCATTTTAACATAATTATGTCAAAAATAAAAACATTTATTTTTACCTGAATAATCCTAGAAAGACGGTCGTGGAAGTTCTGTTGAGTAAATTTCACTTTTCGCATATAAAACGCACGAATCCTGGATATTTTATAATGTTTATGCACCACTGTGGGAGTTTTCCTCTGTGTTTTAGACAATATTATGTCTATGAAGTCCTGAAATACAAAAAGTGCGTATTATTGTAAGGTTATTAACACATGATAAAAAGATTTCGTAAAATGTAAACCATTACTAAAAGTAAGATAAATTTAATTTCTTACCTTTGCTGTAGGGACTACAGCGATCTTTTTAAAGTTATATAAACTCATTTTGGTTTATTTTATTACACTTATAAATAAAACAGAGCTCGACATGAGCTCCACACGTAAACACGTGTTTTTAAAAGAAAAACTCAACGAGTGAAATGGCAGTTGTCAATGTCAAAACTTTTTTAATACCAGAAAACGTTTTGTTGACGGCTAAATGTAAAAATATCAGACTATATCCATGAATATTTTATTTATAAATATTATTTAATAGTATTTAATTGCACATTGAAACTAAACAAATTAACAAAATATCAATTTACATTTTTACTGAGAAGGTACGAAACTATATTGAGCCTGTTGAACTTGTATTTGTCTCGAGCACAAAACGTAATTAATATCATAGTTGCCATGTCTGTAAATTATTCTTCATCACTTTATCAGTACCTAAAAATTCTTTGAAAATTATTATAATCAATAAAAAAATAGCGTGGCATAGCGAAGTAACCCACGCTGGCCCATGCATTACTTTAATTCCAATAAAACTGAACATCTTTAATTTTATTTGCTTAAAAATTTGGTAGGAAGGATGATTTTGTTTTTTAATACTAATAAAACTAAAATATATTCGTGTGGTAACACAATTCTTCGTGAAATGTCAAAATTCCAATAGCTAATGGAAAAGGAGGTTATGCTGAAACTGTATTTGTAATTTATTATAATATAATGCCGGTTACTCGATTAGAAGTTTCACAGTAACAAGAAAATACTGAATACAACAATAATTTATGCACCAATATATACAAACCTACGAAAACATTTGATTTATTGTAAGTAAATTATTGCATCATTTTTCATTTGTTTTTGTCATTCTTTCGAAAAAATCTGTAGCTACGTACTAAAGGCTTGTGACAAGAATTATTTCTACCTTATTATCTAATTTCTCCGCCTATCTCTATAACTTTTTATTGCGTATTTCTTTTTAAACGTAAACATATAATCTAACCTCACGCAGAACAATTTGTTCAATACGTAAATAATATATCTCCCTCAATTAAATACCCTTTTCTCACATCGTCGATCCGTATTCATTAGTTAATATATAAATAGTGAGTGGTGTATGTGCATTGCAGGATAAGATTGGAAGAATTAAACAGAAAAAATAATGTACGGAAGGCTTTTCAACCTGCGGACCGGCGTCAACCACCGCCTGGTGCAATGCAGCAACATGTACAGCAGTGGTATTCTCAAAAAGAAAGAAACTGCCCTACGATCTTTACAACCCGGCAAAACAGTCCATGGTTTTGTACTCAATGAAGTACAAGAAATCAAAGAATACAACATGACAGCATATTTCCTAGCCCATGAGAAGACAAAGACAGAATACCTGCATTTAGAAAGAGATGATCCCAATAACGTGTTCTCTGTCGGGTTTCGAACCACTCCGTTGGATTCCATGGGAACTCCTCATATACTTGAACACACAGTTCTATGTGGATCGGAGAAGTATCCGGTCCGAGATCCATTCTTTAAAATGTTGAATAGATCACTGGCTACTTTCATGAATGCGTTAACTGGTCCAGACTACACATTCTATCCCTTCTCATCACAAAACGAGGTTGATTATCAAAATCTGCAGAAGGTATACCTTGATGCAGTTTTTAAACCTAACCTATCCAGGTTAGACTTTTTACAAGAAGGTTGGAGGTTAGAACATACAAATGTAGAAGATAAAAAGTCGGATTTAACTTTCAAAGGTGTTGTGTACAATGAAATGAAAGGTGCTTTCTCAGAAACTAGTTCTTTGTTTGGACAAAAATTCATCAACACCATTCTGCCACAAGGCACATATGGCTATGTTTCTGGCGGTGACCCATTATGCATTCCGCAACTCACACATGACCATTTAAGGAATTTCCACTCTACGTACTACCACCCAAGTAATGCGAGGATTTATTCATATGGAAACTTTCCTCTAGAAGCCAATTTAAAGTTCGTCAATGAAGCTTATTTAGCCCAGTACGCATATTTGGACACAAAACACTCAATAGTAGATAAGCAACCTCGTTGGGAAGCCCCAAAAAGAAGTGAGATAGCCTGCCGTTTTGACCAATATGGTGTCCCAATTGAAAAACAAAATCAAATTGCAATAGGCTATGTGATGTCTGATATCACAAGTATTTATGAGACATTCATGATGATGGCCATGACTGAACTCATGATCATTGGCCCAAATTCAGCTTTCTACAAAAGTCTGATTGAGAAAAATATCTCTGGAGGATACAACTCGCTCACAGGATATGATAATCAAATTAGAGACACATTATTTGTTGTCGGATTACGAGATGTCGAGAAGTCAAAGTTTGAAATGGTAGAATCTATTGTCAATAAAACTCTTCAAGATATTTACGTAAAAGGTTTTGAAAAAGATCACATACAGAGTGTTCTCCATGGATTTGAACTGTCTATCAAACATCAGTCTCCAAAATTCGGGCTCAATTTACTCTTCAATCTAATGCCATTGTGGATCCATAATGGTCCAATCATCAATGCCCTAAAGGTCAACCAGCTCTTAGATCAGCTCAAAACCAACTTGATGGAACCCAAATACGTAAAGGAAGTCATTGAGAAATACTTCCTTAACAACAACCACAAACTAACCATGACAATGGTACCAGATCCAAAGTTCGACGACAGATTTAATACGGCGGAGGGGGCATTATTAAAAGATAAAGTGAAAGCCTTGACTGAACAAGACAGAGAGAAGATATACAATGAAGGCTTAGAGCTCTCTTCTGCTCAGAAGAAAGTACAGAATCTAGATATTCTCCCATGTTTGAAGCTTGAAGATATTCTTCTTACGAAAACTGCACCTCCCCTGCAGCATTCTGTTGCTGCAACCATCCCACTTCAGATGTGCATGGCCAATACCAATGGCGTCACTTATTTCAAGGGAATCGTAGGCACAGATTGCTTGAATGATGAACAGAGGCAACTACTACCCTTCTTCGAATACATAGTCAATAAGTTTGACACGAAAAATTACAACTACAGAGACTTTGATAAGTTCATAAGTAAGTCCACTTCTGGGTTGGGCTTCCTAACTCACATTACAGAACATATAGGTCAACCAGGACAATACGAACAAGGTATTGTAATAAGCAGTCACTGTTTAGATGAGAATTTGCCAAAAATGATGGATATTTGGAGAGAGGTTTTTGCCAAACCGAATTTCAGTAACAGTGAAAGAATGAAAATGCTTTTAACAAACTACTGCTCTGCTTTGAGTAACGGGATTGTAGACAGCGGACACACGTACGCCATGCAAGCCGCGCGGGGATTGGTCACCTCAGTAGACGAGTGCAAAGAGAGTCTAATGGGCCTCCAGCACATAATGAAAATGCAAGAGATATTGAAGAATAAGAAAATTGAAGATATCCAATCCGTAGTCGACGAGATTGGCAGCAGAGTTTTAAAAGGAAACAACTTGAGGGCAGCTTTCCATTACTGTAATACCAACCAGGATATTCAGGCGAATGTCGAGCAATTCTGCAATGAGCTGTGCAAGAATGTCGATAATAAGGAAATGAACAGGATCAACTGGACGGATGCTAAGAAGATGCCGGAGGAGAACCGTGGTGTGCACATTCAAATGAACATTCCTGTGAACTTCTGCGCTAAAGTTATCCCCACGATACCATACACTGACCCGGACTACGCCAAACTTCGCGTGTTGTCCAGGTTCCTAACATCGAAATATTTGCACCCGGTTGTGAGAGAGCAAAACGGAGCGTACGGTGGCGGTGCAATGTTAACTCTAGATGGAGTCTTCAACTTCTATTCGTACAGAGATCCTAATTCAACCGTCACTCTAAACGTATTCGATGAGACAGCACAATGGATGTCTGAAAACACGGATCTTGTTGATGAACAGAATCTCTTTGAAGCGAAATTGTCAATTTTGCAACAAATGGACCAGCCTATCGCGGAATACATGAAGGGCGTTGATCTGTTCCTTTACGGGTTGTCCTACGATATTTGGAAGACTCAAAGAGAAAGAGTTTTAGCTGTGGAAAAGGAAGATTTGATTGAGGTGTGTCAAAAGTATTTGGTCAGGGATAAGTGGAGCGGCAAATGCGTTATTGGCGAAGGTGCCAAAGATCTTAAAGCCGGTAAGGAAGCGTGGGAAATCATAAATGGCCCTCAGCAATAGAATTGCAGCTTTTTAAAGATAAAGTGACAAATGTAGTGATCTCTAGTTGACATCTAGAGTTGTGTTTCGATGATATTTTCGAATGTGAAGACATTATTGTGTGCGGACCTGTGTAAAAGTGGTTCGAAGTTACTGAAGCGTACCAGTACCTATTATCTTGGATAATATCGTTAATTCGTTAGCCATTTGTTTATTTATTACTGAGTATCATGTCGAGACTGTTAATAAATGTTATTTTTAGTTAAAATTGTTTGATTTTTCTCTATATTTTAATACATTGATTGCGACTGCTTGCAGAATAATTGCCATTTTTTGTGGTATAGGTTGGCAAACGAGCAGACGGATTACCTGATGGTAAGCGATCATAGCCGCATATGGACACTCGGCAACAACAAAGCAGAGTGCGTTGCTGGCCTTTTAGGGATAACGGTTTCGGATATTTAAGGATTGGGAAGGGATAGGAGAGGGGGAGGAATTTTTGTAATAACAAAGTGACAAAATATAAGAAATATGGCTTATCCGACACTATAGGTCATGGCTAACAGTAAAACGTAATTTTGAAGTACATTTTGTTTGTAATTCATAGCTGACAATACCTATAAGTTGCATTAGATTCAAAGTATTTTCATGGTTTTGTAAACTTTTTGAGCTACCTGGCATTAGACAGACTGCTAGTTAATTTTTCCTTATTTATAGAAGTATCTGCTTACGAAGTATTCTAGAAATATACCCAACACTGAATCTATTAGGCTGCGTTTTCATTGAGGCGAATCGGAGACGAGCTGTGCCGATTCACTAACCACGTGGCTTGATATCTACATCCTTTCATAAGTGTATGAGAGACATGCTTTGGCACTAATGGGCCTTATTGACCGGAGTGATACCACTGCCTTACAGAAAAACAACGTGAAGCAATATTTACGTTGTGTTTCGCCGTTTGAGTCAGGTTATCGGAGTTCTAATCCCCCCCCCCCTCCTCAGTCTTGAAATCCCCTATCCTTTAATCCCTACTAACTAGTCAGGCCTTTTGCCGACCTATTACAAAAAAGAAACATGATACAGAGAGAGAAGAGATCTTTCCCGCGTCTAAGGTCTCTAAAATCTTGAAATTCATCTGAAGCCAATGTTTCTGAGAATGAGATATGCTATCGCTTTATCGGAGTGAAGTTATCTGTATATGGATTACCTGTTTACTTACAAACTCAGAATACAGAACAAACCAGAAGCCGCGTTCACTCATAATTACATGTCGTCAAATGTGTCCAAAAACGATACGTCAATCCCCCCGCCAGCCGCACTTCCCACCCGCGCGTAGTGTTGCCGACAGTGGAACAATTCCCTGGGTTTGGGGTAATTTTACAACGGGAGGGTAAGATATGGGTAAACTCAACAAAATAGGTAAACTTACGATAAATGCAACAGACTAGTTGTTCACACATTTCACGATTCCTGACTGTGTTAATTTTAGTTACACCTACTATACACAACAAATAAAACAAAGCTTCAATAAGTACAAAGGTTTTATTGCTTTCCCTTTTGCTGGTTTAGTTTAATAATATGGATTGACTTTAGACTCGGAACTAAAGATTAGAAGTCTAGGTACTTACTTTACTTAGTTCCTGAGATTAGCGCAGTCAAGCAAACAAACAAACAAACTCTTCAGCATTATAATTAGTATAGATATATCTTAGTAGGAAATGCTGTTTTCAAACCACCTTTGTCATAAATATATCTCTTCATTACATACATAATTCTATTTAATACATAATTCTCTTCTTCAAAGTGAATTGAGCAAACTATGCTCTGGCTAGATGGTTTCCAAAATTAATCTAACCGTGCCCTTTGTATGATTTTTATTTTTTAGTCGTCAGGGAAACTAATGTGACATAGGCTCCATAATGGACAAAAATATAACCCACAACAAATAAATAAGTGGGTAAAATTTTTACCAAAAATGACAACACTCACAAAATGGCCGCATCATTTTCATAGAAAAATAAATCGATAAAAAAAATTCAATAATTAATTAAATATACTATTGCAGTCGATGCTAGCAGATGAAATGTAATCTTATCCACTTTTTTCGTAATTCCAGCCGCATTTTTACTCGTAGGAATAGCACAAGACGGCATAATGAAATTAAAATTGATACTCGTAAATACGTCACGACATGCCACGTGCCAAAATTGACTGATCGTAGAAATTTCATACTAGTCTAGTTAAGAGTGGTTTTAGTTGCTTCGGTTTGAAGCGCGATGACGCCTTCTGGTTTGTTCTGTATTCTGAGCTTACAAAATAGTATAATAATTACGCGGGCATTTCGGAAAAAACATGAAACGGTTTTAAAAGTTACTATACCTATTTACATGCCAATATATACCGAAAATCTTTTGTTAATAGGTGAAAATGTCGCTACCACCACACTACGAGACCCCTGAAGAATATTTCAAGGAGTGCCTTCAATTCTTTCGAGACTATCAATATTTATTCAGCCATCCTAACACCGATGTACTGATACACAGAATTTTAGAAAAAATCGCAATAAACGATGAAGATATGCAAGTTTTTAATGAGAATTTCGACATAACTGCTGTAGAAGATGATTATTTGGCAAATTTTTTCGTTAACTTAAAAAAAATGCAAGTTTGTTATGAAGACGTTGAAGAGGTTTTGGATGGAGGGGTTAACATGGCGGTTAGTCCTAAGAAAAAACACGAAATAATATATCTGGCGAAAGAAATTGAAGAAATGTGCGAACAGGTTAACTGTGATACTGTGGTGGACTTTGGCTCTGGTTTGGTGAGGATTTTTTTTTGTTTACTTTATGTACGACTAGCTATTCTCGCGCGGTCTCACCTGCTGCTCGGCTATATTTGATCGTAGCGTGATGTTTCGTGCCTATAGCACTCAGGAACATTGTAACTATCTATCAGTGAAAGAATTTTGGCAATCCGGCCAGCGGTTCTGAAGATTACCCCCTAAATACAAACTTACAGACTTACAAATTTTACCTCTTTATAATATTAGTATAGATACTTTAGTATGGGTGAACCTTGTTTTGGCACTAATAGGCCAACTTACCCAATACCCCGTCGTCTCAGAAGACCGGCGTAAACCAATTTACGCTGTGTTAGTCGAGTTACCGGACGTCCCATCCGTTCCCTCCCGTTGTCAATTCCCAAATCTTTAATCTTGAAATATCTAACAACCTCTAAACGGTTGATAACGCCGTCTCTCTGGTATCCATGTTCGGTGCCGATTGCTTACCAACAAGTAATCCGTCTGAGTGTTTCATACCCCATCCCATTATAAAATAAACCTAGTTTATATTTTACCCTACGTATAAAATTGTACTAATGTGTTAAGTACCCAACTTCCCCTCTTTTTCAGGGTTATCTAGATCAATTATTATTTGAAAAAACCAAATACAGAATATTAGGAATTGAATGCAACGACAGCCATTATGTTGGCGCGAAAGTTAGACAGCGGAAGTACCATCCAAACTCCACAGATTATGTAAAGTATATTAAACACACCGTGAAAGAAGATTCTGACGAAAATATCCGAAGATTCGTACAAGAAAAGTTTGAAAATCATAGACAATTTTGTATAACCGGCCTTCATGCTTGTGCTGACCTGACCATAGATGCAATCAATTTATTTCTTAAGATGGATGAGGCAAGAGCTATTGTTATAATGCCATGTTGTTACCATAAAATGGTGGAAAATTGTAATTCATTCAGAAATTTCCCTCTTAGCACCTGCCTCAAAGATATTTTCAGAAAATATAATGGATCTGAATATTTAAAGGTCCCTTTCTTAAGAGTAGCTGCTCAACCGCCTTTCGTCGATGAAAAATTGGAAGATTTAGTTTTTAATTTATTATCTAGGGCAGTATTGCAAGAATATGCATTTAAACGTAAGTATTCAGGAGGTAGTTTGAGTTTTGACAGAATGTTAGAAGAAGGGGAGAGGTGTCTACTTGGATCTCAGAATGTATTCTGAGACTTGGATAAACTATTACAATGATGCTGATGATGAGGTGGTCTTGTGCTTAGCAACGCTAATATAATCTGTTTAGGTGGTTAATTAGTTACAGGTAAACAATCTTGTTATGTCTTTTTATATTAAAGAGGTCGGATTGAATAGGTAGATACCTACAGAAATTATCTAAGTTTAGGTACTTTTTTAGCTGACATAGATTTAGGTAAGTAAATACCTAATTGTAAATTAATAAGTCATGCCGAGATTGTTTCATCATCATCATCATCATCATCAGCGTGATTCCGTCCACTGCTGGACATAGGCCTTCACTATTGCACGCCAGCCTCCCCAATTTACGTTTTGTTAGGTAATTAGCTAAACCGACAGACCAATCCTTACCTAAAAAGTTTAATTTTTACAGAAAACTGCAAATTGAAAAGAAAAAAGCGAAAAGCTGTTAAAACTAAGAACATGCACAATAATTTCGAAATATATCTGCAAGATGCTATTGCAAATGGATTTGATTTGATCAAAAAACAATCTTCAAATGACTCTGATAAAATTGAAAATGCAACGTTTTGTGTGGAAGAAATTATGACAATTTGGAACTCAATGACATCAGTGACGTTTAAAAAGGCGGGAATATTCATTTTACTACAAAATTATTTGCAACCTGTTATCGAGAACTTTGTGCTATATGATAGACTGGTATATTTAAAAGAAAAAGGCGTGAAATATTGTAAATTTAAAAAGATATTGAATGTAAATACATCGCCACGATGTTTAGCTTTATTAGCATATAAGTAAATAAGTGCAAAATTGAGACTGATTATTTATCTTATTTTATACCCCGATTCCTACCAGTCATATCCAACAACTTTAAGTCTACCAATATACAGCAAATATCGTCACTATCTGTAGAATGTGTTCCTTACCTTACTCGTCATGACCATTGGTTTTAAAGGTATTCTATTCCAGTCTCAAATGAATTACCTACCTCCTTTATCTGATACTCAAATGGTCATTTGCGTGCCTAGATCAGTGGCCCCACGAGTGGCCCAATCCCCCACCTCCTTATCTTAAATCTCCTATCCATAAATCCCTAACAACAACCCTCAAGAGGATGGCAACGCACTTGTAGTAACTTCTTTGGTACGAATAAGTATGATGAGTCATGGGTGGCGTCGATTTCCTTAGTTGACAAAGCCTTGTAACTTTTTTTGTCATTGAATAAAACCCTGGAGAGGTCTGGGTGCGACAAAAAATTAAATAAACTACCTCACGTCTTGTATAAGGAGCCCTCCTATTTTGTAATAGGTAATACAAAAAATATTTTAAATTTTGTATAACTCTTTTATTCATCTGAGTTATTGTTAACTTATTTTGCGTATACAATAGACCTACTCAGTAACTATAGAAAGCTGTAAATGGCGCCGAAAAAAAACTTTAAAAGATAACGATTTTTATTTTACAGATAGCTATAGGGGTCAAGTGGTAACTATATATACTGTGCTTAATACATCGTTTCTGTTCTATATAGTCGAAGGCATAAGTAGACCATAGAAAAGTAGACTTAATTCCTCTATGTAGGGACAACACTTACTTAGGTGTTTGTATATTTTTGGTTTATTTAATATCAAACCAAACGCATAGAGTATGTAAACCTTTCAAATGACCAAACGTAAACGTAGTGGTTACATACTCTTTGTATCAATCAAACTGGCAGGCCTGTCAGGTCAGTAGCGTCAAATGTCAAAGTAACCGAAAAACATTGGAGGGTTTTGTGAATTTTGTGTTTGTGATACTAATTATTTTATAATATTTGTGCCGTTAATAATAATCATGGACGAAACTGGATAGGTACACAGTATTTGTACCTTTGTTTGTGTCAATCAAATCTATAATCCATTAAAACTTGACACCGAAAACGTGTTGGGTTCGTAGATAGCACTTAATGCAGAGAAAAAATAAATAATTAGCAATGGATATCACAAAAGACGAGTTCTGCCGTCTATGCGCAGACTTAAAACTCAGCAGCGAGCTCATAAACATATCAATTGACATGGAAAAACGTGAAAATATCAACAAAATGCTTAAAAGATTTAATATAACCTTAAACTTAGACAAAAACCTGCCTAATACTGTATGTTTAACATGTACAAACTCTTTGGAACAAGCTTATGACTTTGTGAGATCCGTAGACCTTGCACAGAAGGCTTTTGACGACTATGTATCTTCTGATGTGGAAAAGGATGATGGTAGTGTTCACCTTGAGTGTCAAGTGTCTGCTAAAGATACAGAGACAATTGAGACCTATACAGTTGAAGATAGTGACATAAGTGAAGAAACAATAGAAGAAGATATAGACAAGAAGACAACAGAAGATCAACCAATGAAAGACACCTCGGAGACTGAAACAGTGAACTCAAAAAGAGGACGGAAGAAATTACTGAAAATGTTAATAAGTTCAAAGTCAATAGATTCTTGGAACACATACAAGTGGTTATGTGCTTATTGCGACAGTTATTACTTTAGTCTAAGCCATTTAAGAGTGCACAGTATGCAGTACCACAATATCTGCAACCCATTCCGCTGCTTCGATTGCAGAGCTAGAGGCTCTCAGATAGACAAGTTTGTCTCCCATGTTTGTAAACATCATCCAAACTTGGCACTCCTCTGTCATATATGTTCCTCAGCATTTAACACAACAGAAGAATTGGAAAAACATAAACTAAAAGTGCATAATTCCAGTAAATTCATTCACATATGTGGTGCCACTTTTGTAACTAGAAAAGAATTAGAAAATCATATTAACAACTTCTACCAGAATGTTGCAATACGCATGGCACCGTACAATGACAATGAAACCTTTATCTGTGTTATTTGTAAGAAGATTCTGAAGTCAAGGGTGCTTTTAGATAGACACTTGATACTCCACACAGACAGAAAACGTACTTCCATGTGCAAGGTGTGCAAAAAGCGCTTTTATACAACTCGAGAACTTAATCGACATGTAGTCATTCATTCAGATAAAAGACCCTTCATGTGTGAAATATGTGGTTTTTCATTTAAAATAAAACAAGCACTTCAAAAACATGTGATGAGACATTTTCAAATAAAACAGTTTGTTTGTGATAAATGTGGCAAGAGCTTCCGGTCAAAGAAGCAACTTATAGGGCACAGCAAGGTACACGATGACACTCGTCCCTTTATCTGCGTACACTGCAACAAATCCTTCCGTTTCAGACATCTGATACTGCAGCATATACGTGTTCACATTGGAGAGAAACCTTACTCTTGTGATTTATGTCCGCAGAAATTTATTAATTGGTCAAATTACAATACACATTCAAAAGATGTGCATGGAGTTGATCGTTGCAAAGAGAAAGCTGCTTCAAACAATGTTACTGTGGATCTTGATGAAAAATTAATAAAGTGGAAGAATGATATTTTGGAACTAAAATAATATTTTACAGCAACCCAAGTGAGATTCAATTGTTCTTAGTAAGAAATTGTAACTGCCTTAGACAAGTTCAGTATCAATAATCGGTATATCTGTAGAAACGAAATACTATATGAGAATTAATTTGATGGCTGCACTTTTTTATGAAATACCTTTAGAAATTTCCATACATTTGTATTGTCTTAAGTGATAATGAATATTATGGATACTTGTAACAATTTTAATAACTTTCATGATATAATTGATTTTGTAGCTGCCTACCAACCTATGTTTTTTATGTTTTGATACATATTTTTAAATGAACATTTTTTGATTAGACACTTTGATAGTTTTTTGTAAATATTGCTTCTTTACATGTTTATAAGCGTTAGTATTGATTTATGCTGAGCATATAAAGTAATTTGAAAGGTGTTCCTACAAAATGAGGGTATTTTGTAGGAACACCTTTCAAATTACTTTTCCCGACTTGGGTGCGGCGAGTGTCGGACTCTTACTGACTAGTTCCTTCTGCTTATCGAGTTTCTTGCTTATTTCTCCATTCGAATCTACACTTTGGTACAAGTACCAACATTTTATAAATTGTATAAGGCGTGTTTTAAGTGGTACTCTGAGGTCGGTAGTGGTGAAGGATTCAAACGTGTTTTATCGGTACGACGATTGTTATCAATTTTAGTGATTATTTTCATAGTGATCTGAATTGAAATCCCGTACATTGTGGGTCAATTAGTTGCTGAACCAAGGCCTGCAGCATCTCCATATCTCGTTGAACCTCTCTATCGTCAATAGCTCCGTCTCAGAGATATGGCTGTTGGCTATTTGGTTGGTAAGTATTAGTTTTGGCTTTGCGAGGTCTACATTCGTCCTGTCGAAAGTCCAACTGGTTGGAATGCCTTTCGTTATTTTTTCGTCTCTGTGACGTACAGCAATTCTCGACACGCACTTGTTTCCGTGTGTGCCGAGAGCGCTCTTTCTCGATCTTATATTTGTGACGGGCTTTAGAGATAGGGCCGTTTCATAGAGGCCCTGCAGGTATTCTTGGGCGACGGCTTTACACTTCCTCTTGATATTACTCGCTGCTTCCAGGGCGTTCTTGCCTTTTTGGAGGAGGGTGTTTGCCACTCTTGTGGCCATGTCCATCTTCACCCCCGTTCCTCTCCTTGGTGTGCGGTAAGGAAAGCTTTTTCTCTCGGGGCATCCTACTTGACCTGGGGAGGATGCCAGTGAGCTCTCCTCATCGGAGATTATGTATTGCGAGGAGGGAAGATTTCTCACTGCTCCCACTGAATGATGGTTTCCGAGACCCTGGCGCGCTCGATGGTTTTGGGTCTCAGTTACCGACGGTGATTTGCGGGAAATGGTGTGGGTTCCGGTGGATGTGTTAGACACGGCTATGACGTCCGGCTCCGATATTACTTTCGGTGATGCTTGTGGTGGCTCTGATGGACACGCCACCTGACGTCACTGACTTGCCCGAGGGACTTTGTATTCTTCAGCGCTGCGTCCGTGGCCGGTTTGCGGGAGTTTGTTGTCTTGGAAGACGTGGTAAGGAAGGAGGTTAACTAATTCAGACTTATGTCAAACGAGTGTTTTTTAATTATACGTAATCTGCGGCCGCTTTCGTGTGCGGAGTCCGACGATGATAGGGGCCTGTGTGGATTTCGGGAATTTCGTTGATACCCAAGTTGGTTTCGGGTGTCGATTTTGGGTCTGAAAGGCGGTGGGGGGGGGGGGGAGCCGTTGATCCTGACAGGTTTAAGCCCATACTCGGGGTGTTTTGGTCAAAGGGAGATGAGGTAAAAATAAGGGGGGAGGGTGAGAAACTTGTTGAGGGGAAGGGAAGGTAGGTATGGAGAGTGGGTTGCCTGGTGTATTTGGCTTCATCCAGGGATTCCAAGAAGAACAAACCAAACTCGGGGCAGGCAGGTTTGGGGGTTGAGGAGTTACCTCAGGGCTTACTTGCTGATGGGTCGTGTAGTCGTTGCGGAGGTGGCTGGTCTGCAGGCGGATTCCAGTAGAGTTGGCGCGTCGCCTTGCCCCGTGATAATTGTCAGTAAAGTCTGAAACTCACTCCTCGCCCATCCAGGGTTTGAAAAATCTCTTGATGTATTCCCCATGACAAATAAAAAGAAATAAAATATTAGTTGTCTACAAATTATAATGACATGAAATGTAATTTTTGTCTTGTACTTATTGTATAACTTACTTTTTATAATTTGACCACTAACCTAACGTAACTTCCTACCAGCCATTTAGATTCTACCGTAGAACTATAATTGAAAGCGTCTAAGTTCTTGACTGAATCTCGAAATTTAAAATTGTTTTTTACCTATTCAATACCGTGTTTCCATCTCATAAGTTTGTTAGAATGTTCGTACAACTTCTTATATTGTATTACTTACTATTTTGTACATTTAATTAAGGAGTTATTATTTTTTATACAGAACCTACAGTTTGTAAGACGAATAATGACTAAAATATGTACAATTTAAAAATATTATCCATCAAAAAACATCAAAGAACATCGAAACACTGTTCACCGCTTGTTGCCAATGTGTCCAATAAAACAGATTACATTGTCTAAAAAATGAATTTTATTTTTAACATCCTCCAAAATAAATCAAATCACTAACTTTTGGTTTGTTAGTAAGGGACTTTTGTCCGATTGACTTGACTGAACTGCATCAGGGGTATACTCGTCTGGGTGTGAGCGCTTAGGTACTGCAATTGTAGTTACCGAAATTATCTCTCTCTATTTCTGAATCTATTTATTTTGCTATAGGCCGGAGTTTGGCCACAATCACGCCTTCCCATCAGCAACAATAAACCCTTCGGGGAACACTGACTCCGGTTAAGAACTCTACTCTTTAGCGATTCTGGTCGTGCAAGCGATGTTCACCTTTTTTGTGTAATACGGATGTAAATAAGCAGACGAGATTACCTGATGGTAAGCAATATATATATGAACACCCGCAACTCGAGAGGAGGTGCAAGTTACTGGCCTGTTGGGGATAAGGGGTTTTTTGGGTTAAAGGGAAGGATGGAACAGAAGGACATGGCCTCCGATAACCTCACTCTCACGGCGAAACTCAACACTTTGGTTGTTTCACAAGTTTCCGATGAAGTAAGTCAAAAGTCGGCCCATTCGTGCCGAAGCATGGCTCTCCCACACTAAGCATGAAGGGGCGAATACCGATTGTCTGGTGCTACAATGCTGAAAGGACTAGGGCGAATCAAGTTGTGCAGTTTCTCCGCAACTTTTCCGAAATATACCAAATCAAACGAAAGGCTTTGCAATTTTACGCTTATATTTCAGTGCTCTTGGCTCGCACCTCAGTATATTCTAGAGTATATAGCTGAGCATAGCCGAGCCACCACGAAGATAAGAGTAGTACCTACTACAAGACCGAACTTGAGTAGATCCGGCAGTAGGTATCTACATTCAGTATGAAACATCACCCTACTCGCGACCCGTTTCTGAACTTCCTACCAGCTAGTTGCGCTTTAGCATAGTATAAAGAGAAGGCTCTTTATACCATGGCTTTAGATTCTACGTGGGAGAAAAAGTTAAGAGCGTCTTTTTTTTACTGAAACTCCAAAATTGAAGTTTTTTGCCTATTTAATACCATGTTTCCATCTCATGTATTTGTTAGAATATTCGCAAATTCCCTAGCGCAAATTATTACAAGAATGCGTGATGACAATGATTTTTGGTTCCTAATTCGTTCGAAACTTTTTATTGCAAACAGTATAGGAGTACGAAAATTTACCAGTGTGGATCATAAGGTAGTCCTTTTTTGTGAATGGAAACCATCAAATGACTTCTCCCGTCCAGGGTAGGTCCAGGAATGCCACTTACTTAATAAACCACCCCGTTCCTTCTGCTTCGGCCGGGGCCGTTGTGCATTACTGCGCTAGCTTGCAACGCAGGCTGGACATAGGCGATGGTAGGCCCCATCTGTCATTGCGTCGCTGTTTTAGAACGCAACCTTTTCCTGCAGATATCTATACTAATATTATAAAGAGGTAAAATTTGTAAGTTTGTATGTAGGGGGTAATCTTTGGAACCGCTGGTCGGATAGCTAAATTTCTTTCACTGATAGATAGAGCTGCGGGTGAAACGGCGCGAGAGTAGCTAGTATACCTAATATAAATACGAAAGTTATGATGTTTGGATGTGTGTTACTCAATCACGCCAAAACGGCTGGACGGAACTGGATGAAATTTGGCACAGGCATAGGATACACTCCGGAATAGGGCATAGGCTACTTTTTATCAATATACCACGCGGGCGAAGCCGCAAGCGGACAACCCCTAATCCCCAAAATATCTATTGAATTTGAAAGGATTATGGAGTATTTTACATTTTACAATTTTTGTGGTTCAAAAATGGTTGTGTTTTCACCGCGTGCGTTCGTGCAGCGGAATGTTGTTGAATTTAAAGATTTTAATTATGCAGATATTTTGTGTATGACGTCGTATAATTGTGTATGGTAAAAAAAATTTGTGCACGCAACCATTGTGGAGAAATTCACCAAAAACTGATTCCGCTGGGCGAACGTTGTCCTGGCGGAACTTTTTTTAATCCATAGAATTTAGAAGAAAAGAGATGTATCCAAAAATTAGTGTGTATTTGTGTGTAATTGTGTATGTATGAATAAAACTAGTGCATGCATAAACTTCGGAGAAATTCAAGTTTCCGCTACGCGAACGTTTGGCCATTAGCTAGTTTTCATATAAAGCGCTTACATAGAGAGCTGTAGATTTTTACATACGTTGTTTTGAATTTGTGTATATTTGTTTAAAAAACAGATTTAGAAAAAATCGTAGGGTTTAAAAGATAAAAATATAAACGTAAAATACGCTTATTAGGTCTTAGTTCTTAAAGTAT
Source organism: Spodoptera exigua (assembly GCA_902829305.4). Taxonomy (NCBI): domain Eukaryota; kingdom Metazoa; phylum Arthropoda; class Insecta; order Lepidoptera; family Noctuidae; genus Spodoptera; species Spodoptera exigua. Next base: position 363,501 of record LR824628.2, on the reverse strand, counting down.
GCACTTTAAGGTCTAGATTTTCACGTTTATACAAACCTTGTAAGTGTCTGCAACATGTTGCCAAGTATCAATGATGTTCCGTTAGTAATTAAATAAGTAGTTATAGGACAAATTTACCATGAATAGATCACTGTTTACAAAGCAGTCAAATATCATGACGTTCTAAATGAATTGCATGGTAAAATGTATGCCAATAATTAGTGTATTCATTCAACTATTCACATGCAAAATTTCATGTCATTAAATTCAGTAATTAAAGTAAAACAATTATAATACTGACGAAGCATCGAAAACCTACATAACCCGACCAAGTTCGGATGGCTACAAAAAAGCGGCTGTGCAATATATTTAGGTAACATCCCAAAATTTAAGAAACGGCAAAGTATGAAGTTACGATTACGTGGCCCTCCGGTAACTTCACTCACACGGCGAAACACACAACACTGTGGTTGTTTTACGCCAGTTTTCTGTGAGGCCGTAGTATCACTCCGGTCTAGCCGATCCTGAATTTAAATAATCTTTGTATGTATTATAAAACCTCTAGACATACTTAGTTTGTTAACGTTTGGTTACAAAACCACCGATAAACCGTAGCAGGGCTGCTCGCCACTGCTTCGCACGGGTGTCGAATGACCGTAGCTTGATAGATGTCAATAATTTGTTTTGTTCAGGAACCGCCATAGCATGGAACGTGTTGTCCCTTCTACTTTTCTAATCTTTCCTAACCTTTCATAAGATCTGACTTAACCCTAGACGTTGACTAGTGATTCTCTCACCAAGAAAAAGTAATTTGATCATGGCCAAAAAAACATTCACTTATATACTTAAATATATCCGAGCTCGATTCCCACAAACGGTATTTCTTTTTGTGGTATATACTACAACATAAGCTGTTTATTTCTTCAAAAATGAACTTCTTTGAAAATATAACGTTTCGAAAAACAAGAACGAGTTCTTTGAATGATGAGTCGAAAGAAAATAGTATCAATATTTCGACAATAGATGGCAGTACAAGTAGCTTACCAAACATATCAAAGGATGAAAGTTTAGAGGTATGAGGAACAGGGTGGAAAGTTCTTCATCCTCCATTGAAAAGGGAGGATCCTCCGACCAGGCGAGGTGTTCGTGCCTGGTGGGCTACTGCCCGACGGGATATCTGTATGGGTGCTAATTTTGTTTATAACTCTTATAGCGCGATGTATACTCGGAATTTTAATTCCATTCCAGATTTGACAATTTCAGTGTTGCAACGTTATGACACATAATAAATAGTGATGTTGCAAAATTATTCGATGTGGAAATCGAATATTTCCGAATCGATTCCTCTCGTTCATAAATTTACTCTCGTAAACTAAGTTTATCAGGAAATAAAATATTTCTGAACCGATAATTTAGTTTTGACAATAAATTAACGATCTGAGACTTTTCTTTTGTAATTGTGTGTGAAATTAATAATGTAATCATGAAGGAACATGACAAATAAAACAGAAATTTGATAAATTTAATAATTTTCGCCGTCATCGCTATCGGTATCGCTGTTATTTTCTGTGACATTTATTATGAATTGTGTATGTGATTTTTATTGTCAATTAACATATCTAGCTTACTCATTTTTTCCTCTTCTTTGACAACATGGGATACGCATTTAGACTATATGGTAGCCGTAATTTTTTGAATGCCTTCCTGAAACTGATTCATTGATTGTTTATCGATTTTTGTGTTCATCTCTACACTGTTATATGTGGTATCATTATTTCACAAAATGACAGTAGGTCATGTCAAATCAGTAATCGAATTAAAATTCTGACTATAGACTCTAGCTATTGGTGCTGTTGTTTATGTAGTGCGCTAGATGAATGCTTGGAATGCGCGTCGGCTGCATGCTTGTAGTCAGGGAACCCGTTGTAGCCGTGGAAGGTGGCTGACAGTAGACTCGCTGCTTGAAAGCTCGAGGAAGTGATGACGTCATGGCTATGAAGTAGTTGCACGAAGGCTGCGTTGATGTTCATGCTCGGGGTCACCAGTTTAGAGGTATGAGGAACAGGGTGGAAAGTTCTTCATCCTCCATTGAACAGGGAGGATCCTCCGACCAGGCGAGGTGTTCGTGCCTGGTGGGCTACTACCCGACGGTTGTTGTCGGGATATCTGTATGGGTGCTAATTGTGTTGAAAACTCTTATAGCGCGATGTAGACTCTTGCTCGTGATTGGTGCTGTTGTTGATGTAGTGCGCTAGATGTCGCTACACAAGTAATAAATATAGAATACTAATAGGTATAAATAATTAGATATAGATACTACCGTGGATACTACTTACAAAAATATTTGTTTAATGTGATGATTCAGCCAATTTCTTCAAGAGATGCTCACGAACTTTCTGCTTAAAAGTAAATCTACATGGCACCGTCCTGACATAATATAATACATATAACAATAAAAATGAAAAAAAATAAAAGAATATTCAAATCATTTATTTAACACCTAATCTTGTGCTTAATATTCATTTAGTTTATAATAAAATATATGTAATTTAATTTTAATATTGCAATTCTTATTGCAAAGCTGTGCAACTTACCTTAATATTATTGTACAGACTATAACACAAATAATACAATTAACTTTAATAATACTATAAGAACAAAAATAATCAAATTTACAGCGCTTTCATCAACAAGATGTAAGAAGAATTTGTTATTTTTACAAGTCAGCCAACTAAAAAATCAACGTCTTAGCTACACTGGTTGCAAACTGACACTTGCGTGCCTGTCTTCAGAACGGGTCCACTTAAACTGGTGTGGTTCTTTCCTCAAAAGACCACTACAGAATGAACTTGCACGGTTCTCTCACGTTATGTTATTTTTACATTGTCTGGACTTGAAAAGAGACTGACCTCTGAGTTCGTTTCTTATTCTCAGAGTAGTCAGATAGGAAATGCCGGCTTCATCTAGTTCTTCACATATAAATTGACGTGTAAAAGTGCCGTTTTATGGCCTATTTGCAAAAATAAATTTATTGTTTCATTGTTTCCATCACGGGTTTCCATAGACAATCGCAAAACCAAATAAGTTACAGTCCCTACGTACGTGGTACGTTGACGGCCTTTTGGGAGGACGGTGGAGTCGACATTTTTTTTATGTGGTAGGACGTCAAACGAGCATTCGGATTACCTGATGGTAAGCAATCAGCGCCGCCCATAGACACCCGCAACAAAGAAGGAGTTACGAGTGCGTTGCCGACCTTTTAAGGATTGCTATTTTAGGGATTTTGGGATTGGGGTAGGGGAAGGATTGGGCCTCCGGTAACCTCACTCACACAGCGAAACACAACGTTGTGGTTGTTTCACGCCGGTTTTCTGTGAGGCCGTGGTGTCACTCCGGCCGAGCCGACCTATTCGTGCCGATGCATGGCTCCCACACTTCACATAGGTGGGTCTTCGGTGAACTCTGCGCTAGACTTATAATTTCAAATTATAAGTTTGAAATCGCCTCATACCTATTCCGTGAGAGTGTGAGTGCCCTGTAAACTATTATAATTAATTTAGAATTAGAATATAGGTACTTTTGTCAGCTGGGAGTTGTCATGCTCACTCAGAGGTCTCATTGGCGGTGGCACGGGCACTGGATGGCTCGGTTCTCTATAATATGGTTGAGTTGGGCGGCGATGGTGTACCTGTCATGTTCGTGCGCGCCGCATATTGGGACTGGTCATCTTCAGGCTGTCTAAATATGTTGTCCTTGAGGTTCACTTCTTTTTCGGATTCTTTGCCTAAACATTAGTGTTACACTGTTCTCACATACCAGAACCGACTAAATGATGTAACAAGGAAATGCATTGTAAAACTGATTGAAAAAGAGTAACCATGGAGTTTCTTGCTCGTTCCTCTCCATCGGAATCTACACTTTGGAAGACTTTCACTAGAGGACGCATGGACCGGCAGGAGCCGCATACAACCGCGTACACCGCGGGCGTAAAACGCGTCGTGAAATGTGCTTTAATTTTTTATATAAATATTTGAATCCTACAGAAGCTGCGGGCCCGAAACCGCAGCGGACGCGGGCGAAAATCGCTCCGTGAGTTCTTAGCCTTAGACGCATAAAGTTAAACGATTTGATATTTTTTTTGCTTGACCTTCAAAAGTGCCTTTTGTGGTGTACTTGAAATAAATGATTTGATTTGAAATAATATTTTTTTGACAAAAGAAACGAACTGCCTGATTTTGCTTGAAAGATTAATAAATTTTCAATCATATTACAAAAAACATAAAGTAGGAAATCCAATAATTTACAGCTCAGCTGTGTTGGATAAAGTAGGTACTATAACGAACATATTATACATTTTAATAAAATAAGTACATTTAGAACTGAATGTATTAACAACAGACGTGATTTGGCAGTGATTTTAAACCTTATTACACAGCACTAAGTTACTATTTCCAGCAACAATGTGAGAATTGATTAAACTGCCAACTTTCCATAAGTATTTTAATCAATTTTCCACTTTATAACAAAAACATACACACACACAAAATAAGATTGAAAATCGACTGACAGGTTATAGTAACTTGATTAATTGTTGGCCCTTTTAAAAACACAAAAAAGACGTATGTAAATAAATACATAGCAAAATGAACCTTACAACCTTTGTCTAAAAGCTTGTTTTCCACTATCCAAATAAAAACACAGCCCTAGCTGTTATTCTCATGTTTTATAACCTTTTTCTTTCCTCTCTTACCAGGAATCATGATTTTACTCTTCCATTCCTCAGTACCAACTGGATCTTGAACTTGTATAATCTGTCCCGTCTCCGGGTTGACAGGAAACACACCTTCCGGAGTGATTTTCTTCTTAGCAGTATCTGTATTATGTCTGCGTTTCATGTGCTTGTTATAATTGGACCAATTCGTGAACTCCATACCACAGTGCTGACAGGAATATGGCTTGGCCCCAGTATGCTGTCTTTCATGATTCTTTAAAATCTGTTTAAATCTAAACGCTTTGTTACAATATGAACATACATAAGGCATGGAGTCTGTGTGAACTATTTTATGTGCATTCAGCTGGTACTGTAGTCTGAAACATCGGCCACACTGTTCACAGGAAAACGGCTTCACTCCGGAATGCATCTCAACGTGCCGTCTCAGCATATTCGGATACAAGAATGACTTATTACAAATTCTACACACGTGAGGACGGTTTTTGTCGTGAGATAGTATGTGCGAAGTGAGCGTACCTTTGTTATAAAACATTTTGCCGCACCGGTCACAAGTGTAATTCCTTTTCCTATCTATCGTGTGCAGCTTCATATGATCCCGAAGACTGTTGGGGTTCTTGTAAACTTTCTTGCATAAACTACAGGTGAGATCTTCAATTGTAATTGGAGTCCCAGGCTTCCGTCTTGGTCTGCGTTTCGGTTTTGTAATGGTATAATTTTGTAGATGAGCTTTGAGCGAGTCCTCGTTTTTGAGTATCTCCCCGCACAATGGACACGGCAGCTGGCTTTTGACGAAGTGTTCCTTTATGTGGACCTTCATAGTCTCCGTCTTGTCGAACTCCGAATCGCAATAGTAGCAGTGGTTCCTGGAAATTTTGAAATTAATGAATTTAATAAAATTTAAGTGTATGTTTGTGTTGATCAATTCATGGGTTTCATTCAGGGCTTAATTTTAAGTAAATTCTTTGTCTATTTTGGCAGTTTGTTAAAGGTATAATGAGGATGTGTCAGACTCTTGTAGGCCGAGGCCGCGGTACCATTTTCTGTTTGAACCGCGACCCCGGGCCTATAGGGATAAGGCCGGATATAGGGCCCTGTCTGTAGTGGTCTATAGGCTCTTTGAGGCGCGCGTGGAACGCTACGCGCCCTACGCTCAGGTCTGGTTCTGGTTGGGCAGCGAGCTACCGTTTGTAGACCCGCGCTTACGGTGGCCAAAGATCGTCAATGGGATCCCCCGCTTGAGAAGAATGACAAATAAATTAAGTAGGAACAGAGTGGCATTGCGGCATTCCTCACAATAAGCGCAGCAGACAGCTGCTGCTTTGTTGCCTAATTCGGAATCATACCTTGATAGTCCGTTACCGTCTACCTATACTAATATTATAAAGCTGGAGAGTTTGTTTGTTTGAACGCGCTAATCTGCAGAACTACTGTTTCGAATTGAATAATTATTTTCGTGTTTGTTAGTACATTTATCGAGTAAGGCTTTAGGCTATAAAACATCACGCTACAATTTGTTGGAGCCCAGCAGCGAGTGAAACCGCGCGACAGATGCTAGTTGAAAAATAAATTATATAAAACGGTACTTTTATTTTTAATGTAATAGATCGGCATTCGAGCAGACGGATTACCATTAGGGTAAGAAATCAGCGCCGCCCAAGGACACCCGCAACGGAGGAGTTACGAGTGCGTTGCCGACCTCTTAGGGATTAGGGTTTTGGAGATTAAGGGATTGGGGAGGGATCGGGGAAGGGGAAGGATTGGGCCTCCGGTAACCTCACTCACACGGCGAAACACAACGCTGCGGTTGTTTCACGCCGTTTTTCTGTGAGGCCGTGGTATCACTCCGGTCGAGCCGACACATTCGTGCCGAAGCATGGCTTTTTTTTTCTTCCTCTTTTTTCTTTTTTATAAACGTTGGGTTGTTGTTGGGTGCGGATACAAACATTAAATTTCACATACACGTGACATCCAGACCCGGAACAACAATTTGTGGATAACACAAAGAGTTGTTCCGTGCGGGAATCGAACCCGCGACACGTTGCACAGCAGCCAGTTGCCCGGCCACCGCACCAACCGTGCAGTCAAGTGATTGTTTACTATAAGGTAATCTACATGCTCATTTGCCATTCTATCACATAAAAATAAGACACCAACTACTGTAGTTGTGTTGGACCACTTATAAACTAAAGACCCAAAGTATACATTCTTGTGCCAAAGACTAAGTTCAAATCTTAAACTAATCAAATAAATAATTTCAAATTGAGAATTTCAAATCCTACTGAGAAACTTTTATTACCTATATGTATATAACTACTATGTTCATACTGAATGTGTATGTTATTAGGCACAAACTAATCTCAAGTGTTTAACTTTGTGATGCAAGAAACCTATATAAACTGGCATTTTTTGTATTGAAGTAGATATGTAATTTATACATCCTTTGTATTTTAGTAAGTAACTATTTTTGTTGATGTTATAGGGTGACATTATCACTCAGCGATAAAGCCCTTAAAACTGAGAATAATAAAATAAAAACTTTTCGATCATGGTAAATAGGCACAATAGGTGTGTGAACACCGGCTTCACTTGGGATTCCATGACTTTAAGTGGAAAGATGTTTTGAACACAACCATTTTACTTTTAATAAATAATATTATGTTATTTCTATTGATAATTTTATATTAAAGCTCATGAGTTTGTTGCTGTAGTTATTTTTAGTGTATACTAAATTAGATTTGTAATTTTTTCTGCATTCTATATTGCCTGACCAACCTAACCATTGTAGGTGGTTGATCACCCAAAGATTAACAAGTAAGAATGCCTATGACATTAAGTTCACTTGTAATATTATGTTGTTTGTTTTTCTAAGCTTGCTAATTTTAGAAGTTACTGGTTTGAATTTCAAAATTATTTAAAAATATAATAACTACTAGGGGAAAAGCAGTAAGTGAAGCAACACAGGTTTAGCTAATACTAAGTACTAATATTACAAATGCAACAATTTGATTGTTTTCCTATCATGTTTTACTGGAGAAATATTGTGTGAATGTGAAAGTGTGTATTTTATTTTTAAGACAATTGGGTACCCATATCAACTGATAATATTATATTAAAACATAGAGACTGCAAGTAACAATTAGTAAGTAATAAAATAATCTAACAATACATACCTTAGTATCTCCCTGTGTTTCCGAACATGTTTTATGAAGCCTGTGAACTCCTCATTCCTTCTTCGAGCTTTACAGTCTATGCATATAAACGCAGAGCACTTCCCGTGCACAACTTTACAGTGAGATCTTAACATGGCAATGTTTAAAAACTCAATATTACAGTATCCACACACCCAAGGATAATCTTTCCATGACTTTACAACCTTTTTACTCAAATCTGACAGATCTTTAGCATATATAGTGACGTTGGAGTTGAAGGAAGCGTTGCATATAGCCGCGTCAAGTATGTCCTGCACGTTCAACGAGTCATCATACGCCTGATCATCTAAATCAGGTTCCTCCTTCAACTCATGCTTCACTTCCAAACTTATATCCATCTGAGGCGGTTCCTTATTCTCCTCCAATTTAACAGTAGAAGAGTCGTCATTGCAAAGGAAATCGTCAAAACCCGCACATCTATCGTCGTCAGATATATCGCATTTGTTATCTTCGTTGTTCGTAAATATGTTCGATAATACATCTTGTGCGCGTTTCACGCTATCCAGGAAGTCGTAAGCTTTATTCAGATTGTTGTAGCATACCAAACAAATAGTTTTCGGCAATGTATCGCTATTTGTTACGTTCACATACACAGCATTAACAAACGCAAGTTTTAAGATTATTTCGTCGTGTTTTTGCGTGTCTTGCTGTAGGTTTAGGAGCTTTTCAGAGCTCTTAAGCTCGGCGCAGAAGCGGCAGTACAAGTTATCCATTTTTTATATTGTTATTAACCCATTACAATTTGTGTTTTAATGAAATTTCTACAAATTCGCATCGTACAGCAATAGTAGCTGTAAGCTGTCAAATTCTTTTTGTCAAACAACTATGGTCCATAGACAAACATTTATATTTTCTTAAGAGTTGTCCTCCCATGTTTAGTTTAAAAGTTCGGTTTTTATATTTGTATGTTTTGTTTATTATTTTGCAAAGCTATACAAACCATTATAATTATTAGTGATTGTAATTTTTTTAACTTTGCTAAATGTGTTATTCATTTTCACTATCTAAAACAGACAAATAAAATTAAAGATACGTAAATACACTAAGAATGCGATGTCGAAGACTCGATATCATAAAACTACCAAACACCGACATCGACGAGCCCTATTATTTACTAGGGACCCGCCCCGGCTTCGCAGGGGTCAATGCAGAAACCAGATTTCTCCACTATTTAATGTATATTATTAATAAACATTATGTAAACCTTCTACTTAAATTACTGTAGGTATATCAGTCTATTTAAACAAACCCGCATGAAAACCCTTTGCTTAGTTTTAAATATTTAGACGTACACAGGGATATAGGGACAGAGAAAGCGTTTTTAATATTTAGCGATGTAAAAGAAAACAACATGCAAGTAGGTGTCAAGTCAAAACATTTTTATTTGTAGTTTCTTGATGAAGTTGTTAAAGTATGCCTCCTAGACCCAGGCCGCCTCGACCGCCGAGGCCCAGACCACCGAGTCCTAGGCCACCACGCCCGCCGAGGCCAAGGCCTGTTCCGATACCTGATAGAACACAAAAAACATTTAGATTTTTAACATATTTAACTAAATAGCCCGGAGGTTGAGGCACCCGTTGTTCGTGCATGAAAGTTCGAGACATCGCAAGTACCAATGTGACTTTTTCCGAGTTGTATGCACTTTCTGCGATTATTTCGACACAACTGACATACGGTGAAGGAAAACATCGTGAGCAAACTTGGACTTATATTTCCAAATTATAAGTTTGAAATCGCAAATTCGTCTTGAGTAAGCGTGGTAATTCATGCTCATACCTTCTCCGCGTAAGAAAAGGTCAGTAGTGAGCGCTTATAGGCTGATGATGAGGATGATGTGAACAATTGTAAATACCCTTGTTGTTAAAGCAGACTCACTTACAATTGCATTCAGGTTCAATTATTTGGAAAATCATTACTTCCTATTCTACCTTATCCACGTAATAGTTTTTTTTTTTTTATTTAATAGATCGGCAAACGAGCATACGGATTACCTGATGGTAAGTAATCAGCGCCGCCCATAGACACCCGCAACGGAGGAGTTACGAGTGCGTTGCCGACCTTTTAGGGATTAGGGATTTGGAGAATTAAGGATTGAGGACGGATTGGGGGTGGGGGAAGATTGGGCCTCCGGTAACCTCACTCACACGGCGAAACACAACGCTGTGGTTGTTTCACGCCGGTTTTCTGTGAGGCCGTGGTATCACTCCGTTCGAGCCGACCCATTCGTGCCGAAGCATGGCTCTCCCACACTTCATTCTGTACCATATCCTCTTTCCAAGGTAAGCAGTAGGAAGACCGCAATTAAAAGAGTAATGGTTTTTGCAGTTTTTGCCAAGTCTTTGTTTATGGAACTTATTTACTTATATGAATGAATATTATTAGCTTTAACCCCGTGAGGTTGCACTTTTAACAAATTAAAAGTAAAAAAAACATGTTTACCTTCAAGGCCTGTTCCAAGTCCAATCCCGATGTTACCGAGACCAGCTCCAATACCAGTTCCTACTTCATTAAGACCCACTCCTAAATCGCCGAGGAAAGGCTTGGCACTGGCGACCGCCAGGACAGCCAAAACTACGATAATCTGTTGAAGAAAATGTTTCAAAATTAGACCATAGAATTTACAGCGTAGCACACAGTCAAGCGTAGAGGATCAGGATACATTTGGATCTGAAAGGATATAGAGACCTTAGGATGGATAGCCTAGCCATCGGGTAGGGGTAGCTCGCCACCCGACCAAAACCAGGCCCGAGCATACGGCGTAGCGTTCCGCGCGCGCCTTTTAGTGCCAATAGACCACTACAGAAGAGGACCTATAGGGCTGATGTTTAGCCCGGTTTGCGGGGTAAGCGTAATAAGGTACCGCGGCCTTAGCTTGGAGCAGGAGAAGGAACGAGGGGTTTTAGTCAGAAAGAATCTGACTGTCTAACATAATCTGGGTGAGAGAAGTAATTTGACAATTAAAACTCCATAAAAAAAAAGTCGAGCGTAGGGGATCAAGATACATTTGGATAATAATTGGAAGGAGGATAGACCACCCATAAGGTGGTTTGGCAACGATAAAGCCATTAAATGCTGAAATGGTCAATGACGTCTAGATGGGTCGGTAGCAGGCAACCTGAATCCTGGACTGTTATCACTTGGATAAAGGTCTAGTTGTGGAAGTTATTGAAGGAAGAAGGCATTATGGGGATAAGGGGTTTTGGATGATTTAATTTTTGGACTTTCGTTAGTGGTTTAGTTGGATTAAATGATTTTGTGTTTGACTTTGATTATTTTATGTCATAGGTTGGCGAAGGAGCAGACAGATTACCTGATGGTAGGCAATCGGCATCGCCCGTGGACACTCGCTAAACCAAAGGATACTACAAGTGCGTTACCGGTCTCTTTTGTAGGATAGCGGATTTAAGGATGGGGATGATTACAGACGGGGCCCTATAGGGTTGATGTTCAGCCGGGGTTGCGGGGTAAGCGCAATAAGGCACCGCGACCTCGGCCCAGAGCATGAGAAGGAACAGGGGGGTTTTTAGTCAGTAAGAGTCTGACGCTAACTTTGATGATTTTCCCCTCACAAAAAAACAGGATGGAGATGATTGGGCTCTCTCATACTAAGCATGGATCTCGCACACTTGATATTATTATGATCATGATGATAATGAGAACTTACCATGGACTTCATTGTTAGAATAGTATCGGAGCTGGGCACACAATGTCCACAACTACTCTGTGTCCACCTTATATACCTCAACTATAGCAATTACTAATGTGTTATTAATTAATGGACTGACCACAGAGCAATTATTTGTGATTGATGTAAGTACTCGATTTTTGGCAATCCTGTTTGTAACTTAGTACTTAGTAAGACATTTATTTCTCTAATTACAAATAGAACTGGTTCATTGATAATGTTCTAATATGTTTTGCCTGTGCGTAGATTTCTTCGTCCGAAATCTTTAGAGTCGTCGACATCATATTGATATACATATGTGTCAAATCAATCGAAAACACCCAGGCATTAAGTCGGCCAATTTACCAGGGTCAATATTTTTTTTATGGCATAGGTCGGCTGACAAGCTTTTGAATTACCTGATGGTAAGCAATCGGTGGCGCCCATGGACACTCGTAATGCCAAAGGTGTTAATACAAGTGCGTTGCCAGCCTTTGAGGCTGGAGGCTTTGAGGATTAAAAGGGAAGGTATTTACGGAAGAGGGTTTCGGGGATTGAGAATAGGGGTGTGAAGGGGGAAGGATTAGGACTCCGGTGACCTCAATAATACGGCGAAACATAATGCGGTTTTTTTACGTCTGTTTTCTCTGAGGCCTTGGTATCACTCCGGTTGAGCCGATCCATTCGTGCCGAAGTTCCATACTTCTTTACATCTCCAATACGTAAAATTATTATTAAGTACTTACAATTATTTTATTGAAATCCTTCAATTTTGTTACGTTTCATTTTTAGTTATAATTAATTTGTGTGGGGCTGGATTGTAAGCGTTAATGTTAGTTAGTAGTAGCAACTTAGTTTTCATAATTTTAGCGATATATAATCCCTTGCTTTTAATTTTCTTACATTACAACGATTTTTAAGGAATCATAACTCTATATTTATAGCGTATTACGCTTATTAAGCTGTATTCTCTAACGCCATTTCAACTATCTTGTTGTTTTTTTAGCGTGAAATAAAGTATTTTCCTTTCTTTTCTTTCTTTCTTTCTATCTCGATACGAAAACCAAAACTCATGATTCCAATGAATGTTTTTAAAACTATTCAAATTAACAAGTCGCTCTAAAGGGTGACAATTCTTTTAAGAGTTACTAAGTATTTATGGTCACGCAATTCGTAGACTAAACTAGTAGAGCTTTTCTCAATTACACACGTGAATAACCCGCGATTTTTAGTTAATTTAGTATATCCCACTATAGTTATTATAAAAACACACAATTCGATTTTTATGTTAAGTAGTCAGTTTTATTTTTCAGACTTGTTCGTGTGAGCTTCTACAGTTTTTCATTTTCCTAACCATTGCTTCTCACGCATTTGCAGTAGGAAGTATCTCTGCGTGGTTGTTTCTAATCTATCTCTACATATATCTGAAACCCTAATCCCTAAAATACCGGAAAAAACTCGTAATTCTATAGGTGTGTCCATGGACGGCGCGAATTGCTTTTTTTTACTTGCAATAAACTAATGCTTGACTGCGATCCCACCTAAGTTAAGCAGTGATGCAATCGTTGATGGTACGGCGCACTAGTTTATTAAGAGCCTATTCACTCTAGCCTTGAAGACACCTAAATTGTATTCGGACGGAAAGACTGCAGCCGGCAAACTGTTCCAATCCCTCCATGTCCGCGGTATAAATAACGAGGTAAAAGTAGTTAGCTTACATCAAGCAAACCATATGTGTGGGATAATTATAATAATTAGATATAAGTGTGGGAGAGCCATGCTTCGGCACGAATGGGTCGGCTCGACTGGAGTGATACCACGGCCTCACAGAAAACCGGCGTGAAACAACAACAGCGTTGTGTTTCGCCGTGTGAGTGAGGTTACCGGAGGCCCAATCCTTCCCCTCCCCCAATCCCTCCTCAATCCCTAAATCTTCAAATCCCTAATCCCTAAAAGGTCGGCAACGCACTCGTAACTCCTCCGTTGCGGGTGTCCATGGGCGGCGCTGATTGCTTATCATCAGGTATTCCGCACGCTCGTTGGCCGACCTATTACATAAAAAAAATATTATGTTCATTTGCCGCCCTATCTCATAAAAAAAGAAGACGGAAAAGGTCGGATTTCAGTCATATTACTTAAACATTGATACATAACATAAATAGAATTTTTAAGATTCATTTTTTTAAAGAATACTCACAGGCATATTTTGTTTTCCTAATTGCTCGATCAAACTTGTTTAATAACAGAAGCCAAGAGATAAGTAGACATTGTTTAACCAAATCAATAAATAAACACGTTTGTTTAATTGAAATATTAATAATCTCCCACTTTGATAGTGTCGTCTGAAAACTATTACAGCGCCATCTTGATAGATATTAAAACCAGAAAGTAAATTAGAAATTTAATAAGTACTTATAAGTTGTTATTATACAAACCGTAAATCATTCTTCCCCGGGACTTCTCCCGCCTCTGATGGGGCACGAGGGAGTGTTACGCTCTAACTGACTACTCCGGGTATCGGGAATCGAGCGATGATTTTTTTTTGTCTTTGGAAAATCATCCAATGACTTCTCCCGCCCAGGGTAAGGCGAGAGAGAGTGTGTCAGATTCTTACTGACTAAAAACCCCCTCGTCCCTTCTCCTGCTCTGGGCTGAGGTCGCGGTGCCTCATTGCGCTTACCCCGCAGCCCCGGCTGAACATCAGCCCTATTGGGCCCCGCTTGTGGTGGTCTATTGGCTCTTTGAGGCGCGCGCGGAACGCTACGCGCCGTACGCTCAGGTCCGGTTCTGGTCGGGTAGCGAGCTACCCTTACTCGCCGTCCGCAGACACGCGCTTACGGTGGCCGGAGATCATCTCTCGATCCCGGACGCCCGGAATATCGCCATCTGCGGCGGCTGGGCGCGATGAGGATAGTTTAGGGAGGCGCTCCGCCTCCTCCTCTGCGAGCATAACTGCTTCGCTGAAAGAGGAGATAGCTTCCCAGTTCCTCTCGCTATGAACCATGGCGTCAATTAAGGCCGGGCACGAGAGGTCGCCGCCGCTGATCACTTCCCTGAGAACACGGCGGCACTCAGCCCAAGCAGGGCACTCCGCCACCGTAAGCTACACCGTGTCCTCTAGGTGGTCCTCACAATGACGACACCCGGGCGTTTCCTCCTGCTGGATCCGAAACAGGAACCTACCGAGGCTGCCTTGCCCGGTAAGCACCTGTGTCAGGCGGAAGGTGAGGACGCCGTGACGTCTCTTAAGCCACTCCTCAAAGAGGGGTCTTACCGCTGCTATAACAGCGTGCCCGGCCCTCGGTTGACCGTATGGTGATGTCTAAATAATCATAGAATGTCCTTGGTAGGTACTTCTGAGATTTCGGACCCCGTCCTATAAAACAATTTGCATCATAGCGGAATTAAAATCACATATTTTTCCTGCACTTGTAGTTTATGGAAGAATTATTAAAGAAGCAGTCCAGGACTCCAGAGTTAATTTTATTTAGGTAAATAATAGGATAAAAGTGTTACATATATTTCTTTTAAGTCTGTAAGATGTTATGGGGCAATTAGAAAGGTATATCCTTATTCAGTTAATCTTATAAATGTATATATACTAATATTATAAAACGGAGCAGTTGGATGGTTTGCTTGAACGCGCTAATTTTTAACCGACTTCAAAAAAGGAGGAGGTTCTCAATTCGACGAGTATTTTTTTTTTTTTTTTTTATGTATGTACACCGATTACTCGAATACGCCTGGACCGATTTGCGAAATTCGATTTTTATTCGATAGGGTATACTTGCCATTTGGTCCCATTGTCATGAGGTCAGGATCTGATGATGGAATCCTGGAGAAACCGAGGGGAACTTTCGAAAATTGTAGGGGCGAGTAGTTTTTTGTATGATGTTTAAGTAGGCCTTTAACAACACTACAACTTGACGAAGGTCGAAGTCGACCAGATGATGGAGCTGGAAGACAGTCGAGGGATCTCCTTGACTATTTGAAGTAGTTGCCTTGTGTTTGGGCTTGAATGATTCGTATTGGCGAGCACTTTGCAGCAGGCTTAGTTGTAACTGTCATTAAGGGTCTGATGATGAGAACGAAGGACAGCTCAGGGAACTCCTGAACGGTCTACAGTAACTACTTCGTGTTTAAACTTAATTCATTAATATTGATGAAAACTTCGTACCTGTATGTATTATAACAACTGAAGGTCTGCAGTTTACCTGATGATGGAGACCATTGACCGTCGAGGGAATTCCGGATGAAACCGAGAGACAGTCGAGAGAACTCCTCAACGATTCATAGCAGCTTCCTTGTGTTTGAGCTTAATAAATTAGTTTTGCAAGTCACAATCCATCTAGGTGTAAAGTTCATATACTTTACACCTAGATGGATTGTGACTGTCATTAGGGATCTGATGATGAAGACGAAGGACAGTCTAGGGAACTCCTCAACGGTTTACAGTAGCTACCTCGTGTTTGGACTTAATTTATTTATATTGTTAAGAACTTTCCCTCTTCCAGAGAGATGACCTGTGTCCCAGTAGTGGGAAAATTAAAATGGCTGATAATGATGATGATGATGATGAGAACTTTCCTATTTCTTGGGATCTATATTTTTTAATAGAGCGGCTCCTTTCGTAGTCCTACACATAGCTACTTAAAAATATATACTATTCAATATGTTATTTTTATTTAAAATGTTACTGTAGTTTACAGAAGAACTTGTAACAGACACTACAAAGTAAAAAATAAAAAAAACTACGTTTAAAAAAACCGACTTCAAAAACAAAAAAGTGTCAAATAAGTAATTAAAATTGATATTTTAAATCCACTCTTACGTACGCGAAGCTAATACTTTTAATATTAATAATAAAACACTATCAATTCTATGTGCTACCTATTCATAGGTTTGAAGTCGGTGCCAAGCCCTAAACAGAATAAAACTAAATGAGAATTCAAACTGTTTAACTGCTAAAAGACGAAATTTCCACAACCAACAACGAATCTACCTACTACTACTTTTAACATCCAAGTACGAGAAAACTTTCAGAATTCATAATTCATCCAAATATCTTTCTAAGCTATATACAGTTTCGCCGGTAACGCAACCATATAGACTTCTGATTCTACGCTAACGCCATCAAGTTAGAAAATCTATACTAAATTTCTTAAATCCTAACAAATAAATTCAAACGCGCCCGGCGAGTGTAGGTACTCATGTATCGTGCTTATTATATTATGTATTAGGCTTGGCACCGACTTTAAACCTATGAATAGGTAGCACATAGAATTGATAGTGTTTTATTATTAATATTAAAAGTATTAGCTTCGCGTACGTAAGAGTGGATTTAAAATATCAATTTTAATTACTTATTTGACACTTTTTTGTTTTTGAAGTCGGTTTTTTTAAACGTAGTTTTTTTTTAGAACTACTGGTTTGAATTGACCAATTCTTTTTGCATTGGATAGTCCTTTTATTGAGGACTAATGGAATGAAGACTAATGGCTAAAAAGCATCACATTACGATGCGGCGCGGGAGAAACAAGTTTGTTCATAATTTGCATTATAGGTGCTTTGAGGAAAATCTTACAACTGCGATTGTTTTGATCATTAAAATAAGATATTTTGGCGTAACTTTCAAACTTGTTCCAAACAGTATGATTCTGTTGTTTTAATTAAGCGATAGTTACTCATCTCCAACATCTCTGAGACCCTATCCAAAGACTAAGGTCGGCAACGCACTCGTAACTCCGGCGTTGTGGCGGGTGTGTGTATTGCTTATCCTCAGGTAATCCAACTGTTCTGTTACCGTCCTATAACATGAAAAAGACGCATCTTGAGCCGCTAATTAAGACATGGCGGCACCAAACCAACTGTGAAGACAGCGTTTGGCCATTACAAAAATATCAGTAAGATATTTGTGATCGGGCCATTAGTATCACGTCATCAGCCTTTAAGTGCCCACTGCTAAGCAAAGGCCTCTTCTCACACGGAGAAGGTTTGAACATTAATTGCCACGTTTGTTCTAGACAGATTGGTGATCTCAAACTTCAAATTAGAAATAACAAGTCCAGTTTTCCTCATGATGTTTACCTTTACTGTATGTCAGTGGTGTCTAAATACATAGTTTGAAAGAAGATATACATATATTTATGACTAGTTTAGTAAAAGTCACATAGGTCATTGCCAGGTTTATGCCCGCACTCTCATGTATGCGATCCTCCGAGCCACCTCGACTTACTTAAGCGATGACGGCCAATAGTATAATACCAGCAATAACAGCGCCATCTTGTAAACAAAATTGTAAACATTTCTGAGTGCGCTACCTAGTGAAAATAAGGAATTACACTCGGTAGATGGCGTTGTAATTGGTTGCAATGTTTCGAAAATGTGGTTTTGACCAAATCGAGATGGCGCCACCGTATAATACCGTGAAATTGCTGACAAATCTTGAAACAAGTGATTGCGAGACAACCATTTTTATTTTATCAAGGGAAAATCGTCAAATGACTTCTCCCACCCAGAGTAAGAGAGACTGTCAGACTCTGACTAAAAACCCCCCGTTCCTTCTCTTGCTCTGGGCTGAGGCTACGGTGACTCATTGCGTTTAACCCGCAAACCCGGCTGAACATCAGCTCTGTAGGGCCCCGTCTGTGGTGGTCTATTGGATGTTTGAGACGCGCGGTCTGATTGTGATCGGGTGGCTAACCTACCTTTACTAGCCGTCCTCAGACCCGCGTTCCGGTGGCCGGAGATCATCTTTCGATCCTCGACGCTTGGAATGTCGCCTACTGTGGCGGCTGGGGCCATGAGGTGAGGAGGATAGTTCCCTCACGCGCTTCGCTATTGCGAGGAACCTGGACTTATAATTTTGATTATAAGTTTGAAATCGCCATTCCACCTTCTCTTTGTAAGAAGAGTCTTGTGCTCGGTACTGGACACTTACCGGCTAGTGATGTAATAGATATAATTAAGTATATGTACGTATATATATAATGGTCTATCGATTTAGTTAATTAACGATAAAAAACTATCTTGGCATTGCTTTTTTCTTGTATGTAAAAATGTTTACAATTTACCTTTATCGATGTTAGCTAATAAACTAAATTGAAATAATCTTTGTATGTACTTTATACTACGACCTCTTTAATATAAAAAAAGTTAAGATCAACATTGTTTTCCTTGAGTTACACACTGAACCGATAGACCATAATTGAATCGTTTTTCCATATTTTATGAAAAAATATTAAGTAGGTAATAAAACTTCAGAGTAACAATACACATTTATTTTCCATTCTAAACATCTATACATTTTGCTTACAGCGGGAAAAAAGTTACAATGATTTTTAACTTGAGAACTTGTTTCATTTGAGAACATTGATTTTTATATGTATAAACATAAACTGTTTATTTAGGAGGCTGACAGACACAAAAGCTACGTTCTATTTGGAAATATTTTTTAACATAATTCATTTTATTTGTGTACCTATGATAGCGATATTACACAAACGAATTGCCTTTATATCATATAGGTAACCACGTAACTAAAAGAATATCAAGTAGATCAAAAAATAATAATGATCTTATTACTTACGCGCCAAAAATCTTCCGCCATTTTGAATTTCTCAACACACAATAACAATAGACTATACTAAACAACATTGCCACAGGAAAAAACATAACTATCACAGGATTTTAAAAATTAAAAAAACAGACTAACATCGAATGCTTACATTTTACAAGTAGGTATTTACAGAAAACATTGCTAGAACACGTAGATTATTATTTACATTATATTTTGACATTTAGAAATCTCTATAGGCCTATAATATATCTGCATTCTAGCCTAAGGATTACAACTAAGCTTGCAAGATTATCAAGCAAGTATTAAAAGTTTTTGCGGCTAGTTACATGTCTCAATAGCATATTTGTAGATTTAGCTTTAGCTGTCCTTTTTTTGTCAGGTGAAAATCATCAAGTGTAGGGCCGCCAAGGGTAAGGCGAGAGAGAATGTCAGATTCTTACTGACTAAAAGCCTCCGTTCCTTCTCCTGCTCTGGGCCGAGGCCGCGGTGACTCATTGCGCACCCCGGCTTAACATCAGCCCTATAGGGCCCCGTCTGTTGTGGAGGTCCATTGGCTTTTTGAGGCGCGCGCGGAACGCTACGCGCCGTACGCTCGGGTCTGGTTCTGGTCGGGAACTTTCCAACCACGCTACCACGTATTTTTTTCAACTTTTGCATCGTAGAACTTTAACTGATGCGCCAGCTGTTAATGATTAAGCGTCCTGTGGCTTGACACTAGTTGAGTTTTTCTCAGTTGACTCAAGTGAGTTTGTTGTTTTTGATAAAACCTCTATGTTTAGTCTTTTATAACTACGTGTCAGTTGGTAGATTTTTCTACTATACTTACATGAAAATTTGATATTAGTTACACCATACGTGGTAACGTCTCATCTTTAATTCAGAAATCGACTGATAGGTTATTGAGATACCCCGACACATAGATAGGCCAATAGTAGCCAAAGATAATAAGCAAAAATCTTAATAGACTTACATATTAATCTTAGAAATAATTTTACTTAACAACGACAACTTGTAGGTAACTTCACCAATACATTGCAAGAAGTGTTATGACTTTTATAGAACTGAGTACTCACTTGATATTCAAAATATAAATACAATTTATACAGTTCATGAAAATCCAGACTTTTATGTGCTATATAAATAAATTACTAGATCTTTAATGTAAAACTCGTATTAAAAAAAAAAATATTTTACTCTTTTCACTTTCTTTCGTGGATTATGAGTATGATACACTTAGATATTATTCGT
Organism: Spodoptera exigua; assembly: GCA_902829305.4. Taxonomy (NCBI): domain Eukaryota; kingdom Metazoa; phylum Arthropoda; class Insecta; order Lepidoptera; family Noctuidae; genus Spodoptera; species Spodoptera exigua. The sequence goes on along the minus strand of LR824628.2, from coordinate 343,090 downwards.
ATATTTTCAGCTAATTTTCAAGAAATAAATGTTCTATTTGACGTAAGTAAAACATTGTTGATGCCACCACTCAATAAACAAGAAAAAAATATTGAATTTGACAATAGCTTAGTATTCAACTAGGTACTCAAATTGAATTCTTTTCTTAAATGTCAAAAACGTTTCTTAATTTTATGAACGCCTTAATAAAGTACGTTTTAACTTTCTAAATTTTAACGCCAAACAGAATAGCTCTTGAAATATTTAAAAAAAGAAGTGCGTTTACATTTAAGTTTTTTCAATGCTTTAATTTTTTTTTTGAGTGATGAGGCTACCTATTTCTATATCAAATGACCTTACATACTATCTTAAGTAATATACAAGTACTTACTACTTACGTACTTTTAATAAGTCGATAGCATACTTTCCTACTTTTTTTCTATATTACAGACAAGACAGCACACAGCAGTGCCTACCTAACAATGAGTCGAATAATATTTATACATATAAGTCTATCAAAAAATCCTTAAGCTATAATATTGTAAATGTTATTTATTGTCTGCACAACAGTTTTCATTTAGATTGTGTTCAAGTTAATCATTTTAATATCTATTTTTACAAGCCCTATGATCTGAAGTTATTTAAAATATTTACATACCTTAGTTATAACTCCTAAGATTTTTGCAACATTGCCAAATTGATAAATATAGTTAATAATACATTGAGACGCTTTTAAAACCCATATTTACAAGAATATTACATTGAAAATGAAATATAAAACATTCAGTTTATTATCGATTTACACCGCTAGATGGCATTAGTACACCTATCTCAAAAGCACGGCTAAGATGATTTAAAAAGAACGCTATAAATATAGTACATACTCTAGTCGCATTATAATTTAAGTAATTTAAAAACTTTCCAGCCCAAACCACAGTCAAATAGTAGTTATGTACCTTCTACCTATTTATGTAGGTACTTATCATATTTTAAATGACATGAAAATCTTAAATATTAAATATTGAGTTCTTAAACAGCTTTTCTTAAACAGAATTAGTAATACAAATATTAAAAGGCAATTTCGCCAAAATGTAACACCGCCAGTGCCCGTGATTGGACGATTTTGTTAGAACAAGTTTCAAATTTTTAAAGATTCGTATAAATACGTTGGTCGCATTCTAAACTGGAAAATTGAGTTAATAGATTCGGCTACAGTGCCACGTTCGGGTGAGTTGCTAATTTAAATATTTAACGAAATATTTTTTTTTAAGTAACATAAAGTACATTGTTGCCAGATATTAAAATTAAAGAAAATGTTTTTTTTTCTTTCACGGTCACGTGCATAAACGAAACGTTTTTAAGCCGTTAAAAATATTTTGTAAACAATCATAACATTGTTTTTTATGTTATGAATAAGTTATTATTATAAGATTTGAACACACTAGCAGCTTAGAAAGCTGATGCGCGCATCAATGGTTTTGAAGATTATGACCACTTTTTTTTATAAAAGAATTAATTGTGGACGATTTCATCACATTTTCTAGGAGTTTATATAAGTGTGTCAAGGGATATAGTTTTGAGGATGTTCTCTACAGTTTAAAAGTAATAGGTACCTATATATAAATTAATTAATTTCAGCTATTATATTATTAAATATTTAACGCCGCCGCTCACATACAATTTCCGCGAGTACAAAAACTAATGAAATGTAGGTATGCAGTTCACTACAGGTAACTCATATCATCTCAAAAAATAAATAATGTATTTTTTTATATTTAATATCATAAACAAATTAAATTTCATTTCACATTTAAGTGAATATTTGTTCTTTTTATCTACAGGTCTTAAGATGCGCATAATTTTTTTTGCATATACATATGCAATTGATCAAAGATTTATGAATTAACTAGCGACCCGCCCCGGCTTCGCACTGGTGCTATGCTAATACTAAATGTAATTATACATATAAAACTTACTCTTCAATCACTCTATCTATTTAAAAAGGCCGCATCAAAATCAGTTGCGTAGTTTTAAAGATTTAAGCATACATAGGGATATAGGGACAGAGAAAGCGACTTTGTATTATACTATGTAGGTAGGTATAGTGATTAGTCAAAAAGATAAAACTGGCAAATAATTTTGAGAAAGAAATGATTAAGTAATTAGCGTTCGATGTTTTGCTAAGCAAACATCCAACGTTTGATAAATATTATAAAGATTAATAAAACAACCACAGCGTTTTGTGTCGCTGTGTGCATAAGGTTACTGGAACCCTAATCCCTACCCCTCCCCAATCCCTTTCAAACCGAGGCGCAATTCCGACCCTTCCTCATCCCTTCCCAATCCTTAAGTATCCGAAACCCTTGTGTCCATGGGCGGCGCTGATTGCTTGCTTACCATCAGGTAATGTTCGTTGTCGTAAAAAAGTTTAAGTTTCATATTTAAGTTTTATGTAATGTAAATGTAGAATTGCAGATACATATTTTTATTTTTTTACTTGTTACAAGACGCTCTTTTCCGAAGTGTGCATTCACTAGAAGCGTGTTACAAAAGGTTAAATTTTATTTTAAAAATAAAGTAAACAAGAATAGATTAGTACTTTATTATATTTTCGATGAATTAATTATTATTCACTTGTTACCGACTTGAAACCAGTTTAGATACACATGATTTGAATAAACGCGGAATCTGAATACGATTAAATTAATATAGTTATTTATACTGGTGTAAATATCTATTAATACCTTTATAATATAAAAACCCAATTTTTAAACCTTAGTAATGTCCTTTAAATCGTATTTTCCGTACGGAATTAATATTAGTGTCATCTATAAATTGTTTTTCCGTGTTTACCCGTCGTATTCGACGTAAAAGTGATTAAGAATCTATTCGTTTAAGGGATGATTTTTCAATGGTTAGATAAATCAGCCTCCAGAAAACAATTACTGGGGTTGTGAGCTGTGCTGTGCAAGTGAGGTTACCGGAGGCCCAATCCTTCCCTTCATGCCCCAATTTGTGGCCCAAAAAAGGTTGGCAAAGTATTTGTAACTCTTTTGTTATACGTGATAAGCAATGAACCTGATGGTAAGCAATCGTCGTCTACCACCCGCTCCGCTAGAGAAGTTACAAGTGCGTTGCCAACTTTTCAGGGATTAGGGTTTTGGAAATTCAGGCGTTGAGCAGGGATAGAAAATAGGGAGAAAGGAAGGGAAGTTTTTTGTCTCCGGTAACCTCATTCAGACGGCGAAACACAACGCTGTGGTTGTTTCACGCCGGTTTTCAGTGAGGCCGTGGTATCAATCCGGTCGAACCGAATCACTCGTGCCGAAGCTTGGCTCAGCCAAACTTTAACTATGAGATGTTTCGAGTATCAAAGGATGGCGTCGACTGCTTACCATAAGACGATCCGTCTACTCTTTTACCGACCTATCCCACAATAGTAAACAATACGCAAGGTTTGGGTCAAGTTAAACGAGCAGACAGATTACTAGAATCAGCGCTGCCCATGGACACTCCTAAAACCAAAGGTGTTAGGTACTACAATTGCGTTGCCGGCCTCTAGTGGATTATTAGGGATTTAAGGATAGGGTATTTGAGGATTGAGGATAAGGGGGCATGATTGGGCCTCTAGGTACCTCCCCTCACTCTTACTCACGTGAATAAACTTGGCCGTTGATTAACGTTCGCATAGCCAACTTTCGTCGCCGTGCACGCTGCTCGTGAATAAGAGTCCCGTTGTGATTTGTAACTAGTCGAGCTTTTCTCAATTAATTCGTGAGTAAGTCGTTATTTTCAACTACTTAGTATGTCTCACGATAGTTACTATTCAATATTAGGCTGTATTCTGTGAGACCGTAGATACTTTATTATATACCCCGGTCGAGCCGGCCCATTCGCGCCGAAAACTGTCTAGAAATGTGTTTCTCAATATACTTAGGTACGTGATTTTTATAAGTAATTTAATACAACACGTGATTAAGCGCTCATAAATTACTATTTTTTTTTTATGCATTTAATAGCCGATCAACAATTATGTATTCTTTTTTTATTCGACTCACAGCTGATCTTTTTTCTCGTTAAATCGACTAGCGTTTAGTTTTAATTTACAATTTCAATTTTTATTAGCATAAATGTATTCTTGTCTTTTTATACAAATAATTATCATTCGTACCTTCTTTTGAAGTTAACGTCTTTCGGTATTTTTTTTTGTATAAATTACTTTTTCAAGTATTTTCGTATTTCCGTCACATTTTTTTAAATTAATTAACTTTCCTCATTTAAGGAATGTGACTGATTAACTTATCTGCCATGAATGGACAATGCACGCCTCAAATGCATAAAATATGAAGATTTTTCTGTCAAACCTGTTCAATAACATCTCCGTATGTTAATTTGAAATGAATAGCTTAATCTGTCGCTAAGTGCATAATTGAAAATTAATGTCATATAACTATATTCATCTTTAAAAAAAAGAATATTAGGTAAGCCTTGTGATGAAAGGATGAAGGACGAGTTGGATACCATCCCTAGCCTTACCAAGTGTCGATTCACTATTGACAGCCCGCCTGCCAAATGTGGAGATAGTGGCAAAGCCCTCTTTGTGTCCAAGAGGCCCATAATCTAGGAGTCACAGAATGTTGATTATGATTAGGTTATTTATCACCACAACTTATCGTTAAAATAAAATTTTGCATAAAGTTTCAAATCACTGAATAGTACCTACATAAAAAACAAAGTTGTTTTCTCTGTCCCTATATCCCTATGTATGCTTAAATCTTTAAAAGTACGCAACGGATTTTGATGCGGGCTATTTTAATAGATAGAGTGATTGAAAAGGAAGGTTTATATGTATAATAACAAACATTAATTAGTGAAGACATTTAGAATAAGGAGGTCGCTAATTCTTTAAAAAAAATCGACAAACTGTCAAAACAATCCCGCGCTTTTCATGGGTAACTACAGACAATAAAATACAATTTCCGCAACCTTGAATAGGTCATCGGTCCACCTTGGACTGGCCAGTAGCGTAAATAAAATAAATACCTTTATTTTTAATTATATAATTTGTATAATTTAAAGAAATGTCATAAGGATAGCGGCTTGACTAATTCGATATGCGCATTAATTAAATATGAGTCATGTGTGGTTTTGATTCTACTGGTTTTCGGCTAGACGAAGGCTGTTTGTAGACGAGGAAAAAACTCAATAATCTGATGTTGATACTGGGTCCATATTAAGTCTAATCCCTAAAATGTACCACCTGCTATTTAACATATGGAATGCAAATAAAGAATTAGAATTTGAATGATAGTTTGCTTGCTGAGTTTTTTGCCGTGTGAGCGAGTTTGCCCACTATCAGGCATTTCGTCTGCTGATAATACCTGATTTTCTCGTATATTGACACTAAAACTTATTTAAAAATATTAATTATAATTCCAAAATAATATCGTAACCGTTTCTAGAATTGAAGTGAAATTAAAAACCAAATAAGTACAATCTGTCCTTACATATGACCTGTGTCTAAAACTGTTGCCATATGAAATAAATTATGAATTTTAATACAACTTTAATTTATTACCTTGTTGGATAGTGTCATTTTTTATTTAGATTTTGTTGCCCCAAGTTTACCTATATGTAGATACCTACCTAGATTTTCCGTTGTATCTTATTTCTTTAATCATCACGTGTCAATATTTCGTAGAATTTATTAAAAAAAAGTAAGAGTCGCATTACCATAACCAGATTAGCAAGCGGCGCCAAATGAAAATACTTTTTTTATTAGTTCTGGACTTTAAATTATTAAATGATTTGTCTATAAATATTTTTTTTAAATGTATCATTCCTTTTTGGGCCTGAGTATTTATTTTTAGGGGGTTACTGTAACCCTTGTTTTCATATTGAATAAAAATAATTTATACGTAAGTACCTAGTTCTAACCGTAACACCAACTTATTTGTCTAGATTTATCTACACTAGTATTAAATAAATATTTAATTCATATTTTTGATATGGTCTTGATACCACTAAACTACATGGATACGATATTGTCTTTGGCAATACTTTATAATTACTATTTTAAAAATAAAGAGTAGAATTAATTAAAATATATCTTATTACATCTAAATATATACCAAACAACATTTTTTTGAAATTTATCATACAATTAGACAGATAGCGTCATCTAAGGAAGACATTGAATTTGAATCCTCCATCTTGTTCGTAAAAATGGCGCGCAAATATTTTATAAGTTTTTACAACCACGATAGTGACTTTTATTTTAAATAGTTAATTTATAATTACTGCATCATCCAATTGATTTGCTAAAAAATATTTGGCTTTGTTTCTTGTTGCCAAAATATTTTACAATTTTACGTTTAATTATTAACTTTAAATCCTGACAAAAAATACGAAATGACAACATTCTTAGGCTTCAAATAATGGTCTATCAGTGTAGTTAGATAATACACCAAACCTAAACGATCTTGGCATGTCTTTTTATACAAAATTTCTCTAAAAAATGTATGTAAAAATGTTTACATATTTATATTTATTTAAATCTAATATGGCTAATAGACTAAATTTAAATAATCTTTGTGTGTATTTTATACGACGTCTTTAATATAAAAAGACATGCCAACATTGTTTACCTACTATTACTTTACCACATATATTGATAGACTAAAGTACGTGAGATTCACATAGATACTTAATATAAAAGATTATGAGATTTGAAATAATAAGAATGTTTAAAAATCCAAACTTTTATCATAAACTCGAAAGCAACTCTGTCTGTCTGTCTTTTCTTCACGCCAAAACTACTGAACCGATTTCTATGATATTTGGTACAGACATAGTTTAAAACTCCTGAAAGGATTAAGAATAGTTTTTATACCAAAAATCTAAAGGAAGTCGCTATTCCACGCGAACGAAGTCGCGGGCAAAAGCTAGTGCTTCATAAAGTTATGAAAATCTTCACACACATTTCACAGTAGAAATTTTGATACATTCAATGAATACTAAACATAAAATATATTTCAAATAACAATTTTCTTCTTATTACTGTTTATTACTAAACAAATTGTGCGTTAAATTTCAATTTTATGTACATAAAGCGCGCTTCTAATCTATTTTTTTTTATTAATTAACGATATCTTGTTTTGTCGATGACTCATTATATATTTGTTATCGTTAGGTACTGATAGAGGTCTATTTTTCATGTTAAATAAGTACATGTTAATACTAGCCGTAATATTTAGACGTCGTAAATCAGGCTGGTAATCCTGTACTATATTAAATACTTTCTTTCCTTTAACTTTCTTGTAGTTTGGTTGTTAAAAATATTAATTAAGGTCTGATTTGTCAATGGTTAAATAAAAGTTACCGAGGGAATATTTATGATGCTGTCGCGTCACAATGTTTGTGTAAGACAGAGACAGCAACAATTTTATTCCACAGATAACATTTATCTGACTATTGAAAAATCGGTTCTAAACAGGGAAATCAATTATTATAACCTATTAGCGCCATCTGTATGACATGTTTGAGTAATATTAAATAATAATAATTACATTTTTGAGTAATTATTTAAAAATAATACTTGATTGCTTTATATTAGGTACTAAATTCTGATGTACCTACTCAGAGTCATTTGAAGGGTACTTAAGCTAATCTTTAGCACTTTTTTACAGAACTAAATCGATACTAAATAATAGTTTAAGTTATAATTACAATGTCACTGTACACGCTAGACTATCTCCTTATAATTAACGAGGTTATGTCATGACGTCATTCTTATCTAGTTTAAAAAAATATATTGTCTCTGACTTATAATACTTAGTACCTACATATATTCTACTTAATAATTAATCAATTAATTTACAAATTACTCCTTAATTAATGGAAGACCTTTGTGATATTGTTTGTCGCGATTATTCTTGGTTGAACTATAACTAAGTACTCATTCATTCATTCACTCAACCATTCATAAACAATTTTCGTACATTCTTTCATTCATTCATACGTCCATTCACTCAGCATTCACATACAATTCCCGTATAAATTTTCATTCATTCGTTTACTTTCGTACATTTTCATTCATTCGCTCTCGTCCGTTTACTTAAAGTTAAATCCATCCCAAAATGATGTAAATTGATTGAAAATACTTTACTAAGGCCAGAATTAATAATCAAACTTCGCCCAAAAGATCTTCTATCTTTTGGGTGAAGTTTGGTTTCGATTGATGACATAAGCTATACAGGGTTTCTGACAAAAATCATTTTGATTTGTGATGGGTTATGGATTAAGAAGATAAACATATTATAGTAATGCAGCGGTTAGTGGGTTGTGGAAGGCAGATTTAAAACGCAATTTCTTAAGACGATATTTCATTCTCAACACTTTGATATGAAGTCGAAAATTCATTAAAGACGTTTAGTTCATTCTTTTGACATGTAAGCATCTATGTAACAAAAATGAATTGTGAAACTGATTGAAAAAGAGTAACCATGGAGTTTCTTACTCGTTTTTCTCCATCGGAATCTACACTTTGGAACGAGCAAATAGCTTCACTAGAGGACAAACTCACATGAAGTTGAACTTTATGACATTTTATTATATTGTTTTACGTCGAAAAGTGCGTATTTACATATATGTATATCTAGTCTATTTAAAATAAATGATTTGACATACAGGCAAAGAAGAATTGCTATCCAATAATGCAATATTGCCAATACATAAGTTTTTGTTTTAAACAGTAGATATTAGATAATTTATTAATAAATTATCATAACCTAAATAATTTCCTAATAGTCAAAAAAATATATATTCAAAATTTTAAAACAAAGAAACAGTCTGCCTCGCAGAAAACCGGCGTTGTGTTTCGCCGTGTGAGTGACGTTACCGGAGGCCCAATCCTTCCCCAATCCCTAAATCCCTAATCCACAAAAGTTCGGCAACGCATTTAACTCTTTTGTTGTTGCGGGTGTCCATGGGCGACGTTGATTGCTTACCATCAGGTAACCCGTCTGCTCGTTTGCCGACCTATTACACAAAAAAGAGTACCTACATTGACTTTTTAAATTATTTCTGTAGTGTCTAATATGAGCTTAGTACGAACGAGAGGGATTTCTTTCACACATATTAAGATTTACACGTTCCAACTCACACATACACACAGTTATCACATGTCACATTGAATTCAAGCATACAGTTCACGCCACGCTTTTATAAAAGCATACAATAGGATAAAATATTCTTTATCAAATAGATAAACGAAACATGTGATTCAAATCTAGACTTATGTACGTACTAGATAGGTTCTAAAATTGAATAAAGCGTTAAATTTAATCGTAAAATTAAGCGAAAACATGTTTCTACAGTATGAATGTAATACTTAACTGTACGGTGGGTACGGTGGCTGGGCAACTGGCTGCTGTGCAACGTGGCACGGAGTCGATTCAAACAACTCTTTGTGTTTACAAATTGTTGTTCCGTTAGTCTGGGTGACATGTTTATGTGAAATTGTATGTTTGTAACCGCACCGACACAGGAGAAAATCATAATGTGGGGCAACGTTTTTATAAAAAAAACTCGCACACTCAGCTGGAGATGAAGGGCACTATTTTTTTATGCACGAGATTGAGGGTTCGAAACCTGGCAAGTACTCTACCAATGTGACTTTTCTAAGTCATATGAGCTTTCTTACTAGGTATATTTAGACACCATAGACAGATAAAGGAAAATATGGACTTGTAATTTCTAATTAGAAGTTTGAAATCACCAATCCGCCTTGAGCAAGCGTAGTGATTAATGATCAAACCTTCTCCGTGTGAGAAGAGGCCTTTGCTCAGCAGTGGGCACTTATAGGCTGATGCTTGCATTCAAGATAACTCCTTTTATAGATGCACATTTCAATGAAAATTTTAGATCTATTTTAAGTCTAGTTTTAGCAGTATTTACAAGCAAAAAAAAAAAAACAAGCTGTCTGAAACATTATCAGTGAAGTTGTTTTTCTTGAAAATTTTGAAGCACACTATAGTTTTAAAAGACATGAAATAGACCTAAAATTTTATTGGACATACACACTCATACATACATACATACATAAACACATATATACCTTAAAAACTACTCTTTACGTCAAACCTGTCAAGTTATTAATAGGTAACAAATATAATTTCCTATATTATGGGCTGATTTTTCAATGGTTAAATAAAAGTTACCTGGGGAATAATTCGGTAGTTTCCAATTAGTCAAATTCATTACTTTTATCCAAACATCAAAAACGATACCTTTTTATGGAATTTGTATGAAAAACTGAGTTATAACGTCATAGTATTTTTGCGTCAAATAGCTTACTTCTTTCTTAATAATTAGCTAAAAAAAATCTAAAACTTAGTGTATCGATCGATAAGTATAGTTATTTTTCAGTATTTTATTGTATTGAAACGTCGAATTTATTTATTTTTGACCTGGAAAGCTACACAATTATGATGCAGTCGCGTCACAATGTTTGTGAAAGACAGTGACAGCAACAATTTTATTCCATAGCATAACATTTATCTGACTATTGAAAAATCTGCCCTAAGTTATATTAATTTTATTTACAACACATACGTTTATTTAAATAATTTAGCGATTATAAATCTCTAATGAAATAGGCATATTGGAAAATACTTACAGTTCTTTTTAGCTAGTTAGCAGCCGAATTTCTATGTTAATTAACCTTAGATAAAACTATAAAAGACCTGTTGGATATATTCTATAATTTATGACAGTCTAGACATCGACACCACGATGTGATCATTAAGTTTCTTTTTTAACACTCGACGGAAAAAGAGGGTTATAACTTTGACGTGTCTGTCTGTCTGCCTGTAACATCCTGGAGCCTGAGCAGATGAAGCGATTTCAATTTAGTTTTTTTCGTATTAAAGGTGACTTACGTGCGAGTGTTCTTAGACATGTTTGACGAAAATCGGTTGAGCCGTTTAGAAGTTATGGTTGGGTAAGTGGGGAAGGGTAACCGAAGGTCTGCAAATATACTCAAGTGGGGTATGAAATTAAAGGTCATGACTTGTTACAGTTTGACGTGTCTGTCTGTGTGTCTATCATAGCTCCTGAACGGATGAAACAATTTATTTTAAGTTTTTTTTTATTATAAAGTTTTTAAAGGTAGCTTTTGTTTTTTTGTGTCAGGGGTTTTTTTAAAATTTTTAATTTAAATTTAACTATCGGAAAAGCACAGTTTGTCTGATATAGTTAAAGAAGACTGATATGATTTAAGAAAATGATCTGTCAAAGATATTATTTAAAAAAAATACTGGCTTTTATCATGTCTATGTATATAGACGTGTTATGCTAAACAATTTTATTGTTTTTATCATTATGACTCGAGGAATAGGGCTGTAAACATTTTTATGGAAAAATGTAATATCAAGTACTAGGAACTATTGTTCCTTCAGTATTTTATAGCGTTTTCTTAGATATAAAATTTTATAAATAAATAAAAAAAATATTGAAAATCTCGGATATAAGAACGAGAAATTATTTGTTTATAAAAGGGATTTGTTATAGATCTTTTGTGTTCAAATTTAGTGGAAATTTTTTTGTTTCTTTTTTTGAAATAAGGATCTGGTGATAAGTAATATTTTGTGGTGTTGTGAATTGAAGTTTTTACAATGTTTTTTCGTTTTAAACGAGGTGCGATCCAGGTATGTATATGTGATGTAAATACTTGTAATTTTCATATTAACTACCATTATGTATATTGTACTTATTACATCGTAAATAAATATTATCCTATTAGGTAGTATTATAGAGAGACTTATAGTAAATATTTTAGGCTAGTTTTGCTGGCTATTTTAATTCTATTACATATCTACAGTTATTTTTTATTATTATGAAATCTTATTTAAGTACGAAAATAACAAAAATATATTCAGAAAGTGATTTTAATCGGACGAAAATTTACTTTTTTTTGACAGATCTTTAAGTACGTAGATTGTATAGGTTGTGTTTGAGAGATGTTCCATTTTTTAAATTTTTTGTCTGTTAGTACTGTTATAATTCAGTTTTTTAATTATCAAATACTTTTGGATCAGAATATATAGATATGGTCTTTATATATAAAAATTTCGTGTCACGTGTTTGTCCGCGATGGACTCCTAAACTACTAAACCGATTTTAATTTGATTTGCATTCCGTGTGCATTTTGATCCAACTTGAAAGATAGGATAGCTTACATCTCAATTTATAGCCACAGCATTATTTTGACAAGAACCTTAGCCACAGCAACGCGTGGCTGGGTTTGCTAGTAGGTAAGTTATAAATTTCATCGATTAAAATCTCCTTTCTGTAATACTACACACATTTCCACAACATTGACTAGACCACATAACACTACATCAACTTTTTAACTATTTTTTAATAACACGAATTATTAAAATTGAAAAATTTAGGGAGTCAAATCAATAATTGACTGGTAGGTTTTAAATTAAAAAGGTCAAATTATAATAATAACAAAAAATATAAACATAAAAAATAAAAAACCAAAATAAATGAAAAATAAACTTTAATAAACGAAATTAAATGTAAATCACATTAAATGGAATTTTACATTTTTAAATATTACTCGTAGTATTGTCTTGCGCGCAGATTTTTCATTTCTTAATATTAATAATTACAATTATTATTTAATGATTAAATGTAAGTAATAATTATACCTTTAAATATACTTCGATTAAACAGTACTTATAATTAAATGAATTTAATAATTGAAAAACAATAATAAATGCTTATTATCTAATATTATAATTACGCCATGTACTTTTTTATTTTGATATTTGATTAGGTATAATGTGACAGGTATATTAAGAATAAATCCTTAGTATAATAAGTTTAATTGTGACGATTAATAATATAAGTTTAAATTACGGTGCAAATTCAATTTTTATAATGTGAAGAAAACTAGAAATCTACAATCATTAAAACGAATAAAAGATCGAAGACAATAATATATAATATAATATAATCTTGTGATAGCATAATCCATTCCTTAAAAACGCCGATAAAAAAAATCTTTAAAAACTTGAAATATATACCTACATATATGTTATTTTACATTTGTATGTCTATTTCATTACAACTATTATACAGTGCCGGCGTAAGGGCCACTGACACCCCGAGCGAATATATTGTGGCGCCCACTTGAGGAAAGCAATATCAAATGTTAAATTTTTCATCTGATACCAAATAAAAAAAATCCGAATAAAAAATATGCATATGCACAGAGCTTAGAGCACAGTTCTGAGGGTATTTGCACTAGGAGAGGCAAGAGACTCCAACTTCAGACCTTGGCGCTCCAGAATTCGTCGCCCTGGGCCATCGCTCCATTACGCCTCCCTAACGCCGGCACTGCTAATATGTACTTATAAAACCGTTCTTTATAATCTTCTGTACATTAATAATTATATAAGTAAAGTTTGCTTGAAGCATTATTTAAATAGTAAATAATTTGAAAACACAAAAATAATAGGTCTTTACCTATGAAATTGCCGTTCTGCATGAAAAAATTTAAACGATTTTTTTTATTTGAAATGCGATGAATATGTAACACTACTTAATCAATAAACAAATGACTACTTTTGGAAAGAGTCCCATGTTTTTAAAACAAAATTAATTAGCCTTAGCCTAATAAAAACTATTTTGATTTGAAATGGCCAGTACTGCAGAACGGCAATTTCATAGAGACCTATTATTATTAACACATTGATATTTCGTTAGTACTTACGACCAACGTTTTCTTTTTTTGGTATTTAACAAATTTTCTTTGCTTAAAGCAAAACAATTTTAATAAGCAATAAAATTATTCGATTTTTTGACTTTTTTTTTTGCCTAGGAAGCTTGCTTTTTATGGCTAAAACAACAATTATTAAACGATCTTGTTTCAATACATTTTTATGATATTTCTAAATGAATTTAATTAAATAAATTCTCAGGCTAGTAGTCTCAACAATGATACAGATTATTATGACATATTATATCAATCGCTTGATTAGAAATTCCTGCAATCGATTTTCAACTTTATAGTAAACAAAAAGCTAATAGTTTAGGAGAAAGTAAAAAAACAGTAGAATTAATTGAAAATAACAGCATAATAAGAGTCCCGTTGTTGTCCCAGTCCAAACTATACCTAATATTATAAATGCGAAAGTAACGCTGTCTGTCTGTCTGTCTTCTCCTCACGCCTAAACTACTGAACATATTTGTGTGAAATTTGGTACAGACTAGACAAAGTTTGGAACTCGAGAAAGGACATAGGATAGTTTTTAAACTAAAAATCTGCAACAAAAGCTAGATAGTAGCTACATCACACGATAGTTACAATAAAAAAAAAAAGATAAAATAATAATATAATAAATTTTACCGTTATCAATATGGAGACCACCAGCTTAGTGTAATAAAGAATACGTTTTAATTAAATTTATTATACATACATACGATCTTGTTGTTCGATTTTTGTGGTGTTTCATAGTATTTGGTTACTGGAATGGGGTCCGGTCGCAGTTGCAGGCAGCTCCGCCCTGTCCCTGCCTGCACTGCACGTTGCACCACGCTGCCCAACCTTCGTAGGTAGACAGGATCCGAGAAGACTGCAAGCTCACTGTAGCCTCCGTGCTAGATGGCTCGCAGGTTGGGCAGCCTGTAGGGTTGGGACAAGTTAGACTAACCTTTTAAGTGTGGGAGAGCCATGCTTTGGCACGAATGGGTCGGCTCGACCGGAGTGATAACACGGTCTCACAGAAACCGGTGTGAAACAACCACAGCGTTGTGTTTCGCCGTGTGAGTGAGGTTACCTAAATCTCCGAAACCTAATCCCTAATAGGCCGGTTACGCTCTTGTAAAACTAGTCTAGTCTAGTTCTGTGGGTGCTCATGGCCGGCGCCGATTGTTTGCCATCAGTTAATAAGCCTGCTCGTTTGACGTCAATCACTTAAAAAAATATCTACAATTTCTTTAGAAACTTCATTTGTACTTTGAACTTAAGAATATTAATTGAATATGGACACTTGGACCGAGCAAATTGTTTCACTAGAGGACAGATTAAAAGAGTGACACACAAAGTTCAAATTAACATTGTTTTTCTGTTTGACGTTCAAAAGTGCCTATATTAAGACTACAGGGTTTGATGAATTAAAACAAATAATGTGACTTTTAACTTTTGACTTCAGAGATAAAAATAACATATACAAAGTGGCAACGCTGTATAGCCTTCGAGGAATTTTCACTTATTATACACGGAAGACTTGGACAAGATTCGCATGAATTCTTAGACGTAATATAGTTTTCATTTATTTTCTCTTACTTCATTAATCATTTAAGTGTTCTAAGCTATCCTAACTTTATCCAAAATGGCTGAAATACAAAACCTTACCGCTAAGCGTGTAACCGTCATGGCAGAAGGCTGAACACACCTCCCCCCAGTTGACTGCATGGTCAGGAGATCGCTTCCTGCAGCTACATAGCGGGGCACCTGTTCATCATCATCATCATCATTATATCAGCCTAGAAACGTCTCCCTGTCTACCTCTAATGACCGACTAAATGATGTAACAAAGAAATGAATTGGAAAACTGATTGAAAAAGAGTAACCATGAAGTTTCTTGCTCGTTCTTCTCCATCGGAATCTACACTTTGGAACGAGCAAATAGCTTCACTAGAGGACAGACGGACAGACGGACACGCATAAAGTTAAACCTTTTCAAATATTTTTTAATTTTTATTTGCTTGACGTTCAAAATTGCCTAATGTGGTCTATTTGAAATGACTTTGTATTTGATTTTCAAATCGGTCGATCCTGAGAATCTTGTGACACTACCACCAAACTTTAAATTTCTGACATCATCAGTGGATTTTTAGTTGCATAGCCTTTAAATATTATAATGAATTAGTACGGCTTTTTAGATATTTTTCGCATTTGTTCTGAGATATTTTTCTCATTCTAGTCAGTTGACTAATGCCAGCGAAATGATAGTTGACGACAGTAAACTTTCTGAATACTTGACAGTGTGTATATCTCAACACATACATACACACACATCATTAACCTATAAGGGCCCACTGCTGAGCAAAGGCCTCTTCTTACAGGGAAAAAGTTGAAAATTAATCACCATGGTTGCTCAAGGCGGATTGATGATTTTAAACTTATAATTAGAAATTTTATACGACTGTAAGTGTAATTTTATACGACTTACACCCAGTTTCCGAAAGGCCGATCAATGTTAAATGTCATCTGATTGGTTGACTGAATTATCAACAACCAATCATATGACTTGACAAGAGATTTAACAGGAGATTAGTTAATTTTAGCGTTGACAAGCCTCTCAGAAACCGGGTGTTAGGATTTCGTGACTTGGCCTGTTTGCAGATGGATGGAATGAAATTTAATTTTATGGTGTCATAATTCACAATGTTGTGTAAAACTCATATCACAGAAATCTTAAGTTGTTGGCATACCTACATACTTACAATACGTATCACTAGTTACACATCAATCTATTGTAAACCTGGCCTAAAAGTTTAAAATTACTATTATCTATCAAACAAATTATAGGCCTCGGTGTGGCTCGTAACTGGTTGAGCACACTCGATTTACTATTTACGAGTAAGGTATAACCGAAACAATTTTATTATGCTAAAAACAATTGAATTTGTGTTTCGATCTTTTCTTATAGCTCCAAAAGTATAGCAATTTTGTAAAATGATATTCAGACTAATCATAATCCAAAATTTCTTAGAATTTCAATTCCATCAACAGATTTTGAATTAATATTGATACTTTATTTAAATTAGCTTAAGTATTTTATCTTACCGAGTTGATTCTGGCACAGCGTGGGACAAACATTATATCTTGGCACTCCATACGTGACGTCACTCTGGTTGGTTTCCTTCAAGGCCGTCTGCAGCCCGATGGGGATCAGCTGGGAACAGATGCTCACTCCACAAGCGTCCCCACCAAGTCCTGTCACAAAATTGTATAGTTTTAAGATCAAAATCCAATAAATCATCAGTTTTTTAAAGCCCACTGCTGAGCAAAGGCCTCTTCTCACGCGGAGAAGGTTTGAGCATTAAACATCACGCCTGATCAAGGCAGCTTGGCGAAGTTTAGGTTAATTTACAATTTTTTTTCACCGTGTGTGGTGTCTAAATAATCATAGAAAGTACATATAACTCGGAAAAAGTCACATTGGTACTTGCCAGGTATCGAACCGACCTCCTCATGCATGAGAAGCGGGCTCCTTAATCTTTGGACCACCACGATTATGATTAAATCCAATAAAATGCTTTATAGTTACAAAACCCAACGATAGATACTGCAAAACGATATTTGTGAAGAGAAAATCGGCGTATTCGTCGTTGCGTCTTTGATTCCCGCACGAAACGACACTTTCTGTGATCCACACATTGTTGTTTCGGGTCTGGGTGACATGTGCATGTGATTTTCTATTTTTGTAAAAGCACTCAAAAGTTTATTGAAAAAAAAACTTGGTTTTTTATTGGCAAGTAAAAAGCGGAATGGCAGAACATACTTGTGGCATTTTTCTGGAAAAGTCATTTGATGATTTTTCCTCCTCAAAGAAAAATAACTTCCCGCCGATTTCCAGCCAAATCAGTTTAGCCGTTTTTGAGTTATACTCTAACACGACTTTCTTTTTATTTATTAATTAAGACTCTCGCGTGATTTCACCCGCTGCTCAGCTCTTACAGATCGTAGCGTAATGTTTTACAACCTATAGTCTTCCTCGATAAAATGGACTATGGAATACAAAAACAATATTCAATTCGAACCAGTAGTTCTGGAGATTAGGGCGAGCAAACAAACAAACACTTCAATATTAGTACTTAACACTAACAAACGACACCCGCAACAACGGAGGATACGAGTAACGTTGCCAACCTTTTTAGGGATTGGGATATCGGATATTTAGGGATTGGGGGAGTGGAAGGATTGAGCCTGCGGTAACCACACTGGCAGTTTTCTGTGGGGCCGTGGCATTACCCCAATCGAGCCGAATTTAGGTTTTTTCAATACAGTAGATTCATTTTTTGGATTCTGTGTATAACACAACATGACCACAGAAAAAAACGTCAACGATCTGGAGGAAAGACATTTACGAATGTTCCTAGGTATTGTAATAACGATTATTTTAGTAGAAGTTATAGATAGGTGTAGATTAAATAAAATGACATGAGAGACCTGTCAAAAATTATAGTTTATGTCACTTGTTGTAGCCACACGTGACTGTCGACCGCTTTATGACGGCATCAGCTGATTTTTACGTAAATGTCAAACGAGTTTTTATTTTTTATGGTTTTTATTTTGTCTCTCAGGTGTGGCTTAGTGAGGTTCTGTATTCGTATCACGTGTCAGACAGATGCTGATTCAGTGTTTTTGGTCTTATTTTAGTAATGTATACTTGTATACTTAATCAAAAGTGACAGTCAAAATCATGTATTCCAATTAAACCATACCTAAATAGGTACTTTTGAAACGTCAAAATAGAATAGTAGTCTGTCCGTCTGTTCGTCAGTGAAGCTAGGTGTACTGAAACAGATTGAAAAAGAGTAACCATGGAGTTTCTTGCTCGTTTTTCTCCATTGGAATCTACACTTTGGAACGAGCAAATAGCTTCACTGGAGAACTGACTGTCAGACTGACACTTTTTATCTTTAGCATTTGTTTGACGTTCAAAAGTGCTTGTAAAGGTGTAATTGAAATAAATGATTTTGACTTTGATTGCTAAGCAATAGTTTTTTTCTTTGATACAGGAAACAAGCAGATTAGTAATGCAGCAATCGACGTCACCCATTGATACTTATAATACCAAATGAGTTGCCAGTCTCTTTCGGGTTCTTAGGAATTAACAAAAAGGAGATACGAGGATTCAGAATGGGCAATTAGTGGTGGGGGGAAGGATTGGGCCCCCGGTAACCTCAGTTAAACGTGAAACGCCGGTTTTCTGTGAGGCCATGGTATCGCTCCGGTCGGGCTGGCACATTCACACCCAAAAATAGCTCTCCCACACTTTGATTTAAATGAGGGATTTGGTGTCCGGTAATCTCATTCACGACAGCCATGCTTTGACTGCACGGTTGGTGCGGTGGCTGGGCAACTGTCTGCCGTGCAACGTGTCGCGGGTTCGAACTCTTTATGTGATCCACAAATTGTTGTTCCGAGTCTGGGTGTCATGTGTTTATGAAATTGTATGTTCGTAACCGCACCCACGACACAGGAGAAAATCCTAGTGTGGGGTTACGTTTTTTAAAAAACCAAACCAAAGAAAGAAGACGAATGGAAGCACTCGACTGATTCATCGGGCTCACATGAAACTGACGAGAAACAACGCCTACGTTTTGTTTCGCCTGCGATTGCGATTACTGGAGGTCCAATCCATTCAAATTAAATTAGGTACTCTCCTAGGTCAGAAATAAATTAATTCGATGTTTCAATACAATAAAATATTGCAATACTATAGGTACTTTTATTCATCGATCGATCAATACACTGAATTTTAGATATTATTTAGCAATTTTTTAAGAAAAAAGTAATATTATTCTATTTGGCGCAAAATACTATGACGTTCTAACTCAGTATTTCATACAATTTTCATCGAAAAGATCCCCTCTACTTTTCTAATATTTTCTTTGATGAGAACCTTCTTCTGACAATAACAAACACAACAAAAAAAGAATTAGCGAAATTGGTCCAGGCGTTATTGGGTTATGCGCTTACCAACATATTTTGCGATTCATTTTTATATATAAGAAGAAGATTAGATTAACAACAGCATATTACGTTTAATAGCTAATTTATAATAGAATAGGTTAGACAATGCAGTATATGCAGTATTTTTTTTATAGTTCTTTGTTTCAAGCTTATAAAATAGTTAGGTCCTAACTGAAAAGTTTTCATATGCAATGAATATTTTTATTGATACTTTCAGCGACCCGCTCGGCTTCGCTCGGGTGCAATACTGATAATAAATTTCTCTACTATTTAATAGATGTTAGCTATACTAATATTCTATACTAATATTAAAAATCTGAAGAGTTTGTTTGTTGGTTTATCCATTTATCGAGGAAGGCGATTGTAGGAGCCAAGCAGCGGGTGAAACCGCGTTCTATAACTCTATTAAAAAATCGTATCAAAATCATCGTAGTTTGTTGCGTAGTTTTCAATATTTAAGCGTAAGTATATAGGGACAGAGAAAGCGACTTTGTTATAATTACACTTTTTAATGATTTTTTGGAAAATAGGCACGTGGTTGCTAATGGGAGTATGGACATAGCCAAAATGTTTTTGTAGATATTTTATGCTAATAATCCTTCTTAACTTTGATAGGGTATTTCAACGATTTTAAAAATTATGTATGATAATGTGGTACTCTATAACTCTATTTTAGATAAAAATTGCAAAGTTGAGTCCTCTCACTCAACAGAACACATAGCTCTAGTAAACTTTCAGATTGTTGTTAAAATTGTACAGTCACGAGCATAAATATATTACTATGGGCACGTCGGCAATTATATCTGACCCAGGAACGAGTTCAATAATATCTGTCTGCTCGAACGCAGCATAAATATCTGATCGTTCATAGGCATCATATTAAAGTGACAACTTACTTGATATTAGTTTCAAAATAATGTGATACCTCTTGGAGTGCAAAAATATGTGCCCTTTACTAATTCTGCGTTCCTGTCAACATTTACATTGATTCCTCAATAACGTGCATAAATATATGCCGATAAATAGATGGCAAAAATATCTGACATAATTCTATCTTACATATTATTTTTGAGTTTGTATAATTATCCCATTGCAATTCAGATCAAGGGTTCGCAGGATATTAAAAATACTTCGTTTTGTGTAGGAGAAATCGTAATAATTCTTTATTTGTCAATTCGTCGTGGTTAAAACAAAAAAACGTGTCCGTCCTGTCATTCGTCTCATTACCTTCCTTTTTCGGAAATCGCTCTATCTCACTCGCTCATTCATTCTCTCTTACTTCCACACATTCGTTTAGAAACTAGCATTACCTTACACACATCTCGTTCGGAAATATTCACATCCCACATATCTACAAATTATTAATTGTTCTATCCAAAATATAATAATTATACAAACTCAAAAATAATATGAAAGATAAAATGTAAGATAGAATTATGTCAGATATTTTTGCCATCTATTTATCGGCATATATTTATGCACGTTATTGAGGAATCAATGTAAATGTTGACAGGAACGCAGAATTAGTAAAGGGCACATATTTTTGCACTCCAAGAGGTATCACATTATTTTGAAACTAATATCAAGTAAGTTGTCACTTTAATATGATGCCTACGAACGATCAGATATTTATGCTGCGTAGAGGTATCACATTATTTTAAAACTACTATTGTCACATATTTTTGCTTTGGTATGTTGTCACTTTAATATGATGCTTATGAACGATCAGATGTTTGTGCTGCGTAGAGGTATCACATTATTTTGAAACTATATCGTCATATATTTTTGCTTTGGGAAGTTGTCACTTTAATATGATGCCTATGAACGATCAGATATTTATGCTGCGTTCGAGCAGACAGATATTATTGAACTCGTTCCTGGGTCAGATATAATTGCCGACGTGCCCATAGTAATATATTTATGCTCGTGACTGTACAATCACAACCAAATAACACAAAAATATAGGTGATAAATATAGAAAAGAATGCTTTTAAAAAAATTACAAAAGACATAGTAGCTACTTACCCCTCAAAACTCCATAAAACACCACAAAAAACCAACAAGCAACTAAAAAAACAAAAACAAACACAGACACACGAAACGTCACATCACGAAAAGCAATATGGCCGCGGCCGCGTAAACAATCCGCGCCGTTTTACGAGGCAAAGGACACAAACTATACAGCCAAGTTACAACCTGCGTGACACAAGTCCGCACACAAGTTGCTTCGAGCAGACACTGAGGGCACCCACGCTTTCGAATCCTTTCGAAACTGCGTCAAATATATCCTATTCAGTTCCCCTTTGTCATATTTCAATTGCAAAACCACCTCGGGAATGTCTACCCGTCTCGGTTCCACATTATTTTCTTGCGATGCGATTGGTCCGTCATCGGGGGAGGTGCTCTCTGATTCGTCGGCTTCGATCTCCGCTACCCCTAAAATGACCACGCCTAGCACGAGGGTGAATAATTTCATCTTTGGTGTCTGTAAGCAAAGGTTTTTCAAGTTAGTTTTTTGTTCAGATTAATGTTACGGTTGAGTTAAGTTTTTCAATTCCGTCGCTTTTGTCTTACAACCTAGATTTTATAAAAAGGAAATTGTCTTTTGTTTCTTTTTTAGCATAATTCAGGTTGGTTGGGTGAGGAAATGATTGCGCGTTTCTTGAATTGTTCGAGCTAAGCGAAAAAATAGCGACAGTTGATTAAAAGAACATCACAAAAAATAATTCTTCTGAAAACGGTCTGTTTTATTCCATAAGGTCATATGTAAGAAGCTTATCCTAAATTTTGATGTTTTCGGAGGCAGTAATTAAACGGTTTTATTTAGCTCACCTTTATTCTTTCTTGGGTCAAATTTAGTAATTCAAATTTCACCCTCTTCCTGTCAACCGATTAATCTGAAATTTTGTATACACTTTTGCTTTTGGTGACAATACAATTATGTGTAATCATAACAATTATAAATCCAAAATGGCGGCCGCTACAAAATGGCGGATAACGTAGGTTTTATCAATCCCATCAATATGGGTATCAAATGAAAGGGCTCAACGAGCAGAATACAATATAGCTACTATAAACAATTTAAATCCAAGATGGCGGCCGCTACAAAATGGCGGATAACGCAGGTTTTATCAATCCCATCAATATGGGTATCAAATGAAAGTGCTCAACGAGTAGAATACAATGTACTATAAAAAATTAAAATCCAAGATGGCGGCCGCTACAAAATGGCGGATAACGTAGGTTTTATCAATCCCATCAATATGGGTATCAAATGAAAGGGCTCAACAATGCGAATACAATTAACGCTAACGCTACTAAATGGCTGATAACAATTTTTTATCAATCCCATAAATATAAGTATCAAATAAAAGGGCTTGACAAGAAGAATACAGTGCACTATACAACCTCAATATTTAAGATGGGCGCAGCCACTAAATGGCGTATAATAATAAGATTTAAAATTAGAAATTGAATCTGTAATTTTGGTATAATTTATTTATATTTAAGTTTGGGAGAGCCATGCTTCGGCACGGATGGGTCGGCTCGACCGGAGTTATACCACGGCCTCACAGAAAACCGGCGTGAAACAACCACAACGTTGTGTTTCGCCGTGTGAGTGAGGTTACCGGAGGCCCAATCCCTTCCCAATCCCTAAAAGGTCGGCAACGCATCTGTAACTCCTTCTTTGTTGCGGGTGTCCATGGGCGACGCTGATTGCTTACCATCAGGTAATCCGTATGCTCGTTTGCCGTCCTATCACATAAAAAAAGGTATCTGATTAATCCAGCCTGAATCCACCACCCACGTCTCAAGACTTTGTATCATGTTGAGGACTGTGTGGCGTTAGGGTGGCTAAAAATGATACGTCGTTAGCGGTATACCACCCAAGTTAAAAGTTAAAACGCGCTGAGAACTGTATGACATTAGGGTGGATAAAAATGATATGTCGTTACCGTTTTCCCCTCAAGACTCAGGCACATCTTGTTGTACATAGCCTGGACTTCTGGGGTAGACAATTTTAATATCCATTACTCATGGCAACAAACTGGTAAAAAAAATGAAAAAAATACAAACACAAATCTTAGTAACGTCCATTCTCTGTAAGACAATGGAACGTGCAAGCCAACGTGGGAGCCAATGACATCTTAAGTGACCGACAATACGAGTGATGAGAGGTGATCCTCTAGCGTATGCCATCCACATCTGGAGCGAGGCCATCGAGAAACACGGGGAAGCGCTTGCCGTCTCCCTTGACATCTCGAAGGCTTTCGATAGGATATGGCACGAAAGCCTTATTAGTAAGATTCCCTCATTCGGTTTACCTACTGGATTGTGTGTTTGGATCGCAAACTTTCTGAGGGATTGGTCCATCCGTGTGGTCATCAATGGTTGTTCGTCGAGTCAAATGACCATCAATGCTGGGGTCCCTCAGGGGTCAGTGCTCTCGGCAACATTGTTTTTGTTGCACATACATGACCTGCTTAAGCCCGGTCTTTTTGGGTATGCAGACGACAGCACTGTTGCTGAGAGCTACACATCCGGCGCACAAGCCAGTGGGTCACAGATCCAGTCTCTTCGAGAGACTATGGTTGGGCACTTGAACTTGTCCTTGGAGGCTGTCTCTGAATGGGGCGATGCCAACATGGTCAGGTTCAATGCAGCTTAAACTCAAGCTTGTCTTTTTTCTGCTAAAAGGAGTCAATTTAGTCCTGCTTCAACTTTCCGGGGTGTATCCGTGCCGATAACTGACCATCTTGATCTTCTTGGTATAACGCTGACTTTTAACAATTTTGGGCCATACATCGAAGCAAAACCTCAACTGGCTGCAAAAAAGTTGGGAATCCTTGCAGAGTGAAGGTGATATAAATAGTCGATTACAGAAACGACGGGAACAATCAGGTGGCTCTTAGTGGAGTAAGATCTTTGCAGGGACTACGTATAGAGGAGTTGGACTGCAATACATTAACGGGCAAGAAACCTTGCAATAATGAAGTATGAAATGAATTAAACAGAATGCGAAATAAAAACTAAAAACTAGAAAATAAAAATAGGTAAAAAAACTTTTTAAGTTAAACGGTTTTATGTTAAACATACATTGCAATGTTTAAGATAAATGTACTAAACACCAAAAAATAATAAAATAGATACAGTCGTGGGAATTATAAACATATGCATAGACTAGACTAAAATAAAACCGTGGGGCACGTCAATTGTCTACAAATCGCGCTTTAATTCGTCGTTAGGTAGTTGACCCGCAGACGGTGAGGAATTTACTTACTATTTTCTTGCTCATGGAAATTCCAATAGTTATACACTCCATGTAAATATAATAAACGTACTACTCACTCACGACTATGAAACCCTAAAACTCGTTTCCACATTCTAGCGCTACTTATAACAAGTCCATCGTTGACAGTTGAACAACTGCCTAATTATCTATTGTTCATTACAAAACAAACATTTTAATAACGATTGTAGACAATTGACGTGCCCCACGGTTTTATTTTAGTCTAGTCTATGCATATGTTTATAATTCCCACGACTGTATCTATTTTATTATTTTTTGGTGTTTAGTACATTTATCTTAAACATTGCAATGTATGTTTAACATAAAACCGTTTAACTTAAAAAGTTTTTTTACCTATTTTTATTAGCATTCAAATTGCAAAAACTTTTGGGTATATTTGTCTGGATCCTGACACCCTGTTTTGAATAATTTTCGCAAAATGGCTGGAGTTAAACTTACTGGGGTATGTAACGCTTGGGCGAGTTGGAGATCGCAGTTTAAAAGGTTTAGGTTTATCAGATAGGCAGTGCTTCTGCAAGCTCTTTGTCTAGAGAGTAAACTAATTTATTTGGGCGAAGAAAATCATATGGTGACTTTTCCTAGTGGGATGAGAGGGTTTTTATGGTATAAGTCAGCAAACGAGCATACGGATTTACCTGATGGTAAGCAATCAGCGCCGCGCATGGACACCCGCAACAGCAAAGGAGTTACGAGTGCCTTGCCGCCCTTTTAGGGATAGGGGTTGCGGATATAATAATCGGGAAGGGATAGGGAAAGGGCAGGGATTGGGCCTCCGGTAACCTAACTCACACGGCCAAACACAACGCTGTGGGTGGTTTCACGCTGGTTTTCTGTGAGGCCGTGGTATCACTCCGGTCGAGCCGACCCGTTCGTGCCGAAGCTTGGCTCTCCCACACGTCATGGTGTCAGTTACTAATGACTAAGCACCATCCAGTTCCTTCTCCTGCTCCAAGTCAAGCTGCAGTATACCATTGAGCTAGCTCCCGTAATTCTAACTGATAAATGTAGACCCTTAGTTGGTTTTTACAGCACCTATCTTATATTATAGTTTTTGCTTACTACTTTTCATCATCATCAGCCTATAAGTTCCCACAGCTAAGCAAAGGCCTCTTCTCACACGGAGAAGGTTAGAGCACTAACCACCACGCTTAGTTAAGGCGGATTGGCTATTTCAAACATATAATTAGAAATTATAAGTCTAGGGTTTCCTCACGCCTGTTCCAATAACCGTATGTCAGTGGTGTTTAAGTAATCATAGAAAGTACATATGATTCGGGAAATTAGTCACATTTAGGAGTCTGGTTTATTAAGATACTAGCTATCCTCGCGCTTTTCACCCGCTTCTCGGCTCCATGTAAACGTAGCGTGATGTTTTATAACCTTTAGAACTCGGGAACATTCTAACTATCTGTCAGTGAAACTGTAAGTGACTAGCGGTTCTAAAGATTACCTACCCCCTACATACAATCTTACAAATTTTACCTCTTTATAATATTAGTATATGTAGATAGTTATAGTAATACTTAGTATATATTAGTTTTGTTAGTACTGTTATTTTCCTCCATTGTTTTATTTCTGAAAAAGGGACCTGTGACAATTGTATTCACTAAAATTGCCATTCATAAAATGTTCCATTTCAGTTATCTTTAATACTTAATAAAAGCAAATGCGTTTCATTATCAGTATGACATGTTTATCTTCGAAACAGAATTGACGGGACGTGATAATATTAATTAATTGAATTTTACTAATTCGCCATAACATAATTTGGTTAGAACCTATTTATTTAATGACATCCAATCTTTAAAGCATCCGCAATCCTTCATCATCAGCTTATAAAGGCCCACTGCTAAGCACACAGGTCTCTTCTCATATGGAGAAGGTTTGAGCTTTATATTCTATTCCGGATAGTCTTTAGGTATATCCTGTGTTATAGAGCTTTTTTTGTGAGGGGATAATCATCAAATATGACTTCTCCCGCCCAGGGTCGGGCGGGAGGGAGTGTCAGACTCTTACTGACTAAAAACCCCTGTTTCTTTTCATGCTCTGGACCGAGGTCGCGGTGCCTCATTGCGCTTACCCCGCAACTGTGTTATAGAGCTTAATGTTAAAATATTGATGTGTAATAGTGTTATTTTAAGAAATTTCAAATAAGAGTCAGATATGAGCACGCTGCTCATAAATCTAGTAGTTTTTTTCAGTCAATTCACACAAGTAAATCGTTTTTTTTTTCAATAAATATAGTTTCAATTCATTTCATCGCGTCTATAATGTTGCATTTTTGAAAAGACAGACAGCTATTATTAGAAGCAAGTAACTTATTTTTATTGTATCTGGTTATTCATTTCGTAATTTAGGACAAGGTAAATTTTCTAAATGTAAGTTTTTATTTTTATTCGAATGTTGTGTCTGAATCTACTATTGGCACTAACACTGGAATAAGACCTAAAATAAAAAAATAAAGCAGTAGATAATAATAGATTTCATTCTTTCAATAAAAAAAACGAAAACAAGCCTTATGACATGTAGAAAAATGATACAAAAATCCAAACATTTCCTAGCTACAAGACTCTACTCTACCCTACTTCTAGTAATCCCTAATTAACAGAAAAATCTCACAATAATCCGACATTGAGGCCATCAAATCACAACCTCACAATACAGACGAATCGATAATAACTACCTCTCCTGCTTACCCTTTCACCCATACAACCTTACCAAAACCTTCAAACTTAGCTGATTGAAAATCTATACACCCTGTGTAGCCTTTGCTAGACAGAGACAGCGATATAAAGCCTTTGTTAGAAGGAGAGGTGCGAGTGAAAGGGATAGAGCATCCGGTATTGATCTGTCAGGTTATGTAACTGTGTTATATACTTTGGTTTATGTACTTGTGTCGGTAAAGCCGCTTTTACACCGTTGTTAGGTAATATCCAAAATAATATTATAAATGCGAAAGTAACTGTCTGTCTTTTCTTAGCGCCTAAACTACGGAACCGATGTCTATGAAATTTGGTACAAACGTAATTTGTAACTCAAGAAAGGACTTAGGATAGTTTTTATACCAAAAATATGCAGGAAGTCACTACTACTATTCCATGCGTACGGAGTCGCGGGCAAAGCTAGTTACAAATATTTGATTTGCTTTTATACTATCGGGATGGTAGAATACCTATACAACATCCACACTCGAGCTAATATAATAAGTGTGGGAGAGCTATTGGCTCGACCGTAGTAATACCACGGCCTCACAGAAAACCGGCGTGAGACAACCACAGCGTTGTGTTTCGCCGTGTGAGTGAGGTTACCGGAGGCCCGTACTCCCCCCCCCCCCCCCCACTTGCTAAATCTCTGAAACCTTAACACCCAAACGGCTACGGAGTTATCCTCTGGTGTTGGGGTTGTCCATGGGCGGCGCCGATTGCTTACCATCAGGTAATCCGTCAGCTCATTTGTACCCCAATTTTCCGACATATACTTTACTAGCGACGTTTCCCAGCTTCGCACGGATGCAGTGCTGATACTAAAATATATCTCCACTATTTAATGGATGTTATTATACATATTATAAACCTTCCTCTTCAATTATTCTATCTACCAAAAAAAATCGTAATTTAAAGATTGATTGAGTGTGGGAGAGCCATTCTTCGGCACGAATGGGTCGGCTCGACCGGAGTGATACCACGGCCTCACAGAATACCGGCGTGAAACAACCACAGCGTTGTGTTTCGCCGTGTGAGTGAAGTAGGAATTAGGAATTAGGAACCTAATCCCTAAATCTCCAAATCCCTAATCCCTAAAAGGTCGGCAAGGCACTCGTTATTCCTCCGTTACGGGTGTCCATGGTCGGCGCTGCTTACTTGCCATCAGGTAATCCGTCTGCTCGTTTGCCGACATATTCCATTAAAAAAAAAATTGAAGCATACATAGGGATATACGGACAGAGAAAGCGACTTTGTTTTATACTATGTAGTGATTAGGTAGTATAAGATTTAACACAGTGTGGAAGCGCCATAATGTTGAAGGAGAATGTCTATGTAAGTTTGTCTGTATATAAGTGGGATAGTAAATTTAATAGCTTTCAATATTACATCGACGTAAAATTACAAAAGCAGTGGCATACGCATATTTTGTGTTATTGATCGAATATGATATGGACGATAAAAACTTGTCACAACGTCGACACGATATTTATATGTATAAATTTGGCATGAAATTAATGAAATGTGACGTCATTATTTTTTTTTAGCGAATTGTATTTAATACTTCTTTTTCTTTGAGCTGATTTTTCAATGGTTAGATAAAAGTTAAAGGGGAATAATTATGATGCTGTCGCGTCAGAATGTTTGTATAAGCCAGTGACAGCAACAATTTTATTCCTCGAATAACATTATTTTATCAGACCATTGAAAAATGATTAAAATTTTGAAGTAAAAAACCTAAGTATCTCCATAAGAATTACTTTTAAGGAAAACAAGCCGCACAATAAAACTAAATTACATTAAAACAACTAGAAATAAAACATTTAAAAATCTAATACAGTCTAAGAGTAAGTTAATTTATCGAAAAATGTTTTAGATCCTTAATTAAATAAAAAATATCTTAACTGTCAAAAATAGAATAGAATCTAATTTTATAAATATGTACGCTTCCATCGAATTCGATTTTGAAATTGAAATATATTACGTGAATTCTACATAAAAAAGGTTTTTCATAAAAAAAATGCGTTTAAAAAGTGTATTGTCATTGTTTTTCCAATTTTTAAATTTGGTTTCATCCCCCACAACTAAACTTCCTAAGATAAATTTCTAATTAACATATTGCTAACACCATTTACAGTTATAAATAACGAATATATTTATAAATAACTGGGTTTTTCCTCAGTTAAAAATAAACTATTTGAAGTTGTCAACAAAATTAAATATTCAAGTATAAACGTTATCTATTAATTAATACACACGTGATGTTCAAACACAAAATACACTCTGATTATAAAGTATCGTAATGGAATTGGGTAGCTTCCTATGTAAAAATAAAATATTTCGACGTTTCAATACAATAAAATATTGAAAAATAACTATAAGTACTTTTATTCGTCGATCAATCGATACACTAAGTTTTAAATATTTTTTAGCTAATTATTAAGAAATTGACGCAAAAATACGACGTCATAACTCAGTTTTTCATTCAAATTTCATAGAAAAGTACAGTTTTTGACATTTGGATAAAAGTTTTGAATTTGACTAGTTGGAAACTACCGTATTTGATTTGTTGCAAATTAATTGAATATTATTAATATTAATGAAATGTAATATATAAATTATACTCACAGGACACGGCTGTATGTGCTACAATTTGTGTTGCCTAATAAACTTGGCTCCCGTTGTCCACCATAAAACTTTCAAGTGATAAGCATAGAGTAACAAAAATACAGAGACGTTGCCACGTAGGTTTACACCTACATAGATTCCATTCATCACGATTGCGTTTTACAATAAATATGTATTAAGATTTTTCACTTAAACAACTAAAAAAATATTTAAGATTATTACACATTCATTAATTGATTTTATAATCATTATTTCTTTCTAGCAAACAAACTAAATTAGTTTGCTATTTAACGCAAATAATCGTAATGTCATGAAACACAATCCCTTTGTTGGAAGATCCTTTTCGATTCTTTTGCAAATTACCTAGCATTTGTTATTTTTTTAAACAAAAATATTATTTATTTTGTCGCTCTTGGTCACTTTAAACAGTTTTTGGAAAGTAAGGATATATGTGACCGGGAGTTATACCACACTTACGTTCTGTTTCACCGTGTAAATGAGGTTATCGGAGGCCCAATACCCCACATCCTTAATATCCAAATCCCCTATCCTTAAACCCCTTTTTTTGTGAGTTTAGTGCGAAATTATCAAATGACTTCTCGAGAGAGTGTCAGAGGCTTACTGACAAAAAACTACCCCGTTCCTCTCCCACCCCCTCCTCCGCAGACCCTCTAATAACCCACAAAAGGCTGGAACGCGTTGCTTAACTTAGATGTTTACCATCAGATGAGTAATCATACGCCGAATTATTCCATAAACTTGCAATTTGAAATATTAAAGTTTATATTAATGTTGTGTGTGTAGTCTCTGTATGCTATCTCTACTCTGTAAGCACTCAACGAATCACGATAAGATTGTGTTGTCACCGAGCTTTAGTTGAAAACGTTTTAACTGATAACTGCGAGCCAATCTAGCGGTCACGGCTTATTTTTACCAATATACATACATCAGTTATTTTCCTGTATCTGTAATGACTGAGACGGGAAAATTTTACCACCATCGCTCTTCCCGCGGGTGTGAGACACCCGATCAAAGGACAACATACATTTAGCTAAGGCCGAGTTGTTAAACAGCAATCTCTTATCCGTTAACCGACATTGGAGATAGAAACCTCTTTTCTGTGGAAGACGCCCATTGTCCATTTTTTATGTAATAGACGGAGATCCTGATGGTAAGCAATCGGCGCCGCCTACGGATACACACAACACCAAAGGAGTTACGAGTGCATTGCTGGCACTTTAGGGATTTAGGGTTTAGGATATTTCGGGTTGGGGAGGGATGAAGGGAGGGAAGGATTGGGCCTCCGGTAACCTCACTCACACGGCTAAACACAACGCTGTGGTTGTTTCACGCCGGTTTGTGAGACCGTGGTATCACTCCGGTCGAGCCGACCCATTCGTGCCGAAGCATGGCTCTCCCACACTTACAATCTAATCCTAATTTGACTCTTATAGTATTTTCATGATGATAATGACTTATAAATGTTTAACCTACCAATCGCAGTAATTTGATACACATTAAAATAAAAGAATAATATGTGCACGAACGCCGGCGTTCGCTTGGAGTTTGATGAATTAATATCTATATATAGTATGTATATTGTCATGCTCGCTGAAAGGTCTCATTGGCGATGGCGTACCATCAGGTAATCCGTCGCTGCATCTCATAAAAGGAGACAAAATGGGTTTTAAAACTCTCCTCTCTCATCAGACAGTGTGGGAGAGCCATGCTTCGGCACGAATGGGTCGGCTCGACCGGAATGATACCACGGCCTCACGGAATACCGGCGTGAAATAACCACAGCGTTGTGTTTCGCCGTGTGAGTGAGATTACCGGATACCCAATCCTTCCCCTCCCCCGATCCCTTCCAATCCCTAAATCTCCAAAACCCAAATCCCTAAAAGGTCGGCAACGCACTCGATACTCCTCCGTTGCGGGTGTCCACGGGCGGCGCTGATTACTTACCATCAGGTAATCCGTCTGCTCGTTTGCCGACCTACTCGATAAAAAAAAACGGTAAATCAGAATTCCTTCCATACCGTTATATACCAAGCGAGAATACATAAGCACATATTTAAAACATACCTCATATACGTATATTCGGAAAAAACTTTTTACTTAAGACACTATAATAATAAGTATGTTTGGATGTACGTATGTCGGTAGTGCTGCGCATTACTCCCCCCTCACGGGGCGTGGTGTTGACGTCATACGCCCCCTCAATTAGGGTGGCAGGGAGGTAGGGGGGAGGTGGTGGGGGTTAGGGGCCCACTGAAAGCGTTTGAATTGAGCTAAGACTCCGTTGGACAAATTATTCGCAGTTTTCAAAGCTAAGGCTTTGTAAATATGATGGGGTTGTACTCGGATAGAATTGACTTTGTTATTCTAAGGGTTTTGAAGATTTTGTACCGGGATTTCGGAGAGGAGAAATATTTTTGAGTGTCTAAAAATCACTATCACTATGTAGTATAAAATACAGTAGCTTTCTCTATCCCTATATTTCTATGTATGCTTAAATCTTTAAAACTACCCAACGATTTTGATGCGGTTTTTTAATAGATAGAGTGATTGAAGAGGAAGGTTTACATGTGTACAAATAGTGAAGAAATATAGTACCAGTAATACACCCGTGGGAAGTCGGGCGGGTCGCTAGTATTTTTTGAAAAGTCATGGAAAAATATAGCTTTTATAATTATGTCTTATAACAGCTATATTCAACAAAATACCGAATTAAATTAATATTTTTTTTAGTTAGGCATAACGTAAAAACTACACAAAGAAAAAAACCTTTATTTAAAAATTCTATATTTATTACCTAATCTTTTTTTTTTTAGTTTTAATAGCAAAGTAGTTTCAAGTTTGTCTTTTATAGCTAGATTGTTATGTACGACGATACGACACGAAATCACACCACTTACAATATAAAAATCTCATTACCTACTTTTTTAACAAAAAAATTTGAAACTAGAATACTGCAGGTAAAATATTCAGGTTTAATATTAAAAATATAAGAGATAATAGCAACCCTAAATAGTTACATATTTTTTTTGTGAATATCTTTCTTATTTGTGATTTTTTCTGCTTCGAAAGAATTTTCTAATGGTATTTTTTACAAAAATTCGGAAAAAATCTGTTCCATTTTTGTTACCTATTATTTTATTAAGATATTTTAGAAAAATGTTTGTTATAAAATATTTTGATGTAATGGGTAAATCGCGATTTATATTTAATTTTTACGTTCCTACTTATTGGAATTTCTCCTCATGCCATTACACGAATAGAAAAATAAATGACGTCGACGTGCGTCGTCATGACGCGCAAGCTGTTCACGAATTACAGTTCCTTTGTGACTTGAAAACTAGTAGAAGCTGTAGTCGGTCAAATCATGCGAGTATATCGTTATTAAAATTAACCAATCAAAACAAAAAATAACTTATACAACAGAAAATTTTAGATTTCATATCAATCAATCAATCAGTCAATCATTTATTATTTGTAAAACATAGGTAACAAAAATACAGATCTTAAAGGTAAATTACAGTGCGCTATGTTTTGTCTATGCTAAGACATACAATTATATTTTGCAGTTTAAGTTAAGATACTTTTGTGGCTTACAATAAGAAATAAACATGTTACAATTTAACAAAATGTCATAATTAAAAAACGTCACAATTAAAAAACTAATAAAGTTAGTAAATACTGAAGATAATAAAAATAATATTGTAGGCAGGAATTTAATCATTTAAGAAATCGTCAACTGTGTAATAACATTTGTCAATTAAAATTTTTTGCAAAGTTTTCTTAAATTTGTGGACAGGTAATTGTTTTATTTTATCTGGTATTTTATTATAAATTCTAGGAGCAATACCAAAGAAACTTTTAGACATTAAAGCCGTTTTACATTTTGTGTGACATAATTGATTTAAGTATTTAGTACGCATAGGAGTTTTTCTGACGTCTGATAATTTAACAAACAGATGTAAATTAGTTTTTACAAATAGCGCTGTTTTCAGGATGTACAATGATGGCAGTGTGAGTAGTTTTAGGGTTTTGAAAAAAGGTACACAACTATCAGTTATTTTAATATTACACATTGCCCTTATGCAGCGCTTTTGCATTTTGAAAACTAGATCTCTATTAGCGGACTGCCCCCAAAAAACAAGCCCATATCGTAAAACTGAACAAACTAGTCCATGATACGCTGTTAATAAGGTCTCAATATTTACTTTTTTCGACAACTGGGACAGCGCATATGCTGATTGGCTAAGTCGTTTACATAATTCTTCAGTATGAGGCTTCCAAGTGAGTTTATTGTCAATCGGTATACCCAAGAACTTGATATGACTGACTTCTTCTATTTCGTTACACTTGTATGAGACACTTAAAGTTGGGCTTTCTCGTCGCTGATAAAAGTGCATTACTTTTGTCTTATTTAGATTAATAATTAAATTATTGTTATTCAGCCAGTCAATGATTTCAGAAAGGGAATTATTAATATCATTTTGGTAAGTATGTGGATTGTTACATTCAATTATAGCAGTACTGTCGTCTGCGAAGAGGACCATTTTTTGACGTGTGACTTTAGGAAAATCATTGATGTATATCAAAAATAGCAGCGGCCCCAAGACGCTGCCTTGCGGCACGCCATAATTTATACGTCTTGGTTTAGATTTGTAGGTTGTAACCAGTTTAGTCTTAGGACAAATTCTAGTAACCTCTGTGCACTGATATCTGTCAGTGAGATACGATTCTACTATTTTCAATACATTTCCTCTGATACCGTAGCTATCAAGTTTTTGTAGTAAAATCTTATGGTTTACAAAGTCAAATGCCTTAGTCATGCCATAGTTTGCATAGTTATGTTTAGTTTTATAATAATGGATATTCCACTCTCACGCACTAAGCAGTTCGCTTCCAGTTTTATAATCAGAACCGCTAAGGAGTGGAATTCTTTGCCGGAGTCTGTGTTCCCCTAAGGGTGTCTTCAAGGCCTGAGTGAATTGGTTGCTTTTCTTCTTGCCAGGGAAAGATCATCAAATGACTTCCCCCGCCTAGGGTAAGGTGAGAGATCGTCAGACTCTTACTGACTAAAAACTCCCCCGTTATAGGTCGAAGCGGCGGTGCCATATTGCGCTTGCCCCGCAATCCCAGCTGAATATCAGCCCTGTAGGGTCTCTTCTGTGGTGGTCTCTTTGAGGCAAAGTGCTTATCGGTAACCGTGCTCCATCATAGGTTGCATAACGAATAACATGAAGCCTTTTTGATCGATGCCAATAATGGCGGCCAGTCTATTTCTATGCCAGTCTATCTACCCGTATAGCTAGTCTCCTTTGATAGGATAGTCGAACGTTTCAAGTTGAATATAATAACTAGACTTTACTACCATAAAATAGCATATTTTTTTCTAAAAATGTACGAAAAAATGCGCATTAACTTCCCCAGTTTGTAACACTTGGTTCTCATTTATAAAAGTAGGCTTTTACAAAGAAAAATGGACCTCCCAACCTACCTACACAATCGCACATCAACCTACCACACTACAAACATATTATCAGCTCTGTCACAGAGCGTTAAGGTTGAAATTCGATTGTAGAGGAGATTATAGCTTGTTCTGCTGGCTATGTGGTCGTTGTTTGAAACAAAAGACGTACTAAAAAAATGTTAAAAGCGTGGGCGAGGAAGGTAATGTTACTGGATTCTATCCTTTATTGTGCACGTAAAAGGAATTCATTAAGGTTTATATTTGTGTGTAAGTCGAAACGATGCACACATACTCCAATTTTATTATCAGAACCGCTAAGGAGGATAATTCTTTGCCGGAGTCTTTGTTCCCCGAAGGGTATAACCTGGATGTCTTCAAGGCCCGAGTGAATTGTTGCTTATGTGTAGGCGTGCTCCATCGTAGATCGCATCATCACCTACCAC
The DNA here is from genome assembly GCA_902829305.4 of Spodoptera exigua. NCBI lineage: Eukaryota > Metazoa > Arthropoda > Insecta > Lepidoptera > Noctuidae > Spodoptera > Spodoptera exigua. Next base: position 306,762 of record LR824628.2, on the reverse strand, counting down.
CAGGCTTGACAGCGGCCAAATGCGTACTCCATCGTAAATCAAAATAATTTATTTCAATTATACCCGGTTTCCGAAAGCCCGATCAATGTTAACATCAACTAACTAGATGCCAAATCTCTTGTCACGTCATCTGATTGGTTGTTGATAATTCAGTCAACCAATCAGATGACTTGACAAGAGATTAAATTGATTTTAACATTGATCGGCCTTTCGGAAACCGGGTCTTAGTCAGTCTTAGTGAAGCTATTTGCTCGTTCCAAAGTGTAGATTGCAATGAAGAAGAACGAGCAAGAAACTCCATGGTTACTCTTTTTCAATCAGGTTGACAGATTCTTTGTTGTGTAGGTCGCATCATCGCTTGGCAAAAGGCACAGAGAAGGACAAGGAATGGGCTCGTTTATTATCAGTAAGAGAAAGAAAGAAAAGAGTTTGACTCTCGCCTCCCATATAGCTAGACAAATCATTTTATAAATCCACACACAGAAAGAAAGTTTGCAATCTTTAGTCTAGAATGAGTCCAGTCTACTTGGGCAAAGCTCCAAGTCTTGATTAAAGATTTATATCAATGTATGTTCAAGAAATTTTAGATAGCGTCTGCCAGGGCGGTAGTGTTGATATTTTGTACATTGTAGTGTGCCTTCAAAAAGATTAATGTGTTTTTAAGTGAGAGCGTTTACTTGGCACGGTATTTTAATACAAGCTTTAAGTAAAAAATTGTGAAATTTATAGAATCGATTACGACATGTTTCTTTTTTTGATTTTTTTAAAAACTTTGGCCCACGTGAGTATTTTCTCCTGTGTCGTGGGTGTATTTACAAACATACATTTTCACATACACATCGCACCCAGACCCAGGAACAATTTGTAAATTGTGATAAGAGTTAAATAAGTTATAAATAGATAGATAAAAATCACAAAAAGAAACATGAAAAATATAGATACATACAATATAGGTATATGCATCTATTTTTTTTCTTTTTTGAGGACGGGAAATCATCAAATTTTTACGGTTTCCTCATCCAGGAGCGAGAAGGAGTGTCAGACTCCTACTGACTAAAAATACTTCCATTCCTTCTCCTGGTATTAGCTGAAGTCGCGGGAAATTATCTCGTTTGACCCGCGACGTGCAAGTGGTAAAATATAAAGGTCTCAAAAGTATGTTACTTCTATGCGAAATTACGTACAAGATAGGTAGGTATAGGGAACAAATATACTTTCACATCTAAACAGAAATACAAGTTAAAGCTAATAAAGAGTGGAAAATCTATATACATAAAATAAAAGAAAGTCGTGTGATTTGGCTGAAAATTAGGGTAGCTAGCTACATAGGTAGAGTAGAGTAGGTAGAGTAGGGTATGTCATATGATGGGAGCGACGCCGCGGTTAAGAGCTAGTTTTAAATACTATCGGCTGGTACACAACGTGTCGCGATTTACGATCGAACCAAATACGGAATCACTCTTTGTGTAATTTACAAATAGTTGTTCCGGGTTGAAGTGTGATGAGTATCTGAAATTGTATGTTTGTAAACGCACCCACGACACAGGAGCAAAACCTAACTGCTGGACTGACCCGACCAATAGATATCCCCAGAATCTCTATAGATATTCTCGAGTCCTGGTGTTTTTAGTCAGTAAGAGTCTGACATTTCCTCTCGCCTCACCCTGGGCAGGAGAAGTCATTTAATGATTTTCACCTGACAAAAAATCCTATAAAAGAAAACCTGTTTTTCCGTAAGCTGTATTATTTATAAAAAAAAAATACTTTCAAAATTTAACTGTTATGCAATTATTTTGATTGCACGTAATATGTCACTGTATAATCACCAATAACCACATTAACTCAGTTAGAATGAGGACCCTATTAAATCATTACATACAGCAGTTTAAGTAGCCCGGTATTGGGGCTCGCCTGACCTAATTCCGGCTTGCAGCTCGTGCAGTATCTAGGACAATCAATAAGGACGGTGGCGTCCTCTACATAGAAGGTTTTGTAACCTATTTAATTTGGTATTATACTCGTACCTAATATCCGTCTGTTTAATTGATTTCAAACATACAGGGTGTAAAAAGACACTTAATGAAGCCGTTAACTACGCATACTGCAGTTCTTTACGCTAAAATTATCACTGGGAAACGACTTTTATTTTTAGGTATCAAAAAAAAAAAGTTATTTTATTGCGCGCAATGCAAAGCAAACGGGATTCGTGTCATTGTGAGCGTAGGTTCACAGCTTAACATTAAAACGCTGTGATAAGTACGTAAGTCGATGTTTTACTTCGCAACAATAAAACAATTCTGTAAAATAAAAATCCTACTGAGATGCACGATGTTTTTTGTGCGAGTCTGCATTTATTTATTACGTACGTTACTGTTCGTAACTTCAAATGCGTAATTTATTTAGAAAAATCGAAAATTCAGGTAATGTTTGTTTGGAAAAAAGTTTTGTAATAATACTTAAAATTCGATTGCTCAAAAAAAATAAAAATAAAAATGCATCTTTGACCTTCAATATCTCGAGAACCCGTGGAGTCCCAGCTATGGTCTTAAAGAAAAAAATGATCCAAAAAATGGGTAGAATACGTGGCTTTCGGCTTCGTTAAGTGTCTTTTTACACCCTGTATAATACACCTATTTTATTAATTCTTAATTGGTTGGAGGTCTGGAGGTAAGGCATCCACTTGTCAGAAGAGTCCAACGTCGGATTGCACATTTGCGTAAAATAATAACAATGAATTTCCTGCACTGACCGATGCAATGCTGTTACTAAATTTTGTCTACTATTTAATGGATTATATTATACACATAAAACTACCTCTTCAATCACTTTATCTATTAAAATAAACCAAATTAAAATTCACTGCGTGCTTTTAAAGATTTTAGACATAGCGATACCTATATGAACTTGTTTTATAATATGTAGTAATTCACAATTTTGTTATATTGTGTAGCTAATTTTAAGTTTCAAATCTCAAATACATTTCTTCTCAGCTTGAAATCATACAATCAATCATAGTAGTTACAATTTACTTTTATTGCCGACTCGTTAACGTATCGATATCTCGATCTCGGAAACTAACAACTAATAAGTTTTTCAATTATAACTATTGAAGTCTATGAAGACTCTCTTCATTTTAGTAAGTGGAACTTTACCATAATGGATTCATTCATAGTTGCCCAGAGGTTAAGGCGATTCTCATAATGTCATGCATAAGGAATATTGTTTTAAGGGATAGTTAGGCTCGTTCTAATTAAAAACCACCCCGTCCCTTCTCCTGCCGAAGTCTGAGCCGAGGCCGCGGTAGATTGTAGCGCGTGCACCCGCAACCCCGGCTATGCATAAGGGTTGCAGACTTGAAATTGTATGGCATACTTTCTTATAACATTACTTATACACTGCTCACATATGATGAAAGAAAATATCGTGAGGAGACCTTGTCTTATCACAACACGGTATAAAGTAAAGTCGCTTTCTTTGTCCCTATATCCCTATGTATGCTTAAATCTTTAAAAATAGGCAACGGATTTTGATCCGTTTATAAAAATACACAGAATAATTGAAGAGAAAGGTTTATTTTGTATAATAACATCTATTAAATTGTGAAGAAATTTAGTATTAGCATTGCATTTATGAAACCGTGGTGGGTCGCTAGTAATTTCTAATTAAAAATCCGTTCTTTTCTCAGCAGTAGAATAGCTACAGGCTAATATTGATGAGGTGTGAAATACAATGAACTAAAGAAGTAGGCGTACTACAAACAACTACCTGTCTATTTACAGAATACAAAGACTGAAATAACACGCACACAACTTTCATATTGTTTAAACAGCAGCTGTGAGGAAACCGGTGCTAAATGTCGGCACTGTATTACACTCAGAGACCCCAAAGGTCAATAGTTATAACCTACAAAACAACCTACGACATCCGCCTACAAGACACCCACGATTCAGCCGTTTACGTAATCCTGTAAAAGTATTGCCCCTGCTACGCACGCCTACGCCTTTTGCTACGAAATGCTACGACGCGCTACGACGTATTAGCTACGAATGTTTTTGGCGACCGTATTTTTGTGTTTAACTTTTTCGTTTGAGTGTCTTTTGTTTATAGTGTTTTCTTTATTACGTTTATTTTTTTTTATTTTGACAACATATTGTTTACTTTAGGTCGAAAGGGTAGTTATGGGGTACAAAGTTTTTTTTACACACATACATATTTTTTTATATAAAAAAATATTTCGCAACATTTTGATTTTCTCCTGTGTCGTGTATGTATAAATTCACATACACAAGTCACCCAGATTGGATACAACGATTTGTGGATCACACAAAGAGTTGGTCCGTGCAGAAATCGAACCCGCGAAACGTTACACAGCAGCCTATTGCCTGGCCACTGTGTAAATCGTGCAGTCAATAATGATACTTCTCTTATCATTTTTACAGTTTGGTTAGGGTTGTGATATCATAATACTATCATGTTTGTACAATTTTGTTTTTCGTATAACTATATACATTCTATGTAGGTGATACAGATTAAGACAAAATTGTAACATTTGTTAAAATAAAGTTTTAATATTATTATTTTTGTTTTATCATAATTAATTTGAGCCTGTGTGCTAACAATGAAACACGATATGTTTTTATACCTACTCTTAATGACGTGACGACGTCAATACTTACGACTTTCACTCACGATCTAAAAAGGAAATATTCACGAAAAAATAGCGAAAATTCTCATTAAGCTCTTAAAGCACCTGAAACAAATCACTCCCTATTACCTAGCGCTCCGTTGTAGCGCGAGAGACCTACGCCCACTCTGATGACCTGATTCTCGATATTGACCAGCCCCCTCCCCCAATCTGGCCTAAATGTCACCCCCCACGACCTTTAAACGACGCATGCGCCAACCAGCAACCCTGGAACCTCCTACAGCAGCCCAGATTTCAGTCTGCCTAAAACCGTAGCACCAACCGTTCAGCTTTCAGGCTGAAATTATTTCAGTTACAAAAATTTCTCTTACATTTATGATAAATTCTAATTCAGTACTTGACAATTTGTATTTCATTAAATATAATTTCGGTTTGAGGCATATAGTCATCTGTTTTTCAACGAAAAACATATCTTACAAGTAGTCTATCGTGAGAGCCGCAGACAAGGTACGTTTAAGAATATCTCTCTAGCAAAAAATTCGTTAGATTCAGTAGTTTTTAGTATTTTGATTTTCTTTTGTTTTTGGTTCTACCAACATCTGCATCACATTTTCTCTTCGCTCATTTATTATAACGAATGATTTTTGAATACAGAATCGAATAAATAAAATCTTGCCGTCGGCAAAAAGTTACCGAAAAAAAAATCTACTTAGAATTAAATATATTTTAATTCTGGCAACAATGTTACTGGTAGTGTCAGAATCATTAACGTATTTCTTTTTTCTCTGTTCACAGAACTTAATAGAAGTTGTAGTAAAAATGTCAAAGCTGAGTTTGGACGGCTTTTTTTCCTACTGCAAGCAAATAGCAGAACATATACAATTGGTTCGTTCAATATTTCCATCTTTTATAGTCCGCCATCTTGGTTTTTTTGACACGCCCTTTATTCTCTATGCATGAATTTTTATTTTTCTTTTATTTGAATGCTGATGCATGACTATTTGTGAAATTTGTTTCTTCAATATGTTTGCATGATATTATTTGTATTTTTGGTTCAAGCTGTGCCATTTTTTATCCTTATTCTTTTATTTAACAGTTGTTTTAAAGCTTCTTGGTTATTCATGGTACTCTAAGAATGCTATTTCGTATTTTTTTACTAGAATTGTTTTTAATTTTCTTTATTTTTTTTCTTTTTGGTGTTGGTATTTGTTTTAGTAGTAATTTTATCATTTATAATGGTAGCATATCATTATAGTAAGTAAGTAAGTAATAATATTAATAAGTTGCTTGTAAATTTAATTAAATACAATATAATTTGCATATTACGCTTATCTTCAAAATAGCTGTATTTGGCTAGCTATAAGACAATAATCAGCCAAGTTGGATTAAAATGGCAATTGAAATAAATATTGCCTTTAATAAATAAATATCTTCGATTTGGTGTCGGGACGTACCTAAATAAACTATAACCAAATAATAATATTTAGAACCAAAAATGATAAAATATTTTCTTTAATGGCTATTTTTTTATTTTCGTCGCTGTACGCTTAAAACGACTGCAGCGCCATCTTGACAGTTATTTTAAAATCTTTTATTACTTGTATAAGCTGTCCGATAAGAAAAATGATTTCAGAATTTCTAAAATGCATTCTAAAATTGTAATTTTTTAATTAAAATAAAAACTTATAAATTTTTTAATTGCAAATTACACACAACACAACAACAAAATTGTGTCTTGCTTTATCTATCTATCGGCCTCTTCTGGCAGGAGTGTTTTAACTCTTAAAAGGAGAGGTCAGCCTCAATTTTACCAAATTAGTTGTTAAAAATAATATTTTATCATTTTCATTTTCATCTACGAGTATGTTCCGGCAAATAACAATTTTAAATTAATGGAACCTACATATAATATTCAATAACGTCTTTTTCAAATTGGTCTTTGGTTAGGTGATAATGTAGTATTCTAATGTATGTTTGTGTGTGTGTAGGGGGAGAGAATGGCGTCATTATCCGGACAGGGCACTCCAAAGCTGACATCTTCAGTCGGCAACTTGTACTACGATTGTGAGTATAACTTTTGCGATAACCTACCTTCTTTATTTATACTCTTTTCTTTGGAGCATATGATTGGCACTTTATTTCAAAACAAAAGGCACGACACCGCACAATTATTTTATTTAAAAATATAGCGACCCGACGGGAGCGGTGTTTACTTCATTATTTAATAACTGACCTATTAAAAAATTCGCATCAATATTCGTTGTGTAACGACAGAGTACATATATGTATAGCGACAGATAAGACCACTTTGTTTTTTTATTATGTAGTGATAAGTTTTATTTTAAAAACATGACAGTTCAGTGTGTTTTTCTAAACGTTTAATAGCTTTCGCGTTACAATTTTCTTCACAATTTCATGTATTATTAGTCGCATAGTCAGCGTGAGTGCTAAGAAATTACAGTTCCAAGTCTCAAGTCGAGAAACCCTTAATCAAATGGTTCCAATTCTCAAAATTCAAGTGTACAATGCAGAGTCTTCAATTGATTCTAGTGTAGTTCTAGCTTTAACAAGAAACAGGTCGCCCGGATTACCTGATGGTAAGCAAACGGCGCCACCCTTAGGATTTCGGAGATTACAGTAGTACCTAGTGTATATAACTTCGTTTCGTTTGTGCATTTTTAGTATCATGGTAGCCCGGAGGTTAATGCATCTGTTTTTTCTGCATAAGGTGCAAGGCTCGGAACCTGGAAAGTGTGACTTTAGCCGACTGACAATTGTATACTTGCTAAATTTATTTAGACACCACTGACATACGGTGAAGGAAAAAATAATGAAAAAATCTGGACTTATAAATTTCTGATCAAAATTTTTTAGATCGACGACCTGCTTTGAGCAAGCGTGGTAATTAATGTTCAAAACTTCTCCGTATGAAAAGAGACCAGCAATGGGCACTTATAGGCTGATGATGAGATTTGTGTGATATGACATTTTTAACTTTGACTTTAGGCTTGCTGAGTCAATTAATCCCTCGTAGTGTTAACATGGAATTGAACTTTAGAGTTTAATTAATGGAGTCACGCGGATATATTGTAAAGAGCTTGATTAATTACTGCCACACACAGCTATTGTGTTGCAAAAAGCATTTTTGATTCGGTTCTCGGAGCAAAAAGGTCTGTTCTATATTTAAGTAGACTCTGAAAAAGTCTTTTTATGATAATAAGCAATCGGCCGTGCTCATAGAAATCTGCAAGACTAGAAGGGAGTGTTACCGGTCTTTTGGGAATTAGGGTTTTGGAGATGGAGATTCATTAAGATTGGGGAAGAGTTGGAAGAGGGGAAGAATTGGGTCTCTGTGAACTCACTTACACGGCGAAACGCAACGTTGTAGTTGTTTTACGTTGATTTTCTGTGAGGCTGTGTGTGATCATTCGTGCCGAAACTTGGCTCTCCAACACTTGTATTATTATTAATAGAATTAAAAACCCACCTTATGGTCATCTTGAAGATTCTCGAGTTTGATTCTCAGGACCAAAACTTTATGGCAAATTTAGATTAAAAAAAAAACATTGAATATAAAAAAACGCCTTATCCCAAAAATACAGCTCTCAAGATTATCTTCAAAATGACATGAAACACAGTCATAAATCCAGCACTGATTAAAACTTAATTTAACTCGCGTCTTATCAGCGACTTCCGACAGAGGGCGACACTTCCGACCGCCGGAAATGACGCGCGCGCCCCAAGTGTCATATTACAAGGGTAGATGATTATGAGTACGGCGTTTACTTCCTATAAACCGACGCTAGATGGCGTGTGACAGATATAGAAGTGATAGCTGGATATAGGGCGGTGGGGTTTTCATAATAGTTTCTACTGCCTCCTTGGAAAACTTTTTATGGGACGGCTTTAAGTCATAAAAAATTATCGATACATCGAGTGTGGGAGTGCCATGTTTCTCCTCTGAGCTTGTTTCGGCATTTCTTCACAGAGCAGTCAAATAGGAAATGCCGCTTTATCTAGTTTTTTTTGCAACAATAAATTTATTGTTTCCTTACCTCGACCAGAATGACACCACGGCACCAGAACGTTACAACGGCTAAAAAATACACCGGTGTGACACAACGTTTGCGCTTGCTTTGTGCAAATACGTGTCAGAGAATTTACCGGAGGTCCCATCCTTCATTAAACCTCAGTCATCAGATCCCCTCAAAAGGCAGGGCCCTTCAGGTCGTCAAAGAAGCTCAACCGTCAAGAATACAGTTCTAGGATTTAGACAAACACGTGAAGACGTGGTTGAATCTTGCTTTCAGTATAAATAGTCCAGCTCGACCAAAGATTCTTTAACTTTATTTATGGAATAGGTCGGCAAACGAGCAGACTTATTACTTGATGGTAAGTAATCAGCGCCGCCTATGGTCACCCGCAGTGGAGGAGTAACGAGTGCGTTGCCGACCTTTTAGGGATTAGGGTTTTGGAGATTTAGGGATTGGTATCGGGGGAGGGGAATGATTGGGCCTCCGGTAACTTCACTCACACGGCGAAACACAACGCTGTGGTTGTTTCACGCCAGTTTTCTGTGAGGCCGTGGTATCACTCCGGTCGAGCCGACCCATTCGTGCCGAAGCATGGCTCTCCCACACTTACTTGTTTCTACTGCCTCTTTGGAAATCTTTTTATGGGACGGCTTTAAGAATAAATAAAAAAAACGCATTTTGCATAAATCAGGTCCCTTAAAAAATGTAAATATATTTTTAGAATGCCAACAAAATCAATCTTCTGAATATCTAACATATCAAAATTCTTGATTGCATAAAGTCCTGACATCTCGGCAGCAAATAATTATGTCCGAGGATTCATACTGAACCCTCTTTTGCCACCGAGGTCTATACGACCCTACGATGGCATTTATTGTGTTGAGTAATAATATACGCAGACATATCAGTGATGTCTGGGCATAGTGATTTGTTTGGGATATTTATTTTACAATATTGTTATTTTGAAAATAGTTTATAAAGTACCGAATGATTGAGACTTGAAAGTGATTTATTTATTCATTTAGTTAACTTGTTTATTCAACTTGTTTGTTTATTTATTTATTTTTTGAGATATTGTTTTAATATCACCAATAATACTGTTACACAGATTTTTTCTAAATTCTTATTTTACACTAGCTACTGTCACGTGGTTTCACCCATTGCTCGGCTCCTTTTGGTTACAAAGTAATGTTTTATACCATATATCACTTAGGAACAAAGAATTTTGGAAATCCGATATGCGGTTCCATATACTCGTATTACCCCCTAAATACAAACTTACGTAAAAAACACCATAAATGTACAAAAAAACAGTTGACATTATCTAAAAACCATATTTTAAGAGTATTTCATATCTGTGACTTATTGTCATCTGACAGACCTCTTGCCCCCAACCCTCGCCCGGGACTCGAAGCCCCTCGCTCCGATTAGTTACACGCGCGTGCCTCAATATTGCACAACAATGCGCAGCTGCACTTTACAGCCGTTGCTAGGAATTTAATTAAAAATTCCTCTGTCAGTATGTTTGTGTTGATAAATCGGGAATAGTGTTCGTAAGTCGGTGTAATGCTATTGTACGGCGGTGGTCCATTCGACCCACCCACGTTTACTTAGGGTTGGATATTGGTTTTGATAAAGTTTGCGTTTGTGTATTTTATTTAAATCTTTTTTTTATGTGCACCTGAATGTGGGTTGATTTCGCGATTAGATTATGTTTAATTTTTTGTTGAGTGGTCGTGTGTATACTGATATACAGTTCTAGTATTTGTTTTTGGTTTTCAAAATTTTAGATTCTAGATAGATACTGTATTTAAATACTCTTCAGTTGGGTGCATATGTACAGGATTAAAAATGAAACTATTCGAAACCCACTTTTGGTCACATTTCATTCAGATCATATTCGGTCTCGATCTGCCGTGGATTTTTTATGTTTTCTTAGCAATAATAAAAGTATCTTTCAATTTATTTTTATTATTATATTATATCGATTGTTGATAAATATAATATATTAAGATCGAAATAGAAAGAAGCTTCTTATTCAAAAACACACACAATACACTTGCATCACTCTTAAACCAATAGACTGGAGCACAAACAAAGAAAATCTCAGCCAACCCTAAACAGCAGCGGCGACCCCAAAATACCCATAAATAGCCCCAAACAAATTAAACTCATAAAATCTAAATTCTCTTTATTACCGCGCTGTCAGAATCTTAAGCCGGCCATTTATAATCGGTTGAGGTCCCGTCTTCATTTTTCGAGAGGTATTAAAAGCCCATCTATACGCCAGTTCGAAGGAGATAGCCTATCCGTTAGTTCTCCGGCTACAATTGATAGACTCAGGGATTTAAGGGATTCACTCGTGGAAATAGAATATTTTTTGTGTGTATTTTTCTTTGTTCTCTTGCGTGGAGTGAGATTCTTTTTCTTATTGGTACAATTTTCAAATTTAAATATCTATTTTTTTAGATTTTTAATCAAGTGTCTATTATTTATTGGATTTAAAACAATACATGGGCATTTAAGCAATATATGTAAATTGAATTTGAGGTTCATTTTCTCATCAAACACCAGTTATTATAATCTTAAAATCTCTTTCAAAGACGAGTCGTGAAGTTCAGGCACCCGGATAATAGTTATAGTATTACTTAAGTAATTTATGTCTTATACGTGCACGTTGGTGGTGGTGGATGGTGAGGATTGATGGGACAACATCCAAAATACTCAGTTCGTAAAAAGAAGTTCGACAAGGCTGTATTCTGTCGCCCATTCTGATTAATATTTACGGCGAATACATTATGAGACACACCTGTGGTGGCTGGGATGGTGGCATAGCCCTCATCGGACAAAACATGTGTAGTCTGAGTTACGCAGATGATACCACTCTTCTAGCGTCAGATGAAGCAGAAATGTTCGCTTATTGAATAGGATGGAGCGCATCAGCGGAGAACTGGGACTCTCGAAAAACAGATACAAAACGAAGATCATGGTTGTAGATCGCTCAGGCAAGCTTCAGCTCACTGGGACACTTGATCTAGAAGTAGTTGATAGCTTTATATTCCTGGACTCAGCAAGATTTGCTTGCATAATTTAGTTTTATTGAACAGACATCGAGTATCGGAGATCTCATAAAATTGCTGTAATTATTAGAATGAGATTGAGAAGTTGACAGACTGTCTCCTACGCAATGTCCCGTCGCGACGCCACGACGCGCAGTTACTCATGAATAAGAGTCTCGATATGACTTCAAACTTTTAATAGATTTTTTCTAAATTGACTCGTGTGAGAAATTTTGTTATCAAATTAACATAAATAAGTTGTTATATGCAATAAATATAGTACATATGTTTCACAAAAGTTACAATTGCAAAAAAGAACTTAATTTACAACTTTCACAGTCTCCTAAATCAAGATTAATGTATCTCATAGAAATAGCCAGTAAACAATTTTCAAAAATATCATTAAGTATCCGATTCCTCTGTGCACAACCGTAGCGCAGTGATCCTCACAAATAAGGGATCCAGTGTAAGTCCGGGTCATTACCGCTCGGATCAAAACGTCCCGAGCGTTCGCCCGCCTGTGTTTACTGCACGCGGGCGATGGAGGGTTACTCGAACCCGACGTACTAATTGAAATAGCACACATTTTTACGGAAAATATATGTTTTAGGTATTTTTGGAATATGAATAGGCAGATTTTTTTTCATGAACGCTATGTCAAAGTAATTTTTTTTAAATAAAATATGTTAGTATTAGGTTTAAAGTTCTGGTTTGACCGTTGTAGTTAGCAACATCATCGAGTTTTTGTAACTCTTATATCTACTTTAAATACCACATTTAATAGCCCTCTAACTGGTATGGCAAGATTATATAATGAAAGGGCTATTGTGACAGATTATCCCATCGACATTTTCTCCATGAACTTCGCAACATACAGACGCTCCATACTTAAATAGTGTGAACAGTGCCTATTGTTATTGCTAATAACAAGTATTTTTGTAGAGTTTCAAAGATTATTAAAAAATGCTTAATTTTGACTAAAATAATTGTATTTGCGAACAAACATTCCTTTTATACTATCACACTATTTATACCAAAAGCGTATAAGCGGGGCCCTTTTGACAGACAGACAGACAAAAATGTACAATCACCGACAATCAGCTTATAACGTCGACAACATAAGTTCACACCAATCTTCGTGACTGTACATTTTATTTGCACTTAACATCACCCTTATTATAAGCGAAATAAAGTTTAAAATCCTTTAACTTGGTTGTCAATAAAAATTGTTACCAACTTACAAGTGACAATTTTATATTTGCACTTGACATGACCCTTAAAGCTAAACGCATACGGGCGAAATTCCTGGAGCCTAATGCTCAATAAAAATGTTGTAATAACACCAACTTTTCATGTGCACTTAATATAACCCTTGTAACAAAGAGATAAAAGATAAAATCCTCTAACAAAACGTAAAAATAAAATTGTCAGCAAATAACATCTGGAATGCGATGTAATGCTTTGCCAATACTATTGAGAGTACTTACACTTAACATAAAACTCGACAGTACAAAGCAAACCTTATAGCTTACGAAATAAGGTTGAAAATATTTGAAAATAGTTCGAAATTTTCCCCTCAAATATGATTCAAGTGAAATTGGAATCTTCTGCTCACGCATTAAGGTTGTGTTTCCTTTGTATATGGATTCTTCTGAGAGGGTTTAGGTCTGAGAGTGACACGGAGGGCTTTTAATATATTGTTGATGAGGGATGACACAAATGGCTGGGGAATGTACTTAATGTTAGCTACTGTCCTGCCTACCCCGCGTGGGAATTGTGGGATTAAGGATACACAGAGATTGTTGAAGAATTAAGCTCTAAATGTAGAGCAGTGGTTGCAAATTGAAAAAAAATATTTCGTTCAGACACCCGCAACACCGAAGAAAGTACAAATACGTTGCCGTCCTTTTGTGGGTTATTTATTTACTAGCTTCTGTCTGCGACTTCGTCCGCGTCACATATTGACTTCTGCAGATTTTTGGTTTAAAAATTATCCTATGTCCTTTCTCGAGTTCCAAACTATGTGTTGTACCAAATTTCACACAGATCGGTTCAGTAGTTTAGGCGTAAAGAAAGACAGACAGACAGACAGAGTTACTTTCGCATTTATATTATTAGTTTGGATTTGAACCACCAGTATCTACTTCACTTATTATTATGCATATTTAAATAGGTAGGTAATATATGCCTAATAACTTTTTTTTCTTAAAAGTTACAAGCACACTAGCTTTTCCCCGCGACTTCGTTCACGTGCAATAGTAACTTCTTGCAAATTTTTGATTTTACCCACATAGTTCCCGGTCTCGCGGGATTTTTTGTAATATCCCGCTCCCGCATGATTTTCGGGATAAAAACTGTCCTATGTCCTTTCTCGAGTTCCAAACTACGTCTGTACCAAATATCACAGAAATCGGTTCAGTAGTTTAGGCGTGAAGAAAAGACAGACAGGCAGACAGACAAACAGACAGACAGACAGTTACTTTCGCATCTATAAAAGAATATTAAAAGATTGGATTCTCTTTTTTTTCATCCAATGATAATCAATTCAGTAATTTTATAGATTTGTGTCATTTTTTTTTACTTATAATATAATATTTGTTTTGAACGTATGCAACAGACAGACGGACAAATATTAACAAGTGATGCGTATACTGAGAGTCACTGAGGGCCGATAAGAGTGACTGTTACGTAGTATTTGAGAGGGATTACAGGATAAAGAACTATTTGCTTAGTTAAAAGCATTTTTCGCATTCTTTAGTTCAGTACTTGAGTTAGATATTTTTTGAGGTTCTTGTTATTTTTAAGTGTGGGAGAGCCATGCTTCGGCACGAATGGGTCAGCTGGACCGGAGTGATACCACGGCCTCACAGAAAACCGGCGTGAAACAACCACAGCGTTATGTTTCGCGGTGGGAGTGAGGTTACCGGAGGCCCAATCCTTCCCCTCCCCCAATCCCTCCTCAATCCCAAAATTTCCAAATCCCTAATCCCTACAAGGTCGGCAACGCACTCGTAACACCTTTGGTGTTGCGGGTGTCCATGGGCGGCGCTGATTGCTTACCATCAGGTAATCCGTCTGCTCGTTTGCCGACCTACAACATAAAAAAAAATCCTTCTCTGCCTTGATAAAGTCCTAGAAATCTATACTAATATTATAAAGCTAAAGAGTTTTTATGCATATTTGAACGCGCTAATCTCAGGAACTCTTGGTTCAAATTTAACAATTATTTTTGTGTTTGTTAGTCTATTTATTTATCGAGTAACGCTATAGTGTATAAAAGATCACGCTATGATCTGTAGGACCCGAGCAGCGGGTGAAACCGCGTGAAAGTAGCTAGTAAATAAATAAATAGCATTCTACTGACATAGCATTCAAAAAGCAAACGAAAAATATGTTTTTGGATTTTTTAATAACCTTCTTTTTGATTAGTGATTGCTCTGTGTCTTTATGTCCGATACTTTCAATTGATTATACGCAAAATCAAAATAACTATCGAGCATTCGCTTGCCAACTATGTAGTGAAAAAAATTGAATTTTTTTGTGCTCAAGTTCACAAAACAATTTTTTTTTTGGCATTTCAACTCGTATCAAGACTATCAATTGAGATGATCCTGCGAACCACTTTCTCACCCATCTGTGCTTACCCTCGCATGCCACGAAGGGCTCTCTGATTAAAAAGTCACTGCTTTTAATATCCAGCCCCCTATGTCCAGGAATTTTCCTGGGAGTAGGGTGACTATGATTCTGATAGTTTGTTGAATATTTCCAATTGGAATAATTGTAGGTATTTTGATAAATTTATAGAATAAACGTTATAGTCACGACGTCTACAGTATGTAAAAAAGGAACAACATAATAATATTAACTTTTCTAACATTTGTTTTTCTGAAAACATCGGGTATCAAACTTGGATATGCGTAGTAATATACTTCTTGCGAGCACTGCACCATTAACCATTTCAAATCAGAATCACATAATTGGTTGAACGCTGAAGAGAAGACATTATTGTTTGTCAGAATTGAATAAGTTTTTTTATAAGTAGCTAATATTAAAATATTAATCTCTCAAGTGTCGGAGTCGGAAGTGGTAAATAATTTTTTTTTCTTATATGATGGTCACCCTACGCTTCACCATATTGCATACTAAGCACAGATGTCTACAACTTAACCAATTACATTCAAATCTCAACCTTAAACCAGCAAGATAAACAACAAAATCCTATAAACACCACACATGGGCAATTCTACAAACAATACCTTTAGCATTTTGATTTTCAATATTATGAGCTGACAAACTTATATTTACGGTTCCCAAAATACATATTCATTGGATTTGGTGCTCTAGTACCTAGATTTTAAGGTCGATGGTGGTATGTTTTAGGTGTATATGTACGTTGTTTTATACAGGATGTATTGTTTGTTGATCAGTCAGAGTTTTTGTCTCGTTTTGAATGATTACTTGCCCTTTGACAGGACTTGGAAAATGGGGAACATTAAGGTCTTTGTTTTGAGAACTGTATACTGTCTCTGGAAACAAAAAAAAAATGCACTGAATCGACACAATCCACTAGCAGGAATTTCCTGAAACAAATGTTGTAATTTTTATTATAACTTTCGTGAGACATTCTAAATTAATTATATGTTTTCGGCTTACTCACGTAATAATTTGACGAGATACTCGGCTTGTTTCAAGCCATGCTAGAGGCCCATATTCATGAGCAGCATTCCGCGCGCGCCGACTCGAGTAGCCAGTAGCAGCGCGACAGCCGCGACCCAAATAATAAGGTAGTTTCCAACTAGTCAAATTCAGTGCTTTCTAGAAACTCCAAATTATGACGTCACAGCATTTTTGCGTCAAATAGCTTAGAAGCTTGGAGAAGGTTTGAGCATTCACCACGCTTGCTCAAGACGATTTCAAAATTATAAATTAGAAACTATATGTCCAAGTTTCCTCACGATGTTTACCTTCACCGTATGTCAGTGCTGTTTAAATAATCATATAAAGTACATATAACTCGGGCAAAGTCACATTGGTACTTGCTAGGTTTCCTGGCTCATGCATGACAAGCGGGCTCCTTAACCTTGATATCAATAAACTCTTCACCAATATTGAATGACTGGCCGAAATAAACTGTGACTTCTAACTCTTGGTATCCTCCACAGCGATCCTCCCTTACCGCGAGGATGCTCAGCCGCAGACGCGAGAGTTCTTGGCCAGGGTCGTCGATGTACTCCTCGACTTCATCCATCAGGTCAACGATAGGAACGAGAAGGTATGTCTGTTGGAATCACTCATTTAAAGTTTAAACAAAATGGAATCAGGGGCAAACGAGGAGATGAATTACCTGCTGGTAAGCAATTAGCGCCGCCCATGAGCACTCGCAATATCAGAGAAGTTACAAGTGCGTTGCCAGCCTTTTAAGGAATCCTTTTTGGATAGATTGGAGATTTAGGGATTGGGGAGGGGTAAGATGGGCCTCCAGTAACCTCACGCACGCTGTGGTTGTTTCACGCCAGTTTTCTTAAAGGACGTTGCAAAACTACTTACAAGCGAGCACATTCGTGCCGAAGCATAGCATTCGCATTCACACTTGACTTTTACTTAGCAGAAATTAGTTTCAAAATTAAGAATTAAGAAGAGCTTTCTTCAGTTCATTCACGTGTTTAAATCGTTATTTTCAATAAAATTAGTAGGTTTATCACATGATAAAATTAGTATGGGACATACAAGTGTGGGAGAGCCATTCTACGAATGGGTCGACTCGACCGGAGTGATACCACGGCCTCACAGAAAACCGGCGTGAAACAACCACAGCGTTGTGTTTCGCCGAATTGGTGAGGTTACCGGAGGCTTAATCCTTCTTCTATCCTTATCCCTAAATCTCCAAACCCCTAATCCCCAAAAGGTCGGCAACGCACTCGTAAGTAACTCCTACTTTGCGGGTGTCCATGGGCGGCGCTGATTGCTTACCATCAGGTAATTCGTCTGTTCGTCGCCAACCGCACACATAAAAAATTATTCAAACATAATCCATCATATTATGATTAAGACTGCAAAATCTGTACACTATTTTTGTTATAAACGCTATGTTTTTTTTCTATGCAGATCTTGGAATTCCGCATGCCGGAGGAGATGAGCAAGATGTGCGATTTCCAGCTGCACGAGGAGCCGCTGCCGCTGAAGCAGCTGCTGGAAGACTGCAAGCTCGCGCTCAAGTGGCAGGTCAAAACTGGTGAGTCTTCCCTTATCCTAGATTAATAAAGAAAGAGAGAAAGAAAAACATTTATTCATGCGCAAGCACACTCACAGAATAAAATTACAAAAAAGAAAAAAATAACTATACTTACTAATAATCTAAATTAAATGATACAAATAAATGTTATGACTAAAATAAATGAATAACAAAAAACATTATGCGCGAGGTGGCATGTATTTTTTCATTGTCTGAGGACCATAAGGACAAGGAAGTAACATTTGTATTTGTTACAAACTATAACAAAATACATTTATCTATTAATTACATTAAGTTGAGGATTTCCTCCTTACTACCGTTATAACGATATAATGTGGTACGAGCGCAAAAAAAGGACATGCTCAGCATTTGCTGAGACCCCAACCACAAGGGATTGGTGCCACAGCGCTGATTTTAAGTATATATCCTTGGTTGACGAACATTTTGAAGCGAAAATTAGATTCGAAGATGCAGTTGCAAAATATGGTCCAGCAACGACTTGTGTCTTTGGCGTTCTTAAGTTATGAAATGTAGAAATTTCCTCTCGATTAAATCATCAAAAGACTTCTCTACATAAGGCGAGAGAGAGAGTTTCAGACTATTACTGGCTAAAAACCCCTCGTTCCTTCTCCCGCTTTAGGCCGAGGCTGCGGTGCCTCATTGCGCTTGCCCCGCAACTTCGGCTGAACAACAGCCATGTAGGGTCAATTAAATCCCTGTGTTGTAGAAAAATCGGGATGAAAACATCTCGTTTCTAAGTAAGCCCTCTAGGTCCTATTACAATAGTAAATTTTCCGTTGTGTTTGGTGACTGGGCTTCTCCCAGTTGTACAATCTCTTTTGTGCCTTTAAGGCTTAAGTCATTCTGTCTCCTGCATTAAATTTACCGAGGGAACTATTTAGTTTTTTCTTCTCCTCAAACAATATCTTCTGATTTATTTCGTTGTGGGATCCAAGATAGTCATTCACGTCCCTGGGACGTGCCTTCAGTGTTCCGGTGTTTTCATGGTGGTGTCTACTGTAGATCCTGGTGCACTGGAGTTGCAGCGGTTTTGGAAGGTTGTGGCGGGCTTATCCCATTAAGCTCTCTAGTTGATTAAATTTTTTTTTATTAGTTACAGTAGTTTTAGAGCCTGTGTGACACGAACAAGACAAAACATTCTATGCAGATTTAGGTTTGGTTTATGAGTAGACTAAAATTTTGATCTGCCCTAAATTCTACAAACAAAAATTAAAAAGTATTCAGAGATTTTGATGTAGGAATGTATTTATACACAACTTTAATAAACAGCATCGGTTAAAATATTAAACAACAGTCTTAAATTAGAAAAAGTGCTAAATAAAATCGATTTTCCTTTCTTCGAGTGCGGTTCAAAAACACTGCACAAATAACCATCAATTGGTCACAGATCTCCCTCCCGCCATTTAACTCACTGTATCGGATCGCTTGAGAATGTAATTACTGAACACTGAACAGTCACTGAGCATGTTCAGTCGCCTGCGAGTATCGCTCGACTATTATTCCAACACATTTCATCAAGTGATTGTATTGTTTGCTGAGGCATTCGGAAGAGATCGGGAAACATCGGGAACGTTCGGAAAATTTGAAGAAAAATCTATTCTTGCACTTTTCACATCGTATGGTTGTGACGATTGTGTGAGAAGAGGTCTTTGAAAAGCATCTAAGATAGTTGTAGGGAATTATACCTAATGACGAATTAAGACTTTGGTAATTGAAAGAGTGAATTACCAATTTTGCTTATTCTTTTTTTATTGTGTTCTTTATCACCAGGAGAAGGTTCATATGAAAGAAAATTTTGACTCGCTAGTCCAAACTAATGTTATAAATTCGAAAGTAAATCTGTCGGTCTGTCTGTCTGTCTGTATGTCTCTGCTTCACCGCTAAACTACTGAACCGATTTCTGTGAATTTTGTACGGACATAGTTTGGAACTCGAGAAAGGACATAGGATAGTTTTTATACCAAAAATCTGCAGGAAGTCACCTCTCCACGCTAACAAAGTCGCGGGCAAAAGCTATTTTTCTATAAAATTTTCAATGGAATCCTTGCTTGTCTGATTTATATATGTATAATACTTTTTAGCATTTTTGCAATATTCGGAACCTACTGACTTACAGTAAAGGATAACTTCTTGAGGAATCCTGGTCTTATAATTTGAAATCGTTAATCTACCCTCAGCAAGCGTCGTGCCTTATGCTCATTTCTTCTCTGTGTGAGAAGATACCCTGACTTTTTTTTGGATTCTATTTTGGAAGAAACTTGGACTTATAATTTCTAATCAGATGTTTGGAATCGACAATCTGCCTAGAGCAAGCGTGGTTCATGCTCAAACCTTCTCCATGTGAGAAGAGGCCTTTGCTCAGCATTGAACACTTATAGGATAGGATGATGATGAGGATGACTGAACTTACATAAAGCAAATACAGAAAATAACCCTTACAAACAAACCAACGAACAGTCCTTCACAATAGGAGCCAGATTAGATGCGGGTAGGGTGGCAATCATTCCGATACATTTGAGGACATAATTGAATTGTTTGATACCGCACTCTTGGGCGGAGGGGCCGCTCGGATATACTCGGGAACGCTCGGGTATCCTCGGAAATTACCGATCATAAAATTGCAGACTTAAAATTCTTTGGACGCGTTTGGAATTTAAATTAAGAACGTGTAAGTACGGTCGTTTTGTTTTCTTTTTACTTGAGATGTGGGAAAAGTTTCATCTTTTGGCGGCTTTCTTTTATTGGATTCTAAACACTAAATAAATATTACTAGCTACAAATCTGAGCGTAATGTTTTATAAACTAAAGCCTTCCATAATAAATAGTCTACTAAACACAAAAAGATTTTTTTCAAAACGAACCAGTAGCTCCTGAGATTAGCGCGTTCAAACAAACAAACTCTTCAGGTTAATAATAGTAGTATAGATTGATATAAATTTAGGAAACAAAGAGTAAAGTTCCCCTAGATCTACTAACGAGGATCCTCCGACCATGTGAGGTGATAATGCCTAGCGTGCTACCGTGCTCTCTATTTTGGAGATTTCGGGGAATGCAGCAGGACGAGCACGACGGTAACCTCACTCACACGGTGAAACACAACGCTGTGGTTGTTTCATGTCGATTTTCTGAGAGACCGTGGTATCAAACCAGTTGAGCCGCCCCTGGATCCCACACATAATATCTACCTTGATTAATTTCCTACTGGTACTGCTGATAACATTAACAGGCCACATTAAGAGTAGAAAATCTAGTCTAGCCAAAGCAATTCCAAAAATGCCAGACTCATCACAAAAATTGTGAATTTCACGCAAATCCATTTACAATAAAACACTCGCTCTCTCATCTTCATATATCAAAACCAGCCGTCAGTTGCACTCACATCTGACATCGCTGCACATCAAACACAGCGCCCTCTCGAATCACACGCTCGGTCGAGTGGTAAATAATCGGCGAGCGACGCTAGCGCCACGGTCGACGAATTGATTGTTGAACTTCAAGTGAAGAATTATGAGAAGCATTTTGTTAGAAGGGTGCGACAGACTTAGATTTTGAAGATTAGTACACATAAATGAGACTTGCTTTTGTTTTAATAAAGCTCAATATCTATTCTTAGGTAAGGATAGCAATTGACAGTCCTCTTTTCATTTTTTTTATGTGGTAGGTCAGCAAACGAGCAAACGGATTACCTGATGGTAAGCAATCAGTGTAGCCCATGGACACCCGCAACGACGGAGGAGTGACGAGCGCATTGTCGACCTTTAGGGATTAGGGATTAGGAGATTTTGGGAAAAGGAACGGATTGGGGTACGGGAAAGATTAGGCTTCCGGTAACCTTACTCACACGGCGAAACACAACGCTGTGGTTGTGCAGGTTGTGAGGTTGTGGTATCACTTCGGTCGAGCCGACCCATTCGTGCCGAAGCATGGCTCTCCCACACTTAATAAATAACTTTGTCCCGCTGTAGGATTTTCTCCTGTGACGTGTGTCCAAACATACAATTTTACATACACATCACACCCAGACCCCGCATTGCACGGAACAACTCTTTGTGCGATCCACAAACAGTTGTTCCGTGCACGAATCCACGTGCCATCCGTGCAGTCGACTTCTTTCTTTTACGTAGTTGTTTTTTGGAACACCGTCTTTTATTTACAACTTAGGTACTTTAATTAAATGACAAGATTTTTTTGGAGTAAGAAACCAAAAGAGAGTTTTCTGAGTTTGTTTCGGCATTTCTTCTCAGAGTAGTCACATAGGAAATGCCGGCTTCATCTAGTTTTTCACATACAAATTGACGTGTAAAAGTGCCGTCTTATGGCCTATTTGCAAAAATAAATACATTTTTTCAAAAAATATATAATACAAACGATTTAAATTTTTGCCTAATGACAATTAATACACATATTACTTTGGCTCAAACCAATCCAGCCACTTCACACTCAGCATACATGATCACAAAGTAACTGAAAACCTTTAAAATATTCAAAATAAATTCCCATTTCAATAGACTTATAGGCTTTAGCGGCTGTCTATAAACTATTAAGCTTAGGGAGAGGCTATAAGGCTATAAAAACAGTAAACTCGGCGAGTAAGTGGCGGGGCGCGGTAATGTCACGCAAATCATTGGATTACAGCGCTGTGGGTGTAGGGTTCACACTTAAGAGGGAATTTTAGAGACTAGACCGGTTTAAATTTTAATTTTAATAAAATTAATTTTTAATAATTTATTGTATTTAGAAATGAAATAGATTGATTTTTTTTAATGTGAATAGGTCGGCAAACGAGCAAACGGATTACCTGATGGTAAGCAATCTGCGTCGCCCATGGACACCCGCAACGACGGAGTAGTTACGAGTGCGTTGTCGACCTTTAGGGATTAGGGTTTTGGAGATTTTGGGAAAGGGAACGGAATGAGGTAGGGAAAAGATTGGGCCTCCGGTAACCTCACTCATACGGCGAAACACAACGCTGTGGTTATTTTACTTCGGTTTTCTGTGAGGCCGTGGTATCACTCCGGTCGAGCCGACCCATTCGTGCCGAAGCATGGCTCTTCCACACTTGATATTTTGTTATTTTTCAAATTTTTTGTAAAACGTTGCTTCCCCTCTAAAATTGTCTTCTGTGTCGTGGGTGCGTTTACAAACATACACATCACACCCAGACCCGGAACATCAATTTGTAGATCAAACAAAGAGTTGTTCCGTGTTGCCCAGCCACCGCGCCAACCGTGCAGTCAAAGTATTTCAACTGAATATTACTTTAGACTTAATTAATTTTTAAAATTTCGTGTTTCATGTTTAACAAAAAAACGACAACGCAAAATAATTATTTAAAGGCCTTTAAGTGTGTTTTTTTAATGGCGTTCCCTATAGTATGCCGACTTTAAAAAAACCTAAAAGCTTATACTAACTTATCTACCTGGCATTACTTGAAAATATTATCTCAACTAACTCTTAAAATCACTCACGATGGTCGCCCCATGTGAGCCCCACTGTCTCGTATTACCATAGTGTGATGGATCATCCCTTCGTCGTCCATTGTTGCCCATAGATTAGCATTCCACTGTTATGGATTGATTTTTATACACCCTGTGAGTGGGATAATGCAAGGGTCTATGGAAATGCAGTGAGGGGAAGATTTGGATTGTTTAGATGTTCAAAGTTTTTGTTAACCTGTGTTTTTTTTGGCTATGTTTGTGTCTCAAGTTAAGTAAAATTTGGTAAAACAATTCCTTGTTTTTTTGTTAGAGTTTGGAATTTGTTAAATGTGTTAGTGTTAAAGTCAAAGTCCAGTTAAATTTATATTATTTAGACTTTGTGGTGGATTTCAATTAGACAATTAAATTATACTTTTGAACGTCAAATAATTAAATATAAGAAGTTAACTTCAACCGTCTACTTTTTCTTTTAATAGTAATTCTTTTTTTTTATATGACATTAAAATTATTAACTATTTTTTTACCGCGTACTGGGTGCGGTTACAACAATACAATTTCACTTACTCGTGTCCCGCAGACTCAAAACAACAATTTCTCGATCACACAAAGAGTTGTTCTGTGCGGGAATCGAAACCGCGTCTCGTTGCATAAACCGTGCAGTCTTAACTGAACTAATTTAGGTTTTGTATGTTCTAAACCTAAAAAAACTATAAATAGTACTTCTTATAAGAAATAAGTCCTTGTATTATCCCCACGTATCGTATACATTAACCATCAATAATAACCATAACATGCAACACGAAACCTCCAAAACAATAGCTCTGATTGCGGTTCCCGCCGCCCCATACTGCCATAAACTGGATTAAACCGGATACATCCGGATATTAGTTTGAATGGCTCTCGTCAGTGATCACGTGCGCACAAATTGAATCATTTGAGGACTTGTCGCATACTGAACAGTTTGTGTGGTCACCCTACTGGTGGGAGAGTTTGCTAATTATTTGGTTATTGTTTTTATTTGGATACTTGCATTGGTTGGAATATCTTGACTCGATAGAAAGATGGGTCAAAAAAAGTTAAGGGAAAGAGATCATGTGGGCATTATCCAACGTGATGGACGGGCCTCATTAAATCTGCAACCCACAACACCAATGACTTCTCCCACTTTGCAAAGCATACAGCATCACAAGAACTACAAGAATGGAGGCCAAAATCACTCTGACGAGAGAGCACGACTAAAAAGAATTACTGGTGAACTATTAATCAGCTTCTACACGCTGTACCCTGTTGAAACGTCCTAGAGTAGTAACTAGTAAATATTTATATTTTGCCAAATATCTTTATACAGGGTGTAAAAAGACACTTAACGAAACCGTTAACTACGCATACTGCAGTTCTAACTAAGTAGCTTTACGCTAAAATTATCACTGGGAAACGACTTTTAATTTTAGGCATTAAAAAAATTATTGCGCGCAATGTAAAGCAAACGGGCTTTATGTCATTGTGTGCGTAGGTTCACAGCTTAGCATTAAAACGCTGTGATAAGTACGTAGGTCCACGTTTTACTTCGCAACAACAAAACAATTCTGTGAAATAAAAATCCTACTGAGATGCACGATGTTTTTTGTGCGGGTCTGCATTTATTTATTACGTACATTACTGTTCGTAACCTCAAATGCGTAATTTATTTAGAAAAATCGGAAATTCAGGTAATGTTTGTTTGAAAAAAAGTTTTGTAATAATGCTTAGAATTCGATTGCGCAAAAAAAAAGAAAAATTAAAAATGCATCTTTGACCTTCAATATCCCGAGAACCCGTGGAGTCCCAGCTATGGTCTTAAAGAAAAAATTATCCAACTAATGGGTAGAATACGTGGCTTTCGGCTTCGTTAAGTGTCTTTTTACACCCTGTATTGGTCGAGAGATAAAATATAAATGTTACTTGATTTACTGCTTAAATATTATTGCTCACTGTGTGTCTGCTAAGTGCCTTTACGATTTATAATTAAAGATTTCATCGCACTGAATATTTCGAAAAATATTTAACATTCTGTAGATTTTCAAACACCAATTTGCAATAATTAAAGTAACGCTAAACAAACAAACAATAACCTGACTTCTATACACATTAATATGTCAAAAGGAATTTCATTTTAATCCCTACAACCCCCGCCAGATGGGGCTTCAGTCAGTCAGGTGTGACGTAATCGCGTTTTAATCTCAGAGGGCGCCACTTGTCAGGGGGAGTTTTTATAGGTAATGTTAGGATTTTACTATTGGTTTGAGATTAGTGAAATAGCTGACGGCTATAAAGGTTGGTTTACTTACTTATATTTTTCTTTCTATTTGTACATTGGCTCATATATATTAGATTTTTTCCATGACATAATTATGTATAATTGACACTTTAATGTATCATGCTTGCCTTCCATAAGATTATTTTTACTGCAGACTCCAACACACTCTAATTAAATTCAAAATAGGTTTGAATCCTAATATTAATTTCTATAATACTAAAATTTAAAAAAAGGCAGACAGCAATAATTTATGAAATTAGAAAAAAATCGGTAACCTCTCTCAATATCGAAGAAAAAAAGAATTTACAAATCCAACCGCTTTTTTAAACGAAATAATAGACTAAATAGAATTTGTAACACATATAACAGACACATCTAAGTATAAATAAATATACAAATAAATGAATCGCTAAATGTGTTGGTGAGCGCCCAACCACACAACTCAGTAAAGCCACGCTTCGGCACAATTAGGTCGGCTCGACCGGAGTGATACTACGAACTCGCAGGAAACCGTGTGATGAGGTTACCGGAGCCCCAATCCTTCTCCTCCCCTAAATATCCAAAACCCTAATCTCCAAAAGGCCTGCTCCACACTGGTAATTCCTCTGTTGTTGCGAGATTCCATGGGCGGCACCGATTGCTTTACCGACGAATTTAAATAATGACGTCTGGACCAATTTAGCCAATTTTATTGTGTCCGCTAAAGTCAAAAGCTTATTTTAAAAGAAAATTGCGACCCTTTGCTATGACACACGCGTGAAGACGGGACGGGTCGCTAATAAATTATAAAATATTATTATAAAAATACCACCTGATCTGACCTTGACATTTGATATCATTGACCTCTCATCGTGTCACGAGACCAGGCGCTCGTCTGATGATGAACGAGTTTTATACATATGTAGGTAAGTTAAATAAATAATAAAAAAGAAATATGGTAATGTAATTTTAACGAATATTTAAAAGATAATAAAATTATTAATGCAGGTCGCTGTCAAACGGCCGATCGAAATCCATAGGGCCTGGTGATAAAAAGCGACTTTGTTTTATACTATGTGGTGATTTGCATTTTTGACTTGTTGTAGGCGTCAGATTAATATATTTGGCAATTTTGTTGTTGGGTAGAGCAGTTTTTTGTTTCTTTTTGGCTAACACCGTCAAAAGAATTATGTCTAGTATATTAGGTACTTAATTGTAAAATATTATATTTACAAGAAATGTTAACAGAACAATAAATACACTTCCCTATCCTCACACCTCTCCCTCCAAAAAATCCCTCTTTGCTTACCATCAGGACTTCCGCCAAATCGTTTGCCTCGCTTTATCATAAAAATATTTTACATCGTTCACACGAAATCAGTTTAAAAACAATTGAAGCTCCCTTATGCTAAATCCCGGTGGACGCAAGTGTTTACTTACACTGCTGACGCCCCAGCTGCGGCGCCGTGATAAACAGTCCCCCGGGGCGCGGCCCGAGGGTCTATCTGTTCATACACATATTACGTGGTTTTATTTAGGGAAATTATTTTTTATAAATAGATAGGTATTTTGTTTGGTAGAGAAATATGTAGCGAAATTCCTCATGATAAAATTCTGACTTGACTTGACGTGAGTTCAAGAATATTAATGAATAGCTTTTGCCCGTGACTCCGTTCGCCTGGAACAGTGACTTCCTACAGATTTTTGTTATAAAAAACTATCCTATGTCCTTTCTCGAGTTCCAAACTATGTCTGTACCAAATTTCATAGAAATCGGTTCAGAACTTAGGCATAAAGAAAAGACAGACAGACAGACAGAATTACTTTCCCATTTATATTAGTTTGGATATGTCAAAGAAATTTATTAATCACAGTCTTTGTATTGTTTGATTAAAAATCTTTTTTTATATATAAGGACCTGTCATAACATTTCTATTACGCGATAAAATGTCTGTTTATCATAACTCCCTACTCCCTAGAGGGCGGTGTTCTCAATTCTCTCTCATTTATATTTTTTATCTATATTCCCGGTTGTGACGTCACAAAAAAGAATGAGTTTGTGATAAACAGTTTTGTTGGGGGACCAAAGAGGTCTTATCTCTGTATTTTGTGGCGTATGGTGGCTGTCATAGACATTTTATCTTGTTTCTTTATGGGGGCGTATTGAATTACCATTGTGTGGTATATTCTGCTTATGATTGAGTGTCTCGATGGTCGAGCGGCGGTAAATATGACTAGTGCGGGTCTCGGCTTCAATTCTGGGATGGTTCATATTGACTATCTTGATGGTTGAATGGAGCGTTGAGTGCACACAAGCACAATTAATGTAGGTCTCTGCTACGGCGTTGCAAATCACATTAAATTTTGCATTTTGGAGGAATGAGGGAACAGGGTGTAAAGTTCCTCATCCTGCATTGAAAAGACCGACCAGACGGTCGTTGTGTCTAACCAAAATCTTTTGTCTGAATCTTGCTATAACACATCAGCACCAACGGGACTTAGTCTTGTTCCCAGTTTATGGAAAAAACTTACTCTCTATATTATATTGTAGGTATTGCATTGTAATTATTTATCTATATTGCAGATTATATTATATTCGGCCTACCTCTAATAATATTTAAAATATAAAGAAAGTTTAGAATTTGTTTCTCAACATCCATACACAAACAAATACATTAAAAAAAGAAACAAAAAATAACACAATTACTATCAAAATAATTGTTTTACCAATATTTATTCGGATTGGCCACAAAACACAAAAATATCCGGCGTTGTACCGGACGCTATCGCATGGTCCATTGGCGTGTGGGATTACATCCGGGTCCGAATGACATCGCCACTGGACCGGGTTAACCGGATCGCTTTGTTATTGACACTTTTTGATCGAAATGTTTTTAGTAATATTATTTAGGGATCTGTATGATGTTATGTTTTTGTTTGCGATGGAGATATGGCGTATCGTTTTTTTTTTTGGGATTATAGATTCATAAAAAAAAAAATTGTCGTATTGTGGAGACGAGCCGACAGATTGGGCCTCTGGTGACTTTCTAAGCGTGAAAGTGTTAGGCCTGTGTGATACTAAGGAAAACAAACATTAGGATTTTCTCCTGTGTCGTGGGTGGGTCGATCTCCAGTGGTGTTATTTTTCGTGTTGGGCTGGATAATCGCATTTTAAAATCGAAAAAAGTTTCCAAAATATTTTTTTATTTATAGTTCAGTGTCTAATCTACATGACACAAGGCTTATATTATAAATAAGTTTATTTTAAATATATAAAAAAAATTCTTACACATTAAAATCCTGATCGCTCTGGGTTGACCCAACTCCCGATTGAATGAAAAAAATGTTCTTTAAATTTTTAATGAGAAGGTTCATATCAAACAACTTATTTAGATTACATAACAAATAGTTTTTCTTCATAGTAATAAAATATTTTTAGTTATATTAACAATACTTTTGCCACAATTTGAATTTAAAATCGTGACCGGGCATTTTATCTCATCGCTCTGCGCTGAGGTAAAACATCGCGCACATCCCGAGATACGCGTTTTAGACACTATGTTCCCCTCCCGCGGGGCAACGCCAGTAGTGATCTAACCGCCGAGCAGGATACATGTGTGCCACGTTCCCGCGCTCCAACATTACGAAGGTAAGTTTATGATTGCTCTGTATTTGGTTCTCGAATTTTATGATTGCTATGGCACGTTATTAAAAATAAATAGTAAGCTTGTGAATGTGTTTGTTATGTGATTTAAGTAATCGTTGTGATGTTTTTTGTGGGAAGTAATCACAACTGTCTTCTGCTTTTACATTCGGCTATATTTATGATTTTGTGACTTTATCTGATCGCTATGGCTGTGATTGCTCTGTCCAAAAGGACCAGAGCGATGATATTTTACATTAATTGGACGTTATAAATCTATTTTAAGTAGTATTACCGAACTGTAATAATGACAAACGATGCATATAACATTTAATTTATAGCCTTTGTTGGGTTTCTTTGGGTAAGCTAAATCGATAAACAGATTTTGACGTATTTTATCTTAATGATATTATTATTATATTTTAATTTAGTTAACCACAACTATAATCCTTTCTTCTCTAAAATTTAATGGCAACTATTGTTGCAGATTTAAATTATGCCTCAAAATAAATTATCAATTGAAGAAAAACGTCTTAGGAAGAAATTGGCTGAGCGTCGTAGAATGGCCAAAATAAAAAATGATCCAGATTTATACGCGCAATGGCTTGTAAAGTCAAGAGAGAGTTACCAAAGGAAAAAAGCTCGGGGCACAGTACTACCAATGAGTGTTTTGACTCCAAGCCAGCAAAAGATTCGTAGGAAGAAAAGTAGGCAGAGTTCTCGACGATATTATCTAAAGAAAAAAATGGATAAGTTATCAGCAACCGATGAGCTCCCAATAAATGAAGAACCCATCTATAAATCTGAGAACCGTGATCCTCTTTCAAATGTTCCTCAATCAGCTCCAACCTTAAACACCTACAAAGTAACAACAAAACATAGAAAGATACTGCAAACTGTAACACAAGATGTTGAAAATGAGTTTAACATTATTAATCGTGTAAAAGATCATTCTCAGACAAGTTTTTGTCTTCCACAGACTTCTAAAGAATATGACAATGTGGCTAATTTTGATACACCCGCATCACCGGTTAGTAGACTAAGACGAATAACAAGATCTCAGCGGCTATCGCAAGGTACTGAACGAACGAACGAACTAACATGCATTGGTAGTGCTTCCTCCAGCATCTGTCCCGATAGTCCACAAAGTTCTATTAGCAACATATCAAATACGTCTCAAAAAAGTCTAGATTTATTCCCTAAACATAAAATATCGTCAGTTGCAAAAAAAACCTCTCCATGGAAAGCTTTATTAAGAAGGATGAAATATAAAGCTAATAGGGAATTAAAACTGAAAGATCAAAAGATTCAAAAGTTGAAAATAAGTAATGAACGTATTAGAAGACAGTTGAACAGGTTAAAAAAACAAAGTAAAGAAGGAAAACGTTTAGAAAGAAAAATGTTGGTTTCAACTCCTAACAAAGATAACGTACAAGAAATAAAATATACAGTAAAACAACAATTAATAAAAGATATAAAACTGTTTTTTGAAGATGATGATATTAGCCGCATGACATCTGGGAAAAAGGAGTTTATTACTAGAAATAAAATAAAAAAGCAAAAGCGCTACTTAAATGATACCTTACACAATTTGCACCAAAAATTTACTTTAAGATTTCCACAGCACAACATCAGTTACAGCTTCTTTTGTAAGCTACGAGCTACGTTTGCCTTTTGGGCCGTTATCCCAGATGCAAAATGCCGTGATACATGTCTTTGTGTAGAGCATGAGAACATGGATTTGGTTACCCTATCATTGAAAAAATACTGCATTATTAAAGAAAAATCATCAACGGAAATCTTAACCTCCTTAACGTGTAATTTGAGAAGTATAGACTGCCTTACAAGATGTTG
The DNA here is from genome assembly GCA_902829305.4 of Spodoptera exigua. Classification (NCBI taxonomy): domain Eukaryota; kingdom Metazoa; phylum Arthropoda; class Insecta; order Lepidoptera; family Noctuidae; genus Spodoptera; species Spodoptera exigua. The sequence goes on along the minus strand of LR824628.2, from coordinate 275,561 downwards.
CATTATCTGTAAAGAGAAACACCTGGAATATAAAGAGTTTGATAACAGTAAGCAAATTGAATATTTTAAGTGGACCAAGATCAAGAAGACTTACATGAAAAATGGAAAAGAAATGAAAACTACACAAACCTTAAAGCAAAAAGTCGAAGCTAATCCCAAGGATGTTATTAATTATTTTGAAAATATATGCAGCTCGTACATGCATCACTGCGCCAATATTATAGCCCAGAATAGCTACATTAAAAAACTTAAAGCTAATTTAAATTACGATGAGTGTTTAATCCACTGTGACTTCAGTGAAAATTATAATACCAAATACGCGACTGAAATTCAATCATTTCACTTTGGCGGTTCGCGCCAACAAGTAACCTTGCATACCGTAGTAATTTATTACAAAGAAGATGAGTTACTCCAGTCACAGTGCTTCTGTACGATTAGTGAGAGCTTGAGACATGACGCTGTAGCTGTTTGGGAACATTTGGTGCCAGTCCTCCTTTATATAGAAAACACATTGCCTAGAGTAACGTCTTTGCACTTCTTGTCAGACTCACCTTCGGGTCAATACCGAAACAAGAAATTGTTTCATATTATATCAAAACTACACTGGCAATACCCAAGTCTACGAAAAGTTATATGGAACTATTCGGAAAAGGGTCACGGTAAAGGTGCTCCTGATGGTGTTGGAGGAACGCTTAAAAGGACTGCCGATAAAATGGTGGCTCATGGATTAGATATACCTGATACGAAAACGTTTTTAGCTTATCTCAAAACAAATGTGTCAGGAATTATCCTGGAAGAAGTTGCAGAATCTGCCATATTAGAAAAAGACATGTTAATCCCCCAAGATATAAAAGAATTTCAGGGTACTATGAAGGTACATCAAGTAATTTGGTCAGCGAATACTAAAAACGTTTTGGCCATGAGGCGACTAAGCTGCGATTTAGGCAATTGTTCACAAGAAGCTGTACAATGTCCGCACGGCAATCACATAGGCTTTTACCAAATTGATAGCGACCCGAACCTAAACACCTCAAAGAAAAACATGTCACGGACATCAAAGAAGACCAGTCGGCCTTCGCTGGTCAAGCGTTCAAAAAACTGCGATCAGGAGAAGCAAATTCAGCTTCCACAAATGCTAAATAATAGACAGACTATAACTGCAAATCAAAGTCAAGAATCATTACATAACTCGGACCTGCCGGATAGTTTTTGGGATGAAGTCCCATCTATTGACTATGAAAATTTAATTACTCCAAGTATTTCCGAGGTAGTTTTATCTTCGTTGCAAAACGATAAAACCTTGACAAAGGCTGCTGCAGCAGAAGATTTATCCGACTCCGATGACTATTCAATTTTCTGAGCCTTATAGAAATTGTATTTTGGTGTTAAAATTTGTATCATTATAATTTTCAAACAATATTTTAATCTGATCTGATCATCTGAATTGCATTTTACTTTGTGTTGTTCTTTTTAATTCTTTACTTTCCACTAAAGATATAGTTAAGGAAAATGTGATTATTACAAATCTCTTAGATAATTTTGAAAAGACTGTCATAATCTTAGTCATAATTCTAAGTCCTATTAAGCATTATGATTACAAATAGTTACTTTAACCAATTGTTTTTTTGTTAGAATTTTATCTTCTTTAATTACTTTTTAAAAGCTAATATTTAATGAGTCTAAGTCATTTTATAACTATAAAAGAATGTAGGTAGGTTGGTTGATTTCAAAATATTTTTAATTTTGTGTCTTTTACCTAGAAGTGATTAATTAAGTCCAAATAAATGAAACTAAGCCAAAAAGTTGTTTTTTATAGTTATGTTAATTTGTTATTTAAGCAATTATTTTATACTAGCTTTTGCCAGCGACTTCGTCCGCGTGGAATAGTGACTTCCGGCAGATCTTTTACCCACATTTGTAGTTCCCGTGGAATGGGAACGTCTCGAAAACGAGACGTTCCCGTTCCTGTATGAAGGTCGCGTTTAGAAAGTGTACATTTCTAACATATTATTATAATCTTGTTACACGTACCCTGAATAACACTGAAAACGGTTAAATAAATAATATTTTATCAATATTAATTTTTTGTTTCACTAATTTCACAGTTTTTGATTGCTCTGGCACCAATTATGATTGCTCTGGTCGCAAAAATTTTTAAACTTAAATATTTCCATAACTGTTTATGTAAATTGAAGGCCAATAGTAAAAATGTACTATTTGAATATCATTATTTGTTATAAGATATATAATTACCATTAAATATCAATATCTGAAAAGCACCAGAGCGATCACACGAATACGCCAGTTTCGGAGATTGATCCGGGTGCGGTTACAAACATAATGTCACATACACAGATTCGGAACAACAATTTGTTGCATCACACAAAGAGTTGTTCCGTGCGGGAAACGTACCCGCGACACGTTGCACGGCAGACAGTTGCCCAGCCACCGCACCAACAGTGCAGTCAATTTATACCACTCTGGTCGAGCCGACCCATTCGTGCCGAAGCATGGCTTACCCACTATCTATCTCTCTACATTCTGTTTAATACCTCCCCGTCTTTTCGCAGGTCACCCTCACTTCTTCAACCAGCTGTCCTGCGGGCTGGACATCATCTCCCTGGCTGGGGAGTGGCTGACGGCTGCAGCCAACACCAACATGTTCACGTATGAAATCGCGCCTGTGTTCATCTTGATGGAGAATGTGGTGCTGGAGAAGATGAGGAACATGATCGGGTGGAGGACTGGAGACTCTATATTGGCGCCTGGTAAGTGGAGAAGTCTTATCGACCTTTAACAAGTGGCTTTTGGACTCTTGAAGGAGTTGGTAGTGATGTGTTGTATACCTACTAGACAGGTCACTGCAGCGTGAACGCTGCTCATGAATAAGAGTCCCGCTGTGACTTGAAACTAGTTGAGCTTTTCTCGGTTCATTCACGTGAACAATTATTTACTTAAATAAATATATAAAAAAAACTAGCTACTCTCACGCGTTTTCACTGGCTGCTCGACTCCTATAGAATGTAGCGTGATGTTTTATATCCTATAGCCTTCCTCGATAAACGGACTAACAAACACAAAAATAATTTTACTATGCAATTGGAACCAGTAGTTCCTGGGATTACCACGTTCAAACGAACAAACTCTTCAGCTTAATAATATTACTAGCTATTCTCGCGCGGTTTCACCCGCTGCTCCATTTAATCGTAGCTCGATGTTTAGACTATAGCACTCAGGAAAATTGCAGCTATCTATCAGTGAAAGAATTTTGGCAATCCGACCAGCGGTTCCAAAGATTACCCCTTACATACAAACTTACAATTTTTACCTCTTTATAATATTATAATATAGATATAGATTTAATAACTGCATTCTGCGTACCTACCAATCTTTATTGGTTTCTTGTATGCCTTAAAACTGTGCCGACATTATCTGCCCATACAGCATTCTTTCTGCCACCTATATCACGGTTTTTAATCACCAGGTGGTTCTATTTCGAACCTGTACGCGTTCCTGGCAGCCCGGCACCGCAAGTTCCCGCAGTACAAGGAGAAGGGACTCTCCAGCATCCCCGGACAGCTCGTCATGTTTACCTCCGATCAGGTCAGTCAACTGTCCAGTTACTTGGCAGGCTTTTCTCATTTTGTTCCCAGATTATATTCTCTGAAAAAATTTAACTTTATTGCTCTGTGACAACGAGAATGCTGAATACGTGATGGCTGAATAACCATGGAATGGATGGATTCAGACCCTAAGAAGATGGACGTGGTTGGACGGGTTTGCTGGGCAAGAGCATTAAGGCACCGCGGCCTCGGCCTAGAGCAGGAGAAGGAACGGCAGGGTTTTTAGTCAGTAAGAGTCTGACACTGTCTCTCGCCCCATTCGGGAGAAGTCATTCGCTGATTTTCTCATCACAAAAACAAAAGAGCATTGGCTGGGTAACTGGCTACTGCGCAACGTGACTCTGGTTTGGTTCACGTGTGAGAGCACGCTGCTCTTATTCCTAGGGAAACAAATGAAGATATGTGTTTCAAAAAAAATGTTGGTAGATTTCACTTCATAAACAACAAAGTGCGGCAGAGCTATGCTTCGGCACAAATGGATCGCCTCGACCGGACTAACACCATGGCCTCACAGAAAACCGTCGTGGAACAACCACAGCGTTGTGTTTCGTCTTGTGAGTGAAGTTACCGGAGACTCAATCCTTCCTCTCATCCAATCTAAATCTCTTAAACCTTAATCCCCAAAAGGTCGGCAACGCACTCGTACTGTTGTTGCGGGTGTCCATTGGCGACGCTGATTGCTTACCATCAGAAAACACATATATTATAAGTTTAATATAGACTTGTAAAAGGCTGTTTTTTTATACCAAGGTGAGCTCTATATGTAAATATTATTATTACACATTATATTGTTGTTCCCAGTGCCACTATTCAGTGAAATCGTGTGCGTCTGTGTGCGGTCTGGGCACTGATTACTGCATCTGTGTGCCGTCCGACGAGCGCGGGCGCATGATACCCACCGAACTGGAGCGGCTTGTGAAGTACCACAAGGATAGGGGCAATGTAAGTCTACATCGCTAAGAAACAAAGTCGCTTTCTCTGTCCCTATACCCCTATGTATGCTTAAACCTTTGAAACTACGCGACGGATTTTGATGCAGTTTTTAAATACATATAGATAGAATGATTGAAGTGGAAGGTTTATATGTATACTAACATTTCTTGAATTGTTGAATAAACTTACTAGCCATTAAAAATAATAATACAAGAATTGACTACTTGGTAGACGCGGTGGCTGGACAGCCGTGCAACGTGTTGCAGGTTCGATTCCTGTACGGTACCAAATCTTGATTCACAAATTGTTGTTTCGGGTCTGAGCGTGATGTATATGTCAATTATATGTTTGTAAACGCATACACATCACAGGAAAAAATCTTAGAGTGTGGTAAAGTTTAGGAAAATAATTGACATAACACAAATAAATAACAGTGATTTTTTGACCTTTTTACTGATCAAATTGATAAAGAAATCAAGTGTTAAAACATACGTCAATTGTAACAGCATCCCTAGAAAATGACAGGAAATTGTTATGTGGAAATAACGTCTATTACCTTCTACATTAGGTCCCATTCTTCGTGAACGCGACCTCGGGAACAACAGTGCTGGGTGCTTTCGACCCGCTCGAAGAGATCGCTGACATCTGCCAGAAGTACGACATGTGGATGCATGTTGATGTGAGTACATCCAAACTAATATTATATATGCGAAAGTAACTCTGTCTATCTGTCTTTTCTTTTCTGTAAAATTTTGTACAGACAGACATAGTTTGGAACTCTAGAAAGGACATAGGATAGGTTTAAATCAGACATCTGCAGGAAGTCACTATTCTACGCGAACAAAGTTGCGGGCAAAAGCTAGTAATACATAAATAAATAGTGCCGGAGAGCCATGCTTCGGCATGAATGACCGGAGTGATACCACGGCCTCACAGAAAACCAGCATCACAGAACCACAGCGTTATTTGTCGCCGTATGAGTAAGGTTACCGGAGACCCAATCCTTAACGTTCCCCCAGCAAAAGCATAAATGAAAATTCCTAATCCCCAAAAGGCCGTCAATGCACTCGTAACTACGTTACGGGTGTCCATGCGCGGCGCAGATTGCTTACCATCAGGTAATCCCTCTGCTCGTTTGCCGACCTATTCCATGACAAACAAGAATAGATATGTCGGTTTATAATGATATAAGTCATGTAATCGTACTTGTAATAATAAGTTAACATTGCAATGTTGTTGCAGGCTGCATGGGGCGGTGGTCTTCTGTTCTCCAAGAAGTACCGTCACCCTCGCCTCACTGGCATCGAGAGGTAAGTTGTTGGTTAAGAAACTATGTGTATTACAAGTTTAAATTGTCACTGGCTAACACATTATTTGTTTAAGACAATTAAGTCATCAAGTAACGTTTTTTCTTTTCAATTTTGTTATTTACCAACTTAACAAAATGGCTAAGAATTAATTGATAAATTGATCAAAAATAGTTTAAAAAATCTACTGAATACTTGTTAAAAAATATTTAATTTACTTATTTATTATTTATAATATATATAAGATATAAGACTCAAATATTTTTTTTTTGCATGGACTTGGAACGATTATAGAAGTTTTCTTATCCTAAATATATTTGGAATATGAAACTAAAATTGTCATCAAAAGTTGTATCGTCTAGCTCCGCACCCGCTGCTCGGCTCCGAGTCGTAGCGTGTTGTTTTATAGCCTAACTATAACCTTCCTCGATAAATTGACTAACGAACGCACAAAGAATTGTTCAATTCTAACCAGTAGTTTCGGATATTAGCGTGTTCAAACACAGACATAATATGATGGGCGGTTGGTTGGCGCGGTGGCTGAGCAACTGGCTGCCGCGTAACGTGTCGCGGGGTCGATCCCGTACGGAACAACTCTTTGAGTGATCTACCAATTGTTGTTCCAGGTCTAAGTGTGATGTGTATGTGAATTTGTATATTTGTAAAACTTACGAGACCAGGGAAAACTTGTAGCACACGGTTTTTTTAAAGAAAAAATACTTAAATAGATAAACACGCCATACAGCTTAATTTAACATTAGTAATTAGTATAGAAAATTCAACACCAAATAACATATTAATTTTCCTTAACAACCACCTAATTATAACTGTATTCTTTATCCATCTCTATACTCCTAATTGCTTCCCAACACTTAATAGAATCCAAAGTACAATCGGCAAAACTTACTCATTATCCCCACGTTAATCCGGGCTGCCATTAACGTCTATCAATCATGACTGCCCTGCGCTAAATGCCGATGTACTTGTACTAAGCCAGGCGCGGTAGCGGGCGGTGAGGGGCGAGGGGGAAATCTAGCTAAATGCAGCAGACGCGCGCGTTGGACCATGTGACAGATGTTGTAGGGTTGGTGCTCTGTAGAAATTTAACAAGAAATAGATATAGCATATTTGAATCTTTTTTTTCAAAGTAGGAAAAGTTTGTTTTGTGTTGAAATGGTTTATTAGTAAATTTAATTTCTCCCAAAAATACATCTGAATTATAAAAACTTCAGAAGTAATCTTTCGAGTAGAGCTTGTTCTATCGATCAAGATCATGATTTTCTAAGTAAAAATTACTTATTTTATTTTTATAAATTTGACTTTAATGTAGGAATAATATATGTGTATTTCAAAGTTTCTATAATTCTCATTAAAAATCAAAACTAACTTTTATCCAAAAAAATATATGACATAATTATATAAAAAACCAAATTATTGCAGACTAAACCTTATTAAAATAGGATACAGATTAAAAATAAACAATTTCTCAATATTTTAGAAAAACAACACAAAAATATCCACTCGCCAACCCTACATTACCCGTCAGGGATTACGCGTAGCTCGTAGCGCCTACTTTCGTAGCACTCGTAGCGTTTCGTAGCAGGCCGTTAGTTCACATGTCAATCCCGAGTTACATTCCGGGGTAAAACGTTATAGCTGATCGCGTTAAGCCTGTAATAACCTGAGGCGGGAGAGATGCTGTGTTTATTCTAATATTTGTTTTATAATTTTATACTAGAGATCCCAAATCCCTAAATCTCTAAATCCCTAAGCCCCAAAAGGTCGGCAACGCACTCGTAACTCCTCTGTTTTTGCGATTGTCCATAGGTGGCGCTGATTGCTTAGCATCAGGTAATCCTGCCAGTTTGCCGACCTATCACAAAAAAACAAGAGATAGCATGCTATTGATGAAATGATTAAAGTAATATAGTCATGACTTTTTTATATCAAATCCCGAATACGAAATCGAGCAAGAGACTTAGCTCTTGATTCCCGGATAAGAGTGGATTTTCTCCAGATTATGGTCATACGCCTACTTCTTTTTTAATTTGTGCAAAGGTAAAATAGAAAAGTTGAGTTGAAAAAACGTCACATCGCTAAAAAACCAATTAGTTGCAAAAATACGCCAAAAAACAGAACTGAACATTTTTTAAACCCAGCCTATCTTGCCCTCTGTCCTTACCCTCTTACCGAAGCGATGCGACCTCTTTTGAGATTAATTAAAACTCCCCTCGTGTAGCTGTGACTAATAAAAAACAAAAAACTGTCGGTCGGTACATACGTCTGCACTTGTGTGTAGCTCATTTATCACGGACTACAGTTTAAAATAGAACCTCTATTACACCGTAGCGTTCGTCAAAATAATTGGAAGAATATCCCACCCACACGCAAAGTCAAAACTATTTATACTTACTAAACCATAGCAGGTACTTTTCAAATGTCAAAATAGAATATAGTCAGAATCAGTTCGTCTGAGCCGCTAAGGAGTGGAATTCTTTACCGGAGTCCGTGTTCCCAGAAGGGATATAACCTAGGTATGTTCAAGGCCCGAGTGAATAGGCTGCTTATGGGTAGGTGTGCTCCATCGTAGGTCGCATCATCACTTACGACCAGACGTGACAGCGGCCCATTATAACCAGAACAATGTTATAACAATGTGCAATTGTTTTTTGTATTTATTGGCATTCAAACTAAATGATAGATCTCGCACATTTTTTGAACTTTTATCGCCTTTGGTTATATTAATATTAACTTGCCCTATTTCAACTGACAAACGAACAGAAATAACAACTCAAAATATATTAGAAACACACCATTATTTTCAAAATAAAAAATTACCTAGGTACTTAATTTGCAACTCTACAAAAACCAATATAAGAAACAAATTCGCATATTACACTACGGTGCAATTGCATCCCAATGCGACCCTTCAAGCTGTAAAAACAGAGTATTATCTAAAGCGCCGGCAGAGTGCGCCACTGTGCCAACACGATACACTCTCTGTTTAACTTTATGCTTAGCTCGCGAGCTACAGTGTCACTGCAATCCGTCCTGCATTACTTGACACTTTTAGCTAAAGTGGTTACATGAGAGGGTCAATGAACGAATCCATTATAAAATCTACTTTAAAGCTCTTTAGCTTAACTTGGAAGTCTTGGGATTCATTTTAATTGGTTTCAAACCATGGCGCCGTGTATTTCGAAATAAATAAAAAATATTTTTATTTCGCTACCATAAAATTAAAAGGGACTAGATGCAAGAGACAGAATGGCCTAATCCTGAATGACACAAAAACACTGTACAACTGGGAGGAGATCGTAAATGAAAATATAAAGACAGAATGTCAGTAAAACCACAGTGACGGGTGTTTGCCCACAAAATAAAGACAAATTAATTCGATTCCAACGTTAATAATTGATTTTTTATCGTTAGGATCTAGTCGCATTTCATCACAGTTTGCGAGTCGTCTGTCACAAAATTTAAAAATTAAATACTTAGCCAATTCAGCTGAGTTTTTCGTCATATTAACTGGTAAAGTAGCCTACACTACCCCTTGAATAGAATAGCCCTTTATAACTCCGTATTTGAAACCCTCATAAAAATAATCTCTAAATCTTCAATCTACGACAGTTTTCTAGCCCATCACACATTGGGGTAATGCACTTACTTACCCTTAAACAAATTCAATGTTACCCCTCGAGTAAATAAAGGGGTAACTTGATTCGCAATTGATTATAGCATTATGCAAATTACCAGGTTTGAACCCCAGCCCGCGAATTGACTAATGACCTTGGGTTTGTCAAAAATCAACAACAAATTGAATTTTTACATTGAATTTACATAATAATTGTGGGATTGTGGACAGGGGTGGGTTAGTGGCGGCTGATGTATTAGCGAGTTAAAAATTGTCATGTGGTTTTGAGATTTAAGTCGAGAGCAACTTCCAACCAGATATATTCCACAATGATAAGACTTTTTTAACCGACTTCCAAAAAGGAGAAAGTTTCTGAATTCGACCGTATAAGCTTTTTTAGTTTCATATGTGTCGTGGTGTTGTATGTCAAAATAACCTGAAAGCCGCCTTTTCATGCATTATTCCGATGTGACTTTTATAAGTTAATAAAACACTGCGGGCATTCGGTCAAGGAAAAATAAGTTTAAAATCGCCAATCCCCCTCGAGCAAAACGTGGTAGTTACTACACAAACCTTCTCCGTGTGAGAAACTCCATTTCAGTCAGTTAATAATGAAAACGTGGTAGGAGATAAAGTTATCTCCACATGTCGGTCGCAACTATTTGGAGGTTTTTTGTTATTAGACAATTTTTTTAAATGTTTCCCTACATTAAGATTATCTCCTGTATCGTGGGTGCGTTTACAAACATACAATTTCTCAAACACATTACACCCAGACCCGGAACAACAATTTGTAGATTAGGCACAAAAAGTGGGTCCGTACGGGAACCGAAACATGCAGTCTGTGCATACTCACAGCGACTTTGTAAGACTGAGAATTATCTCTCGCTTCGTCAACAACTTGACAATTTATAATCAAATGTTAAGATATAATAAATTGTATAAAACATAGATAATTATGTACTTTTGTATTTATTGACTGATCTGTTGTGACAGGGCTGACTCGGTGACGTGGAATCCGCACAAGCTGATGGGCACCCTGCTGCAGTGCTCCACCGTGCACTTCAAGTATGAGGTTGGTGCAATATTCGTAAACAAACCATTAGCATACTTAAATTGTGAGAAAGCCAAGCTTCAACTCCTTGGGCCCGACTTGATTAACACCACGGTTTCAAAGAAAACTGACGTGAAACAGCAGTGTTTCGTAAAAACCAGTAGGTCAATCCACCAATACGGTAGTTTCCAACTATAGTATAGTCAAATTCAATACTTTTATCCAAATGTCAAAAACTGTACTTTTCTATGAAATTAGTATGAAAAACTGAATTATGACGTCATAGTATTTTTGCGTCAAATAGCTTACTTATTTTTTAATAATTAGCTACAAAATATCTATAATTTAGTGTATCGATCGATTGATGAATATAAGTACCTATAGTTTAGTGCATCGATCGATCTATGAATAAAAGTACCTACAGTTTTATTCAATATTTTATTGTATTGAAACATCGAATTTATTTTTGACGTAGAAAACTACCCAATTCCAATCAGATACCCCCTGGTATTATGAGTATTTTTTGTGGAGGGAAAATTATGTAATTTCTCGTGTCGTTTAGAGTATGGCGAGAGGGAGGGTCAGACACTTACCGACTACAAACCTTCCGTTCCTTCTCCTGTTGTAGTTCAAGGCCTGGTACCTTATTGCGCTTGACCGCAACCCTGGCTAAACATCAGCCCTGTTGGACCTCATCTGTGGTGGTCAATTGGCTCTTTGAGGCTCGCGATGATCGCTACGCGCTGTACAGTCAGGTCTGGTTCTAGTCGGGTGGACAGCTACCCTTGCTCGACGTCCGTAATGTCGCGAACTTACTGATATAGTTTGCGTTGTTTTTCGCCAAAGTTACCGATAGCCCAATCCTTCCACCACATCCTCAATGCGCCTTGGTATTACAGGGAGTTAAGAGAACTATCGAGTTTAGATAACTATATTTACTAGTCGGCAGTCAAAGGCTTAAGAAAAAAATTGGTCATTATTGGTGCTACTAATATTGCAACAGGACTGTTAGATTATATTTGCTATTAGTTTATTTAAGTTTTGTACTGTTTAGCTGGGATTATATTGAAAAAAACCTAAACGGGAATTCTCAATGATGCTCCTGGATTTTGTACATAATTTAATAAGTATAAAAATTACTCTCATATTTTTATGGATAAAACGTTGAACTAAATAAAATAACTTCCTGTATTTTAATCCCTCAAAATAACCAATAAATTGATATTATTAGGACAACAAATAATTGAATTCCTTTACAAATGCTCTTTCAAAACAGCCTCATCCTTATTCCCTTTACAAGAAAGTACATAATCCAAAAAACTAATAATTCTCGCTCAAATAAAAGCTACTCATTCCATTTCGTGGATTATTTACTAAGTGAGAGGGTTGGTATTCCTCTGTAGCTGTAATAAGGGTAGACCTAAATTGGCAACACATGTTTGCAAGTGTCGCAAAGAGGAATTTAATTAAATGTACCGCGTGCCTTGTGTAGTGATGTAGCTTATGTATATCGATAGTTCTTTTCTTTCATTAGTATATCGATAAATTAGTTGTATCGTGTCTAGTATAAATTACGAATGTATGTCAATAATGCGTGTTTATTGTAATAACGTAAGTTTTTTATTTTAAAAGCATTATCTAGCACGCTACAGCTATTTACTACTTAACGTCAAAGTAGAGATTACTTTAACTTAAGCTGTGAAACCAGTTTCAAACTTAAGGCCTATTTGTAGTTCCTTATTAATATTGTCTTATTAAATGCATATTGCACTCAATGACACAAAATAAATGAAAAAAGTAAGAAACACAAATCTCTGAATAACAAATATTCTGTTAAAAAAAGAGTACCTAAAGATGGAGTTTCTTGCTCGTTCTTCTCCATTTGAATCTACAATTTGGAACGAGCGCCTAGCTACACTGACGAACTGACTGACAGATTATAATTCTATTTTGACGTTTCAAAAGTATCTATATATGGCTTAGTTGGAATAAATTATTTTGACTTTGACTGTGAGTTTATACCACGGCTTTATACCATTAGGGAATCTATAGACTATGAGATGATGAGCTATACTATTGCTGTATAGCTGCATACTATTACTGTATTGCTAATGGTCTTGAAATCAAACAATTTACGTAAGTACTGTGCCTAGTATTGAATCTTTCAGATTCATAATAGTAAAAAATACAGTTCTGAATACGATAAAAAATTAAAGTAAACATAATTGTGACTTTCCAACGATTTTTAAAGACACAGCATTTAATCATAATAATAGTAGACTGCGCGACATCGCCGCGTCCGCTAACGCTGCTCATGAGGAAGAACCCCTCTGTGGTTCGAAACTAGTAGAGCTTTTCTCAATTTACACACGTGAGTAACCCGCGATTTTTAGTTAATTCAGAGGTTATTTTCAATAAATGACTTGTCGTCAAAGAACACTGGCTATCGATATCGACACCACCCCTTCCCTACAGTGACAACATGGAGTGTGGGCGGGGTCCACTGGAATTTATCATGAAGCATATTGTGCTGACATGCCTCCATAACTTACAGATTAAATGGCCACAATTTGCAAAGCAATAAGGTTTATAATCGCTTAGCAAATCATTGTGCAGTCACTTATTAGCTTTTCTGCAATTTATTGTTTATTCTGTTTATTGAGAAGACAGCGTTTGCTTTCGGATTTCTGGCGTTTTTGTGGCGCGTTAATATCTTTTTGAGTTATCGTTAGTTATTTCATAATAAAATTATCGCGCGGGATCTATCTAATCCGATCAATAATACTTCTTTAAAAACAATTATAAGAATCTTCTCCTAACGATTACTAAATGTAACAAAAAAGATTCGACTAAATTGTTCCAGCTGTAGTTAAGTTATGCGCTCACCAATACATTTTACGATTAATTTTTATAATCGGATGTTATTATAATGTAAACCTTCCTCTTCAACCACTCTATCTATTGAAAAACTGCATCAAAATCCGTTGCGTAGGTTTAAAGATTTAGGCATACATAGGGATATAGGGACAGAGAAAACGACTTTGTTTTATACTATGTAGAGATCCAGTAGGTACTCAACTTGTAAGTACATTACATTTTGTTGACACGTAATTAAAGATACTTTTTCTGTAGTCTATTTTGTGAATACTTGATTAAGAAGAAAATATAAGTCGATTATTTAACACCTGATAGATTTTCTATTGTTTCATTATCTAATTAAAAATATATAACTTAAGTTTATCAGTGAAAACCCGTTATTTTATGTTTATTATTACTACTACCTTACTTTAACTAGTACCTATCTATCCTCACTCACTCAAGTGGGGGATGAGCAGGGGTGTGTCGTGTTTAGCATATAAATACTCAGCAAACAGCTGGCCGCGACAGATAGTGAATCTACATAATAATGCATAGTCTGTGAACACTCCACCGTCGCTGTACAAACACAGATTCTGAACTTTAAATCTGTTTGTTTGTGTGGAGTTGTGAATATATGTATAATAATAATTATAATGGTAGATAAATAGGTTTGAATTAGACTAAGCTAATAGATAACTGAAAGTAGACGAAATGAAATCTACACGAATTTTTTATTATGTGATAGGTCGGCAAACGAGCAGACGGATTACCTGATGGTAAGCAATCGTAGCACCAGATGACTCCGAAGATTTAGGAATTGGGGAAGAATGATGGAGGGGAAGGATTGGGCCTCCGGTAACTTCACTTAGACGGCGAAACACAACGCTGTGGTAGTTTCATGCCGGTTTTCTGTGAAGCCCACGTGGTATCACTCCGGTCGAGCCGACCCATTCGTGCCGAAGCATGGCTCTCCCACATTTAAATGTCATATATAATGGGAATAGTTCATTAGGCTTAGGCCTTTGCTCAGCAGTAAGCACTTATAGGCTGCTGATACTAGCGTATATTCGTTTCTATCTTTCATCTAACAATGCACGTGTTCCAGGGTATCCTGCTCAACTGCAATGCCATGTCTGCGGAGTATCTGTTCATGACGGACAAGATCTACGACCCCAAGTACGACACAGGCGACAAGGTCATCCAGTGCGGACGACATAATGATATCTTTAAGCTGTGGCTGCAGTGGCGTGGAAAGGTAGGTACATCTGAAAATTATCATGACGTTTTTTCTTTTAATTTAATTTTCGTTTTTGTCTGTGTAGCTAGGTGTCCACTATTGGGCACATAACTAGTAGTACAGTCAAGTTCAATATTTATTTAGATTGGTTGAAATTGATCGGTTTTCAATGAATTTTGTAGGTGGCGTCATGTTTTTTATATGCGTCAAGTAGCATATAAGTAATTTTCTTAAAGCAAATTACCTAGCAATATATGAATATTGAGTAATTGCTTATATTCTGAAATCAATGAATGATGGTGTGACTAGTTTTTTTTTATATTTAATTGCCTTAAAAAGATGATTTCAGTATTATGTGTTCATTGTATATTATTGTATTTTTTTATTAATAATGGACTGGCTTTTAGTCACTATTTGGTCTTTTAGTAAGCGATGATATGAGTGACCTACAATTATGGTTGCTAATCCCTACTATACATATTTATATCTAGTTTTTACACCCAACTAACCTTTGACAACCTTCCCCCTCAGGGTACCTCGGGCTTCGAGCGCCACATGGACCGGCTGATGGAGCTGGCCGAGTACCAGGTGCGCCGCATCAAGGAACAGCCTGACAAGTTCCACCTCATCCTTGAACCTGAGATGGTGAACGTGTCCTTCTGGTATCTGCCCAAACAGCTGCGCGGCCTGCCGCATGATTCCCACAAAGAGATTAAGCTCGGCAAGGTAATTATTAGATATATAAGAATTATTGATATTTTGCCAACGTGAAATTCTAAATGCGTCACAAGCACCCGTATTACTGAAAGTACCAGCCAATAAAGTGTGACCACGAAACCGATCAAAAACAAGTACTTACGAATCTCGAGCCAAAAATAACGATTTTCATTCTAAAACACAGCACAGTAACGGGCTTATAATTTTTCTAAATTACGGTTTCCTTTATAACTCTTTCGAGGCAAACAGAGTGACGTTAAAACTATTTTTGTTTCAACACTAAACATCAGATGTAAAATTCAATTTCTTGTAAATTTACGTCGTACACTTTAACGCCATCTAGTATCTGACATCGTCAACTTTTTCAGGTTTGCGCCAAGCTCAAGGGCAAAATGATGCAGGCTGGTACACTGATGGTTGGCTACCAACCTGACGACCGCCGTCCCAACTTCTTCCGCAGCATCATATCCTCAGCAGCCGTTACCGAGAAAGACGTCGATTTTATGCTCTCAGAAATGGATCGCCTCGGACAAGATATCATTGTCGACTAAAAGCTTTAACTGTTAACATTTTGGTCTCACGGCGGAGACTTTCCTTCATATTACGTCGTATGTTGGCACTGTTTCAATGTTGTTTTTCAATGAGAGATATTCAAAACTGAATTAAATATAGGCATGGTAACCAGTTTTGGATCTTATGAACGAAGGTAGGTATAGTGTGGAAAGTGGTCAACAGTTGTTGAAGTTTACATGTGAATTTCTTCTCTGTGTCTATTTATTAATCACACTGTCGTGTGATTTGTTTCTGAAATGTCTCGCCGCCGATACCAAATATTATATGAATAATTAATTATATGTTACGTACATGTATCGAATGATATAGTAATTTATTTATCTAGATGTTATCTGCTGTAAAAATGCATAGCTGTCTTAGGTGTGCACTGGAGACTGGACAGAAATTTTACTCATAACTCGACACGCTTCACTAACGCCATCTATTGAGGGATAGCTCAACAAATTTCATGTAATTTTACAACAATTGAATATTTTATTTGTCGAATCGAACGTTTTACTAGGCAATGGAATTGATTGGTTTTTGAATGCATTTTTATATCAACCGAGTGTGTCTTGTTCGTTCGAATAAGTAAATTTTAAATTCTTAGATAATTTTAGAAACGTATAGTATTACATTCGGGAATATTATTTGTTTAGTATCTCGGCAAATTTTGGTATGTCGTTGTAGAGTATTTTTAATAAAATCAACAACGATACATTATTTACTTTTAATGTAAAATAGGAAAATCGAAAATCCCGCTTTTTCTCTGACCAGTCCTCAAATTGATGTTTAATATCATTATTGGAAATTATATTTAGAACAATTCAGAACAAATAGTAATATTTCCTTGATGTTTACAACATTATATCGATGTAATTAAGAATTCACATGAAGTCTTCATATTCTCCTTATAGTGGTCCACTGTTTCCAAAAATATAAGTGTAAACTTGGAAAGATATTCGTCAAACCGTCTCTTCGTTATAATTATTAAAAATATATTTATTGAATATTGTTGATTCTCTTCCCACTGAGTATATATAAATATAATATTATATGTATACAATATTTTACGTTAATATGTTGACAATGAAAATAAATTTTCGATTAAAATATTGTTAGATAATAAGCTATAAATTATATATAGAAGATATATAAAATTAAAGCGGTATTAAGCTCAATATGTCGTGTTGGCCAAAAGATGTGTGTAGTTACTTGAGTTGACTGTTTATTGGTAGATAATGTTGTTGAAAATTATATAATTACTATTATATTGTAGTGTTTATCACGTGAGTATGTACGAAAGCTGTGTGGGGCGTATTTGGCGAATGATTGATCTCTGTTTGTATGGTTTTGAACGAATAATCTCTATTTATATATTTATTAATAATGTAAATGTAATTAAATAGAAATCGATCATTGACTTAATTAAAATATTAATAAACATCAGCTAAGTGAGTTGGTCGAGTACCCGCCATTTTATTATAAGATCGTCCAAACTGACAGAAGTCAAAGATCGATAGCTATACAAATTGGAATAAGAAACTGTTTTGTCGAGAGCTAGAGAATTATATTTTGCAAACGATGTATCTATTTAGATAATTTAAAAACGCGTAGCGTACGAAGTGAATGATACGTTTGTTTAGGATAAAATATCAAAAATTGTTATTTTATATCATTCACTCTGTATAAACAAGTATCTTAAGTATAAATATATATTTATTGATATCAAAATCACGTCATATACAAGACATATCTCCCGTTTTGCCAATTAAAAGAGTATTGTTAAATTTTATATGTTGTAAAGCGCAATGTAGTCTACAGCTTTTCGGTGCTTGTTGAATAATAAAATATTTTTCTTTACAGCCAAAGGCACGTCTCGGAGACATATAAATTAAATAAAAATACTTTAATAAAATTAGTAGCGCCATCTATTGCTGAACAACTAAACAAATAGTTTGAGTTTCTGTCAAAAGATGGTGCTACGTTAAATAATGGTAAGATGGATAATTTCATGTGTAACAACGCAATAAATTATGAATTTTAATTTTATCAGTGTTGTAGAACTGTGTCTCGATGTTTAGATGTAAGTTTAGAATAATTAGTAGTAATAGGAAACTGTTTTCCTCAGTGTTGATTTTTACGTGTAGGTTCTTTCTTCATGTAGCCTGTCTTATAATTATTTATTTATTTCGTTTCTGAAAAAGACGTCATGGACAGTGTCAAACATATATTGATAATAATTAAACAACAGCTTTACGACTTGCTCATTCTTAAATTAGTATTGGCTTATTTTTCAGAAACGAGATGTCAATTAAGTATCTCAATTCTCAAGGTTATATTAAAAAGCCTTCTGTACTTAATTCGTTTTATGACTACTTGCATTGTCAATATTATTGTTGATTTTATGTAATTATAAGATAAGAATGTACATATAAAAAAAATACGATGTGACGATGACAATAGAAAAAGTAGGATAATGTGTGTGGGGATAAAAATCTCATTTTGCGTGTGAGAACGCGTGAGTGGTGTGTGATGTGTTATAATAAGTTAGAAAATAGAATTCTGGAATTTGTTTCGTATTATTAGCATTCTAGCTATCAATAGCTGATTGTGGAAAAAAGTATTTAGTTCTAAATTAAAACGGCACTATCAGTCAAATTAAAAAATAAATAAGTGTAAATATGTAGCGCGAACTACAAGTTAATTAGCAATGTGCTTGATTTTTAAAAAGTCCGTCAAGTGATATTCTTGTTCTTTCTTCTATCCGATTACAGATGGCAGTGCGCTAGCGGTGTAGTTTACTTTCTATAACGATAGATGTCACTATGATAAAAAAATCTAAGTGCTTCCATTTTGTGTAGTTTGTAAGTAATTATAAAATAATGGAAATATATTTTCAATGTCAAAATACTAAGTATTGGTTATATTTTCAAAGTCTTCCATGATGTCTTCCAGTTATTGAATTTGCGTTAATTTATTTTGGTAATATAGAAATATGTATTGTATTAGATATATAACATTAGTGTTTCGAAAAGTTTAGCATTTAGAGGCAATATACTGTTCACTTTTTGATCACTTATAATGTGAGACAAGATTAGTAAAACTATCCTATTATTGTTGCTATATGTAAAAATCTGTATAACCAAATAAATGGTATTGTTGTTAGTTTGTTGTTGTTTTATTTTGTCACTGGTTGTTTATCAGAAAGAGACCATTAAAATATTATTCTTTCAGTCGATTTAATGAACTCACAAAATGAGATAACAGCCTGCAAAGACTTTACATGAGCAAAATTTAAGCAAAATAGTAGTGATTATGTTTATGGCACCATAGTATTTAGGACGATTTTTATGGAGGCAAAATCAAAATCACTGAATAACTTTTCCTTCCTAGGTAGAGAAGGAGTCTCAGACTGTTACTGAGTAAAAACCACGTCGGTGTCAGATGAACATTTCCTCCGCCTTCCTTTGCAAGCATCACTGTTTTGCAAAAATCGGAGACGGCTTCACCGCTCCTCTCGGTCCGCACCATGTCGATCCTGCCTAAGATGCCATTGCCAGGACATCTTGCGTTCGTTTCTTGCCGATGGATCCGAAACTTTCATGTCGATAAGCACCTGCGTCAGGTGTAAGGTAAGAACGCTTGAACGCAACGCCAACTTAGCTAGACTACCTAACTAACTTCTTACAAACTAACTTACCTAGTTAGGAGCCTAACATTAGAAATGCTCTTCTAAGTTGTACCGGCTGCCAAGGACGAAGACCGGGTACCTCATCGCCGAATCGACACTGATGGTAGCCCCTCCTGTCTAAGCTAGGACCTCTAAATCATGAGTTTTACCAAATTTAAAACGAACTATGATAATTAATAAATTGTACAAATAAAGTGTGTACCTCTTTTA
Organism: Spodoptera exigua; assembly: GCA_902829305.4. Classification (NCBI taxonomy): domain Eukaryota; kingdom Metazoa; phylum Arthropoda; class Insecta; order Lepidoptera; family Noctuidae; genus Spodoptera; species Spodoptera exigua. The sequence goes on along the minus strand of LR824628.2, from coordinate 255,741 downwards.
CTGGTACATTTTCTAAGAATTCTATCTATATTCTGTATATGTCCATCCATTTTATACACTTCTTATTATTTTACAAAAAACCTTGATTCTGAAATGGGCTGCGTAGTAAATAATATGAGATATTTAAATAAGGAGAGTTTTGTTTTTAAAGCATAAACGTTTTCGAGGAGCAAATATAAAAGGAGACGAGATATACAGACCTATGCACTTTCCAAACATCATTCAAGTGGGCGTTTTTTTTTTTTTGTGAGGGGAGAATCATCAAAATTACATGGCTTGTCCTGCACTCACGCAAGGATCGAGGTTTTGAAGTCCCTTCACTAGCGCATCGCCGTTAATGAGCTTCTTGGCACGCCTTTCAATGTGTCCTAGTGTGTCTAGCTGGTGTTTAGCCGAGCCGTCCCATAGATGAGAGCAGTACTCCATACAGGACCGAACTCGCGCTTCGTATAAGTTAAGCAGTTGTTCTTTTGGCGTGAAGTACGTCTCGACAAGATGCTCAACTATCCACCAGCTAGTTGTACCTTTTATTTATTTAATTTTATTTGGGGTTTTTGGTTTAAACTAACATATCAAACCCATTGTTCCTTATAACTATTAGGTAACACATAGTACTTATCCTATCATGTTTATAAATATTACGAGGGTCGGTGCTGGGTCTGCGGCACTAGCAAGTAAAACGCCTGTGCTATTTCTGATGAAGGCTCACTTAAAGCACTCTGTATACCTACGTTCAACTTTGCAATGCCATACTTTCTCAACAACGACTCCCGTTCCACTTTATTCCGGATAACAAATGTTGCACATCTCAATCTTTTCACAAGTCGGACAATTCGGTGTGTCAGCTTTTCTCTAGTTGTACCTTTGAATCATATGTAGGAGCCAAAGTTAAGTGTCGACGTCAGAGTTACGTCAAGAAGCTCAAGATGGTCAGTCACCGAAACGGACACATTCCGGAAAGTAGGAGCCAGCGAAGACTCCGTTTAGCGGAGAACAGACCCGCCTGGGTTTTGCTAGTGTTAAACTTAACCAAGTTAGCGTTACCCCAGTCGGAGACCACCTACAAGGATGAGTTCAAGCGTTCAACCATAGATTCTCTTAGAGACCAGATCTGTGTTCCGCTGGTCCACACATCGGACACATACTTTTCAACAACTGTGCTGTCTTCATATCCAAAGATAACGAGCCTAAGCATGTGCAGCAAAGAGAGCGTTGCTGACAGTACTGAATTGAACAGACGAGCAGCCATCGATGGCTACTCGAATTCATCCTATCCATCCTCCTGAATAGACTGACAAACTACATTTCTGGTTGCACGTTTGCCAGATTTCAGGCTTTCGGCACTTGTCCAGTCTCCAAGGAAAGGCGGGACAGGCGTGTTAGGGTCACTGATGTGAAAGTCAAGACATTGCGCTATCTGGACGAGACCCTATAACACGCCTGTGCTATGTAGGCTACGCTGAAAGCGAATTTCTGACATATTAATTTTGCATATGGCACGAAGAGAAGAAGGAGACACTACCAGCTTCTAAACGCGAAGACTCCGTAAGTAGTGTGTTGTCCTGTTAAACTGCCGATCTCTCCACGACTGGTCGCCCAATGTCACTACACCAGCACGCGTCGGATTGGTTAGCACGCAGTGGTACAACAGTTCCACCCATCCTCTCATACGGCATCACCGAGCATCGTGGCGGAATACGGTTAGAACGCTAGGGCGGTCTTATAGCCGACCTTAGTGCCAAGGCCGTCGCCTAAGCCTGATTCAAATCTGATTAGACGTTAATTTTCATTCAGTCTTGTGTTCAGACAGATATAATTATTAAATCTGGTTAATATGCATAGTACTTCCGCGACAATCCAGCGATTGTAATTTGCAATGTACGACGAGAATACGACGCGCCGCGTCTGCCTAAATGAGACTGATAAGACTGTCACGTAAACGCAAACTTATAATCCAAAAATTATTAGTACTTATTATTTTTTAGACCAAGTAAGAAAAATAATTAGATTTCAGAGTACGACCCTGTGACATCGTTCATCGTGATCGTGCACTAGTGACATCTAGTGTAAGATAGTAATTCAACTAAATTTCAAATCCACCGAACAGGGCAGTAGTTTCACTATTAACTGTTAGATGGCAAAAATGAGCATTTTCTACCTTTTTTAAGGAAAATCTTAAATTGACTTCTCATTCTCGCCTAGGGTACAGCGAGAGCGAGTGTCAGACTCTCACTGACTAAACCCTGTCCCCCACCCGTTCCTTCTCCTATTCCAGGTAGAGGACGCGTTTGCACTGTTGGGTCGACATTGGCACTGTTGGGTCCATGGGGTGGTCTCCCCCCCCCCCCCCTTCCAAATTCAAATTCTACAGTTACAACTCCTCTTGATTACTTGCTTCATGTGTGTAGCCCTCTAGGCTTCAGAAAGTAAGCGGTTCGTTGAACCGCTTTGATGATAAATTTCCCAGCAATATTCAAAAGTTAAGATTCCTGGTAGGGATAACTAAAACTTAATGTAATGTATTTTATACAATAAATGGCTACTCAGAAGAAATTCGAGGTTTTTTTGGAAGAAAATAATTATAATGGCTTCTCTAGCCCTCGGTGGGGCGAGAGGCTCAGACTCCTGCTGACTTCAGACCATCCTGTTCCTTTTCCTACTCTAGGCAGATGTAGCTATAAATTAGGTAATGCGCTTGACCTGCAACTCCGGCTGAAGACAGTGACGCTTAGGAATGAGCTGCTGTAACGTCTGCAAAGGTCTTGTGGGTGTGTTTGCAACACAGTTACATTTTTACACAATTTGAAATTACTAATTAATTGTAGTCACTAGAAGGACTGTGTGTACTGACAGTTTCGAGTTTCTCTACGACATAGCCTAATGTTATTTTGACCAGTTAGTCGCCAATTTAACAATACTAGTTGATATGGCTTCACTTAGACTAGTGTTCTTTCCTCGAATTAGGTAACTTGAAAGTTCTCCCATGAGTTCGTTCATACATACAGACCCCTTGTATTTTGTTTCAGGGTTTTTTATCCGACCAAATAAAGTAGGATAGGAAATCCCAAGCTTCTCTCAATTTAAGGGAGCCGTTTTTGTCTCAAAAGAGTGATTCTATGGCCTACTTCAAGAACAAATAAATTGTAACTATGTCAGATATTTCAAGGATATAAAAAAATACACAAAACATCGATTTTTAATAGTTTTATTGGAAACAAAATAATAATTATGCTATATATTGCACGTGACTTGCTAATATAGATCCACACTTTGAGCAAAACCCACTTTCTCTTACTTATGTACCCGAGTCGCAGTACACTTCAATTGTACAAACAAAAATTCTGACTTCCTGTATATTGTAGAAGCTTCGCGGAGAAATATAAACAGACGCTGAGCTGTTTACTTACGACTAGTAGGCAAATATTGTTATATTTACCACAAAGCTTCACTTATAACTTATTACAAGAAAATATTATCACAAGGGACTGCATAACCATCGAAAGCTACATTTCCTTAAAAATACCAAGACATATCTTTTCATTTAAAAATAGATTTGTTTGCCAAGAACGATTATACAAGTCCCTAACGTTTAGTATTTTAAAATTATCGTTTTATTAAACTGTATTTGTTTGCTAAAACAACTAAAATATCATTTTCTAGTAAAAAGTTATAAGTTGTTGTTTTGTTAGCATCTCTCGCGCTAGAGTTGAAACTAATTTGTTGATCACAATCATACTATTATCTTCATAAACAATATCATGACAAAATTTTAAATTCATTTGGTATAATTTCATCGATTTAATTAAACTGACATTCGTTTTGTAGTCAACAGTGCTTTTTGTGTCAAGATAAATAATACAATATAACAAGATGGTGTATAAGGATTCAATTTCAACTTTAGCGCCTTCCACACAAGAGATATAATCGAACGATTCAAGTGTTACTATAGTAATAATAAAAATAAAAGAAAATGCGCTCCACAGAATCACTTGGACGATATCTCTTGTCGTGTGTAGGTGGTGTCAGATGCTATACTTTGAAGTTGGGTTTTGAGAACAAAAAATAATTTCAAGCTGGCATGTCCGTATGCCACATTAAAGGCCCGATGGTCCCATTCTATCCGGGAACTAACAACTACCGCAGTGGGTACTCTCCTTGCGACCATGCTAGTGATTTTACAAACTCATTACATTTTTGTCCGAATAAAAATGTTTCCTGATAAAATAGTCAGTGTTATGAAAACATATTTAGATAATAGAGTCACTAGCACGGCCGGTCACTCGCCCCGTCGCTACGACAATCAATAACATGATTTAATCAACAAAAAATGCAATATAATCAAAAAAGGCTCAATATATAAACTAGTACAAAAAGATCTCTTCGCGCCCACAGCTGGGCATATTGTTTGGGGCAAGGAGACCAGCATTGCCCAATATTTTTACATTATATTTCTTTAAAAAACATTCTAATGGATATGCTTTATTTCAAAGTTACTGTAGGCAAGAATCGTTTGGGCAAATGTGGTCAGATCGCCCTAAAACAATACAATATCATAGTTGCCTATGAATTAAAATAACGCATCTATTGAAATGTTTGTAATTACTCGCAGATCTTATTAGAACGAGAATGAGCAGTAACAGACACGCTCGTTTTTAATATATGAATCGGACAACTAGTCGCTCAACTATCTTGTCTACAAGAGACACTAGAACAAACAAGATTAGGGTCGATTTAGTCGCCGATAAGTTGCAAAACAAGTTGAGATACCCTCCATACAACTTAACACTTTATAATTACAATTTGAAGTCATTTTTAGCATAATACTTGGTGTTTTTTTCTCAGTTCATTTACTGCTGCATACATTCGTATTAATAAAATAGCGAATAATTAAAAACATTTCCAAAGAAAACATTACAATAAACGCATAAAAATGCTTAAAATTCATTATTTGAACTTCATAACATTATTTTCGAGAAAATAATCATTGAATTCGGTTATTTTAGTGCTTAGTAACACTGTCAGCTTATATTTCGGAAAATATTTTTTTTTGGAGTAACTTTTATTACGTGTTGGAGTTTTGTGTTATAATTAATGTTTAAAGTACAGTTCAGACAAAACTACGCATGTTTTTGGATACATTGCCACACTTTCTGAGATAATTCTGTTTTAGCATATGTTTTGTTAGTAACTGTACTTCCTAAAGTAATCTTAAAAAAAAGATTAAATTTGAAAATAAGTATAGAATTACTGTATCACATAAGATAAGAATAAAACTCATTGTAGATTTTATATCTCTAGTTTCAAGATTCAATTTTCAATGAAACTATGACTAAGATAAGTTTTATATGAATGTTGAAGAAAATTTTCAACATATAACTTGACTGTTTTTGTTACACAGTAGAGTTATAACAGAGAGATTCCTACACGGTTGAAATTTTAATTTAAAAACAGATTGTACTAATTGAAGAGGCACACTGCTGCACACAGTACAATTGTTTTTGGTTAGCGACACTGTAGCTTATAATTTGGACAGGGGATTTAGAATATCATCAATTAATCGTCAAGGATGTTACAAGTACTTTTTTATTTTAAAATTTGTTGTTATACATTCAATGCCAAAAAGCTTTGAGGACAAATCCTTCGCTAGTGAGGTCCTTATTAGCCCAAATAGCATTCAACATGTAAAGAGAATTAATTCGGCACTTGCTACCCCTACCCCGCTAAGGGTGTGTATGCAGTAGAATTTTACCGAGCGGGGTAAGCAGCTGGGTATTAATGTGTTTTGTATACGTAACGTAACGTCAGTATGCATCATCTTCTGGTTATTAACGTGCCAATTAGTGAAAGTAGTTATAATGCAGACTCCATTCAGTTCACCGGTGGCATCAACATCGAACAGTCGTTAGGGAAAGAACTTGTCAGTGCATTTCCTGAACGTATCACCAGTAACAACGAGCGCCAACGAGATAACGGATCAACAACAACAGCAGCACAAGGAGTTGAGGGAATTTCTGCAAATAAAGACATCTTAGCAAACGCAACTGCAAGCGACTATAGATTTAATCGAAACCGAACAATGCAATGGTTTCGGTCCGGACGCTCAAGCAATAGTGGAGGACATGGAGATGCAAGCAGAACAACGAGCTACGAAGAAAGCTGCCCCGAAACGTCGTCGTTCAGCATCAGGCAACAACAAGAAGAATTCTCCACAGAAGAAGATTCCGAAGACTCTGCCGGATCCCTCGATAGAAAGTTTCTTAGATGTTTTGGACTTGATATGGACGGCGAACATTTATAGCTATATATAAATTTGTCGAGAAATGAGCAATGAAGGACATACTGAAACGGAATCACCAATCTGATATCGTTGTGGAAGACAGTGTTGAAATTGATCGTCCACAAAATGAGAGTGAAAGAGTGCGAAGATTTATCATGGAATGCCTTCAAAACAATCCTTTGCGATTCCGAGTTGTACATGACGTGTTTACAATTCAAAATGTCCACTACAGGAATAGTAATATTTCACGAATATGCGAACAAGGAGGAAGTTCCGGTCGTAGCTTCAAAGGGAGTATCTTCTTGGTTACAATCCACGGAAACGATAACTTGCATGTCGTCCACGACTGCGCCTACAACGGAAACTCCTGGAGATCCAGTGAATGCGGACAACCCAGACTTAATAAAAGACTTCTTCGGTCTTCAGAATGCACCAGTGAGCACTGGCTCAATCTCGCAGTGTATTTCGAGACAGGCCAACGGGAAGCAATACACTTTGAAATCGCCGGGAGGATGTGGACTAAATGTGGTCAAATTCGAAATATATCCATTTGCCAAAATCAGCGGCTTAGACAAGAAAAATTGGTGGAAGCACGCGGAAACCAAAATGCAGTTTAAAGTCAGATTTTAAGTCTATTGAATCAATAACAGTTTTTATAAGCCTATAGTTTTATGCCACGATGATTTCGGTAATTTATTTTAAATGCACTGTCTACCTATAAGCTACAATGTCCCTTCCACGATATAAATAATAATAAATTGAGATTCTCCATCCGTCTACAAAGAACCAAGCTTACAAACCAAAGTCTTATTTGGAAATATACACCTAACGGTTTAATTATATTCACACATGGCAACACTAAACAACATGTGCCAACACAATATTTGGCATTGTATAGTAAAAATATTTTTAAAGAATATCCCATTTTGTATTTTCAAAAATACTGTTTCTTTTCTTTTAGTTGGCAACACTTGTTTAGCGTTGCTATGTGGGAAAATGGCAGTCGAACGAATAAACGAGTTTGGATTTTATAACTACCATATTATCATGCTGAAATATACATATTATATCATTGCGACGCGTTCATGGGGTCGTAGGCAGGGAACTAACATTATTACTTATTTTGGAAAGAAGAATATACTTCTAAACTGTCTGTTCAACTGTAATCGCACACAAAATGGACATTCTCAAACACATTTCCCTTAAAATTCTACTATAATAATAATAATATTTTAGTAACTTCTGATAAACTCCGCCCCCACCCCGCCCCTTACAAACGTAACAAACAGAAATATGTCCGTCTCGCTCACTCATTCTCACTCGCGTCACGCACAACCGCTTTGTTTATATTTTTTATTTATTTATTTATTTATAATAACTAATCGCGGCGGCGGCCCCTCTTATAAATTGTGCGTCATCCCAACTTTATTATTTAAAAACCTTATGATTGTGAGCATAAGGTTATAAATTTATTGAAAAATAATTAGAAAACTACCAATGAGATATGCATACAAGTGTTTTTTGCCTAGTTTTTTAACATTGTTCAAAACTAGATTAATATTTTGACTTTGATTTTGACTTATAAGAGAATATCGTTACTTGGGAGAGGTTTTACGACGTTTTCCTGATAGATTCCTGCTTACCCCCGAGCCGCCGCCGTGTCTAAACTAGTCTTACTCGTGTGTCGGCGCTGACGACATTAATACTATACTTTGCGACAGCCGACGGCTGTTACATAAACACTCGACAACTTCACCACTCACTTTGCCATTTCAAGTTATTTTTATCTTCAATTTTATTCCTACAGCTGCGACTAGCCGCCGATAGGCAATACTATAGTTTAAAAGTGATAATCTCTTGGGGATTATTAATCCCCAAGCTCATTGACAAGTTTGGTGATTATGGTTTTCACTTTCCTAGAACTATACAAGATATTTTGACAATGATGATGATGTAATTTCGAGACATTTGTTAACTTTTTTTTGAGATCTTTTTATAAAGAGGCTTATTCAAATTATATGAGTCTAAAACTAAATTAGAGAGCATTCGAACATGATGTTCACTTTTAAGGAAATTTATACTTTATTTCTAAGACTATAAGAATCAATTTTGTATACAAAGATCTCGTTTTATTCGATTTCAAGTCTTATTCGATGGTTACAAGGTTTGATTCAGAGTGGTGGCAAAGTTGACGTGTGTAAACGTCATCACAGTCAATATTTAGGCTATGCACCGACGAAGTGACACGCCCTTAGTTATAATATTGTATTATATATAAACAAACATATATACTATTATTTTTATATATATATAGTAAAACATTTCTCGAACAAAATGTCTTAGGAAGCGATTCTATATTCGATATTCTCTGATTTAAAGAGCTGTTGAGAAGAACGAAGGTTTTAGTAAAACCGTAAGATTATGACGATCTTTGCAAGAAATTTTAGATAATTTTCTCTGTGAATATCATTTTATATGTTCCCATAAGACATTTTTGTTCACATACATACATACATACAAATACACTTAACTAAAGTAACTATATAGAGAATTTTCGAAGATTTCTTTCATAGAGGCGCTGGCATCGCTTAAGATCCGTTTTCATTGAAACAATGATTAGTCTTAGAAGACTTAAAACTACACTAACGCCATCTAGCGACTACAAACTAAAAAAAGAACTTAAAAGGCGAGAAAATCGTGTCTATTGCCCGGTTCCTATAATTGAGAAACGATCCGTTTTAGTTACGGATAGTAGTTTTATTTACGATTCGTAAGCTAAAACCGTTCCTATAACAAACGTCTCGTCGTGCAACTTACTGACGGTTTGCAACTAATGGATGTCGGTAAGCGAATTGTATGGAGATCTATGATGTCTGTGGTGTTCCTATAAATATTTTAACCGTCAGTAGACGGTCAAGATAACTATTCGTAATGTCATTTGGTCGTAATGCGTATACAACGACGATTCGTTAAATATAGGAACCGGGCATATATCTACTTGTAATATGTGTATTTGTATATATATATATAAATAAATGTATAGTTTTTTAAAAAATACATTTTTTTATGAAAAATTAAAACAAAAGTATACTATTACATACAAATAGTTCCTTCCCATAGATATTTTTTAATCACAGATTTTTGTGAGGCGACTGTTTGTTAATTAATTATAATAAATATCATATTACAACCTATAACGTATCTAGAAATAGATTTATAAACTATATTCGAACAACAATACTTGTGATACAATGAACATTATTATCATGACTATAAAGTTTATTTTCGTTTCAAACAATTATTATTTAAAATCCTATAATTCATTGACAAGTTCTAAAACCACTGATAAAAATGGCGGCCCTAAGTATAGGATTAACATTCACGATCAAAACTGTATCGAAAGCTTATGTTAAATCCAAGAAAACATATCTGGCAATTCTGTTATCTTTAAGGGCTGATTTTTCAATGGTTAGATAAAAGTTACCTGGGGAATAATTATGATGTTGTCGCGTTACAATGTTTGTATAAGACAGTGACAGCAACAATTTTATTCCACAGATAACATTTATCTGACTACTGAAAAATGTAACAGTTTTCAGAATTTATCATGAAATTATAATTAGAAAACATCTTTTATTAAGATCTAGATAAAAAACTTCTAATCAGTGATTTTAAACAAGTGAATGAAAGAAGGAGAATGAGTAACCAGTCGCCTCACTGAGTGAGTTGGTGAGTGAGTGAGGTAGTGTTCACTCACTGAGGTAAGGCATTTAGTATTGCGGGCGTGCGATCTCCAACGTCGGGCTAGCTACCGCGGCCTTATCTAGCGCCACCTGTAAAGTGTATAGGAAAATTATTAATGTTTACAATCCTACTTCCTACTAATATTATAGAAAGTATATGAAATGTATAGATGAATGTTTGTTATTCATTCATACAAAAACGGAAGGTCCGATTTAGTTTAAATTTGGTGTGTAGAAAGGTGATATCCTGTAATAACGTACAGGCTTTTTATCAAAATACCACACAGGCGAAGTCGCGGGAGGAAGCTCATAAAATTATTATTTACTGTCAGGAATTTCGCCCGCGTTAACGGGACAAAATATAACGTATTTTTATCCTATATCATAATCCCTCTCTAAGCCAATTTTTTATATGTGACATTCAATCATTTTATACATGTGTTGTACTTTGTTTTACATTTTAACATACTTATATATATTTTATAAGTCTACCTTTCTACAACCAGTAAACATGTTATTTCCTTATAATAATAGTATTTACGTGAAAGAGTAACAAATATCCATCCGTACTTATAAACTTTCGCGATTGGAATATAAAGAAGGGTTTTCTTATATATAGAAAGGGCAAATTTTAAGGTCAGATATACATGAACAAGGTTCTTAAAAGGTAAATAATAATATTCATCCAACCGGCCGATTTTTGTTGGCCTATGTGGATGTCTGATGGCTGGTATGATGACGACAATTTCAATGCATTTAGCGCCAACGAAATGACGCACTTGGGTTCGATTTCCGACTGTAGAGTAAGGGTTGTAGAATTCGATTACTAAGTCTAGCAAAGTATTATACAACTAGATTCAAGATTTATTTATTTTTTAACTACTCCTAATATTGTTATATTAAATTCTTCTTCAGTTAAACTCCATCGAAAGGTTGCCTAGAAGAAATTGCTTTTTAGCGATAGGACCGCCAATTGTACTGTTGTTTTTTTTTTCTTTTTATTGTTATTATAATGGACAATAAAGGCTATTCTATCTTATATATTCTTTAAGTGTTGGAAAGACCTATCAGCACGAATAGGCTGGCTCAACCAAAGTGTTACGACTTCAAAGAAAACCGGCGTGAAACAACCCTTTCGTTGTCATTCGCCATGTGAGTGAGATAACTCTAGCCTTAGATCTTCATCTCCAATGCTAAAGACGCTTCAATCCTATAATGCTAACCCCCAAAAGGCTGGCAACGCACTTGCCATTCTTATGGTGTTGCTATCTCTATCAGTTAAATTGATCGCTGCAGTATGCCATAAAAATTTAATTATGCCTACCATAGCATCTCCATTTTCTATGGTTCTATGTTATAATACAACTGACGAAAACTTGCTTCGATTTACAAAAATATAACTTCATTTGGAATATCAACTCAGTTTTATACATATATGTATCGCATGTAAACCTAATATAATAATTTAGCGGTCTACCGTTTGATAATGTCTTACCAACCAATTTTTCTACAAAAGTGACATATTTTGAGTAATAAGGTATATGTAACTCACAGCACTTGGTGGGGCTGTATGGCGGCCAGGTGGGCGGGGGACGGCGGCACGCCGGGCGGCGCGGGCGGCAGCAACGTCTGCGCCAGGCCCTCGAACCTACCGCCCGCCTCAAACCCATTCTGTTGGCGAACACATTAATACCATGTAACTGCCAGTATTTAGTACCAGTAAGGCAGGGAAAATGTTGATTAATTGTCTTTTACACATAAATGTAACCGTTTGTTACTGTAATGTACACTTCCACAGAGATTAAATATTAGTCCGTAATAGATTAGGCACTGATATCGGCTCGCAGCGAGCGTCCACGTCTTCTCCCCACGGCGGTCGGTTCGCACTACCCCGTAGTATTCACCCCCGCCCCGTGACTACGCGTGTGCGCTGTTCGAGACGACAGAGTTACCTACTACTAGAAATGTCTATACACTACAGTTACTATAATTAAATATGAAAAAACCAACCAACAATTGAAAAAAAAAAAACAGGACAAAACATAGGACCCAAGATCACTCCCTGTGGTACACCACATAGGCGATATAATCGAAAATATTCGCATTGTACCCAATAATGATCCCTGTGGCATACCTATAACAATGTCTATACACATAAAGGCAATAAAATAAAGCATTTATTTCTTGCTTCAATGGAAACAAATTTTACGGAAATACAAATAAAAGTTTATTTTACATAGAATTATTGTAAGGCTAATTTTGTGGGTAGTTGAAACAAAGGAATGGAGACAGGGTGTTTTCTTTTCATTTCCTGTTTTTGTTTTTGTAAGAGCTAAGTATAACTGTGCCTTTTTTATAAATAAATCAATCAATAAGGGTCTTTACAATTTTTATAGTGGTACATCATCATGACTGTGAGTGTCAGACTCCTACTAACTCATAAAGTTTAACATACCATCAATGTCAATCTCTTTTGTGCCTTTAAGGCTTAAGTCATTCTGTCTCCTGCATAATATTAACCAAGAGCAGTGGAAACTATTTTTGTTTTTTCTTCTCCTTAAATAATATCTTCTGACTTATTTGGTTGCAGGATCCAATACAGTCATTCATGTCCCTGGAACGCGCCGGACTGTCGTTCCGGTGTTTTCATGGTTGTATCCACTGTACATTCTGGTGCACAGGAGTCGCAGCGGTTTCGGGAGGAGGTCAATACTGTGTCAAGTAAAACTTACGGGGATCATGATGGTGGGCCGCAGTGGTTGTATGGAGGGCTGCACGGCGGTGGGGTAGTACGGGTAGTACTGCACGGGGTAGCCGATGTAGCCGGGGTAGCCGGCCGCCGCCGCGTACATAGCCGCTGCTGGGCTGTACATCTGTCATAAACAAATAAAACATTGCTCATTAGCCATAGTAATATTATAAAACTGGTTTGTTTGAGCGCGGTATTCCCGGAGCTCTTGGTTCCAATTGAACAATTGTTCTTATCTTGTATAGTTCATTTATCGAGAACGGCTGTAGACTAAAACCATCCAGGAGTACGATAAATACTTTAGAAAAAATCCATAGGACATTATTTTTTCATAGCCACCAACACTAACACGCCCATTCTCCCTTTTAATCCTTCGTTACAATGCAGATCCAACAAAAATAATACCAAAGCAAAGCTTTACAGAGAACCGGAATTTAAAAACGTTTGCGTCAACTTTGCAATCCCCACAAACGGTCAGCAATGTACTTGTAACTTTTCTATGGCGTTGCGAATATCCATGGGCATTGCCGATTTCATACCATTGGTCATCCGTCTGCTCGATACCCACTTTCGTTGCTCAAGCCAATTTATGACACAGGTATAAATAAAGTACTTAGATGTCAAAGATGGCTATGTAATGGCAATAGGCATGCATCTAGTTCTTTAGTCCATTAAAGCCTATGTAGGTACATACCGGCAGTTGCTGGCTGAGCGCAGGTATGGCCTGGTGGTGCTGCAGCTGTTCATACGGAGGCGGGGCATACACTCCGCCCGCGCCCGCTCCGGCGCCGCCAAACGTCACGCCGTACGGGGATCCACCAGCCACTGGGCAGAAATGTAACATGATAAAAAAAATAACAAAAAATCTTTTTTGGAGAAATGTTGTCGCTTTAAAGTGGATATCCCAACCACATGCACGACGCTGTTCGTCTCCAGTTTTGTTACTATCAGAACCGCTAAGGACTAAAATTCTTTACCGGAGTGTATGTTCCCCGGACGGTGAAGGGTAGGACTTGGGTGTCAAGGCCCCAATGAATAGATTGCTTATGGGTAGGCGTGTTCCATTGTAGGTCGCATCATCGCTTACCACCAGGCGTGACAGGGGCCAAAAGCCTGCCCATTACTTAAAAAAATGGTGTTTGGGACTCCTTAATCCAGTAGTTTTTTAGGCAACTAGAATCTTTTTTTTTTAATAGGTCAGCAAACTAGCAGACGGATTACCTGATGGTAAGCAATCAGCGCCGCCCATTGACACTCGCAACGGAGGAGTTACGAGTGCGTTGCCGACTTTTTAGGGATTAGGGATTTGGAGATTTAGGGAATAAGGAGGGATTGGGGGAGGGGAAGGATTGGGCCACTTGATCTTACTAGGAATACGACATGCTCCTTGCAGGCGTTGCAATGCATTTACTCAATTTAGGTGTACAATGAACTTATGCTGATGGTAGCCACCTGAGTAGTTCTGGCAGGGTTGGAATACCACACTATCAAACACACGACTTTCTCATCAAAAGAGATTGGAGCCTTTAATGTATCATCGGAAAACAAGAAAAAATAAGGCAACTAGTATATTCCGTAATTTTTATGTGAACAGTTGCTCTTAAAATATGAAGACTAAACTGTCACAGGAATGTTATTGGAAATAATTAACATCATTTAACGATGAGAAACGCCTACAGGTAGATTTGGAGAAGGGAACTGACCCGTAAGTTAACTCACACTTCTATAAGAAAAAAAAAAGCCACAACTATCAATAAACTCTATTGAAACCTGTAAAGGATATGTCTCTCTTCTAGGCGACAGTTTCTTACCTCCATATTGTGGCGCGGCCTGATGCGGTGGTGCCGGCAGGAAGGGGCCCTGAGGGGGCTGCGGTTGAGGGTACGCGCCCAGCGGCGGGGTCACTGCAACAACACACAGCTCTAACATTTGACCCCATTGGAGGGCCGCGACACACACACTGACTACACACACCACTACCAAACGTGGACACAAGTCCCACTCATTTTAAAACAATATGGGTAGTTTAATATACAAAAACTATTAAAAAATATTTTTGGTCAAAACTATCATTTTCAAACAAGAGCAAATTTTGTAACACTCTGTATTAAATTAAAATACCCATGTGAGAGAGTAGTGGTGCGTTAGTACGTCAGTGTGCGCGGCGCGATGTCGCGCGAGTGCGCGCCGCAACCCAAGCCCGAGCATTCACGCTGGACGCAGTGGTGCAGTCGTTTTAACAACACTAATACTATAGTCGTAACGTTCATTTTTTTATATCAATTTTGAAATTAATATTTTTTAAAGTATAATATATATAGTATAATGCGATGTCTCGTTTTTACATATCTACTGGGGAATGTAAAAATGAGACAAATATCAACTATAGTATGATTGTCAGCACAACTAGAGCGTGGGTGAAAAAGATTTGATTATCTGAAAAACTTGTCCTTAAATGATCAAATTGTATAAAATATCATAAGTTTATAGCAATTGTGTGTACAGTTTTCACCCACTCAATATTCACATACGTCAGTGTTAACGACAAGCGATGCCCATACAACGCGGTGCGTGAACGCGAGCTCTCAACACATGGAACACTAAAGTAGCAACCTGAGAGCCCCGCCACGGCAACACTTCGGCTCGACAAATGTAAATATCTTTTATGGCAAAAAAATATTTAAATTTCCCCTCCGAAGAACGGATACAGTCAATTTGGTAGGCCGTGTTACTGTTTCAGCACAGAGTGAGTGCTAAATGCCTACCAAATTAGTTATTTACAATGCATTCCTTATTTTTAATGGTCACCCTAGCTGCACTGACTATATGAAGCTACTGGTCTGCGCAAACTCCATAATTACCACAAATATCCACCATTTTCCCAAATGATGGACACTAAAAGTATTAAGTTATACTTTTTTAATGTGTAACTTGCATATAATCAGTGAAGGTTCATATCAAGCCTTGTGCAATAGAGCTAGTGTGACCATCCAAACGTATTCTCATTACGAAACTTCTTAAATAACAAAACAATCATCACACGATAAGGAACCTTTTAAAAAATACAATATTTATTTATAATATGACCTTGAACTCTTTAGTGCAGGGGTTTGGGCGGCCATCTTGGCCTGAGAAAGCTCTCACATTGTGTATAAATATTCCAATATAATTATATTGGTTTAAATGATAATTTGAGCAAGTTCAGAGTCATAGATATTGATCGACAAAACGATCAAACGTGTATACATGATGTGAACATTCCTTGAAATAAAAAAATATATTTATATTCTATTCATTTACTAACTATTCAACAAGTGTACCAAGATTTTTTGTTGATTTTCTCATTTCGTATACGATATTTTGCTGTTCAAAATCTAAAAAGCATTTTGATGCAGGAGAAGCGAAAAAAAAACCAGAAAGAGCTATGATAATAGTGCGTTGAAGGACAGAGAAACATGCAGAGTGACAACACAACGGAACACAAGTAAACCATGCATCAACACAACTACTGAAAAAACGTATGTCACTATAAATGCAACCTTAGACTAAGGACTAGCGCTAGAACACCAAACAAATAGAGAAGCATCGAC
Organism: Spodoptera exigua; assembly: GCA_902829305.4. Lineage (NCBI taxonomy): Eukaryota > Metazoa > Arthropoda > Insecta > Lepidoptera > Noctuidae > Spodoptera > Spodoptera exigua. Next base: position 239,382 of record LR824628.2, on the reverse strand, counting down.
AAACAAAACGCATCAACAACGCATGCTTATTACAATATAAAACAACGGAGCTGCTATCCAAACAGCAAAATTGTCATATAAGTTAATTGATGAAACGCAAACCACAAAAAACCTGGACACAACCGTCACCTAAACATTAATTACTAAATTATAGCCCATACTGAAATTTATGCAAGTATCCATACTCATATTTAATAAAATTAAAATTATTATGTTATCGTAGCAAACATTTCAATATGGCCAAACACAAAATACTGTCAAATATTTGTAAAAGCTTAATTAATTATAGAATTGCAACAAGCAGGGTGGTTTACTGCTGTATCTAAGGATAGAGCAACAAACCGCAGAACGCATGTTATGACTGCTGTGAATTAAAATTTAGATATAAATATCAACGTCCGGATCCCTGTAAAAGACTCAAAGAATAGAGAAGACCAAAATAAGTTGAGAAAAAGAATAATAAAAATAAAATCTGTAAAAATGTGGTTCCTATTTGATGGTGTTGGAACGTAAGGTCCGTGATTGTGTCTGGCCTGACCGCCAGCTAGTTGAGGCCCTCACAACTGGCATACTTCCCTGTCCTTCGGTTAAGCTTATGGTTGCATGCAGTGTTGCCTGTACCACCTGTGCCGTGGTAAAGGCAACATTCTACAAATACACATCACCACGAAACATAAAAAACTTATTATCAGACATAGAACTTGAAAAGAGAACTGCCGTCTATTTTTTTTATGACTTTTGGTTTACTCAAGTCATTTTTCGAGATTGCTCGATTAGTTTCAAGTCACGATAGGAGCTCATAATGAGCAGGTAATTTCTTAAAGTCAATTTTCATTGGTGATATGTATTTGCTGTCTTACATCTATTCACACACGCACTAACATTGTGTCATTCCTGTTAACATATTGACTTGTGTTGACCTAAAATCCTTTGTTTCAAACCGAACTATAAAAAAAAATACGAACAAGGATTAAACGTCACATCTTAGACTGTGTATCTAGAGATACGTCATCTAAAATGTTAGTAAACATTGTGTAAGATTAGACATACAACTAGAAAAATTGGCATTAACTTAGTTATTTTATTATAATTATTTTTTGACTGTCAGTGCCAATTTCACCTTCACCTTACATTAAAAATATGTCTACAAACATACATTTGTAAACATTTCAAATGCAAAATAGTACTTTGTTATTTACAATTTTCTAGATTTACTTTGAAAAACTCTTTTAAATGTGTACCATTTTGCACTATTTCGGGTTAGTTTTAACACACAACCTTACATTAAAAGACTCGACTTTTACTGTTTTTTTGTTTATACTAATCTATTTATTTTTTAACATGTTTCAAGTAAAAATCGTGTCTGTAAGTCAGTAACAAAATAGCTAGCTTTTTTGTGCCCTCTCGTTACTAGATTCCACGTTATTTTTTTAAGAATCTAGAACAAAAAATGAATTAAATGACGAATTTTCAAACTTATTCGCCAAAATAAATTGTTCGTCATTCATTTTCATTTCAAATCGACGCTAAAAAGTTAGCTTAGTCTAAATAAAGAAAAACGAAAATAAAACAAACACAAGACATCCCTATTTAGGTAGAATTTTCAAAAAACAATAGGGAAGCTTTGTAACAATTGAGTCAATGGACATGCTATAGTAAAATACGAGTATAACATGTGACATTGACCCATTGTTACTTTGGGTGCACAGAACCAGCCATAATCATTACTTTTTCCGATACTAATTTTTCTGTTAAAAAATAGAATTTCCAATTAATCCCAGCAATGATTACAACTTAAAACTGAGTGTTAAAAACAATAAAAAAATAAGCTGTGAACTAAATATTGAGAACGTAATCAAATTAAAATGTACCAGATAGCTAAGACACAGGTTTAAGAAAAGTAAAAAATAGAGTCCCATCGTAATATGATATCGTCATATCAATAAATATAGATATGTTTTATTAGACAGAACTCTCAGACTTAGAACAACTTATTTTTTTAAGACATGGTTAACTAGAAAACCGGACGAGTATCCATGTTTTTTTTTATTCACAAATCCAGGATGTTTCTCATAACACTATACAAATAGTATCAAGCCAAAGACATCTACTGTACAGCCAACCATTTAGCTTCAAGTCAATAACATCCGCAAGGATTTGTGAACTTCCACAAACACTTTACTATAATGTACTAATACAAAAACTTGTTTCAGCAAAAACTGTATTGTCTCAAACACAGATACTCGTCAGATCTGTATAGAAAAACATAATAGTGACTTGACTGCTATAATTTTCTTCAAGGTTGTCTTTTCTAGGATGTAACTGTATTGTATTGACAATCGTTAATTTCTATGATCTATCAAACTAGATAAATGTGGCGGATAACTCGTATTGTCTTAGCTTAGATGTATATTTATTATGTTGATTATTACGGCAGCCAAGCCCCAACGAATGGGTTACAATCGAATTAATAACACATACGATCGTCCACACGCCGATACGCACATATCATATATTTGTCTCTCTTTAACTATGTTTCCAAAAAAAAGAAAAATAAAGAAAGAAAAATTCTATATGATTTCATTACATGATAGCGATTAGTCGGCTGGCGCGCGACGACTGCGCCGACGGACGCGCGGCTCCTGTAGAGGGGGGGCAGCGGCTGGGAGCGGGAGGGGGCGTGGGTAACTTGTATTATCATCATGTCTTATGCCGCGCACGCTCAGCACTGGCTTACGCTTCTACCAGAGAGACCTCACCCATACCAGCCATTCTACCAACATCTAGTTAGGTACTCAGTACAACACCAGTGCCGCTGGAGATCAACTTGGAATAAGCATTCGTAAATAATAAGCTAATGCAGAGCAAAAACTTAGATATAAAGTCAGGTATGATCTCCAACTATACCAGAGCCAACAGTGGACCAACATGATAAGTCAACATTTCTTGCCATAAAATCGAAGTATGAGTGAGGTTTCTCCGCAACCAACATTTGACACCAATAGACATTGGCTCCAAGGAAATGTTTGTCAAATATAGTAGAGCCATCATTAGGCCCTTATTTTGTGACACATGTATTCTGCATATATCTGGTGTCTTTTAAGATTTTATTATTTGTATATTTGGAACGTAATGGAACTACAAAGCTTATTGTATGGAGTCAGACGCTTGTTCTGACACTTGTAACGCCACAAGGTTGCATACTAATATCCAATTATCTGTAATGTTTGGCCACATTATGTAACCAACATCTTAGTGTATGGCAGTGGTGTGCTATTTTCTATTGTTTTCTTAAGAATTGATGGACTTCATTATACTTGATAGACTTGAATAGATTTGTTATACAAACACACCAAAATATGGAATGATCTATTTCTTTATATAATAGATAGATACTCATTTTATTCATAAATCTACATTTTATTGAATGATAGCTAAGCAAGCTAATATAAAATGTTTATATAGTAGACATTGCAGTGGAACAATTTCAGTTATGGTGGCTAAATTTTATTTTATTATAGGTTGAATTATATTTTTAGAAATGGGTCAGTGCTCTTAAGGTACAGAGCTGAGTCCTCTTCTGCAAGAGCCATGTTGTTTGAATAATTAATTATGCAGATGAGTGTAATGTTTGAACTACCCTGGCACAGCTACTTGAGTTACTTGACCTACTTCTTGAAAGGTCAACAGGAGATAAAATATTTACTACCCAAATCAATCAAGGATTACAGGCTGTCTTGCTGACACAGTTATACATTTCCTGCAATGGAAGGTAGGGACTAAAGTTTAATTTCAAAACAGATGTTCATGATTTATTTGGCAAAATAGATCCCACCTCTGAGTATAATTGAAAGCACCCATTAAGAGGAGTAATTAGGGCTCATGAATCAGTTCTAGTAATGAATGGACCTAAAATTAGAACAAATAGATCCCGCCTCGCGAATTCTAAGGGTGGTCAACCATCTTGAATTTATCGCGAGTATCGATCTACCGCGCAACACTGTAATATCAATATTACAGATTAATCAACGCGAAATAACCCTCTTCCGACGCAGTAATCTGGCGTCGGGGGATTAAATCATTGTTTTACTAGCGAAAACTTGTATTTCAAGGCCCTACCGTGACGTTACTCATGTCAAAACGTATTAAAAGAAAAGAACAAAGAAAATAATAAATCAACAGTATAAATACCTTTTTTGTCAGCCATTTAAGTATTTACTATGTAAATATTGGTTAAAACTTTAATAAACTGTGTTACGTTGCGAGAAATACAGGAAATTCGCAATTAAACTTGGACGCAGTCGCAGCAAACGCTTCGCAACGATTCTCGCAACGACAACTAGTGAAGTGAAATGATGTCAAATTTGTACTGTCATTTTACTGTCAACCGATTAATGCATCAATTTTAGTCGATTATGACAATTTATTAATATTGTTTTATATGAAAATATATACAATGCAATTTGTTATATTACCTATGCTATTTTGTATGTATTGAGTGTTAAACTTGGTTGAAAAAAAATGGAATAACATTAGAAAACATTGAGAAATAGACACTATTATGTCACTTGGTTGACTTTATAAGTGGCTAATAACATTATTTTGGTTACAGCATTTTCAATGTACATTCCAAAAGTGTTATTCTGCCGTTCGAATAGTTTTGTGTGATACTTATTTCATCTAGAAATTGACAAACTATTTACAATACAATGGCAGCTACGTCTCTAATTGACCTCGTAAATCTTGTCGTAAATCGATCGATGTTGGCGTTAAGCGGTGGCTGTCTGTCTATACAATAGCTATACATTACAATTGCAGGATGACATGCGCGGAGTGCAGTGGGCGGCGTCGCTGCATACCTAGATACGTAGCATAGTGTAAACAATCAGAGATTACACAGCACTATTGTAGCTTCTAAATCTATATAATATGTTTAATGTTACATGTTCATGATTTGGTATTTCACTGAATAATGCATGATAAGGGTTGAAGATTTATACATCTACCTACTAGCCTACGTACCTATTATTGTTTTTTAATTATCTTGTTTGTTGTAAGTAGGTAGTGATCGAGTCTTCCTTTTTAATACGATATGACGGCAAATTAGATGAGGATTACCTGATGACCTGATGGTAAGCAGTCGGAGCCATCCATGGGCACTAGAATAATTACGAGAGCGCTGCCAGCCTTTTGGGAAATAGGGTTTCGGAGATCTAGGGATTGGGGGAGAGGAAAAGGATTGGGTTTATTATTCTCCGTTCAGGATTCCCTTATTTTTTATGACTAAATTCTTAGTTCAGGGCCGATATGGTTCCCACACGACAGTTGAGTTTGTAATGTTTTGGGCCAAAGGCGAGCTTTTATTAGATTATTATAAGCTCCTGTAAAGACTCACAATATTTTGTGAATAGGTTTTATGTGTTGTGTATTAGGAATAAATAATAGCATAATTAAAGTATAAAATTATTTATTTACAATTACAACAATAATATTTTGTAATATTAGCTATTTGTATTTCTTAAAAACTAATGAGAGTCTTAAATATTTGAAAATAAGGTCCATTTTCCACCGCATCTGTAAGAAATGTACAATATTAATATTTTTTTTAAGTTTATATTTATTTAGTGTTTCTAAGACACTCTACTTAGAAATTATAAGTAGACATAAACCTGCAGTCAGCTAGAAACCGTCCGTCGTAAGCGCATTGAAGCGGATGTTTGTTGGGTTGCGAGGCGGCGAGGGCACGCGACCCACAGCGCCCACACTGTCGCCACCGAGCTGGTCGGAGCCCACCACCTACATACATGTAGCTGAAATGAAAATGGACACCACATTTACACACAAGTCGAAAAGATGTTCCTAGCAACAGAGGTTGATACAAATATTGGTTGTATGTATTGGGTATTAATGACTTTAAGTATAAGCCTAATAGTGTCCAACTTCATGCATTTCCTTTATTCCGTCCTTTAAATTATTGACTGTGAATAATTACAAATATATCGGAATGAAATACCAGTAAATTAATTACTGTTTACTAGTAAACTTTTACCGAATGGCGTCCATAGTAATGGAAGGCGTTGTCTCGCATTGGGCGTACACTGGTGGTTCAGGATTATATCTTAACGCTTCAGGCTCCACACCATACTCCAACTGGTAAATTACAGATATAAAATATAAATAAGTACAAACATATTAGGAATATTAAATTAAAAAAATATCGATTTGAAAAAATTATCCTTTAGTTTTCTTTTAAATAAATAGTCGACTAATTAATACTTAAGGACATCACTAGTTTTGTATTTAATCAATAGTTTTTAAAAGTTTGAGCGGGAAATTAAAATTAATTTGTCAACAATAATAAAACTAAGATGGAAAATTGTATAAAATAATAACGATAAACTGAATTGCACTAAAATACACAAATATAATTTGTTATTCTAAAGAATAAAAGTGGCTTTTTAAATATTAAAAAAGTGAATAAACGAAAGAATTACCTATAATGAAGACATTGAGAAATTAATGATACAAGGCTATGAATGAGTCTATTCTTTTGTGATGATTGGCTGTTCCTTTATTTTTTTAAGCGTTTTAATCTTTGAAACTACGCAACAGATTTTGATGCTAAGTTGTTAATTACAAAAAGTAAAAAATAATTTATTCCAATTAGACCCTTACAGGCTCTTTTGAACGTCAAACAAAATTTTGAAGATATAGTGTCAGTCTGTCGGTCAGTCCTCTTAGTGAAGCTATTTGCTCGTTCCAAAGTGTAGATTCCGATGGAGAAGAACGAGCAAGAAACTCCATGGTTACTCTTTTTCAATCAGTTTCATATACAGATTCCTTTTACAAAGAGTTGGTTCAATTGTGTGAGAACAGTGTAACACTAACATTTATTCAGAAAATATAAAAAGAAAATAACCTTAAGGACAATAGACAGTCCGTAAATGGAGAAAGAGATTGAAGAGGAAGGTTTATAATTATGTATACCTAATAACATTATTTAAATCGTGGAGAAATTTAGTATCACTCTCGAACGCTTGTCGGATCGCTAGCTGTGAATATGTTTTAAAGGTGAATACGGTTTATAATACGTACATAGAGCGGCCACGGCTTGCCATGGGGCGCGGAGACGGCGCAGCGCGGCAACGACTCCCAGACGCGCGCGCCCGTCCATTGCGTGCCCAGCATGGCGCACTCCTCTGTATATATACATACATTTACTTTGTTTTATCGAGCAATAAAGGTAGTAATAATTTATTTTCAGTACAAATGGAAATAGGAATTTCTTTAAAAAAAAATAAAATTTTTGTAGTTATTCATTCATTGTTATGTATGCATAACAAAAATGTGATTTGTTAATTCAAGTGTTGGGTGACTTGTGAAAAGTGAGTATCTTCGTGTTTTAATAATATAAATAATCCATATATATTGTTTGTTATGGTCCAGTGGACGCTATTGTTTGTTATCGTCTGCTCTGGGTTTTAGTAAAACCCAAAGTCCTACTTTAAAGTGCATATGGACGATCGAACAAAACCGCTACTGAACCAACACTTTGGCCCTTTTAAAATACGCAATGAACCACCAAACACTCCATCGAATATAGTCCGAAGTAGTCAAAGTGGCGATCCGGTTCTACATGTATACTATTATTATAAAGCTGAAGAGTTTGTTTGTTTGAACGCGCTAATCTCCGGAACTACTGGTTCGAATTTAACAAAAATCTTTTTGTGTATAAAAGCTAAAACCTGTAGCAGCCGAGCAGTGAGTGAATCCGCGTGAGAAAGTTTGTATATTATAAATAAATAATAATAAGTAAGAGTACGACTGACCGAGCAGGTCCTGCTTGTGGGCAGCGGCGGGCGCGGCGGCGGCCAGGCGCGGCAGCGGGCGCGCCAGCAGGTCCGCGCCGCGCGCCGGGGGCCGCGCCGCCCGCGCCGCGCCCGCCAGCCGGCGCAGCAGCGACAGCCCCGACGCGTCCGATATCACCTCGTATCTACAACAACATATACATCTAGCACACCTATCATCGAGGTTGTGAATGAGGCACCACAACCTCAGAATAGGAGTAGGGACGGGGGGTTTTTAGTCAGTAAAAGTCTGACAAATCCAGGGTTGGGCGGGAGAAGTCATTTGGAAACATTCACTCACAAAAAAAAACACCTCACCATCATCAATTTCATCAGCCGAAAACGTCCACTTCTGAACAAAGGCCTCCCCCTTAGTCTTAAGTGGGAAAGCCAAGTTTCGTCACGGATGAGTCGGCTCAATCCTAGTGATACCACAGCTTTACAGAAAACCGGCGTGAAACAACCACAGCGTTGTGTTTCGCTGTATGAATGTGGTTACCGAAGGCCCAATTCCTCACCCTCTTCCCATGCTTTCCAATATTTAAATATCCAAAACCCTTACTGGCAACAACATACTCGTAATCCCTCTGGTGTTGCGGGTGTAAGTAACGCCGATTGCTTACCATCAGGTAATTCGTCTGCTCATTTGCCGACCTATACCTCTCTCTCTGTAACAACTCTTTGTGTGATCTACAAATTGTTGTTCTGGGTCTGGATGTGATGCGTATGTGAAATTTTATGTTTGTAAACGCACCCACAACAAAACGGGGCAAAGTTTCTTAAAAAAAAAAACAATTTGACCCACACAAGGATTTTCTCCTGTATCGTGGGTGCGTTTATAAACATACAATTTAACATACACATCACACCCAGACCCGGAACAACAATTTGTGGATCACACAAAGAGTTGTCTCGCCCGGCGGCGGTTGTATGGTTCCGTATACGTACGTATGGTGATGATGCGGCGCGGCCAGCGCGAGCAGCGCAGTGAGGCCGATGTCTAGCGCACGCTGCACGCAGCGACGCAGGGGCTGCAGGGCCGACGCCTCCACTACTGCTTCCGGCTTCGATTCTAGGGCTAGGAGGCTCTGGGAAATAAAGACCAAAGTTAATAGGTGTATCTTCTTTTTAACACTTAATATATATACTTTCCATCAGTCTTATTTATGGAATAGTTCGGCAAAACGAGCATACAGATTACAATTAAAACACCAAATGTGTTGCGATTGTGTTGCCATCGTTTTAGGGAATAGCGTTTGGGAGATTTAAGGATTGGGGAGTATTCCTCCCCAATCCTTAAGTCTCCGGGGGTGGGGAAGGTTTGGAATGATTCCCTATTGGATTTTAGAACCTATTGTCGGAAACAATCGTAAACTTGTAATAATACTCTGCTTGCCCCAGGGACAAAGGCGAGAATCAATGTGTATACAAATTGATTAAAAGTGCGGGAGTGCCATGCTTCGGCACAAATGGGTCGGCTCGATCGGAGTGATACCACGGCCTCACAAAAAACCGGTGTTACCGAAGGCCAATCTTTTTCCCATCCCCCAATTCCTGAACCTCCGAAAGTCCTTAACAACTCCTCTGGGTGTTCATGGGCGGCGGTGATTGCTTACCATCAGGTAATCCACCTGCTCATTTGCCAACCTATCCCATCAAAAAAGTTACCTTCTCATGGTCGTGCGAATGGTCGTCTAGGAGCGCGGCGAGCACGGCGGCGTCGGGCTTGTCGTCGGGGCGCAGCGCCAGCGACACGGCGGCCCACGCCCCCGCCAGCGACTGCAGGCATGTCAGCCACGACGCGCTGCTCTGCCCGCTCGGGATCATTCTGTACAACGATCAGGTAAATTGGAGGGCTGTGAGACATAGGGTATAAAGATCCTTTATTGAAAAGACAGGATCCTCCGACCAGATGAGTTGTCATGCATGGTGGACTCAATGGACATAATTGCGTCGGGAACTTTTATTTGACAAAGTAGAATCTTGAATGTGAATGGTGCTGTTGCTGCGTGTTGTACGGTAGATGTCGCTACAATAGTAATCAGTAAAATCAGAGCAATTTAATTTCAATTTTATTACAGTATAAATACCTGCATAGTGCTATCCTGAGCTTCAACCAATTGTGGTAGTAGTACTGCTGGAAGGCGGGCGGTTGGCGCTGGAAGGATTCCGTTATCCTGGAAATATGGATAAACAATAGCTAATTATGTCTAGGTCATTCTAATTTTAATCATCCAAATTAAAATCCCACCCAACCTATATTCAAATTCCACCCAACCTTTTTTCAATGTCAACTAAACTTTTATTCAAACACCACTAAACTCTACCTTAACACTAACCAAACTCAATTCAAATCCCACCCAACTCCATCCAAAACCACCCAACACTTTCTAAACACTACCCAACTCTTTCCAAACACCACCCAACTCTATCCAATCACCACCCATCTCTATCCAAACACCACCCAACTCTATACAATCACCACCCATCTCTATTCAAACACTCCCAACTCTTTCCAATCACCACCCAACTCTTTCCAATCACCACCCATCTCTATCCAAACACCTCCCAACTCTTTCCAATCACCACCCAACTCTTTCCAATCACCACCCAACTCTTTCCAATCACCACCCATCTCTATCCAAACACCACCCAACTCTTTCCAATCACCACCCATCTCTATCCAAACACCACCCAACTCTTTCCAATCACCACCCAACTCTTTCCAATCACCACCCATCTCTATCCAAACACCTCCCAACTCTTTCCAATCACCACCCAACTCTTTCCAATCACCACCCATCTCTATCCAAACACCACCCAACTCTTTCCAATCACCACCCAAGTCTTTCCAATCACCACCCATCTCTATCCAAACACCACCCATCTCTATCCAAACACCACCCAACTCTTTCCAAACACCACCCAACTCTTTCCAAACACCACCCAACTCTTTCCAAACACCACCCAACTCTTTCAAACACCACCCAATCTCCTTCTAAACCCCGTCAGTACTGACCTCTCATAGAGTAGCTCGAGTACATTATGGCTGGGCGCGGCGGCCAGCAGTACGTCGAGCGGGTCCCGCGCCGCCACCAGCGCCCACTCCAGCACGCCCGTCGCCAGCTGTACCGCCAGCGGGGTCGCTGCGGACATATTCTATGATTACTTCTGTCAATAACTATGTATGTAGTATAATACAAAGTCGCCTTCTCCATTACTGGAGACCTAACTCCCCCCTCCATCCCAATCTCCAAACCACAAATCCACAATCTCGAAATCTCAAAACTCCAGAAACATACTCGTTACTCCTCGGTTGCTTACTATCAGGTTATCCAGGTGACCTCAGCTGATCGTGTTCACCCTATACCATAATAAAATGAAATTCGAAAAAAAATAAATAAAATCCCAAGTAGCTAAAAAGAGTACTCACGTATGTCAGCCCAGGGCTGCGGCAGCCGGTAGACGTGTAGCTGGGCGTGGGTGTCGATGGCCACCAGTACGCCCCCCAGGTGAGACATCTCCACGCACGACACTATCGCGCAGCCGTCGCCGCCCTACGTGCAAACATATAAATCTTTTACTCTCTCCCCCATCCCCAAAAACTCTAAGCCTCATATCACCAAAAGACACCGGCAACGCACTTGCGACTCCTCTGGGTGTCCATGAGCAGTGGCAATCGCTTACCATCAGGTTAAATAAAATCAATTATTAAACGTCTTAGGAAACCGGCGTGAAACAACTACAACGTTGTGCCACGCCGTATCAATTCCCACACGGAACAACACTTTAGAATCGTTTACAAAGTTGCTACTAATACTGCTACTCTATGGATCAATGGTCTGAAATAAATAAATTATTATTATAGTTCGTTTCCGTTCACGGGATCACATGATCCCGGACCTTTGGAAGGCGTACGAGGGGCCGAAGCCAACTCGCAGAGGTCCGTTGAACATCTTTAATATAAGTGAAATGGGACATATTATTATTATTACTAGAATCCTGTTAGCATTTGCTATTTTATATCGAATACTATAGATGAAAAATTATTTTTATATTTGAGTGTATTTATTGTGTTTGAATGTGTCTCACCGACGCGCCGTTGGGTCCGTATTTAGTCTTCTTGGGCGGAGTGGAGGCTGCCTCTACTGCGGACAGACCGCCCGACGTTACCACTGCGCGACTGCATATCTGATAATATTATAAACAATTAGCTGACTTAGCAAACTCCGAATTAGAGATGTTATGGATATGAAATTTCGGATACGGATTGGTTATGGATACAGGAATGATTAAATTCAAATTACTTTATTAGTAGATCATAGGTTTTTATAATAACTATCGTGAGACATACTAAATGAACTAAAAATCGCGGGTTACTCACGTGTATATATTGAGAAAAGCTCTACTAGTTTCGTACTAGTACGTCGCGCAGCCTACTGGCGCGCGACGTCGCCGCGTCCGCGCACGGTGCTCATGAGGAAGAACCCCTCTGTGGTTCGAAACTAGTAGAGCTTTTCTCAATTTATACACGTGTAACCCGCGATTTTTAGTTAATTTAGATCATAGGTTACAAAAGGTGTTACAAGCTTATTAATATACTGGGTACGGTTACGGATAATGATATTAAATTTTAAGGAACTTCAAAAGTAAAATACAAGCATAACATTTCCCAATTAGGCTAAGGCAATCCTCAAATAAATCCTCTCCCGCCCAGGGTCGGGAGAGAGGGAGTGTCAGACTCTTACTGACTAAAAGCTCCCCTGTTCCTTCTCCTGCTCTGTGCCGAGGTCGCGGTGCCTCATTGCACTTACCCCTCCACCCCGGCTGAACATCAGCTCTATAGGGGCCCGTCGGTGGTGGTCTATTCTGTAGTGTGCCGCAGCGGCTGGGGCGTGAGGAGGAGGATAGCTCCCTCACGCAGTCCGCCTCCTTCTTTCCAAGCATAACTACTTCACAGAAACAGAATGCTATGGCCTCGACTAAGACACGAGAGGTCTATTGGTGCGTAGAATAATTAGCCTTACATAATGATGCGTATCCCTCGCCAGTAGATGCAGGGCCCTAGGTGTGGCGAGCACGGCGTGAGGAGGCGCGGCGGGGTGTCGCGTACTGGCCGCGCACACGCCGCGCTCCCCGCCCTCCACGCCCCACGCCGCCGTCTTCTGCCACGCCTGGAGCAATATATACATTATTGAATGAAGATAGAAAGAAAGACATTAGTGAATATGTTTATAGAAATACAAACACCCAAATATACTTTTCTAATAGTAGTATCTTTTCTGTTTATCATACACACGCATATAAAACACAAAGAAAGGAAAAGCAAAGTATCAATTTATAATTTCCGGAATAATGTTACCTACGATTTAATAAAGAAAAGCTAATATAGTGTAGTATATACATACATATATGTAGTCTAAAAACCTTGTATCCAGGTTTCTTTACTTTTTTGTGAACGAGTGATGTGTGAACAGGAGAGAATGAATGATGAAGACGGACTAGACGGACAGAGGAAGGAAGACGTTTTTTTCTAAGAAGTATTTTGTTTTTTTGTAAAAGAAGTAAAAATCTAATAAACAAGTCATTATATTCGAGCCACGTTATTTTATTTCGGCCTCAATCCTACATATATATTATTTATAGCATTTTAATTAGCATTTATTCAAAATTGTACATTTGACAACCCATATTTCAGAATCCTATTATAGCTTCATCCAAAGGTTGTCTGTAAGAGATCGCCTTGTGCGATAAGACCGCCCATTGTACACTCAATGTTAGTAAGCTATCCTTTATAACTATGTGGTGTACAATAAAGTATGTATAATAAATAAATAAAATATTACTAATAAATAGCTATGTTAATTTAGACATCACAGACATACGGTGAAGGAAAACATCGTTAGGAAACCTGGCCTTGTAATTCTTAATTATGCCTAACCCGCCTTGAGCAAGTGTGGTGATTAATGCTCAAACATTTCCTTGCATTTGTTCTACAGTGGGCGGGCACGCATAGGCTGATCATATATTATGACTTGACAAATGTCTGCGATTAATTTTATTGTTGTCAATAATATTTTATAAATTTAAATGCTTTCATGCTATCAAATTAGTTAATAAAATAAGATCTAGTACTTACGAGAGTACTGAAGCAGTCTAGACCTGGTTTGGGCCCTCCTCCTGGCGTCGTACTGCCTTGTAGAGGACCTAGTTAGGGATGAAACACATTCATGAAATTCCCATTTATGAATTACCCTTTATAAGATTAGTATAAATAAATATTCATTTATTATTTTCATAGGAACCAAATAGTAGTAGAGCCTATAGATCTAAGGGCTCAAAACTAGTTGAGCGTATCCCGTATACAATAATGTGATAGATTATTACACATACTTAAGTATTATAAAATCGTAATTAATATTTATCGTTCATTCACAACATCATAGAAGTTAAAGAAAACATATTTCAAGCGCTACAAAAAGCGACAAATCACAAGCATTCTACGTTTCTATAATCAAGACCAGATAGCTATATGCTCGAATAACTTCGAGTCATCATGGGATCCATAAACTTAATATCCGAAACAAGTCGAGCATTATTATCGAAATATGATTTTTATGACGATTTTCGGTGGTTACCTTTGGCGAATAGTTTGTGGACTTGATGAGCTCTCTCAGTACACTTCCACAGCGAGAGCGCGGCCCCCGCCACCAGTAGCGAGTCGCACTCTTCGCGCCCGCACCATGATATCGACACTGGATGAGGAAACTACATTATTATATATAAATACAGTTTCACATAATTAGGCTCATTGAATACTTTTAGGGGAATGTTTTAAACAATTTTTTTTATGAAATTTTGTACAAGTCGTCGTCATATGTTTGCTGTATTTACTACGACAAACTCGAAAATGAAGTACTTAATAATTAGTTTTTTTTTATTTTATTACATTCGTAAATGTTATACACGGGAAAATTTATTATTATTTTATTAATTTATTATATATTGTAACTTTTTCACTTAAAAACCACTAAACAGGTTCAAATGAAATTTCGCAATTAGTTAGAATACAGCCTGGAGCCCAATGACCTATTATATATAGACACGTCATGAACCAACATCGCGGCGCTTAAAAACGGCGAAAATACTAGATAACTACTTCTACGAGTAAAGAAAGGGAAAGAAAATATGACATCGTATAGTAGAATGCCTTTGCTAGAGGGAGATAAATATACATCTTCAGTTATGCCGACGGCACGTGACTATACCTTCATGCGCCGGCCGCCACAAGATGGCGGGCGCCGGCGTCGAAAAAAATAAAATAAAAATAGGTTGTTTGGTGAACTTACGCATGAAATGACACATTTTTGTCTTTAACTTTTGGAGTATAATTTGTACATCGTCTGAACACACACGACGACATGCTTTCTTTATGTTTCGCACAGGTTTACACACACGACATAAATTAAAAACAAACGTAGCGTCGCGCGGCAGGTTGGTGCGTAACTAAGCGCGATGTTGTCAATTGCCTTCATTTCATGTTGTCATTTTAGAGCGCGGACAACGTATCTATAGTTTTATACATCATTGCTGGAGCCTGATACTGCGGACAAAGCTGGTTGCTGTCAGGGAGAGCCGTATGTAGTTTTAAGTAAAACACACTCTCAAATATATGTGGGAAAAAAGGATTTAATTAAATAACGAGTAAGAAGTTTTATATGTTGTCATAAGATAGTCGATGGTAAGAAAATGACAATGTAAAGAAGAAAATGACAATAAAAATTGACTTTTGTTTGTTTAGAAGAAAAATATAGTTTATTTGAAGATTTCGCTGCTGTTTTCCAAAAGAATCATCCCACATATATAAGTTTGATAAAAAGGTATTCTTATAAGAAACAGCGTAAGAATGCTCGTAAAACTTCCCATCAGAATTCCCGTTGCACTCTTTGCGCGGGAAAACTTTATTAATCTGCCAGAGTTGACAGATGACAGCGTCAACATGGCAGCTATTTTTTTTTTAGTTTATGGCCTGTATACAAGTCCTTTAAGCCAAACACGGCAGCTAGTGTTGTCGAGAGCACAGATTAAATTAGTGACGTTCACGTAGTGTAAGAGTAGGTGTGTATAGTAAGGTGTGTCGGACCGGGCTGCGCGTCGTGCGGCGGCAGGTAGATGGTGGGCAGCGGCTCCAGCGCCAGCGCCGCCGCCGACACCGACACACACACCACGCGCACGCACCAGCGCCGCGCCCCGCCGCCCCCGCCCGCGCCCCCGCCCCCGCCCCCGCGACATACCATCGCCACTGCCAGGCTGCCGTCTGGACAGAAAACACACAAACACACATGGTTATTTTGGTACAAGTACAACCAATACGATAGTTTCCAATTAGTCAAATTCAATACTTTTATCTAAATGTCAAAAACTATACTTTTCTATGAAATCCCAAATTATGACGTCATAGTATTGTTGAGTCCGAACTTGGTGTTCCTGTAATTAGGTATTATATTTAATTATATAAATTATTTTCTCAATAAAATCTTATTAATTTATTATTTTTATGGCTGGACATGGATCTCCCCTGAGACTCGATGCTCTTCTCATCCAACCAATGCCTGCCATCTTGCGGATATCGTCAGTCCACCAAGCTGGAGGGCGCCCTACACTACGTTTGCCTAGACGTACGCCCGGTTTCTGAAAGGCTTGTCAACGCTAAAATTATCTAATCTCCTGTTAAATCTCTTGTCAAGTCATCTGATTGGTCGTTGATAATTCAGTCAACCAATTAGAAGACTTGACAAGAAATTAAATTGATTTTAACATTGATTGGCCTTTCGGAAACCGGGTGGTAGTCTTCACTTTAGAATACGTCAACTCCAAACACGATTTATTATTTTAAATTTAACTCAAATAAAACAGCAACTATTACTTACTTTTATGCGCAATGCTGACAGCGGTGATGTGGTCCCTGGTGGGGCGCAGACAGTCGGTGGTGACGGTGGCGCGCGTCCCCTCCGCGGGAGGGACGAGGGCACCCACTAACCCTGTCGCCGTCACTATGCACGCCCCCTCGCTCGCCACGCCGCTGTCACAAAATATACAGCTAGGTACTACTTTTGTGTCTTTAATCTATATTTAAGCACAATTGCCAATCACTAATCACGAAACAAGATTTTCTGTGGGATAACGTGACGGTTCTAAGTAAGCCCTCTGACACTCGCAACACCAGAGGAATGACGAGTGAGTAGCCGGCCTCTTGGAGGATCATTAGACTGCACAACACCAGCGTTGTTTCACGCCGATCTTCTGACAGCCATGGTGTCACTCCTATCAACACGGCCAACAGTGCCTGTACTATATTTAGCCGAGTTGGACAATTTGATAGTAGGAAATCTCGTTTCTAATTCTTAATAATGATGACCAAACTATGTTTCTAGAAACACCCTGTATACGGCGAACACGACTTCACGCCATCTAGTGTACAGAAAACTATGAATAGTTTTTATTATTAGGAGCATATTTACCCGAATCCCTTGAGCGTGGGCGCACAGCGCAGCATCTGTATCCGCTCCGAGATGGGAGCGTCAGGCTTCTTGTCCACCATCACAGCGCGGCGCCCGTTGTGGAAGAACGATGCGCCTATTATGTGCTCACCTAAAGAAAACCACAAAATAAACATTATATATAACTTATTTGCAGTCCTGTATGCTCTTCAAGGCCCTAGCACAGCGTATGCATTACCAAGACAGATGTACTGCGGCCTGGTTCGAAGCAGGAGAAACAATAGGGTGGGTTTTTGTCAGTAAGAGTCTGACACTCCCTCTCGCCTCACCTAGGATGGACGGTGAAAATCCCTCCAAGAAACGAGACAAACACATAGAATGTAATAGACAATGGGATGCAACCACTCCCTGCCGATCCGACTCTTTAAAGTGAGCACTCACACCATTAAACAAGTAATTCTCATATATAACCATTGCAATGAAATTATGAATGTTAATATTGGGCTGATGCAGGGCAAGCACAATGCCTTGGTCTAGAGCAGGAGCAGGACCAGGGGGGTGTTTAGTCAGTAGGCCGCGCGACGTCGCCGCGTCCGTGCACGCTGCTCATGAGGAAGAACCCCTCTGTGGTTCGAAACTAGTAGAGCTTTTTACACTTTACACGTGAGTAACCCGCGATTTTTAGTTAATTTGGGTGTTTAGTCAGTAAAAGTCCGATACTTTACCTAGGTTTCATTCTTAACAAAGAAGCTATAATAATTTACACACAATACAGCTGTTTATGTAATGTTTTGTGTGCAGACCTGGGAAGCTGGCAGTGTAGATGCAAGTCCACTCATTGAGCAGGTAGTCCTTCTGTGTGAACACTGACACTTCCCCCACTGTGTTGGCCACCAGTAGCTGCTTGCCCTCTATGTCCCATTCCAGCACTGATATCTGATGGGGATATTAATATATTATTTAATTATGTATTTATGCATATATATTATGTAGTACTGGCAACCCTGGCTAGGCACAGGTGCAATACTGATACTAAATTTCTGCAATATTTAATGGATAATTAAACATATATGCCAGCCTCTTCAATCACTGTATCTTAAAAAATGCACATCAAAATTATGTTGCATAGTGTTAAAGATTTAAGCATGTATATAAGGACAGAGAAAGTTACTATATTTTATACTATTGTAATGATAACCAAAATCAGAAAATAATAAAAAAAGAAAAGACCAAAAGACCTTTATTGTATAAATTTTGCATTGTCTTGTAAATATTTGTTTTGCTTTAAATATTTCCTGTTGTGGCAGCAATACAAATACATCATTTGTTTAATTTTTCAACTGTCTAGTTATTACTATTCATGTGATACAGCATGGTGATAGATAGAGAGACACACATAAAATATGGCCAGGGAACCTCATTATAATGAATCACATATTTACCCTTTAGAGTCTATGAAACCCTAAAACTGATTATCTGATCATGGACCTAGTAACAAAGTATTATTTTTATCCATGTTGTAACAAACTTTTTATCAATGATAGGTAATTTGCCAATTGCTCTTATATTTAACCTTTAAATTGTGGTAATTCAAGACACAATAGATGAATAATAGGTGTGTCAACACCAGCATTCCATAGAGGGTTTGATACTTACAGGATAAGCACTGCTTGTAACCCTATGACTGTCCCACGGAGTGTCCAGGTCACACACAAACACATGCCCACCCCATGTGTCTCCCTCCGTGTCATTCAGCTCCGTAGGAGAGGAGAACGCAATTATATTGCACGTCGATATCGTGCAGATTGGCCGCACCACTTCAGGGTCAGTTACACTGGAAGATTTTTACAAAAACTCTTGATTGTTTGCAAGCATTTCGATTATTTGTTAAAATATCCTTGTATCAATAAAGGCATTCGCAAGATAATATGTATACTTAATAAATGTGAATAACTTCAATGCAAATAGGTGCAATGTTTGATAACATAGTTAAATAAAGATTTGTGTGTACTAGTAAGTTGTTATCTCGTTTACCGCAGGAAACTGCTAAAAGTATTAATTTTCTTGTACAATAGATATTAAAATACGGATGGATTTATATGATAAAAGTGGTAAATACCCAAATATTCATGTAAATACATCCAAATTTAAAACCAAACAAACTGGACTACCTTTCAAAGTGTGGCGGCTCGCATTTCAGAGGCTTTCGCCTCATTGAGTAAATTAAATCCATGCTGTAAAGTCTTAGTCAGGTTTACAAATGATACTTAATGAATTTACATTAGGTTTTTCTTTATAAAATAAATAAATAATGCATCTGAAACTAAAAGTTTACAGCGAAAGCAAGCCAAATGTGACATTCACAACCCACAACTGTATCTGTCAGTGTCAAATAACACTGTCATTATAAATAGGCTGTAACATTGATGTTACTAAACGTATTACACAAATACCTTATATTACAACATCAACAACAACTACAACTAAGATATAATATTATATAGACCGACTTAAGAATATGAAAAACAAAAGTTCGTGCATGCTCTCAAATTAAAGGTAGGCGCAACATTTAAGGAAAAAGCAGATGATTATATTAATTTTATTTATAATTCTGAGTAATAAAAAAACTACAAAAAACTACTGTGCACTTTTTATTTAAAATCGATTTATACTGAGATTTTCATCGACTCGAGCGAATGAATGCACGCACTATTCCTGTGGCTATCTTCAAGTCACGTAACCGTCAAACACTGCAAGCTTCACGCTATATGAAGTTGCCGGACATTGCCCTTTCATTATTGAGTTGTGTTTCCGAACGCAGCGGTACTCGCTCGAAGATGGCGGATCGTCCGTAGTAACATCGACATTTAGCTTTGTGAATATAATCACAAAATATTCGTGAATTTTATGTGAAGATGTGATTCGTATGAATTAAAACATATTGTGTAGTGTTGTTAAAGTGATTTGCAACATGTGCCGGACAGGGATGTGTCGTTTCGGTGTCGGGAACTGGATATTCTTGTTCGCCTGTCTCCATTTGTTTACATACGCTCAAGGTAAGCTCCTTATAAATATTACCATTTGCTATCGATCTTTGCTCTTGAAACTGCCGCTAATAACAGGATCTGTGTAATTATGCAGAAATTGCATCTAGATGAAATTTAAATACTTGACTGTAAGTATCTGATGTATCATTTTAGATTTGAATACGCTATCGGAGTCGATTTCTCCCGACTCGACGCTATATTACTTGCATATACTTATATAGGACTTTATTGTTTTATGGTCCGAACCGAGCTTTAACAAGTGGTCCAGTTAATTTATATTCTCGCTCATTTTTTTATTTAATTCTTTCCAATTTAGGCAGAGGTAGTGCTTATCCTGTCAATGCAGTATGCGTATTTTTTCGTCCTTTTTCATTGCATTCGGGGCTCCGGCGGCCCTTCGCCCTCGCCGTACATAAATCTCGCATTATTGACTGCGCCGGGTTAATTAGGTTTGTAAACAGATTGTAAAGTTTAACGAGTCCTATTAGAATGGTTTGGATAGCTTCCAAAGTTTCTCATTACGGTTGTTTACTTAATTTAGTGATTGATTCCGATTAGTGTTGTGCCGATGTGTGGGTTGTTGCCACCGAAATAGTCGGTTTATTTGAATAGAACTGAATCATTGACTATTCTTACTAAACTATCCGCAAATAGGTAACTAGGTATTTTAACAACAAATTGGCTATAACTTGTTCCAAACTTTTAGAGCACCTAACTCTCAGAAACGCGTCATTCAAAATTAGGTATTTTATCATACTTAATTGTAGCGAAACGAAAACGGTTGTCTGCGTTCTAATCTTAAATAATTGAACTTTATTTACCTAAAGACGTATCTAAGGTCTAGGTCACAAGTTCATCATTCGTTGTGCGTTCGTTATACACTTAAGTTGATTATCTAACCATTTATTTATTCCATATTTCAACAACTGGACCAAATTGGCACTGTGTCCGAAAGAGGATCAAGTTAAAAGGACACTCATATGACGAGCATGAAGGAGGTAAATTAATGAATGTTGGTAGATGAAGCATATGAGGTACTTGGTTACATTGTCTCTGCATCTACCAATTATTATAGAAAGGCGTAATGATATGTCCGTATCAAGCAGTTCCGCTCGTCCTTGTTTCGTATTCCTCAATCCTAAGGGTTGTGACCTTTCTTCATCACTCTTTCACGTACGATCTCCCCGTGATCGACCGTGTGGAGAGCGTTGTGGAATCAGTGGCCCGAGTGGTAATGCAGAAAGCATTAGGTCCGTATAAAAATCATACTTATTGTTTTTTTCTCATATCAGCACATCATCGCATCCATCCATCCACACACCTCACCCAGACTGGGAACATCAGCTTTTGTCATTGAAAGAGTTGTTCGGGAATGCACCCGCGTAATTTTGCTCAGCTGTCGCTCGGATAGCGTTAATTCAATCGTGTCTTTCGAGCTACCTAAGTACTGGCTAACAATAGTTGACAATAGCCGTCTACCTTCCAAGTATTTAGAAAGCTGCAACTAGGAATTCTGACATGGTAACTATACGTAACCGCATCTATAGTCAATCTGGTACATTCCTCCACAACTATGCATATTGCATAGGTACCTCGGACTTAGGCGCAGTGGAATTTAGGATATTTACGCGACTGACTTGCGACTGATCGACAATGCGATTAATCGTGTAACTAAATGCTTTCCCCGGGTCAGAGGTGAGGAAACGTGAAGAAAAAGAAGGTCGAAGTGACATGCCCACTTATTTTAAAGAATTTGGAAAGTGAAAAAACTTGTACAATAATGTTTAGACACATTTTCGATGTTTTATTCGTCTTTCTTATGATTGTGTTACAAAGTAGTTTAGAAATAATATTTTTAACGTATCTCACACTATTTAAATAAGTGGTATTAATTTTGTACCACAACTATTTTTCATCACCATTATCATCAGCCTGTTTCCTGTTTCATCAACTTCATACTACCAATTATTCTAGCTAGTTTTTGCCTCTAGTACTCTCTGTAATCACTGAAAAACCCAATATCATTCTCGGTGGTACTTGAAGGCATAATGCAATTTCAAACGATTCTAAACAACAAAATCCTATAAGTTCTGGTATTTAAAATTAGAAGTCAGTCTAAGAATTCTTTAAGTAAATTCTTCAAAGTAAGTAAGTAGCTGAAGTAACTTCTGACATAATATTCATTTTGCATAAGCTTTACTTCTTATGGGACACAACCAGTGTAACGTGGTGTAATGGAAGGCGAAGCAATCACGATCCGCCTACAGTTTATAATCCGCGCACAAATTGGGAGCTCCCGTCAACTCTTCTACATAATGCAAATTTATGAGCTGCACAATGAACAATGATTTCGGATTAAAACACCACAGAGCTCCCGGTTCGGTCACAATTACTAAATTCGACCTGTTTCGTAATCTGAGCGCCTGGTACCACTGGTGTGTGACGAATTCGATTTTGTGGTTATCGAATCGCTTAGTTAACAGAGGAAATGTGTGGAATATGCTGACTGCATGGTTGGCGCAGTCGCTGGGCAACTGGCTGCTGAGCAACGTTTCGGGTTCGACTCCCGCACGGAACAACACTTTGTTTCGGGTCTGGGTGGCTTGTGTATGTGAATTTTTATGTTTGTAAACGATCTCACGACACAAGAGAAAATCCTAATATGAGGCAACGATTATTTAAATAAAAATTTAATTAAATAAAGAAAATATCGTAACTTTAATCTTTTCGAAGGTTATCAACCACAGGTCCGACAAACTAAACATAATAAAAGTCTACTGAGTTTTAAAACTTACGCATTTTTTATTGTTAGACAACAGAAAAAAGTACTTAGATCAATAGCTGATGAACCCTGTCACCGACTATGGGATCAAACAAAAGTTATTAGTGAACTTAGCAAGGAACGATATTCGGTCAATTTCTACAAGATATAGAAAAAAGTTCTAGTGCTAAAACAAATGAGCTAGCCCGCCAACTTATTAAGGATAATTGTAGAAAGGACTAGGGAAAGGACTGCACGTCCAGCCGCTAACACTTCCACACACGATATATTTGCTTATAGATCGTGTGGGGATAATTAAAACCAAAACAACACGTACTACCTATATTATTGACAACAGTTGCATGACATTTACGACCTTAAGAAATAACGAACAACAAGAAAAGTGGTTCAAAGTACCACAATTGTACACAAAGTACACACTTTTTGAAGAAAACTCGTTAGAACAAATTTAATGGTTCATTCAATGTTTGAAGAGCTTTATAGGGTATCTAGAAACATTTTACGACAATTGGAAAAGGACAAACGTAATCAAAGTTGGGTCATAATTAAAGTTAATTCAAAAAGTAAACATTACATACATCATACGGGGCCCAACAAGGCTCTTGTTGTCCAGGCTGGGAAGCCTGGAGAAGGATAAAGATTGGGATGGTGTCTAGCCAGTAAGAGTCTGTCACCCCCTCTTGCCCCATGCAGGTCGAAAGGAGTCATTTGATGGTTTTGGGTCCTGAAAAAAAAATTGCTACCGCGGAACATGGCTTACAGAAGTCGGTAGACTGGGTCGGTGTGCAAGGTGCTGGTTTAAAATAAACCATCAACTTCAAGATTTAAGCTAGGCTTTAGACAAAAGGTGTTTTTGTTTTGCTAAGTTTTTGACTGGACCTGTGTAACTATTTGTTCGGTAAAGTCCGTTATTCTAACCACAGCGGAAGAAAAATGTGGTGGGTGCTAAATGAGTAAACACGTCAAATTTATTTATTTTTCAAAATTAATTAAATTAAATTTATAAAATTAGTTAATTGCCTAAATTTGGATTAGTAAAGTGTAATAACTGTATAGAGTAAGTGCTACAACTTGCCAGGTCCATGTAAATTAATTTAACTTGGCCACCACCTGCCAGCACATCAACTTTAATTTTACCACAAGCACAGAGCAGAGACAAACAATGTCACAGATCACTGATATCATCACTGTCCATAAGAATGTGCAGGAAAGCTTGCTGAAGAGGATGGGTGATATAGAGGCTCAAATCCAGTCAGCTGGATCGTCGAAGGACACCGTGGCCAGGATAGCTGAGGAGTTCCGCACCTTCCGGGAGCTGGTCTTTGATATGTTAAAGCTGCTGCGGAGCCAGGTCACAGAGTGCTGCAGAAATATAGATGGCCTTGAAATGCGAAACCGTCGGAAGGCTGTTATATTTCAAGGCATCCCAGAGAAGGACAAGGAAGACTGCAGCCAGGTAACGTTGCAAGTCATTAATGCCAAATTGGGCCAGGATTTCCCAATGTCTGCGCTTAAGGTGTGTCACCGACTTGGAGTGCATAATAAAAATCATCATAGGCCAATCCTGGTTCGGTTCTCTAGTGTGGACTACAAGGCTTCGGTCTGGAGGGCAAAGACTCGACTACGGGGCACCAAAATCTCTGTCAAGGAATTCCTGACTAGGCCCAGACAGGAGGTATTTGTAAGAGCGCGTCAGCATTTCGGCATGCGTGCTTGCTGGACTCAGGACGGTAACATCTTCCTCAAGGCGTCCGACGGAAGCAAGCACAGAGTCATTTGCATGGAAGAACTTAGTCCTCTCCTTGACAAATATCCTAGTGTGCAGAGTGTGTCGCAGAAGGCAGCCGGGGGCGGAGCAGAGGCACATACGGTGAGCCTGAAATCAACACGCAAATAGTTTAACTTGGCTAGATCAACTAACCATACTGTGCGAGAGGTTTTTTTCAACAACTTATAAACTTACCGTTTGTGTTTTTATGTTATTCCTGTTCCCGTTTTGCTATAAGTTGATTTCCTGTGATCTGCAATATCTTTACTTGTACTTTTCTACCCACAATTCTTGTTGCAGTACTTTTCCTTTGTTCTCTTTTAATATCATAGTATCATACGAAGTTACCCCGCAAACTATTTGTTAATTATTGTCGTTAAAACTTATTTATT
Organism: Spodoptera exigua; assembly: GCA_902829305.4. Classification (NCBI taxonomy): domain Eukaryota; kingdom Metazoa; phylum Arthropoda; class Insecta; order Lepidoptera; family Noctuidae; genus Spodoptera; species Spodoptera exigua. The sequence continues at coordinate 214,046 of LR824628.2, read as the reverse complement.
ATTCATATCAGTGTCACGAAGATCTAGCCGTCACTTGTCATTGTCATCGTGACATTTCCACCCTCTAATATGACACATTCATTGTATGAAAGCGAGTTGCGTTCGGATATCGCACCGAACCTAAATGTCTATGTTCTTTTTTTTTCCACTTGGTTTTTTAATGTGTTCATTAATGGTATATTAATGTGCTTTTAATTTTTTTTTTTGTTTTTGTATTTTTCTATCTGTGTTTTTCTGTTTGTTGTTGGCTGGCGGGTGGTGCAGAGTTGCATATCTTTAGTAGCAAGCATATTATAACCAATTAGTAATTAATTTATGTGTTGTCTAATTATACATCATATATTTATTTATTATATAATTCATATATTTATTAATGTCTGAAAATGATTCTTTTTTCTCTGCAAAGGAAGATAGTTCGTCTGGTAGTGATAGCTTCTGCTCATTGACTGAATCTCTGGGTGATTTACTGAAGAAACAATTTGAGGATAATAATTCTCGATTGTTAAATGTTTGTCACATTAATGCTCAGAGCCTACCCAGCCATTACAGTGAGCTGTATGAAGCATTTAATAACAGCAACGTTCATGCCGTCCTGATTTCCGAAACTTGGCTCAAGCCTCATCTTCTGTCGGTCACCTATCCCTTAACCGGTTACATTCTGATACGGAATGACCGTACGGACGGTAGGGGAGGTGGCGTGGCTATATATCTCCGCAGCGATTTCCCTTACAAGGTTATCTCCACGTCATCCCCTAACGGTGCTGCGGAGTATATAGTTCTTGAGGTTTGTGTCCGAGGGGCGAAGCTCATTTTAGGTGTGGTTTATTGTCCTCCCTCTGTCGATTACTTCACTGAATTCGAAACAGTACTTGAATCCGTGGGTTCGGAGTATGCGCATCACATAATCATGGGTGATTTTAACACTAATCTCCTTGCCAACAACTCCTCTCGTTCCCGCAAACTCCGACATTTGATCGAGTCAGCAAGTCTTCACCTGCTACCTCTCCAACCTACTCACCACAACGTTGCTGGTGATGACTCTTGGCTCGATTTAATTGTCATATCCAATCCCTCTCTGGTTTCGTCTCATGGCCAATATGAGGCGCCAGGATTTTCCCATCACGACCTGATTTTCCTTTCCTACATCCTCAAACCACCCAGGGTCAATCCCAGGGTTCGATATAGGCGTTGTTTTGCGCGGATGGACGTTGACAGCCTACTTCAAGACGTGTCGACCACTGATTGGAGCCCACTTATGGTAGCTACAGATGTCAACAGAATGGTTGAATTATTCAACAATATCTTGACCAATTTGTACAACCGTCATGCTCCCATCAAAAAGGTAAAACTGAAGCGACCGCCTGCGCCTTGGATGACTCGTGGGATACAGATGGCGATGCGACGCAGAGATCGTGCGTTTCGTAGGCATAAGAGGGATCGCACTGAGGAGAATTGGACGGCTTTTAAGATTGCGAGGAACAGGTGTAATCAGATGGTACGTAACGCAAAACGCCGCTTTATACTTGATGGAATCTCTTCTTCTTCTTCTTCTGCTGATATCTGGAAGTTTCTCAGAACTCTAGGTATCGGCAAAGCGCAAAATGTGGACCTGCCGAGCTCGATTGGTTTGGACGATCTCAATCGCCATTTCGCAACCGTTACTCGGCTGGATCCACAAATCAAACAACAGACGCTTTCGTTAATAGCTGGTCTCAAGCTTTCTTCTTCCATAGTTCCTTTTCGTTTCGTTCCAGTGCAGCCTGATGAAATCCGAAAAGTTATCCTTGCCATTAAATCCAAAGCGATGGGTTGTGATAATATATCACGATATATGATCACGGCCATCCTGGACCCCCTCCTTCCAACCATAACTCATATGGTAAACTATTCCCTTCACTCCGGAGTCTTTCCATCCTTGTGGCGTAAAGCCTTTGTCCGTCCTCTTCCGAAAATTTCCAATCCCACCCTCCCTACTCACTTCCGCCCCATCTCAATTCTTCCTTTCTTGTCTAAGGTGCTCGAGGCCTGTGTCCACAAGCAATTCGCTACCTTCATCCACCGGAACTCCTTAATTAGCCCTGTCCAATCGGGTTTCAGGCCTGGACACAGCACCACAACCGCTCTCCTTAAGGTTACCAGCGATGTGAGGGCAGGGATGGAGGACACAATGGTTACTGTGTTGGTCCTGGTGGATTTCTCGAATGCCTTTAACATGGTCGACCACGATATCCTGCTAGCTATCCTTTCCCGTATTTTGGTTTCTGATGGCGCACTGGAATGGTTCTCATCCTATCTTCGGGGGCGTCAGCAGTTGGTCCAGGTTGACGAGTCGTCGTCAAACTGGTGCCAATTAACGGCTGGCGTTCCTCAAGGCGGAATTCTTTCTCCTCTTTTATTCTCTACTTTTATTAACTGTGTTACCTCCGAACTTCGGTGTGCGTACCATCTATATGCTGACGACTTGCAGTTGTATTGTCAAGCGAGGGTCGAGGATTTGCCTGATGCGATCTCGAGATTGAATGCGGACCTGGCTGCCTTGAATGACTGGTCAACAAAGTTTGGCATTGCCGTTAATCCGAGCAAGTGTCAGGCAATAATTTTGGGGAGCTCCCGTACATTCGGAAGGGTCGATAGCAAAGCTGTGCCGCCTATCCTTTTCGACGGTGCGATCATCTCGTTGAGTAGTGATGTGAAGAATCTCGGCCTATACATCGATAATTGTCTTACCTGGCGGGTTCACGTCGCTGTTGTCTGTAAACGGGTAACGGGAACGCTTCGGGCACTATACCGTCTAAAAAATTTCCTTCCGTCCTCCACCAAGGCAATGCTTGTTCGATCCTTGTTGTTCCCTATCATTGATTATGCGGATGTCTGCTATTACGACCTGAATGCAGATCTACTTAACAAACTTGACCGCCTTCTGAATAACTGCATTCGATTCGTCTTCAATCTGCGCAAATACGACCATGTCTCTGCATATCGATTGCAACTAAAGTGGTTACCCATACGTCAGCGCAGGGAACAACGCGCGCTAACCACTTTATTCTCTCTTCTTTATTCCCCTACTTCTCCTAGTTATTTGGCCCCTTATTTTCAGTATGTAAGCGCCAACCACAGCAAATATCTTCGGTCCACAAATAATCGTCTCCTCCACTGTCCCTCACACCGAACTGACTTTATACATTATTCTTTTTCTGTCCAATCAATTTTGCTGTGGAATGCGTTGCCCACGGATATCAGGACGGCAACCAGTCGGCTATCTTTCAAACTTAAAGTTCACAATTATTTGCTAGAGAAACTGACAGATTCCACTAATTAGTGTATTGTTATTTTTGTTCTTGTATATACTCGTAATCTATTCTTCCCATATTTAATTATATTATTTATGTATTATTTATATGTTATATGTGTATTTGTAGGTTATATTTATTGTATTCATATATTATATTTTTGTATTATATGTATATGTCGCCTTATATGCGTATGCTTTTTAATCATTTGTGTGCTTGTTTAGAACCTATTGTTAACACTTCTCTGCATCACCCGTGAGGTTGACTGGTAGAGAATGCCTTCGGGCATTAAGTCCGCCTTTGTATGTATTTTTTTTTATATGTACATAAAGTGTTAAATAAATAAATAAATAAATAAATAAAAATGTGTACTTACATTAAAAACCTTTTTTTTGCCAGTTGTGCTAATATATTCAAACGCCTTATACAGATCTGGGAATTGCAAAAAGCCATTAACACTATTCTGGACCAGATATCCATTGAATTATTAACTCAGTAACGGACGACATCCCAAAAGGTATAACGGGAGTTACAGTTTATATCTGAAAAGCTGTAAACTCATAAGTGCACTAACTCATACCGGTTGGATAGTCTTTGTTGTCCACCGGCTTAACTGTAGCCGTAACTGGTTAGATTAGAAATCTCACACCACTGCCATAGTTACATTGTTCTAACAAGTTTTCTAATATTGTGCGAAGTTATCTAACGGTCAGCCTTCAGTAACTGCCAACACAATATTTTCAGAATGCCAGTTGATTTGAATAGCATAATCTTCATAAAAGATGGTAGGCTCTCAGTTGAGTTTCCTGAACTTTAAGAGAACTGGCAATAAATTTTATTGGAGCTCGCTGTTTTTAAATATTTAGAACAGGCAATATTCAAAAAGGCAATTTTTTGTAGGCACTCACCAGCTAGGTGAAGTTAACACATCAGAAAGCTGGCTGGTGCGTAGAGCTGAATATTGAGCTCAGTAGTGTGTTAAGGTGGAAATGTTATGTCCAGCAGTGGACGAAATCAGTCTGATGATGATTATGTAATTATTTAAAAACGAAGGACCCGTAATAAGTGCCAAAGGGATTGTTTGCCAAAGTCAAAAATATTTAAAGACACAAACTATTTGTTTGAGAGTTAAGAACAGTATGCAAATATAACAAAGTCGGTCCGTTTGTAAAAATAAAATATTTGCCGATGGAACGTGATCTTCCTTCCTGTGATCAGTATGGCAAATATGGTTCACGCTTCTAGATCTTTTGGGGTTCAACATTAGCGGCGAAAATAATGACCTAATCAATTTAACTTCAGAATAATATATACGAAAACTTTATACGAATAACTGACGCTTATTTTTGACAACTATTCTCAAAAGACCACAACTTTAAATATATCTTCTGCCTAAGCTACATGGATTGATTTGCATCGTTTATTAGACATACCAAATACGTAAGCTTAACAGTTCCTTTAATAACTAGTGTAGCCACAATGCCCTTTACGCCTAGGTACGTTAAGTTCATAAATCCTAGCATTAATGGAAGCTCAATATGACCCGGGGGAAGGCTCAAAGGTTTGGCAACAAGCAAACAAGTTTAGCTAGGAAAAGCCTCGCTCAGGGTCACCGAGTCATTGGTCGACAAAGGGAGCTAAAGTTATTTGGTATTGCTATTGTTTATTAGGTTTAGAGGTCCAGTTTTCATAGCATTTAAAGAAGAAACTAGAAAGAAAAGACACAGATAGACATACAGATAATAAAAACGGAGTTACAGGCAAAGCGTCTTTAAGTACCGGGCCGGGGTTTGGATTAGCTTGGCAGTAGGAGAAGGACCGAAGTGATTATTAGTCAGTAAAAGTCTTACTCTAGTGCGAGAGAATTGAATGATATTTGAACTTAACAAGCCTTGAGGTCGTGGGTAATTTTTATAAAGACATTCAAGAAGCAGATGTAACTGACGAATACAGTAAAAGTTAAAACTAGCCATTTCTTTTTCTACTCGTTCAAAGACATTATTTTTACCGTAACGAGAATTCTAATTCCTCATACATCACATTCATCTTTCTATTTATAATCCACCCTCGCTTTCTGAATGTTAGATCAACATCAACAAATGTGTTCAGACTCGTCTCTTCAGCTGTCAAAGCGCGCGTCAAATTTTAGACAGATCTCAGTTTCATTGGTCGGCCAATCACATTAGTTGTTGTTTTATCAGACTACAGATTATATTGATCACCATGTCAGAAGCCATGCTTAGTCAGCGTGTGTACTCGTCAATAAACACAGAGTCGTGGCGTTGAATAAATACAGTGAGTCGTTCCCGCGTAAATTCTCACAGTAATGGCGGCGATGCGTCGTATTCGCGCGCTCACGTCCACTCGGTAAATCAACGATACAATGCATTTGTGTATGTATTTGTATTGTATTATTTGTGTTGTAGCTGCTATTAGCTTACGAAAAGGTTGTTTTTATCGTACTTTAAAAGCGAACCTTTGTTACATGATTTCTTTGCGTGTGTCGGCTATAAGTTTTAAAGCAAAAATATATTCGTAAACTGCAATTAAAATTCTGTACGTTCAGTAAATAAAGTTTTTTTTCGAAAACCCAGCATACTTTTGACGTTGAATAGAATGGTGTTTGATTCAATAAAGCGTCAGTTTAAAAGTCGATTGATTCAGAACATGGCTATCGAAGGAGAGCGCTCTTCGCAAGTTTAAATTATTAAAAGAGGTTTGCAATGCCGCAGTCTCCTGACAGAGGAGAAATTGTATAAAATCATTGCACTGCTGAACTGGAGCAATTGGAAACAATTAGTTATTTGTAAGGAAGTAAGGCGGGGGGTAATTTTATGTTTTCAATCTACATAATTTACTTTGAACTATCCTTTGTGATCATGTTTTAGTATCTCTCACACGATTGTCTAAGAGACTCGTACAAAGCCCCGCAATAGCACGTTCTATTAACTTTAAATAGGTTTAATGTTGATAGCTCTGAGCATCGAGTGAAACTAATTTAACAGAAAACTAGAAAATGGCTATATCTCGCATGAAGGAACTCGTTCGGTGAGCATTAGTTTAGCGACAAGACTTAATGCGAGCTCTAATTGTCAGTCAATTGCTGCCGTTCTCTATGGTAAAGTAATTAGAGGAAGCCATTACTCGTATTGAGTTGACCCAGTAACGTGTTTTGTATCCTGGAGTCTACTCAGCCTCTCAATATGAAAATTAACTTTATTGATACATAGAACTCTGCATAATTCTCTAAAGAAATTTTCAGAATTCCAATCTGCTCAGACATTTTCCATTAGGTCGAGAAAAGTCAGTGTGGCTTCATAATATTTATTTCTAAGAAGTCGACTTCTAAAGGAGCTCTCAGTCGCATTTCCGAGGATACTCCAAAGCTAAAACAATCCCACGCGGCAGTAGACACAACATAACAATATCATAAACAGGCTTTTAACGTTCCACGGTTTGTTTGTGCAAACCTTCCTCTCTCTGTTTGTAGACACATAACTTACGGAAATCGGAAACATAAAATCATACAAATATGCCAGAAAAAACCATATTATCTAGAGTTTCCCGCGTAAATTATTCGCGGCTGACATAATGGCGGCCATTTTTGCGTGTTCCCGCGTTTATTGTACTCAGTATGTTTGGATCGGTAATCGAAGATAAATGGTGCTCGAGTTTTGCTCGATAAAGCCTTGGTTTTATGTTAGGGATGGCGGCTTGTAATGCGAGATCTCGAAGTATTGATTTTTGTTTATAAAGTTAATTAATTAAACCTGTTTGAGGTTGGGTACACCGGCACCGTTACAATACGCTGACAAAATACCTTCTCATTTTATAAAACAAATAATTTCATTTGCGGAATTTAGTTTCCATTTAATAAAGGAAAAGATTATTTATTGAACAAAAGCAGAATGGTAAACAGTTAATGTTTGTCGAAGCCGAAAATGGGATTAAATCCTACTGAATACATTTTAAATTCTAAATCGTGTTATATTTGAAATTAATCGAAGTAAACTCGAGAAAGGTCACGGAAAAGCTGTTCTGAATATAGTTCGAGTATATTTCATTTTAAAAACGGTCTCGCAGCAACCCTGCGGATACTTGATTGAATTTCAAATTTACATTTTACGCGCGCTAGGGGTGGCATTACATGTAAATTGGTGAAGCTTCTCATTTCATTAGGTTTCTCGTTTTCGTAAACAGCGCGTTCTATGTGCTGCGTGTGATGTTCGCTTGTTTATTCGCCTTCTGACTGCGGATTTTATGGGTAACCGCGTATGTACCGCGATGACACAACAACGCCGACTTACCTGCTCATTTTTAATTAAAAATGTCAATGTTGCTAAGCTTTCGACCTGGAACCTCTTTTTGTTTTTGCAGGACTCTGTTTGTTGGTTATGTAAGAATGTAGATTTATAAAATGCTTCCCGAGATATAAAAGTGGTCCTTTATACTTACTTAGGTTGAAAACATCTACAATATGACCGCTCTGGGATCTTAAGTTCTCAAACAAAAGCGTTCCACTCGCAGCCGTTACTTCGCAAAGGGTTACTTTATCACCCTTTTTATAAAATCCAACAAAATCCACTTTTAATTAAAGTAATGGCCGACCCAGAAAGAAACGATTAATCCACTTAACCCGAAGCCTGATTAATGATTGATGCAGCTTGTCCTGATGGTAGATAATTAAAAATTAATATCTTCGGCTAATCAGTGTTAGATTGCGCGCTCATTACAGGAGCTGACCCGGCAGCGGAGAAGTGCGCGCTCGATGGATGATTAAAAGTTAAATGGATGGAGCTTTAACAGGGTTAATGGATATTGATGAAAAAAGGCTCATCTGTTATATGATTATAACGACGCTTACCTTTTTTGTTAAATGGAAATTAATTTTACTTTTGTGTTTATACTGTTAACTGTTTAAAGGTCACTTCCAATTAGCGCCATGTTTCCTCCTTTGGCGGATATAAAATTGCGTGTGGATACAATCACAACGCAAAATGTATTATATCTCAAGATAAAGGGAATCAAATCATTGCATGGTATAAAACAAAACCGCTTTTTCTGTCCCTCTATGTATGCCTACATTTTTTCTTTTTTTTTTATTAAAAAATGTTGCCCCAGGCTAGATTTCTCCTATGTCGTGGGTGCGTTTACAAACATACAATTCCACATACACATCACACCCAGACCCGGAACAACAATTTGTGGATTACACAAAGAGTTTGTGTAATCCACAAATTAGTGGATTACACACGCACGCCACCGCACCAGCCGTGCAGTCAAAAAGTAAATCTTAAAAACTAGGCATCTGATTTTTTGCGATTTTTGAAGAGGAAGGTTTATTTGCGTAACTAGCTTTTGCCCGCGACTTTTTTAGCGTGTAAAAGTGACTTCCTGCAGATTTTTGGTTAAAAAACCTATCGTATGTCCTTTCCCGAGTTCTAAACTATGTTTGTACCAAATTTCACACAAATAAGTTCAGTAGTTTAGGCGTGAAGAAAAGAAATACATACAGAGCAGAGTTACTTTCGCATTTATAATATTAGTTTGAATAACATCAATTTAATAGTGGAGAAAATTTGTATCAGCATAGTGAAGCCGGGGCAGGTTGCTAGTCTTTATATATAAAAATTTCATGTCATGTGTTTATCCGCTATGGACTCCTAAACTACTAAACCGTTTTTAAATTTGATTTGCATTCCATGTGCATTTAAATCCAACTTGAAAGATAGGATAGCTTACATCTCAATTTATAGTCACAATATTATTTACCTTAGCCACAGCAACGCGTGGCTGGGTCTACTGATAAATAAAAAATTGCGCATCATTGCGCCATCACAACATATATGCCACATCCCATCCAACGTCCTTGTTGAATGAACAATGTTTGTGCCATACATGTGATATTGGCCATTGTACCGTCTAATCTTCCAAAAATGCCAACCATGTACAAATATTGTCGTCTCTCCAACTCCAAAATAAAAAAAGAGTAAGAAAGAAACGATGTTGTTTTATTCTCGTCACGTTTCAGCCGAGGAGGCACCGTGGATGTTATGGCATCCGCAGCAATAACGAACTGAGTCGGATGCCGCGGACACGTGGCAATACTGCCAGAGTTAATATTGCCATAACTAGGTTTAATATTGCTTCAGTGTTTAGTATGGAGGGCAGGGGACATTCTTGAGGAACGGTAACTGGTATGTCTAGTGCTGTTTGTGGTTTTTACGATTCTTGAGCCTTACTTGTGGTATTCAAGACGAGAACTTTAGTATTATGGAGGTATCGAGTTGTAATTTATACCATATAGCTACATGCTCTGGTTGGTTAAAAATGCAGAAAAACAAATATTATGACTCTTTCTCATGAAAGCTTTCTCCACAATTTAAAGAAACTTACACAGTGGTACGTACAGAGTGGGAGAGCTAGGCTTCGGCACGAGTGCGTCAGCTCCACCGGAGTGATACCACAGCCTTACAATAGGCCGGAGTGAAGCAACACATAAGTTGTGTTTTTCCATGTGAGCGAGGTTACCAGAGGCCCAAACCCCCCCCCCTTCTTTAATCCTCAATCGTCTATCCTAAAATCTTAATAGGCCCCAAATAAGCTGGCAACGCACTTGTTCTCCTTTGGTGATACGAGTGTCCATGGGCGGCGCTAATTTCTTACCATCAGGTAATCCGTCTGCTCGTTGTCATCCTATGACATTTGCATTGTGATTTCGATAGCATTGAGTTTTCCTAACGTGATTAGCGTTAGCGGACTAAGTTCCGCTTATTACCCTTCTCTAGCAAACAAAACAAATTAGAATAAACCATAACTAATGTCCCTAACCACTCCAAAAGCTCATTTTTAAGTTCCGAAGCGTGCAAAAATCCATTAGGGACGGATGTAAAACCGGCCAGTGGCCAGTAATTACATCGCCACTATTATATGATTAGTGAAATGTGGACCGATCGAGCTGAATGAAGGACGCAGCGGTTGAATGAACTATTTATGTCGGGAAACCAGTTGTGTGCGTAAGGGTTAGGTAGGTATGTGATCGGATGGGTGGGCAGTGCCCGCAACAGCTACTGAGTTACAGGTAATGTTTAAACGTATAATATTACTTCGGTGATGCTGACACTTGTATGTCGAAGTAATATGTAATCATTGATTTTTTGGTCGTGTCTGTAACCGCACATGGGTTGTGTACCGATGGGACCATAATCGACCTACGGCAAATATTTAGTTGGTTTCCATAAGTTTTGCAATTTTGTCGTACTTTCTTGTAGAGTAGTTGTGGTATGTTTTTAGGTAATTAAGTTTTTCTTTTATATCTTAATGGATTAGTTGAATGGCATTACGATGGGCAGATGGCAGTTCATGCTAGTTCTAAATACCAATAGGATAAAAATCTTTTTGTTCGTTACTTCAAAATAAAATGTTTATAAATTAAAATACAATGTCGAAAACAAAAGTAGGTATACCTGCTTTTGTGAATTGTTTCTACGCTAAAATAAATTATCACATTTTTATAGCGATGCAAAAATATGTATGCCAATTGATACAAGAATAAAAAAATGAGGTCATTATGATATTATTTCATTCGACATTCTTAGAGAAGTGTCGTTTTTGCTATTCAAATAAAAACATAGAATTTGACTGTTGTAAAATACATTTGCGGGTCATACGCAATTATGTACGAGGCGGCCCCGGCTGAAGCTGGACAATGAACGGGGTGGTTTTTAGTCAGTAAGAGTCTGACACCCTCTCTCGTCCCACTCAGATAAATTTGATGAAAGAGCATATTTGTGCTTTTCTATACAATGAATATAATCAGTGATTACCAATTTGACCATTTGTACATACATACACATAGTAAACTAACTTGTACGTAATTAGGCACCTCCAATTACGTTACTGTTCTATTTAGGAGAAAAAATGGGCGCAACAAATAATAATGGACCAATGCCCACTGGTAGGCCTCTAATATTTGGTAGGCCGATGTTATATCTTAGATCCCTGGCACAGGATACAAAGCGGGGCACGTTTCGCTCCGCGTGTACCTAAGCCAAGTTAATTGCTAGTCTTGTTCATTTCTACTCGAAGTTGTCGGAACTTTCTCGACAACTCGACAAACTGCGCTCTATCTGTCAACTTTGTCAACTGAAGCTTGACAATGACAACTCCTAACTAAGTGTTGGTAACGTGCCTTCTAGCACTAAGTCTATTTGTCAAGTTTTGACAGTGGGAAATGCTTTTAGTTTGTTGTTTGCAATAATCAAGATTTCTGGTGGCCGTCGTGCTGAATAGAAGTTTTGTTTTTGTTAAAGTTATTTTTGTTACATGTAGCTTTAACTACTTTGTATGAAAGGGTTACTGGGTACTTGGTTTTCGAAATTTGTAATAACTACTACGGATATTGGAAAAGGTTTATCCCTCGGGACATTAACCACTAAACAACCTCCAGTAGCAGTCGTGTCTAAGATCGTTTGTAAAACTTCTAGTTTTGGGGTTCATTATATAACACACTCCGGGCATAGGGTAGCAACGGCGATTCGATCGTCAGCGGCCTCTGTAAGCCCGGTTTGAGGATGCTGTAAGCCCGTGTCTGTGGACGGCGGACCAGTCCCGAGTGTGCTTAGCGTCCCGCGCGCTACCAAGAGCCTACAGACCACCGCAAGAGATGGGCCCCAAGAGGGCTGATGATCAGCCAGGGTTTTCGACCTGGAGCAGGAGAAGGAATGAGGGTTTTTAGTCGGAAAGAGTCTTAGATGTTCTCTCGGGAACCCAGGGCAGACGTCGTAAGATGCTTTTTCCTCCTCAAAAAAACCTGCAAGAACAGTAGGGTTGGTGACAAAAATATTGTATTCTGCTGTCACAACATTGCAAAGAGTTATGGAGTAGTGAAATGTGGAGACAAACAGTGATGCAGATGGTGTATATTTTGGGACGATGAGTCAACTATATCTTATACGCTTTATTGTTATTGAAAAATGAGTCAGGCGATGTATTCTTGATTTTAGGGGTTCCCAAGTTCATTAGCGTCGTACTCTGTGATGATACTTAAGTTTCATTCCACTCACCGTTGATTATGGAGTTACATACTTTGTATCTAGATCAGGATTCGTTCAGTAGCAATGTTATGTTAGTGGATCTATTACACTACAACCGCAGGCTGTCATGACCAGTGCACAGATATACTTTTAGACCGGAGAGTGATTTACATTGCAGAAAATAAACATGTTTACAAAACCAATAGTAACTTGACACGTAGTTTTCCCTTTGGAGAGAATCTTTCGTCGACAAACAAGGCATACGACATTGACCTGACATAATATCCAGCCTTTGTGCTTTTTATGAAAGTATCGGAAAAGGAATCATTTTGTAAGCGGCGCGCTCATTGTGGCCCGTCTCACGTCCACACAAACTTACATCTTGCGACCGACCCAAAGAGATTTGAAACTAATACTTTTCATATTAGGGAATATTTTAGCGGCTTCTTTAAGTTTGCAGAGTCCGGTTGCGATCTGAATTTTAATAAAACGAGGAACCTCTTGTGACGTGACTCTTTCGGGTTCCGTAGTGCAGTCAATTTTTGCTCATTTCCTATTATCGTTGAGGGCGTTTTATTATAGGTAACAGCGCTCAAGCGTTTGTTTATTTGTTTGAACGTGTTATTGAATTAGCTTTAGAATTTATAAGTACCAGAAATACCTTTAAACTCAAGAAAAATCTCATTTTATACATTTATTTTCTTAGATTCTTTTATTACTTACAACGTAAGCACGGAAAAGTTCAAAAAGTTTTAGGGATATGCCTATGTCGATGGACTATGCTGAAGAACCAACAGCTATGTTCTGTTCTTTTTTATGTTATTACTTTTAAATGTAAAATGGCCACATGGAAAACTTTACTGGACCAAAAAAGACTCCGAAAATAACAAATACGACAAAAAAATCTGCAGAGCCCTTATTCTCAGAGGTCCTTTGATTTGGCGACCACATACGTGTAGCCGCGGCGAGGACGAAATTGATCCTTTGATATATGTGGTCACGTGCGCTCCCTGGAGAGGAGCTCGCGCCACTGCTTTATCAATTATATTGGATTGAGAGACAGTTCCTGGAGCTGCTTACTGGTTGCTAATGAAATGGGTGATATATGTTCTGGGAAGTTGCTCTTATCGGTCGATTTATCTGGAGCATTAAGCCTGCTGATGTAAACGCCATGTGGTTTGATCCAATATGGCAAAAGTAATGTATAATTATCCTGGTGCAAGTAGGGATCTCCTGCTCATGTCAGTTCGAAATCTAGCAAGTGCCTATGAGATATTTTCCGTGCTTTTAACTCTTTATCAGATATCATTAAAACACCACACAGTGACTATACGGTGAAAAAATAAATCCTCAGAGAACCTCTAATTAGAAATTATACGTTTTACGCCAATCTGCCTTGACCTACCGTGGTGATTAATGCTCAAACCTTCTCTCTGTGAGAAAGAGCTTCTGCTCAGAGGTAGGATAATCATAGCCTTATTATAATAAAGTGGTATTTAATAATTCAAATTAGTATTCCGTGCTTCTAGCCACTGAAAGGCTTAGAATCGGCAAACGGTCCTTGACATGTGACAGGTGACAGGCGGACAGCGGTCTCTCAGTTCATTTTATAGATAGATAATATGAATAAAGGATATTGGGTACATCTTTGCATTTTTTATGTAGTAAGTAGGACGGTAAACGAACGGATTGATAACCTGATAGTAAGCAATCGGCGTCGCCCATGGACACCTGCAAAGAGTTACGAGTGCGAGTGCCGGTCGTTTGGGGATCAGGGTTTCAGAGATTTAAGGGAGGGGAAGAAAGAGCCTCCGGTATCCTCACTCACACGGAAAAACAACGATGGAATCAAACACCAGATTATTTGATGATCTTTCTGTTTATTTATGTATTTTTAGGAGAAGAAAGATCATGTCTTTATCGTAAGTAACTTTAATTGTGGAAGTAGATAAGCAAAATGAAGCAATTAAGATGCTTGCAACATTACGCATTATGAGTTGATAGCTGGGTGGCACACCGGGCCCGCTCGCTGCTCGCTGCATGCATAATTATTGATACTAAGTATTTGCATTCACTCGCACAATCTGCATAACTTATTTCTTAATCACTGACTTTAGTACGATGCCTCCTGTCTATCAGAAATTAATTATTCGATAGTTGATTCTTAAAAAATATTAAGGCCTGATTTTTCAATAGTCAGATAAATGTTATCTGAGGAATAAGAATGTTGCTGTCACTGTCTTATACAAATATTCTGACGCGACAGTATCATAGTTATTCCCCAGATAAATTTTATGTAACCGTTGAAAAATTAACCCTAAATTAGAAAATCATTTGTAAATCGAACACAACGTTATGTTTTACTGTGTGAGTAAGGCTACCGGAAAACCAATCCGTCCCCATAAAAAAAAACCGATATCGCACTTGCAACTCCTTGGTTTAGCGGCTATCCGTGGGCGGTGCCGATTGGTAACCATCAGGTAATCTATCTGTTCGTTTGCCACCGTATAATATAAAAAAGTGATAACTACTTCATAGTTACGTTAATTACTGTAAAGAGAAGGATCAAATAATTAGTTGAAAATTGCCCAGTTAAAAATATCGAGGTAAATGTAGATTTCGCAAGCAAACTATTAGAATCTTCAGTAAAGAAATATGACTGTTGATGACAATATTAGTGTTGCGATGTTGTAAGTAGACGATGTTCCACCAGCAGTAAATACAACAAGTCTCCTAGGTAGGACATAGCCCAAAGGATAAGCAAACTGAAGTGGCAGTGGGCAGGTCACATTTGTCGAAGAACCGAATGTAGACTAGAGTGGAGATCACGTCAGGGTGCCCTCCACCCAGGACGTGGATGAAATTTAATTGATTGGGGAGGTATATGTCCAACAGTAAACGGAATCAGGCTGATGATGATGATGGCATAGGTAGGGAAACTGCTTTGTGTTTTCCAAACTGACAATTAAAACTAATAACATTATGGATAATAAGTCTTAAACTTCCTAAAAGTGCGCTCGACGTAAATGCTGTTCGGCCAAAACATTTTCACCCAGTTGCCGGAGTTAATCGTCCGGGAACAATTTAATGTTCCCATAGTTCACAACTCCGGGATCCTCTTTCAAAGGGTCACAGGAGCCTGCTGTAATTGAAGGCGAGTTTAATTGAAAGCTTGCTAAACGTCCGACAGTTATAATGTAACCCGGTATTATAGTTAATGTGTGGATGGATGTAGTCATTAGTCGGCCCTGAAATTTAGAAGGTCTTTTATTATTTTTGCTGTTTTTTTTTTGTGGGGGAAATTCGTCCGATATCTGTTCTCGCCCTGGCTGGCTGGAAGGGTGTTGGACTCTTACGCTGACTAAAAATATTTAGACTTTTTATTTTCCTCCTGTATTTTTGATTGTCTTTTGATTTATTTCGTTGCGGGATCCAAGACAGTAATTCATGTCCCTGGGACGTGCCGGACTTGAGTGTTCCGATTTTTTCATGGTTGTATCTACTGGTGCACAGGAGTCGCAGAGACCGTTCCAAAGTGGTCACACTTTGTAGACCGGTGTTTTTGACCTATTGAACATATTAGTACTTATCACCATATACTTAACCGAGAGACGATCTCCGGCCACCGTAAGCGCGGGTCTGCGGACGGCGAGTAAGGGTAGCTCGCTGCCCGACCAGAACCAGACCCGAGCGAGACGGCGCATAGCGTTCCGCGTGCGCCTCAAATGCCAATAGATCACCACAGACCCCCGTCTATGGTTGTCCATTGGCTCTTTGAGCATCAGCCCTATAGGCCCCCCCTATAAGTCTGATGTTCAGCCGGGTTTGGGGTGTAAGCGCAATGAGGCACCGCGACCTCGGCACAGAACAGGAGAAGGAACGGGGGTGTTTTTAGTCAGTAGGAATTTTAAACTCTTTCCCGCCCAATCCTGGGTGGGAGAAATAATTTTGATGATTTTCCCTTCACAAAACAGTACCTAATCTTCTTTGTTAGTCCAGCTTTGAATTACCAAACAAACTCTGTATCTGTAATAGAATTCAAAATTAGTAATATAGACGTGAAAGCGCAAAAACCTGACTTCAATAATTTGTAATACCGGTCAATATGTCTTGCTGCGCTCCCGGTAACAAGTAGCCCGCGGCCAAACACAACCCCATCCTTCAAGTCCGATGTAAATGAAAACGTTTCCACCGTCAAACATGAAAATAATTAATCCTTCGTAAATACGATCTCGTATAAGTCAACAGTCGGTGGTCCTTTACCGAATGTTCTCGATCAATCAGTCACGAGTAATTAATACTCTTTGGTACGCCGTGCGGTTCTATGAACGTGCCCCATCCAGTATGATGACTCCAGTTATGTAGGAGTTTGGGGCGGTACACGGCTTCAGTTAATGTGGCCGCTTAAGAGATAGCGAATTGGGTAATTTGCCACCTTTTTTGAAGTACTAGTAGGAACATATTTTATCAGTGGATCACTCCCCTATTTGGGGCCATCATTAAATGATTCCTCTCAGGTGGGGCAGGAGGATACTTTTACTGACTAAAAACAACTCTGATCCTTCTCCTGCTCTACCGGGGCCGCGGTCATTATTTATATTACATATCAACCGCTATTTTCTCCAGCGACTTTGCCCGTACTACTAGGGTAAAAAGTCTAGCCTACCTATGTTCTTTCATTCAGATCAGTTTAGTAGATTTTCGTGAAAGAGTAACAAACGTCCATCTGTTCAAAGTTTCGCGTTTATAATAATATAAGGACGTTTACACGTGCCCTAGTACAATAATCTGCTAAAATCACCTTTATTATAATGTAAATTATGGCAAATTTTCCCAACTTCGTTTTCAAATAAATCCCATGTAATACCTGCAGGTTTGCCCTCGTCTATCTATGGTGACAACTTTCGTTATTTATATGGTCTCCGTGTCTCCCAGGAATATTTAAGCTTTTGTCGGCGATTTTAGAATGGTCCGCCATTTTAACGTAGCCACGCCATACTGGCTCGAAATTTCTGTCAATGTGTGGATGTCCGACGCGTGATATGTTCAGCGGGCTGACTGTAATTATTTTGGGCCTGAATATATTGTTGTGTTTTGTTTCTATCGTATTGTTTGAAATGTTTTTTATAGTCTATAAAGTCAGCCTGGGTAATTTTAGGGTTTGACCTGTCGCGTTAAAGAGCCGATAGCCCACCACTGATATCAAACATGGCCATTGTGGCTAATGTTAAGCCTGGATCGTGGGTCGAGCGGAATAAGGTACCGCGGTCTTGCCCTACCCTAGTCGAGAGAAGTAATTTGATGATTTATCCTCCACAAAACGTATAAGGATTTGTTCTGCCGTATTTTCAAATGATGATGTATTTGTTGATGAGTTTTAAACTTATCAAATAAGTACCTATTATAGCGTAGTTTCTTTAAATGCTTATTGTGCATAAACCAGCTCAACAAGTTACGTCAATGTGTTAAAATTCTTCAAAGGATATTCGCCTTTATGACGGAATTATAAAGTTAATAATCTATTGACAGTTCGGGATAGCTCGACGTGCTGTTATCTTTACATCTCCCCATAGCATTTCGCAGAAATTTTGTCTATAAACAAGATACAGTGACCACACAAGCAGAGCATAATCACTATAACAAGTATAGTACCTATACTTTCTTTCAAACATCTTTAGATTTTAAACTTTATTATTTCGATATAAAATCGAAAATCCATTGTAAACATTACCAGAATAGCTTGAACTGCTGCCGTTTCCATTTTCAGAATTCTTTCTAATTAAAGATATGTAATTAACGAGCTCCTAGACCGGTGTCCCCACTACCAGTTTAGACCAGTTGTAACTGGTTCTGATGGTGACGAGTCAGAGAACTAGATGACCGCGATTAGCATTCGATATGGTTGCGATTGTGGACGCTCCCACGGCGCTGGAGTCACATGTACTTACATATGTAGATGTGGCTGTGTGTGTGTATGATCATCTGTAAGAAAAAATAAATTTAATTATTTATGTGGGGGTGTGAAGATCTGCTTTGTAATGATCCTTTTTACGTTTTTACGCAAAGCTATGACGAGGCCGTGGTGCTTCTAAATAGAAAATGGAAACATTGGTTTAGTGAAAATGGTTTGTTTCATTATAATATTTGAACTTAACTAATATACCTACATATTATCGCGCCCGTTTCCCATCGAAGTAGGCAGAACCAAATGACACGACTCTGACATACCTTTCGCTTTTCTTACGTTTGTCAATCTCTTTATGCAAGCTGTCATTTTTCAAAATATCGCCTATTTGTTCAATACGTTTGTTTAGGGCGCCCGCTACCAAATTTTCTCAACCATACTCACTCGATAACACTCTTTTGTAAAACTCTTATCATCCTTTAATATAACCAGTTAACCACACAGCCTTACCTATTCAACTCTTAGTAGATTTGCGAACTCTCCCCGCTTAGACTGCATCCAATTGATGTATCTCAGGAACTGTAGATATAATGATAACCTCGCTTCATATCAATACTAACATAACTAGATGTGCCTCTTTATTCTTTCTTATTCTTTCTTTTTCTCTTCATTCAAACACTCAATGACAGGAATGTATAACTTAAACTCAAAGTAATGTACATCAATACATAGTATAAAACAAAGTAAATTTGTACCTATGCCGAAATATTTTAACTACAAAATGGACCTGTGTGAACCTGGCACCCGACTTTGGAAAAATTGGTTTTTTTAATGGTTTTTCGAAAGATTTCGATTAGTAGTAGATAGTAGTGAAGATATTTTCGTTAGTAGTAATACCAAAAAAAAAAAAATCGTTAAAAAATGTCATCCCCCGAAAATCAAAAAAAATGTTTTTTCGGCTGTTTCTCATAGATAAACGTTAGTAGTGGATTGTAGTGCAATTTTATTCGTTTGTAGTAAAATAGAAGAAAAAAAATCGTTTCGAAGTATTTTTTGAAAACGATTTTTATGACCTGAATACTGTTTCAAGGCATATACGATTACTACTAACGTTAGATTTGACTAAAAAGGGTTCCTAGAGGTTAGTAGTGAATGAATTTTCGATAGTAGTAAAGATAGATGTCGATTAGAAGCACTTGAGATGAGCCAAACTTGTTTCGGAGCGATGTTTGCTGGATAAAATCTGTCTGAAGATAAATACGACTACTACAAACGTTGAAATTGACTAAAAAGGGTTCATAGAGGTTTGTAGTGAAAGAATTTTCGATAGTAGTAAAGGTACATGTTGACTAGAAGCACTTGAGATGAGCCAAACTTATTTCGGAGCGATATTTGCTGGATAAAATCTGTTTGAAGATAAATACGACTACTACAAATATCGCTTCGCATATCCGAAACAAGTTTGGCTCATCTCAAGTGCTTCTAGTCAACATGTACCTTTACTACTATCGAAAATTCTTTCACTACAAACCTCTACGAACCCTTTTTAGTCAATTTCAACGTTCGTAATAGTCGAATTTATCATCAAAAAAATTTTATCCAACAAATATCGTTACGAAATAAGTTTGGCTCGTCTCAAGTGCTTCTAGTCAACATGTACCTTTACTACTATCGAATATTCGTTCACTACAAACCTCTACGAACCCTTTTTAGTCAATTTCAACGTTTGTAGTAGTCGTATTTATCTTCTAACAGATTTTATCCAGCAAATATCGCTCCGAAACAAGTTTGGCTCATCTCAAGTGCTTCTAGTCAACATGTACCTTTACTACAATCGAAAATTCTTTCACTACAAACCTCTACGAACCCTTTTTAGTCAATTTCAACGTTCGTAGTAGTCGAATTTATCATCAAAAAAATTTTATCCAACAAATATCGTTACGAAATAAGTTTGGCTCGTCTCAAGTGCTTCTAGTCAACATGTACCTTTACTACTATCGAATATTCGTTCACTACAAACCTCTACGAACCCTTTTTAGTCAATTTCAACGTTTGTAGTAGTCGTATTTATCTTCTAACAGATTTTATCCAGCAAATATCGCTCCGAAACAAGTTTGGCTCATCTCAAGTGCTTCTAGTCAACATGTACCTTTACTACAATCGAAAATTCTTTCACTACAAACCTCTACGAACCCTTTTTAGTCAATTTCAACGTTTGTAGTAGTCGAATTTATCATCAAAAAATTTTTATCCAGCAAATATCGCTCCGAAACAAGTTTGGCTCATCTCAAGTGCTTGTAGTCAACATGTACCTTTACTACTATCGAAAATTCTTTCACTACAAAACTACAAACCTCTACGAACCCTTTTTAGTCAATTTCAACCGTGATTTCAACGTTTGTAGTAGTCGAATTTATCATCAAAAAAAAATTATCCAGCAAATATCGCTCCGAAACAAGTTTGGCTCATCTCAAGTGCTTCTAGTCAACATGTACCTTTACTACTATCGAAAATTCTTTCACTACAAACCTCTACGAACCCTTTTTAGTTAATTTCAACGTTTGTAGTAGTCGAATTTATCATCAAAAAAATTTTATCCAGCAAATATCGCTCCGAAACATGTTTGGCTCATCTCAAGTGCTTCTAGTCAACATGTACCTTTACTACTATCGAAAATTCTTTCACTACAAACCTCTACGAACCCTTTTTAGTCAATTTCAACGTTTGTAGTAGTCGTATTTATCTTCTAACAGATTTTATCCAGCAAACATCGCTCCGAAACAAGTTTGGCTCATCTCAAGTGCTTCTAATCGACATCTATCTTTACTACTATCGAAAATTCATTCACTACTAACCTCTAGGAACCCTTTTTAGTCAAATCTAACGTTAGTAGTAATCGTATATGCCTTGAAACAGTATTCAGGTCATAAAAATCGTTTTCAAAAAATACTTCGAAACGATTTTTTTTCTTCTACTTTACTACAAACGAATAAAATTGCACTACAATCCACTACTAACGTTTATCTATGAGAAACAGCCGAAAAAACATTTTTTTTGATTTTCGGGGGATGACATTTTTTAACGATTTTTTTTTTTTTTGGTATTACTACTAACGAAAATATCTTCACTACTATCTACTACTAATCGAAATCTTTCGAAAAACCATTAAAAAAACCAATTTTTCCAAAGTCGGGTGCCAGGTTCACACAGGTACAAAATGGATTTTGGAGAGGTTTTTGAACTGGTTTTCTTTAAAAAAATTAATAGCTATAAAATTAGTACGTTAAGATCACACAGTCTCAAGCCTCCCTAACCTACCTGGCGCTAAGTTATACATAGTTATATGTATACATATTTGTCTGCACATAAAATTATGTACACAAGGTCAGAAGTTACTCGATGGTATCAGTGACTCGCTATCAGCGCATCAGTCGTGACGTCACGCGTCTCATCCCAACCTCTGATCATTCAGATCGGAGGCTAACGTCCCCGCTTGTCCTCCGATCCTTAGATCCTGTACCGTTATCACGGGTCAACAGTTTTGTTGGCACATAATGATGAACCTACATTTTATTTTCTCTTCACGGTTTTGAATGCCCGTCTTAGGAACTACTTTGGACAGAAGCTGGCTAGAAGCGCTTTGGATTCCTTTTTTTATAAGAGGGCTATAATTAAGCTTTTGAATAGTAACTGCCGTGAGACATACTGTGAAACGCGGCGACGACGCGCACGCTGCTCATGAATAAGAGTCCCGTTGTAGCTCGAAACTAGTTGAGCTTTTTTCAGGTAATTCACGAGAAGAAGTCGATTATCTACATCTATACTAATTTTATAAAGAAGTCAAATTTGTATGTTTGTAAGTTTGTATGTAGGGGTGTTAATCTTTGAAACCGCTGGTCGGATTTCCAAAATTCTTAGATATTGTTAGATCACTGATAGATAGCTACAATGTTCCTGACTGCTATAGGCTATAAAACATCACGCTATAATCTGTAGGAGCCGAGCAGCGGGTGAAGCCGCGTGAGAGTAGCTAGTTTTCAATTAATCCAGCAGTTATCGAGATAGGTACAATGAAAATGATACGTAAAGCAATTATATTAAATGATTTTGACTGCACGGTTGGCGCGGTGGCTGGGCAACTGGTGTTGTTAGTTCGATTCCCTTACGGAACAATTCTTTGTGTAATCCACTGATTGTTGTTCCGGGTCTGGATGTGATGTGTATGTGAAATTGTATGTTTGTAAACGCACCCACGACACAGGAGAAAATACTAGTGTGGGGAAACGTTTATTTTTAGTTTTGACATGACTCTAACCGTCTCAGAGATATAGGTACGTAAGAAAATGAAATCACTGCATATATGTACATTTAAAACGCAGACTGTCAATTGTTTTATTTTTGATCTTCAGACGAAACTACTGTCTTGTGCGCGATGTCGTTTTGTTCCTGTGTCGGTGACAGCGTGCACGGTGCACGGTGGTCGCACCCTTATATTTAGACTGTACTGCGATTAGATGGCTGATAAAAGTACTCCTTCATATCTTTTAGTGTAGTCAGTGTTATTTTCATTAAGTTATTTCAGACTAGCTACTCTCACGCGGTTTCACCTGCTGCTCGGCTCCATTTAATCGTAGCGTCTTGTTATATAACCTATAGCACTCAGGAACATTGCAGCTATCTATCAGTGAAAGAATTTCGGCAATCCGACCAGCGGTTCCAAAGATTACCCCTTACATACAACCTTACAAATATACAAACTTGCAAATTTCTGGTATTCACTGCGGTTGAGCCGGCCCAATCTTGCCGAAGCTGCTCTCCCACAATAATCCTACTTATGTATATTGTAAATGCTTAGTTAGTAAGTATTGCAAACTTTTTGCTCTGGTACTGCCGATGAAGCTGCTACCATTAACTAGTACATATACTTATTAATGTCGTCATCTCTTGTCAAGCAGAAATTATAGCGCCACCAAAGCGCCACATTTTTTTTTGTTCTGACTACACTGGCGATCGATTCAAAAACCGACCTCGAAATTAAAGTTGTTTTAAAAATTAGATTTTTAAATCAACTTTAATTTCGAGGAAAATTAAAAAAATAATTCGCAAAATTAAAAAAAATCTGCCAAACTGTCAGTGGTCAACGGACGGAGCAAAAGCTTAATTTAAATCTTTAAACCAGGGAAGTATGAGTGTTAATTAAATTATGGTTTTAAGTAAATTTGACAACATGCATTAATCCCAACACATTTGAGTAAGTAATTCAATCGAAGATTTTTAACGCGATAGTCACGACTTCTTTACGTTAGCATAGTCTAAACCTCTGCCACTGATTATACACAAGATGGAGTGAGCAAACAATGAAATAATACTTCGTATGTAGTATGTGTGAAAGGTAATTAAGGTTTTCGGAATTATCCATTCCGTTTTTAGCTTTATAGTTTTGTTATTAAGTTGAAATTCTATTGAAGATTTTCATGTCACGACCTTTTTTTATAAGACCCTTTGTTGCCAGTTACCTCAAAGAGCCAACAAACACGGATGGGTAACATAACAAGGATATTTAGCTGGGGTTGTGAGTCAAGTGCAATCATTACCGCGGACTCTGAATGAAGCAGTAGAAGTAATAAGGTGGTTTTGAGTCAGTAAGAGTCTGAGACTCTCCTCTTGCCTCAACCAGGGCGAGAGACAGAGAAGATCAAATGATGATGATTTTCCCCACTCAAAAATAACCCTTTGTAGTTCAGTAGTACGCGATAGCGGATAAATGTTTAGCCGAAGGTCATGGACTCACAGAAAACCAGCGTGAAAGAACACTTATTCTGTGATTCACGTGTGAGTAAGCGGAGATACCAGAGAGATAAAACGCACGTGCAATTTTAGTCCATAGACATACAGTACGGCTGACGTATCTTGGCGAGTCTGAAGTTGGCCGTTTGTCTGCGCAATGGATCTTATAGGAACAAAATTGTGTACTGCGCAGCTAATCGGCTAACTTCAGACTCGCCAAGATACGTTGACGGTATTGTACCATCTGGTAATCAAAGCTTAAATTTGCAGAAACTTAAAAATAAGTAAACATAAGCATTGAATATAATTTGCTAAGAGTACATCGTAAACTCCTCAGTGAGTTCTTCATTTGTTTCAAACTCCGTGCCGGCCCGTCTCTGCGCCGCATTAGCGCCGCGCGGAGGGCCGCGCAATATTCGCACCCGCGCGTGTTAATATATGGTAATTACTTCGGCCATTGTTTGAGCGACCCACCGACACCGGTCATGTAACGGAATATTGAAGGGAGCTTAGTTTTAACTTGCGATGGACCTACTTTTAGACTTCTTGTGACGTCAGTGCCATGGAAATTATGTCAGGGGAATGTGTTGTCAGTCAGTAAATGTGTTGTTCCAGACTGCTATGTATGTTTCAAGACTGACCAGCCAAACTTTTAAAAGGCTTTTCTAATTTAAAAATCATTCTACTACTACTACTACTACAGTTTTACCGCTATTTTTTTAAGTATGGGAGGGCCAAGCTCCGGCACGAATAGGTCGATTCAACCGGTGTAATACCAGGGTCTCACAGAAAATCGGCGTGAAAAACCACAGCGTTGTGGTTACCGGAGGCCCAATCATTCCATTCCTCCCAATCTCTATATCTCCATAACTCCGAAAGTCCGATAATGCACTCGTAACTCTGGTATTGCGAGTGTCCATGGCGGCGCAGATTGCTTACCATCAAGTAATTCATCTGCTCTTTTGCCGACAT
The DNA here is from genome assembly GCA_902829305.4 of Spodoptera exigua. Lineage (NCBI taxonomy): Eukaryota > Metazoa > Arthropoda > Insecta > Lepidoptera > Noctuidae > Spodoptera > Spodoptera exigua. The sequence goes on along the minus strand of LR824628.2, from coordinate 189,057 downwards.
ACCACGTAAAAAAATCCTAATTAGCAATCTAGTTCTAGCGAATGATCTTGTCACTTCAAAGTGCAGCAGTATGTACGAGATAAAGAAAGACGACGTGACATGTACGTACAGCTGTACGGGCGGAGCCGGGGCAGTAAATATAGAGCGGGGTGTAAATTAACTGGCTTTCATGTCACATGCTACTCCGGGAACTATTAGCGTTTTACTACCCGGACTGTAAACGATGTAATAAGGAACATACGCTTGAGAAGTTCTGAAGGATGCTGTATAATTGTGTTCTAGGGTTCTTGGTAAGCATTTCTATCACATCACATTATCATCAGCCTTATAGTGACCACCGTTTACCACTAGTCTTTTCTTACATGGATAAGGACTGATCATTATTCACCTCACTTCCTATTTGGCGATTTCAAACTTATAATTAAAATTTTATCCAGGTTTCATCACGATGTTTGCTTTCACCGTATATTTGACTAAGGTGTTTACCAGGTTGCAAATACGCGCCCTGATGCATGAGAAGAGGGCGCCTTAACCTCCGAGCAATCTCGGTCCTTTTTTTGTGACTCGTAAATCATCAAATGACTCCTATCGATAACCTCACTCACAACCGTCTTTCTGCGAAGCAGTGGTATGAGTTCGATCGAACCGACAAGTTGAGGGAAAGGTAATTAGAAATGGGTTTATTGTGCATATCTGTATTGTGGTGTTTCTGAAGATGTCTCACTGAGGCGGCATAGTACGCGGTTACATTGTGACGCGGTTTGTTTGTGAGCGGGTGTGGTGCCAGTGCCAGCGAGCACTGCACACGCTGTTAGCTGAGTACCTACTGAATTGTTAAAATACTCATTTATTATATGGATAGAACAGCAGGAATACTCATGGGGTCACATTACACCTACGCACTCTTATGCACAACAAAACGTTAGTGGTGTTTTGATTGCCATTTGATATTTATAAACAATTCTTAATTGTGTTTTCTGAATCTGATAAATTAATCATTTTTTTATATATAAAAATGGATCGCAAAATGTGTTGGTAAGCGTATTACTCAACAACGCCTGGACCAATTTTGGTAATTCTTCTTTTGTTGTGTTTGTTATTGTCAGGAGAAGGTTCTTGTCAAAGAAAATATTAGGAAAATAGAGGGGAAGATTAGGAAAAACTGACCCTTTGATAGCGATATAGTTGGACCCTTGCGAAGCGAGGGCGGGCCGCTAGTTGATAAATAAAAGAAAACAAAAACAAACCTTAACCGTTTAAACTCGTCTGGTCTGATCTCTGGCTAAACGTAGAGATACAATATGAAGATAAAACTGCAGATATCAATTTATGCTGCTAAGTAAATGACATATTTCTAATATCACAGTCTCACAATATGACTACAAAGCTTCTGCAAGGATCGACATTTGCGCAAATCTCGCGGTCTTCCACGCCCAACCTTACTGGCTCAGTACAACGAATGATGGATTGCCATCCAGCACGTGTGTCCCATGTAACTCGTTCGGTACCTAGCCGCGGCACGACTGTGATTGACGCGAACCTCACAACTATAGCTAGCAGGAAGATAGTCTGATGTTTTGGAGTAATATGAATTTGAAATGTTTATTAATTAGAGATCAATATGATGATAAATCTGGTTCTTTTAAACTGCGATCAGGAATTCATCTGTAGATTTATGGCGAACTTCTCTTTAGTAGGGGACGTCTATTAGTCCATCAGTGATCTGGCAGGGTTTGTTGGTGACGATGGTGACAAGAAGATAACAAATAGGTACTGGTTATAAGAAAACTATTGTAAACAAGGAAACACACTTTACTAAAGCATTCGAGAGGCTTTTTGAGTCAAATTCAAATAATTTAACTTACCACTTATATCTCTAAAGATTGACTGGTAGAAAATGCTGTTGGAAATGTAACATTAAGTCCTCCGATATGCATTTAAATTATAAATCAATATTTTTTTATCAATAGGACTAATAACATTACAAAAGCACTTTTATTTGTCAAAAGTGTCTTAGTTTGTCTTTGACTACCCAGTCCTCTAATGAAGTTATTTGATTATGAAGTGTAGATTCCTATGGAGAAGAAGGAGCAAGAAATTCTATGATAATGGTTGAGGCTTTTGAGATAATTAATGAGCTTACACAAATTCTTATTCAACCTGATCCTTATTAACGGATGCAAGCGCAATAATGTTTCGCAGCTGAAAAAGAACGGAGTGGTGTTTAGTCAGTAAGAGTCTGAAACAACCTCTCGCGGCTAACACCCAGAGCTTAGCCTCCAAGCACTTAAAAGGCTACAATATATAAACCACTGATTCCTATTCATATGAAAGTAATTATAAAACAAATGAAGGTGGCCACACACTGTCCTGCATCCGTTGTGTCCGGTCGTGTCTTTACTATAAATAGAATTATTCCTAACATCGCCGCCGGCGCCGGATGCGTCCCGTCACCGAGCCGTCACGGTGCCGCACGAACAATTGTGTCAGAGCAATTATTGCCAATATTAATGTCGTTCCCTGTATCGTGATCGTCATATTTGCAACTATGTTCCCGCCCGCGACTTCGCCCTCGTCTTTGACCGGTTTATCTTGTTTTTTATCGGATAGTACAAACGAGCAGACGGATTACCTAAGAATAAGCAATCTGCGCCGTCCATGAACACCCGCAGACACCAAAGGCTTCGGAATTAAGGATTGGGAAGAGATGTCGGGGAGGAAGAGAGTTCGGGCCTCGGGTAATCTCACTCACACGGCGAAACACTAATCTATGGTTGTTTCTCGACGGTTTTCTGTGAGGTCGTGGTATCACTCCGGTTGAGCCGTACCATTTGTATCGAATCTTGGCTCTCCCACGCTAGTATTATAGAACTGATGTATTTCTTTGACTGCTTAAAAGAGCTTATCTAAGGAACTGCTGGTTCAAATTGCGAAAATATTTGTGTGTACCACACAATTCAAATTATCGATAAACATTCCGTTATGATCAATAAATGCTCAATGAAACTTCGCTTGGATATGAAACTTAATTTAATTTACTTAGGTTTAAATTTTTTTTCAAATTGATTCAGTATTTTCCAAACATACATGCCAAAAGTATTTCTTCGTAATTCAACTGTCAGTGTAATGCGCGCGCACCGCCTCTATTGTCTATAGTTAATACAGTGTATACAAAATGGCGGACGTGTACTTAGCGTGAATTAATTCCCTATTGTATGATTGAGTAATGGAATTAGCAATGATTTGTATTTAGTTAAGTGGAGTATTGTTATAGCTGTATTAGTCTTGTGTTGGTTAAGATCTGACGTAGCTGTTAACTTCAGTACGTTATGTAGATTGGTTTTAAGGTGTTGCTTTATTTAAAAGTTTTTAATAATGATGTGATTGTGAGGGATCAATGAGACTTTTTATTTACTTATGTCTAAGTTGATACGTGAGACATGTCAGGTAGGTAATGTCAGGGTTGGAAAAGATTGAGGAAAAATAAAATAGATAATTGTTACCGTTAACATCACAGATACTTGTCTCTCTGGATCCGTTGACATGTTATTCTATAGCTTCAGTTCCGCAAGTATACAGGCTCAGTGTCGGGAACTAGCAGTGGACCGGAACATCACACTCTGATATTTGACATGCGTGTGAACTCCTCTGTTCCTGGACTTATACTATTACATATATGTTAAGTCTAATCTATAAGATATTCATATTTACATGACTGACAGAAAATGCTTCTAGCATTAAGTCCTCCGATATGCAATTGTATATCTATACTTCTATACTAACATTATAAAGAGGTAAAATTTGTTAGTTTATATGTAGAAGGGGGTAATTTTTGGAACCGCTGCCTGGTCGGATTGCCAAAATTCGTTCCACTTTCTAATGAGCAAATAGTTTTACTAGAAGACTAACTGATAGACTGAAACACAAAGTAAAACTTTTTTTTAATGTTTAAAGATGCCTGTATATTTGAAATAAATGATTTGACTTTGATTATCGCAAGCCCTCTTTCGAAGATGAACCACATAGATCAACAGATGACATACTGTTACGTGCCTGACGTCACGTTCCTGACTATGCGGGCTTGGGTTACGGGATTGGATGAAATGAAACACTAATACCGGTTTTCAGACTTTCTATTGCGCTTAAGTTACAGCGTCCACGGAGTTAAGTTATCGGCGTTCTTCTCCAGCAGAGTCCGGCCGACTGACACAACTTTGCCGTTCACGCTAACTTCACTTAACTGACTGCACTTCACTATTTCACTGCACTTCACTATTTCACTCACTTTTCTTCTTTTTTCACTTCTTCCTTTTCTTCCGAATCGCTTTAGACTTAGAACTCAACTGCCAGCGGTGAGCCGCAGTTCTGCTTATATACCCCCGGTCAGGTTCTGGAACATTCAATTTCGTTATTCTTTTTGATCGTCATGCCTCCAGAACCTTCCAATAATTTCGCTATTCATTTTTATTTATTCTCCTTCTCACTCTTTAATTTTTCATCTCTTTCACACAAATAATTCCAGAAAGTTCGACAAAACTTCCATCAACTAAAAAACTTCATGTTTACGGCGGGACTCGAACTCGGGGTCTCTGTGGTGTAATCCACACGCCTTACCAATTACACCAACTCGTATTGACAATTCACGACGAAATTTACAATCTCTAGGCAACGTTTGACAACCATCCATTGACGTCATGATGTCAAAGAGTTTTCTGTCACACTGCCCCCCTCTTAGATTCGCTCGTCCCGAGCATCGTTGCTGCCGTAATACCTCGCCAACCTGTCTATATGGACAACTTTCAAAGGGCTCCTTGAAGACTTCCGAATTCTGTAAGTAATGTCATTGATCTTCGTGACTATCTCGTAAGGACCTTCCCAACTCGGTTGCAGCTTTGGAGATTTTCCCTTCCTTCTGACTGGATTATGAAGCCAGACCAATGACCCCTCTTCAAACCCAACAGAATTGGCTCGTCGATCATAGCGCGTCTTTGCGCGATCACTAGCTTGAAGACCGGCCTCCCTGATCTGCTCATAAATGTCCAACATTTTTGCCCTTAACTCGCTTATGTAATCGCTAAACTCGGTGCGAGAGTCACCAGGTGGACGGCCCGACACAAGATCTGCCGGTAATCTCAATTCCCTTCCAAAATTTGCAAATGCAGGCGTCTTTGCGGTACTTTCATGTACAGCAGTCCGATAGGCAAGCAAGAAGAGAGGTATGTAAGTGTCCCAATCTCTCTGATGGCTGTCAACCACCTTTGCTAAGTGTCGCTCCAATGTTTGGTTGAAGCGTTCGACCATTCCATCTGACTGTGGATGATAAGGGGTCGTTCGAGTCTTATGGATTCCCAAAAGTTTACAAGTTTCCTGGAAAACTTGGGATTCAAAGTTCCGTCCTTGATCACTGTGCATCTCCAAGGGCACTTCGAATCGGGTGAATACCTCGTTTACCAACTTCGTGGCTACAGTTACTGCCTCTTGATTCGGTATGGCAAAGACCTCCGGCCATTTTGTAAAATAATCCATAACCACTAAAACGTAGCGATTGCCCGAATCAGTGATTGGAAATGGTCCAGCGATGTCTAAGGCTATTCTCTCCCAAGGCATACCAACATTGTAGATTTTCATCGCCCCTCTGCTTCTTGTTTGTGGACCCTTGACAGCTGCACAACTAGTGCATTTCCGGCACCAATCTTCGACGTCATATTTGCAATGCAACCAATAAAACCTCTCCTTGATCTTCACCAAAGTCCTCCTAATTCCCAAATGTCCTCCAGAAGATCCATCATGGAACGCTTTTAATACATCCCTTATTTTTGAACGAGGCACCACCAATTGCAAATGCTCGTCCTTGCCGTTTGTTGATTCCCATTTCCTGCACAGAAGTCCGTTATGCAGCGTAAGGCTTTTCCACTGTGCCCATAAACCTTTCGTTACCGCGCTATATTGGGCGACGTCACTCCAACTTGGCTTGTTACCACTTCGTAGCCACTCCAGTATTGGTTTAATATCTGCATCTCTTTCCTGTTCTAATTTCATCGCATCATCTCCCCATGCCTCGTCAACAGTATCAGTCCTTATCACCTTAAGAAAAGCAGTTTCCTTCTTGGAACAATGCTTGCAATCTTCCACGCATGGGCGTCTCGATAATGCATCTGCGTTGCCATGAATTCTTCCTCCGCGATGTTCGATTTCAAAGTCAAATTCCTGAAGTTGTTCCAACCATCTGGCTACTTGGCCTTCGGGATCCTTAAACTGAAGCAGCCATTTCAAAGCAGCGTGATCAGTTCTAATCAAAAATTTCCGTCCCAGTAAATACTTCTTGAAATGGTGCAGAGTTTTGACTACGGCCAGCAATTCCCTCCTGGTCACGCAATAATTCCTCTCGGGCTTGGATAGTGACTTGCTGAAGTAAGCAATAACCTTCTCCTGCTCACCATCGCGTTGTGAAAGGACACCTCCTATTCCAATATTGCTGGCATCCGTATCTACTACGAATATTCCTTTCGCGCTGGGGTATCCGAGAATTGGTGTGTTACAAAGCCGTTCTTTTAGTTCTCGAAAGGCTTGCTCACAATCCTCGTCCCAGATAAAGGCACGTTTCTCCTCTGTCAATCGATGCAAAGGCTTGGCAATGTCCGAGAATCCTTTCACAAACCGCCGATAATACGAGCACAATCCAAGAAATGCCCGAACTTGCGTTTTGTCTTTAGGTGTTGGCCATTCCTTAACAGCGACAGTCTTGGCTGGATCAGTCTCAATTCCTCTCTCAGAAATAACATGTCCTAGATAATTCACTTCGCGCTTGAAGAAAGAGCATTTCTTTGGACTCAACTTTAAATTTGCTCCACGCAGCTTGTCGAGTACCTTTTCTAATTTCCTTAGATGATCGTCAAAATCCCGTCCAACAATGATGATGTCATCGAGGTAAACTAGGCAGGTTTCGCCCAGCAGTCCCGCCAGCACCTGTTCCATCAAACGCTCAAAGGTTGCCGGTGCATTGCATAATCCAAATGGCATCACCTTAAATTGCCAGAGTCCCTTCCCAGTTGAGAATGCGGTCTTTTCCTTGTCCTTGGGATCCAAATCCACCTGCCAATAGCCGCTTTTTAGATCGAGCGTTGAAAACCATTTCATGCCACTCAGTGTGTCAAGTGTGTCATCGATTCTTGGTAACGGGTAGCTATCCTTCTTGGTTACATCATTCAATCGTCGATAGTCTACGCAAAACCTCGTTGAACCATCTTTCTTCTTGACAAGCACGACAGGTGAACACCAAGGGCTAGAAGAGGGCTCTATCACGTCATTTTTCCTCATATCGTCAATCATTTCTTCAACCTCTTTCTCACGAGCGAATGGTATGCGTCTGGGCCTTTGACGAATTGGCATTGTATCACCTGTGTTTATTTTATGCTTCACCAAACCAGTTCGGCCAATATCACCATCGCTTCTTGAAAACACATCAGAGAATCGAAGAAGTAAATTTCTAGCTTTCATAGTCTCCACTTTTGTCAGACTTTTGTTTTCGTCTAAGATTTTCGTTACAAAGTCAATTCCCGTACTGTCCTTCTTCATAAGATTCTCCGAGCATTTTCTTATCCAGGCCACTTCTTCCAATACGCCCACAGGCTCTCCTTCTTCAATCGTAATTTTTGAATCACTGAAGTTGAATACCGGAATGCGGTTGACATCAGATGACCCCACGACAGTTCTTGCCGGTAGCCATGAGTTTACGTGTTCCGATTTATCAATCACAGCGCACCTTCGAGGTAAACTTCCTTCCTTCCTCCTAGGTAATGCGATTGGTACGAGAGTCTGTGATTTTGGTGCAAGAACAGTTCTTCTTAAACAGCAAACTTTTCCCAGGGTTCCACCCTTCATCGGAATTTCCTCAGTTCCACATAGTAAAACTCCAGATTTTAAGTCGATGTTACACTGGTGCCCTTGCAGGAAGTCAAGTCCCAGGATGCAGTCATCCAGAATTTTGGCCACAATAACCTCATGTCGATAAACACGTTCCCCAATTTTGATTGTTACATGCAGTTTTCCACTTATCGGTATGCACTGGCCGGTAGCTGATTTCATTTGTAGGCCAACAATTGGTTTAAGGTGTTTCCTGATGTTTTGCTCGAGCAGCCGAACATTTATCACCGTCCTTGAAGCTCCAGTATCTAATGTTAGCTGACTGTTTTTCCCATTTACTTGACCGTCTATCACCAGAGTATTTCCATCGTTGGTTTGCTTGATGTAGATTGTTGGGGTTGTTCCACTACCAGCCAGCGCCCACCCCGCAGCCCTGGCTGGATTTAAGTTTCCCTGCTGGTCAGAAGTTGAGACCGCCGCGTCCTGGCGGTTCATCTTCTTCGGGCAGTCGCTCCGTATGTGCCCACGCTCTCCACATCCATAGCACATGAAGTTCCGACGGCGTGGAGGTACCTGCTCCGTTGTCGTCATTTCCCGCAGACGTAAGGTACGGGAGTTACCACGCACGGCTTCCACTTCCAATGCATGGGCCAGAGCTTCTTTCATGTTCTTGTGATGGCCCAGATGAACAGCGGCTCGTACTTCGGGGTCCCGAATACCGTCAATGAACGCTTGGAGAAGCGTGCCTTCAATCATTGACGGAGTCGACCGGAAAGCTCGACGCACAAGTTTCTCGATTTCCACGGACCATTGCTGTAGGCCCTCATTAGCACGCTGAGTACGCTCTTTTAATTGCGCTCTGTACACGTGCTCGAGGTGGCTGTCTCCAAAACGTGCCTCAAGTGCGTCGAGGAGGGCACCAAAGCTGAGATCCCCACTTGCGCCGATAGCTTCCAGCACTGAGAGCGCTTGATCACGGAGGGCCAGGGTAAGGGCTGACTGTGCTTCCTTCTGAGTCCAACCATAAGCCTCCATAAGTGTCTCAAACTGTAGCTTGAACGCGGTCCAGGATGTTGTTCCGTCGTAATGGGGAATCTTAAGCCCTTTCGTTGCACTTGAAGCCGCATTTGGGGCTTCAAAAACGGCTGCAAGACGGCTTCGGCTCTTCAAAGGGCTTGGGCTTGTCACTTCCTGCTTGATTTTGGAGATCTCTTCTTCCACCCTCTCCTCTATCGCCTTGACGCGATGTTCCAACTTGCCTAAACCTTCCTCCACTTCTTGTACCCGTTCGACAGCCTTTTGCAGTCCCTTCGTGAAATCTTTATGCATGTCCTCCAAGCGACGCGCTTGCTCCTCTTGGCGACGAGCTTGATCTTCTTTCAGGTCCCGCAGCTGTTCTGACTGACAGCGTGCTTGCTCTTCTTGGCGGCGCGCTTGCTCTTCTTGGCGGCGCGCTTGCTCTTCTTGGCGGCGCGCTTGATCTTCTTTCAGCTCCCGCAGCTGTTCTGCCTGACAGCGTGCTTGCTCTTCTTGGCGGCGCGCTTGATCTTCTTTTAGCTCACGCAGCTGTTCTGCCATCATTTGCCGCAGCTGTAGCAGAAGATCCATCTGCACAGGCTTGGCTTCTGCATCGCTGGTCTGAGCTGCAGCACCCTCTTCCCTCACACGCTGCGCTTCTGACATAGCACGGGTACTCACTCCTCTTACGTCCTGCGGCACTAGCGGCATTTTTCTCCAATCCCACTTCTGACACCAAATGTTACGTGCCTGACGTCACGTTCCTGACTATGCGGGCTTGGGTTACGGGATTGGATGAAATGAAACACTAATACCGGTTTTCAGACTTTCTATTGCGCTTAAGTTACAGCGTCCACGGAGTTAAGTTATCGGCGTTCTTCTCCAGCAGAGTCCGGCCGACTGACACAACTTTGCCGTTCACGCTAACTTCACTTAACTGACTGCACTTCACTATTTCACTGCACTTCACTATTTCACTCACTTTTCTTCTTTTTTCACTTCTTCCTTTTCTTCCGAATCGCTTTAGACTTAGAACTCAACTGCCAGCGGTGAGCCGCAGTTCTGCTTATATACCCCCGGTCAGGTTCTGGAACATTCAATTTCGTTATTCTTTTTGATCGTCATGCCTCCAGAACCTTCCAATAATTTCGCTATTCATTTTTATTTATTCTCCTTCTCACTCTTTAATTTTTCATCTCTTTCACACAAATAATTCCAGAAAGTTCGACAAAACTTCCATCAACTAAAAAACTTCATGTTTACGGCGGGACTCGAACTCGGGGTCTCTGTGGTGTAATCCACACGCCTTACCAATTACACCAACTCGTATTGACAATTCACGACGAAATTTACAATCTCTAGGCAACGTTTGACAACCATCCATTGACGTCATGATGTCAAAGAGTTTTCTGTCACAATACTTTACTGATTTACGGGATTTAATGCGCAAGTGCCTGTTTTCAAACCTTCTCCGTGTGATAGGAGGCCTTTGCTCAGCAGTGGGCACTTATAGGTTGATGATGTGATGTGTTGTGTGTGCCTTTTTTATTTGTTATTTGCTTACGACTTACTACAACAGAGGACAGTACAGTAACGGGTATACTGTTAATACTTGAACTTGTTACACAATTTGCGAGAGTTACTCCATGTTATATTAACATCCTCATCTCCACACAACAGTGACGCGACATCACTTAATAATGTTGTCATTAATAACGTGGATTACGTCCCATGACGTCACATGTACAGGCTGTAGTTAATTCCTCATCAAATCACATTACATTAGCTCGCTACACGTCCTCCCTGCACTAATGCAGGCGCTCATTGTCACCTGATTAGCTTTGCATTATGTTTGGGAGCATTTAGTTATAACTGACCTTGTAATTATATGGTTGATGATTGATTATAAGTCTCGGAGAGCCATGCATTGCTGCGAATCAGGGTGATACCACTGCAACCGCAGCGTTGTGATTCGTCGTGTCAGTGAGGTTATCGGAGATCTAATCCTTTCTAGTTCCCTATCCAAACCCAATCCCTAAAACCCAATACCCCATATCCCCGGCACGCACTTGCAATTCATCTAGTGTTGAGAGTGACGGGGGGAAGTGTAGATTGCTTGTTTAAAAAAATCCCAGATGATTTCTTAATGACACAAACATAATTACACTGTGACAGAAATTTCTGTGATCCAGAGATTGTTATAACAATGAATAATGTGAAAATATTTTAAGAAATCTATTAAGTCAAATGTCCTTCTTTTAATGTAACCATGTTAGTTAGGATTTTAATTTATATGGTAAAGGCAAATTAGTATATTTATAAAACAGGGCTTGAAAGTATAAAATGCTTTTTCATTTTAATTAAAGCATCTAGCATTAATGCCACTTCTGACAAGCGGTAACTTTGATGTGAAGAGTCACGTGGATCCATGCATATCTTCATAATTTCTTTTTTTTTTTAAGTTTCTTCACGCTACGATTTTCACCTGTGTCGTGGATGCGTTTTCAAACATACAATCTCACATACAAACCACACATAGAGTTGTTCCGTATGGGAATCGAACACGCGACAATTTGCGCTGCAGCTAGTTTCCCAGCCGTGCAGTCAATAGTGTACCTTCTGTTTTAATGTTTATTAAAAATTATTTTTAAATGGAGTCTCGTGAAGAATGGAAAAAAGTACTCGTTTTGCCTCTGAGCTAAATCCTTTTGGATAGAAATACATTTCAGTTCTTAGTATTTCACCTAAATGTACTGGTAATTATTTCTCATATACAAGCTCCTTAATTAAGTATAAATAAGTAATATATCATTAATATAACAAGCAACTAATAAATTTAAATTAAAATAGTTAACTAAACATTTCTTAATTACTGCTCGTTGCCCGCTCGCTCAGTTATGTATACTTTGTAATATATTGCTCTTAGTTTTCATTCAAATTCCATGACACATACATATAATATACCTATTATATGTTGTCCTAATTTTTACTATAACGATTCTATGCTATACCTCCAGCTATTGTAAAATATTCCTAATGTACACCAAAATTAAGTTGGTATTAGTCTGAAGAAGTAAGTTTCACGAAATAATTATTCTTTCGCAATGGAAGCGATTAAGGGATGTTAGGGTGCGGTGCCATTAACAGCGGGTAATTTTTTATTATGTCACTAATTGGGATATGTTTAAAACTTTGATGTGACAAGGTTTATTGCGTTTTATGACAATTAAACAGTGAAAATGTAGCCATTTTATGATCATTGCTGTTAATAACAATTAGGTTTTGCGTGTAATTTGTGCCCACTTTCATCGATTGATATTGCTGTATGAATAACTAATAAATGAAATGAATATCATTCATAAGATCTGTAGCTATAGTCAAACGCCTTTTAAACATTTAAATTGATCATAAGTAGTCGTATTTACATTTAAACACCACTAATCGTTCTCATCGCTGACAGTAGAACCTCGCCTTTTAAGCTCAGAATCGCGTGTCTGAACGCATTAACGCGTTATCGACACTTCATAAGTCACTGCGCGAGTTGTGGAGCGGCGCGGGACCTGTGTGCGAGCCCTGAGGCAGCCCTACTGGGCATGCTGTCGACGTATCATAATATTTGTACACAACGTAACTTATAGTGAATAGATGACATCAAATTGTGCAGATGGAAAAGAGATCTATAAATACAGACACTTCCCCTCATATTAATAACTTTTATATTAAAATAGGGTGCTAGTACTATCCAGACGTATATATTATATCCAGTCATACAGATATTCAAGTTGAAATCCTAACAATAGTTTCCCCCATCCGGAAATAGTACTCCGGATCTCGTGCTCGAGATTTACAGCTGGGGAAAAAATTGTATCCATGTCTATAGATGTAGTACAGATTTTGTATTTTAAGCAAGGAAAATTCACATCGGCAGCTTATATCGTATCGTTAAATAAACCTAGCAAGTACATACACCTGAGGCACGTCAGCACTTTCCAGAGTCGGAACTCACGATGATAAGCGGGCACTTTATCCTTCAGGCTCTCGCCACTATTCTGTCAGCATAGCGCAACGGTCTCTTATTATTGTCAATGTGAGAGTTTTGGATTTTGATAAATAATAATTGAAGACTAAAATTTGTCAACAATTAAAAATAATTAATATCATGTTTTGTTTTATTTACAGGTAATTGGAACGTAATATTAAGATGGCTTGTAACTAAGGTAAATTAAGAAACTTTCTAATGAAAAGCCACTTGCAAATATTGCACTGACGATTTTCTTGCTCTGCATAGGTAATTAATTAATTAACCTAAATTAATATTTATGAGATAAATTATTTTATTTACCTAAGAAAGTCGTCATCATCTATAGCCTGATTTCGTCCACTGCTAGACATAGGCCTCCCCAATCTCGATGTTCAGCTCTCCTCATCCAACCACTGCCAGCCACCCTAGCTGAAGGGCATCCTACTCTACGTTTGCCTAGAGATAGTCTCCAATCTAGATCACGTCTACTCCAACGGTCATCGGTTCTTCGACAAAACTGCCCACTGCCGCTTCAGTTTGTTAACCTAAGAAAATACATATATAATATTAAATAACTTTGAAAAGCTGCCAGAAATGATTCCTTATTAGGCAGCTTTTTTAGCATAAGGACGAGAATTATGTTCATCGGCTAATGAGTTCTTATCACGTTACGGTTAATAAACTACATGTTAATTTCTATACATATCTCATCTCTTCTACCATTTCCCCTTATACATATAACCCTTCAATAAACCTCGTATACACCCGAGATGACTCATAAAAAACTTTTTAACTACAAAACTATATTTGATTACATTATAAACTGACAATGTATTCCGTCGTGTCCCGACCTTAGTTAAGGAGTCGCCTAATGTCGGTGTGTATCGTGACTTAGTTTACATTTTAGCGTTTGCTCATTACTCCGGCCCCGGGACAATGTTCCTTGTTTATGTGTGTGCTACTGTAAGCTATTTCATATCATGACTTTCTTGCTATTATTCTCTGAAGGAGGGTTTCTCCTTCCGTACCTCGTTCCTTGATTCCTTAGTGTCTGTATAAACTATTTTTATGACGTACACATGTGAATAGTATTGTTAGTAGTGATTTAGAGTGATGTGTGAACCTTTTTTTAACGTTGTCCTGTACTAGAGTTTTCTTCTCTGTCGTTGACAAGCCACCCAGATTCGGAACAACAATTTGTAGATCACAGAAACTTTTGTTCCTCGAACCCGTTGCGTTGCGTTTAACATGCAGCTATCTTCAGACACTATGCTTTCGGATGTTCCCTCCTCCCAGAAGCTAATGAGGGACTTACAATTCCTAGTATGTCCATATAACGTGTGACGACGCTGTATCACTTATCAACACATTTGATTTTTATGCTCGTCCGCCCATAAAAGTTGGCCTTGCGATTTTCGTGTATTTTTCTCAAGTTATCCAGTTAGTGCTACCCAGAGTAAAGTTGTGCAGTATGACACAAGTTCGCCCCGCGGCGTCGTATGCATTGTGTGACATAACAAGCTGTCGTCTACTTACTGCATGTACTGACACGACGTCTGCCTGTCTGTCCGTGTGTTACTTCTCTTGTATTTATTATAAAAGCGACTTCCAACTCGTACTGCACGACGTTTCTTTAGAAATAACAACTGTGAGTTTTTCACGGAACTTTCCGGTTTGAAAAAGTATGGAGTGAACAGTCGTTGGAAGGTTTTCCGAACTGATATGACCATCATCAAATTTCAAAAGCATTTTTCTTGTTGTCTATAAGCGGCGCTGATTTTTTCATCATCATCTTCAGCCTGATGTCGTCCACTGCTGGACATAGGCCTCCACAATAGCACACCACTGAGCTCGATGTTCAGCTCTTCTCATCCATGATTGTTTACCTTCAGGTGATCCGTTTACCCGTTTATTCCAATTTTGGCGTTTGTATAACATTTTTGCAAGAGTGACTATCGAGTTAGAACGCTAGTACATGGCCGTTGGCTGTATTTTTAGTTAAAAATGGCACCAGATGGCAGTGACAGAATATCTATCTGTGGGGCCTTGAAACAAGCCTACCTAAAAGTGAGTTACATTTATAGCAAAGTTTATAAAAGGCGTGACAATGTTACAGATATTACTTGGCTATTGAAAAATAGATGTGACTTCGTCTTGTACTGTGGCTCGGGCTCAAACTAGAAGAATGATCTGGGTGGTTTTTAGCCAGTAAGAGTCTGAGAATTTTCGCACTCGCCTCATCCTCATTAAGTTTGGGAGAGCCAAGCTTCGGCACGAATGGGTCGGCTCGACCGGAGTGATACCACGGCCTCACAGAATACCGGCGTGAAACAACAACAGCGTTGTGTTTCGCCGTGTGAGTGAGGTTACCGCAGGCCTAATCCCGCCCCTTCCCCTATCCCCAAAAGGCCGGCAACGCACTCGTAACTCTTTTGGTATTGCGGATGTCCATGGACAGCGCCGATTGCTTACCATCAGGTAATCTGTCTGCTCGTTTGCCGACTTATACCATAAAAAAATCCTTATCCCACTTTTTCCACACATTTTTCCACACTTAAAAAAATCGTTCATTTAATTTAAATGATCGCCTAAAATGTTGCTTTATTGTTACCTATGGTCTAACTTAATCCTAATGTAAATAGAGGGGCGTGAAGGTATAGGAAAAGTATTCGCTATATTTATATTGATTGATAGTACGTAGTAATATCAATTTTATAGCTCTGAAGTGTCCAGTGCCGGGAGATAGCTTGTCAGTTAACAATGGCGGTGGCGTGATAAAGTTTATGTTCTGTGAGGAATTGTGACACGTGTGACGTGTGCGCAGGTGGCAGTGTGGAATGTGTGTGTGTTAGTAATGTAGGTAGGTTTATTCGTACCATAGTTTTATTTGTATTAAAATTGTGAGGGTTAAGGCTCTCATGCATTTCATCTCAATGTTTTTTTTCCCTAAGGCTACCCACTGACCTAGATGGCAAACGAGCAAACGGATCACCTGATGGTAAGCAATCAGCGCCGGCCATAGACATCCGCAACACCAGAGGAGTCACAGGTGCGTTGCCGAAGGAATACGCTCGATTCTTGAAGGTTTGAAGGTCGTATCTGTTCGGGAATACCGCCGCCGGAAGATCATTCCAAAGTTTTGCTGTGCGGGGCAGAAAGCAATGTGTCATTTTTCGAAACAAACGTACTTTCTTCAATGATTTAGACATCATTGACAAACGGTGAAGTTATTTATCATGAGGGACCTTGGGAGGAGACTTGTAATTTCTGTAAAATCTTAATCGCCAATCCTGATCCTTTGCCTTGAGCAAAGGTTTATGCTCAAACCTTATCCGTGTCTTTGATATTAATCTAAAGATTTTGGAGAGGTCATTAGTAGCACAAGTGAAAAATAAAGTACATTTCGAAATATTGAAACATACTCAGAAGTTGCAGTCTTTATTAAAGTTGTTTTTTGCTCGATAAATAATCAATCGGATCACCTAACGACTTGCAAAACTAAAAAAATTGCAAGTGAACATTATAGTGGTTAGGGATTTAGGGTAAGATGAGAATTGGGCCTCCTCTAACCTCACTCACACGGCGAAACACAACGAAAACGTAGTTTCATGCCAGTTTGGTCCCGTAAGTAAAATGGAAGGATTAAAACTAGGTATAGTACATAATTTTTTTGTAAATCAAGTAAGTAGTATACCGATAAAAAGTATTAAAGATATTTCCTGCATACTAAGTAAGTATAGGTTTAATACTTTAGTTCGTTTACGCGTGACACAGAGGGCGCTGTTATTACGCGTAATATTACAACGGACGGCTTTGAACGAAATCACTTTGAAAATTGTCGTGCGTTTATTTATTTATTTATTTAAAAATAAGCACACCAACAATACAATCACCCAATGTTATACAAAAAACACAATAATCAAATAATTGGATGCACAAGCAATTGTACAAATTACAGGTGTGCATGACATTGAAAATGAAAGGTTTTTGAGACATATATAACTAAGCTAATAATTAAACAAAAAAACAAAAAACATGTTAAAGCAATAACGATGGGCACTGTTCACATTGTTTAAGTAGGGATATCACGGTCTCGACATGTAATAAAGTGTATTTTTGTAAAAGACTTTAGAAAGACAGAAAGTGGCATTTTAACTTTCAATCGCGAATAAATTCTCCATTAAAGAATTCGAATTCGAATAAATGTGATTTCTAAGATTATTTAAACACCATCGACGAACGACCAAGCAAAAGATCGTGAGGAAACCTGGACTTTAACTTCTAGTAAGGACATTAAAATCGACGATCTGCTTTGAGCTAGCGTGGTGATTAATACCGAGAAGAGGCCTTAGTTCAATAATGGGCACTAATATGTTCCGTAGTATTGGTATATGTAAGTTTGTAAACGCACCCGCGACACAGGATAATAAAAGGAAAAGTCCCAACGGCGGGGAAGGGTTGTTTTAAAAAAAAGACACATTAAGGTTTGTTTTTACGCACAGTTCAGCAACAGTTACGTATATTACAGGCAAATGACTTGTATTACATATTAACGAGTGTCTGGCCTCGACCATGGGAGGAGGGGGGATCTCCCCTACGTCTGCGGTTACATGTGTGTGTGCTCGTTACACGGTGCGTATTTAGGATTTGATATTTAAACGTTGCAAGTGCGCTCTTTATTTTTTTTAAATATTAACTAAAGGCTTTGAAACGTGGTCGTGGTAGCCCGGAGGTTAAAATTCCGTTTTTCTTGTATGAGGCTGCGGGTCCGAAACCTGACAAGTACCAATGTGTCTTTTTTCGAGTTATAGAGAAAGTACATTTCAATTATTATTTTGACACCACTTACAAACGGTGAAAGAAAACATCATATAATTTCTAATTATAAGTTTTAAATCGCCAATCTGCTTTAAGCAAGCGTGGTGAATAATGCTCAACCCTTCGGAGACACGATATATGTAAATCTGAGAGAATGAAATACCACGCATTAGGTACTTGCGTTGTGTTTCGCAGTGGGAGCGAAGATTTTTACTACTATATTTAAATGATATATAACAATATCCTTTGATTCATCATCAGCCTGTAAATGCTAATCAAATGCCTCTTCTCACACAGAGAAGGCTTGAATATTAATGGCCAGGTTTGCTCAAAGCGGATTGGCGATATCCAACTTATTAGAATTATTAAGTGCAGGTTTTCTCACGACATTTTCTTTCACCGTTAGTCCGTAGTGGCTAAATAAACAAAGGACATTTAACTTTTTAAAAGTCACTTTGTTACTTGCTTTCGTTATACATTGCTTTGTCTAAATTCAAAATTGTCGAGTAAGGCGTGCTTGGATTCATATAATTTGATTCGGAAACAAAACGTTGTGAAGTAATTACAGCCGAACGGAGTTCCAAGGACTTGTTTCAGTGTAGGTACGAGTGGCGCTAACTTTGTGCAAATAAAACGGGCACATGCTTTGAATTATATTATGATTATTAGCCAGAGTAAGCCGTGGCTTAACAATGTCGAAGAGCAAAGCGGAGTTAAACTGGAGTATTTATAGAAATTATAGAAGACTTAAGTGTAGGAGAGCCACGCTTCAGCACGAATGGGCCGGCTCGACCGAAATGATACCAAGACGTCACAGAAATCCGGCATGAAACAACCATAGCGGTGTGTTTCGCCATGTGAGTGAGGTTACCGGTCCAATCATTTGCTTCTTCCATCCATAATCCTCAAATACCTAACCGTGAAAAGGCCGGCAATGCACTTATCTCTCCTCTGGTGTTAGGCTGTCCATGGTTGTCGCTGATTACAACAAACGCTGAAAACAAGTGTTTCTCAAATAAATTTTTGCTCATCCGTCACCAGCTCTGCATTAATTTTCAACAAATATTAATTACTAGCTAGTCTCACTATTTCACCCACTGCTCGGCTCCATTTGATCGTAGCATGATGTTCTATAGCCTATTGTACTCAGGAACATTGTAGCTATCTGCCAGTGAAATAATTTTTCCTATTTATAATGTAAAATGTACCTTTTAAGCCATAATAAATAAATAAATAATAAATAAATTTGACCAGCGGTTCCAAAGATTACCCCCTACATACAAACTTTACATCTTTACATATAATTTACTTAACATTAAGCTACTCGCTTAATAAACCTCTGAGCAAACACAACTAAAAACAGAAAAAATGTCTCTATCGTCAAATCTAGTTAAGACGAGCTAAGTTCACCAACAAGAATGTTAACCATATAAAACGTCAAGATGTGAACCAACCATCACAGAATCACCGCAAAAAGCAGACAGCACTCATGCAAATAGTGTTATCACATATTTATCGATCCATTACCGCGTCGCCTCGCTGTCATACCGATATTATTCCTACATAAGCTTTTTTTTTTTTTTTTTTTTTTTTTTGTGAGGGGAAAATCATCAAATGACTTCTCCCGCCCAGGGCCGGGCAGGAGGGAGTGTCAGACTCTTACTGACTAAAAACCCCCCTGTTCCTTCTCCTGCTCTGTGCCGAGGTCGCGGTACCTCATTGCGCTTACCCCGCAACCCCGGCTGAACATCAGCCCTTTAGGGCCCCGTCTGTGGTGGTCTATTGGCTCTTTGAGGCGCGCGCGGAACGCTACGCGCCGTACGCTCGGGCCTGGTTCTGGTCGGGCGGCGAGCTGCCCTTACTCGCCGACCGCAGGCCCGTACTTACGGTGGCCGGAGATCGTCCCTCGATCCCCGACGCCCGTAGTGTCGCCAGTTGCGGCTGCTGGGGCGTGAGGAGGAGGATTGCTCCCTCACGCGGGCCGCCTCTCTCTTTGCGAGCATGACTGCTTCACAAAAGGAGGAGACGGCGTCCCAGTTCCTCTCACTCCGCACCATGGCCTCGACTAAGGCCGGGCGCGAGAGGTCGCCGCCGCCGATCACTTCCCTGAGGATACGGCGGTGCTCAGCCCAGGCAGGGCATACCGCTACCGTATGCTCCACCGTATCCTCTAGGTGGTCCTCACAATGACGACACTCGGGCGTTTCCTCCCGCTGAATCCGAAACAGGAACCTACCGAAGCTGCCGTGCCCGGTAAGCACCTGCGTCAGACGGAAGGTGAGGACGCCGTGGCGTCTCTCAAGCCACTCCTCAAAGAGGGGTCTTACCGCTGCTATGGTAGCGTGCCCGGCCCTCGGTTGCGACAGTCGTTGTCTCCACTCTGCCATGAGATCTCGCCGGAGCTCATTCCGCCACGCATTTATTTGGCGCGGCAGAGGATCTTCGCCCCGGCGACGCGCGTCTGCGCGCAAACTGTAGACGCGCGCGAGCGCCTTCGCTTCTAGATCCCACGGCGGTGATCCGGCAAGGAGGTTCGCCGCCTCCCCGGAGATCGTGCGATACCCGCGGATTACTCGTATAGCCATGACCCTCTGGGACGCGACCAGCGTACGAGCCGGCCGCCGCTTCAAGTCCGGCGCCCACACAGGGGCACCGTAGAGGGCCATGGATCGCACAATCCCCATATACAACCTCCGGCAGGAGGCGTTTGGCCCCCCGAGGTTGGGAAGGAGCCGCTTGAGCGCGGCCCCAGACCGTTCCAACTTAGGGGCCAAACGACGAAAATGCTCCGTGAAGTTCCATCGGCTGTCGAGGACGAGACCCAGGTACTTCATCGCCGACTCGACGCCGATGGTAACTCCTCCTGCCGTTACTTGGGACCCACCTGGAGGTGGCGCGCTCCGACGGCCATAGAAGCACATGGCCTCGGACTTGTGGAGCGCCACCTCGAGTCCCAACTGCCGGATCCTTGCAACGACTGTCGCAACCGCTTGTGACATCAGGTCGGCCGCCGCCTGATGCGACCTCCCGTTCGCCAGCACCAGCGTGTCGTCAGCATAGCAGACAATGCTGACGCCGCTCGGGAGGTCGGTGCGTAGCACCCAATCGTACCCGATGTTCCACAGGAGAGGTCCCAGGACCGATCCCTGTGGGACACCGCGCGACACCTCTCGCCGATTCCACACGCCCCGGTGACCGGGGTAGATGACGCATCTGTCCGTCAAGTAAGCCTCGACTACACGACGGAGATAGGCAGGCACCCGGTGATACCGGAGTGCCTCCAAAATGCAGCTCCAGGGGAGCGAGTTGGGGTGCGTGCCAGTTGGGGTGCGTGCCAGAAGACCTCCCCGTGGTGCACCCTGGGTGCGGGCGACAGTCTCCCTAACGGGATGGTGACAGGGTTGGTTTGACTGTCGCCCGCAGCGAACTTCTGGCCGGGCGGAGAACCCGGTCGGGTTCTAGAGGCGACCGGCTCTATGCTGGCATAGAGTCTACGCCTCCGTGGGGGCGTTCCTCCGCACGACTCTCTGGACCTAGCAGAGAGCGGGGCGGAGAAACAAGGGCGGCGCTCGTTGTGCACTCACCCTGCCAATGAGTAGCATCGGGGCACTAGCTGCGCCCGACTGCACCCGCCGATATCGTAATCCGGGAAGAGATCATGGTCATGTTTTATGACTCGGACCGGGACGAGGGTCTTGGCTTAACCGCCCGGACCGCGAGGAAGATAACCTCTATAAAAAATTCCTCCAATACTAAGTTCTGGTGCGCGGCGAGGGTATGTATGGCTGAGGAGTAGGATCAGTCGTGAGCGCACCCCCAGCTAGGGGACCGGTGGACCCCCTAGTTGGGAGACAAATGCACACTTACCCAGGGACAGGGGGCTCTCCCTGGGCGGACCTTTTATTTCCCCCATACTCGTGGGAATCACATGGAAGACCCAAACAAAAATAAAATACCACCACCAAAAGTGCAGGAGAAGGCAAGCCAGCTTGCAAGTGGTAACGAGAGCCAAGGTGGCACTCGGACCCGTGGGGAGGCGCTGGTCCCGTCCAGCAAGTCCCTTGCAAGGGCACAGGGAAGGAAGGAGTCGGATTCTGAGTCCGACTCATCATTGTCTGGCGTCAGCATTGCGCTGCGCCACAAAAAAGACCGGGGCGTTTTCAAACGTCCCAGGCTGAAGGATGGCCGAGAGGCGACCTCCATCGAGCAGGAGGCCCCAGCCCCCAAAATCCCCACGGCTGCGCGGGGTAGGAGCAAGGGGAAGGGCTCCACAAGAGCGGCTGGGAGCCGCTCTGAGCCGGCAGAGCGGCTGGCAGCGGAGGGGAGCGCCCTGGGAAAGGCTGCCCCCTCGGACTCCTCGGAGATGGAGGTGTCCGGAGGTGAGGATTCTGTAGGCGGCGCTGAGAGCCTCCGCCTCCAGGTTAAGGAAGCACTCCGCATGCTGGCTGGGCAAAAAACCCAGGCTGGCAGGAACGGAGTGCTTAAGCACGCGGAGGCCGCTATAATGTCAGCGGTATCCCAGCAGGGCTCAGCAGAGCGGCAGATGACCGCTCTGCAAAAAGAGATGGCCGGAATGAGGCGCGAGCTGGCCCGATTAGCGGCTGCGAACTCTGCCCTGGAGGCGGAACTTCGTGCAGCAAAGGCGGAACTCGCCGCTGCTCGCGCGGGTCGTCCCCAACCCTCGCAGCCAGTGGAGGCCGACCTTCTTGGCCTCATGCGGCAGGAGATGGCCGCCTTCCAGCAGCGTTTCGACGCTCTGGAGGGTAGGCTCCTCCGACCCCCGCTCGCAACTGGCACTTATGCAGCCGCGGCAGCGAAGACGAAGCAGCCTCCTAGCCGCGGCGCCAGAGCAGACGCCCCGGTGGAGAAAAGGGCGAAAGCACCGAGAGCCCCGCCGCTGACGAGGACGCCTATAGCTCAACCGGCACCGGCTCCTGCTGTGCCTCTGGCACCAAATAGCCGCAAGCGAAGAGGCGCAGCAGCTGAAATTCCAGCCGTTGCAGCCCCAACCCCGCTATCAGAGCTGCGCACCGATGGCGACGGGTGGCAGGTGGCCGGGCAGGCGAGAAGGAGCGCCAAAGAGGCGAGAAAGCGCCGCAAGAAGGAGCAGCGACAGCGGCGGCAGCAGCGACGCAAAGAGAAGCGCGCTGCGGCAATGCTCCTCACCCCTAAATCTTCGGCTGTAGTTATCACGCTACAGCCGGACGCGGCTAAGAAGGGGGTGACATACGGCGACGTCCTCGCCAAATTGAAGGGGACGGTTACTCCCGCGGAGTTCGGGGCCCCTAACGGGTTCGCGGTAAGGGTCACCGCGACTGGAGCCCGTCTTTTGGAGGTCCCCGGCGCGGCCAGCGGCCCATCCGCTGACGCCCTTGCCGAGAGGCTCAGGACGTGCCTTGCGGCGGATGAGGCTCGCGTGTCCAGGCCCACCAAATGCTTGGATCTACGCATCATGGGCCTGGATGACTCCGTGACGGAGAACGAGGTGGCGGCCGCTGTCGCCAGGACGGGGGGGTGCCCTGCTGACCAGGTCAAGGCAGGCACTATCCGCCCGGACAATACGGGGCTGCGGACTGTGGTAGTCAGCTGCCCCGTCACAGCGGCCAAAAAGCTGGCAGAGGGCAAAAGGCTCCTGGTGGGCTGGGTTTCGGCGCAGGTGAAGCTGCTGGAGCCCCGACCTTTGAGGTGCTTCCGCTGCCTCATTGGTCATCATGTGGGTGCCAAATGCACCTCAGAGGTGGACCGCAGCGACCGCTGCTTCCGCTGCGGTCAGCCCGGTCACAGGGCCGGCGCTTGTACCGCCCCGCCGCACTGCGTAGTATGTGCGGCGGCTGGCAAGCCGGCCGATCACCGGGCTGGGGGCAAAACCTGCTCCCCCCCACCAAGCCCAGGAGCAA
The DNA here is from genome assembly GCA_902829305.4 of Spodoptera exigua. Taxonomy (NCBI): domain Eukaryota; kingdom Metazoa; phylum Arthropoda; class Insecta; order Lepidoptera; family Noctuidae; genus Spodoptera; species Spodoptera exigua. The sequence goes on along the minus strand of LR824628.2, from coordinate 165,441 downwards.
AGGTAGGCCCTTAGCCACCTCCACCGCTCCCACCGTCGCTCCCGCTGCCGCCGCAGTCGCCAACACCCCTGCGACTGCTGCTGTCGCCGCTGCCGTCAGAGAGGAGGTCGTGATGGATACCCAATAATGGCTCCATTACGCCTCCTCCAGGCGAACATCAACCACTGCGTCGCTACTCAGGATCTCCTGCTCCAGAGCATGGCGCAGTGGTCGATCAATGTTGCTGTGGTCTCCGAGCCGTACTTCGTTCCAGCCAGGGAACACTGGGTGTCAGACCTGGACGGCTCGGTGACCATCATCTCGTCGGCCGCCGCCGGTACCCCAACCCCCGAAGGGCCTCAGCGAGGCAGGGGTTGCGTCGCGGCTCGGTTCGGAGAGATCGCCGTGGTGGGCGTGTACTTCTCTCCGAACCGAACTCTCGTCGAGTTCCACAACTCCCTCAGGGAGTTAGTCACCGTCGTCGTCGGGTTCCGTCCCCTCCCCGTGTTGGTCCTCGGGGACTTCAATGCCAAGAATTTGGCTTGGGGTTCCCGGCTCACTGATGTCCGGGGAAGGATGGTCGAAGACTGGGCTCTGGAGACAGGCCTAGTCGTGCTGAACCGGGGTTCTGTCCCCACGTGCGTACGGATGCGGGGCGAGTCAGTGGTGGACATTTCGTTTGCCAGCCCCGCTCTGTCATCGCGCGTTGTTGACTGGCGCGTCATGGAGGAGGTGGAGACGTTTTCGGACCACCGGTATATACGGTTCGACGTCTCCGCCGAGTCCGCAGACCCGCCAGTCAGACAGGCCCCGTGTGGCCCGCGTTGGGCGCTTAGGCAACTGGACCGGGAGCTTTTCCTGGAAGCCGCAGTCGTGCAGGCCTGGGTGATACCACCGGTCAGGCCAGCCGACATTAACGAGGAGGCGAGATGGCTCCAGGACGCCATGTCAAGGATGTGCGACGTGGCGATGCCCCGGATCCGACCGTGCCAACGCAAGCGCCAGGTGTATTGGTGGTCGCAGGAATTGGCAGACCTGCGCGGTGAGTGCACCGCAGCGCGACGCCGATACACCAGGCACCGCAGGCTCCGTCTCCGCCCTCTGGACGCTGAAACCAGAGAGGCGGAGCTATACGAGGAGTACAGGGCGGCGAAGGCCACCCTCAGGGTGGAGATCCGGCGGGCCAAAGATCGGGCCCGCGAGGAGATGTTGGAGACTCTGAACAGAGACCCGTGGGGACGCCCCTACCGGATGGTGCGTGATAAGCTCCGCACCTGGGCGCCCCCACTGACTCAGAGTCTCCGGCCGGAGGTCGTGGACGAAGTGGTTGGGGCGCTATTCCCCCGACCACAGACGGGTTACACGCCTCCGGCTATGCCCCCGCCCCCTGCGGTGCCCAATGCGGGCTACATCGACGACGACGACGAATCCGCTCCGGAAGTGACCGAGGTAGATTTGAGAGTGGCGGTGCGCCGGCTGAGCGGCAAGAATACCGCCCCAGGACCTGACGGGCTGCATGCCAAGGTCTGGGTCCTGGCCTCGGAGGCTCTCAGGCCTCGACTACTTGGTCTGTTCAGCGCATGTTTGGAGAGAGGCCAGTTTCCGCTGTCGTGGAAGACGGGTAAACTGGTCCTCGTGAAGAAGCCGGGGCGTCCTGCGGACTCTCCGTCCGCGTACCGGCCCATTGTGCTGCTCGACGAGGTGGGAAAGCTGTTCGAGAGGATAATCTCAGACCGCCTCGTCGGGCACCTGTCTGGAAGGGGGCCGGATTTAGCGGACGGCCAGTTCGGCTTCCGCAGAGGGCGCTCCACGGTGGACGCCATCATGCGCGTGAGGGACCTCACGACGGGGACAGCGTTGACCGGGAGGCGAGTCGTCGTGGCGGTGTCTCTGGACATCGCCAACGCCTTTAACTCGCTGCCCTGGAGCTGCATTTTGGAGGCACTCCGGTATCACCGGGTGCCTGCCTATCTCCGTCGTGTAGTCGAGGCTTACTTGACGGACAGATGCGTCATCTACCCCGGTCACCGGGGCGTGTGGAATCGGCGAGAGGTGTCGCGCGGTGTCCCACAGGGATCGGTCCTGGGACCTCTCCTGTGGAACATCGGGTACGATTGGGTGCTACGCACCGACCTCCCGAGCGGCGTCAACATTGTCTGCTATGCTGACGACACGCTGGTGCTGGCGAACGGGAGGTCGCATCAGGCGGCGGCCGACCTGATGTCACAAGCGGTTGCGACAGTCGTTGCAAGGATCCGGCAGTTGGGACTCGAGGTGGCGCTCCACAAGTCCGAGGCCATGTGCTTCTATGGCCGTCGGAGCGCGCCACCTCCAGGTGGGTCCCAAGTAACGGCAGGAGGAGTTACCATCGGCGTCGAGTCGGCGATGAAGTACCTGGGTCTCGTCCTCGACAGCCGATGGAACTTCACGGAGCATTTTCGTCGTTTGGCCCCTAAGTTGGAACGGTCTGGGGCCTCGCTGAAGCGGCTCCTTCCCAACCTCGGGGGGCCAAACGCCTCCTGCCGGAGGTTGTATATGGGGATTGTGCGATCCATGGCCCTCTACGGTGCCCCTGTGTGGGCGCCGGACTTGAAGCGGCGGCCGGCTCGTACGCTGGTCGCGTCCCAGAGGGTCATGGCTATACGAGTAATCCGCGGGTATCGCACGATCTCCGGGGAGGCGGCGAACCTCCTTGCCGGATCACCGCCGTGGGATCTAGAAGCGAAGGCGCTCGCGCGCGTCTACAGTTTGCGCGCAGACGCGCGTCGCCGGGGCGAAGATCCTCTGCCGCGCCAAATAAGTGCGTGGCGGAATGAGCTCCGGCGAGATCTCACGGCAGAGTGGAGACAACGACTGTCGCAACCGAGGGCCGGGCACGCTACCATAGCAGCGGTAAGACCCCTCTTTGAGGAGTGGCTTGAGAGACGCCACGGCGCCCTCACCTTCCGTCTGACGCAGGTGCTTACCGGGCACGGCAGCTTCGGTAGGTTCCTGTTTCGGATTCAGCGGGAGGAAACGCCCGAGTGTCGTCATTGTGAGGACCACCTAGAGGATACGGTGGAGCATACGGTAGCGGTATGCCCTGCCTGGGCTGAGCACCGCCGTATCCTCAGGGAAGTGATCGGCGGCGGCGACCTCTCGCGCCCGGCCTTAGTCGAGGCCATGGTGCGGAGTGAGAGGAACTGGGACGCCGTCTCCTCCTTTTGTGAAGCAGTCATGCTCGCAAAGAGAGAGGCGGCCCGCGTGAGGGAGCAATCCTCCTCCTCACGCCCCAGCAGCCGCAACTGGCGACACTACGGGCGTCGGGGATCGAGGGACGATCTCCGGCCACCGTAAGTACGGGCCTGCGGTCGGCGAGTAAGGGCAGCTCGCCGCCCGACCAGAACCAGGCCCGAGCGTACGGCGCGTAGCGTTCCGCGCGCGCCTCAAAGAGCCAATAGACCACCACAGACGGGGCCCTAAAGGGCTGATGTTCAGCCGGGGTTGCGGGGTAAGCGCAATAAGGTACCGCGACCTCGGCACAGAGCAGGAGAAGGAACAGGGGGGTTTTTAGTCAGTAAGAGTCTGACACTCCCTCCTGCCCGGCCCTGGGCGGGAGAAGTCATTTGATGATTTTCCCCTCACAAAAAAAAAAAAAAAAAGGGGAGCGAGTTAAAGGCGTTGGCGATGTCCAGAGACACCGCCACGACGACTCGCCTCCCGGCCAACGCTGTCCCCGTCGTGAGGTCCCTCACGCGCATGATGGCGTCCACCGTGGAGCGCCCTCTTCGGAAGCCGAACTGGCCGTCCGCTAAATCCGGCCCCCTTCCAGACAGGTGCCCGACGAGGCGGTCTGAGATTATCCTCTCGAACAGCTTTCCCACCTCGTCGAGCAGCACAATGGGCCGGTACGCGGACGGGGAGTCCGCAGGACGCCCCGGCTTCTTCACGAGGACCAGTTTACCCGTCTTCCACGACAGCGGAAACTGGCCTCTCTCCAAACATGCGCTGAACAGACCAAGTAGTCGAGGCCTGAGAGCCTCCGACGCCAGGACCCAGACCTTGGCATGCAGCCCGTCAGGTCCTGGGGCGGTATTCTTGCCACTCAGCCGGCGCACCGCCACTCTCAAATCTACCTCGGTCACTTCCGGAGCGGATTCGTCTTCGTCGTCGATGTAGCCCGCATTGGGCACCGCAGGGGGCGGGGGCATAGCCGGAGGCGTGTAACCCGTCTGTGGTCGGGGGAATAGCGCCCCAACCACTTCGTCCACGACCTCACATCCTTGACATGGCGTCCTGGAGCCATCTCGCCTCCTCGTTAATGTCGGCTGGCCTGACCGGTGGTATCACCCAGGCCTGCACGACTGCGGCTTCCAGGAAAAGCTCCCGGTCCAGTTGCCTAAGCGCCCAACGCGGGCCACACGGGGCCTGTCTGACTGGCGGGTCTGCGGACTCGGCGGAGACGTCGAACCGTATATACCGGTGGTCCGAAAACGTCTCCACCTCCTCCATGACGCGCCAGTCAACAACGCGCGATGACAGAGCGGGGCTGGCAAACGAAATGTCCACCACTGACTCGCCCCGCATCCGTACGCACGTGGGGACAGAACCCCGGTTCAGCACGACTAGGCCTGTCTCCAGAGCCCAGTCTTCGACCATCCTTCCCCGGACATCAGTGAGCCGGGAACCCCAAGCCAAATTCTTGGCATTGAAGTCCCCGAGGACCAACACGGGGAGGGGACGGAACCCGACGACGACGGTGACTAACTCCCTGAGGGAGTTGTGGAACTCGACGAGAGTTCGGTTCGGAGAGAAGTACACGCCCACCACGGCGATCTCTCCGAACCGAGCCGCGACGCAACCCCTGCCTCGCTGAGGCCTTCGGGGGTTGGGGTACCGGCGGCGGCCGACGAGATGATGGTCACCGAGCCGTCCAGGTCTGACACCCAGTGTTCCCTGGCTGGAACGAAGTACGGCTCGGAGACCACAGCAACATTGATCGACCACTGCGCCATGCTCTGGAGCAGGAGATCCTGAGCAGCGACGCAGTGGTTGATGTTCGCCTGGAGGAGGCGTAATGGAGCCATTATTGGGTATCCATCACGACCTCCTCTCTGACGGCAGCGGCGACAGCAGCAGTCGCAGGGGTGTTGGCGACTGCGGCGGCAGCGGGAGCGACGGTGGGAGCGGTGGAGGTGGCTACGGGCCTACCTTTGCTCCTGGGTTTGGTGGGGGGGGAGCAGGTTTTGCCCCCAACCCGGTGATCGGCCGGTTTGCCAGCCGCCGCACATACTACGCAGTGCGGCGGGGCGGTACAAGCGCCGGCCCTGTGACCGGGCTGACCGCAGCGGAAGCAGCGGTCGCTGCGGTCCACCTCTGAGGTGCACTTGGCACCCACGTGGTGACCCACGAGGCAGCGGAAACACCTCAAAGGTCGGGGTTCCAGGAGCTTCACCTGCGCCGAAACCCAGCCCACCAGGAGCCTTTTACCCTCTGCCAGCTTTTTGGCCGCTGTGACGGGGCAGCTGACTACCACAGTCCGCAGCCCCGTATTGTCCGGGCGGATAGTGCCTGCCTTCACCTGGTCAGCAGGGCACCCCCCCGTCCTGGCGACAGCGGCCGCCACCTCATTCTCCGTCACGGAGTCGTCCAGGCCCATGATGCGTAGCTCCAGGCATTTGGTGGGCCTGGACACGCGAGCTTCGTCCGCCGCAATGCACGCCCTGAGCCTCTCGGCAAGGGCATCAGCGGACGGGCCGCTGGCCGCGCCGGGGACCTCCAAGAGACGGGCTCCAGTGGCAGTGACCCTCACTGCGAACCCGTCGGGTGCCCCAAACTCCGCGGGAGTTACCGCCCCCTTCAGTTTGGCGAGGACCTCGCCATACGTCACCCCCTTTTTCGCCGCGTCCGGCTGTAGTGTGATAACTACAGCCGAAGATTTTGGGGCGAGGAGCATTGCCGCAGCGCGCTTCTCCTTGCGCCGCTGCTGTCGCCGCTGCCGCTGCTCCTTCTTCCGGAGCTTCCTCCTCTCCTTGGCGACCTTCCTCACCTCCCCCGCCACTTGCCACTCGCTGCCAGCACGCGACTCAGACGGCGGAGTAGGTGCCGATGCGGCTGGGGCTCCAGCCGCTGCTCCTCTTCGTCTGCGGCTCATCGGCGCAGGAGCCAGCGCCGAGGGAGACTCGGGCGCTCTCGTCGGTGGCAAGGCTGGCGGCGCTTTCGCCCCCTTCTTCGCCGGTGCGCTGGCTTGTGCCCCACGGCTGGTTGGCGGCTTGGGCTTAGCCGCTGCGGCAGCATACGACCCGGCTGCGAGTGGAGGTCGCAGGAGCCTACCCTCCAGCACGTCGAAACGCTGCTGGAAGGCGGCCATCTCCCGCCGCATAAGGCCGAGAAGGTCGGCCTCCGCTGGCTGCGCAGGTTGGGATCGGACTCCCCGAGCTGCGGCGAGCTCTGTTTTTGCTGCCCGAAGCTCAGCCTCCAGGGCAGTATTGGCAGCCACCAAGCGGGATAGCTCCCGCCGCATTCCAGCCAGCTCTTTTTGCATGGCGGCCATCTGCCGCTCAGCTGAGCCCGGCTGGGATACCGCCGACATAATAGCGGCTTCCGCGTGTTTAAGCACTCCATTTCTGCCAGCCTGGGTTTTCTGCCCAGCCAGCATGCGGAGTGCTTCCTTTACTTGTAGGCGGAGGCTCTCAGCGCCGCCTACAGAACCCTCACCACCGGAGGCCTCCATCTCCGAGGAGTCCGAGGGGGCAGCCTTTCCCAGGGCGCTCCCCTCCGCTGCCAGCCGCTCTGCCGGCTCGGATCGGCTCCCAGCCGCCCTTGTGGAGCCCTTCCCCTTGCCCCTACCCCGCGCAGCCGTGGGGATTTTGGGGGCTGGGGCCTCCTGCTCGTTGGTAGACGGCTCCAACCTGGGACGTTTAAAAACGCCCCGGTCTTTCTTGTGGCGCAGCGCGATGCTGACGCCAGACAATGATGAGTCGGACTCTGAGTCCGACTCCTTCCTGCTAGAGGCACGTGCACACGATGCATCTAGCGCCTCGGTTATATTCGCAAGCGAGCTGACCTCGCTTGCGTCCTCCTCACCGTTAGGTGGATTTTTCTTTTTATTTTTGTATTTAGGTATCTCCATGTGATTCCCACGAGTATGGGGGAAATAAAAGGTCCGCCCAGGGAGAGCCCCCTGTCCCTGGGTAAGTGTGCATTTGTCTCCCAACTAGGGGGTCCACCGGTCCCCTAGCTGGGGGTGCGCTCACGACTGATCCTACTCCTCAGCCATACATACCCTCGCCGCGCACCAGAACTTAGTATTGGAGGAATTTTTTATAGAGGTTATCTTCCTCGCGGTCCGGGCGGTTAAGCCAAGACCCTCGTCCCGGTCCGAGTCATAAAACATGACCATGATCTCTTCCCGGATTACGATATCGACGGGTGCAGTCGGGCGCAGCTAGTGCCCCGATGCTACTCATTGGCAGGGTGAGTGCACAACGAGTGCCGCCCTTGTTTCTCCGCCCCGCTCTCTGCTAGGTCCAGAGAGTCGTGCGGAGGAACGCCCCCACGGAGGCGTAGACTCCATGCCAGCATAGAGCCGGTCGCCTCTAGAACCCGACCGGGTTCTCCGCCCGGCCAGAAGTTCGCTGCGGGCGACAGTCAAACCAACCCTGTCACCATCCCGTTAGGGAGACTGTCGCCCGCACCCAGGGTGCACCACGGGGAGGTCTTCTGGCACGCACCCCATTCCTACATAAGCTTCAATAGATCACGCGCAAACGACGTGCTACGCCGTAGTCACGTAGCGCTACGACGCTACGTCGTAGCTTGTATGAGTTTTTTTAGATTGAATCTTGTATGCCATTGTAGTCTTGCTTTTGTATGATCGCTTCGTGTTATGGAATGGGGGGTAGGCAGAATATGTTTATTATAATGTAATATCACGCTCGTTTCACTCCAGAGTTGTTAGGCAGAGGTAGAATCCGTTTTGTTATGCTTTTGTGATTTTTATGCGCAGTATATATGTATCTGTTCCTTTTTCAAAGAAAAGCTTTAAAGGATGTTATGAAAATAGAAAAATAGGAATACGACTGGTTTTCATGCTGAGAGTATTCTTACTCACACGCCAGAGAACACGGCTACACTTTTCAACCTTATTTGAGAGTGTTTGGTCAGGTACGGAGTACTCTTAGTAAATGTTCTTAAAAGACCAGACGCGTGCATTTGATAGAGGCTAGTAGGGTTCTGCGCGCGTCTCAAACAGCCAATAGACCACCACAGACGGGGCCAAATAAGGCGCAGTAATGATTCGCGGTCCCAGCTTGGAGCAGAGGTGGAATGGGATAGTTTTTAGTCAGTAAGTGTCTGACACTCCCTCTCCCTCCAACTAGCGTGAAAGAAGACATGTACAGATTTCCCCTCTCAAATAAAAAATATTTGAAGAGGATTGTAAGGAGTGCTGTATAGCTTCTACTTACCACCAAACAACTTTCGTGTAAAAATAATAAATAGTGTAAATTAGTTTCCTAAATTACTAATGGATGTGTAATAATACAACTGGCCAGCATAATAATTAAAGAGTCACATTTACAATGACTTTGCAAAACTGTACTGGGCGACCGCACATCAAAATATACCACCATAATAACTTGACTCCTCACTTAACAGATAATGTAAGTAAAGCTAGCTCAAGTTATACAGGTATTTGTGTCTAAATTCATTAGTAATTGCCGTCACGCGCCGCGCCTCGCTCCCTGACGTCACAGCGAAGTGACAGCTGTCACACTGACATAATTGTAATGACATTTTGACAGTTCGTGTACAGGCTGCTGCGAAATGTTTTTGAGATGGAGTGAGTGGATATGTTTTATAATTTTTTTCTTGTTTGGTTTACCTTAATTTTAGTTTTTAATTATTTAGTAATGTTCAAATGTGAATGCAGCATATTTTAAGTCTATCCTGATGATTTAAAGGTTTAAGTATATTTTGTTTAATGTTTTTAAGATCCGGTAAAACCGTTTTGTATGATCCCTTTAAACAAATCACGACCTGTTGTATTATAACCAAACCAATTTTTATAATAATATTACTTATTCATACTAAAATAAAATATTTTCATTTCTTTATTATCTTTACAAACATCCTGTACCCGACGAATTTACTGTGATCATTAATATTCATTCAATTAATATTCCTCAATCCATTGTCCAAATTATTGTTCGGTAAATAAAAAACAAAATGGCATTTCATTAATGCTAGACGACTCGCACCGGCTTCGCACGGGAGCAAAGCTTATACTAAATTTCTCCACTATTTAATGGATGTTATTATACATACAAAACCTTCTTCTTCAATCACTCTATCTATCAAAAAAACCTGCATCAATATCCGTTGCGTAGTTTTAAAAGATTTAAGCATACATAGAGATATAGGGACAGAGAAAACGACTTTGTTTTATATTATGTAGTGATTATGCTAAAGTTTTCTTGAAGGTTAGACTGACCATTTTCATTAGTAGCCCAAACTTTTCCATCCTATTCCCAATCCCCAAAGCTGCCACCCTCAAGTCTCCAAAGCCCTTTAAATTCTTGTGGCGTTGTTTGGTATCCACGGGCGGCGCCCATTACTTACCATCAGGTAAACCGTATCACATAAAAAAAAAACAGGAATAATGTATTATACTGCGATATCAGAATTGGTAAAACACAAAAACTTATTTAATTATAAATGGTAATTAAATTTTCAATATACTATTAAAACTTTGTTTTGTCGGCATGGACCTTTTTGAATATAAAATCAAAAAGTATAATATAGGTCCAGTATCCGCATAAAGTACCCGATTCAATATTCGGAGTTTCAATATTATTATGCATATACAGCGCTCTGGTGGGACGCGGGTTCGATGACCGGCCGATGTTTTTTGTTTATTTGGGTTCGGCCCGCCGTGTGAGATGTTAGGGAAACAAATGCAGTTTTGATATTTATGTTACGAGTTATATCTACATGTAATAACAATGTTTGTCTGTTTGTCTGTCGGTTTTTTTAGATATTATATAAAATTACTGTACCTACTTATTTAGATAAATCTTTCATAAAGTCTGGGATAACATTTATAGTTTTTTTCCCGGTTATCTTACTAGGGGACAGACGGACAGACGGACACGCTTAATTTTAAAGGTCTTGAAATACTTTTTTCCTTTTTTTGCTTGACGTTTAAAAGTGCCTAATGTGGTCTAATTGAAATGAATGATTTTGATATTGATTTTGATATATTAGCCTATATTATACTAGCGCCAATTCCTGGCTTCACACTAATATTATAAAACTGTAGAGTTTGTTTGTTTGAACGCACTAATCTCTGGATCAGCTTGTTCGCATTGGATAATTCTTTTTATGTTTGTTAGCACATTTATCGAGGAAGGCTTTAGGCTACAACTCATCACGCTACAATTTTTAGGAGCCGAGCAGCGAGAAGACGCTAGTTATACATATAAACCTTTTCCTCTTCATTCACTCTATATTTATGAAAATCTGTTGTGTAGTTTTAAAGATTTAAGCATACATAGAGATATAGGGACAGAGAAAGCGACTTTGTTTTATACTATGTAGATACTTGCTAGAAAAATAGGGTAGTTATTACGATGCTTATTACACTACTAAATTCTAAATTTACAACACGAACGCAGACAGGGGCGCATCTAGTGTCGACTATACATATATGTCGCCATACTGACCGGGGAAAGGAATGCGTATAATCACGGAAGGATGCTCGAGAATTTGGGATAGAAGAGAGAATTCTTATAATGTTTGCGATAGTTTGTTCTAATTTGTTTAAAGTATTTCTTGTATACGATTTAAATGTTTTGGAAATGTGTCTTGGCATTCCTCGCGTCTATATCTTTGTGGGTTTTGGTTTTTGTTTTAATTTTAATTTTGACTTGTGACATGTTTTGTCTATTAAGTGATTATTTGTAGCTTTATGACTGGGTTTAGTTTTGAATCGAATATTACTAATAACTAGCTTTGGCCCGCGGTTTCGTCCGCGTCGTATGTTGATAAAAAGCAGCCTATGTGTTAATCCAGGGAACCACCTAATTTCAACCAAATCGGTTTAGCCGTTTAAGCGTGTAGCGTGATAGAATAATCATCAATACGTATGTATTTTCACAGTCTTTCATATTTATGTATACAATATTATTAGGATTTTGTCCACTCAATGTTGATTTATACATTATAATTTTCTTAAAGATACCGTAGAAATAATTAGGTTTAGTAAATTTAAGGCTCGTTTATATTATACCGTTGGTATTGTTTAGACCATGCCAGTCAATTGTATGCAACAGCAAGAAACTTGCATTGTGTAAATGGAGCCTTATAAATACCAGGGTAAAAGTAGCCTGTGCTATTGCAAACTAAAATCTATCTATGCTACAAATTACATCCAGATCAGTTCAGTAGTTTTTACGTGTGAGATTTAACAAACATTCATTCTTATATACTACACATATGTAAGTACTATACTATTACTAATATTATAAACGCGAAAGTTTGTAATGTTAGATATAATACCAGTAGTATGTCTCTGCCAGGTGAAATATAGATGTTTTCTTCCATTTTTAGAATAATAACATCTCAAATTTAATACATTGAATTTAGTCTGAAAACATGAAATATTATTACTACGGTAGATATATACTATAAATCTCAAACCACTTTGAAAAAAACAACACCCTCTATACATCGCGTACCGTGAGCTACAGTCACGCACACAAGACTACTCCTTTTCTTTCAATTTACATAAATTCGCGAAATCTTCGTCCTCAAACACACTCGAAAATATACCCTACCACTATAAAAATAAAACTCACCTTCCAATATCACGTTATGTTCCCTCTGATTGTATATGTAGTTACTCAACTTTATTCCAATGCATATAAAGTTTACATTTGCGTAGCTTTCGATTCGTTTATTAGTGTAACCGCGTCGAATGCGTACGTGTTGTTAACAATGCGTTTTGGATTTTATGGTAATAATGTTTAGGTGTTCATTTGAATGATAGAGGTTTGAAAGTTTCGGGACTATTGTGTTTGTTTTTTTTTTGTGAGGGGAAAATCATCAAATGACTTCTCCTGCCCAGGGTCGGGCGGGAGGGAGTGTCAGACTCTTACTGACTAAAAACCCCCCTGTTCCTTCTCCTGCTCACGGCCGAGGTCGCGGTGCCTCATTGCGCTTACCCCGCAACCCCAGCTGAACATCAGCCCTATGGGGCCCCGTCTGTCGTGGTCTGTTGGCTCTTTGAGGCGCGCGCGGAACATTACGTGCCGTACGCTCGGGGCTATTGTGTTTGTTGAGTTTGTGTCGTGGGCACCACTGCTCACTGTTTGCAGGTAATTACTCTAGTCACATCTTGTAGTGATAAATTAATCAATTTGATGAACCTACACGGACATAAACCTAGAAAGAACACAGAATTCTCGCACTTAAGTTCGGTTGGCGCAGTGGCTGGGCAACTGGCTGTTGTGCAACGTGTCGCGGGTTCGCTTCACGCATAGAATAACACTTTGTGTGATCCACAAATTGTTGTTTCGGGTCTAAGTGGCTTGTGTATGTGAAACGCACCCATGATACTGGAGAAAATCCTCGTGTGTGGAAGGTGGCATGGCTCTCCTAAAAATATGGGAGAACCACCGAAGGCCCAATCGCCAGTAGAAGTAAAACATCGTAAGGAAACCAGGACTTATGATTTCTTATTAATTATAAGTTTGGAATCGCTAATCCGCCTTGAGCAAGCGTGGTAATGGTGATTAATGCTCACACCTTCTCCGTATGAGAAGATGCCTTTGATCAGCAGTGAGCACTTATAGGCTGATGATGTGACATATATACATAAAGTGTGTGTATGTGTGCGTGCCCTCTGACTGATTGCGTCTATTGTGTGCGGTGTCGGGTGTTTGACCTTCAGGGCAGTAGTGTCGATGCCTAGGTTTGGTAATAAAAGAAAAAGGTAATTGAAGAAATTAGGCTTATTTGTTACTTTATTGATAGTCTGGCGGGTTTAGTATAGCTTGGTTATTTGACTGACTCATAGCCTGATAGTCAGCAATTACCATTGTCCATGGGTATTCATAACACCAGATAAATAAAAGTCAGATGCTGGCTTTCTTGTTTTGTGCATCCACTCCTTTCACTCCCACAGCGTGTCAAAACGCTCTGGTTGGTTCACGTCGGTGTACTGTGAGGCCGTCGTATCAATCTGGTGGAACCAGTCCAGAAGTAATGAAGTATGGATCTCCCTCGTCTAAGATGATTTGTATTGTCTTCCTCGTGTGATTAAGATGTTTTTATTTGACTGGCGATAGTCGAAAAAATTCTTATTGACTAAAAACCACGTCGTTCCTTTTTCTTCCTCTTATTGCGCCTGATTCGCAATCCTAACTGACAGAAAGAATTAAAGTAAAAGTAACTATCGTGACCTTCAAGAAACGAGCGAATTCCTTCTTAAAAGGCCGGCAACGGGCCTGTGACTCTTCTGGTGTTGCGGGTGTCCATGGGCGGCGCTGATCGCTTACCATCAGATGATCCGTCTGCTCGTTTGCTACTTATTCTATACAAAAAGATAAACTACATTTATTGAAAATAACGACATGAATAAATCGAGAAAAGCTCTACTAGTTTCAAGTCACCACGGGACTCTTATTCATGAGCAGCGTACGCATTGCGATGACGTTGTGCAGTCGAATAGTAGAGCTTTTCTCAGTTTATATGGTGAATATGTCTTTATCTATAATATAAAAATGAATCGCGAAATATGTTGGTAAGCGTATAACTTAACAACGCCTGGACCAATTTCACCAATTCTCTTTTGTTATTATCGTTACTGTTAGGAGAAGCTTCTTACGAAAGAGAACTTAAGAAAAGTAAAGGATAACAGCGGGTATCAACAACCCTTTAGGAGCCGTGGAAGTTCGTTTGCAAAACAAATGACTGACACCGGGGAAGCCGGATACCCTTGCGGAGCAGGGGCGGTCTGCTAGTTTTTAATATATTTAGCAACTAAAGTGTTGCTATGAAATCTCCGCAGTATTTTGTTTAAGACAGTCTTAACCGTAGTCCGCCATCTTGGTACAGCTGGTGATTGCTATGTCAATCGCGCAGTGTAGCACTTTCAATATTATTTGTTGTGGTACAAATATACGGTTCTGGCGTGTAGATATCTATTGCATAATATAATTATACTTTAGCACAACTTTTAGATTCACTATAAGTCATCTAAATCGTACTTATATTTTAGTGTGGGAGAGCCATGCTTTGGCATGAATGGTCCGGTTGGATACCACGACCTCACAGGATACCATGCAGCGTGAAACAAAACTTACTTTGTGTTTTGCCGTTTGAGGCCCGATCCTTCCCCTCTCCCATTCTCTAACTCTAAAACACTAACAACCCACAAGCGGCTGTTGTAACAGTCTAGTCACTCGTAATTCCTTTCGTACTACGAGTCTCAATAGGTCCTGCCGATTGGTTACCATCAGTTACTCACATCCTGAACAAGCATTATAAGGGGTTATTATGAATTCATATCCAATCCTTCCCCTCCCCCAATCCTTCCCAATCCCTAAATCTCCAAAACCCTAATCCCAAAAAGGTCGGCAACGTCCGTTGCGAGTGTCCATGGGCGGCGCTGATTACTTACCATCAGGTAATCCGTCTGCTCGTTTGCCAACCTATTCCATAAAAAAAAATCACGTAACTTTATCTTTAATTTGAAGTTGCTATAAAGTTTCAAAACCACAAGAAACTATAATTCATTAACTTATCTGTTTTTATCACAGTGATAAATAGAATTATTGATTGTTTATCATATTGTATGTATTGTGCATAGTGCTTGCACACCTATGCACAAATACTCATGTATACGTATACTTAATAACTAGACGCATTGACGAACAAATATACTCTTCATTATTACAATGTAAAAGTAAACAGTAACGCGAGACCTCTCACTGTATAAGGTTGTGTACACACGGACCACTACACAGTAAACACAATGGCTGGTCAATTGTCCAGCGAACAGATGTGACGGTGCGCACGCGCATTATAGTGCCCCAGTATGTGTAGGGCTGCCATGTTTATTGTTTGTTTAGTGTCGTCAATTTGCACGCCAGGTGCACTTATATTGTTTGGCTGGGGTTTCGGGGCAAGCGCAATATGGACCCTGGTTTGTCCTGGAGCAGGAGAACGGGGTGGGTTTTAGCCAGTAAGGGTGACACTCAAGTTTTATTCGCCTATGGTGAGAGATTTTGATATTTTCATAAAAAAGCAATATGAAAAAGAACTCGCTGTTATATGTTTTATATGTGCCATTCAGGTAATAGCGGACTTGATGTTATCATTTCTGAAGAATAATTTAATAACTTCGATTGTATGAAAAGATAAGGCTTTGTTTTAAACGAGGGTAAACCATCATTAAATTACCTACCGTGCGGCGAGAAGGAGTCTCGGACTATCAGTTATCAGTCGGACTCAGTTGTTTTCACCATCAAGGAGTGATAAGCTCGTGCGCTACTAATTATAACTAATACCAGATGCGACTAGTACTATGAATATAAATAGTCAAACCCTTCAATATGAAACAGGTGCGATCACATCCAATGTAAACATACACTTAACCATACGAAAGTTAAACAAAGATTATTAAAATATACTTCAATCCGACTTGGTCGTGAGCTCGTTATAACACGGCATAACTTTACGGTGAGTAGGCAGCCCTAGCGGGCGGGGGGCGGGGCCTGCGCCCGCGCACCTGGTGTGCACGTGGCCGCCGCCGCGCATGCGCTGAGGATCCGAAAACATGAATGCAGTGACACCGTACTGTCTATCTACATTAACAGTCAAGAGAATTGGATGTGTAATTATAAGTTTCTTTTGTTATTATGATCACTGAATGTTGAGCTAGCGTAAACAGCCAGCGTAAACATTCGGCTTTTCTCGCCTGGGTTAACGCTCGTGTCCATAAAGCTCCGGATCTGAGCTCAAAGAAGAGAGCCTTTAACCATGCTGCCAATTCCTACAAAAAGGCACTGAGGAAGGCTCGCTTCGACCGCATCACCTACATTGGCACAAAACTCTCTGCACAACCTTCCGGTAGCAGAGCATTCTGGTCCCTTGCCAAGTCGGTCGAAGCGAACTTCTGTCGGCCTACACTGCCTCCACTGGTTAAACCTGATGGAACACTGGCTCATACCGCGAGGGAGAAAGCAGGTCTCTTTGCATCACTCTTATAATTCTCGTCTTGACACTTGTGGTGCTACTCCACCAACTCTACCTATCTGCGACACATCGATGCCCGAAGTTCGCTTAAGGAACAAAGAAGTTCTGAGAGCACTGTGTCGTCTAGACGTGAATAAAGCTAGTGGGCCTGATGGTATACCAGCGATAGTTCTCAAGGCTTGTGCGCCCGAGTTGTCTCCTGTATTGACGCGCCTGTATCGCCTCTCATTTAGGACTGGTATTGTGCCAAAGTCCTGGAAGCTCGCCAACGTGCAACCCGTGCCCAAGAAGGGCAGTCGTGCCGATCCTGCCAACTATCGGCCGATTTCGATAACCTTCATACTCTGCAAGATTATGGAGCGAGTGTTGAATTCGCGCCTCATGGCATATCTAGAAGGTAACGATCTCCTCAGCGACCGACAGTATGGATTTCGCCGCAACCGGTCTACTGGGGACCTACTAGTTTATGCCACTCACTTGTGGGGCGAGGCCCTCGAGAGGAATGGGGAAGCTATTGCCGTGTCCTTAGACGTGTCGAAGGCCTTCGATAGGGTATGGCACGATGGCCTTTTGTCTAAGCTTCCAGCGTACGGCATTTCTCCTGGACTGATAAACTGGGTAAAAGACTTCCTGAGTGGACGGTCACTCCGAGTTGTTGTCGATGGATGCTCATCAGAGCCTATGTCGACTAATGCCGGTGTTCCTCAGGAGTCTGTTCTCTCTGCAACTCTATTCCTGCTCCACATTAATGATCTGCTAGTGCCTGGTATCCTTGGGTATCCTAGGAGAGATACCTGCCCAGTGCTCGGGCTAGTAAGGAGCTAATCCAGTCTGAAAGGGAGGCTATGGTAGAGCGTACGAATGTCTCACTTCAGGTAGTTTCCAAGTGGGGCAAAACTAATCTGGTAACATTCAACGCCACCAAAACACAGGCGTGTCTATTCACCGCCAAAAGGAGCCCGTTCACCTTGGCTCCTGCTTTTCGGGATGTATCCCTGGAGTGCACCGACCGCCTTCAGCTCTTGGGAATGGACATTGCTTCAGACCTCAACTTTGGGCGGTTCATTGAGTCCAGAGCCAAGGTAGCTGCTAGAAAACTCGGCGTTCTTGCAAAAGTCCGACGGTACTTCACACCGAGTCAGCTTCTAATGTTGTATAAAGCTCAGGTCCGATCGTGTGTGGAGTACTGCAGCCACATATGGGCTGGTGCTGCGAAATGCCACCTAGCGGCTTTGGATTCGGTGGAAAGGCGTGCAATGAGGCTGATTGGAGATCCAGATTTGGTTGGGTCCAATATTCAAAGTCTCGAGCACAGGCGCAGAGTAGCCAGCCTTGCGGTTTTCTACAGGATACATTTTGGAGAGTGTGCCCAGGAATTGCACGATTTGATTCCGCCATCCCAATTTCACCTTCGGACATCCCGGCGTACGGCGAATATCAACCCCTACGTTGTTGAGACACCTGCGGCCCGGACTAAGCGTTTTGCCTCGTCATTTATACCGCGTACATCGAGGGATTGGAACAGTTTGCCGGCTGCAGTCTTTCCGTCCGAATACAACTTAGGTGTCTTCAAGGCTAGAGTGAATAGGCTCTTAATAAACTAGTGCGCCTTACCATCAACGATTGCATCACTGCTTAACATCAGGTGGGATCGCAGTCAAGCACTGGTTTATTGCAAGTAAAAAAAAAAAAAAAAAGAGCTGGTACTGTTTGTCTTGATTCGTATGAGAGCATGAGATTAAGTAGCGTTTTTTTATGGTATAGGTTGGCAAACGAGCAGTCGGATTACCTGATGGTAAGCAATCAGCGCCGCCCATGCAAATTCGCAACACCAAAGGAGTTACGAGTGCATTGCCAACCTTTTAGGGATTAGGAATTTGGAGATTTAGGGATTGGGGAAGGATTGGACCTCCAGTAACCTCATTCACACGGCGAAACACAACGCTGGGGTTGTTTCACGGCGGTTTTCTGTGAGGCCGTGGTATCACTCTGGCCGAGCCGAAGCTTGACTCTCCCACACTTAAAATTTTTCCTCTTACTTGATTTAGTTGCGAGAAGATAACATTTATAAAGATAGTAGTATATAGATCACTAAGTATAATCGTGTTTTGTTTTCATGTTGTTACCCTCGTGTACCGGCCCCGCACACGTGCGCGCTGTCCGTCTCACGGCGCGCACAGCTTCAATGATGCGCATCTATTGTTAGCGGTTTAACATCTGTGCCTGATGCTCCCTGATAAATATAAGATGTTGTAAGAAAGAGCATTCATTGTTGAATCGGTTTAAATGGATTTTAAAAACTGTCGTACGTCTCATTTTGTTTCTTAAATTGAAAATATTTATTACATCAAATATGACTACTGGTGCTAGATGCTTGTAACTCCTATGTTTTAAGCTAGACTATAATCTATCTCTCTGCCAAATTTCATTTAAATTCGTTCAGTAGTTGTTAAGTAAAAGAGTAACAAACATCGATCCATATAAATCGTTCAGAACATACTTAACTACTATATTTCCGTAGACTTTAATTTTATTTAAGACTAGCTTTTGCTCGCGACTTCCTGTAGAATTATGGTATAAAAACTATCCTATGTCCTTTCTCGAGTTCCAAACTATGTTTGTACCAAATATCACAGAAATCGGTTCAGTAGTTACGAAAGTCAGACGAAAAGACAGACAGACAGAGTTACTTTCGCATTTATAATATTAATTTGGATTAAGAAGTTAAAAATACTGCGTTTTGTTTGAACGCGCTAATCCAAGTAACTTGTGGTTCGAACGCTAAAATATTTTTGTGTTGGATAGTCAGTTTTTCAGGAATATCACGTTTCATTCAGAAACCAAATCTTTAGACGATAAACCGAGATATTTTGGAAAACACCGAAAAATCTCAGTGATTCTGTGAGCGACCCCTCGCTCGGCTTCGGATCTTTCGCCCATACATATACATACATATATCAGTAATCGCAGTCAAAATTAACTCGTAGAACATAAATTTATTGTAAAATTACTTTAAAAGTTGAAACAAAAACGAATTATCGTTCCTCCGATTCTGTCCGACAGTTTCCTCTCTCCGATCGGCATCCGTACATTAGTGTTATTGTCTGCGCCTGCGCACGTATCGGGTGTCGCCACTGATGGACGCCCCGTTTGACAGTACCGTCTGACAGCTGACGTTTGACAGTTAACGTCCATTTGTCAAAATGTCTTCTTTGCTTTGTTTGTGGTTTTGTGATTAATTAGCTAGAATATTAACTTTTCAATGTGATGAAATCTAATTACAGAATTAAACTAGTGAAGCATATTGGTGTATTTTTATTAGAGCAATGAAACAATATCTTAGAATGATTTCATAAAGTGCGAGTCTTTCTCTATCGAATAATTGATTCTTTGAATAGCGACTCGCCCCGGCTTTGCACGGGTACAATACATATAAACCTACCTCCTTAATCACTCTATCTTTTGAAAAAACCGCATGAAGCAAACAAAGCAATATGGGGACAGAGATAGCGACTTAGCTTTGTACTGTGTAGTGATATTAACGATTTTTTTAAATATATTGCTACAGTTTCTGATCGACTGCATAGTAGGCGATGTTGTTGATCTACCGGCTGTTGTGTAACGTGTCGTGGGTTCGATGTGTGCACGAAATGACTCTTTTTTGGTCAACAAATTGTTGTTCCGGGCCAGGGATCATCAAATGACTTCTCCCGCCCAGGGTGGGGCGGGAGGGAGTGTCAGACTCTTACTGACTAAAAACCCCCTTGTTCCTTCTCCTGCTCTGGGCCGAAGTCGCGGTGCCTCATTGCGCTTAACCCGCAACCGTGGCTGAACATCAGCCCCATATGGATCCGTCTGTGGTGGTCTATTGGCTCTTTGAGGCGCGCGCCGGGCCTGGGTGTGATGTGTAAGGTTTGCCTATGTTTTTAAATGCACCCTCGACACTAGACAAAACCCTAGCGTGGGACAAGGTAATTAGAAAACGATACTAGCAAAAATACTAAATAAAAATATTGTACATATACATATTTGAATCTGTGGCTTTGTATCGTGAAGTATATCGCTTGGTGCCTCGTCTTTGTGGAGGCAGCAGCTCGCGCCATCGATTTTGGCACGTCACACCATTTCCCATTTTATCTAGAATGCTCGCAGGACCTCACTGCTCCTATTATGCTAACTTATGACTTGAAATCTTTAAAACCTTTTATCCATATACGGATATGGGAGCAAAGGTTATTGCTTTGATTTAATTTACCAGTTTGAAATAGCTTTACAATGATAGTATGGATTGTTTGTTAAAAAGAAAAGAGAGGGACATATAACAGGAATACACTTTAAATTCACTTATAATACATTTTTAAGCGGGTTACACGTAATTATTGTCGGGTTTATGACCTGGCAAGTAACTATGAGACTTTTTTCAATTTTCCTTTCTGAGGTAAGTAGATACCACTTAAATACAGTTAAAGAAAGCAAAGAAAACCGCATTGAGCAAGCGTGGTGATTAATGTTCAAATCTTCTCCGTGTGGGAAAGGGCCTCCGTTCAGCATTTGACACTTATAGGGTGATGATAATGATCATTCTGAAAGCAGTTCTTTGCATTCAACAACGGAATATCCAAACCTTTGGAAGTTCAATTTTTGACTTCTGTTTGAGCAGCGCGCTACATACGCGCTGGTTCTGGTCGGCAGACCCTTACTAACGGTGGCCGGAGATCATTGCTCGAACCCCCACCGCCCGGAGTGTCGCCCCCTGCTGCGGCTGGGACGTGAGGAGGATAGTTTCTTTACGCGCTCCGCCTGCTCCTTAGCGATCATTACTGCTTCGCAGAAAGAGAAATCAGCTTCCCAGATCCTCTCGCACAACATGGTCTAATTTTTGACTGCAAGAGTGATGACTATAGCTAGGATATCTCGCTCTATCAGCACCATATCTGCCTTCCATAGAATCATGCTTAAATTGTTATCACGTATGGTAAAACCTGTACTAGCGTGACTCGTTATAAAATATATATTTTTAGTATATGTTTTTTTAACGAAACGAAATGGAATATGGAGATATTTCAATTCATTTATATTTTTATTTGAGGCAAATTGAATTTACATACTTACATTTGGAATTTTAACATGTAACAATATTTTTTTAATGGTATTGTACATATTATTGCGGGCTGAATATGCGTATTTGTGTGGTAGAATATATATATTATATCTTATCTGGTAAATATGTATATGTATTGTAGTAATTTTGAGATTTTATTATGAGAGTTTTAGTGAGGCTACCAGAGGCTATCCATTCCTCCCTCCGCTCATAAATTCCTAACATGCTTCGGTACAAATGGGTCGGCTCGACCGGAGTGATATCACGGCCTCACAGAAAACTGACGTGAAACAATCACAGCGTTGTGTTTTGCCATGTCGTAACTGGAAGCCCAATCCTTCCCCTCCCCCTATCCCAAAATCTCCAAAACACTCCAAAAGGTCGCTAACACACTCGTAAAAAAATATCAATTAAATTTCCCTAACCTCTTCTATCATTTAGTTGCGTGCACACTGCATTCACACTGAGCTTAGTTTTGTTTATACCGCGCTATGCGAAGCCTTTGATCTCTGCCATGCTCCCAATACTTTTATCTACCTTGGACCGTGCACACTCGTTTCTATGGGACTCCATGCACATCAAGCTTTACCTGTAGTGCTTGTTGATTTTCTACCTTAAGTGAATAGTGTGAGGTTAGAAATTCATTAAAGGATTTTACTTTAGCAGCACGTCAATGTATACTACAAGCTAGCATTGTATAGAGTTTCTGTCTTTAGCTAAAACAGCTCGTAGTAGTCTAATGCTGGACTGTAAGCCTCTTTGAAAATTAATAGGTTTTGGAAGAATCTCCACCTTTGACAAACATATTGTAGATCGCAGTTTAAAATATTGGGAATTATCAAAGAGGACTGCTGCACGGTATCTAAATCAAAGTCAGACAAAAAATATCAAAAAGTTCAACTTCGACCGCCAGTCTGTCGGTCTGTCCTCTAGTGAAGCTATTTACTCGTTCCAAAGTGTAGATTCCTATGGAGAAGAACGAGCAAGAAACTCCATGGTTACTCTTTTTTAATCAGTTTCACAATTGATTTCTTTGTTACATCATTTAGTCGGTTCTAATATCTGAGAACTGATTCCCATCAAACCTGTAGTCCCCTTACCTATGTGTAGAATAAGGGTGGTAGTAAACACATCATCATCATCATCATCATCATTATCATCAGCCTATAAGTGCCCACTGCTGAGCAAAGGCCACTTCTCACACGGAGAATGTTTGAGTATCAATCACCACGCTTGCTCAAGGCAGATTGGCGATTTTAAACTTATGATTAGAAATTATCAACGTCCAGGTTTCCTCACGATGT
This sequence comes from Spodoptera exigua, assembly GCA_902829305.4. Lineage (NCBI taxonomy): Eukaryota > Metazoa > Arthropoda > Insecta > Lepidoptera > Noctuidae > Spodoptera > Spodoptera exigua. Next base: position 142,818 of record LR824628.2, on the reverse strand, counting down.
TTACCTTCACTGTTTGTCAGTGGTGTCTAAATAATCATAGAAAGTACATATTATAACTCGGTAAAGTCACATTGTTACATCAGGTTTCGAAACCCTCATGCATGAGAAGCGAGCGCCTTAACCTCCACCACAACTCATAGAGAATGGACAACCCATCTCCTCGATTTCCGTTACAAAATGCAGCGTGATGTCGATAAGTGTATGCGTGCCGTCCGTGGCGGTGTAGCGCGCAGGATTACTCCGACCGACGCGCCGGCTTAACGAGCTTAGCGAGCTGTGGCTTGTGGAGGTAGCGGTCTCTTGTGGCCATGGCAGGAACAGTGTAGCTACTCGATACATGTTACGATGATATAAAAGAGAATGTTAGTCCTTGTACACGCTTCATGTATCGCTAGATGCAGAAAATGCTCGATCTACCTGTTTTAGACTGGGCTAAAAGGGAGTGTCAGACTCTTACCGATTAAAAACTTCGGTTTTTCTGCGTCGAACCGAAGCCGCGGTTCGATATTCCGCTTGCGGGGCAAACCAGGCTGGTGATGGCTGTTTGGGCACGTAAGTTCGAGAAATAGCTTGTAGTTGATATGATAAAGCTTATAGATAGATATCTCTTATATGTCACATTTAGTAGCTTCTTATATATTAAACCCAAGAAACAGAGCAGTACAATCTATTTCCCAACAAATTCAATATAAAAGTGTTGAATGAATTAAAATTTTTGGATGATTTAAATGTATTTCAAACGATGATTCGGTAGAAAATAAGATAATTATAGCTAATTTTGTGGTCAACAGTTTCGCTTAAAATTTCGGAAACCCAATTTTGGCGACCCTGACCTCGAGTTACTTTTTTCCTCGGGTCGGATCGATAGGGAATTTTCACATTCCATTAATTTTGAACAATCATACCAGTTTTAAGCCTAGTGGCAATTATAATATTACAAATTCGAATATCAATCGTTACTTAAAATAAGGCGTTGTGTATGTTGGCCAACTGGTTATAATAGCCGTTCAATCAATCAGCTAGCTCTTTGATCGCAGTACAATTTGAGTAGCTTTTTATTGCGGTGACAATTTGATTTCTGTGCACTTCACAGCTCTGGTAGCTACTCGGTATTGTTGATAATCCCTTCAACCTTAAACTTACAACCTGAACGACAAATTTTGTCGCTAAATCAAACTACGAGTCATTCAGACCGTTATTTTGCTATACATAAACAGCATGTCACTATCCCACAGTATATGCCCAGTATACACACGTATATACCCATGGAAGCCTACATAATCCTTTGTGTTTGTCCAGCTTCGTAAATCTACAGAGATCAGCGGGGACAGGAGTGCGATAGCATCAGTGACGGGTTCGATTACCATCCGTGACATCGTAGATTACACGCCACACCGGACAGTAGGCAACACAAATATTAGTTTAGGCGGGAACTAATCTGTTTGAGCCGCTGTTAATCTTGTGTCTATGGTTTTGATTGGTTTGTTCTAAGTAAAGCGGGATTAAATTATAGATCCAGTTTGGAATGGTCAGTTTCCATTTCATTACACATGTAATCACATGTATTTTTTTTAAACCTTTACGAGGTTTTCTTCTTTAAATATGGAGCAATATTTTACCATTTAATACTTTCCCCCATTTGACCCGGTTCTGTGACGTAAAACCTTTTACATAAATAAGAAAGTCCATGTTTTGATTTAGAGCCTCATCAATAAACAAATGTCGTCGAAACAGATAGAAACACAGAAATATCAACCGTTTGATATTAGAACATCGTCTGTCGTCACTAGGAGTGCATAGCATTGCGCAGTCCCTTTCACACCGGCCCGCCCACGCAGGCCGCGCGCCGCGCGCCGCACTACACGGCTTTCTACTATTTGCAACTCCCGACAACTTATAGGCGCCTGGTACTTTTTCATCGAACGCATTGTTCGCGTTCCGATCTATTGTTTGGGTCGCATATTGTTTTATCAGACATTGCTTTGAGTTATCGGGACGATTATAGAGTGAAGCTTTCCGTCATTCCATCTCCAGAATACTATTTTGATTTGCATTTGAATGGAATGAAAATACAATTTTTGTTTCGTGTTTTATATGTAAATATTAGAAACATTAAGGTTTCACAGATTTTCAAAATTCATCATCTTCCTGCCCTTGTCCCGTTTTATTTGGGGTCGGCGCAATATGTTTTTTTCCTCCATTCTGTCCTGTCACCCGTCTTCTCTTCCATATCACTTCTCACACAATCCATCCATAATTTCTTTAGTCTCCCTCTCCCTCTCCATCCATCCACATTTTATACTCATGGGTTTTTTTGTAACCAGATTTTCAAAATTACTAAACACAAAAATAAAATACAAAATTAAATGCTATAATAATATTTTTTAAGAATTTCAGTTATTTAATATTGCCAAGACTAGGCTGCCAGGGAATACCAAGAGGTTATAAATTTTATTCAGAAATGTATTTTAGTAGCAAACAGCATTACGCAAGCTAGTTACAGTTAGATATCCTAGGAGTCACTTAGCGCTGGGTGTTGCTAAGTAAGTTAGCACTTTGGTTGGGTAATTAGTTTTACTTAAGTAAACTCTTGTTGCCTAGTTAATGAGATGGGACACATACATAACTTAGCAGCTTTCCACCCAGTACGTGCATACATATACAATGTGTATTATATGTATATAGTATAGTAAATGTATATTCATTTGTCCTTGACGACAGACTCGAATATATTTAGGAATACCGCTCCTTTTCTCAGGGGTGTGAAAAGACCAGACTAATAAACTCTTTGACAAATTATCCGATTTTAAGCAATCGGCGCCACCTATACATCGGAGGAGTTAAGAGTGCGTGGAAGGGCTTCTGGGAATTAGGGTTGCCGAAATTTAGAGATTGGAGAGGGATGGAGAAAGGATGGACCTTCGGTAACTCACACGGCGGAACACAACGCTGTAGTTATTTCACGCCGGTTTTTATGAGGCCGTGGTAATCCAGTCGAGCCGACTCTTTCGTGCCGAAGCATGGCTCCTTTACACTATATTATTAAACAGAGACTAGGCAGGAGAATTTTGTGATAAACCTGTATCCGCCTGTCAAGAGTGGGGATAGCCCCCTCTGTTGGGCCTAAGGCCTCTTTCATGTACTCTGTGTTTGTGTCTCTTTCATGTTATAATAATATCAATACAGATATTTGTTGGACGACCTTACAAGGTCATCGCTTTCACCTGTCATTACTGTAAACGTTGATCGTATGCTTGGTAGCAAATGAGTTACACCGAAAGTTGTGATGAGCCATCAGTGCCTACTTCCAGTCATGATCGGGAGGCAGCTTGTTCAGTTTCATAAGAATGAAACTGAACAAGCTGCCTGCAATAACAATGTAGCATTGCCCGAATGAGTACACTACAATTAAATTCAAATGTTTATTGCATTCCATAATGTTACGTAAGGTGTTATGTGTATCAGTATTAAGATTGTTGTGGACCCTGTCGGGCACAGCAAATTACAAAATAATAAAATTAACTTACATTACAAAATAATAAAATTAACTAATATTACAAATTAATAAAATCAACTTATATTATAAAATAACAAAATCAACATATTATGAAATTATAAAATTAAATTATATTATCAAATTAAATTAAATTAAATTAGATTATGAATAATCTTTCTCTGAGCCAATTTTTTCGTAATCCGTTCCCCTAATTGTTTATGTGTATAAATGTAACAATCATACAACCTTACGCACTTATCATCTATCTAAAATATATTCGATGGATACTAGGAAAGAATAGTAAGAATCGTTTTTTTTTATAAATAGCAGACCTTTTAAAATAAAGTTCTCCATAAAGTTAAATCAGTTAAGTCAGTTTTGGTTGTTGCCAAATATCTAATGTCGTTTATGAATTTTTTTGGTCTTCCACGAATATTTCAAGACCTAAACATGTTTATATATAAGATACTAGCAGACCCAGCCACGCGTTGCTGTGGCACACGGAATGCAAATCAAATTTAAAATCGGTTTAGTAGTTTAGGAGTCCATCGCGGACAAACACGTGACATGAAATTTTAAAAATAATAGAATAGTTCGCCATTCACTATCTATATTGTTGTAAGAAGAAATAAAAAACTTAATTATGATATTTACACTTGACTTGAAGGACCGACAGCAGGATTACAATATAATTTGCACGTTCCTAAACGCTCTCACGACACAGGAGAATATGCCAACGTTTCAATACGAAAAAGGTCCAAATCTGCAAAACTGCTGTAGAGTTATAGATATACTTGTCAGAATGTATGTTCCCATGTCCCGGGTATAATTGACAAGCCAGCACGGTGGCTGGAGATAGGCCCCGTGAGTTATGGGGCCGGAGATAGGAGTTATCTTAATTAGGCGCACGCTTCGTCGGCTCCCAGCCTCTGCTCTCGTATGATTTATACACTGTTGTGACTTTTGCTGTGCTTCTATTGTTTTGGTCATTGTCGCGGGGTCAACTTACGCACGAGTGTCATACATCTGTAGAGGCAGTGTTTGATTGTGAAGTAAAATTGTTTTTGAAGTGTATGTAGGGATGGGGGATTCTTACTTTACTAATCCACCTATTTTATTATCAAAATTGAAATGGTGGTAACTTAAAGTTCTTTATTACAATGGTTTACCTTTTGTACCTTTTCTGCTGGTCTGCATAGAAGAATTTTTTAACGTTGACTTTGAAATGTATCAGCTTCTTTATTTGTTTATCAAGGTTCCATTATTGTAATACTAAATTGTTAATTATTTATTCCAACTAAACCATAAATACTTTTGTAACGTCAAAATAGAAAGATAAAAGATAGATTTATTTGTATAGAATATTAGTCTGCCAGTAAATTCGTCAGTGAATATGTATCAACCTCATAGTTAGTACAGAAAAGCTGCTTTAATGCTTGACTTTTCTGACTTTTACAAAAGGGTTCATCCACCGAATAAATTTTGTTCTAAAACATTAGTCTTGTATATAAATGTAGCTAATACATTCAGCTATTACTTGTACTGTACAGTAAATATATACAAAGCCAGACTGATGTCTGTCTGTCTGTACTCGTAGCATTTGCATGTAATTGTCTATTACTTGCACCGGCTACACAGCGCCATCTAGCGGTATAATGTAATTACAACTGCGAAAGGTTGGTTAGAGGCGTACTATTAGAGCAATTGCTTGGCAACTAACTGACTGCTGCGTATCGCGGGTTCGATTCTCGCACGAAATAATACAGATTTGGGGTCTCGTCTAATGTGTGGACTGTGTGGATTTAGACGCAACATTCGAGGCTATCGTCTCGACGGGGAGGTGGCGAACCTTATTACCAGGCGACCGCCATAGGATCTGGAGACGAAGGCGCTAGCGTGCATCTTCAGTTCATGCGCTGACGCGACTCGTTCCGGGGCGAGGTTCCTGTGCCGTGCCAGATAAGTCATGGTAGCAGGAAGAACCCTCTTTGAGGAGTGGCTATGGCATCCTCACCTTGCGCCTGAAACAGGTGCTCATCGAACACAGCCCACACACACACAGCACAACAGGAGGTAACACCCGGGTGTCGTTATTGCGAAGACCATCCAGAGGACATGATGGAGCATACGGTGGCGGTGTGCCCTGCTTGGGCTGAGCTCCGCCGTGTCCTAAAGTTATCGGCAGCTGCGATCTCTCGCTTCTGGCCTTAGTCGAGGCCGTGGGTTGGAGGAAGAGGAACTAGGAAGTCGTCTCTTCTTTCTGCGAAGCAGTGATGCTTTCAAAGAAGAGGACCCCTGAGACTTGAAACCAATAGAGCTTATCTCAGTTAATTCACGCGATACGGTCGTTACTTTCAATAAACTCAGATTACTGCCGTCCACTAGAAGTTGGAAAGTCAATTGCTAAAATACGTGAAGTGGTTGCCAACTACAGTAGTAAAGTATTGTCTTCTTTTAACATTGTATAGAGCGTGCGGCATTTGTTTCTTTTTAATTTTTCCTTTTTCTCGTGGAAGAGTCATTGCTTCTGCACGGCTGTGTATCACAGAGGCCGAAGTCTCAGTGCCCTGTTGGCCCTGTTGTGACACAACCACAGCGTTGTTTTTCATCGCGTGATTGCAAAGAGTGGATGATTAAGAGTTACTATAAGAAAGAAAAATGCTAATTAAATTAATTGATTCGTTAATAGAGTGGTCATGAGCATAAGGTTCTGGGACAGATGATTTATAGATAGACAATTTATTGGTCATACAGTGTTGTTCCGTCCGGGAATAGAATCCAAGACACGTTGAACAGCGGCTAGATGCCCAGCAACTGTGCCAATCGTGCAGTCAAAAAAGTGCTTAGGTAGGTCTTATTGACTCCGCTGATAAAAATTTGTTTTAAAAACGTTTTTAAATATTGAGCACTAAGTACTTATTATTAACATGTAGCTAAGACAATAGATTCACTTCCTGCCAATATCGTTAATAGCTTGATAACATAATTGGTCCGGCAGTGGGTGTGTTATAACTATACCTCTGCCTACGACTTCGCGGGATAATAGCCGTTGTATTACTTTTACATTATTTCTTAGGAATTGCGTGTTAATTGTATACTCCTTGGTGTATCGTGCATACTAGCATTTCAAGTTGACTGCACGGTTGTTTCAGTGGCAACTGGCTGCCGTGCGACATGTCGCGGGTTCGATTCCCGCACGGTAGGTACCACACTTTATGTGATCCACAAATTGTTGTTTCGGGTCTGGGTGTCATGTGTATGTGAATTTGTATGTTTGTAAACGCACCCACGACACAGGAGAAAAACCTAGTGTGGGGCAATGTTTTTTTAAAACAGATGAACATACATACATAGCCTGCCAAAATCATAACCTCATTTTGCTTGTAAAAATAAATAAAACATTAATTTCTCTTTGACCATCGATCCTATCTGTGGCTATAAGTATGTATTGTGTACACAAGCAAACACACACAATATATACATTTTAATTGAACTGTCACATACACACAGTACGCGGCCGCGTCGACACATTTCTTGTGTCGCATTCAATGGTTCATTTAGAGAAACGGGTCTTTATTATTGCAGGATATTTATATAAAATTTGCTTTTCATTTTAAATGAAAAAAGTGTGTTAGAGCCAAGCTTCGGCATGAATAAGTCTGCTCAACCGGAGTGATACCACAGCATTATATTTACGCGGGTATTAACGCGGAAAATTATAATTTGAATACCTTGGTAGGCTTGACGTTTCGACCCGGTTGCACAGGTCGTGGTCACAAGCAGACTGAAGACGCGATGGCGTGAAACAACCAAAGCGTTGTGTTTCGCCGTGTGGGTGAGGCTACCGAAAGTCCAATCCATTACCTCACCATCCCTTCCAAATCCCTAAATATTAAATATCCGAAACCCTTATACCTAGAAGGCCAGCAACGCACTCGTAATTCCTTTGGTGTTGCCATTGTTGGGTGTCCATGGGCGGCGCCGATTGTTTACCATCAGGTCATCCATCGGTTCGTTTGCCGATCTATACCATAATAAAAGTGTTGATGTCTCTATATTTTAAAATAAAGAATGTGTGTTGTCTAATATTGTAAGCTACGTATTATGAATTGTAGACAATGTCAACAATGTTTACAAAAGTAATTCTTAAATAAAATCAAGCAGCCATTATCCTAATCCCTTTGAATAGGAAACACTCGTCCCTCGGTTAAACAAATACCCATTTGAATACGTTTCCAGATTAAAAGCCATTCAAAGTGCAAATAAAACGGTGAACTCGTTATCGGGCGTCGCTCCGTCGCTGCATAATGTTGGGACGTGCGCACGCCACCGCGGTCGACGCGCGACTGACTGGCGCGTCGCCAACACGATACCATAGACACGGGCTTACTCTATGATGCCTGTGAAGTGTAACATCTTTATAATCTCTGCTGTAGGATGCACATGTAAAATATAATAGGTTTTCAGTCATGTTATAGAGGATACGTCCAAGATCTCTTATTGGACAGTCAGTTCTGGCTAATTAATTGTTATTTTAATAAAGTTTTAAGTTTAATTTAGTTTTAATAAAATTGCTTAATTTTATTTTTCTTTTGTTGCAGGTAATTTGGTTGCAGCAGCTTGTATCCGTAACAAAATCCACAAAGGTTGGTTCATAATGTTAATAAGTTTGCTGCCCGCGACCTAAACTACGAGGAATCCTTGTAACTAAAAAACAAACTATTGAGTGTTTTTTTTTTCAAATAACAGGTATTTTGAAAGTTTTATCGTGAACCGTGAAACATTTTATGGCATATGAGATACTTCAGGAAAGCCAAGCTTTCTAATGAAGAAAAATCTTTTAAAACGAGTCCAGTAGTTTCATAGTACTTTCGGTGTGAAGCGACATCTATTGCACAACCATAACAAAAGCACCAATCACGTGCAATCTACATCGCGGTATAAGAGTTCCCAACGCAATTAGAACGGATACAAAATCCCGACAACAACCGTCGGGCAGTAGCCCACCAGACATAACACCCGCCCGGAGGATTCTCCTTTTTCAATGGAGGATGACAAACTTTACACCATGTTCTCTCATACCTCTAAAGGTACATACAAACCGACAAATCCTTTCTAATTTCAAATAGATTAGATGACGGTAAAACACGGTTGCCCAGTGACTCGTGTAACAATAGACATATTGTTCTTTCCTTCTTTAATGCTGTTGCTGCAACACGTCACGCATCACATGTTGCAGTAACAATGTCTCTCGTCACAGATGCGCTACGTCTGTTCCACATCATTAAACATTAGTTTAGCTTGTCAATGGGAGCATGGAAAGTAATTTTCAGCGTTTGAATCTAGATTCAGAGGTTAACTGACCTCGGAATGTGCACAAAGATCATACAGAGTGAGATCATTATATACTGGTTCTTTAGAGCTCCATGTCTATGTGTAAGGATGTTATTAACAGTCGCTTAGTATAATCAAGTATGTTGATTAACGCGTCCCTACTGAGACGTCTCGGTACTATGTACCTGTTGGCAGTGCTCCCTCGGTCCAAAGCCACCCGCTGCCGGCTGATGACAAATCTACATTTTGCAAAGACCATTTACTTTCAATGGTGAACTGTTCTATTTGACGTTTCAAATGTGTCTGTATGTTTTCGGGTTGAAATAAATTAACTACTGGTTTTACAGTACTACTTGTCTCTCCAGTTGGATGTGCGACGTTGCCACGACGCGCTCGTGAATAAGAGTCCCGGTGTGGCTTGAAACTAGTAGAGTATACTTAGTTAATTCAATTAAGTAAGTTGGTATTTTTAACAAACACTACGACTTGTAGCAGCGCGACAGTCGCCGAGTCGCGTGTCGCGGAATGCTGCTCATGAATATGGGCCTCTAGCACGGCTTGAAACTAGTCGAGTATCTCGTCAAATTATTACGTGAGTAAGCCGGAAACGAAATAATTAAACACTACTCGTATATTGCTTGGTACGCGCTTTTTTTTGATGGGGTAAAGTCGTTAATTATCTTATCTTGCCCTCGATGTGGCGAGAGGGAGTCAATCAATCAATCAATAAATTTCTTTATTACAAGTAGACCACAACAGGCACTTTTGAAAGCCAAGCAAAAAAAAATTCATAAGGTTTAACTTTATACGTGTCAGTCTGTCCTCTAGTGAAGCTATTTGCTCGTTCCAAAGTGTAGATTCCTATGGAGAAGAACGAGCAAGAAACTCCATGGTTACTCTTTTTCAGTCACTTTTCACAATGCTTTGTTACATAATTTAGATAGTTCTATTATGTGAAAACAGTGTAACACTAAAGTTTAACCAAAGGATCCGAAAAAGAGCACTCAGACTCTTACAGGCCAAATACCGACGATTCTTTTTGCTCCATGCCATAGATTATTGATATTGACCCTCAAACCCCGCAACTGGTTTTCGATTTGGTCAAAATATGAAACTTTTAGATTACAGTAGTTACTCATGTTAGCTGAAAGTTTTATATGAGTCTGTGTTCCCCGAAGGGTATAACCTGGGTGTCTTCAAGGCCCGAGTGAATAGGTTGTTTATGGGTAGGCGTGCTCCATCGTAGGTCGCATCATCACTTACCACCAGAGAAGCTAGATTAAGGGAATATTTTATATTTAAAACATTTTATTTATCAAACTTTGGAATGATCTTCCGGCGGCGGTATTCCCGAACCGATACGACCTTCAAACCTTCAAGAAACGAGCATATTCCTTCTTAAAAGGCCGGCAACGCACCTGTGACTCCCCTGGTGTTGCGGATGTCCATGGGCGGCGCCGATCGCTTACCATCAGGTGATCCGTCTGCTCGTTTGCCACCTATTCCATAAAAAAAAAATTACGTTACTACTGGGTCTCTTAGTAAATATGTAAGTTCGATACATACATACATATGTATACATAGGTATATAAACGGTATTGACTTGTACCGACAGCGACACCACTCGGAATAAAATATAAACCGTTGCACTCTTGGGAAGTGCACCCTGACCTACTCTATCTGCAGTAAATTATATATGTAGGTACTAGCGACTTGCCCCGGCTTCAATACTAAATTTCTCCACTATTTTATGGATATAATCACTAATAATACATATAAAATCACTAATATATGCCAATCCATCGTAGCGTGATGTTATAGCCTATAGCAATCAGGAACATTGTAGCTATCTATCAGTGAAAGAATTTTGGCAATCCGACCAGTGGTTCCAAAGATTACCGCCTACATACAAACTTACAAATTTTACCTCTATAATATTCGTATATTATATTTATTAATTGAAAAGCCTTGTCGTTTTATAACAACTAACAACTAAACCTATTTGTATAATAAAAGCTGTCCACTATAACACGTGCGATTAGATTAAAAAATTAGGCTAGCGCGAGTCGGTATCGCGCGAAGGGTTCCGAACAGCAATTTGTGGATTACAGAAATGGTTGTTTGTGCGGGAATCTTTTTTTATGGAATAGGAGGCCAATGAGTAGATTTATCACCTGATAGTAAGTGATCCAGCCCGCTCGTGGACTTCCGCAACTCCAGAGGAGTCACAGGCTCGTTGCCGGCTTTAAAAAAAGGAGTACGCACGTTTCTTGTGGGTTTGAAGGTCGTATCAAGTCGAAAATACCGCCAGCAACTAATCTTGCATAAATAACGGCTAGAGAAATACATAATCTGTCCAAATTTCAATTGCTTAACCACCGCGGTTTATGAGATACCGCATGGGGACAGGCAAACGGACAACGGAGTTTCTGTATTACAGAGTTGGCGTTTTTACCCTTAAAATGTAACTGTAAGATAACGCAAATATCAATAACTTGACACAGAGGGTCGCTCCACTCGTATGTACATAATGTATGTATGTATAATACAGTGACATATGTTCACTGAATACACCTGTACAATACTATTGCTACTTTATTCACTGTGACGGGTATTTTTTGCTGTTGGAAAATCATCGAGAGAGAGTGTCAGACTCTCACTGACTAAGAGTCACCCCGATCCTTCTCCTGTTTCATCAATCGCGGCTGGCATGAGCCCCATATTCAGTGGTCTGATGGTTTCAGTGAAGCATGCGCGGAACGCCAAGTATTAAGAGAATTAAATTCGGTGTAATATTAAGTAATAAAGATAAGAGACATTATTGTTCATTTTATGAAGTCAGCCTATTATTGACTTTTTTTTAGTCTTCACATAGAGTTTATAATGGTTTCCAATGTAAAGCTAGCCTAATTAGCTGACTCATAATAATACTGTCGAGCAGTTTTTTGGTGTATTTTTTTTATCTAGCCATCTTTTTTTCATCAATTCGTTTTATTTTATGGTTAGCAACACCAGAGGCCCAAGAAATTTAATTTAGGGCATATTTTTCAATAGTCAGATAAATGTAATATGATGAATAAAATTGTTGCTGTCACTGTCTTATACAAACATTGTGAGGCGACAGCATCATATTTATTACCCAGATACTTATCTATTTCTTCTAACCATTTAAAAATCAGCTACTAGTACTACTTCGTACTATTTATTTATTTAATATCTTTATGCACAAAACAAATGTACAAAGGTGGGCTTAATGCCATGGGCATTCTCTGACAGCCAAACCTTTGGATGATGCAGAGATAAATATAAAGGTGCACAAAACAAGCATCATCAGAGACGTTATAAATACATATTATATACTGTAAATATACATACATATGCTTATATATATATATATACATACATACTATATAATTACATATACTACTTAAAATTATACATATTTTGCTATTTGATGTCATGATCACGATACCTCTGCCAACCTCTTCAAAAGCAACTCCCGAACCTTTTGCTTGAACGCCCAACGATTCGACACCATCCTGACATCGAGGGGGAGCGCATTCCACAGAATAATAGATTGAATAAAAAAAGAAGAATGAAGAAATTTTGTGTGATGAGTTGGACATTGAAGAAGGCGGTTATTAGAAGAACGGAGATACTTGCTGTGGTTTGCGCATGTGTATTGGAAGTAAGGGGATAGATAAGTTGGCGAAGAAGGAGAATCAAGGAAGGAGAACAGAGTGGTTAGCGCCCTTTGCTCCCTGCGCTGGCGTATGGGCAACCACTTTAATTGCAGCCGATGTGCAGAAACATGATCATATTTACGCAGGTTGAAGACGAAACGAATGCAGTTATTCAGAAGTCGGTCAAGTTTATTGAGGAGATCTGCATTCAGGTCATAATAACACACATCAGCGTAATCAATTATGGGAAACAACAAGGCCTGCACCAGCATTGACTTGGTGATGGACGGGAGCAGGTTTTTGGCGCGATAAAGTGCCCGCAACGAACCGGTCACCTTATTGCACACACTGGTGACATGTGCATGCCAGTTTAAGTTACTATCAATAAGTAAGCCGAGATCTTTGACGTCACTACTATATGGAATGATCGCACCGTCGAAAAGGACAGCCGGTAAAGATGCAACGTCCACTCTACTCAGAGAACGAGAGCTCCCAATGACAATCGCCTGACATTTATTGGGGTTAACCACAATGCCAAATCTTGCCGACCAGTTATTAATTGCTGCTAAGTCGTTATTGATTTTTGAGATGGCAACGGGGATATTATCGTAGTTAGCCTGACAGTATAGCTGCAAGTCGTCGGCGTACAGATGATGCGCACACTGAAGATTAGAAGTAATAGAATTAATAAAGATAGAAAATAAAAGAGGTGATAGTATACCGCCTTGAGGAACGCCAGCTTTTAGTTGTCGCCAATTTGATGTGGTGTCACCATGCTTGACCATCTGCTGACGCTCCTGAAGATAAGAGGAGAACCATTCCAGAGACTCGCCAGAGACTGTAAGATGGGATAGGATGGCCAAAAGGATGTCGTGACTGACCATATTGAACGCATTCGAGAAATCAACTAGCACCAGGACTGTGGCGCTAGTACCCTCGAGGCCAGCTCTAATATCGCCAGTCACTTTAAGTAGGGCGGAAGTAGTACTGTGGCCTGGTCTGAAACCAGATTGAAGAGGGCTGATAAGCGAGTTCCGGTATATGAAATCGGAAAGTACTATGTGTACCGCCATTGAGTAGTTTTTACGTAAAGAGCAACACCATCTTTTTTTTTATGTAATAGGCCGGCAAACGAGCAGACGGATTACCTGATGGCAAGCAATCAGCGCCGCCCATGGGCACTCGCATCGGAGGAGTTACGAGTGCGTTGCCGACCTTTTAGGGATTATGGATTTGGAGATTTAGGGATTGAGGAGGGATTGGGGAAGGGGAAGGATTGGGCCTCCGGTAACCTCACTTACACGGCGAAACACAACGCAGTGGTTGTTTCACGCCGGTTTTCTATGTATACTTACTATCAAACTTTCCCGTTTATATGTATACATATAATATTAGTAGGATCCCGTATATTGTATTAAAACAAACTCCTGCAGCACACACCCAAGCCTGTCATCTCCTGAATGAATCAGCGTCGCTCCAGTTTCCTACAACTTTGCTCCAATTTTGAGCGAATGAATGAATGAGTGGGTGAGTGAGGTGCCGAATGGTTTGTGTGCATTATGTATGGTTCTGTTCGGCCCGAGTTTGGCTGGGTGTGGGGTAAAACTTAATGTCTGATAGTATATGTATTGTTTAAAGTGTAGGAGAGCTAATCTTCGGTTCAAATGGGTCGGCCATACCACGGCCTAACGGAAAAAGAGTGGGAGAGGTTACCGGAGGCCCAATCCTTTCCCTTCCCAAGCCCTAAATCTTCAAAACCCGCATCCCTAAAAGGCCAGCCACAAATTCGTAACTCCTTTGGTGTTGCGGGTGTCCATAGGCGGCGCCGATTGCTTACTATAGTGATAAAATAATATACATACAAAGCAATATGTCTATTCGAATAAATATATTGTCTTGTCCATGTATTTGCGGCAGGATCTTAACACCGACTTATGCAATTTCATCTATTGGCGACGTGACGTAACAAATTATGATGATTTGTCCTAAAAACTAAAAATTTTATGAATTTTTCTTTAATTTCGAAAGACAAATCAACCAAGTCTTGTAGTTCTGTAGTTTAGTACAAGATCATTCCAAATGAAACTTTTTGGTGGTAAATTGCTGCCTTATTTATTAGCCGCCATCTTGTTACATACACGAGTTTGTCCTTAAGTAAAAATAAATTGTATGAAATAAAAGTTAATTTGCCCACCGCCGCTAATATTAAGAAATAACGTATGTGACACTAATGACGGCCTTAATACGTGCAGCCGTGAACCAATTCACCGAATCCTTGCTCCTAACTCCGGCCGCGCCCTAGTATTGCCCATAAATGTCGTCCCTAATTCCGGTTATTGAGACCGAATCATCTTTATGTCGGGTTTCCTTTAAAAATTATATCAAACGTTATATCGCGCGAAATGTTTATGAGATTCCTTTTTATGGCAACACTGTGTTACAATGTCTTATCGATACATTCGGCGATTGGATGGTGTTTCAAACATGATAATATTATTTACTAGCTATTTGGCGCGGTTTCACCCACTACTCGACTTCTTTATAGCCTTGAACGCCAAAAATTGTTCTATTCGAACCAGCAGTTCCAAAGATTTGCGCGTTCAAACAAGCAAAAAAATTTTCTTTTTATAATAATCATTTAAAACTAATTAATAATAATATACGAGTGACTAATCTACGGAAGACTGTCATTTTTAATAATAGAATTTTCTTTGGCAATCGAACGTGCCTATGATCTTCTAATTTAAATAAATGATTTGACTTTGATAAATAAAGCAAACTTTGCCACGAATATTCTCAAGCCATTTGGTGAAAGATCAAGTTTATGGTTATCGGGAATATTTTGTAACTTAGGTAACTTTACTGTCCATATCATTTTCTCATCTTTTGAGGTCATTTATAGAAATTTTTGTTCTGTAGTTTTATTTAATCTCAGTAAATCATAACAAGCTACAAAAACTAAAAATGTCACGCACAATGTCATATCACATTTATATTTGAACAATAACTGTGGGCTTACGACATTCCTTGTAAACAGTAATAGGTACATTCCGCGGCGCGGTCCTCATACCTCGCCTTACTTGCAAAAACAAATAAAAAATTGTACCTAAAACAAGGAAATATTGTCTCTCCTACCAGGATAACAGCAACGCAAAGAACCAACATAAATCCTAAACGCTGGCGAATAAAAAAGATAAAATGTCACCTGCGCTAAGTACCAGGGCGACATGAAACGCAGAAGCTCTTAATATAATTGTCAAACAAAACATTGTCCCGTCCACCCTCCACTTAAACCCCAAGTAATCCTGCACTCTATGACTCTACAGGGTGTAAGGGACAGCCCTCCACAAATTAACAGGGTGCATTCAGCTCCTTATTCTGAATCATATTCCAGTGAAAATTCTTTCAGGAAAATTTTCAATTTTTTTTTCGTTTTTTCAGTTCCTACACCTCTATTTCAATGTATAATTACATTCTATGTATGAAGAATAACATTAATGTAAATAACACAGCTAAAACAAAAAAATACGCAATGGTTGTGTGAATTCTCTAAAGAACTACGTATGAAATCAGCTGTTCAATTTCTACCTAGCGCGAGTCGTTTGAACTCACCGCACCGCGGTCACGGCGCAGCGGCTCGGCGCCCCACCGCGCCGATCGCCGCGCCGTAGGCCGTAGGTATACCTACGATCCCGTCCAACGTACAGAATAGCTGCGTCCCTTTCTGTCGATTGAACCAGTGTTGCCAACTTTTAACTTTTGTTACCTCTTCTACCTTTCTCTCTTTCTACCTTTGTAAACGAAAATGTTAGAACTATCGAAATTTATCTAAAACTTGAGAACTCCTTTGCATTCATAATCACATTCACATTCTTGTCGCGCACATAAATTGAATAAAAAATAAATAAAGACTAGTCTAGTTTTAATTTTAAAGCATTTACAAATACTACCTAATTTATTAATTGATTGTTTTTTTTAAGCGATTACTGGATAGTTTTTAAACTACTTACAGATTTACATGGCTTCACAATAGCCATGAATTGATAGTCGAGCCAGAAATTAAACACAATCTCCCTGGAATGGAAGCACAGCTTTCTATCACACTGCACTTTTATTATTCTAAATTAACTAAACAATGAAATTAGAATTAAATTGATTGAATCAATTCATTTCTCTACAAAAAATAACAGAATGATAAATTACGACCATGCATAATTTTTTATTTTTTACCCCGAAATTTTGTACTTAATTTTCGTGTAATTGGCAACAACAGATTTATGTTTGTGTGTGTCTCATCACATGCAGTCGCCATTGTGCCTTGCTGCGATGTTACTGTTTGTGTTCCGCGAGCGTGTGTCGGGACGGATCGCTCGCGCATTCGGCTTAAAAGTTTTGTTATAAGTAGTGTTGTTAAGTTTTATTAGTTATGTAGTGTGTGAAGTGTAGTGAAGTTTTGTTGTAGAAATTGTGCGAAATTACTACCTAGGTACGTTTAGCGCGCGTGATTATGGGGAGATGATAATGTGTTGTAGTAGTGTAGGTATCCTGACCGTCGGCATCCATCAGACTCCAGGATAATTACTGGTGACTATCAACGCTTGCTAGAAAACCAGCCCATTGTTCTCAGACAAAAAGGCGCCGGAAGACCAATACCTACGTGGATTTTGGAATTGGTTCGCTAACGTAACGAGACGCTACCACTTACCAGTGCTTTCCTATTTAAACGTCGCGTAGTTTAGGTAGGTTTGGACCGCAACCGTGGCCAGCACGATCCCCAGACCTAACCCATTTGGAGCCCTTTTTGTGGGGTTACGTAAAAGAAAAAGTGTTTGTGAGTGCGTGTGCAAGTGAGTACGAAATGCGAGACCGCATCACAATGCTTTCCAGAGCCGGAAACCGGAGCGATTCTAAGGTACCTACGCATTTTTCTTTTTTTATCATTTATCAGTTACCATGTTATGATTGTTAGATTTTCTTTTGTTAGTAATGCGGCTATCTTTTAAATAATAATTTATTGTTATTAAAACGTGGCGCGAGCGCGATTATTAAATTGTCTTTTGTAAGTAATGCGGCTATCTTGTAAATAATAATTTATTGTAATTAAAACGTGGCGCGAGCGCGACCGTTTGTCCGAAAGGTAAGGTCGCGGCGCTGCCCATAGTGTAAAGTAATAATACTAAAAGCGCTGCCGTTCGCTGCGTGCGTTTGCGGTGGTAGCGATACATTGCGTGTAAGGTAATGAAACAAATCGGTTTAATTGGATTCCCATAACGTTCCTGAAATAATTTCATGTACCGGTCAACTTAAGACGATATACTGAATCCACCCTATCAGTTTGCGGAAGGCTGTCCCTTACACCCTGTATAACTTTAAAATTCATATTTGCTTATCACTTAGCCGACGTTAATGATCCCCGTGCCCCTCATTCTGTTGTTTTAAACGTTATACTACGTTTTATTTCTCTAGCAATAAGGTTGAAATTACGCTAGCACCTGAAGCTTTTTAATAGGGTACAGGGTTTAATAGTACTTTATTTTTTAAACAGTAAAGTTGTATTTAGGTTGACCTGTAGGCATTGTTTGGTGTGTTCAATGAGACTGGGCTCGGGGGAAATAGTTCCGATAATGGTCAGTAAATATTGTCCTTCCTGAATCGTGGGTTATGACATTAAAGTATTAAAGCTCGGCGGACTTGTTACAAAGGAATTCGTTACACAAACGTCCCAGCCGTCGGATTGTGTAGGAACATTATATTGTTACGTTAAACAATATTTACGTTTATTGCATCGATTAGTAATGTAACTGCTTACAATATTTCAAGCCATCCCCTGACTGGTATTGCATTTTAATGTTTCAAACAGACCATCAAGAGAGCGATGACATCAACCTCCACCTCTGTATAGCATGCCGGGGGAGAGTTGATGGTGCAGCCGACTTCTAACTGTCGATAGCATTTAAATTGAAGCAGTTAACATTTATCTAGGAATCGTTGCTAGAATATTGAAAGCGTATTAAGTATTTATTGCACTGAGAGCGGCGCGATAATGTGAGAACAGATTTGAGGAAGTGTTGAGGCAACTTACGAATAAAAGATGTTTGCTCTAGGGGTGGTCCCACGTCGGGCGCCAACTCGCTAGCTTTTTATTTATTTCGTGTGCGAGCGAGATAGCAAACATGACGGAGTGCTGTCGAGTTGTTCAGTATTCAGAGTGAGAACAATATTCGTTTGAATAAACTTGTCCTAGTAAATTGTTTTGCATAATTAAGAAATTGAGACATTGTACTCATAATGATATTCTGAGAAGGATCCGACCGCCGCGCCGCGCGCCATTGTTAGAATTTATAATTTTAATAAAACAAGAACTAAGTTAATAAGCTACAGCCTACGCCGTATTTAAGACTTTATTTAGCTAAGTTCGCAATGTTTGCCGACGTTTGATGTCTCCTTCCACAGCGGCGTGTGTCGCAAAATGTTGAAATGTTCAGCTTTCAAATATATTTTAGTGCCGCAAAGGTTCCCCGGGAGTATTCAACGAATGGAATCTATTCCGGTGAATGGCTGAACAAGCAGTTGAATAACTCGTGTTTGATGTTGATTTCCAAATGGCATTCGCTCTGAGTGATTGAATCATTATATTATTATAACTTAGTACTATAACCAAAAGTGACATTTATACATTTTTCATGTCGTGAAAACGTCACCGAATATCAGCTTACAAAAATAATATTTCCGTATCCAGTCCCCAGTTTGTGAAAAGAGCCGCTGTGGGTTGGAGGATACTAAAAGCACATTGGATTACACAGGGTCAGGTGTCCCTGGAGGCTCGTCGGGAACACAATGCGTTTTACGGCGGCCCCACGTTGGGCGCCAACATTGCGTGAACTGACGCAAGCATTATAAGGATAGTGTTATATTTGTACACGTACGTGTGAACGGAGTTATATTGTGAAACCGTTTTATTGTTTACGAGCCGCACTTACGACGTGAATTATGTAGTAAAAGGCACCTGCATTGAGACGCGTCGTGGGCTCAGCATTACTTGTTTATGATCCATTTGTTTGCACGTGAGCCGGCATTCTGACACCCTTGCTAAAGGGGAGCTGTTTGATACAACATACAGAATTCTCTCACTTCAAGACTTATAGAGATATTATGGATCTATGCGAATATTCACATTCAGAACAACTCTGTGTGTGTATTTTTAAAAAAGAGTTACGATGGTGTTTCTCACTTGTTCTTCTCTAATACAATCTACAATTTGGAACGAGAACCAAGCTTTAACTTAACTACTATTCTGATTTGACGTTTCAAAATTAGCTACATATTTATGGTTACTAAATGATTTTCACTTTGACTTTAATTTTGTGTGATTCACCAACCATTGTCCAGGGATAGCTGTGTGTGTTCACAGGAGTACTCCCTAGCGTGAAGCTGCGTTTAAAAAATAGATCGTGAATAGTTTTATGATTATCTCCCAGATCCCAGGACACTTTTTACAGCGTTTACCAAAGTGGAGGTCAGTCGTAAAACTCTTATCGAAAATGTAACTCTTTGGAATGAAGTCTATCAATATTTAAGTGGAGCTCTAGTTTCTTGTGACCTTGTCGAGATTTCTCGCCTTTATCAACTCCTAGTTTTATGCGAGCCTTGAAAGATGAATAATTAATAGAAGCCGGCGTCTGTCCTTATTGACCCGGTTCATTTATTCAGTGTTCCTGCTAGCATGGAACATATTTCTTTCTGAATATATTACAGGATCCCGGCTGACTAGTTTGCATAGACTTGGCTGGCTCTACTCTTGTCTTGTACTTTGCGATGTTAATTTTTGGAAACGCTTCAATAGTTGAAGCTCTTACATAAATTGCTCCGTTATTCATAATGTGGTGTGTGGGTTACTGTACTTGCTTGTCTGGTTTTCTCTGGAGAAATGTGTGTAAAAAGGTTTATAATGTCCCAAATGTTTTTGGGATTGTTTAGATTAATTTCTCAAGCGGGTTAAGATCCATTTTGCCTCTACCAAACTAAATATGCAGCGCTTTATATTAGAAACGGTTTTTTATTACTGTTATCTTTAGCAAGTGCGTAAGCCTATGACCTGCAGTGGACGATATCAACTGGAAGGGTCATACTTTCAGAGTTAGACTTTCACGGACTGATTAGAGATCCGACTTATGTGTCACATTCATAATTATCTAAAAGTTACATAGTGACTGTAAAAATATTGCGAAATATGACCTAAATATTGAAACGTCACTTTAATTACTACGTTTATACAGCTCTTGTGGTAAAAATATAATGTTTTTCATTACAAACATTTTGAATATTGAAATCCCTATATTTTAACATAAAATCGAAGTTTAAATTGTATAATACATGTATGTAACACTCAGACAGACAGACAGACACTCTACACACAGTCACAGGATGTCGTTGAATGTAATTTCCCGGTTTCCTGTCCGACCCTCTCACTGCAAAGGTTGGTGGAGCCACTTTAAAAGGTTCCGTCGCGCCCTCTTGACCGGCCCCCGCCTAGACCCATATCACCACCCTCCTTCCTCCCCGCGACCAATGTTCGAGACTCGGTTGTATCACCGAAACGAATGCATGTGGTGTTAACAATTTGTTTGCATTAATTTTGTGCTGGGTCCAGATTTTGGAGTAGACGTACGTGTATTATATTTTTATCAAAAAAATATAGACTACGATCGGCGTATATGTTAACAAAATGACCAAGTTCAATAACCTCTAAACAATTGTGTGAAAATTACTCATTTTATCAACCTTCTCCGAATTTTATCCGACAATTGGGTAAGAAGTCAGTTTTTTCTGTCTCTGTATCCCCATGTATGCTTAAATCTATATAACAACGGAACCGATTTTGATGCGGTTTTGTTATAGATAGATGGATTGAAGAGGAAGGTTTTTGTTTCTAACGTCCATTAAATAGTGGAAAGGACTAGTATCAGCTTTGCGCCTGTGAAAAGCCGGGGCGAGTCGCTAGTTATAAAATAAGTTATACAGCAGTCTGATTGCAATAATATAAGCGATTTAAACGCAACAGTCAGAGCAAAGCGTTGTGAACGAAGGTTAATTAAAACTTGCTCACATTCGCAGCACAATGTTATTACTGAGCCAATCCTCCGCTAGCATTAACTACACGTAAGTACATTTGTTTATATTTAATCAAGTTTTTGTTATACAAGGTTACTGCCTTCGCGGTCGGGAAGGGTACAATTACAACTGCTACTTATACGGTCTCAGATTCAATTTCCAGGGTCGGTTAAATATGAATTTGAGTGTTTAAAAAACTAACATAACCTCATTTTTAAGTGTGTGAGAGCCATGCTTTGGCACGAATGGGTCGGCTTGACCGAAGTGATACCACGGCCTCACAAAAAACCGGCGTGAAATAATCAAAGAGTTGTGTTTCGCCGTGTCAGTGAGGTTACCGGAGGCCCAATTCTTCCCCTACCCCAATCCGTTGCCTTTCCCAAAATCTCCAAATCCCTAATCCCCAAAAGGTCGACAACGCACTCGTAACTCCTCCGTCGCTGCGGGTGTTCATGGGCGGCGCTGATTGCTTACCATCAGGTAATCCGTATGTTAGTTTGCCGACACATAACATAAAAAAAAGTTACGACCAGTTAATGGCAATAATCTTATCTTCTCTATAACAAGACACTCAAACCCCCTTACTACAAAACAAGATATATCTTTAGTCTAAGTTTAAACCGTTGAGTCAGGTTTTGAATTTGGAATCTTATACTCACCTACCTTCAATTCGAAATACAAAATCTGGCTTAATGTTTTAGATAGCTAAAGAAAAACCTTCTTTTGTAACAAGGTCGTAAATGTAACTGATGGAAAGTCTGCATTATAGTTTATTTTTGCACCTCTGTGGACACACAACTTTTTGGCGATGGTCAAAACTCAAAATCTACAAAAGTATGAGTTCTGTAATGAGAAAACGTTACGTCCCATACGTAGGTGTAATGGAAACCAACTATAAATGGAATAACCAGCTAGAGGTTGTTAAAACGATATAAAATAAACAGGAGAATCAATTACCGTCGGCTATGAAACACTCGTTCGAAGACTTAATTGCGAGGGCAACAATAGCTGTGTGTTGCGTGGCAGGAACACGTTACGTGGAGCCAGGACCACACTATTGTACTGTTTGTACTGTGTCTCTGGTAGACGAGCTAGGGGAGGGTGCAGTTACCTCATAGAGGGGACATTTACAGACTATCCGAATTGTAATTGTAAAAGTGTGCGAGGCTTAAGTTCATCATCATTATAAGTGCCCAGTACTGATCAAAGACTATTCTGACACATTGAAAGTTTGAGCATTAATCACTACGTTTGCTCAAGGCGGATTTGCGATTTTAAACTTATTATTAGAATACACAAGCCCTAGTATCGTCACGATGTTTTCCTACACCGTATTTCAGTGGTGTCTAAATAATCATTAAAAAAATAATTGAAAAAAAAAAAAAAACATATTGGTATTTGCCAGGTTTCTTCATGAATGAGAAGCTAGCTAGTTTAGTTATGTGTTGTATTTATATGTATATCTAGGCTGTATATGTTTGCAAATTTTTAAGGCATAATCTCCTGAATTAATTTCAACCAAATGGCGTACTTTTTATACAATTTTATACCATTATATACTCTTACTGACTAAAACCACCCCGTTCCTTCTCTATACCGACAGGTATCGACATTATTGCGCTTATCCAAACAAATAATTATATTCTATTCTGACCGGACAGTTTCATGAGGTTGGTGTTTCATTGTGTTGACAACTTTTCTCTTGTAATAGTCACTCTTGGAACCAAACCATTTCCAATCTGAATTCATTATATCATTTTTTTAAGTGCGTAAGAGAAAACATACACTTGATAGTGCTCTATTACAATGGAGGGGACAAAAAGAATATTTAGATCATATTTGTCTTTGGGGAATAACAGTCGGTCTACAGATATAACGAATTTCGATAATAATTAAATTAGTAGTCAGCGTTTATTAGCTGAAACTTTGTCGCCACTTCCACTGTGTAGTAAAGTTATATTGTAGTGTTCAATGTAATGGCCCCCACATGTATGATCCAGTTTACTGCTCGCCTGTAAAATCAGTTAATGTTTGTGTTAGCATTCCGCGGACGTTTCCAAAATGTCGTGTCGACTACTCATAACGGTAATCGTGTGTAAACACTTATTTCTTTAATTATACTCATTAATATCTCACGTGTCAACGGTATTGTACTAAAAGTATTTTAAATGTTTTAGTCTGAGTTCAAGTGTCGATACTATTTTATTCTACTCGTGTTTATTTTAAGAAGCAACCTTTTCTCAATATAAATGGTCGCATGGGAACCTGGTACTGCTTGCATTTACAAAATAAAAACGTATTCAAGTCGTCGCCAGTGAGTGGGAATGTCGCGGTGGTGAGGGTCAGGTGTCCCGCGAGACTCGTTCACGGCTCTCCGCATACAGAGGGCGCCATTATCGGGGCCCATGTTGTGCGCCACTAGCAGGCCGCCGGCCCCACGGTGGGCGCCATTAACTCCTATTGATGTTTTTGCCTCCGAGCTCGAGCTCGCACAGCGGAGTATTCGTTTACGTTAATTCCATTTTGTGTTATGAATATTTATTTCGTTTTGCTTTACAGTTCTATACAATAAAATATGTCGAGCAACCGTACTATATGTTTGGTTATTTAATACTCTACAAAGTATGCCTTCTCAAAGACACTAAGTGTTAAGTAAAGCACTCTGAGGATCTCAAACAGAATTATTCACACTAGGCATTTATCGTCGGGTCTGAACTAAGCCCTGAATAAAACACAAGTATATGAAATATACACGCGATCGTGAAACAGAAGAGTTGGTAATCCCTTCGAGAGTAATACTGAAAGATTACAAATTTGGTACAAAAGTTGTGGAGAATTGAATATGAGCACCGAACTGTATGTGGCCCGGGGGACGGCGGCGCTCGCAGCCACTGCTCCGGCGGGTATCGATTGATTGTTTGTGTGAGCTCAGCAATACTCAGCGGCGAGGATCGCTTGCCAACTGCTTCATATTATTGTTTCCCCTGAACGTATATTACGTATAGGAAGATCAAAATTGATGGAGTTGCTTTTATTCGGATAAAATAATAGCGTGTCATGATTCCAACAAGGAATAAGTTTGAACTAATCCATGACGAGGAACGGAAAATGTAAATCTAGCACGTGTACAAACGATACAATATTTCCCTTAATTCCCATTTTTTGAACTTAATAATGTACCAAAAAATCTGTATGTGAAACTGATTGAAAAAGAGTAACCATGGAGTTTCTTGCTCGTTCTTCTCCATTGGAATCTACACTTTGAAACGAGCGAATAGCTTCACTAAGAGGACTGAATGACTGACTGATACTTTTTATATTTAAGTTTAGTTTGACGTTTTAAAGTGTCTGTAGGGGTCGAATTGAAATAATGATTTTGACTAACTCTTTACAAATCAAGATTTTATCTCCGACTGTAAACACGCGAAAACAGTTAAACAACAGAGTAAAAACTATAAAAACAGTGTACCTAAACTAAACAGTTTAAAAGTTCCCGGTAACAGCGATACTAGTGCTAACAAGTTGTTCGTATGTATGTATCTCCGCCCTATTAGTGAGGCGTGCCGCGCGTCGGAAGCGCTGACATGTTAGTCTATGAGTCTGAAGCCGTGACTTCGTGACACTACGAGCGTCGCTCTCGCTGCCTCCGACATTGAGGCGAGCGTTAACGCGGTTGTTTCAATGTGACACATTTATGATTTTCCTTTATTGTTGTGTGTTTAATATGAGAACTTTGAAGTAGGTGAGATTTTGGGTTTATGCTTTGTTCGTGGACTACATTGTAAACTATGTTAAATTACAATTCATCTTCTTTTTCTGTGATGGGAGCAGACGGTGAGTAATACCTGATGATGAGTAATTGGCGTCGCCCTCTGGTTACTCGCAGCGACACCATAGGAATATCAGTACATTCATGTCTTTTTGGGAATCCGGGTTTCGCAGATTTAGGGATTGAGGAGAAATCAGGGAGGGGAAAGCCTTTGGTGGAATTACTACTACTCCCAAGTCGATATACAACGCTGTGGTTGTTTCACGCCGGTTTTCCGTAAAGCCTTTTTCTGTATCACACCGTTCATCCTTAATAATAACGCTCACATATATTTTCCATTCTTTGCTGATTTTAGAAAAAAAGTTTCTAAAATACTGCATAGACATTTTGGTTATTTAAAGTACTTTTTTTTTTTGTCAGGGGAAAATCACCCAATGACTTCTCCCGCCCAGGGTAAGGCGAGAGAGAGTGTCAGACTCTTACTGACTAAAAACCCCCGTTCCTTCTCCTGCTCTGGGCCGAGGTCGCGGTGCCTCATTGCGCTTACCCCGCAGCCCCGGCTGTTATTTAAAGTACTGCAGTATCTTATGTTAGTTAGAATATTTAGTGTTTATTATTGATTAGTAGGTAACTCGATGGATCAGTGGCAACCTGCGACACTGAGAATGTCGCCGACACCCAAATTTAGTCACGCCTTTTTAAGAAGGAGAATGCTCTTTTATTTTGTGAACTTTACTTTTTCGTTGCTCTACTGAATTTTTCTTCTTCGATAATCCGCTGCTCGACTAACATTTCTCTTCATTTTTAATTACTAAAGTAACTGTTGAATCGTTAGTTCACTTCAATTAGTGTAATTATCAGCTCAGTGAGTTAGTCTCAAGTTATAGACTCGGGAGACTTCGTGCTCCTAATTGAATGTAAAAACTTGAGTTTATTGCGCGGATTCAGTTTGTTCTAATACTTTATTTAAATCAATTCTTGGAGTGGTTATATCTTAGTGTTTTTGGTGTTTCATCTCATTTCTCTTTTTTTAAATATCGTCGCTTGGTCTCGGATAGCTTAATACTTCTCTCGAGATAGTAGCCTTAGCTTTTTACGCCATTTAAGATTGTCTACATAAAAACAGTTTTCAATCATGGCGGTTGGTTTAAAAACTCATACTCTACTACTCCAGTTCCATGTTTCAATTACGTTACTCAAAGTTTTTGTACATCAAAAACATATTTGTTGTAACAACCCATTCGCTCTTTTTTCACTGAGTTTTAAATCGACAAATAATTCCGCGAAGCTTTTTTAAATCGAATCAAAGCTATCAATTCGTGATCCGTACAGTCTGGATAAAAACCGTGGCAACCCACCGCGACACTAATGTAGGGGTCGACGCACTGTCACCCCTCCCCGCCTGGAGGGGGGAGGGATGATAACAAAGTTGTCCCATAGACAAGTAAATTACACGTCAGTGACGATCCAGCGATCGTTATCGTCGCATGTCCCAAATGTTACTTCAAAAACATTTTCTCTTTCATTCATAATGGTCTGTGTTTAAATATTTGAATTACATATTTCAGTAAACATTTCGTCGACGGCTTTGATGTTCAGTTCCATTTATTTAGCTTCCAGTTTATTCTATAACTCAATCCACTTGCGCTCTGTGTATTAAGCAGAGCACGAATATGATCGTGCATTTACTCACAAACTGTAGTTGTATGGAGTTTGTTCGTTCGCCGAATTCAATCGGAAATTAATGACAGTATTGTCTACTTCTACCGACAAACAGCTAAATGGACAATCAACCCCAATTTGCTTTGTTTTAGTGCAGACGTCAAATTGTATCTACATATAATACTAGCTACTCTCACGCGGTTTTACCCGCTGCTCCACTCCATTTGATCGTAGCGTGATGTTTTATAGCTTATAGCACTCAGGAACATTGTAGCTATCAATCAGTGAAAGAATTTTGGCAATTTGACCAGCGGTTCCAAAGATTACCCCTACATACAAAACTTACAAATTTTGCCTCTTTATTATAATATTAGTATAGATTGGACAACAACAAAAGTTTAAGTGTAGCAGAGCTAAGTTTTGACTAGAATGAGTCGACTTCACCGTAGTGATATCGGCTTGAATCAATCACAGCGTTGTGCTTCACCGTTTGAGTAAGTTTACAGGAGGCCCAATCGTCCCTCTCCCCCCAAACAAAGGATAAAGAAGAGATCTTTATCCTTAAATATCTGAAATCCTTATCCCCAAAACACTGGCAACGTACTTGTAACTCTTTTGGTAGGCCAGGTCCGTCTACTCGTTTACCTCCTATCCCATAAAATATCAATATTCTGTCTGTTTTTGCAAGTGTGATAGATTGCGACGAGGTTGGAGATCATTTATCACTGATCATAAAACGCGGAAGTTTATTAGCTATCGACACAAACACCGCGGCCATAACACTCGGAGTGCACCGCACCGCCATCATCGATCACTGTGCTACAATGGTATTTTGACAAAACGCGCCTTAAACGCCACTCTTTGCGAAATCAGGAAAAACATTTTCTTTCCTCTTATTTCCTCCGCCCCCCTCCCTCCACACGGCGTCAGTCTCTGTGTAGGAGCCAGCACGCGCCGGCCACGTGACGGATTGTGTACACACTTCTTTAATGTTCCCTTCACAGTCTTTGATGTTGGCGAAATCTTGTTTGAGTTTAGGGACGACGACGTAATAACCGAATACAAATTAATTACGTATTTGCGGCTCACCTCCGTCCCCGTCAGCAGCCCCTGCAGGCTACGAGCAAACATGGAAAATGTTTTATTTTTTAAGTTTCCTGTTTTTGCTGCAAGCTCTCCATTAATTTCAGGCAAGTACATCCATCTTTGCAACGAAATTCATTACTCAACGTGCCCCGGCCCTAGTAATGCACGCTTATTGGCGCCCAAGTGGGACCTGTCATCAGTCACTCCTGACTGACGCTAGCATAAACACACGGCACACACGTGACGGATTATTCTGCAACATTTCTCGCCTGAGTGCTCCCGTTTTTACGAATATGGATTATGAGGGAGATGTATTGGCGCCCAACGTGGGACCCGACGTTATTTCCGGGCTGACCTCTAGTTTGTCTGTTTGCATGTAAATGTTCTCAAGTTATTTGGGTCACCGAGCTCAACTCCATAACTTTGTAATTTATAAACGTTAGGTACAATGCTCTCAATAGCGAAGCAGTTTCGCGTACTTTAATATAGTTCCGGCTGTCGCCAAACCAGGCAATAACATTTATGGTTCAATATCACGCCACACATTGTTACAACTCCAACAATATGTAAAGCAGGCCGTCGCTTCACTCCGCACTATAGTCATCAATCATTTCGAATATAAAACGTTGCTACATTTGTACTTCTTTGATTGGCGTCATTTCTATACAAGTAATCGGAGTCACGCGTAATTCTGCTGCGGTAAATGCGTAAATTACAGTTACCGCGAGTCGGTAAATATGAGGAAGGTCGGTACATTGTGTGGTTACAAGTTTTCGGTATCTGCGCTGACTGCTCGAGGTGGGTAATTAGAAAAGTTTTGCTACAATTGCGTCGTACGATGTGTTCGCTCGTTTTTCCTCCTGCCTGCTGCCTGAAATTAGTTTGTGACATCTGTTACGTGGTCTTTTTGTACGCAAACAAAATTTTGGTTCTACAGGTAAGTTTGAGAAATATTCTATGACGATCATGGACCTTATTGCTGTACAAATACGAGTTGTTATTTCGCCTCAATGGCCAAAGACTTCGTTAATGATGCGCGACTGTGTAGCTTCGGGTCTGACTGCTGCGAGTTCGATGCGATGTTATTAGGTTTTTCAAATAGCTTTATTATGCTCCCTTATATTATATGGGAGTTATACTTACAGAAAAAAAGGGGTATGCACAGTATGAATTAGTATGTTATCCATTTTTTTTTATTCTTGTCTTCTTCCACTCTTGGTGTGGTTTTTGTGAAGGTAAAATAATGGCTTCTTCGCCTAGGGTGAAGCCAGGAGTGTCTGACTCTTACTGACTAAAAACCACGCCGTTTTCTTCTGGATCGCAGTACATTACTGTGCTTTTACCTACCCTACGGGGAAAGTAGTATTTTTTGTGTTAACAGAAAACGAGCAGATTTCTTGATGGTAAGCAATCAGCGCCGCTCATGGTCAGTGGTGTTACGAGTACGATGTTAGCCTTTGGGTAAGGATAAGAAAGAACTCGGCGAAACACAACGCTGTGGTTGCTTCTGGCCGTTTGACTGTGAAGTCGTATCACTCCTATCGAGCCACCCATTCATGCCGATGGTTCTTCCACACTTTGAATACTGTTAAATCACAGTTTTGTAATCCACATCTATTTAAAAATATAATACTTTATATTAAGATACAGTATTTTTATATTTTACGCGAAGTTCCTGTTCGACAAGGGTCACGGGACTTAGTAAACTTTCTGCGTCGAGCTGTTTTACAATGACACGCTCGTCACGTCACGCCCCGCGGGATTAATTAGGGATGTCCCTTATCCCGGACATTTTGCTAGTCATGCTCTTTACTGGCGCGGTGTCAGACCTGCACGCTTTTTGCTTAACGACCTAATTAACTAAGCACTGTTATTTTATAAGGACGGCGATTTGTTCCTTTGACTTATTTAATGGGCGAGCGGAGGACGATTTCTCGGTTATGATATACTACAATTCTCATTTTTTATGCAATATTCGTAAGTTGGATACGATATAGGGTCAGACATCGTGATGGCGCGAATGTTAAGTAGCCCGCTTCTCATACATGGGTTCGTGGCAAGTATCTATGAGACATTTCCCCAGTTATTTATTAAGACACCACTGACATATGGTGAAGGAATACATTGTAAGGAAACCTGGACTTGTAATTTCTTATTATAAGTTTGAAATCGCCAATCCGCCTTGAGCAAGCGTGGTGACTATTTCTCAAACGGCAGCTTGTATGAGAAGAGGCATTTGCTCAGCAGTGAGCACTAGAAGGCTGACGATGTATATGATAGAGATAGAGAGTAATTTTCTATAACTTGGATCTAATAATATAACTAGCAATAAATGGGTGGTAAAATGATGTGCACGTCTGGCTACCCACGTTATTCGCGTTTTATTTTAGTATTAATGGTTTGGAAGGGCGGCCATATTTGTCAGTTTGGTGGTGGCCCCGCGCTGGGCGCGACGCTATTGATTGACGTCAATGGAGCTACGTCGGGGGAGCCAGCGGCGCCCAGCACTGCTCGCTAATTAAACAAATACAAATGTAGTGTCGATAATGTTTCTTAATTTCATTTCCATGCAACACAGGACTTGCTTTAGCATTTTTTCTTCCGCGGTTATTCGTTGGCGTTCATAAAAACAACGTGTATATTTTCTAGTATGATGGTTAATTAATTGGTTAGCGGAACTGTCAAATCTACGATCACTTTTTTAAGGCGAGTAATATTTTGTAAATGTTTATAAATGCACGACTATTGAAGTAGATAACAGTGGTAATTACAGACTTAATAGAAGAGCAATAGGTGACTCGAACGCTGGCGTTCGCTTGGGGTTTTATGAATTAAAAAAGCAAGGCACTTTGTTGCAGGTTTCCATGGGAGACGTTGATCGTTTATAAAAATTTAACGAATTAAATTTTCCTCAGCCCTCAATTTCGAAGGAAAAAAATCATTTAATGAAAATTATATTGCGACGCAGTAGCGGTTTAGCATAATAAGTAGTAACTTGTATATATATGTATATAGAGAAAGTGGTATAATTCATGATATAGTACAGGTTGTCGTGTCCGCGGCACATAACGCCGCGCGACGTCGCCTCGACACCGGCCGGCCACTGCTGGGGGAACCCGCGGCTCGCGACCAATGTCTACTCCAAGGACCTTCTATTCAATTGTTTTCATTATTATTTTCAAGTTACAAAAAGTAAGAGTATTTTTCCTTGCGGCCTCGGCCTAGAGCAGGAGAAGGAACAGAACGGAGAGGTTTTTAGTCAGTAAGAGACTGAAACCGTTTTCTTTTCGTCAGGGGAAAATCATCAAGTGATCTATCCCGCCCAGGGTAAGACGAGAGAGAGAGAGAGTGTCAGTCTCTACTAACTAACTAACTAACTAGGGGTGGGGGGGGGGGCTCCGTTCCTTCTCCTGTTCTGGGCCGAGGGCGCGGTGACTTATTGCGCTTAACCCGCTGCAACCCCGGCTGAACATCAGCCCTATAGAGCCCCGTCTGTGGTGGTCTATTGGCTCTTTGAGGCGCGCGCGGAACGCTACGCGCCGTACGCTCGGGTCTGGATCTGGTCGGGCGGCGAGCTACCCTTATTCGCCGTCCGCAGACCCGCAAGAGTGAAACCCTGGGTGGAAGAAGGCATTAATGATTTTCCCCTCACCAAAAAAAGGCAACACCTTTGTCATTTATGTTAATGTTATTATACAAATTTTGCTGTGTTGTTTTTAACGAGTCTGTAGTAAGTTTCTTGTCGAACATAATTCAATTATTATTCAACTTATCTTTTCCGAATCGTCGGTCTATTAAAGAGTATACGTAGGTAGCGAATAAAGGTTTTAAGGCGCCACCTTGATTTTATTTGCCGTTTGGCATGCCAAATTTTAGGAATACCAGCTTACCAATGGATCTGAAATTTTGATAAAGGTAAATTGATATCTTTATCTAGATTCTGTCTGAACGAAAACACGATACTGATAATTTTACTCGATCATAATTAATTCCGAAAACACGTCTAAAAAAGTACTATTTTTGAAATTACAGGTAAGTTACACTATCTTTATGTTTCAAAATTACACTAATATATTCGTAACACCAATATTAACGTTTTGTCAAAACCATTTTTCCATAACTATTACCAAACCTTTTTAAATCAAGTTTTAAGATATTGTATTTTTCGAGCGGCCGCGATCATGGTACACGCTACGCAATTCTGAACCTTATGCCCGTGCTCTAGCGATTGATACACAATGTGTACGGGGACGAGCCAGTCCGGCGATAGCCCTCTTCGAGGTCGGATCTGTGCATGTTGTCGCTCCGGCCGGTAGGTATAATAATTTGTGACGTTATTGATAATTTTAGGTTTTATGTAAATATTTTGTACGTGTAATTTTTTTTTTAGTCGGCTAATAAATTATAGGTAATACTAATATTATTAAATTAGGTTTAGGTTTAAAATACTTAAAAATGAACTTCAAAAAATGTAGAACAAAAAATCTATGGAAACCGTATAAAATTCTCAGTTATGTGTTATTTTTCTTTATTACCTTTTAGGAGAAGTTTACAAAATGAACGGATTCTTCCAGAAAAAACAATATGTGACTTAGATGCCGTTTCAGCAACAAATATGAAGGAAACCTGAGTGATTTTTAAATAGATACTTACATTTATAATGTTATAATATTATTTACTACTATTGTACACTAAATAGTTAGGTACTACGTACGTAAGCGTAAGTCTTCTGAGAGCAGAAAATCTATGGAGGCTTTGTTTTAGTTGTATGTTATTTTTAAGTTAAAATGTTTATTTTATTGTCTCTTAGGAAAAGTTTGCAAAACGAACAGATTCTGCCAGTAAAATCAATAAGCGACTTAGATGCGATTCCAGCAACGAATGTGAAAGAAACGTAAGACAAGTGATTTTTTTATATAGGTACATATAGTATTGGATTGAAATATTCATATTTTATTGGTATTTATTGACAGCAATCATTTGGTATTAGAAACCTGGTGTAATATTGATAAAAGCAGCCAACTACAGGGACATGAAGAAATACATGACTTCGATAAAGTTTCACAAAGTAGTGAAGTTATTGAATAACAACGTAAACAAATTAAGGATGTTTCAAATGAGTTAGTCTCAAACGGGGGGTCTATAAATATGGTTACTTTATATTTGATCAGGTGAAAAATATTTTCGGTTACTCGTTTTTTATAAATTTGATTGTTATTTGCAGAACTACACGCAAAAAAAAATTTACCGATGTGAATAATCATAATAATATAGGTAAAGAATCCGCAAGGCAGCTTGTGGCGAGCTGTTGGGCAGTGGCAACCCCACGGACCTGACTCCCGGGAGGTGTCTTGTTCTTCATCTCCGGTTAGTCCTCGTGACGAGCTGGAGTGAACACCGATGAAGAACAAGCCCTCCTACCTCATTCTTGCCTTAATTGGCTGGGTTGAGTGGAGATTCGCAAGAGTAGGAGTTGAAGGAGACTCGGGGGAAGGATGTATCTCAGTAAGGTGCTGGTAGGGGTCTTGACCGTACTTCCGGGATTGCTCTGATAGCCGTGGGATGCCTTATCTTCCCCAAGCAGCTCAACGTATGTTGCCCCCGTGTCGCTACATGCTAGCGGCCATTTCCGGGGGCCCATTAATTGAGTTTGCCAGTCACCCCCTGCCTGTTTATCCGTATGTATCAATATTGGTCAGGGGTAGGGCCCATAGTATTTCCATAGTTTTCACCCACTAGTGCATAGCAACCCATACCCATAACCCTATCAATTATTACCACATTTCACAATAGTCCTGCATCAACCGGTGATTGTCCTTGGGTGCACTTTTATAGTGCATACAGGGATAATTGCCAGCTGATGTCCCATGGCATTTAGATTAAAATTGTTCTACAGGCCTCTGCAAGTTGGCTTCGGCTCCTCGTACGCCTTCCAAAGTGCCGGGACCCTGTGGTCCCGTGAAAGGAAAGAACAAACTAGATAAAGAAAAAACAGAGTCTGTCAGCGAACTATGGGATTTACCTTGTGAAGTAGCAACACAAGGAGAACAAGTATGCGTCTGCTAAATCAAACTTGTTACCTTTCATTAAAAGCTATCTAGATTTTGCCAGCGTCTTTGTCTTCTTGTTTTTAAACCGACTTCCCAAATTACTCAATTCGACCATACATATGCTATTTATGTTTGTTCGCGCATTTCTCCGCTATTTAAATAACCAATTTGAATAATTCCTTTTTTGTGAATTATTAAAAAGGAATCGAGGGTATTTTTCGAAAACTGTAGGCCCGTATTGAGTAAAATTTTGATATTCAGGTGAAAGTCTGATGTCACTGCAATACCATGAAGATATAGAGCTGATCTGATAATAGAGATGACAAAGCATCGAGGGAACTCTTCGATTTTAGTTTTTTTGTGAAGTCAGTTTACGTTTTTTTTTTTTGTAAAAACTTTTTTTTATTTTAAAATTTATTTAATATGTTGTTTTAAATATTTTAGATCTAGAAAATAAAAGATGGGAATCACAGAATAGTGGATTTCAAATATTTTACCACCGAGCTTACAATATTAGTAAAGATTATTTTACACTAGTCAACCCTTTGATACCCATATTGAGGGCGCTATAAAAAAAACAATACAATTCAGTATTTTCTAATGGTGGCTATCTTGGATTTTAAATAATATTATACATTATTCTACTAGTTTAGCCCTTTCATTTGATACCCATATTGAAGGAATCGTAAAAAAATATGCGATTCGCCATTTTGGGAGGCGGCCATCTTGGGCTGATATTCACCAAACAAAGCTAGGAACACTCCCGATTACTTTAAATTTCAAACAAAAAACCCCAAATAAATATCGATTCATCTGTTCTGGATATACACAAACAGACATACACAACACACCACACATACATACTCACAACCATACACGTCCAAATTATCATATTACTCTTCATAAGAAGTTTTCATTACAAATAACTTTTGTAAGTACAACAAAAAAAAAAATCCGATCAAAAAATGAAATGTATTGCGGCTCCTTATCTTCCCTGTTCAGTTCTCCTGACCCCGCGCTGACCTCGGCGTGTGCGATTGGCGCGTAATTCAAATTTTACACATTGAGTGAGAAGTATAGGTTGCGCGACGCGGTAAGCGCGCGGGGTGTATTGGGCGGAGCTATCTAAAATCAAAATATTCGCGGTGCGGTCTTAAATGATACACTTGAGATTATTTATTCAGAGTGCAGGGTTATTCTTTTATAAGAAATAAACTTTCTTCTAAATAATATAAAATGTGTTTTTGTAAACATTGTAAAAATAAATATAATTCTCATAAAGAACGAGGCAGTATCGCTGTACGTGCAACGCGGAGCAGTCACCGGCGGCCGGCGGCCATGTTTTTACACAATATGTTCTGACGGGAGACGTGTGAATATTCATATTGTTTAGATTACGTTACGGCTAACGTGGTTTAGGTATGCGTACACCTAGATTGTGGTTAGCTTTTAATGGGAGTGCCTGTATACTACACATTGAATTTG
Organism: Spodoptera exigua; assembly: GCA_902829305.4. Classification (NCBI taxonomy): domain Eukaryota; kingdom Metazoa; phylum Arthropoda; class Insecta; order Lepidoptera; family Noctuidae; genus Spodoptera; species Spodoptera exigua. Next base: position 107,142 of record LR824628.2, on the reverse strand, counting down.
TTTACTAACTGGGTTCGCAACAATCGAGGATTATGTAAACAATTGTTCTGTGCTATTTGTACGGAAATGTTTTTATTTTTTGGCAATGGTCGTTTGGCCACTCTCTCCACTCTGGTCGTAATCGAACATACGACCTAGGATGGAGCACGCTTACCTACCCAATAGCATCCTATTCATTCGGGCCTTTAAGACACTTACAATCCCACTTCCTTGCGGTTTCTGATGAAAAAAATCGCTTCGTGTTTGGGGGTGGGATAGCCTCCATGAACTAGGCTAGGGGGAATCAAGTTCCCCTGCACACTCTTCGAAATCAAACACTAAGCACAATAGCCACACAAGTTATCTTCAAAGGTATCTTGTACCAATTGATTCTAAATTCTTTTGAAATAATACATTCTGAAAAGTGGATCGATTGAAAATCGAGACGAATAGTAAACTGGGATGGAATTATTATAGTCACGATAGCACATCGCTACGGAGCGACGCTCTAACGCTCCTCACATAGATATGGATGTGACTGCATCGAGGCACGCGCCTATTGTGTCTTACTGCAGTTAGACATAATGCTGGTATTTGATTAAACTGGACTATGTTTTACATAATTTAGTTTATTTACATTATCATCATTGATCATCTCAGCCCGATAAGGACGGTGTTCAATCAGGGTTGCAGGTGCTAGCGTTATGTACCGCGGCCTGGGTCCGGAGTAATAGTTCAGGCTGGTTTTTAGTCAGCAACAGTCTGACATTCCCTCTCTTCCCAACCAGGGCAATACAAGTCATTGGGTCATTTACCGCCATCTGAAAGGATGTTGTTGTAGAGATATTTTACAATGGATTTTGAATGTTTAAATATAAATACGTTTAATGTTTATGTTTATTTACATCTAAGACTTTCAATGGCTGATAAAACAACCTGGATATATCGCAATCGCCAAAAATCGAAGGTGCTTACATCGAATAAATAAATAAATAAAAACAACACAATATCAATCAAAGTATTTATTTAGATTTATAATCATTATAGACCAGTCTCAATAGGAACATCAAATAATATTTATTAACTTTTTAGTCTTAATCAACAAAATCAGTTAAATTTTAGTACTTTGTATTATAATTAAGTAAAATCAGTCCCAATGTGGGAACGTCGATTATAATAAAATTGTTTATGACCTTATTCATTAGTTATCCTAAAACTTTACTGAGTTAAAGTATAATTAAACATAATAAACTTGTAGTAACATGATAACAATAAAATTTTAAAATAAAAAAAAATACAAAATCAAAAAAGAAACTTCTCGTATTCATGCTGCTGCTGAAAACAATAATCAAGTGTAATTTTCATTTGTCGTTTTCATCAATCACTGAAGATGCATCATCCTTGGTCAAAATTCGTTTGATTTTATGTTTGTAGAATTTCTGTCTTTCTGTCTCCATATTTATCTGAAATATTTAAAATAATAATTATTATTTTAATTATTATAACTAAAAGGAAGTACGTTAGGTGAAACTAAAGTCAGAATTGTCAAATTATAATTTATAAATACTGTATAATTGAAGCTAAAATACTTATAAAACATCAAAACATTCTTAATAAACAGTAAATTAACGGTGCAAACGGTCTAAAAATACAATTATTATAGATACGATAGCTAAAAAGGTAATTTGTACGTTACATTTAGCTAATTGTATAGCAATAAACGAAGTTTAGGTACTGTAATAAAATAAAATTGAAATAACTACATCCAAAGAGACGATACGAGTGTTTGTATTTACAATATTTATATTTATAATAATAATTATTATCTATAACATCGCACATAAATGGAGAAAAATAAACTAATATTGTCATCTCATCACTTCCTTAAAGTATTAAGTTAAGTACCTACAACTCAATAGAAGAAGTAACATAATCAAAGTATAAACAATAAAAACGAATTAGTCATAACATCTCAGTTGAAAATGGTACGTAAATAATGAAATTAAAGTACTTACGATTAAATTTTGATGAGCGTTTTATGTAAACACTGGCGGCCTGCGCGCGTCACGTCAGTCCTCGGCGCACTCTTGAGTGAGGCTGAAGCGCCCGCGCACGATAGTCCAGTTGAAAAATCACGATTTTTGACACCCGGTCGATGAAATGAATATGGTATCATATGACATGGTTGAAATGTACCATATTAAAATTTTGTGATTGAAAGACCGACTCGTATTTTTATGAATACTGGCAAAATGTTTCATTATTCATCATTAATTTTATCATCAGTATTAAACGACACACATTTAAAAAAAAAGTAGGACTAAATGGTTTAACGACTAAACAAAACATCTGAACGAAAACGACTATTTGCTTTAAGTAGCACCCTGCGTTCAAAATAGATGCAGCCAAAAGCGTTTAAGCGACAAACCTGTCTTATTTGGGTCACGGACTATTGGTTTAAGTGACATCACACCGTGTGATTAGTGGGAAGGCAAAATGATTCAAGTTACTTCTTAATAAAAAAGTAGATACAGGAAAAACGCTCTAACTCTCATTGACTTATTTATGAGCGATAGGGTGACTGGTTTATGTCTCGGTTGTTATTATGATGGTATGGTTCAAGTGCATAATTTAACAAAAAATGCAAAATCCACGTCGTTTAATACACTGCCATTTTGGAATCACCACGAAAATAGAATTGTTTCAAGCGCCAAAAAAGTGCTCCGATTTTAATGAAACCGGCACCATTCGACGGAGAAAAATTCGCTGATTCCAAATATATATATAACTCAATATCACCCAAAATGTCGCTTAAACCAATTAGCCCGGGAACCCTCGAAATATATTTTTCTTGATAAGGAATATCTTTGGTTTCAAGTCCTGACATAATAAGGTAATATGACGTGAAATGAAAATAGAATGCGTGTTTCTACAATAAAATGTAACAAACCTTTTCATAATATTTAATAACGCGGAATTACATTCACGCTTGACTTGCACATAATTTATTATTCAATTAACATTGTTCGAATAAAAAAACCTATAATAATGTGACTTCGTGAGAGCAACAGTTGTATTCATTATGTGTGTAATATTACATCGAATGCACTCAATAATTGTGTATTGTGTGCGCACGTGGCGGCGTGACGTACGAGGGAGACGTGCACTCCCGGTGCAATGTATTATAATAAACTAGCGACTCGCCTCGGGTGCAGCGCTGATCTTAATCTCCAATATTTAATGGATGTTATTATACATGTAAACATCACACTTCAATCACTCAATCTGTTTAAAAACCGCATCAAAGTTATCTACGTAGATTTAGAATGGTCCAACTAAGGATGTGACGTAATTCAAGATGGCGTCACGTCATCTGATGTGACACGTCAAAATATGGCGGAAATTGTTACTGTTGTGTTAATTTTTGTACCTAGCGTTCACATGTTTTGTATAAATGCGGGTCCAACACTCTCAACTCGAAGACCTGGAGACCTCGTCTTGAAAGAATAATCCAAAATCTGTAGTAGTGTTTTATTTTTTCTGAACTATCAATTCCACCAATTACATACATAGGTCTGACCCATCTGTCAGTCAACTTAAACAACTTACTTAGTTTTAACATGAAATAGAAAATTAATAAAAAGTTAACATGAAAATTAAATGCGCAGTCACGTTGGCTAATTCCCATTACAATGTCTTCCCCCCCTGTGTAAGGGGTGCGGGGGAGGGGTGTGTGTTGTAATGTGAGCTCGTAATGTATGGCAGTGTGTTAGGGGGCCGCGGGCTCCGGCCCCGGGCCGCGCATTGTTACAAGTTCACGGCTCCTTCAGAAATGTGTAGTGCGCGCTCAATGTACTGCTGGAAGTTACACAATACTTGCTGGGGAAGGAGTTACGAGTTAGTTTGTTAACCTAATAAACTTTGGTTTTTTATACTTAACTTAAACAAGTTTTACGTCGTCATAATACTCTGCTTCAGTGTTTGCGTATCTGTTTCTAGGTGTAGGTAGTTCTAACATTATTATTGTAGTTTTACATTCACATATTTATCCTAAAGACTTTCAATATTAAAACACTTTATTCATCAAAACCCGAGCGAACGCCGGATTCGCGCACTTATTGTTCTTCTATAGTCTCTAATTAACACAACTAAAAGGTTAAATTGAAGAAAAAAAGGCACCGAAGTCAAAAAGTTAGTTTCTGATTGTTATTGTCAGCTGTTTGTTGTTATTGTGATACGTTTTATTTGTTTGACTGAATGTGATCCAGTTTTATTCTATCTATTTCATTTATTAATTGGTACACATCGAGTATTTGGTATTACTTATCGTTCTTGTTCATGCAGCATTTAAGGGTTGTTTTAATTTCAATCTTCTGAACCTTAATACTGAGTATTTAAAGTAAATAAAAACTCTCAATAAAAATAATTCTTTGACTGAATGTCATTATTAAGTATCCACAGACGAAAATATTTTTATAGCAACATTCTTTGTGTGTGTGGGAGCGCGTCGCGGGGAGACTTGCCCTTAAGCCAAGGGGCGAGGGTTCAACGAGCCGAGATATTAGCCGATAGCCGATTGAAACGATAGCCGATAGTGGCCGATAGCCGGCTTGTTAGATCCGCTTCACGTTACAAGATGAATGCGCTGCGTGAACTGAATGTAGAGAAGGTGTTAGTTATTGAAAAGGAAACTTTAAATCTATACTAATATTATAAAGTGGTAAAATTTGTACGTTTGTATGTAGGGGGTAATCTTTGTAACCGCTGGTCGGATTTCCAAAATTCTTTCACTGATAGATAGCTACAACATTCCTGAGTGCTACAGGCTATATAAACATCACGCTACGATCAAATGGAGACGAGCAGAGGGTGAAACCGCGCGAGAGTAGCTAGTGTTATATAAACGTGTTTAATAGATATTTTGCATTTAATTCGTCACCTGTCTTCCGTAACAAGCAGGTTATTGAGATCTCACTTCTGTCTCCTACATTAAATTTACTGAGGGAAGTGGAAACTATTTCGTCTCTCCTGATTTATTTCGTTGCGGGATCCAAGACAGTCGTTCATGTCCCTGGGACGCGCCGGACTTCAGTGTCCCGGTGTTTTCATGGTTGTGTCTACTGTAGATCCTGATGCATATGAGTCGTGGCAGGCTTGTCCTATTCTCACTTCAATTTTAATCATTATTTCTATAATACAAGCTCGTTAACAAGTTTAAGATTTTTTTTTCAATTTACCTATGAGTGTCTAAATTTCGTGCACATACTACCGATGTGTCCTATGATCCTATCATTATTACTTTTCGTACATCCTAACATCCATCCCTTCTGAATATCCAACCAACATAACATTCTTCCCTCTGCGTTTAAGTCGCTACCCTTTGAAAAGTCCACATTTACCTCACTCACTAAATAATATTTATTTATTTATATATTTTATTTATTTTTACACTTTTGCACATACATGTGTGTACAAGGTGGACTTAATGCCACAGGCAATTATATCCTACACATTTTTTTAGTAGTAAATACAAAATGATTGTATAAGCTCTGCGCCTGACGTAAACATGACGCCTTTATTAGTTCGTGTAATATTTTATTATATTATTTAGTTGGCGTGTGTCAGTGTGTGAGTGCGGCTCCATCATTAAATGATCTCACAAAAACATTAACAAGCTTAAAAATCTCCCCGAGCATGTCGAGCCTCGTTACGGAGCACCCTGTGACTTATTACCAAATAAACAACCTGTATTTGCACTACACATCACCGAGGGCGCGACCCCTCCCACACACAAACACGCAATAATCAACCTTAAACACATCAATACTAGACACAATATCAAAACAAACAAATTCTAAGAATCGTTTGTCTTATAAAATTATAATTGAATAAAAATACTTACGCTCTAAACATTAAAGTTGAAATTACCTTAATAAAAGAAAATTGCCTTCTAAACTAACATTAGAAGACAAACAATTATCAACCTTTTGCTTGTAAAAACAAGATTACTTTTAGCTTATCTTGTGTTTGAGTAGTCGGGGAGCTGAGGAAGTTTTTTTGCTTACGTGTCTAACTAACAAGTGTGCGTGTAATGTGAGGGGAGGATGAAATTAATTGATCCCCCCCCCCCTGTACGGTTTACGGGGCTAGAGGGGAAGAGGGAGAGGGAGGGGTCGTCCTTACTGAATTGTTTAGTGAGATAGGCCCAAGCAAACTATTTGGGCCGAGATTAATTTTAAAAAGATTGTTGTTTAGATAAGTTCAGGAAGCTGCCTTTGTTAATCAGATTAAGGTACGAGATGAGACGCTTAGATTTTTCTTTCAATATTTTTCTGTGTTAATATTTTCTTTCTTGGAAATCTATTATGATTGAATTTGTTTTCAAATTATTTACAAGGAACCCAGGATGCGTATCAACATAAAATGTGACGCCATTTTTCAAATCTTCACTCAAACAAACCGTGTTACTACATTTGGATTTATTTATACATATTTCATAATTATACACAACAGATCTCAGATCTCCAACCGGTTGAGCTGAATTTTTGTCAGTATATAAGTTTAGTTTGCATGACCGCGCGTCAATGTTGAGCTTCTAAGTTTATTTAGACCACTGATAGGGTAGGCAGAAAAGAAGGTTAGCGTGGTGATTAATGCTAACCTTCTCCGTGTGAGAAGAAGCATTTGCTCAGCAGTGGACTCCGATAGGCTGATGATGTGATGTGTTGTGTGCTACTTTAATTCTTCAAATGCATCTAAAGTGCTAAGTTCTAGGATTTCTTGGCCCAGTTGATAATTTAATTTAACATTTCCTATTACACAAGCACATCGCCCTATTATTTTAGTCTATTTAACATTACCAAAAATAAAACCTTCAATTCGACTACCACCTTTTATCAAATGTTATAATGTCCGACTTCTAACAGACACTAACGATTCTTCCTCCATAAACATTGTACAGAAAAAATATTAAAAGCATTCACTCACCCATCCATATAATAACCTCGGCGAGGGTAGCTTAACTGGCAGTAACTCGGCATTATCTTAAGCAAATGTCTGCAGTTAATTATAATATTGTATATTGTACTAGAATACAGCGCTGCCTGTTACTGATATCTTCATTACATGAACCACCCACCATACACACCGATCCTGGACTATTTACTTTTCTAATCACACTCTAACAATCAATATTCAACCTTTACTCTCTTAAAATTAAGTTGGTTTTCCTCTACAGTTGTCTGTCTATTAAAAAAACAATTTTATTTCAACCTTACAGTCTTAGATTTAAAGTTGCAAATGCATTGTTCTAACGTATAATTATATTTAGATGATAATACAACATCGGAATAATTAGCTTTACGTTCAATCTCGCGTAAAGCTGTTCCATGCATTTAGTTGTGGGTAAAAGATTTTATACCTTATTAACAAGAAGTTAGGGTAGAGTTTATGTTGTTAAGTGGGTGGAGAGCTTTGCATTTTTATGAGTGTTTAAGAAAATTGAATTATTTTGCAAAGGTCAGGCTAAACGTTATAAGGAATAGTCCGATAGCTTGTTATTCGCATTACGGGAATCGGTAGTTTGAAAAGAGAGTTTTTTTAATCGTATCTAAACCTGTCTACGTCTTTAATCTGCGAATGCACTATCCTCAAAGCCCTACTCTAGCAACGCACTTGTAACTTCTTTGTGGTTGCGATTGTAATTTCTATATATTTTGACTGTATAAACCCATATTTTTTTAGAATGTTGGTTAGCTCGTAACTGGCTAGTGTATATGACCTACTGCCTATAACCAATACTTAAAACATTTGTATACATAAACTGTGTGCGTACATTATAATAAATAAATAAATAAAATTGTCTATTGGCGGAGTTGATTGCTTACTATCAGTTTCCAGTGGTATTCTTGTGGCTGACAATACGATGGTGATGGGTTTATTGCTATGTTCACGTCAGAAAAGATTAACGACACCTTTGATCTACTTCACTGTGATTCATCTTGCGTCGCAGGTTATGATCACCATCGGATAACTTGTCTAACCGTTTGCATCCTATTCCAAGAGAAAAATATCAATAACGCTCAGAAGGAACTGAGCATAAGACAAGTTATTTCTACTTTGTACATTCTCCTACCTGAACAATAGGTAAAGTAGGTTACACATTTTATTTAATACACATATACCTACATATTCCAGATTTCATAAGTCAAAACAGCAACATCTTTAGCATACGTAACACAGTATGAACACACAAAGTGAGCACATTATCCCGCGAGTAAAGTATTCGTTATTACTACTGCGCCGCCAGGGGGCGCCGCTGTCGCTCACTTTATTAAATTTTCGCTCGAGTCCCACCTCTAGTGTATACGTCTACATACGTCACTGACTCGTACAATGTCTATGGTAATGATACAATCACAGAATTGTCGCGTAGACGTTATATCTATACTACCTATAATATTATAAAGTGGTAAAATTTGTAAGTTTGTATGTAGGGGGCAATCTTTGGAACCGCTGGTCGAATTTCCAAATTTTTTTCACTGATAGATTGCTTCCACGTTCCTCAGTGCTATAGGCTGTAAAACATCACGCTCCGATTAAATGGAGCCAAGCAGCGGGTAAAACCGCGCGAGTGTAGCTAGTACATTTTATTTTGACTATGATAGTGGAGAAGGTTTTTTTTTTATAAAATAGTTCGGCAAACGAGCAGGCGGATTACCTGATGGTAAGCAATTAGCGTCACGTTCTTCTCCATCGGAATCTACACTTTGGAACGAGCAAATAGCTTCACTAGAGGACTGACCGACAGACTGACACTATACCTTTTAATCCTTATCTGTTTGAAATTAATTAATTACATATAATGCATGATTATACGCTACGGATACAAAAAACAAAATTTTTCGCGTCTGTTCTTATAATCTTTGAAATGGCTGAACCGATTTTGACCGGAGTTTTGTTGGTAAGTAGTTAAGTAGCTAAGGAGTAACTTGAACTATTATTTTAGTAAAAATAGTGATAATCAAGATTTTACCCGGAGGAAGTCGCATATTATATATGTACAGCTAGTAAATGAAGAAAATAAGCTAAGGTATATACCGAAGCAGATTTCGTTTCATTAAAGTTTCGCGTTAAAATGTTTATAGCAGTGCAATAATAGTATTTATTACCTCAACATTAAGTTTTATTTTACCTTAATCTTAAGCTTTAAGTATTTATTTGATGTTTTTCATTTCAGTTTGTGTATACGAACCGCCATTAACTAACTGAAAACGTTAAGTAAAATATGAAATTAAAAAGTTATTAAAAACAGTAGTTTGCTTCTTGCGGGAAATATAACTACACTTTACACTCAGAAACTAAAAAGTCATAACCTAAAGCATTTTACGCCTTATCTTCATTATCATCAGTCGGGGTTGCGGGGCTAGCATAATCATACATATATTGCAGCTTGCAGCAGTAGAAGGAACGAGGTGGTTTTTAGTCAGTAAGAATCTGACACTCTCGTCTCACACAGGGAGTGAGAGGTGATTTGATGATTTATCACCCACAAAAAAGGACCTAGTCTATAATATTATACGAACAAATTCTTACACAATATGAAATTAAGATAGAACTTTTAAAATTGAGATGTTTAATTGTATGAGAGAGTACCACGTACTCACAGGAAACCGTCGGCTTCACAGAAAAAGCGTTATGTTTCGCCTTGCGGGTGATGTTACCGAAGTGCAAATCCTCCTCAAATTCAACACAACGCATTTGTGACTCCTCTAGTGTAAGGGGTGTTCATGGGTGATGCTTGGACTGCTTACCTTCAGATAACATGCCTTCTCATTTGCCAAATAATGTCCACATAACATAATTACACATACTTGTAATTATGTAACACAAAAACCTCTCGGTTTAAATGTTAATGTCGAGTTAGGAACGTGCTCTTTGACTACGCAGAGAGACGCAGGGCGGTGGCGGGGTGCGGTGCGAGGGCGGGGGGAGGGGGAGCAGTACTTCTTTTCACACGCGACATTTATCCTAGTTAATTTATTCACGACATTTTACTCCCGAGGTAAGTAAGGGCGGGCGCAGTCGCGCGACTCAGTCGCCGACAATTAGTAGCAAATTGTCGCGCGTCTAGACGTCCGCTTCCTAGTTTTATTATGTCTGAATAGCATTTATCAGGGACTTTGTGTTTAGGGAATTCTTTTGTGCAGTTATATTTTGTATTTAGTTATGCTACTCATTTAGTACTACATAGTTTCGTGGTATTTGATAAAAAGTAGCCTTGTCCCATTCCGGAGTGTATTCTATGCCTGTGCCAAATTTCATTCAGATCCGTTTAGCCGATGGGGCGTGATTGAGTAACGAACATCCAAACATCGTAACTTTCACATTTATAATATTAGTATTAGTAAAAGTAAGATTTATGGGTTAAAAAGAGAGTAAGAGAGAGAGAGAGAGAGAGAGAGAGAGAGAGAGAGAGAGAGAGAGAGAGAGAGGGGGGGGGGGGGGTAAAGAGAGAGAGAAGAATGTCCATGTTCAGTTCAGTTCAGTAGATAAAGCGTGATAACGATGATGATGATGGTTCTAAACTGGTCGTCTAGAAGTATAAGTGCGACTACAGAGCAATAGTCACACGTTGGTAAAAGAAATATTAAGTTTTCATCGGTTATCGAAAAGCAATAGAACATAATGCCTACTTCGAGTTTGATATACGTTATTCGTTGCTTCTCAATAATGAGGAATCTGCTTCGAAACCTGGCAAGGAGGTTTAAATATATCTGCAGCAGGTGGGTCTGACGATATCCTTTGCCTGCTTCTCAAACATGAGGAATCTGAAACGAAACCTGGCAAGGAGGTTTAAATATATCTTCAGCAGGCGGGTCACACGTTATCCTTTGCCTGCGCCTGCTTCTCAAACACGAGGGACCTGTTTCGAAACCTATTACTATATGCGACTCGCTCATTTATAAAAACTTGTTCAAGAACTAAATTGTTTGTTAGAACCTGAATTTACAAATTGGTAAATATCATCGATGCTCATTCCTTCATCGTGTAACAAGAGCTATTTGCCAAACAGTGGTACTGATATAAGCTGATACAATACTTATTTATAGGTCACTATTAATCCAGTTTAATCAGACCTCTAAATGTGCGAGAAGATCTTACAACGCGAGACCAAGATAAGTTGGCTTTGTCCACTCGATACTTAACACGGAATGTGATCCATCAGAGACCACTTAACACTTGAAAGGGCCATTCAATTGTCAGCCGACACGCGCTGACACCGCGCTGACACAGTTGATGACGTGTCGCCATCACACATCCACTTGACAGCTCTGCGTTTGACAGATGTTGTCAGCTGTCAGATGTAAGTCACACTTATGAGTGTGTTATGTTTGCTTGATAGCCGGTTGTGATCGGAATGCAATTTATAATGGAGCAATGGATGTTATTATACATATAAACCTTCCTCTTCAATCACTCTATCCATTAAAAAAAAACCGCATCAAAATCGTAAGCGTAAATCGTGGCGTAGTTTTAAAGGTTTAAGCATACATAGCGATATAGGGACAGAGAAAACGACTTTGTTTTATACCATGTAGCAGTAATCTGTATGCTATGCTCTAGGTTTAGTGCTTTGTTACTTTAATATAACTGAAAAACATTATTTTGTGTTTTTATAGCCCTGCTCCCACGGGAAGTGGACTGTAGTATGTTAAGATGTCAAGTTTATGTGCATCGAGGTTTTCTCAAAATCCTTAGTATCTAATATCACAGAATCTGTGTTATGTGTAACCACACAGAACCCCCACTGATTTAACTCCGTATGTCCATAAAAGCACACAAACATACATCTCTACAAAAACTACCCTGAAACTGTAGAGGAAATGGCAGTGGTGACGTCACTATCGGAACATAGGCACCGCCAATATCCGGCCACAAGCTCACAAGTCGCCGGTCAAGTGCTTGTAATATTGTAGCCCTTGCATGGACAGCTGCACGACAATGTATACTGAATTGGGACATGTCTTTCGTCGTTTTCTACTTTACTGCAATAAGTTAAGGTTTAAAGTGTATTGAAGAACTTTGACAGAAACTTAGTTTGTTCCTACTAAGCGGATAGTTTCATCATTTATAGGATCGGCAATTCCGTAGACTGATTTCGTGAGCTTGTGAACAATCGGCGCCATCTATGGACTACCAGAAGACCAAACGAGTTAAAAGAATGTTGTCAGTTTTTTGGAGGTTCGTAGGGATTTGAGGGAAGGGCTATTGGGCCTCCGGTAACCTGACTCTCTTGAGGAAGTCGGCTCGACCGGAGTAATACCTTGCTTGCGTTATGTTTCGGAGGTTGGAAAGGGGAAGCTAGATCTTCCCTTCTCAATTTCCAAATTCTCTAATTTCGCAATTTTCAAATCTTTTCACAACGACCTTCGAAAAGACGGCAACGCACTTGTTACTCTTCAGGTGATGACTACGTTTGTCGCCGATTGCTTACCATCTGCTCGTTCACCGCCTAAATACATCAACAAAATAATAATATAAAAAATATTAAATAACATTTAAAGAACTCTTGGACGCGTTTTAAAGTAAGGCTTCAAGTTCGGCACACGTGCACACAGCGGCTACATTCGGCTATATTTCCGCTTACAAACTGCTGCGTGTCGCGGCCCATGCTGGCAGAGCTCTGTATGGAGCGACGATCACATTGTACCGTATATGGTGCTAATGATGGCCAAAGTGACGTCACACACATCAGTGTACTAAATTGTTACATTATGGAGAAGATTACTTTTTACACATGGGTTTACTTGCGGCGAAAAGATAGATTACACCCTTCCTTATACTCTCAATAACACGTTTGCAACATTTTAAGAAAATCTTTTTTGATCGGTTCCTTTAGGGAGTGAAATGATTACCAACAGAGCATGTGTTCCCCGAAGACCCAAATGGATAGATTGCTTATGGTTAGGCGTGCTCCATCGTAGGTCGCATCATCACTTACAACCAGTCTAGACCCCATGGTCTAGACTGGTTGTAAGTGATGTGACGCAGACGCAATGTGTCTGCGTTAGACCATTCTAACGCAGACACATTGCGAATGAATAAGGGAATACGAAACAAGAACAACTTATTTTTGCTATTTGTAGGTAATATTAGTTGGGGTTTTTTTTTTTGTGAGGGGAAATCATCAAATGACTTCTCCCGCCCAGGGCCGGGCAGGAGGGAGTGTCAGACTCTTACTGACTAAAAACCCCCCTGTTCCTTCTCCTGCTCTGTGCCGAGGTCGCGGTACCTTATTGCGCTTACCCCGCAACCCCGGCTGAACATCAGCCCTTTAGGGCCCCGTCTGTGGTGGTCTATTGGCTCTTTGAGGCGCGCGCGGAACGCTACGCGCCGTACGCTCGGGCCTGGTTCTGGTCGGGCGGCGAGCTGCCCTTACTCGCCGACCGCAGGCCCGTACTTACGGTGGCCGGAGATCGTCCCTCGATCCCCGACGCCCGTAGTGTCGCCAGTTGCGGCTGCTGGGGCGTGAGGAGGAGGATTGCTCCCTCACGCGGGCCGCCTCTCTCTTAATATTAGTTGGGGTTGGGTTTTGTTTTTACTTGGGAGTTCGGTCTTATGTCTGTAGATTTCTTCAAAAGAAAGCATTTATTAACTTGCCAACACTGGATGCAGGAAAGTCAAAAGACCTTATGTGCCTTTTTTTTTTAAATTTAGTGTTTGCAATCTCATGTTGTACAACCTCTTTCCCTAACAACAATGACTGATGACTATCAACATACATACAGTTTGCTACCTACCCCTTTGTCCCGAATTAGGCGCGATGTTAAAAGCACACTCTTACTGCACAATGTATTAAGGCAGTAGTGATGTGTGCGCCGACATTGGGGACACGCTAGTGGCCGACGAACCAATATCCGGCAGCAAGGAGCTTCCGACACAGGCCGGCCGGAAAATGGCCGTGTAATGTGGAACTGGTCACTTTAGGTCAACGGATGATACATGTACTGCTGACTTTTTAAGTTGGCAAATGTCCTGATTATATTACCTGATGGTAAGTGATCTGTGCCACCCATGGACACCTGCAGAACCAGAGGAGTCACTTACTGTGACTATTATTAGGCAGGACTATTGACTATTATGACCAGGATTATTAGGCATTTAAAAATAGGACATAGGGACAGAAAGACCGACTTTGTTTTGCGTCATCATCATCATCATCATCAAGTGCCCACTGCTGAGCAAAGGCCTCTTTTCATACGGAGAAGGTTAGAGCATTAATCACCACGCTTGCTCAATGCGGGGCTCAGACTTTTAATTAGAAATTATAAGTCCAGGTTTCCTCACGATGTTTACCTTCACCGTATGTCAGTGGCGTCTAAATAATCATAGAAAGTACATATAACTCGGAAAAAGTCACATTGGTACTTGTCAGGTTTCGAACCCACATGCATGAGAAGCGGGCTGCTTAACCTCCGGGCCACCACGACATATTTTATGTTTAGTGATGATAATGTTTTTATAATAACTATCGTGAGACATACTAAATTAACTAAAAATCGCGGGTTACTCACGTGTGTATATTGAGAAAAGCTCTACTAGTTTCGAACCGCAGAGGGGTTCTTCCTCATGGAAGTGGCTCCACGGCTCCTCGTCGCGCAGCCTACTTGACTTGGTAGGCTGTGCGACGTCGCCGCGTCGTCGCCTCTGTGGTTCGAAACTAGTAGAGCTTTTCTCAACATTTACACGTGAGTAACCCGCGATTTTTAGTTAATTTAGTGAGGATAATGTTTTTTAAACGCGATGTATTTTCGATGCTAGAAGCATGTATGTACACAAAGCGGCTGAACAAACCCACAAACTAGCAAGTTATCTATCTGTAGGCATGGGATATTTGTCAGCTAACCTAACTGATCTGTAGCTGCCCGGCGACCGTGATAGAGGAGGGCAATCTACCCGGGTCACAGCGATGTGTGGCGTGACACAGCCGGCGTGACACGTCACCCGGGTATAAACATTGTCATTGGGTGACGACGCACAGGATGATTGTCAGCTACGATCCTTGAACTTTTTCATAGTATTTTGGTTGGCCGTTGAAATAGATTTTCAAATTATTTCTTTAAGTTTTAACTGTCTTGAGTAATCTTCATAAGCGCCTGTTTCACCAACTTCCTATATAGGTAAGTTCCCTATAAACTTATGTAGCACATAGTTTATGCAAATTAGGTTCTATATTATTTTTTTATTGTGAAACTGATTTAAAAAGTGTAACCATGGAGTTTCTTGCTCGTTCTTCTCCATCGGAATCTACACTTTGGAACGAGCAAATAGCTTCACTAAGAGGACTGACCGACAGACTGACACTTTATATCTTTAAAATTTTGTTTGACGTTCAAAAGTGCCTGTATGGGTCTAGTTGAAATAAATGATTTTGACTTTTATCTGGTACATAACGGATTTTGTGAAACAGACTCTAAATCCTTTTCATTTAGATAAAGCTGAAGTGTGGGAGAGCCAAGCTTCGGCACGAATGGGTCGTTAAATGTTAGGGAAAATATTTAGTTATAATTCCGCGACAAAAATCCAGGCTTGTTGCAGGATGCAATCCCACTCCTATGCAATCATGCATATGCACATGCAGCAAGGGTCCCACCCTCCCGCCCACATGCATATGCACACATACACAAAACGGAAAAACATGCCACGCAATCAAACCTATACTCGACACGTGTTTCGCCCCTCCACAGGGCATCCTCAGGAGATGTTGACTCGACGAGCGCTCGGCGAGTCAACATCTCCTGAGGATGCGACACGTGTTTCGCATCCTCAGGAGATGTTGACTCGCCTGGATTTTTGTCGCGGAATTATAACTAAATATTTTCCCTAACATTTAATGTCATGGATTTCCGCAAAGTAACGCCTGATTCTATAAATTAACGAATGGGTCGGCTCGACCGGAGTGATACCACGGCCTCACAGAAAACCGGCGTGAAACAACCCACAGCGTTGTGTTTCGCCGTGTGAGTGAGGTTACCGGAGGCCCAATCCCTCCCCTTCCCCTATCCCTTCTCAATCCTAATATCCGCAACCCCCATCCCCAAAAGGCCGGCAACGCACTCGTAACTCCTTTGCTGTTGCGGGTGTCATGGGAGGCGCCGATTGCTTACCATCAGGTAATCCGTCTGCTCGTTTGCGGACTTATACAATAAAAAAGCTGAAGACTGGTTGATTGAACGCTCTTGTCTTCTTCTTATAAAGAGAATCTTTGTAAAAAGATTGAAACCGCATACGAGAAGCTAGTAAACTATAAAGTTTGGCTTGTGTTAGTAGGTACTTAGAAGTATGCTCAAATAAAAGATATAATTACGTAAATACTTCACAACTACTAACCATTTAGCTATAATTTGTCTAAAACTATACCTTACTCCAACGCCGAAAGATTGATTCCACCTTGTTACAGAAAGAGTAACGGCTCACTGCAAATAAGGTCGGAATCAAATAAATCCTTCATAAGGTTTCTATTCATCGTTCCGACTACAGGGTGTGATGTATCGACGGGCTGTCGTGTCCGTCACGTAGCCGTGTCGGACGGGGGTCGGACGCGGCTCAATCACATTGAATCAGGTAGCAGCCCTCACATAACTCGATTGTGATTTCGTTAGCTGAGTTAGGGCTGTCGATGGATGTTAGCCGCGTATTTTTTAGTACAGATTTAAGATATATTGTTTTATATTCTGTCTAGAGAAAAGTTGAGGGCTTTATTGTTACATAGATAACTTAATATCTACAATTAGAGGAATAAATCTTCCATGATTTATGTACTCGTAGTTATTTTTGTAGTTCCTGATGAGTCATATCTCTGCCGAAACAGACGCACACTTAATATCGGGATTACTGTGGACATCAATAACTCAGACGTTAAAGCGTTATTTATTAACTAGATCAGTACCATATTATTCGGTTAGAGAAAAGAGCGTTGTATTTGACAAAAGTATATTCTGAATTTAAAAAATAATCCTTGATAATATGGACTTTTTGTATTCAAAACTTGCGTCAACTATTCTACTTGAGTCTCGTGGCGTTACAATGTTATTACCTCTTAAAAACCTAAAAGTTTTTGGAAAATCGATGAATCTGAGAGTTTGGGACATTGAAACGTAACGGTACAATGTACATATCAAACTCTTAAACTTGCAGTTTAGTTAGGTATGCACAAAAAGGTACGATATATTCTAGTATTTTAAGTGTGGATAATCCAAACTTCGGCAGGAATAGTTCGGCTCGATCGGAGTGATACCACTACCTCACAGGAAACGGGCGTGAAACAACCACAGCGTTGTGTTTCGCCGTGTGAGTGAGGTTAGCGGAGGCCCAAACATTTCCCTCCCCAATCCCTAAATCCTCAAAACCTTAATCTCCAAAAGGTCGGCAACGCACTCGTGACTCCGTTGTTGCGAGTGGCCATAGGTGGCGCTGATTGCTTAGGTACCATCCAGTAGTCCGTCTGCTCGTTTGCCGACCTATTGTATATCACATAAAAACATGTGTCAGCCCTATAAACTACCAGGTTGTGAACATTGAGTACCTGCCGATTTGCCGCCGTTGAACTATTTAGGCGGCAGGCACGGGACGGGCACGAGACGACCGCCAGACGTTGCCAGGTACCAGGGGAACAGGAGGCGGCGAGAGGTGCGAACAAATCTATTCTCTCTCTGGGGAGCAAAGGGTGAATCCGATTATGAGACAAGTGTTTATCTGTATTAGGAGTCAGAATATATTATTAAAAGGTTTTCAACATACAATTTTAAAGACACAGTGTAGCCATAAGTCAGATACCAACTTGTAGAGAGCATTTTTATTCTATGGTCCCCTAGTACTTTATCTCTTTTTGATTAGTATATTGATTGATGTCTATATACTTCTTAATATAATATAGTAGAAGAGTTTGTGTGTTTGTTGATTTGAACGCGTTAATCTCCGGAACCTGGGTTCGATTTTAATAATATTTTTGTGTTAGACAGTAGACACTCTACCACCAAATTCAGCAGAGTAACGAGTAAAACCGTACGGAGTCAGTTATGATACGATTAAGATGTTAGGTAGTTACGACGATCCATAAAAAGAATCGAAATACTAAGAACTGTAACAAATTTAGACACAGTCTGTTTGTTATGGCTCGTGTCTGCTTTATTTCTGTGAATGTAAGTACTAGCGTTCCTTGAACTCTAACTACGTGAGTGACAACGAGTTATATATTATGCCATATAATTGGAAAATACTCTAGAAACGTCAGTGAGATGAGCTCCTGCGTGATATGGGCTCCTGGTATATTGTAACTAATACATATTCATGATGAATTTTGTGGTCCTTGCGATCTCAATAAAAAATTTTCGAAGACTATAATTATATATTAAGTATAAAACATATTCTATGTTTAAAAATGAATTGCTGTTATTAGTTTCGTAACTTTAAAATGGCTGAACAGACTCAGTTCATTTTGCTTTTGAAACATTCGTACAAGTTCAAGAAAGATTTGAAGGGTATAAAATTGTGGAAATACTACGTGGAAATCGTTAACTAATTTTCTCACCCATACAAACTGATCTGTAACATATGGTAGTGCGGATTCAGGTAGCATAAATAAATCCAAATTAATATTATATAGGTAAATACGAAAGTAACTCTGTCTGTCTGTCTGTCTGTCTATTCTTCACGCCTAAACTACTAAACCGATTTCTGTGAAATTTGGTACAGACGTAGTTTGGAACTCGAGAAAATACATAGGATAGTTTTTATCCCAAAAAATTGCAGAAAGTCACTTTTCCACGCGTACTGAGTCGCCAATGTACAGCCAACAAGCTCTGTTTAAGTGCTTTTGACGAAAGTTGGGTCAATAATTTTCCGAAGTCTGATATTGCAATATAACAACAAGGTAGTGACACAATATAAGTCTAGGTTCCGTTGAGAAGTTTTAATGAACAGAATATAGGTCGTGCAAAGGATTAATCGTTAATGAATCCCACGTGCCGTGTTCCCTGCGACAGCCAATTAACTAACTTTTTGTTCCCACTAACAATGTCTCTGACCTTTCAATATCCGCCTGCTGCAGGTAACATCAAATAATACGGCAGTCTGTGTGACGGTGTCCAGTTGTCCTACATGAAGCCGCCATTTTTCAATCATGGCCGCGTGCGCGCTTTGTTTGACAGTTCGCTTTTTTTCCCTCCATCGTGATTCGTGATCAAGGCGCGCATCCATTCTGCCTTTGTGATGCCAGGCTCGGTGACACAGATTGGGCCTTTTTAGGTCGGCACTGAATAGAGCACTGTAGAGATGAACTGAACCACTTATTGGAAGAATATCTGTCGGCTTGTAGTGCCCTCTTGTTTGTTATTTCGGAGCTTTTTATTTTTATTTATAGACGAAACTTTGAAAAGAAATTATCAAAGGGTTTGAATGAAGATAAAAACAGGGTTCGAGAAATATCTATAGAAAAGTGATGAAGGATCTAGTTAATTGTACATGAAATAATAATGCGAATAGATAGATTGATAAAAATCTGATATCAATCTTACATATATTATAAATCCTAAGGATGTTTGTTATTCTTTAACGTTAAATCTTCTGAAATAAACATGAATATTAATAACCTTGAGCCTACAGACAGCTTTAACGTCTTAATTGACACTTTTATATGATAGGACGATGGCTGCAATAATAGAGGAGTTACGAGTGCGCTGCAGACATTTTGAGGATTAGGGATTTGGAGATTTTGAGATTAGGAAAGGCAAGGATTTGGCCTCCGATAACCTTATTCCTCTTTTATCCTGGTACTGTGAGTGAATTTGCTGGCAGAAAATAGTCTTGATCCATGGATGTTCTTCGGGACGCTTATCATGTATATAAATTGATTTTAGTATAAATATAAATGCCATACTTGGTTCCGTAGGTATATAAAAAGCTACTGTATCCAGTCTGACCTCTTACAACGTCGCTAACGACAACTGCAGACGTCCTCGATATAGAGGGCGCGTGTTATGCTAATGGAATGTGTAGGTACATGTGTACAACGCATTACTACCGACCATCTGGCAGGAACACTTGTGTGTGCACTCTGCTTATATAATTATTATTACATGATCACTATGCCGTAATAGTGAAGCGTTTCTTGAACAGTTTGAATTAGAATGTACTTCTTGTTTATGATATTTTGTTTCTGACCTGTAACGTAGCTGTCTTACCGGGCTTAGTACGTATTGCGTTTTGTATTGCTTGAAAGTCCTATTTTTATCGAGCGAACAAGATGGTGGTTGTTTCCATAGTAACTATAGAGGTATAATTATGTAGCATACAAAAATAGTAAGATCAACGTCTAGGTAAACGTATGTAGTGTAGGACGCGTTCCAGCTAGATGGACTGATGATATCAACAGGGTGACTGGCAGTGATTGGATGAGAAGAGCTGAACATCGAGTATCAGTGGCATGCAACTGGGGAGACCTATGTCCAGCAGTGGACGAAATCATACTGATGATGATGATGATACAATAACAGTCAACCCTCTCCCTCTTAGTCATAAATACGGTCAATAAAGAATTTGCTACAGACTGCACGGTTGGTGTAGTGGCTGCACCCATTGTCAACTCTGTGTGATATATGAATACCCACAACCCCAGAGGAGTTGCAAGATCGTTGCTGGCCTTTTGGGGATTTTGAGGATTTACGAATTGGGCAGGAATGGTGGGAAGAAAAGGATCAGGCCTCTGGTAACCTCACACGCCGCCAAAGTAAAAAGAAAATAACCATATCTTATGCCGACTAATGGCTGTTAAGAAGTGGCTTTTGATAAAAACATTAATTTACATACTATAACAAAAACTTCTATTTTTGTACTGTACCAAATTCTTGGACCAACTGTACCTTAGTCCCAAGTCTTCTCCCCTTCGTCTGCGAAGTTCGGCCATATTAAGGAAATTTCTTCGACTTTTACGAGTGCGTGTGAATGAGTGACAGGAGAATTGTTTCGATCCGTCAACTTGTGACTACCTACTCTTAGTGACTGTTAGAGAATTCGTTTAAAAAACTTATAATCCAATTTCTGTCCGAGCGTGTGAAAATACTGGAAAATATTTTCTTCCAGTTCAGTAGCAACGGTACGGCAGTTTGCTACGCCGCGCTACGAGGTCAGCTACGCCGTAGCTCGTATAGTATTTAACTTTGGTTTTTGCTATTGATACATAATAACATACCATATAATACTCATAAAACTTTCAATAATTTTTTTTTTTGAAATTAGAGGCAAACGAGCAGGCGGAATCTGATGGTAAGCGATCGGCGCCGCCCATGGACACCTGCAACACCAGATCCATTCGTAAAACTATACTTTATGAGTTGTCTACTCCAAATTATACGACGTCTGCTGTGCAATGTGTCGCAGGTTTAATTCCCGCAAATGTTGTTAACGCACCCACAACATACGAGAAAATCCTAGACTAAACCAATGTTTTAACTTAAATCAACTACTTAAATCTTTCAACTCTTGAAGTGTCGGTCACTCCTTCCTCTTAGATATTATGCGTCGTTGGGTATCGACCAGCGCCCGCCTGATTTGCATAGCTTCGCAACTTTTCTAACTGAAAGTGTTGTAGGGAGTGGAGGGAGGGGTGCGGGAGGGGGTGAAAGACTCTGAAAGAATGTATCTTGGAAAACTTTTGTGGTAAAGTTTATGATTGTGAGGTTAAGAGGTTCAGGCGGTCAGGGATGTGATTTGGGGTAAGTTTGTTGATTTTTCTTTTTGTTTAGGAATAAGTTGATGATGGAATACATGACTTAAGATGCAATTGTTTCATATGAAAATTATAATGAAAACATTAGATTAGTGGTGTTTGAATAGACACTATTCGTGATGAATTTTGTATCATAATATGTCACGTTGTGACTTGAAGTCACAGTTAATTCACTTGAAGTTGATCCTAAATATAATTAATTCACCATGGACGAACTACTGACTGCTATGGATGGAGTTTCTTGCTCGTTCTTCTCCATTCGAATCTACAATTTGGAACGAGCACCTAGCTTCACTGACGAACAGACTGACAGACTACTATTCTATTTTGACGTTTCAAAAGTACCTATTTATGGTTAAGTTGGAATATATTATTTTGACTTTGACTTTTCTATGTCCAAGGAATACAAACATCACCGTAAGATTAGCAAATACAGATAACTTATCCATATATCCGTGCACGTTATCCTGCCCATACTCTATCATAGCTTCAATCGATTTTCAACCTTAGTCCCTAACGAATATAGTGAAATATCTTAATAAGCTGTCGTTTGTACAAATATGAGGTCCCGTCCGTCTCGTTTTGACACGTGTGTCAGTCTCGCCGTGTTGACTCAGTGGCGGGCAGTAGGTAGTCAACGAGAGCAGAGTGGTCCTGTTCAAACAACTGACGCAGATATCATCTAATAGCTTTATGATAGCTACAGATAGTCAACCTCCATACTTTTTCTTTTGGAAGCGTCTGTTTTAAAAAAGTATAGAAATATGTACATATAATATAATGTGTTATGTAATCTCTTTGAACTCATTTTACGTGAGTCGTAAACTGAAAGAAAAAGTGTGTGTGAGTGACCACCCTTGCCTGATTGTTCAATCAAATATTTGAAAATAACTATACTAAATATATGTATTACGATAAGTTAGAGATAATAAGACATTCAATGAGTTTCTAATACCGAGAAGAACTTCGTGACGTGGTCTATGGATGACGAGCCACGTGAGCGAAATCGGTTGAAGGGGCGACGGTGACGTTCAGAATTTGGTAACTACTTAGATTAAAAAGTGATTGTGGCGTATAGTTGTTGTTTAAAAAGGTTACGCCATGAACCTTCTACCAAAAATCCTTACTAACGGCTGTATATATCGCATTCTCTATCATATATGTAGATACTTGTGCCTTACTGAAGAGTTTATTTATATGGACCAGAACTACTGGTTCGAATTAAATAATTATTTTTGCATGGTTAGTACATTTATCGAGGAAGGTTATAGTCTATTAAACATCACGCTACCACCAATAGGAGCCGAGCAGTGGGTGAAATAGCGCGGTTATAACGAGTACCTAATAAACCAAATGAAACACAGACACGAAACACTCGATACATCGATTGTGATCGACATGTGATAGTCGTAGTGATTTACTAGGGATGCGCCGGCGCATGCGGGCGGAAACTGTCGCGCGCGCTATACATGACACGTTAGAAGGTGCACGCTATGTCTCATGTTGGTTTTAGTAGGTCGAATGTTATGACAATTATTGCATAATAATAAATTTTATCATCATCATCAGTAGGTCGTTTCCGTTCAGTCCATTGATTAATAGTTATCGCCAAATCCCATGGCAAACAGAGCTATCTTCAGGTCTTCATATACAGCCACTGCTGTTGTTATTCCATCCATCGAATCTTCTAGCTGGGGTTGAAGATACCCGGATACAAGGACAACGAACGGGGTCGTTTTTAGTCAGTAACAGTCTAACACTCCCAGAAATCATTCGGATGACGCTTCCTCCCAAAAACTCAATAAGTTCCTGTATGATATTCGACGTTACAATTTTTCTTAGCAATACTAGCATTGATTGTAGCTTATTTTGGAGTGGGTTTACTGTGTGTGTGTCTGTACAATGTACGAAGATGCATCTCAGTGTGGGGTACTGGGTCAACAGATGGTGCACTGATACTGTAGGGACGCGCAGCAATGGGGGCGCCGCGCCGGGACATAGTGCGGCTGGTAATCTTACGCGCGTGTCTCTGGATGATGCAATATTGGGAAGGATATTTTTTGCACAATTTAATTTATTAGATTTAATCTTCTTTTTCTATTAAATCGAATCATATCAGGAGATTTGTTTCTTTGTATTGAATAAGATCCAAAACTGCTTGACCGATTTGAAAAATGCTTACACTGTTGAAAAGCTACGCTATCCCCGTTGAACTTAGTATAACTGAAGCTAGTTAATCGTGATATGATAACATTAAATAATGACATTGCAACCTTCATCCTCATCATGCAATGCACTCTATCATTACGCTTGCATGCAGAGATCCCATACTCACGCTATTATTGTAATTGGTACAGGCAGACCTCTTATCTCTCGCACAGATTTCTGATCCTATCTTAATAATGACCTGTAGAATGTTCATAGTTACGTGTGTATGTGTGGGTCACTGGAGTGGTGAGGGTCGCTGCACTCTGCTATATACATACATAATATACCTATATATTACCTTTATGCCTCCAACTTGGTTTATAGCTCAGCCCCTATATAATGGTAGTAACATGCTCCTAGTATATATTTTGTAAGGATATAAGTGTGGGCGAGCCATGCTTCGACAGGAATGGGTCAGCTCAACCGGATTGATACCACAGCCTCAAAGGATAGAGACGTAAAAAAAGTTTCACCGTGGGTGTGTGTTGGAGGTTACCGGAGGCCCAATTTTTCCCATCCCCAATCCTTTAATGTCTGAAATCCTAATCCCCAAATGGATAGATAGATAGAGATAGATGTATGTACTCGTAACACTTCTATGTTGACAAGCTGATTGGTTAACATCAGGTGTTCCGTACACGCGTTTGTCATCCTATCATAAAGTAAATTCCTATCCTGTCTCGTAAGCTCTGGACCAACGCTTTATTTATCATACGTAGACTCTAGTGACCTCCAGGGATCCAACTTTACGAAACAGTCCAGTCATGCAGTCCGCTTCAATAAATTAATGCAGTTGCGAAAAGTACAAACATTTTGTCAAAACACATGTATTAAAATTCCTTTAGCGTAGCACACGTGATATTATTATGTTTGGCCTTCAAGGACACACAGAAGTCTGTGTTTATTGCTCTAACGAGTTGTGTATAAACATACTCCTTGATATGACGTCGGTACATGCAGATGTGTGGGAGAGCCATGCTTCGGCACGAATGGGCCGACTCGTGTCGCGTTAACGTCAACTGTCACGTCTTAGTCATCAAGCGTAGAGTCAGGAGTATTTAAACTCGATGCAAGTCGACTTGCTGGCTTGGCATTCTAATCTCCGACAGAAAATTGTATTTTAATGTCAATATATTTTTGTCTCTTGAATAGAAAAATTTATAGTAAATATAAATAAGCAGTGTTCTTTCAAAAAAATTAAAATTATTTGAGATTGTTCATAGAACAGGTTAACTCGATGTGCTCCCATACGTTACCTGATGTATGTCGCTTCCAATCAGTGTGATTTGATAAATTTGTGCCTAATTAACGGCCTAGCCTGCTTGATAACATGGCAATTGTATTTTTGTGCGGGTCTCAATTTTAATCTAGCAGCAATCCAATTTTAATAATTATCCGTTCACCTAGATATTTAGACATTCAGTTTAATAGCTAATTCTGGCCTTAAGTTGAATAACTTCAACAACGTATAAGACAAGCTAGAGAAAACTTTTTCTATTCGCATTTCTATCGCATTGAGAATAACACGCTAAACGACTTACATAGAGGGCGGTTTGGTTCTGTAATTTTCCTATTGTTTACGATTCTTTGACATAACGATTTAAATGAACATAACAAATGTGTACAATGTGTAACAAGTGCTGTCGTTGCTTCCAGGCGGCGAGGACGCGCTGGACCCGGGCGTGCGGTTCAGCGTGGAGCCGAGCGACGCGGTGGTGGTGCCGGGTGACGCCGCGCTGCTGGCCTGCTCGGCCGCCTCCAGCCGCGCGCTGCGCCTGCACTGGCGGCACAGCGCCACCGCGCCGCCCACGCGGGACCACGCCATCTCCGACACTGACAAATACAGGTAATTACAGGCTACAAATAATGATAAGGTGATTGCAAGTTGAATTTTATTATCTTTATATGTAAAAATGGCTCGCAAAATGTGTTGGTAAGCGCATAACTCAACAACGCCTGGACCAATTTTGCTAATTCTTTTTTTGTTGTGTTTGTGATCGTCAGGAGAAGGATTTATCAAAGAAAATATTAGAAAAGTAGAGGGGAAAATTGGGAAAAAGTGACCCCTTGATAGCGAGATAGTTGGACCCGTGCGAAGCGGGAGCGGGCCGCTAGTTTAGAATATTTTTTCAATCAAAAGCCTCGAACACAGATACATTTCGGAGAATGCTCGGGAGGACTACACAAGTGGATTCCCCCTTGTTCTTTCCCTCGTCGTGCCACCAGACATCGACAAAACATCATCGCTTTATGGTGGATATCCATTAATAATCAGAACCACTAAGGAGTGGAATTCTTTGCCGGAGTCTGTGTAGGTATGTTCCATCGTAGGTCGGATTATCGTTCTCCAACAGACTCGACGGCGAATAAATATCTGCCCATTTTATAAAAAAAAAATCTGGAATTATATGAAATGAGACCAATGCTTGATCATATAAATGTTTTTAGTATTCTACAGATGGCGTTGTTATCAATCTAGATCGATATTACACAATACTAAGACTATTTATCTCGTTGTGTGTAGGAAGCAGTTGTCGAACGGCTCGCTGTGGATATCGGAGATGTCGGCGTCGCTGGCGGGCCACTACCAGTGCGTGGCCAGCGTCGACGGGGTCGGCACCATAGTGTCGCGGGTCGCGCTCGTCTTCCTGGCAGGTGAGGATACTGCAGCATTCTTAGCTATAAATGATTAGCTATAAAATGATTGAAGCAAGCTTAATTCCTAAGTGTGGAGTAGTATGGTTAGTTCACATTGCTACCTCGTTGACGAAATTCATGATTGTGAACGCCGGTGTGGCTGAAACTAGACGAGCATCCTCGAATATTGTCGAGAAGAAATTTTTTTATCTGTGTCGATTCTTTGTTAATTTTAGTGTGATAAGAGGACTAAACAAGTTACGTGTGTATACAGAGGTACCGGAGGTAGTAGGCGGTCCGCGCTCAGTGCTGGGCGCGGCGGGGAGCGCGGCGCTACTGCCGTGCGGGGTCCGCGCCCCCGCCCGCCTGGCGCTGCGCCTGCTGGCCGCGCCCCCCGACCGCCGCGTGTACGGCGCCGCCAGGCTGCACGCAGCGCCGCCTGTACTCAATCTTAACGTACGTAAACTAAACTATCGAGGCATAAAAGAAGTTTCGCCGTGTGAGTGAGGTAATCGAAAGCCCAATCCTTACCTTCCGCAATCCTAAAATCTTCAAATCCCTAATCCCCAAAAGATCGGCAACGCACACGTAACTCCGCTATTGTTCGGGTTATCATGGGCAGCGCTGATTGCTTACCACCAGCTTATCTGTCTGCTTGTTTGCCGACCTACATCATAAAAAATTAAAAAAATCCGTCACTTATACCTTAATAATTATTAACCCCTAACAGCGTACAAATTACGGTATGGTCAACAATTACTTCTGGATGTGCTAATTTGTCTAGTTTTGACGTTATGGTTGATTTGGCAATTGAGTGGTCAACAGGTTTGAATATCGAATGCACAAAATGTATCAGGTTATTTAATAGTAGAGTTTATAAAGTGGTGTACGCTTGCAGGTGACGTGGCTGAAGAACGGGTCCCCGGTGCGGCTGGAGGCGTCGCGCATGTGGCTGACGCCCAGCGGCGCGCTCGAGCTCGAGCCGCTGCGGCCGCACGACGCCGCGCGCTACCGCTGCAGGGTCGCGCTCGCCGCCGCGCCGCATCTATACAAGTCAGCACCTTTGATTTTCTAACAATTATGTATCTCCTATGGTTATGCGGTCGTCCCGCGTGAGGGAGCAATCCTCCTCCTCACGCCCCAACCGCCGCAACAGGCGACACTACGGGCGTCGGGGATCAAGGAACGATCTGTGGACGGAGAAGCAGACCCGAGCATAGTGCGCGAGGCGTTCCGCGCGCGCCTCAAAGAGCCAGTAGACCACGACAGACGGGGCCCTATAGAGCTGATGTTCAGCCGGGATTGCGGGGTAAGCGCAATGAGACACCGCGACCTCGGCGTAGAGCAGGAGAAGGAACGAAGGAGGTAGGGGGGGGGGGGGGGGTTAGTCAGTAGAGACTCGCACTCTATCTCTCGTCTTCACATGGGCGGGATAGATTTTTGATGATTGATGATTGATGATGATTTCACTTGATGATTTTCCCCTGACGAAAAGAAAACGGTTTCAGTCTCTTACTGACTAAAAACCTCTCCGTTCCGTTCCTTCTCCTGCTCTAGGCCGAGACCGCGGTGCCTCATTGCGCTTACCCCGCAACCCCGGCTGAACATCAGCTCTATAGGGGCCCGTCTGGGCTTTAGTCAGTAAGAGTCTGACACTCCCTCCCGCCTAGCCCTGGGCGGGAGAAGTCATTTGATGATTTTCCCCACACAAAAAAAATGGTTATACGGTAAAGGAAACGGGGATGGGGGGAGTTTATGTGGCGCCCCGCCTTGCATTTTTATAAAGTAAATGTAAATCTTACCAGAACCGGTTGGTGGCCATCGTCGTCCAGTTCAAAGTAGATACGACCTTTAAAGTTCCGCAGGTCTGTAAAAACGCCATTTTGTCCAGTCGACTATCTCTGCTTACCCTCTAAACGTGGTTCCAGGATGAGCGAGGAGATGGAGCTGCGAGTCAGCGCGGAGTCCCCCAACGTGGAGTCCCCGCCGAGGTTCATCGCCACGCCGCAACCTGCCACCGTCATGGAAGGTAACGCCTGCCTTCTGATTGTCACTCTAGTCCTTTTTATGTAATTACCTGATGGTAAGCAATCAGCGTCCATGGACACCCGGAACAACGGAGGAATTACGAGTGCCTTGCCAACCTTTTGGGGATTAGGGTTTGGAGATTTAAGAACTGGGGAAGGATTGGGCCTCCGGTAACCTCATTCATACAGCGTAATACAACCCCGTGCTTGTTTCCCGCTGGTATTCTGTGAGGCTGTGATATCTGGTCGAGCCGACCCATTCGTGCCGAAGCATGGCTCTCCTACACTTTAACTAGCTAACTAACCTGATTCTCAGCGACACTTCCAGTCTCTAACACTGATCTAGTACAAACACAGGCGGGGTCTCTGTGTCCTTTTCTCTCTCCATGGCCACGGCGGTGGAAGACTTCAGAACTTGAGTTAGTCCTACTATAATATTTGTTTGACTGCAGTGATAAAGGGATAGAAGTAACATTATCTTCGCTCCTCTCACGGCGAGATGAGTCATTTAATGATTTTCATACTGGATTCTATGGTGACGAAATTGAAATCTCCAAGTAAATGGTAAAACGTGTGGATTCTGGGATCATCCTTGCTTATAAAGGTCTTGGTAGACGATGTCTTTTTGTTGATGATAATGATGATGATTTGACGAGTGATGATGATGTTACAGGTGCATCTGTAACGTTTGACTGCGCGGCGGTGGGGAACCCTAAACCGGAGATCACGTGGCTTAACAACGGAGCTGCCATCGACCTCAGGTAATTTATGGTGTCTTTATGTTAAATATTTTTTTATGTTGTTTGTCGGCTAACGATCGTGCGGTTGACTTGATGGTAAGCAATTGGCGCTATTAGGAATTAAGAGTTCGTTGTCGGCTTTTTGGAGATTAGGGTTTCAGAGATTTACGACTTGGGTAGCGAAGGGATGGGGAGGGGAAAGATTGTAATTGTTGTATAAGTTGTTAATGGTAATAGACCTGTAAATGTCGTGGTAGTTTTTGTTCAGATATGAAAATAATTTAGTCGACACTAGTGTGATATTGTCGTTGTATTCGTGTTATGTTGTCACTATTAAAGGGATTGAAGAATTTTGTCTTGGATTAATATGAATTATGGTATCTTGTTACATTTTAGCTTACTAGTAGCGTATTATATTATAGCGGCCTAGAGCAAGAGAAGGAACGGGAGGAGGAGGTTAGTTAGTAAAAAGTCTGACATTTTTTCTCCCGATCCTGGGCGGGAGAAGTGATTTGATGATGTGTTAGTAAGCAGTAGCGGCGAGGTCGTGGTGTAATGTTGCAGCGACCTGGACTCGCGGTTCTACCTGGTGGGGTCGGGGTCCCTGCGCGTGCAGGCGGCGCGCGCGCTGGACGCGGGCGCCTACACGTGCCGCGCGCACTCGCGCCTCGACTCCGCCGACAGCTCCGCGCACCTCGCCGTGCTCACGCCGCCGCGCGCGCTGGGCCCGCCCGCCGTACTGCGGGCCCGCCAGCGCGGCGACCTCACGCTGCGCTGCGACGTCCGCGGCCGCCCGCCGCCCGCCGTCGTCTGGCTCAAGGACGGAGACCCGCTCACCCCCAACAACCACGACATCGCCATCGTTGACGGGTACTGTACTTGCACTACTCATTGCTTGTATAAACTATAGCGCTGTTTTGATTTATGACGAACGCAATTTTAAAAAGATGTGACTTAATATTGACACTGGATTAAAGTTATTATAATGTTGAACTCATCGAGTAAATAAGTCTGTGATTGTGTAATGTCTTCATACAAATATTAAAAGCAACTTTGCCCATGTTTTCAAATTATAGAAAAACAATCATTTTCATCTTGTTTTTAAATAAAATAGTCTTCAAATGTTAGTAATAGTGACACACCAACCTAAACAAGTTCCCACAAGATGTTGCTTTAATTTAATTCAGCGTCACACACGCAAACAAACCCTTTTCTTATGATATAGTGGGCAAACATTACCTAATGATAATCAATCAGCGCCACCCATGGACACTTTCAGCACTACAGAAGTCAGAGTACGCTCGTTTCTTGAAGGTTTGACCGTCGTATCGGTCTGCTGGAAGATTATTCTAAAGTTTTGCTGTGCGGGTAAAAAATCTGCCAACCATTTATATGAGGGGGATGAAAACGTTTACGCATAGACCAATTGCGAAAAGATGCGGCGGAGACCAAACAATGGCTTGACGTATATGGTCCCCGGCAGGTCGTCGCTGCGCATCCAGGGCGTGCTCCGCGTGGACGCCGGCATGTTCCAGTGCGCGGCGTCGTCCCGCGCGGGCTCCGCCCTCGCCGCCGTCCGACTGCTCGTACTGCCGCCCGACGACGGTAACTATACCACGCTGCACTCTTACAACGACGTCTTTTGCTAGCTGTTCCAAAACTGACCCTTTTTAAGTGTCCTTTCTTTGGTTTTATGTTCCTAAATCCGGCCCTATATTGTATTTGTGTGTCCTAATCCCTTCATATAGCTTTCATACTTTATTTTATATTGTTTTCTTTTCTTATAATTTTTGTTTGTTTATTTTTTATGTTAATTTTGTTTTATTTGGTTCCTCCCGCCCCCCTAACCCCTCGCCTTGCAGACATGCGCAACATAACAGTAGAGGTACCGAGCACTGGCGTGTCGGCCTCCACCCAGCCACCTGAGGAGGAGGACTTCCTCGGAGAGACGTCATCAGCGTACACCGCGTCGCCGCTGGAGTATTCAGAACTGGATGATTACGAGGACGGCACTGATGATGAGGATTCGTTTCATGCTGCGGAAGGCCTGGAGTTGGACCAGCTTCGCGCCGGCAACGTGTCGGGCGCGGCGCCGCGCGGGCTGCGCGCCGTCATCGTCAAGCACCGGTTCGTCACGCTCAGCTGGCAGCCGCCGCAGGACGGGGACGTCGCCGGGTACGCCGTGCTGTACAAGGTCAAGGGCAGCCAGAGGTCAGTCATACACCATGCATACACACACGGCGTACTCGACCCAATGTCTTTCATTAAGTGACCAATATTATAAATGTCACGCTAGGTACTTATTGGGTGAAGTGTCATACACACTACACCCTTGCATGATTTCACAAGCGTCCGTCATAATTCTACTACCAGACATTCTTTTTTTAATATCTTTACCAATGTTTTTTAAGAGTTTTATACATTGCAATTTGTTTTCACTCAAGCAATCTTCTTCCATTTTGATTTTGAAATACCCATAATATTATGATCTTGAAATAAAAGTATATAGTAAAAGGATTGAAGAAAAAATATTAAATTTTTTCCAAATTGCAATGTGAGGAGTTATTGGTGTCTCATAGATAGGCTACTACGATTGACAAATGCCTACAAACTAAATACATCTATGTTATGCTGGACTTTAGCTTAGCTTACACACTATATAATACACAGTAATAACATCATAACAAGGGTGTATGTCCACAAAGAAGTAAGTATAGCAATGTCCGTCGGTGCAGGGAGCGAGTATGTCGCGGGGGCGCGGGGCGGCACGAGCTGAACGTGGCGGGCCTGCAGCCCAACACCAGCTACCAGTTCGCAGTCCTCGCATACACCGGCCACGGGACCTCGCCCCTCTCCGACGTATGTAAAACTGTACCTATAGTTCGTTCCATAATTAGAGACAACGATTTGACATTTCGAATGTTGCAAGATTTTTCCATTTCATAAATAGTGAAGTCCCGCGACCGGTATTGACCGAAAGACCGAAATTAAATTCTGGACTTCTTGCAATTTAAAAGCTTTATTATTTTTAGCTACTTTCCCTGGTACCTTCCTGCGCCCATACTAACGCAGTCGGGTTAAAATCACAGTGGTAAGGAGGCGACCGTAAAATAGTGACCCATCTTTTAGCAGCCATCAGTCCACGACGTATCGTTCATAATTACTCTTCTATTTCCGGGAAATCTCCAACAGCTCGGCTTTCAGCATAGGTTCCTCAAATATAATGTTTTTCTTTTAGCCAGTCTTGGATTTCGGATTTTTATTTTAAATTATTATTATTAATTCGGCTTAACTATAAAAACATCACCGCAACTGTTTTATTTTGCTCAGGGTATTTTATAAAAAACGGTATCGGTATTTTATTTAAAAATCGTACTCGGGCCTATCACTATGTTAAAAAATCTGGCCACATTATTTTGTAGTTTGACATTTGCTGTTGTCAAATTGTTGTCTCTAATTATGGAACGAAATATAAACTACACGACATTTAATTGTTTTTATTATAACTTTCGTACGACATTCTCAATTAATTATTATGTTTTCGGCTTACTCACGTAATAATTTGACAAGATGCTCGACTAGTTTCAAGCCATGCTAGAGACTGA
This sequence comes from Spodoptera exigua, assembly GCA_902829305.4. NCBI lineage: Eukaryota > Metazoa > Arthropoda > Insecta > Lepidoptera > Noctuidae > Spodoptera > Spodoptera exigua. Next base: position 74,159 of record LR824628.2, on the reverse strand, counting down.
TTTTCAAGCCGTGGAATAACAGCCATTTTATGAGGAAGTGTGTTGAAAAAAATATTTCCGTTCCGTTACACAGACGATAGAGGTGGTGACAACTGAGGAAGAGGTATCGCACGGGCCCCCGGTAGACTTGCGGGCGGAGGCCACAGGGCCGCACTCCCTGCGCGTGTCCTGGGGCCCGCCTGTAGGGGCCCCGCCGCCTGCCAAGTACTCCGTGCACTACACTGAGGTACATAATGCTGCTTAATATTTTACTATATTATATGTGTGACTTACGTCTTATAACTACAGGTTTCTATGAAGTACTAGCTCTAACCCGCGGTTTCATTTCTGTCATTTGATTTAACTACACTACCCAATCTAGTTATTTACACCCGACATTAATTTATCACCCTACACTATCAGTTCTACGCTATCTACCTAACGCAGAAACTTAGAGAAACTTAATGATTCATTAGCATCTAAATTAAGTATAGAAAATTTTGATGTAAGTAATCCAAGCAGGTTATACGAAAAATTTTTTACGGTGTTAAATAGGGAATTTCAAGATATTTTGCCAATGAAATATAAAGACGTCTATGCTAAGTTTCAGTTTAGCGATTGGGCTACCGCAGGTATTCGTAAGAGTAGAGATAAACTTTTTGAACTTTATGGCATGAAACCATACAATTGCGACCCTCTTTTTCATCAACATGTAAAATTGTACTCAAAGACATTTAGAATAGTATGCAAAACCGCAAAGCGTCTTTTCATCAGTAATAAAATAAAATCAGCTGAAGATAAGATAAAGGCTACGTGGAAAATAATACAGAATGAGACAGGTAGGAATAAATTAAAACATTCGGCTTTTTGTTTAAACACAGAGAGGGGACAGATTTCGTCAAGCACAGATGTAGCTCAGGAGTTTGAGACTTTTTTTGCTAATATACCTGTCAAAACAACGGCTCATTTAAAATCATCGGCCAGACTATCGGCAACTTTGCTTAGAGAAAATGTTAAATCATGCGAATGCGACTTTAGTTTTCATTATACTAGTCCTTTAGAGATAATAAAGGTTTTTAAAGAAATCAAGATCAAATCAACTGAGGACCTTTGGGGACTATCCGTGAAAGTCTGCGGATCACTTATCCGAACTTTAGCGCCGTATCTGGTTTTGATTTTCAATAAAAGTATAGATGACGGTGTCTTCCCAAACCTAATGAAATACAGTAAAGTTATTCCATTATTCAAAAATGGTGACACTAAGGAACCAAACAACTATAGGCCTGTGTCTGTTCTGCCGGTTCTTAGCAAAGTGTTCGAAAAGTTAATGCTATCTCGGATGCTTCATCACTTTGATAAACATGCCATCTTCCATCACCAACAATACGGTTTCACTAAAGGTCGTTGTACAACTGACGCCGGTGTCACGTTGATAAAGGAAGTACTCGGTGCTTGGGAGGAAGCACAGGATGCTGTTGGTGTCTTTTGCGACCTCTCAAAAGCGTTCGATTGCGTTGATCATGAAACACTCTTGCTGAAATTAGATCATTACGGGATTAGACATACTGCACTCCGTCTACTAAAATCATATTTAGAGGATAGGCAGCTGAGAGTTCATGTAGGTGGTTATAACTCACAGGGCTCTGAGATAAGAATGGGCGTTCCACAGGGTTCAATATTGGGTCCGTTTCTCTTTTTAGTGTATGTTAATGACTTGCCATTTCTATTTAAAACCGAGCCAAGTATGGTGCTGTTTGCTGATGATACATCATTAATTTTTAAAATAGGTCGACGTTCTAATAATTTTGACGAAGTAAACAGCTCCATTCATCAAGTTCATAATTGGTTTACAGTCAATAATTTAGCACTTAACGAGAAAAAAACAAAATGTATTAAATTTAGCTTGCCCAACGTACACAGTAATGATTGTAGCATAATTTTAAATGGGCAAAAGTTAGAATTTGTCAACGAGACAGTGTTTCTAGGTATCACACTAGACAATAGACTTCAATGGGGTTCCCACATAAAGACGCTTTCGGGGAGACTAAGCTCTGCTGTTTTTGCAGTTAGACAGATAAGACAGCTCACAGACGTGAACACAGCAAGGCTTGTCTATTTTAGCTATTTTCACAGCATTATGTCATACGGAATTTTGCTGTGGGGTCGAGCTGCGGAAGTAGAATCAATATTTATTCTACAAAAGCGGGCTATCCGAGCGATATATAACTTGCCCCGTCGCGAATCTCTGAGAGAACTATTTAAAACGATAAATATCCTGACGGTGCCTTGTCAGTTTATATATGAAAATATTATGTATGTAAGGAAAAATTTGCAATTATTTGAAAAAAGAAGCGATAGACATAATTTTAATACAAGAGGCAAAGATAGGCTGGCTGTGCCACGATTCCGTCTGTCCAAGGTACAGAAATCCTTTATGGGGTTCTGTGTAAATTGTTACAATAAAATTCCAAGTACTGTATTGAATCTTAACGAACGAAAATTTAAAACTTATATTAAACGTGAATTGTGTAGACAGGCATACTACAAACTTTCAGATTATATTGAGGATAAGAATGCCTGGCAGCGTGTTGATTCGGCTCCACTGGACAATACTCAAATATAGTCAGCAGTTAGGTAAAATTCTCAAAAATAATGCATCCTTAATTTAAATATCCAAAAAGTTTATATAGAAGCACTCTTAAATATTGTGAGTACGCATATGTGAGCGCCATGTTCGAGACGACAAAGGAGTAAAATTTTATGATAGGTCCCCTCATTTGTTCTTTTTTTTAACAACTTGTCTCTGCATTGTTCTCACATAAGGGTACACTAATGTATACTATAAATGTTATATTATTGAAATTGTAAAACAATTTTTTTTTTAAAAAAAGAGTAACGAATGGAGTTTCTTGCTCGTTCTTCTCCATTCGAATCTACAATTTGGAATGAGCACCTAGCTTCACTGACGAACAGACTGACAGACTACTTTTCTATTTTGACGTTTCAAAAGTACCTATTGATGGTTTAATTGGAATAAATGATTTTGACTTTGACTTTGACTTTGACGCTACCTTTTCTACGCTACCTACCCAATACTACCTACTCTACCCTACCTACTTTACTCTATCCCTATATCCTTCTCTCACTTGTTAGCTACTTCCCTACTAATTTCCAGCCAAATAGGCTTAGCTGTTCTTGAGTTATAAATGGTGTGACTAACACGACTTGTTTTTATATATAAACATATAGATGTTCTGTTACTATTTCTATATAATAATTTGGGATACCAGGAGGAGAGTGGTCGCGAGCAGCTAGAGTGGGTGGAGGCGGAGGCGGGGCGCGGGGGCGCGCAGGCCGTGACGCTGGGCGCGCTGCGCGCCGCCGCCGCCTACGTGGTCCGCGTCGCGGCGGCCGGGGGCGCGGCCGGCCTCGTCCGCGCGCGGACCCCGGGGGACGTGCCCGCCGCCGCCCCCGCCAACGTCTCCGCCGTACCCACCGGCGCCACGGTAACTATCCTTTTCTATTATTATAACATTTAAAATAATCGTTCTATTGTTTTCTTTAGTCCTGATACATGACATGCCAACCCCTTTCATTAATTTTTGCACCGTACTAACGGTCACCTGCGGCACCGCCCGCGTTAGTGGCGATTTTACTCTTTACCAATTATTTTTGAATTTCCACGAATAATTCAAGACCAAAATTAGCCAAATTGATAAAGTCATTGTTGAGTTATACCATTACAAGGCAATATTTTATATATACATATATAGATTAATAGCTTCCTTAGTTAGTAGTATCCATTCCTTCTAAACTCCAACCTTCTGCCACAGTCCATCCTAGTCCGCTGGGATGCTCCCCCGTCCCGCACGCACCGCGGGGCCCTGACGGGGTACAAGGTGCGGTACCGCGCGCTGGCCCCGGCCCCTTCGCCGGGCCCCGCCACCGCCGCAGCGGGGCCCGCCGCCAGGAAGAAGGCAGACTCACTCACCACGCCCGCCGACCAGCGGAGGGCTGAACTGAGGGGGCTGGATACTGCTACTACATATCAGGTAACGATAGGATTTGTGTGAATTATACAGTTAGGTAGTTTCCTAGATCAAGAATAAATTATTTTGATGTTTCAATACAATAAAATGTTGTAACTATACTTTTATTCATACATATATTTTTTTATATCTTTAAAGCTAATTTTTACTAAGAAATCAGTAAGTTATTTGACTCAAAAATACTATGACGTCATAACTTTTATAACGATTTAAAAAAACTAACACCCGGTTTCCGAAAGGCTGATCAATGTTTAAAATCAATTTAATCTTTTGTCAAGTCATCTGATTGGTTGACTGAATTATCAACAACCAATCAGATGAGTTGACAAGAGATTAAACAGGAGATTAATTAATTTTAGCGTTGACAAGCCTTTCAGAAACCGGGCGTTAGAGTTTCATACAAATATGTATAAAAGTATCGAATTAGACTAATTGGAAACTACCGTATTGTCTTTGTACCTGTGTAAGTATATGATGTAATGTTGTGGTAGATCCGCGTGTGCGCCATAAACGCGAACGGGTCGGGTCCGTTCAGCGAGTGGGTGTCGGCCAGTACGCAGCGACACGAGCTCGACGAGGCCACCGTCCCCCCCGCGCCCCCACCACTCACCAGTACGTCATACACATTTATATATAGGGTGTCCGGTAAAGAATGGATAACCTTGAAATGCCTTTGTAATATTTTTTTTTTGTATATTTTTGAATGGCCATAAGATATACTTAAAGGTATTGCAAGGTTATCCATTCTTTACCTGACACCCTGTATATTTGCTTTGTATACATTCTGTGTAACTATGCATGTTTTGTGATCAAAATGTATAGCGTCTATTTGAATGAACTTGTTTCTTTGAATAAACATTACTGTTACACTGTTCTTAAATAATGAAACCAACTTAAAAATACACCACAGAAACTGTATGTGAAACCGATGTAAAAGAGTAACCATGGAGTTTCTTGCTCGTTCTTCTCCATAATATTGGAGAAGAGACACTTTGGAACGAGTAAAAAGCTTCACTAGAGGAGTGACCGACAGACTAACACTTTTATCTTTCAGCTTTTTTTGACATTCAAAAGTGCCTGTAAGGGTCTAATTTCAATAAATAATTTTCGTTTGTTAAATTTCTTATAAACGTGTTTCGATTTCCCCTCTACAAATGTATTACTCTCTCGCCCGAATCGACAGCATACAGTATTTTCTCTTTTGCTTTGATTTTCCTTTGGTTTGCAACAAATAAGAATAATGTACCTGTCGGCAGCGCGCGCGGGTCGCGACTGGATCAGCGTGTGGTGGGGGGCGGCGCAGGGGGGCGTGCTGGTCCGCGGCCTGGTGCTGGGCTGGGGGCTCGGGGTGCCCGACGACGCCGCCAGGGAGCTGCCCCCCCATCTACACTCACACGTCATCCGGGGACTCGGTGCGGATACACTCTACTACTCTTATATTTCTTGTACACCATATCCATCGCACGTATAGCTAAGGCCACGGTCGCTTCCTCGTGATTGCTCGCGTGGTTAAGATCAATCGCTCTCATAGCATAAGACGCCGTCTGTGAAGACGACAGTGGCCTTATTAATTGAAATTCTTATAAAATAAGTATTCTGAAACCTATGAACAAGACATCTAATAAAATGTCCAATGTAAATATCTTAGTGAAAACCGTAAACCGTGTGTAACCTTCCTATCACACCTAACAAACGACCTGGTGATGACCTTGAAAACCAGAACCGGTTTGCACCAAACATAGCTAGGAACAGAAAAAAAACGCATTAAAAACGGATCATTCGTTTGAGAGCTATGTTGCCACTTGCCACAGACAGACACACATACAGACGCGTCAAACCTAGTATCACACCCATTCATTTTTGCGTCGGTGGTTAAAAAGTAAAAAACGGAGAGGAAGGAAGGAAGGGCTCTGATCTATTGTGTACATTATTATGTAATAGAATCGAACGCGGAGTACGTGATATCCCTCCGCGCCAGCAACTCCCGCGGGCTGGGCCCGGCCGTGTACGCCACCGTGAGGACCAAGCCGCCCGCCGACGACGAGGACGAGCCGGAGGACGAGGATGAAGAGGACGAGGACGAGGAAGACGAGCCTCCGCCACTCATACCTCCTGTAGGAGTTAAGGTACTTTTTATAATAATTTTATTTTATTAAGCTTCATGCTCACAATTATTTGTATCTACATAGGTAGACTCAAAGCTGTTGGCATTGTCTACTTACAGACTAAACCCCCCCGTTCCCTCTCCTGCTCCGGGCCGAGGTCGCGGTGCCTCATTTGTCTGTTGCCACACTGGTCCTCCAGTGTGACATTTGATATATTTGAATGCATGAGCACTTTTTTGTAGAAAACAGACAAATTGCCGATACCTGTACTTAATTAAAGAGTGATACAACGAAACAGAATAAACGTTATTTCACGCTGGTGTAATCCGAGACCGCTTCGCGATAGTTCCTATTTCAACAGAAATCCAATTTCATATGTATTTTTAAGTAATACGTCGGCAAACGAGCAGACGGATTACCTGATGGTAAGCAATCAGCGCCGACCATGGACACCCGCAACGGAGGAGTTACGAGTGCGTTGCCGACCTATTAGGGATTAATGATTTGGAGATTTAGGGATTGAGGAGGGATTGGGGAAGGGGAAGGATTGGGCCTCCGGTAACCTCACTCACACGGCGAAACACAACGCTGTGGTTGCACACAAGCATGTGCAATGTGGGCGCAAATGAGACACGTGTTGCTTGGACGATCGTCTTTAATTAAGTGCTCTCTTATTATAATAACTTACGCTCCTTATGGGCAGAGGTGTCACACACACTACACATGGCTCTCCCACACTTGTGTGTCGTGTCGTCGTATTTTCTCTTTATTTCAATATTGTACATTGTAAAGTAACATTATACTGTATTTGTGTTTGCAGGTGATCATGCTGAGCGGTACCACGGCGGTGGTGTACTGGACCGACCCTACACTGCCCAAGGGACAGGTACGTATACATATTTACCTATATACGTATATAATATATACCGATAGATACTACTAGCTTTTGCCTGCGATTCCGTTCGCGTGCAATGGTGACTTCCTGCAGATTTTTGGTATAAAAACTATCCTATGTCCTTTCTCGAGTTCCAAACGATGACTGTACCAAATTTCACAGAAATCGGTTCAGTAGTTTAGGCGTGAAGAAAAGACAGACAGACAGAGTTACTTTCGCATTTATAATATTAGTTCGGATAATGCACTTTTTTTAAAGAGTAACGATGGAGCTTCTTTATCGTTCTTCAGCGACGAATTGATTGACAGACTACTATTCTATTTTGACGTTTCAAAAGTACCTATTTATGGTTTAGTTGGAATAAATATATCAAGCCACGTGGCACGTATAACATAGATCGTATGTGATTCTGCATAACTTCCCGTTGTCCCAGACGGCGACGGACGGGCGCCGCTACGTGGTGCGGTGGTCGAGCGCGGGGGGGCGCGCGCGGACCTTCAACGCCACCGACCTCAACTGTATGCTCGACGACCTCAAGCCCTACACGCACTACGAGTTCGCCGTCAAACTCATCAAGGGTATGTTGCACCCCCACACCCCCTTCTACAGAGAGAGTCATTGAACTACAATTACTATAAACCCTTCCCCCTCCTACCATCCCTATCCAATTTTTAAATATCCGAAATCCTTATCTCTAAAATGTCGGCAACGCATTCGTAATTCTTGGTGTCCATCGGCGGTGCTGATTGTTTACCATCAGGTAAATTGGCCTGTTCGTTTGCCGATGTATACCATAAAAAAATCCAAAAAGCCCGCACCGGACATTTAATTCCTTTCGTTGTGCGGTTGTCTATAGACGTTGGTGATTGCCATTAGGTTATTCGTATCGTCGTCTGTCGCGCTATTATTAATTTGTGCATGCGTGCAGGTGGCCGTGAGTCGGCGTGGTCGATGATAGTGTCGAACACGACGCTAGAGACAGCGCCGGGCTCCGCCCCCCGCGACCTGCGGGTGTCCCCCGCCGCGCCCCCCGCGTCCGCTGCGCGCGCCGTCGACCTCGTCTGGCAGCCCCCCGCCAAGCCCAACGGGGTCATTACCGGTCAGTATAGTGTGTCGTGTGGGACGGGTCGTGTGATGGATGAAGTGGTGTAACGTTGCCCCCCCCCTCCCCAGGGTACGTGATAATGTACGCGGTGTCGGGCCCGGCCCCGCAGTGGACGGCGGTGGCGGCCCCCGGGGAGCGGCCCCGCGCGCGCGTCGAGCGCCTGCGCCCGCGCACGTCCTACCTGTTCAAGCTGCAGGCGCGGAACTCCAAGGGGCTCGGCCCCTTCTGCGCCCCCGTGGGCCACGCGACGGGGGCGGAGGCCGGCGCGGCGGGGCTGGCGGGCGCCACGTCGGCGTGGCTGTGGGCGAGCGCGGGCGGCGCCCTGGCCGTGCTGGCGCTGGCGGCGGCGCTGGCGCTGTCGCTGTGCTGCCGCCGCCCCGCCCCCCCCTCGCCCGACACCTCCACCTACCACAAGTCCTCCGCCTCCGCCGCCATCAAGCCGCCCGACCTCTGGATCCACCACGACCAGATGGAACTCAAGCACATGGACAAGTCGCTGCACAGCTCCGCTAGTAAGAGTACGACACACACACTACTATACTTCTTACCCCCCTCTACACACGTTCTTCTACTAACATTGTTACAATTCTTTTATAAACTATCATTTTCATTTAACCAATCTTCTCTTAGAAATCTGATCCACATTATGTCAAGCTTCCACTAACAAACCCCCCCTGCCGCAGTATCGGCGGGCAGCGTGGAGGGCGGAGCGCTGATGTCGTCGACGCTGACGCTGGGGCGCGCGCCCCCCGCGGAGTACGAGCCGGCGCGACACCCCCCTCCCCCCGCCTCCCTGGACCGCCGCCACCACGTGCCCACATACGTCGGTACGTACACACACACACACACACACACATGCATGACCATCCCAACATACACACACACTCTCATATCATTCATTTCGTTTTCATCACCCCCTGTATATATGTGTCATTGTCATTGTACTATCGACAAGTTTCACCGATGACCCACTACTAAATTATTTGACTTAAAATGGTTTTTGTTGATTTGCTAATTGTATATGAGTGGGTGACGACAAGTTGTCGATAGTAATCGCGCGTGGCGCGGCGTAGCAGTAAGGTAGCGTAGTGTATGCGCGTAGTCCGCGGTAGTGACGTGTTTGTGGCGCGGGTAGAGTCGCGCTCGGTGTCGGCGGCCAGCGACGACACGTGCGTGGTCCGCGCGTCGCCCGCGCGGCGCTGCGACCGATGCGACGCCTGCGACAGATACGACCGCTGCGACGCCTGCGACAGATGCGACTATATGCCCAGACGTGAGCTACATTTTTGTTCGCTTCCTTTTATTTTCATTTCTTTTCTTGCTTTTCTCTAGTATGTAGATTTAGTTTCACAAGAACTCCTTGTTTGATAAAAAAATCTTTACTTTCTCTACAAAATCTAACCAAGTGTATGAAATAGTGAGCTCAGATGGCGGTACAGTCGATTTTAAGAACTAACTTTTACATTCCTTTTACATCAATACCTACTAATACTTAGAGAATGTGTGTAACCGTTTTTTATACATTTGGTTAGACGTTTTATTTAAAATTTTACTTAATATTTGTTTAATTAGAATCAAATTTGCACGACTCATGTAATTCATCCTAGCACTTGTCACATGAAGAGTTTCGTTATAACATGGTAAGGAATGGTTTTGTAAACATTTTTCACTTTCTCTCATTATAACTGTGTTCTACATCAATAAACAATATCTTTAAATATACTAAAACTAATTAACTAAATGTTTTCAATGTATAATAATACTTATAGTTTGATAAATATGTGAAACTTAATTATTATTATTTTTGTAGTTGCTGTTGTAGGAATAAAATTAAATCATAAATAAAACTATTGCCTATTACCCTGAATCCTATTTTATTATAATCCATTAATTAGGATATCTAGGGAGAAGGATAATAAAATAAAGCAAAGGAAATCAACGGCACTGGAAATCATGGCTAATAGTCATAAGTCAATTTCGTTGATTGTACCTAAAATATAAGGCTGATCTAATTATTTCAGTGTTGCCATACTAAGTAAATACGTTATGTGTTGCAGCGATGACGGGTATGGGCGTGGGGGTAGGCGTGGGAGGCGTGGGCGGCGTGGGCTGCGCGTCCACGTGCGAGCGTCGTCCTCATGCGCGTATGCCGCATCCCGACCAGGTACGAGTACGTACTCCTTGTATATACATACTACTATTTACATAAATTTGTTTAAAAAGAGTAACCATGGAGTTTCTTGCTCGTTCTTCTCCATTGGATTCTACACTTTGGAACGAGCACCTAGCTTCACTGACGAACTGACTGACAGAACTGTTCCATTTTGACGTTTTGAAAGTACCCATTTAAGGTTTAGTTGGAATAAATGATTTTGACTCCAGTAGAGATTAGTACTGTCAATTGGGACTGGTCAGCTCCGGACTGTCTACTGTCCTTAAGGTTATTTTCTTTTTATGTTTCTCTGTTTATTAGTGTTACACTGTTCTCACATAATAATTACACACACTGTTTTCACACAATTGAACCAACTGTTTGTATAAGGAACCTGTATGTGAAACTGATTGAAAAAGAGTAACCATGGAGTTTCTTGCTCGTTCTTCATTGGAATCTACACTTTGGAACGAGCAAATAGCTTCACTAAGAGGACTGATCGACAGACTGACACTTTATATCATCAAAAATTTTTTTGACGTTGAAAAGTGCATCTAATTGGAATAAATGATTTTTGATTTTGACTTTGTGCTAACAAATTGTACACATCTTTAAATATGACATAACTTACTTATCTATATTCATTGTATGGTAATATGGTCTGTCTGTATGTCCAGAGCACCCCCCTGCTGGCGGGGGTGGCCCCGCTGGGGTCCCCGCAGTCGTCGCTGGGGTCCCTGCCTCACCCCGCGCACCAACATCTACAGCACCAGCCCCCCGCGCCATGTACGTATTGTTACAGATGGTAGTATCATCAAATAGTAATGTGTGTATTTATTGTGTGTGTGTGTGTAGGTGCATCGAGTACGTGTCCGCTGGGCGCGTCGTGCGGTGCGCCTGCGGACGGGTTCGCGGCGGCGGCCCGCGAGCGGGGACACTACGTCGCGTACGAACCGCTCGGACACTACACGCAGTCTGTACACCATTACTTACCTACTTACTTTATACACATTCTGTAAACACAAAACCAAAGCATTTCTTACTCAATTTCATACATAAGAGTACATACATTCTATATGTATTTTTGCCATTGAAGCTATTACTTCTGAACACTAATTTATACTGAACAATACAAACTAAAAAAGTCCCTTATATAAATATAAGTACAAGGTTAGCGCGGTGTGGTTCGATTCCCGCACATAACAATTCTTTGTGTAATCCAAAATTTGTTGTTTCGGGTCCGGGTGTGTATGTGAAATTGTATGTTTATAAATGCACACACGACACAGGAGAAAATCCTAGTGCAGGGCAACGTTTGTTTTACAAAAAAGGTATATATAATAAAATAAATAAATAAAGTATAGATCTCTATTAAGCAGAACGAATATAAGAATATTCGTTTCGATGTATTAACTAATCTATTTTTCGTAGTCGCGACTCACTGAGTAGTGAAACGGGCCCCGGCAGTGGGAGCGGGGGCCCCATCATGAGCGGGGGCCCGGGCCTGGGTCCCGGTGGCGGGTCCCTGCAGCGACGGGGCGCGGGCCCCGCGGGGGGCGCGCTGCACAGCTTCACGCTGAGCGACAACGCGAGCGACACGTCGACGCCCTCCCACTCGCGCGCCAGTGTGAGGGAGACCTCGCCATACAAGAAGAGTGCCAGCTCCTCGCCAGGACATATACCCAACCGGTTGCAGCTCGGTGAGATATACTCAGTTATAATGTCCAGGAATGTCTGAGGGTATGAACCCGAGTAACTTACTGTAAGTGAACGCTTGAACTACTCCTACAAATATTATTAATGCGAAAGTTTGTAACTATGAATGAATGTTTGTTACTCCTTCACGGAAATATTTTTTTTTATGTTATGTGGTAAGCAATCGGCGCTGCCCACGAACATCCGCAACAACGGAGCAGTTACGAGAGCGTTGACGACCTTTTGGGAATTTCGGGATTGGGGTAGGGGAAGGTTTGGGCCTCCGATAATCTTACTCACACAGCGAAACACAACGCTTTAGTTATTTCACGTCCGTTCTCTGTGAGGCCGTGGTATAATTCCGATTGAGCCGACCCATTCGTACCGAGGTTGGCTTTCCCATACTTAAATATTACTCTATGGATTTTGATGAAAATAGCCACAGAGATAGATTGTAGGCTAGTTTTCATCTGGGTAACTCGGGCAAAGCGGCTAGTAGAAGTTAGTACAGTGTATGATTCCCCTGTAGGTGGCGCAGTCCCTCACTGCGCGGACGAGCTGGAGCCCCTGACGCCGTCGCGGTCCACGGAGCGCCTCCATCGCGAGATGCAGAACCTCGAGGGACTCATGAAGGACCTCTCCGCCATCACTCAGCAACAGTTCCATTGCTAGCACCACTACGCTGCACCATCATCAGATACTTCATTTCATTCATTTAACTGACAGGAAATCATACTTAAATATAATCACAGCACTTCATAATGGAATACAAATTAACTTGCGTAAGAAAAAAGTTTCTTAAGTACATTTTTCGAACATGCTCGATTAGTTTCAAGTCACATTGGAATTATAAGTTATGAATACATCATACACCATTGTTTTTTGTACTGAAACTGTGTGATTGTGACTGAATCGAATGAAATGAAGTATACAGACAGACAGACAGACATTTCGTTACACCGACACTTGTGACATAATCCTAGCTTTATTATTTTAGATCAGTTTATACTAATGTTTACTCCCTGTCTATGGTTCTGTCGAATTATCTAAAATAATATAATTTGTTAAAACGCGACAAATAATGTCAAAGTTTTGTTTTATAGGATGAGCCGGCAAACGAGCAGACGGATTACCTAATGGTAAGCAATCAGTGCCTCCCATACACAGCTGCAACACCAAAGGAGTTACTAGTGCGTTGCCGGCCGGGATTTCAGGAGAGCGAAGGAGGGATTGGACCTCCAGTAACCTCACTCACACGACGAAACACAACGCTGTGGTTGTTTCAAGCAGTTCAGTTTTGATTTAGATTTAGGTAAAAAATGTGACTTTGTTATGAATAGGCAGTGCCATAGACAAGGAGTAATTGTTTTTAGATGAGTTTATCACAAATATAGTTGAGTAGTCCCCAGTACTTACTGTACTCTGTACATAGCGACGTACTAACGTACCTACCTATACATTATGTATATATCTAGTTAAACATATTCTAGCCAATAAGGATAGGAGTATCATTATTTTGACTGATTTTTTATTATTGCTAGATATATTTCAAACACTGCAGTGTTATATACCTATACATGTAGATATTATTATTTATATGCAAAGTTAGGTTAAATGAGGGATTTATTCACGGGGGCAATTTTTGTGCTCAATTAGAACAATTAAATATAAAATCTTAATAATAAATATATTTACCTATAAAAATTGTAACAGCTAATTGATCGTTTTGCATGAAAAAGTAAATGTTTTTGAGATTTCTCTTGTATTGATTCGACTTTCTTGTTTTATTCGAGCACCAGAATCGGTTCCTTGAATAAGTCCCTCCGTTAACCTAACTCACTGTATATATTTAGTGAAAATACCTTTTTCGACGGTCTAATATATTTGTGCGTTTTTTAGGAAAATTGTACTCAATTTATATATTTTTTTAAATTATATGTTGACTGCAGTGTGTGATATATTACGGCGGCCATATTGTGCCCGCGGTCATTGACCCCGCTCTGACTCGCTCAACCTCCTCACAGACTCCTACATTCCAACTTACACCAAACCCCATCTATTTACAATTCAAACGATTTTCTCCCTTATGCCTTTGTAATAAGTGTGATTAAATGTGCACCAAAATGTTGGTATTGTAAATATTTTTTCTGACTTCCAATGTCAACTGTATGTCGCTAAGAACAGGGATGAAAATCGTTTAAAGGTTGTTAGTTGGAATGTAGGCGGGTTTTATGTATGGAGAAGGCTCACTGTATATGTTTATGTAAAGAGCTAGTCATATAAAGTATGCCTAAGTAGTGTAAGTAGGTTCTACGTGACATACAAACATACACGGACACATCTTAGGAGTATACTATAGTGACTTTTATGTTTTTCTTAAATTTATTAGTAAAATATTAGTATTCGTATATACATATATATTGACCCCAACGTGTACCTATAATTTCTATGTCACGTGGTATCGTTTTAAAATAAGTTTGTAGCGATCGCGACACTTAAGTAATAACCAATTTACTATGAACTCCAGTTACGTACAGTATATGTGCTACGAGAGTTTAACTTACACTGGTTATCAATATGCAATGAGCCAATGTAAGCTGGACCTTAGTATCGTACACGTTTTTTACAACAAAGGTTCAAGTTATACTGGTGATACTGGTGTCGCGTCGCTCCTTATAAATTTCCTATATTGAACAATTTCTCAAGTTAGCTCGGTAAGTCTTTATTAATTGTAAAAATCTTTTGATACTATATAATTATGTAATTAATATATTTGTACATTTCGTACGCGACACGTATTTTTACTAATATAATATCGGGCTGCACTCGTTTGTTGGTATGGTGCCCACTGACCAGGCGGCGCTACCACCGCCTACTTACTGCCTACAGACACAAAACATCACTTTATAGATAGATAAATCTTAACATTCCTTTATAATATATATCTTTAAACTTTGAAAACAGCCGGACTGTTTTGTCGTCAAGTTTGTTTACAGTTAGATCAGCTAGATGGCGTTGTTTTAAAAATTTTACTTTAAAAGCAAACTTTTACTGAAACAGATGATAATGTTGACGTTGATACATAGAAATGAAAAAACATGGCGATATATAAGTGTTAGGATTGCCCCCTCCCTCCCCCATCGGGGATGAGGTGTAAGACGTCAGTGTGGTGGGTCCTCCGGTCAGTGTTCACGTTTTGTATAAACTTGTAACTTTATCTCGTGTCTCTGTTGTACATAGTCCTGTCCTGCTCGCACACACCTCACTTCACACCCGCTGCTGTCGCATTCTCGACTCTATTAATTCTGACATAGAGTTTATATTCGTTTGTGTTGGCAGTGAAGTCAGGATGTGTATAAGAAAATGCTATCGAATTGATTTTGTAAGTCATTTTGTATGTTTGGTAGCAGATGTAGGAGGGTGTCTGAATTCCAGTGTCTTTTTGGGCTAATAATTGAAAGTCAACAATCAAAATGATTTTGACTTAGTTAAAAACGAACGACGCCTCCTATTCGTGCAACCAACGCTTGTACAAACAAACAAATTATTATATTAAGTGATAACGTTCAGACTGATATATTCGTTTACAGATTTTTGTATTTTGCGGCGGACGAGCGCTCACGTCATTACATTACACAATGATTTCCATAATTCATGATTTATTTCTATATTAACGCGTCTTAAAAAAGGGACATCCCTACTCCTATGGGTTAAAAAAAAACAATATTGTAGTACAACATTGCTTAACTACAAAGTGCCACGTGGTGCGAGCCTAAGAGTTTAACCTTTAGAAGTAATGACGCGAGCGAACGCCAGCCTGTCTTTTTAATCATTTACTTATAATAATACAGCAACGCGTTACAGCAACGCGTTACAGCAACGCGTTACAGCAACGCTTGTACACACAGTGTTGTAAATACAAATATAATATACACAATACTACGAAATTTTGAATATTATTCGTTCTTGGATAAACATTATTAGTATTAAAAGAAAACGAGCTACAGATTATTCTTTTCTCACTAGATGGCGTCAAACTAAAAGAGGTAATTTTGTCTAATCAATGTAGCTATCAATCATTTAAACGTCCAATGATGTAACAGTAACTAATTTTCTATTGGTCGAAAATATAAGAAGTTTACACTAGCGCCACCTAGTGAGGGAAACTTCATAAGAAGGGACTTAAAGACTTATACATAACTAATGAAAATTTATAGATCTCCGTATATACAATTGAGTATTAAAAAGTCGTGTATTCCTGATATGAATGATGTTGATATGATTCCTGATATGATACGATATGAGTCGTTGCTGTAACACGTTGCGTGTTGCCCCCGCTGTATGGATGCGAGGCGGCGCGGCGTGACGTCACTGCGAGTGTACAACTACAATATACTTGTATTATTTATTGATCTATACACTTTTATTGATGTTCCCTGCCCTGTCCTACACCTCATTGTTAATCTACCGTGATGATACTGACACCAGAATAATCCAACTAATAAGACAAAAGCTGAAAGTTTGTAATAACGGATGGTTTGTTGATGAAAATATACACAGACATAGATTGCAGTCTTGAATAACACATAGGCTTCATTTCACCCCGGTAACGCGGGCGAAACCGCTGTTAGAAGCTAGTGGAGAAATTCATCTGATACTGGATAAGACTGGGGTTTAATTAAACATGGCTCCCTCCTTTAAACAGGGCTACTCACAATTGCACAATTCCGGGAGAAAATAAATAAACAGTACAATGATTAATTACTGTATAAACGTATCGCGGGTTCGACTCCCACACGGACGCAATACTCAACCATTCCCTGACAAAAAAACTATGTACGCTACAGGTTCGACACCTGGCAACTAATATTTTTGGAGATCGCTATCATTTCTACTTACATGGATTTTGATGGTGTATGTATTACCCTAACTAACATATCACACATGGCTGTGTTATGTATGCATTAAGCATCAAGGTAATGTCGAGAGGTAGTGACTCTCTGACTCTTGCTGACTAAAATACCCACCGTTTCTTCTCCTTCTCCAAGCCGAGTCTGCGTTACCTTCTTTGGTTTACCCGCGACCCTGGCCTAGCATCTAGCTCTCTGATTTGGTGCGAAGTTTCGCTGTCCCGATTTTTTTAATGCGATATGACGGCAATTGGAGCAGCCCGATTACTTGATGGCAAGCAATCAGCGCCGCCCATGGACACGCGCAACAACAAAAGAAGTTACCAGTACGTTGCCCACCTTTTGAGGATTAGAGATTTGGAAATTATGTTTCACGCCGATTTTCTGTAAGGTTGTGCTATCATTATGGCCGAGCCGACCCATTCGTGTCAAAGCATGGCTCTCCTACACTTGAAACTCCAGTCTTAACGGTTTTGGGTTCAATTCCTAACTAAAGCACAACTGCGTGTGTATATTAAGCAGCGTAATAAGTAAGGATATGCTACAATAACATTATCTAATTCTATTTTATCTGTGACGAATCTCGGTACATGGATGTAAACAACATTGATACGTAGATGTACGCCACTCTGAGATCTCTGCCTGCCGCCCGCGCAGTGCTCGCGCCGTGTATCCGGCGGCAGCAGGAGTGACGCGGCTGCAGATAACCATTCAATTTGTGTGTCGCGCAACTTGTCCGGCCGCCGCCGTATCGCGCGCTATCTGCTCGCTCCACCAAACACTGGCTGTTGACTAGAACAATATATTAGTAGGTTATTAAGTTATTAGGAATGTGTTTCCTATTTGCGACCAACATACATACACAGCTGAGGAAAAGCGCCTTCTCACACGGAGAAGCAGCAATGTGTATTAATCACGATTGCATGTATTTAGTGATCACAAAATTATTAAATCAGATTTTCTCACTTTAATAACTGTACATATTATTATGTATGCATTAGAGCGAGGTTGCCAGAGGCCCAATTCTTCTCCTTTGTCACCATCTCCAAAACCCTGATCCTCAAAAGATCGGCAACGCATTCGTAACTTCTCTGTTGTTGCGGGTATCCACTAGAAGCGCTGATTGCTTACCGGCAGGTAATCTGTCAGGTCGTTAGCCGACGTATCACATAAAACAAAACTCGGATTATTGCGTCATAATGAGTAACCGCCGCGCGTCACGTCTATACGATTACTAATTAATTGTTTTAAAACTTTTTGCAAAACAAACTTCATTTAAACATGTTGTTATATTGATCTGCCGGAGCTTTGGTGAGCACATACACAATATGCGATTACTGTCGGAGTGGTTGTACGTGTGTGTAGTGGGTATTGACTGCTTTTCACCTGGAGGTAACATTTGACGCTGCACATGAACATCCAAGACACTAGAGATCTTAAAAGTGTTTTGCCAGCCTTTTACGGTTAGGGATTTGAGCGTTGGAAGGGGAAGAGGAGGGCTGGACCTCCGTCAACCATATACACCGTAGTGGGTGTTGTGTGTGTGTGTGTACTTGTATTTGAACACACCTACACAAAAGATAACATTTTCTTCTATACTAATATTGTAAAGAGGAAAGCTTACACTGTTTCTTGGAATCGAGAATGCTCCGAAACGGTTTGGCTGAAAATTTAGACACAAACATTATTTCACTGTTGAGAATGTATATTCTATCTGCGGTAACGAAGACTATATAGTACCAGAGGTTCAGCTAGAAATAAATAAATAGTAATTACTTATTTATTAGGTTTAGTATTGAATGTAGAAAGCAAACAAATACAAACTGATTAATTATCTACATCAGAAGCTGAGGTATTGCTACTCGAGATACGACATAAAATTGATAACGCCGCGTAGGAGGTCCTCCCACGATACACTCAGTCGATACACAACTTGAAAAAGGTGGCAGCGCTCGATGCAGGTCGCTTCCAACCGGTCGATGTGCGAGCCATTGATGGAGGCCTGTATGGACTTCTTATAGCTATTATAATGAGGATGATGATGATGATGAAGCATGTAACATACGATCTACTACTTATGCACAATGCAGTTTGCAGATGAAGTGATAATTTCATTACTGTTTGGACGTCAGATATTGATACATCGATGACAAGAAAATCACAGTAATCAAGTTTAAAAATGAAATGCAAAGGAAGCGAAGACTCCTGTAGAGAAGTACGTGAAACTTGTACGGTTACTGATTGAATACTTTGAATACTTAGTACATAATTACGAATAATGTTTAGTAGCGGCTCTAGTGCTCACAGTCGCAGTCACCGCGGCAGCAGGGACTGTGTGATGCCGACAGCGCGACGTTATTACTCCTCACTAAGTCCCTCTCTGTAATATTCAATAAATTATAATTAGCCCTCCGTCCCTCAGTCCCTCAGTGTCCCTCAGTACTCATTGGCTGCACTCACATTGAACACTGATCATAAAACCTCGCAAGTACTGAGTGCACGCGGGGTCAAAGGTTCCGTCATTAGTAGTAGTTAATATTTTGTTGTTGGTTTAATTCAAATACTTCTTGTGCTGATTACTGTTTTATACGATTGTTAATTCACAAACTGTTAAGAAAGACATCGTGAGGAACCTTGGCCTTATCTAAAGATATAATATACTAAAATGATTCGCAAAACGTGTTGGTAAACGCATAACTCAACAACGCCTTGGTCCAAGCTTTTGTTAATTCCTTTCTTTGTGTATTTTGTTTTAAGAGTTGTATGAACGAAAATTTAAGAAAAAATCGTTATAAACGGGAAAACATAGTTACCCGTGCGAAGCAAGGGTGGTGTTCTAGTTATTTATAAAAGTTTGAAACCGTCGGTCCGACTTGAGCAGCCGTCGTGATTAATGCTCTATCCTTCTCCGTGTGAGTTGTGTTGATTGCTCAGCAGTAAGTAGTTGTAGGATGATCAGTCTTGTCAAAGGGGAAAAAATGTTTGTTATTATTTCGAGTCAGAGAGAGTCCGTCTAGGAGCAGGTATCCTTGTCAGAACCTGTGCGTCTTCAATTCCCAAGTTGTCAGCCAAATGTTAACATATGAATCACACCACAATCACAACCGTACCGTTTTTGACGTGTAAAAGTGCCGTTTTAAGGCCTATTTGCAAAAATAAATTCATTGTTTCATTGTTTCATTGTTTGTTTCGTAGCTTGGGGAACAATATGAACTAGCAGAGTAAGTATTGGCGATGGTCCAGTGACCTGTGTGACGTCCAACGTATACATACAGTTAATAATTGGTCTTCTGGTCCTTAAAAGAGATGGTAGTTAATTGGTTAAATTACTCTAAATATTGAAAATAAATTATCACAACGCTGCATAAGTTACATAAAAAAATATAATTGTCATCAATGAATAATGTCATGGTCGCCGCAAAGAGGGGTGCTTCTATACGTCCGTGAGATGTTTTCTTGCAGAACCCTAAAATATGTTTAAGAAACGGTTTCTTTCCACGAAGTGCTGAGGGCGCGCGGCGTAGGGCGGGCGCTGCATATATAGCGCGGCGCGGCCGAGCGCGCCACAGTCCGCGCCCGAGCTCGCGCGCACCGGAACTACGCTCAGCAGCCTTCAGGCTACAGGTACTCGACAGATCCTTCATCATACACATTCTATCATAGCATTCATCATTAATCAGTTCCATTGTTTGTAATAAATGTAGAGGTAAGTCACTTTTTTTAAGGTTTTTTAATATGTTATTTTTTTAAATTAATAAAATGTATACGAGATAAATCAATTTTTCTAAAATATAAAAACATCCATAAAATATGTCACAGCTGACGCTCGAGCTAATAATTTTATTCCGAGCTAAATGCTGAGTTTATCAAATATATGGACCAAACTGATAACTAGGTTTGTCCTCGTGAAAGGAACATCTTCAAAACGCTCATAATATTGTATCTCGTATCTTTACAAATAGTAACACGCTGTTATATAGTTATGTATGCAAAAATAACTTTTATAACAAATCAAAATATCAATACTTTTTTCCATTTTGACCAACATCACGCATAGTATTCTCATCCCACCATTCCATTCAAATAATTGTTTTTTATTGGTTTATTAATTTAATTAACTAACGGTCTAATTTTAAAATGGTAGTGATAAACAAAAACGGCTTATTTTGTAAACTATTCCGCAGTTTAACAAAACACCATATAGAAACGCGTTGATGTCTTTTGTTTGCTACGAACAACGGCTACGACTGCTACGGGATTTGTAGCCATTACTAAAATAGAAGTATATTTCAGTACATGTTAAAAAGTGTGAAAATTACATTGATTTGATCGTATGTAATGGTTTCAATATTTATTGAGTCATCAAAGATTAATTTTGACAATTAATTCATAATGTATAAGTTTTTATAATCAGACATTACGTGTATGAGTGATCATGTTTATTGTAAGAAGGTTGTATTGCATCTAAGAATAGGTCACGATATTAGTACAATTGGACAATAAAGTGAATGTTTTAATTGAAAATTGTGCGCCGTAGCGGGTTACGGTGCAATCAAATTACATTTTATATGTGTTTTATTGGCGGCCGCGCGGGTCGCGGACCGCGGGCCAGGCGCGCGCCCTGTGAGCCTGCGTAGCCTGTAACGCACCCTAAATTAGAGAGTTACGATAAGTGTATCATACTCGAGAGATGATGCCATGAACTGCCAATAGTGGTAGAGTGAGCGTTCTTCCTTCTGATGACCATTTCCGGGCGAGAACATGTCTGGTCGGTGTAACTCAATGTAGCGCTTGTCCTCAAGCAGCCTGCAAGGAGTATTTACTCTTTGTGGATGACGATCGACTTTGTTACTGAATATTCTCTTTTTTGGATTCAAATGTTGATTATAAATAGCTCGAAAATGTTATTAATTACCCAGTATTTAAGGGTGCGTAGACCCATTGAGTAGTAACAAATAGCTAGAAAACTTTCGTACTGACCCAGAGGTTAATAATGAGGGTGCTGGTTATAAACTTAACTAGTACTTACATACCAATGTAGCTTTTGCCGAGTTACATGTATTTCTGCCATAAATATTAATTGTAATCATCATAGTATAGAACAAAGTCGCTTTTCTGTCCCTATATCCCTATGTAAGGTTAAATCATTCCAATCACGTAACGGATTTTGAAGCCGTATTTTTATTAGATAGAGTGATTGAAGAGAAAGATTTATATGTATAATAATGACATCCATTAAATAGTGGAGAAAAGTATTATTAGCATTGCACCCGTGCATAGCCGAAGCAGGTCGCTAATTATAACTATAAAACCAATAATTCGGCCTAAGCAAATGTTATTATAAATGCGAAAACCGTCTCCGTGTGAGAAGATACCTTTAGCCAGCAGTGGACATTTGTAGGCTGAAGCTGTGTAATAGCTTCACTCCTCGAATGGACTGGATAAAACGTGGTTCATCCCATTTTAGAAATCGAGTTTCTAAATGGAGATGAATGATTTGACTTTTAGAAGATGTGTTGGTGTTTGACTTGTAACGCAGCAGCCGCCCAAATAGAAAGTATTGTTTGAAGTAATATAATCTCTAATACAATAATGTTTGTTTGTTTGTTTGTTCACACGCGCGCCGTAGGCTCGTTACTTCGTTATGAGCGTCGTTTGTTTATCACATTATATGTATATTGATACAATTTCCTCGCGCTCCACTTCAGATAATAATATAATATATTTAACATTGCTGTGCTGTTTGTTCATAAATATTGTAAAATTGAACTTTTTTGAGCAGGGAAAATCTTTATATTGCTTCTTTTACTCTTGGTAGGGCGAGGGAGAGTGTCAGACTTTCTCTCTCTGACTAAAAACCACCCTGTTATTTCTCCAGATCCAGGCCGTGCTCGCGGTACACAATTGCACTAAATTCGTCAAACCTCAGGCGCATTATGTTTCTAATTACCGCGATTTCAAGTTTAAACCGCAACCCCGGCTGAAAAACTAAAATTTATTGAGGGATCGGTTACTGATGAGAAGAATAACTTTAATTCAATGTAACTTGGTATTTTCATCTTGCACGTCGCGTCTATTCCGGATTTTTAATAAAATATTAGTTTGTGTAGGTTGCAAAAGTCAAAGTCAAAGCTGTAAAAGTCGAAAAACATATTTATTCTAACTAAACCATAAACAGCTACTTACTTGTGAACATCAAAACGCCATATGGTAATTAAACCACATCTTGAGCTAAGTCTCCATTTGTCATTTTTACGTATTCATTACATTATTTCGGCAGGTATAGTAGTCCCTCCATTGTTGCCATCATACCAGTCCATAGCAACCCACACCCTAGCCATACGTATTGTTTCCTCTATCCACAATAGTCCTATACTAACCAGGGACTATTCTTTCGTTTCCATAGTGCACACAGGGATAGTCGCTGGTTAGTGTCCCATTTCATTAAAACATCATTAGTCTAAAAGAGCGCTGTGCATTTTGCTACAGCCTCTAGTACGCGTCCCACTTAACGGGGACCCGGTGGTCCCGTGATTGCCAAAGAATTACAATTAATTAAGTATCTGAACACAATATTGTGAGCTTACAGTACTCATGTGTAGCAGCTGGACACAAATGTTAGACCATCGACATTCTCGCGCTACTAGACTTACATACATTAAGAACAATATTAGAAATTGAAAGTGCCCATGTATTGTGTAACCTTTTTTATTAGTGACACATTGATTGATATTATTAGTGGAAGACAAATATCTAAATTAAACATTTGGCCAATAAAGCAGTGTGTGAGCGCTCGGCACGGATATAGCGGCGCGTGGGCGGCGCCCGCGGCTCTAATGAGGCGCCGGCAAATACAGCCTTCTGTACAAACACACCCGCAGCACTGTAGCTACAGCCTGCCGGACCGGGCCGGACGCGGCGCCGGACGACCGGCAAAAACATGCTTCCGGCGACAGCCGCGGGATGTTGCCGGATCCGAGACCAAACTATATTACCGGCTTCTCGGCATCCTCTCAGACAGAGATAGAGCTAGCTGAGACTTGTAGTGCTGTCTCACTCCCACCACTGTCTCAAGATCTACACTCATCACATTAGTCTCAGAAAAATAAAGAAAAAAATATTGGTTTGGTGGCGCGGAGGTTAAAGGGTCCGCTTCTCAAGCATGATAGTGCGGTTTCGAAACCTGGCAAGTACCAATGTGACTTATTCCGATTTATATGTACTTTCTATGATTATTTATACCACTGATATACGGTGAAGGAAAATATCGCGAGGCTGGAATTATAATTTCATATTTTAAGTTTTAAATAGCTAATCCGCCTTGAGCAAACGTCGTGATTAATGCTCAAACCTTCAATGTGTGAGATGAAGCCTTTGTTTAACAGTGGGCTGATGATTTTAATGTGTATTCAAAGAAAAACAAGATTTCAACACTGTGTGACGATTGAAATCCAATTAATTGAAATCGATTGAATTGAAATTCGTTTAGCATTTTATAATGTATGAGACAAACAGACAACTTTAACTGATAGTGCAGTGGCACCTTACAGTCATGTGGACCCGATGTCTCAGTGGACAGATAGCTCACGACTACACGTGTGACTACGCAAATCAATTCCCTAACTTAGACAGTCTAGAGGGGAGAAGGAAGCAAGTTCCAATCCCAAGCGTGACAGTTATGTGTTAATAATGTGATTGTGATAATGTGATGTGACAAACATACACAATATTCAATATTTTCAGTGTTGACACAGTTACAGTTCGACTGTTACGTAAAAGCCGATGTTAAAGTATTTTATATAGATACACACACACATGAGATGTTTCTATAAAGTTGTATTTATTTCGTTTAAGTAATAAAATATTCCGCCGGCCGAGCAATGATTTCATATGAAAACAAAACTTCGCGCCTCGTCCAGCGGACGGCGGGCGGCAGGGGAGGGGCGCAGGTAATGGCGGCTAATAAAACAAAATATATTTTAATATTCATACAGTCGTAACGTAGTTATATGTTATGATAACGGCCTCCTCCGCCCCCGCGCCCCGCATCCCCGCGTCCTCGCCGCTAACTTTGTGCTAATCCAACTGGTAGTTCCCAGTAGTTACTGTAATTGTTTAATTATCACACGTACCGAGAGTTACTCACCTGACGTCTGAGTAAGACATGTATTTATGTCAATCCGTTCAGCATCACTGAACGGATTGACATAAATACATGTCTTACTCAGACGTCAAAAGCAGCATCACTGCTTTTGTTTAACAAACAGTGCTACGACTCGTAGCGCTATGACGTCTACAGCTCGTAGGACGTCGTAGCGCTACGACGTCTACAGCTCGTAGCACGTCGTAGCGCTACGTTAATGCTACACAGTACTATGCTCAAATATTTTTGTCTTCTAGAAGCTGTAGCTTCAGTTTACCTTCAGCTGTTTTAACTATGTAGCTAAGTGAAACTTATGACCGGCAGGTGGCGGTAGTGTGTCGCAGTTGTGACTCACACACACACGTGTGCTATGTGTGTTCGTGCGCGAGCGTGCGTGTGCGCGTGCGCGCTGCTGCTCGCCCTCGTGCTCGCCGAGCACGACAAGCGCGCAGAGAGTAAGTACTAGATACCTGACAATATGAATGTTGAGAATATACTGACCAATGTCGTGGTGACCCAGTTGTTAAAGCGTCTGCTTCGCACAGTGAAACTACAGTACTACCGTACAGTGAAAGAAAACATAGTGAGGACCCCAAACTTTAAGTTTTGAAATCGTAGTAATTAATAGTCAAACCTTCTCTTCTGAGAGGCCTTTGCTCATCAGTGGGCCGTTATAAGCCAATGATGTTGAGTACATACTGAGCAGGCTGTATTAAGTGTCGCGGTGCAATATTTGCAGTGTCTCCGATGCCGTTCCTGATGGCGACGCGCTACGGGCGCAGCTCGCCGCCCGCCAGGCACCTCGCGCCTCGCAACGACAGGTGACACACACACACAACACTAAGCTATTACAATATAAATGGTTAGTATACAACTGACTCACACATTCGCACGTCTGTGCAGGTTCTTCATGAGCACGCGCTATGGCAAGCGGTCGGACAGCAGCGGGGGCGCGGGCGGGGGCGCCGGGGGCGGGGGCGCACTGCTGGAGGGCGCTGCGCAGGCGCTGGTGTGCGAGTACACCGGCGTGTGGGCACTCTACCGCTGCCGACACAAGCCGCCGCTCTACCACAAGTTAGTATATACAGATATATATAGGGTGACAGGTAATTAGTGACCATTATTAAAACACGTGATTGCAACAACTTTTCCAAAGAAACTATTTTCTATATTCATTTGTTTTTTTGTTTTAAATACTTGCTTTACAAAAAATCGTTTTATCCTTTCTCACTCCGCGACAAACATCTTTGACTACTTATTTGAAATACAGTTTTAAATAAAATTTATTACTATTCAATAGACAAATCTTCGGTTCAATGCTATTAAAATCTGACCTGAAAAATGATGACTGTGTTTGTGCAGGAGGAGTGCGGAGGAGACGATGGAGCGCTACGAGGAGTAACCGTCTGCTGACCACGACCAGGGATCGCGTCGGCCGCCGCATACACAAACACACCGTCACTCAATCATACACATACACAAAGACAGTTTTAATATCAGTACTCATGCCTCATACACACATTCACACACGTACGTATACACACAATCACACACACACACACGCGCGCGGCCGCCGCTCTGTACACATATACATAATAACTGTTACGTAAATTTAGTATAAACACTAGACAGGTCGCTTCTATGTAAGTATTAGGCGTGACGGACGTGACGAACGTGACAGAGCCGTGGCAAGACACAGATGTGGCGACACGGCGTGGCGGACACGTTTCGCGCCGCGCGTGGCTGGGCGCGCGCCGCGAGACCTGCGCCTGACGATCTCATCCACTGAATATGCAAATGCTGCCTCCATGAAACTTCCTGTAAATGTTCGCAAACTCGATGTAATTGTATGTAAACTGTTGTCACGAGATCTGTATGATGTTCTGTGAAACACATGTTGAGAAATATTATCATAATTACTGTCACATTCTACTTAGAGAATGAAACCATTATACTGAACTTATGTTGGACTATATTTGTCAACTAACTCTATGTTAAAATGTCATTTACTTTCCAAATATAGAACAAATTGTTTGTACATTAGTTTGTTGTTTACACAAGTACCGTCCCTCCATGTTTGTGCCAAAATAAATATAAAAACATAAATGTGATTGTCCGAGTTTTTGATATCGTAAATCCAAGTGTAGATGAAACTATAGTATACATACATACTAACTGATATATTGATAGTTTTATATATGTATATATCGTAATTTTCAATACGGG
This sequence comes from Spodoptera exigua, assembly GCA_902829305.4. Classification (NCBI taxonomy): domain Eukaryota; kingdom Metazoa; phylum Arthropoda; class Insecta; order Lepidoptera; family Noctuidae; genus Spodoptera; species Spodoptera exigua. The sequence continues at coordinate 46,900 of LR824628.2, read as the reverse complement.
TTTATGGAGCCATTGTTAGTGCCCTGTAAAAAAACTTTTAACTTGATAGTCAATATATTATTATATCTGTACCTTGTATGTATAAATATTCAACAGACTCATATATAGTATGGGATCGTTATAATGATGTGTGTGTCGCCCCGTGTCGTCACTCGGGGTGGCGCTGACGATGGTATAGTCAGTAAGTATAGTGACTAGTGTAAGGTATACTATAATGTACGAGCACTATCAGTCAATATAAACGGACGCTCACGACCAATGTCTTCTCATTTCTGACGCCCTGGTACCTCGCTCCTATAATCCCCAATTCCTTGAAAGTTTTATTAATATTAATTTATTTATTAGCTTCATGAACAATAAAATGCACACAGCTTAATGCATTGAGCACTATCTTCCAGTCTGATAGATAGATATCTGGTTTTTTTTTGTGGGAAAATTTATCAAATAATTTCTCTCGCCCAAGATGAGATGACAGGGAGAGTCAGTCTCTTACTGACAAAATACTCAGTGGTCCTTCTCCTGTTACAATATTAATATAACAAGCTATGTAGTTCGTGCAGAGTAAAATATATTCATTACCAACTCTACTGTATCTTGCATTCTCTGAAAAACTTCGTTCTCCAAGACTTCAATGAACACGCTACGTGTGGAAATTAAGGGTTCGACATCCGCTGTAAGAAAAATACACAACCAGTTTTTAAGAGCAGATCAGGAGCAACACTCTACCAGGCTAACACTCTGTAACATTCGAACTATCACAGTATTCAACTTAGGGCTGATTTTTCAATAGTTAGATAAAAGTTATCTGGGGAATAATTACGATGCGTCGAATTATTCCCCAGATAACTGCCGATGTCGTGTCAGAATGTTTGTATAAGACAGTGACAGCAACAATTAATTCCTTAGATAACATTTATCTGACTAGATATTGTAATATCAGCCCTAAGTCATTTAATCATTTCTGTTTGCGTAAAGTAAATAAATGCCGGGCGAAGGGTCTCGTGTGCAAATCTCGGCTCGAGAAAACATTTAAGTTGAGTTTAGTTTTTGAAAATTTCTGAGCAATAAATGTATTCGGTGTTATGGTAATAAGTAGTCCCACTCTCTATTGTAGTGTGTCACACATGCACACGTTACTCTTTAAGCAGGCCAGGCATAGCACAACAATATAGATCACTCAATTAAAGCTATTCGTACGATGGACGTTCGTCATTTATTGATTTTCCAGAGACCCCCGACCCGGCAATTATAGTGCTTCAAAGAGCCAGTAGAACACCACAAATGGGGACAAGGTTCATGCTCAGGCGGGGTTTTGGTTTTAGTCCAATGATGTAGCGCAGCCCCAGCCTGGAGCCAAAAAACGAGTTAGTTTTTAGTCAGTGAGAGCCTGACATTTATTTTCACCTTACCCAGGGTGTAAGGTAATATTTATAAAAATAATATGTATTAAAAATATACGTCACATGAATTAGTAATTAAAAGTGGGTCAGAATTTGAGGTAAAAAAGTCTTAATAATAACAATCGCTAAAGCTAACTTATTCTAGACTAGAAGGCAGCAATAAAATAATATCAGTTCCCGTTTTAAATAAAAACCAGAATTATTATGAATATTGCCCTCTCAAAAAAGCACTTCAAAATCCGAGACAAAAACGGCATTATATCTGCCCGAGGAATGCCCGTCACTAGCGACCAGCGATGTGTACGGTTATACGGATGTAACACTGGCTTGGTCCCCGCCCTGGTCTGCGTGAATTAGCCTGACGTCCTTCATTGCATGTACGCAAACATTTAAGAAAATTATCGTCGAATTCTTCCGCCATAGTTCACGCGAAAAAATTATCATCCACATAACATAGAGAATAAAATAAATATATTTAGTAAATATTAATTTAGAATATACAATTGTGCTTGAAGCTACAATTAGTTTAGAAAATTTGACGCCAATTATACTTAACATAACAAACATGATGATATTTAAACTCTATCATTATAGATAGTTGGCAGTCAACAACTGTACGATTTACGCGAAACTTTCTGCCTGACACATCAAACATTTGGAATGATCTTCCGGCGGCGGTATTTCTGAACCGATGCGACCTTTTAACATGCTTAATTTATATTCCTTTTTGAGATGAATTCATTAGGAAAACCCAACTTGCCACCGGTGTATTCATAAATATGTAGCTACCAGCTAAAGTTTTAATTATAATATCTTATATTGAGTGAGCACAGATAATTAAAAGTGTATAAACTTAATTACCGATGTCACTGATGCGATGTGACGCGGCATTAGCTGTATCTGCATAATGATAATGCCATCTCCGACACCGCTAATGTATTCGTAACTCGTTTTCGTTTCAGTGGAGGTATCCGTGACGCAATGTCCTCCCTGGCATTAATTATATCTATGGACAATACGGAAATACACCATTACAGTGATACATCTCCTAACTACAATTTAAAAATTAATCAGTAAATATGTGTATTGGCGAGCTACCTTTACTCGCCGTCCGCACGCTTATGGTGGCCGGTGATCGGCTCTCAAATAGGTAGGGTTAAGTAAGGTAGAGTTTACTAGAATAGGACAGCGTAAGGCAGCAGTGGGCTAAAGCTAGTAAATGTATTGGGAACAAACATACAATGTACATTACAGTTTACATAATGAGTAATTAGAGTCTTGCAGTGTGCAATACAAAGCAGTATGAAACTGCAGTACCTGGTAGTGGTCTACTACTAGTGATTGTCCGCGGGGCAAGATGCAGGCTCCGAAGACTTGAAGAACATCTTCATACGCCTACTACACGCAGATATTGTACCGAGTAAATAATTTGTAAGACGCGGGCGGAGCGTGGGCGTCGCGTTGTGTATGTTCTGACATATTACTGACTTTACACACAGATTATAAAAACAAACACTCACAACAAATATAATTTAAGAACTCGTATGTGTGTGTGTGTGTGTGTGTGTGTGTCTGTGTGTGTGTGTGTGTGTTGCCAAAATTAAAAAAATATCACACGAAGGATTTTTTTTATTTGCCCCGCTCTAGGACTTTCTATTGTGTGGTGGGTGCATTTACAAACATACAATTTCATCACACCCAGACCCGAAACAACAGTCTGTAGGTCACACAAAGAGTAGTTCCGTGCGGAAATCGAACCCGTGACACGTTGCGTGGCAGCCAGTTGCCCAGCCACCGCGCCAACCGTGCAGTCAAAACTTGAAAAGATTGTCTACTTACATAACTTCGATTATTATTATGGGCCCCAGTCGTTGTATCATATTAGTCAAACAATCTCAAATAGCAACGAGAGTAACAGCTTTATCCTTACATACAAAGAATTATTCTGTGCAGAACTTGAGTAATGGACCTCGCGACACTTCACACGGTAGTCGTTCGTACAGCCGCTGCGCCTACCTCAGCCTAACGTAAACAACAACAACAAGTCAACAACAACAACACGATCAACATAATTATACATTTAGCATTGCAATGTTTGCTTAGGGGGTTGAGAAAATATTTTCAATAGGTACTTATTATAAATAACAATACGGATCCACTGGAGCTGGATAGGACCGACTACATAATTATTTATTTATAGCTATCTAACAACTTTAAGTGTTTGTTCATTTTACATTATTGGTCCATGACCTTAAATATAGGTATATCTACTTTTGACACTACATGGTATAAAACAAAGTCGCTTTCTCTGTCCCTTTATCCCTATGTACGCTTAAATCTTTAAAACTATCTACGCACTGTATACTTAGTTTCCACCCCCGGCTTTGCCCGCGTGGTGATAAAAAATGTATGTTTTAATTCAGGGAATCACTACTCTCTACATACCAAATTTCAACCAAATCGGTCCAGCCGTTTTTGTACGAAAGAAGAACAAAATACGTACGCATACGCGTCCGCGCACGCTGCTCATGAGGAAGAACCCCTCTGTGGTTCGAAACTAGTAGAGCTTTTCTCAACATTTACACGTGAGTAACCCGCGAATTTTAGTTAATTTAGTATGTCTCACGATAGTTATTATAAAAACAAAATATGTCCATACTTTTTTACAAACTTTCGTATTTAGAATATTAGAGCTGGACTAGCGACCCGCCCCGACTTCGCATGGGTGAAATGCTGATATGATTTCTCTACTATTTAATCTATGCTATTATACACACCATCGTCCTCTTCAATCACTCTATCTATTAAAAAATCGCATCCAAATCCCTTGCGTTGTTTTAAAGATTGAATCACGGATTGAATCTATCCATAGGGATATATGGACAGTTATAGCTACTTACAGCTTTAGATAATTATTAAAAGATTAATTAACCTTATTCCGGTGCGCCAAACTATACAGAACTAGTTATGTCAATTCATTATTAAAAGACTCATTACTCGGACACGGTTGGATAACTATTTTATTCATTTCATATTTTTCATTGGACCCAGACATCACATCATCAGCCTATAAGTGCCCACTGCTGGGCAAAGGCCTCATCACACACGGAGAAGGTTTAATCACCACGCTTACTCAAAGTGGATTGGCGATTTCTAACTTATAACTAGAAATTATAAAACCAGGTTTCCTCAAGATGTTTTCCTTCACCTATGTATGTCTGTGGTGTCTAAATGATCATAAAATGTTTATATACATATATGACTCGGAAATAGTAACATTGGTACTTGCCAGGTTTCGGACCTGCTTCATCATGCATGAGAAGCGGCCGCTTTAACCTCCGGGCCAACCCGACGATACCCAGGTATCACAATACATAAATTAAATCTTCGACTTCATGCTTCATTGCTGATCATAACACTGCATCATTGAGTACTTATATACAGTGGCGCCCTCTTCGAGTAATCCCCGTGTAGTGGCCACTCGTGCGCTGATCCAGTCTCTGTTACACTTAATGTACCACAGAGTATAATACACCCACTGCGGGATTTGTGGCACTAAGTTGTGGCCAGTTAGTTCACAGATACTTTACAGTGGACTCTGAGCGTATTCACCGGCAGAACCTGACCGAATCCTGAATTTTAGGAAAACTTACAGCTGTAATATTGAACTACTGTTTTTCTTAACCGTATATCAGTTATGTGAGTGATCTTAACAATGATAGAAGGTACATAAAACTCGGATAAAGTTGTATTGGTACTTGCCAGATTTCGAACCCTTATATATGAAAACCGGGCGCCTTAACCTCCAGGTCAGGTACGTAAGTACGTAGGTATCACACAGCGTGAGCCTGTATCAGAAATAGCACAAGCTTTTTACTTGCTAGTGCCGCAGACGCAGCACCGACCCTCGTAATCTATACTAATATTATAAAGAGGTAAAATTTGTAAGTTTGTATGTAGGGGGTAATCTCTGGAACCGCTAGTCGGATTGCCAAAATTCTTTCACTGATAGATAGCTACAATGTTTCTGAGTGCTATAGGCTATAAAACATCACGCTACGATCAATAGAGCCGAGCAGCGAGTGAAACCGCGTGAGAGTAGCTAGATATTCATATACATGATAGGATAAGTATTATGTGTAATTAGTTATAAGAAATAAGAACAATCGGTTTGATAATCAATAAAAAGTTTTAATCAGAATCTCTTTAGTTAGTTAGTTTTAATTAAATCTTCCCTACACACGACGCGAGCTGGGAATCGAATAGCGACACCGCAATGAACAGTCGCCGCTCATGCCTGTACACTCAGGCATGGTCCGCGCTCGCCACGTGACCGGACACCGGTACAGTTTATCAGCCCTCGAGCGCGCAGCCGGCCGCGACTATCCTCGACATGGCCGCGCTCTAGTGCTACATCACTCATTACAGCTTATTGATACACATGTTGCGTAACACGCACACATCTACCAATTACTTATATATGATTAGTATACACTTACAAAGCCTAGTCTCCAATTTAGGTAGTCATTGCTTGTGTCGTGGTGGTCCAGAGGTGAATGTGTCCAAAGGTGAGGTTGAATTGCGAATTCTGACTTTGTCCGAACCAATAATCATTACCCGTGGTAATGAATCGGTGGTGGTCGTGGTATCCCGGAGGTTAAGGAGCCCGCTTCTCATGCATGAGGGCGTGGGTTCGAAACCTGGCAAGTACCAATGTGACTATTTTCGAGTTATAAGTACTTTCTATGATTATTTAGACACCAATGACATACGGTGAAGGTAAACATCGTGAAGAAACCTGGACTTATAATTTCTAATTATAAGTTTAAAATCGCCAACCCGCATTGAGCAAGCGTGGTGATTAATACTCTAACCTTCTCCGTATGAGAAGAGGCCTTTGCTCAGCAGTGGGCACTTAGGCTGATGATGATGATGATGATTGCTCGTGTTATAATCTTCATCTTTAGCTGCTGGTCAGTGATCTCCGGCCGCCGTAAGCCCGATTTCAATAATAATCTGATACTACCTCTCGCCTCAGTCTGGGAGAGAGAAGTCATTTCATGATTTGCCCCTCCATAAAAGGGCTAAACGGTCAAGAGTCTAGTGTCCTCCAAATCTGATGAGGCACCCTCAAACCTCCAGTAACTTTGTTGTTCACCTTACTTCGGCCCTACAGCTCGACCGGAATGGAATAAACGTCTTTTTTTTATAAAAACGTTGCCCCACACTAGGATTTTCTCCTGTGTCGTGGGCGCGTTTACAAACATACAAATTCACGTACACATGACACCCAGACCCGAAACAACAATTTGTGGATCACACAAAGTTTTGTTCCGTGCGAGAATCGAACCCGCGACACGTTGTACAGCAACCAGTTGCAAAACTACTGCGCCAACCGTGCAGTTTTTATTGTTTTCACCGCGCGAGTAAAGGCTGCATCATCCTCTACCCCATGGCTTGTTCCCGGACCCCTAACGAGAAGCCGGCAACGTGCCTGTATCTCCTCTACTGTTGCGGGTGTCCATGGGCGATAGCTTACCAATATATTTAGTACTTAAATATCGTATTCGCTATAAAAAAAAGAAATAATTTACAAGTTGCGTTTTCTATTTGATTACACAACTGCGCTTCTCGATTTTCCATAGCTGAGCCATAGTGATACGTAGTTAGAAAGGACTAGGCTATACTATCAGCAATTATAAGTGTGGGAGCGCCATGCTTCGGCACGAATGGGTTAGCTCGACCGGAGTGATACCACGGCCTCATAGAAAACCGGCGTGAAACAACCACCGTGTGAGTGAGGTCCGGACCGGAGGCCCAATCCTTCCCCTCCCCCGATCCCTCCCCAATCCCTTAATCTCCAAAACCGTTATCCCAAAGAAGTCAGCAACGCACTCGTAACTCCTCCATTGCGGGTGTCCATGGGCGGCGCTGATTGCTCTATTACATAAAAAAAGGCAAGACATTGGAAGACAGCCGAACAGGTGTCGGTATTGAGCAGTTCGGGTGTTGCCCCGCAGACAGTACAGGGGGCGCCACTCGTGCCCCGCGCTAGTGTACACAAATCAATTGTTTTAGCGGACAATACTAGCGGCCGCCGCTCACACCGTACCGTGCTACACAATACATACAAGTACCGCGTAGCGTACCGCGCGCGCCTCAAAGAGCCAATGGACCACCACAGACGGGGCCCTAAAGGGCTTATGATCAGCCGGGGTTGCGGGGTAAGCGCAATGGAGGCACCATGGCCCTGGCCTAGAGCAGGAGAAGGAACGGGGGGGGGGGGGGTTAGTCAATAAGAGTTTCACACTGCTTCTCCCCTCACCCTGGGCGGGAGAAGTCATGAGTTGATGGTTATCCCCTGACAAAAAAAGTACAGGCATTAGGCAGCATTTATTGATAGATATGTCACCGACCAAGGCACATTTTTTTAAACACCTTCGCACTAAACCATTATTTGGTGTCATTAGTAGTGCATACCTATACAAAAATACATTTTCACATACACATCACACCCAGTGCCGAAACAATAATTTGTGGATAACACAAAGAGTTGTTCCGAGCGTGAATCGAACCCGCGACACGTTGATATTCGGTTGTCCAGCCACTGCGTCAACCGTGCAGCCCAACAATGAAAATGCCTGAGAGAAGCGATTTTTTTTCTGTAGTTAAAATCATTTTGACGACTTGTCTCGCTACTGTATAGCGACAGTGTCAGACTCTTACTGACTACACTCCCGTCCTTCTCCTGCTCTGGGCCGAGGTCGCGGTACCTTATTGGTCTCGACTTGCGAATCCACCCCTGACTTGAAGAAATGCCCGAAATGTTGTTTATCCAAAAAAGACAGCCATATTTTCGATACCCAATGTGTTTTGTTTTTTAAAGAAAAAAGTAGGTAATCGCCACAACGGTCGCGACCACAGAGACAATGACGAAGCCATATTACTTTGTCTAAGGACCCTGTCGTCAAGATAACAATTCGAAAAGTTACCGACACGTCGCTCTGCAGCCACCCGCTGTGTGATCATAGATGAAGATAATTAATAATTTAAACATTACCACGACAGTAATGTTTCGTGCGACTGCCTGCGCTCCGGTGTAAGTGCAGGCGCGGCGCGGCCAGTCACTCTCTGAGTGCGGGCGGCGAGTGCTTGCTGTGTGCTCTCCTCTCGTGCCTCCATTGTTGCTCCACTCCAGCGGGTCAATGTCGCGCTGTTGCCTCTGTCGCGCTGTTGTCTCTGTCGCGCGGGACACTCGCGGCCCAGCCGTTCACAAACAATTATACAATTACGCCATCATTACTAATTCACAGCGTACCGGCGTCACCCTCCGCACCCCACCCCTCCCCGCCCGCCGCCGGCCCCAGGCCATTCGTCTAAAGACACTCGCTCAAGGAGATGTCTCTATTTTATTCCACGATGAAAAATAAAATTCATTTTTATTTATTTATTGAAAATTGCCACAGTTTTTCTAATGTAAGTTTCAGTGTAAGTGATCATTCATTATAATGTATGGCTGGATGGAATGGATTGCTATTCCTTTGTTCCCCTACCTACCCTAATGAAAGACAGGCGTGACGATAGGAATGTTCCTAGACCAGCAAATATTAAACATTTAAGCATTTTGGTTTCTAGTCCATCATCAGTCTATAAGTGTCCACTGCAGAGTAAAGGCCTTTTCTAACACGGAGAAGGTTTGAGCATTGATCACAACGCCTGCTCAAGGCGGATTAATTTAAACTTATAATAATTAATTAGAAATTATAAAACCAGGTTTCCTCGCGATGACTTCCTTCACCGTATGTCAGTGGTGTCTAAAACATTTCTCATTAGAATGAGTTAAATGAAGTCATGAGCCGATAAACCATGTTGGGGCATCGGAGCATCTTGTTCGGCAATTAAATACCCGCCCCTCCGATACAGGGGTAAATGGAGGAACATCGGATTGGTTTTTAGTCAGTAAGAGTCTGACAGTAACTTTCGCCCTTATCCGGTGGCGGTGTGTCTCCGTGAGGATTTTCCAACTCGATACCAAAAAAAGAGCATCGTCTGCTTCGTGCCGCGCTGCAGTCCGGGGCGAGCACTGCGCCGCAGGTACATCGTGCGCTCCTCGTTCGGTGGAAAATATAATATTGAAGCAAATTAATAACGTCGCAGACATAATTACCGACTGAACATTACTTCAACTGCCGCCACAGAGCAACCAACTACAGAAGTCTCACTTGATACGTAGAGCAGGAGGCGTCATCAATTCCTGGCCTATCCATCTTTATATTGGGTCGCTGAAATTGCCAATCACCAGAGTCAAGTAATGACGATTTTATAAGTACTTAAGTTAAGGCCCAATCCTCCCCCTCCTCTATCCCTAAACCCTAATCCCCAAAAGGTCAGCTACGCACTCGTAACTTCTCCGATGTTGCGGGTGTTCATAGTCGGCTCTGATTGCTTACCATCAGACATAAAAAGCTAGACAGCTTTAGAGTTTTGCGTGAGATTCACAATATGATTGCGTCTCTGTCTAGACGACATAACTCGCGTGTTGTTGGTAGCATATAATCATATCAGAGATTGTGAGGTACATCTCCGCGTGCGCCTACTGCAGCGGCTGGCGGGTGGCGGCGCCCGTGGGCAGCGCAGCGCTGGGGCTTCGGCCCTCGGCGGAGCACTAATAGCCGGCCGCTGGGGACTTACACCGAAATAGAAATATATCGATCAACCATTCATTACATACTATACATATAAATATTATACTTTTTAAACGTAGAGCCTGTGTCGTAGGTGCCGTTACAAACACACCAATTGACATACACATATACACAAACACGACACAGCAATCTGTGAATCACTTGAGGAATTGATTCTACGACACGTTATTCAATGGTCGATTGTCCACTGCGCCGGCCGTACAGATGTGAAGTATAAGGCTCACATTGATCGATAAGTTAAGTATACTTACGCCATGCAACTGTGCGTGTACCTACCGCGGTTCAACGTCGCACTACCAGACTGGACTATAAGGTCCATAAATCAACCCAACCATTATTTGCCTGTCTTTGGTATCTATACTTAGGTGCAATATCCATATTATTACAAAGACAAACTGTTTAATTTCAAGTGCTGGAGAGTCATGATTCTGCTCGAATATAACTACGGCCTCACAGAATACCGTCGTGAAGCAACGCTTACACTGTATTCCGCCGTGTGAGTAACATCATTGGAGGCGCAATCCTCAATCATCATAATTTTAACAAAAAATAAACCGACTTCAAAAATTAAAAAATTAACTTGCTTTGTACAAAGAAATACGTATTTTCATTTAGTTAAATAGAAAATAATATTTATAACTATTTATTATAATCTTGAATTCGGTGCCAAGTAAAACAATAATAGTGGAAAGATATTACCTACATACCTCTTGCTAGTTTGATGATTAGGAGGTACGGATCAATATATTTTTCTAATACTGTTGTTGTTTGGTATGTAGCATTTACTACTACCTCCTCCTTTTTTGAAGTCGGTTAAAAACCCCTATTCCTTAATTCCTATTAACCTAGAAGAAACCTGCAACGCACTTGTAGTAATCCCTTGGAATTTGCGAGTGTCCATGGGCGGCGCCGACTACTTACCATCCAGTAACCGGTATGCTCGTTTGCCGAACTATTCCATAAAAAAATGACGTTTACAGGGAGACACGCGAGAGAATCGTCAAGCAGCGCATATGAGGTCAAGTTGCGAAACTGCAGCGGACTAACCGTGTAGTGGGTATGTGTGTACATGTCCATTGCTATATCTAAGTGTGTAATCAATATATATCCGATGTTTTATGGAGAATTAAATGTATATTCAAACAAATCAAATCAAATCAAATTGTTTATGTCAAGTAGACCACAACAGGCACGTCAAGCAAAAAAGATAACATAAGGTTTAACTTTATATGTGTCAGTCTGTCCGTCTGTCCTCTAGTGAAGCTACTTGCTCGTTCCAAAGTGTACATTCCTATAGAGAAGAACGCAAGAAACTCCATGGTTACTCTTAAACAATGAAGTTGTTTCTATAATCTCTCCGACGCACCACCTTACAGCCAGGACTAGAACCGCTTGGGTCACTGCGTGATCATCTTGCTATACAAAGCGAAACAGTCGCACAGTATGTATATACCTCGCAGTGACGGATAACTTGTCGCTAGTAATTAGGTAGGGCGCGCGACGGTGGCGCCACCTGCCGCCGCCGCGCGACACATCGCTCACTCCGCCACATGGGGCCTGCCCATCCATCCACACGTTAACATTACGACAGTCTACTCACGGGGGTGGCAGAAGTGTTACCAAACGACAATAAACTTTTACTTGACTGACTGAAAGTTGTAGTCACGGCTTGTAGTAGTACAAAACAAATATTTAATATTATCTTTTCTTCATACGAACTGATCATTGTAACTAGACCACACGTGATCTTGGCATAATGCAGAACCTTACTTACCTAGTATGCGTTGCTTTAGTCCGTGCGTCACTTTTGCTGAGCGCCGGCCATGGACACCCGCAACTACGGAAGCGTTACGGGTGTGTTGCCAACCTTTTGAGAATTGGCTTTTTAGCGATTTAGGGATTGAGACGGGATGGGGAGGGGAAGGATTGGTCCTCCGGTAACATCACTCACACGGCGAAACACAACGCTGTGATTATTTCACTTCGGTTTTCTGTGTGGCCGTGGTATCACTCCGGTCGAGCCGACCCATTCGTATCTACAGGTATACTTTACTTAAGTAGATAACTAACTTCATCTTGTTTTCGTCATGGTGGCGCGGAGGTTAAGGCGCCCGCTTCGCATGCGTGAGGGTGCCGGTTCGTAACCTGGCACGTAATAATGTCACTTTTTCCGAGTTATACCTATGTACTATAATTATTAAGACACCTGTAATTTTCAATAATAAGGAAACTTGGACTTTTAATTCCAATTATAAGTTTGAAATCGCCAATCCGCCTTGAGAAAATGTAAAATTGTAAATGCTTTAACCTTCTCCGTGTGAGAAGAGGCCTTTGCTCTGCAGTGGGCACTTACTACTACACTACATACGCTGATGATGTGAACTTCATCCGCTCGTTGGCTGCACTATGACCATGCTATAAAACAAGGCACGGTCGCATTTTATTTGTTTTTATTTTACTGGAGCTATTCAGACGTCACAGAGCGTCGCTTGGAGCGATGGAGGGAACGTCGGTGATTCAGTTTCTCGGATAGTTTCAAATATGAAATTCTAGTTACAATGCGATTAGTCGCCGCGACGCGCGACTAAATAACCTGTTACGCGCACAAAGACGCGACAGATTGGATTGACACTCGGCGAGTGCTTTGCATGCACAATGTGTATTTCCATAGCATCACGTTGCGGGGGAATGCAAACTGGGGATAGCGCGGTAACTGTCGCGTCAGTGTCTCGTTACAAGTGTGAGAGAGCCATGCTTCGGCACGAATGGCCATGGCCTCACAGAAGACCGGCGTAAATCAACCCTTACGTTGTGTGAATGGGTTACCGGTGGCCTAATCCTTCCCCTCATCCCCAGTCTTCAAATCCCTAATAATAACACGAGAAAAACAAGAAGCCGGCAATCCACTTGTTACTACAAGTATTCTACAATCCCCGGCATTACAAGTGTCCATGGGCGGCGTTGTTTACCTGATGGTGGTAATCCACGTGCTCGCTTGCCGACCTATTACATAAAAAAGTCAGTCACGCCTTCGTTTCACGTGGATAGCCACCAGTTGGAACAGAGCGCCACCCTGCTTTGTAGGGTTGTTCCTTCCATAAGACCGTCACATTTTGGCTGGCCATATTACCAACATTTTTTTAGCCAAGCTTCGGCACGACTGAGTTAGCTCGACCGGAATGATACCACGGCCTCACAGAAAACAACCACAGCGTTGTGTGTTCCCCTCCCCAGCCCAAAAATCTCCAAATCCCTAAATCCCCAAAACGTCGGCCACGCACTCGTAGCTGCTCCGATGTTGCCGGTGACCGTGGGCGACGCTGATTGCTTACCGGAAATTCGTGGGCTCATTTGCCGCCCTATCACATAAAAAAGCCATTAGCTGAAATCAAATTATCTGAGCCGAATACACATTTCATTGCATGACCATGTCTTCTCCAGCCGCTTTTGTGCGGATGGACAAAACTGATAAAGGTGGCCCTTGATAGAACATTCAATAGACGCCTATTGTTTATGTCGGAGGTAACATCACAGAGTACATTATATAATAGGGGGTAACATCCCGATTAGCAAGGTCTAAATTATTTTCTATACGTAATTGAGACATGCGCCGCCGGCAAGCTACTAGCCAACATTTGCACCGGAGATTTCAGATATCATGTCCGGAATGATAGAATTCACATAACATGGCCGGTGCGACGCTGAGGTATGGCAGGTGCATTACTAGCGCCATCTGTTACTTGGTGCACGAACTATGAACATACTGTTTACACGCTCACACGGCTAAACATCCAGCTTGTCATGACCTCGCTTTCTGCACTTTCAACGTTCAGTTTATATTGGCTTTACTTAGCTTCACGCGTGGCGTGTGGACACGCCGGCGGGGAACGGGCCGTGTGAGTTTTGTGCTCATATTTCCGTTGTGACTTAATCTAGTCGATCTTTTCTACATCAGTTCACGTATGTCGTAGTTTTTTATAAATATGTATAGTGTTTCGCAAGATAGTTATCACACGAAAATAAAACACTAGGCTACTGTATAATTGTATATTTTATAAGTAATCTTATTAATTATTGTAATTGGGTAGTTTCCTAGGTAAAAAATAAATTAATTCGACGTTTCAATACTATAAAATATTGAAAAATAACTATACTTTTATTCATCGATCGATCGATACACCAAGTTTTAGATTTTTTTTAGCTAATTATTGTGAAATAAGTAAGCTATTTGACGCAAATATGTTATGGCGTCATAGCTTAGTTTTTCATACAAATTTCATAGAAAAGTAAATGTATTGAATTTGACTAGTTGGAAACTATCGTATTGACTCGATTCACGTAGCAGCGGTGGGGCCCGGCTGGAAGCGACACCATCGTGATTATTGTGTAATTATGACCACTCTGTGTAGTACTACACATACATACACACAAACACACACACACACATACAGCGGGACAGTACATAGTACTGCCCTACAACCATATTGACTACTACTAGTCGGAGTCTGAGAGCTCGATGCAGTCTCCGTCTCGCAGCGTGTTCCTACTGGCGGGGGCGTACACGTTGTTAATGGTGCTCTGGACGACCAACACCAGCGGCTGCCCCGCCAGTAACGGCGTTACACTCAGTGAAGGACACCCCGGTAACGGAACCGCGCTTGGTAACGGATTCCCGGTCGGTAACGAGTCCCCGGTCGGTGGTGGATCCCCGCTTGGTAACGGAGCCCCGTCCTGTAGCGGGGCCCCGATCAGTAGCGAGGTTTCATCCAGTGATTGGGTCTTGGCTTGTGTCGAAGCTTTGACTGGCGCCGTACTCATCGCACGTTTCTTGGAGGGAGTGGGGGTATTGATGTGAAAGTACTTCGCGTTCGCTGTCTTCTGTCTCTGCCACTCGTCGTACCCGGCGAGCTGAGCCACGTTCACACTCGGCCCTGATGTAACTTTCAGCGGCTTCAGTGAGGAAGTCCCTCTCGGAGTTATAGTTTTACGGGTTGAGTTTTTCGACTTTGGTTTCGGCGCGGCTCTCTCCGTACTGGATGCCGGCGCATTGGTCGGAGGCAGCGGCGCCGGAGCATCCTCCGCCGTCGATCCCATCACTGAGATCCCAATTGTGATTTTTGAAGCTATCAGTCGAGCGTCAGTGCTCGAGGCCATTGGCGTACTGTCACTCTTTACTGATACACTGTTACTGAACATTGGCGCACTTTCGGTGTTGCCCTTTGTAACTAGATCCGATACTGGTGTACTGGTACTCAGCGCTCGCGTTGTATCAACATTGCCCGATGCTCTGCTTGACGCTGGCGTGCCTTCATAAGTAGCCAGTTTCCTTCTACTGCGCGCTTTTGTATATTTAGTACTTGTACTATTGTGTGAAATATTTGCACGGGTACATCTACCACTTTCTCGCGTACTTTCAATTTTGATTTTTTTATATTTCCCGGCTACTGACGTACTCTTACTGTCCCCTAAAGCACGAGTCTTTAAAATATTTTTCATTGTATCGTTCGCTGGAGCACTGCTTGCATTGTCTAGAGTAGCGTGTTTGCTCTCTATCGTACTTTTCTTTGACACTGGAGTAGTGTCGGTAGCTCGCTGCGTGTCGGTTGCTTTCCTTTTACCGTGTACAGTCATAGCTTTATTTGCAGGGATGCGCGACGGGTTATTGTTTGGTGTTATCGTCGCTATCTGTAAAATACAAAATATAGATAATTGGTTCACATAATGGTAACACAGTCTCAAACAAGAGATTAAAATGAAATTATTTAATTATTTCTTTTCAAGCGTAGCGTTTCAAAAGACGGAATTTTCTCCTATAATCTTAAGTACACCATTATAAAACCTATGTTTAAGAAGAGTGATGTTGAAGATCTCTATTGTGACGGAGCATTAGCGTTAATGCCTACATTCTCAAAAATTTACGAAAAAGTTATACATGCCTCATTATACTGTTTTTTGAAGCCAATCACGTTTTTGTCAGCGAACAATACGGCTTTCGTAAATGCCAATCGTTAAATAATCCGATTTATAAATTTATACATACAGTAATGGCCAATTTGGATAATAATCAAGCAGCTGTAGCCATTTACTTAGAAATCTCAAAAGCGTTCGACCACGATCTTCATGACATTTTGCTCCAAAAATTATATTACTATGTTTTCAGGGGTAATATTAATAAACTTATAAAATCCTATTTAAGCAATAGACACCGACCTACTGAAATAAATCGAGTATGCCTAATGTCAAAACAAGAAAAAGTATACGAATCTGAGTTTACTAATGTCCGTTTTGGTGTACCACAAGGTAGCATATTAGGTCCATTACTCTAAATTATATTTGTTAATGATCTACCATCCATAACGCACCATCAGATGACGCTTTTTGGAGATGACAGCATAGTTTTGTTTAATGACGACAATATGCACCCCAGCATAAATGTCGGGATTGATATGTTTAACTAATGGAACTGGATGAAATTAAGTTTATGGGGCTAAATATAGACTTAACTGGAAAAATCACATAGAATTTGTGACGAGGGAGCGTGAATGGGTGAGTGTAGAGGAAATCTGTAAGTGTGTTTTAGAATGTGTGTGGGAGTTTAAAATGTGGAGAAAGAGTGTGGGTGTTTAGAAAGAGTGAGTATGGGTGTGTTAGTGTGAAGGGTGTGGGTGTGTGAGACTAACTGACCGGTGGTAGCAGAGCGGCGAAGGAAGCGTACAGCTGGAACAGGCGGCGCCGCGCAGCTGACCTGCGCATACACAGACACGTTATACATTGCAGTACTCGCGTCACCGCAGGCGGCGCATGCAGGGCACTCACTCACCTGTGCTCGGCCTCAACGTCAGCAGACAACGACGACGCGGACGAGGCTCTTGACGTGGACGAGAGCAGACCGGTGGATGCGGGCGGCACCAGGGACGCGGCCTCACTGCGGCGCCGCTTAATTGCGGGCGCCGCGGTCTCAACCGGCTCTACAATGTTGTACACGCAAGGGGTCACTCACTTCAGATTATATTTAAGACGAAGGAAAGACTTCATTACAAGGGAAATCGAAACTAATCAACATTTATCGAAAATACACAAACTATTGTTAGATACAGGTTGTACGCGATTATGGTCTGTGTCCTCATTGTGTTTATTACAAACTTATTTCTCATGTAACGGCCAGAAAAATGAGCAAATAACGTCTAGTGTTATCGTCGGTTAATAGAGGTGTATTGTTTGACGCGTGAGACAGTATACGACAAGGATAATATTACCTGGACGAGAGTCTGCTTGAGCAGAGACGCGCAGGGGGCGCACGGCTGCGGTGGGGGCGTCACGTCCCCCACCCGCGTCCCGCGCGCTATCTGGCAGCTGTACGGGCCGCCATCCGCGCGGTGTACGCTGTGAGCTAGACCCCGTTGCAGACAGTGAGCTAGACCCCGCAGCAGGCGAAATGTTGGACGCCGCGGCAGGCGAAGGATTGATCCCCGCTACATCCAAAGGATTGGCCGCCGTGGCAGGCGAAGTGTTGGACTCCGCAGCAGGTGAAGGGTTGATCCCCGCTTCAGGCAGAGGATTGGACCCCACGGCAGGCCAAGTGTCGACCCCCGTTACAAGCAAAGGTTTGGACTCCGCAGCAGGCGAAGTGTTGGACTCCGCAGCAGGCGAAGTGCCGGACTTCGCAGCAGGCGAAGTGGCGGACTCCGCAGCAGGCAAAGTGGCGGAGTCCGCAGCAGGTGAAGCATTGGACCCCCCTGTACAGCGCGAGCTACAGCCCGCAGCAGGCGAAGTGTCATACCCCGCAGCAGGCGAATTGATGGACTCCGCAGCAGGTGAAGGGTTGATCCCCGCTACAGGCAAAGGACTGGACCCCGCAGCAAGCGAAGTTTTGGACTCCGCAGCAGGTGAAGGGTTGATCCCCGCTACAGGCAAAGGTCTGGACCCCGCAGCAAGCGAAGTTTTGGACTCCGCAGCAGGTGAAGGGTTGATCCCCGCTACAGGCAAAGGACTGGACCCCGCAGCAAGCGAAGTTTTGGACTCCGCAGCAGGTGAAGGGTTGATCCCCGCTACAGGCAAAGGTCTGGACCCCGCAGCAAGCGAAGTTTTGGACTCCGCAGCAGGTGAAGGGTTGATCCCCGCTACAGGCAAAGGACTGGACCCCGCAGCAAGCGAAGTTTTGGACTCCGCAGCAGGTGAAGGGTTGATCCCCGCTACAGGCAAAGGTCTGGACCCCGCAGCAAGCGAAGGTCTGGACCCCGCAGCAAGCGAAGTTTTGGACTCCGCAGCAGGTGAAGTGTTGATCCCCGCTACAGGCAAAGGTCTGGACCCCGCAGCAAGCGAAGTTTTGGACTCCGCAGCAGGTGAAGGGTTGATCCCCGCTACAGGCAAAGGTCTGGACCCCGCAGCAGGAGAAGCATTGGACTCCGCAGCAGGTGAAGTTTTGATCCCCGCAACAGGCAAATGTTTGGACGACACAGCAGGCAAAGGTTTGGACCCCGCTTTACGGCGCGAGCTAGACCTCCCAACAGGCGAAGAGTTGGACCCCGCAGCGGGCGAATATTTGGACGCCGATTTAGGTGAGGGGTTAGACTTTGCTGTAACGCGCGAGCTAGACTTTGCAGCAGACGAAGTGTTGGTCCCAGCAGCGGGCGAAGAGTTGGACCCCGATGTAGGCGACGGGTTAGACCCTGCCGTATGGCGCGAGCTAGACCTCGCAGCAGGTGAACGGTTGGATCCCGTTGTACAGCGTGAGCTTGACCTTGTAGCAGGCGAAATGTTGGGCACAGCAGCAGGCAAAGCGTTGGATCTCGCTGTAAGACGCGAACTATACCTCACAGCAGGCGCAGGTTGGGACCCCGCTTTACGGTTCGAGCTAGACCTCGCAGCAGGTCCGACCATCGGCAGTCGCTCCAGCATCACACGCACGTCCATCAGCAGTTTGGGGTCTGCAACACACGCGCTCTGAGTCAGTCCCCGCCCCCGCACCCCGCCTCCTCTGGCACTGCAGTGCCTTGCATTACTCACCGACATCCCGGCTCGCCTCGCCCTCCGCCGCGGCCGCACTCTCCTCCTCCTCCTCGAACTGTATGAAGTCTCGCACGCTCCTTGCCAACTCTGCTTTAACTTCGACTTTATCGTCTAGCACGTGAGACGCACAGTCGTCGTCATCGCTATCGTAGTATATCTCAGCATGCATCTGGCTGGGGTCTAGCGACTGCAGCAACTGTAAGGTGTTCGAGTATATCTTCTCGCCCGCACCCGACTGCGACTGCCACAAATCCTCTCCCTCTAAACCGGCCTCTTCTCGGGGTTCTAGTTTGACGCCATCTGTGAAACGTCATCGTCCTGGTCAGCATTAGAGCAAGCTAGGCGAAACACTCACCAAGGGTCACACGCAAAATGGGAATTGTCCGAGCTACTGACCTGAAGGAAGGGACGGCAGAGTAGGTTCTAACTTCGCTGCAGTGGCAAGCAGAGCTGACGTGGTATTGGATATCATGTTGTCATCGCACAAGTGTGCTTTGGGTTTGGTTTCAACTGCGAGTAGGTGGTCCAGCACTGGATAGACTGATGGTAGTTCATTTGGCACTAAGTCGGCCGGCGGTGGACCGCCTGGTGCTAAGTCAGCCAGTAGCCAGTCGTCGGGCGGCAGGGCGGGCGTCGCGAGCTCCGGCGGCACGGGCAGCGGGTGGCGCAGCACGACGTCGTCCAGCACGAGGCGGCGCCAGGCGCGCGGCTCGCGCTGCAGCAGGTGCGGCCGCAGAGACAGCACGGCGCGGTACAGCGCGGCGCCCGGCCCGACCAGAGCGTCGCCCGGCCCACCCGACACCAGTGCGGGGCCCGGCGCTCCCGCCCCCAGCGCGGCGCCCGGCCCACCCGACACCAGCGCGGGGCCCAGCGCTCCCGCCCCCAGCGCGGCGCCCGGCCCACCCAACGCCAGCGCGGCGCCCGGCCCGACCAGAGCGTCGCCCGGCCCACCCAACGCCAGCGCGGGGCCCGGCGCTCCCGACACCAGCGCGGGGCCCGGCGCTCCCGACACCAGCGCGGCGCCCGGCCCACCCAACGCCAGCGCGGCGCCCGGTCCGACCAGAGCGTCACCCGGCCCACCCAACGCCAGCGAGGCGCCCGGCCCGACCAGAGCGTCGCCCGGCCCACCCGACACCAGCGCGGCGCCCACCCCGCCCACCCCCCACTCCCGCGCCTGTAGCTTCAGCTCGTGCCAGCGCCGCTGCAGCACGATGACGGAGGCCGTGCGGCCGGTCGCGCGGTACCCGGCGTACACCCGCGACCAGCACTGCTTCGAGCCGTTCTTGCCGTTGTCGTGGCACCGCATCAGCCAGATCAGCGTCTTCAGCGCGTCATACTCCTCGTCGCACCACTCGCTAGCCTGTACCACACCCACCACACGCGTCACACTCAGCACTGCCGGCTCGGCATGCGCCCGGCCAGCCGAAATGTGGGTAATTTATGTAAATGTAAAATACTCTACATCCATTAAGTGAGTGGACGACATGAACGTGACATTAGGTAAGATTTATAATAAATGACAGAGAACGTTGCGGCAAAGACATCGCCAAACAAAGTGAGATAGCGTTACACAAGTAGAGTACGTACGAGGGACAGCAGTCGGTAGGCGTCGACGTCAGTGTAGAGCAGCACGAGGTCCGCCAGCCGCGCCGCGAAGGGAGGCGGCTCCGCACCCGCGCGGTCCCCGCGCTTCGCCGCCTCCCGCACCTGCAGCAACGCCGCGACCTGCGCGCCCACCCTGCCGACACCCAGTACTAGCACCGCGCTACTGTGGCGCTACTGCAGCCAGCGCAACCACTTGCAATACGGTATCTACTCACCAGGCGGCGTGCAGCGTGCCCAGGTTGACGCTGATCCTGAGTGCGCTCTTCACGCGCCGGTACAGCCGGGACGAGCACAACGAGCGCTCGGCCGCCGCGTGTTCCATCAGCGAGCCTAGTACGTGCGCCGCCTGCACACAAACACTACGTACAGACACTGCACACACTCCAGGTACAGACACTACACACACACACCGGGGACAAACACTACACAAACACTCTACGTTCAGACACTACACACACACTCTACGTACTTCCACTACACACACACTCTACGTACAGACACTACACACACACTCCAGGTACAGACACTACACACACTCTACGTACAGACACTACACACACACTCTACGTACAGACACTACACACACACTCCAGGTACAGACACTACACACACTCTACGTACAGACACTACACACACACTCTACGTACAGACACTACACACACACTCTACGTACAGACACTACACACACACTCTACGTACAGACACTACACACACACACACCGGGTACAGACACTACACACACACTCTACGTACTTCCACTACACACACACTCTACGTACAGACACTACATACACACTCTACGTACAGACACTACACACACTCTACGTACAGACACTACACACACACTCTACGTACAGACACAACACACACTCTACGTACAGACACTACACACACACTCTACGTGCAGACACTACACACACTCTACGTACAGACACTACACACACACACACTCTACGTACAGACACTACACACACACACACTCTACGTACAGACACTACACACACACTCTACGTACAGACACTACACACACACACACACTCTACGTACAGACACTACACACACACTCTACGTACAGACACTACACACACACACACCGGGTACAGACACTACACACACACACTCTACGTACTTCCACTACACACACACTCTACGTACAGACACTACACACACACTCTACGTACAGACACTACACACACACACACCGGGTACAGACACTACACACACACTCTACGTACTTCCACTACACACACACTCTACGTACAGACACTACACACACACTCTACGTACAGACACTACACACACTCTACGTACAGACACTACACACACACTCTACGTACAGACACTACACACACACTCTACGTACAGACACTACACACACACTCTACGTGCAGACACTACACACACTCTACGTACAGACACTACACACACACACACTCTACGTACAGACACTACACACACACACACTCTACGTACAGACACTACACACACACTCTACGTACAGACACTACACACACACACACACTCTACGTACAGACACTACACACACACTCCAGGTACAGACACTACACACACACTCTACGTACAGACACTACACACACACTCTACGTACAGACACTACACACACACACACACTCTACGTACAGACACTACACACACACTCTACGTACAGACACTACACACACACTCTACGTGCAGACACTACACACACACTCTACGTACAGACACTACACACACACTCTACGTACAGACACTACACACACACACACACTCTACGTACAGACACTACACACGCACTCTACGTACAGACACTACACACACACTCTACGTACAGACACTACACACATACTCTACGTACAGACACTACACACACACACACACTCTACGTACAGACACTACACACACACTCTACGTGCAGACACTACACACACACTCTACGTACAGACACTACACACACACTCTACGTGCAGACACTACACACACACTCTACGTACAGACACTACACACACACTCTACGTACAGACACTACACACACACTCTACGTACAGACACTACACACACTCTACGTACAGACACTACACACACACTCTACGTACAGACACTACACACACACTCTACGTACAGACACTACACACACACTCTACGTACAGACACTACACACACACTCTACGTACAGACACTACACACACACTCTACGTACAGACACTACACACACACTCTACGTACAGACACTACACACACACTCTACGTACAGACACTACACACACACACACTCTACGTACAGACACTACACACACACACACACTCTACGTACAGACACTACACACACACACACTCTACGTACAGACACTACACACACACTCTACGTACAGACACTACACACACCGGGTACAGACACTACACACACACTCTACGTACAGACACTACACACACACTCTACGTACAGACACTACACACACACACACACACTCTACGTACAGACACTACACACACACTCTACGTACAGACACTACACACACACTCTACGTACAGACACTACACACACACTCTACGTACAGACACTACACACACACTCTACGTACAGACACTACACACACACACACTCTACGTACAGACACTACACACACACACACACTCTACGTACAGACACTACACACACACACACACACTCTACGTACAGACACTACACACACACACACACTCTACGTACAGACACTACACACACACTCTACGTACAGACACTACACACACCGGGTACAGACACTACACACACACTCTACGTACAGACACTACACACACACTCTACGTACAGACACTACACACACACTCTACGTACAGACACTACACACACACTCTACGTACAGACACTACACACACACACACACTCTACGTACAGACACTACACACACACTCTACGTACAGACACTACACACACACTCTACGTACAGACACTACACACACACTCTACGTACAGACACTACACACACTCTACGTACAGACACTACACACACACTCTACGTACAGACACTACACACATACTCTACGTACAGACACTACACACACACTCTACGTACAGACACTACACACACACTCTACGTACAGACACTACACACACACTCTACGTACAGACACTACACACACACACACACTCTACGTACAGACACTACACACACACTCTACGTACAGACACTACACACACACTCTACGTACAGACACTACACACACACTCTACGTACAGACACTACACACACACTCTACGTACAGACACTACACACACACTCTACGTACAGACACTACACACACACACACACTCTACGTACAGACACTACACACACACTCTACGTACAGACACTACACACACACTCTACGTACAGACACTACACACACACTCTACGTACAGACACTACACACACACACACTCTACGTACAGACACTACACACACACTCTACGTACAGACACTACACACACACACTCTACGTACAGACACTACACACACACTCTACGTACAGACACTACACACACTCTACGTACAGACACTACACACACACTCTACGTACAGACACTACACACATACTCTACGTACAGACACTACACACACACTCTACGTACAGACACTACACACACACTCTACGTACAGACACTACACACACACTCTACGTACAGACACTACACACACACCACGTACTGAGACTACAACACTTACCGCGGTGTATGAGGCCCCGCGCCTTTGCTGGCGGCTGGCAGAATGCGGCGCCTTACTACAATATGCACACACAACATTACAGTATAGAGAATAGATAAAACCACATAGATAATAGCTGAAATATGGCAAGTGACGTGCGATTGTAGAAGAACGAATAGATTCAGATTTTTATGAAAAGTGTCAGTCTGTCAGCCTCTCTGTTAGTTGCTCGTTCCAATGACCTTAGATAATCGATTCCGATCGAAAAGAACGATCAACCAACTCCATGCTTATGCATACATACATAGTCTCCAAGCACTTTTATCATCAATATTATTATTTAGTTTGTAGTATGGTGGTCTACATACACTTTTATCATCAATATTATTATTTAGTTTGTAGTATGGTGGTCTACATACAATTTTATCATCAATATTATTATTTAGTTTGTAGTATGGTGGTCTACATACAATTTTATCATCAATATTATTATTTAGTTTGTAGTATGGTGGTCTACATACACTTTTATCATCAATATTATTATTTAGTTTGTAGTATGGTGGTCTACATACACTTTTATCATCAATATTATTATTTAGTTTGTAGTATGGTGGTCTACATACAATTTTATCATCAATATTATTATTTAGTTTGTAGTATGGTGGTCTACATACAATTTTATCATCAATATTATTATTTAGTTTGTAGTATGGTGGTCTACATACAATTTTATCATCAATATTATTATTTAGTTTGTAGTATGGTGGTCTACATACAATTTTATCATCAATATTATTATTTAGTTTGTAGTATGGTGGTCTACATACAATTTTATCATCAATATTATTATTTAGTTTGTAGTATGGTGGTCTACATACAATTTTATCATCAATATTATTATTTAGTTTGTAGTATGGTGGTCTACATACAATTTTATCATCAATATTATTATTTAGTTTGTAGTATGGTGGTCTACATACAATTTTATCATCAATATTATTATTTAGTTTGTAGTATGGTGGTCTACATACACTTTTATCATCAATATTATTATTTAGTTTGTAGTATGGTGGTCTACATACAATTTTATCATCAATATTATTATTTAGTTTGTAGTATGGTGGTCTACATACAATTTTATCATCAATATTATTATTTAGTTTGTAGTATGGTGGTCTACATACACTTTTATCATCAATATTATTATTTAGTTTGTAGTATGGTGGTCTACATACAATTTTATCATCAATATTATTATTTAGTTTGTAGTATGGTGGTCTACATACAATTTTATCATCAATATTATTATTTAGTTTGTAGTATGGTGGTCTACATACAATTTTATCATCAATATTATTATTTAGTTTGTAGTATGGTGGTCTACATACAATTTTATCATCAATATTATTATTTAGTTTGTAGTATGGTGGTCTACATACAATTTTATCATCAATATTATTATTTAGTTTGTAGTATGGTGGTCTACATACAATTTTATCATCAATATTATTATTTAGTTTGTAGTATGGTGGTCTACATACACTTTTATCATCAATATTATTATTTAGTTTGTAGTATGGTGGTCTACATACAATTTTATCATCAATATTATTATTTAGTTTGTAGTATGGTGGTCTACATACAATTTTATCATCAATATTATTATTTAGTTTGTAGTATGGTGGTCTACATACAATTTTATCATCAATATTATTATTTAGTTTGTAGTATGGTGGTCTACATACAATTTTATCATCAATATTATTATTTAGTTTGTAGTATGGTGGTCTACATACAATTTTATCATCAATATTATTATTTAGTTTGTAGTATGGTGGTCTACATACAATTTTATCATCAATATTATTATTTAGTTTGTAGTATGGTGGTCTGTATACAATTTTATTTATACTGCGCACAGGTGCAATGCTGATACTAAAGGCGAACGGCAATCTTGTATGGGAGTTGTGTACCGCTAATATTTTTTCGTGTTTTGTGGTACTTGTTGGTTTAATTGGTAGCTAATATGATAAACAAGCCCTGTTTAAAATCTTTGATTTTTAAGACTTGGGACGTACGCGTTATAGCCAGTTTTATTTTTAAAGGTTATGTACTTAGATTGTTATTTGATGGTACATATTTTGGTGATTCGAAGGTTAGCTATACGGTTGCAGACTAGTGTTCCAGCCATGGCAGCTAGAGGTGCGTTTCCCCAACGACCGAACGTGAAGGCGCGTGGTTAACATCCACGAAAAAAACCTAACACACAACAAACAAGGTCATCTTTGTTGAAACGCTACTTTTCATCCATCTAGTCACTCAATAATGAAGTATTAAATGGGTTTAGAATATAAGTATATAAAAAATATTTTAGGTTAGGTTTAATATATGTATATACCTACGTCTTTAATTATGTTACTTGTTATTCCTATTTCTAAATACATATTTATAATTCCGACATTTGTCTTATTTTACAATGGCAACTTCTCAAAACGTGACTGCATTTAGTTTACGATTTTAGTGGGATTATTTATTGATATTTCTAATTAATCCCAGCTTTAAAAAATATAACAATTATATAAAAATTAATAGCTTAGCTGCCTTAATAACTGGTACAATATCTAATACATAACATTACAAAAAGTATGCTGTACAGGGCCTGCCGTAACCAACTAATTCATGGATGTTATTAACATCTATTTATAAAAAAAATGTGTTGTGTAGTTTTAAAGATTGAAGCATGCATATGGTATAATAAGATAGGAATATAGGGACAGAGAAAGTGTTTGTTATTTATATGTTGTATTGTGTGTGACTTTATTGATGTTATACTAGCTTCTCCCTGCGACCTCGCCCATGTGGTATGTTGATAAAAAGCAGCCTTTATGATAATCCAGAGTATCACCTATCTTTATACTTATGGTCTAGCCAATTTTATGTAAAGTATTCTTTTACAAACACACATCCATACATTCTCACCACATTTTTATATTAGTAGTGTTAGTAGAATAGCAGATTCTTTATAGTGGATAACATTTAACACAGAATCCCATGAACAACTTGTGTGCTTTTGCCAATATGAATAAAGGCTGACTTTATCGATTATATTTTATCTACTACCTCTTACCCGCGGCGTCACTCTCGTCATTTAAGTACGTACCCTACTCTACCTACCCTACTCGACCTACCCTACCCTACTCTACCTACCTTACTCTACCTACCCTACTCTACCTACCCTACTCTAACTAACCTACACTACATACTCTGTCCTATGTCCTTCTCCTGGTTCTAAACTATC
This sequence comes from Spodoptera exigua, assembly GCA_902829305.4. NCBI lineage: Eukaryota > Metazoa > Arthropoda > Insecta > Lepidoptera > Noctuidae > Spodoptera > Spodoptera exigua. The sequence goes on along the minus strand of LR824628.2, from coordinate 19,203 downwards.
TCCCTGCTAATTTTCAGCTAAACCGGTTCAGCCGTTCTTGAGTTATACCACTTATAACTCAAGAACGGCTGAACCGGTTTACTAACATGACTTTCTTTTATATATATAGATTCTATTTATATTTATATTCCTATGTGTATTTTGATAGTCATATTTGTGTGGTACTTTAATATTTCAATAGCTTCACTAAGAGGACTGACAGACAGACTGACACCTTATATTTTAAAAATTTTCTTTGACGTTTAAAAGTGCCTCATCATCATTGTAATTGAAATAAATGATTTTTGACTTTTTCCTAAAATACATAATGTTTCCATAAATAAATTGGCATGGTACAGTCACAACATTGACTCTGCAATAACCTAAGTTATTGATAGCTCTGATGGCATGCTTTTATAAGATAAAGAAAAGACTCAGTGTTGCCAGCCTGTTCCCACAACAGAATCTTATACATCATGTGATGCTATGGATCTTCCAGACAGCATACCATGCAGAGTTTGATCATCGTACTAGACATCTGGGGCTTTCACAGTGGCACATTTGTCATTCCAGCATTATTGATTTTTTTATTATTACTTGTTTGCCCATTTTTTTTAAATCAATTTATGTGTCAAAAGAAGTTGCTCATCTTGGTTATAAGTTTATTTACATGAGTAATTTATTTAATTTTATCAAAATTTAACAAGTATTAGTTGTGAAAGTAGAACACTAATGCAATAACTAGACAACACACAAGGCACCATGAGCTACATGCCTCAAATTATTTATTTTTGTTTAAAGCATCAATGAGAGTAGCTTTAGTATACCTAACTATTTTAGACTTGTCTATTGTAATAGGTAGTTTATCAGATTTGTGAATTACAATAAAATAAGGTCAACTACCTGTTTTGAGTAACATTACTGCGGGGTGCGACGCTGTCTTCAGGGAAGCAGGAGGGTGCGTAGTCAATGTGTGCAGCAGTGTGTGCCGGAGCGCCCGACACGAAGTGCTCCGCGCACACCACGCTCCGCCGCCCCGCCTGCCACCACGACCCACTGCACACACACACACGTATTGCAATAACTAACCTGCCTAAACAGACTTGTGCGCACAAGTTCCCTCTGTGCCCTTATGACGTGATGCAAAGGGTTGGTCAAGTGAAGAGTTATGGAATCGACCCCACTCCAGCAATGCATGTGCGCGTCCACCACTTACTTCACCGTCCGTATCGCCTTCAACCACTTGCCCCGTTGCTCTGGGTGCAGCTTGTCGTCGGGGAACTCGTAGAACTGCATGTTGCTGTTTGTGTTTGTGTTTGTACAGAACACCACACAGCAGCTCTGCGTCGTCTCCTCGTCCGACATGTTTGACTGACGAAGGTGTTCTCTTTATGAGCAAACTCTCGACGCTCCCGTTTCTCTCACACATTAATCCAATGTCGGATTTACTTTTCATAACAACAACAAACCCGACTTTACTTCACTTCCAAACATAATAATTCACGTTCGGTCATTACCACACTGTCAACTGTCAAGGTATTGACACTGGCAGTGACAGTAGAGATGCGACATTGACAGTTATTTTTTTTTCTGGAGTTTATGGCCTGGATACAAGTCTTTTAAGCTAATTGACAATTATTGGTGTCGGTCAGGTGTTGCCAGCGTACTTATACAAAATACAAATTATTTTATTGCTTGAACAAGTTACAATCGTAATTTTAGTG